>JASJET010000282.1:170000-1500921 GCA_034092305.1 Diaprepes abbreviatus | reverse complement strand
GTATTAAAAATGTTTTTATTCTGGAGAAAACTACCATATCACGTAATGACATCTTATTTTACTGATGAGTAGTTGTATCGCAAGTTGATTTTCTCATTAATTAATAAGGCACTTTACATAAAATGAATTAATAAAAAGGTAATGGAAAAATTTACACGATACTTTATTATCTTCTACACTATTAAAAACAAGTTTCTGCAAACTCACGCACCTGTTCTATTCTCAAAGCACAAATCCTAATCTAATAATTATCGGAAAAGAAACTTCTTTGTGTTTTCCTTTTCTAACAAAAAGCAACCGCTTCAAATCTAGTTTAGTTCTAGTTCTGAACGGCATCAGTTTAATTTGTTAACGCTCCACGACACCCCCGATTACAAAGTCGTGAATTAATAACGGCACCTCATGCTGTGTCTTAGTGTATACATCAATTTGCATCTCTAACTACTATCTGGACTCTGAATAGTATTTGCGTAAATTACCGGGGCTCGGTGGATGGTAATCTATTCAATACTTTTTTCTGTTATCTCTATTTCATCATTGTTTTTGTGTTGTATTAGACAAGTCAGATAGGAAGTCAGTCTCAAAATATTAATTGTTTTTTAAATAATTATTATTAATTATGTTTATTACTCACATAAGCCAGATAAAATGAAAGCAGGCAGGGACAAATGCTTTACGCCATTGGAGCTCATCAGGAGACAACTATAAACAGGAAGACATTTATAAGGTTAAATAAATACCTATTCTTATCCTATTATGGTTTTAAATTAATTCTATTTTAGAATTATATTATCGTAACAAAAACCGAAATTTATACTACTTTACCCAAAATAAACAAAGGAAACAACTCATATTATACAGTTTAGTCAATGTTTTGTACAATATTTTTATGTCTGCAGTATAGTTGTTACATTTAAGAGAAATATATGGAACATATAGGTGATTTTTGGATTATAATGTCTGAATATACATATTTTGATTTTTATGCCAGTACTTACTTATTTGGAGTAGTTTGGGCAAGTTGTTAGTATCTTGTAGATTTGATATCAAAGAGGATGCACCATTTTTCTTTCGCTTGAATTAATAAATGAATAAAAAGTGGTGAAACTTAAACTTCAACGCATAGGTCTCGTTGGACCCTCTACACCTTGCCATGTCTGAAAGTCAAGGCTGTTTGCACTTGCTAATTCAAGCAGACTCGTTAAGTGAACTTACCTTACGGCTTCAGGTGATAATATTCTATATCTGACATGTCTCTGCTCTAATCCTTTGAGTGCTGAATACTCTCTAAGGACCTGATTAACAGTTTTATCCTCTTCTAGATGCCACCCTCACATCGGATTATTTATGATACCAATATTAGATAATAATATAAATAACAAACTGTGAACAAAATAACATCATAACATTATCGCAACTCAACAGAGAGGATGCACTGGGGGAGCAATGGGATGCAAGGATCAATTAATTGTTGACTCTGTTATATTTAACCAAGCCTATATCCATCGAAGAAACCTCTTTGCTGCCTACGTGGATTATAACAAGGCCTTCGACTCAGTGCTACATGAGTGGTTCAAAACTATATTGAGAATATATAGGGTCGATAATCATTTTGTTTTCTTTTTAGAACGCATCATGTCAATCTGGGGAACTAGGATCCAATTGCAAGTGCTATCCAGCGATACCATCGAAACTAATACAATCCTAATACGAAGGAGAAGGCTTCAAGGCGATTCACTAAGCCCATTGTTGTTCTGCCTTGCAATGAACCCACTCTAACGCCGTTTGAATTCTACCAGATACGGCTTTAGTATTAGAAATAACAACGAAGAGGTAGTAAGATTGAATCATCCAATAAAAAGATGATCTTAAACTGATAGCCGCTACCAAAAACCAGCTGAAGCAAATGCCTAAAATTATATAGGAGTTCTCCAGGAATATTGGAATGCAGTTTGGACTTGACATTTGAGATGCAGAACGGTGAAACTATAGCTGCAATGGAAGCAGAACAAACATAGAAATACCTAGGTACGAAAGAGGCTAAAGGAACTGTCAAAAGGGTAAGGTGGATATTACGAACTAACCTCAATGGTAGAAATGTGTTTAAAGCTCTCAACAGGTACGCTTGCTCTGCACTTAGCTGCTCTTTTGGAACTGCAAAATGGAGCAGGACGGACATCCAAAACCTGCAAAGAAAAATAAGATCACTCCTAACAAAAGCACAAAAACATCACCTTCGGAGTGCTATTGAACGTACAATGCTTCCAAGATATCAAGGAGGAAGAGGATTGGTGGATATTGGTAAGAAGCTCGACAGACAAATAATAAACTTACGTTCATATTTCCATAAGTTAGCGGAGTTTTTAAACTACATTGAGCAATATGCGAGCCAGATGATTCAATACCTCTAGAGCTGAGGGAACGGGATATTGCTTCTCACCACCAAACAGATCAAGAGAAGTTTCAAACCTGGTTACAGAAACCACTTGATGGACGGCATCCAAATGAGGTCAATCAGGACAATGTCGACAACTTAGCGTCGAACTGCTGGTTGATTTCAGGACAGATGTTTCCGGAAATGGAGAGCTTCTCGTTAGTTATCCACGACCAACCTAAGGACAAAATACAACGAGAAGATCGCCAAATACAGAGACCTGGCGGTGCAAATCCACAGACAGTGAGCAATGAACAGCAGCTACATGATTTTTATAATACTATCAACAACCGGAGTGATACCAAAGAACCTCCTGCAGAACATAAAGGGACTGGGCCTTAGTGAGCATCGGTATAAACCGATGCAGAAAGCAGTTCTACTTGCAACCGCACGGACCGTCCGAAAGTTTGTAGAAAGTACTGAAGACCATGCCACCTAGGACCCGATAACATGGAATTGGTCCCCACAGAGATTCATATTTTTGGTGTCTTTGAATATCTGGTATGTCAATAATGCCTGGATGGAGTGCGAAGACGTTTGTCTTAAAATCATAAATTAATAATATTCTACTAGTAATCCTGCCACAATTCGAACTTCTTTCTCCTCCAGGGAGAAGGGCTCCCTAGTATGTTTCGAATTAAGTAAAATCATATATTTCCTGATACACCTCATTCCAAGAGCCCATTTGTTTTCCAGTAGCAGATCTAATTCCCTCTTAGCAACAGGTAGAATTGGTTGAAGCCGGTTAAAGTTCAATACCGCAGCTCATCTTAGCTAATTTACTTCCACGTTTTCGTGTATACCCGAGTGATCCGCGACCAACACGAGTTTGTATATTGTCATCTTAAGTCTCTAGTCCATCTGCCTTTAAGCTGGTTATATCTCTTATTTCTGTATTTTAAATTCTCTCTGGATATTTCCAACATTATCTTTTCCATTCCTCTGCCCACTTTAACCCTATACGGCGGTGGATTTTACATATTTGACATTTTTTATTTATCCTTATTTAATGACCTAAATTTTTGTCATATACCTGCTCTATTTTTCTTCAATTTTCATAAAACTACCGGGTCTTAGGTTGGTTATATATTTCGTCTATTGAAAATTAACGATCAGGCCTATTTTGAAATATTCGTTTGTTCTCTTAGAATTTGTTGTGCATAAGCGCGATTATCAGCTATAATAACAACATCATCTGTAAAACATGGATGGCTAAGTTCCTCTTCATCAACATTAGTGCTTATTTTGTCCCAGTTTAGGTCTTTACATGCGTAGTTCAGTAAGTCATTTCTCTCTGCTGTACATTACTGTTAATCTTATCACTCCTCTACTATTTCAGTCTTAATCTGTTTTGGGATGTTTTTGTTTCTTAGAAACGTAGTGCTCGTCGTAAAAAATATCTTTTTCTGCAATTTTTATTTTCTCATTTATTTGTTAGTCTATTTTTCCGTTGCTTTGTATAATAGTTTTCAGATATTTATAACTTTCCATGTATTCTAATATTTTAATTTGTACTTCGGTGTCATGTTATTCCTTTTTCTCCTGTAATTATCATTTTTTTTTGTCTTTTCGATATTTATTTTCATATTTTTATGATTTTCTTGTTTTTAAATTTGTAGTTTTCTTTATAGCTGTTTCGTCTATTATTGCCATATCATCCGTAAATATCATTTCACTGAAATACGTGTGTTGCATTTACCAGTATCTTTTTAGTTGTTTCATTTATTTTTTAGTTTATTTTATGGTTTTGTCTAATACTATCAAAAATAGTATGTATGTTTCATTCCTACCTTTGTTTCGGATTCCTAAGACTCTTCGTTATTGATTCGTATTATGGTTTTGTCCTTTCTTTACTAGAAAAATACAATAAAAACAAAATCACATCTAAGATGACAACATCGTATAATAACGATAAAAATCAATAAACAAAGTTCCTTTTAAGTTTAAAGCTTTTTGTAATTAAATTAATATTTTTAATACGGATAATTGGACTTTTAATAAACAGAGCTCTGATTAATTAAAATTAAAACTCTGTTGTAAAAAATACTTATAAAATTGAAAAGAAAATTGGAATAATTAGGAAATACAAATACATATTTACTTGGTAAATGACACAAGAAGGATCAATTCAACAGAATATCTAAAAACTAGTAAATCTGAGAGATTGAAAAGAAAATTGGATTAATTAGGAAAAAAAATACATATTTAATTGATAATTTATATAAGAAGGAAAACATTCATTATTCTTTCGCTACTTGGTGGACCAATTCAATAGAACACTGTAATATTATGATTTTTTCTGCTATGAAACCTAACGTAATAAAAGTTCTACCCTTACTCAGTTTTTAATCTATTACAAAGGCTATGAAAATATAACAAACACTTTTAGTTTCGTCCAGGTAACTTCCAAACACGGCAACTTCAGTTTAATTTACTAATTTAAATAATTAAAAAGTTTTGTCTCAAGATGAGATTTACTTTAAGAAGCTCGAGAGAATCTACTTTTACGAGCTACAACGTCACTAACTTTACTATACTCCAGCGATGCTACTATAATGAACTTATATTATATTACGTATCATTATACAGAGTGAACTAAATTTTACTAGAAAATTTCTGAAATATTCTTGAGGTTTTTACTATAACTTCCGAAATTTTGGAGAGGAAAAGTACTGCTCCGACACTATATATATATATATATATATATATATATATATATATATATATATATATATATATATATATATATATATATATATATATGTTTATGCGGCTTTCACGGATTCCTCCATGTGAGATGCAATAGCAGTGGATATATCCACATTATGCCGTTGTAGTGCTGAAATTATATTCAGCAAACGTACAACTATATGAAGCTCCGTATATGAAAGAAGTAAAATGCGAACAGTAAATGCAAACTCCTCTCCATCCTATCCTTTCTGTGTTAGAGGTTGCACAGTTAGAACAAATTGTTACAGAACGCAACCCATCCCACTCCACCACCATCGAGACGATGCCCACCTTGCATCACCATACCGAGAAGAAAGTCAAAACCCACCCTCCCCTCCACAGTGATGGTGATATGGTGGTGCAGGTGGGCCATCGTCTCGATAGTGGTGGAGTGGGATGGGTTGCGTTCTGTAACAATTTGTTCTAACTGTGCAACCTCTAACACAAAAAGGATATGATGGAGAGGAGTTTGCATTTACTGTTCGCATTTTACTTCTAATATTATATATATACATATATATATATATATATATATATATATATATATATATATATATATATATATATATATATATATATAAGAAATATCTAAAAAGGATCGTAAAGGAATAGATCGGACACGACAGAAACCCTAGTTAACTGATGTAATCCAAAGAACAAAAATCCTAAAATGGCAATGGGCAGGATATGTAACAAAAAAACCAGACCTTAAATGGACCTCTAGAACAACAATGTGGTACCTCAGCAACACCAAGAGACCAAAGAGATGCCAAATCTCAGGTGGGATTATAACAAGAGAAAACTGTTAGGAACAACTTGGTTCTTGACAGCCAAGGACAGAAAGATATGGGCATAAATGAGCATAAATTGCGAAAACACTGAATAAATGACATCACCAAATAGAAAAAGGAACTATGGGCACACAGAGGAGGCTGTAGCGTAGTCGGAAACGGTAGATGAAGCTGAAAATAGAATAATTGATGTATACAATAAAGTGAATAAAACGAAACATTCGGCTTCAATTTAGTGATAATTAGGTGATATTCATTTTTATCTGATCTTTAGTTGCTACAAAAGTTTGTTAATACCTATCTAAATCCAAACTAGCATAAACCACTTACAACTTAATCCAAGAATTTTATTAAAGGCATTTACAGATTACCGTACTGTATTAAATCCTCAGATAGACGTATGCAAATACATATGTGTGAATTTTTTTATTGACAAACACGTTTCGCAATTTCCTCTCGTCACTTGGAAAAATGTAAATTACACAACAGTATATTAGGAATTCAATTTGAACAGTATTTTCCACTACGGCTGATTGAATTTTGTTTTGTTCGCTATAAAATTATTTTGCCCAAAGCTAAAGTGTGTATTTTTCTCACAATCGCATATGTTTACCACGCAAACTTTATTCCAGTGTAGTGCAACGGAAATACCTACCGAACTTTGTATGGTAATTTTAGGCATAATAATTCTGGCAAAGGCTTCACTTAATAGTCCAGCTGCTTCTCTGACAAATTCTGAAATTATTTTCCATAAAATAGAGCAAATTTTAACGAAAGGAGACCAAACAACTTTTAGTTTAAATAAAATATCTAGCAACGTCGCTATAAAATATATTGCCAAATTCGGACAATTCCGAAATTTCATATATTTCAAAATTTTATAAAATTTAAACGGTTCCCTATTTTGAAACAATTTTCCATAACATATACCGTACCTAAAGTAAATCGTTTTAGAGATTCATATCGTTTTTACACTTTAACAAACTTTCGCATATAACATACAATTTATTTAAAAAAATACTTAAGATTTTTTTCTAGATTTTAATGAAATGCGTTTCATGTAATTTGTCATCGCTGTATTTTTTCAACGATCACTATTTCTTTAATTCGGTCATTTGTGATCCTTTTATCGTTGAGATGCAGACCGATCGTTTTCAAAAATCCTTTTCCAGGGCAAGTAGACATTATTCAAAGTTCTGGTTTAACTATCAGGTGTCACATCTGTACAAAACTATGGTATTGAACATCTCTCTTGAGATGATTTTTGACCATAATAGTGAATTAAAATACCCTATTCTCGCTGTTCCAGAGTCTAGCATTGTTCCAAGAAATTTCTCGTCTTCTTAGAAAACAAGATCTTCCGAGTGACCCCTAAACGAACGGATATATTGTTTTACATTGGTATACTGAGAATAGGATCTTCATATTCTTTAAATAGTTTTTTTTTGCCTCTTTTGTCTTGGGCTACCACCATTTGATCATGAAATGAAGCATACATAAGGTAAACTCGTCGCTTAATAGAATACCAATTCCAGAGCAATACCATTTCCATTTTTGAAGGTTTCATGTAAGTATATTTTAAATAGGTTTACTGAAAGACAGATGCCTTTCCTAAAACCTTTTGTAACTGAAGAACTCCTGGTAAGATTGTGTCTTCATTTAATTTCAGACGTTTGGAGTTGTTATTAAAGTCTCGTGTTATAAAGATTTTTACAAAAGCTTCTAGGATTTTTGGGCTGAGACTGTATCATTTTTTTTCCTCATGGGTCCGTTATGACGCTGGATGCACTGCGGCCAGCATAGGCTATTGTGCTCATCGTTGACTTAAGCCAATCTGTTAACTTACTCTCTTGAACCAATTTGTACAAGTCCGCTAAGGAATAAATTAGTATTTCATTTGGTTCCAATACCTTAAGGTTTGCTGTCTTTTTCGATGTAGCGCAATCACGTGATGTACTTTATGGACTCCTCGGCTCGATCACAAAGACTATTATGAAATCAAGACATGAACGACCTGTGTAGAACCCGGCTGAGTTCTCAACTTCATGGGGTTTATACTCTTTCTCCATTAATTTTTTAAAATTTTCTCCCACATATAGTTCTAGTCACAGAAATGCATCTGTGATTTAAGGATTCATTTTTGAAACCTTTTTTTTTGTCTGCGTGTCTTGAACAAAATATTTAAGTAGATAGGAAATATTCGTGTGTCACACCCGATGGCTAGGTCCTTTCGTTCACAGGCTATTTTATTTTTTACAAATTATATTTTGGCTAACGATGAACATGAAACGTGATTAACTACCTTCTTATGTTCCAGATTTAAAAATTAGATTGGCTACCATAGAACCTAGACTTAAATCCAATAGAGCACAAGTAAAAATATATTAGCAGAAGAAGTCCTTTTCCAAGTATAGTATTAGAGGTTTGACACAATTTTTCAAGGATACATTCAAGCTTTACCTAGTTGCATGCCGAGAAGAATGCAAGCAGTCACTAGAGCTCTAGGAAGGAATACTAGTCATCAACTATGCTTTTATTTTAATTACAAGATTAGTAATTGTTATTCCGATAAAATTTAATTTTAAATAAACTATCCTTAATTTTTATAACCTTTATTGCTATTTTCCTTTTCACGATTTTTCTCACTAAAAGTTAACATAGTTCACTTCTTCTAATTATCTATTATTCATCGTCTTTCTATTACTTTCTTTACTCGTTTATCGTGATCCATTCTCAGTATATGTCTATACCAAACCAACTATCTTGCTCTTCATCCTTGTTATTGATTTTTGCTGTACTTCCTTTCTTATTTTAGAGTTTTTAATCATATTTGATAATGCCTGGAATTTTTATTAGGTACTTTATTTCTATCGCATTTAATTGTAATTAATAATTTTTCAGGTGAACCCAGGATTCACTAGCACCTAGTATTGTTGGTAGAGCCATAGAATTGTCTAATGTTTTTGTTTATTTCTAGTTTACATGTCTATTTCTTTGTTTTCAAAAATTGTGTGTTTATCTTGTGGTAAATGTGATGCGTTTTTTGCTATTTTAGGGCCCAGTTTTCTGTCATTGATTAGCTCCTTTCCCAAATATGTTGTTGCTACCTCTATTTTTTGTCAATTACATCTTTTATATCTCCGTCTTCCTTATGCTTGTATCATTTATTATCACCACTTTGGTCTTATCTATATTTATTTCCATGTGGAGATTATTATTCTTCTTAAGACCGTGAAGAAATATGCAGACAACATATTATCTGCGAATTCCACTTTGGTTCTTTTTACATATACCTAATGGTCTCGTCACTAGAGCTATGATGAACCAAGAGCAAATTTCACAAAAAACAACTGTCGAACTTTCCAATGTGCCCACAAAATATTACCCGTAGAACTGTAAACCATCAAATATTCAAAACAAACATCTATATGTCACTTCAGAGTAAAGAATAAACTTAAACTCTTTTAAAGAATTAAGTATAAAAGATAAATTTTCGATTTACAGAGGCTATGAATTTTTTTTAACGAAATAACTACGATAATGTGGTTTCATTTTATTTTCCTTTGTCCTCTTTTACCACGTAAACAATATATCAAATACAAATTAACTTGACTGTGCCCCAGGATTCTAAACCACTAAAACAAAAGCACATAATTACAACCTTATATGAGTGCGGCTTATAAATAATATTCTACATGTTACACCATACGTAATACGTAACAATAAATATTGCTTGTCTTATCAACAAAGTCAAACTGAACTAGACTAAAATTATCCTAGCGAAACTGTAGTGAATACAAGCACATAAATCATAAATACATGGTAGCCAACGCAATTTATAATTAACCAAAACATATTATAACAAATTACACATATGTTTGTGCATATATATCATAACAAACTGAGCGTTTGAAGTATCTCGATTATGTAACGCCCCAACACTTTACTTTGATGTGTCTGGATGAGTGTTTTTTTTTTTGATTTAATAACATGTTTTAAATCTACATTTTTTTTATTATATTACTTCTTCTTTCGTTTCTTTATTCTAATATTGCATCGAGCTGTTACCTTAAAGTTCTATTAAAAGTACAGAAAGCTTTTTTTAAAATTAACAGAATTAAAAACTTTTAAAAAGTTTCTTTTAGATAGTAAAACCAAATTTAATTTAAAAGAGATTTTTATGGTTATCGGCCAATAAACAACTTTTTACCACTTCAACCAAACTAGGAACTTTTAATTCCAAGTAAACCAACTTTAAATTTAACATCGTCATATATGACTCTGAATTTTACAACTTCTAAACTTATCGATGAGCTACTAAAGTTTAATGTAACTTACAGTGATCTATCAAAATAGGGCTGTTAAACTTTCTGGTTTCTGGTTATAAACATTTTAAAGAAAGTGGAGTCACCTAACAATAAAACTGATAGAGCCACTTTTATTACTTCTATTTTAATAAGAATTATGGAAAAGTAAACGAGATGATTACTTGGTATGTAGTCAATATCAAGTTGTAAATTTCAATATTTCCTGGTTACCAAATATTGATTTTTGTTGTCCTTTCATTCTTCTATTACTGCTTAAACAAACATTTCTTCTTTGTTAGAACTATTCATTTTGTTTCAAGATTGTCACATCATCTTTTTCTCGGTCGATCCACGTTTTGTCTATTTGATAATTTTCACAATCCTGTTGTTCATCATTCTATTGATATCTTGGTTACAAGGTCTTCTAATGTTTTCACTTGTTTCTCCGTCCACTGTGTTCCGTGCGATTGTTCTTATATTCCTATTTCTACTGTTGCAGGAAAAGCTCAACTGTTGGATGTAGAGGATAGCGTTTTTGCCATATATGTTATACTAGCGACCCGCCCTGGCTTCGCACGGGTGCAATGCTGATACTAAATACACTACAGAAAAACTGTGACTATTTATTTTATTTTTACAACAATTATTACATCGGCCTCCGACGCGCTATTTATAGGCACGCTGCCGCCGCCCCGGTCGGCCAGTACCGCCGCAAGCGCTACTTCCCGCAATTTTAAATCTGTAATATCTTCGAAAATATTCATTTAAATCTTGTGCTGTAAAGAACCATATAGATCTATATTAAATCAACAATGTATTTGAGCTATTTAATTGGATAAGGATTAATGCTGTATTGGTTAAAATCGCTTCAAAATTTGCCATTATTTGTCGTAAAAAGTAAATGACAAAAAAAATGTTATTGTGGGATATCCATGAGAGATAGACATATACCATCGCGGAGTTTTCTGTAGACCTTTTCAATGTGTACAAGTAATTAGTACATTATTTTGATAAATCTCGTAGGGTTCAGCCTGCGTTTGCAATGTAAGCGGAAAAAAATATGATAATTAACGACATCACATTAGAAACCTCAAAAATAACAGTATTTCTCCACTATTTAATGGATGTTATTATACATATAAACCTTCCTCTTGAATCACTCTATCTATTGAAAAAAACCGCATCAAAATCCGGTGCGTAGTTTTAAAGATTTAAGCATACAAAGGGACATAGGGACAGAGAAAGCGACTTTGTTTTATACTATGTAGTGATGTTACCATTTGCAGATAACTGTGAATTGCATTTCTTGCTAGATAATCTGGATTTTTATCTCTGATTTGCACGCAAGAGGTTCTGAAGAAGTTTTCATGCATGTTTTTTTAGATATATGTTGAAAAAATTTCTGGCAGTATTGAAGATGTTCATCAATTTTTGCATATCATAATATTATTCATTTTTAAACCTATTTTTTTGTAAACCACGCGGAATTGGCGAAAAATAACAATATATTTGTGTTCTATAACCCGAAAATAGAAGATATTTAAAAAATCAACGAAAAATTCGGAGAATTAGTTATTTTTACCGTTTCCCTTAATTACCTGAGCTTTTTACTAGATTCATTGACTTTCTAAAATTTGTCGGTTTCATTGAAATGTCCTTTATCGGCTAATGAAAGTAGAAAAATGCCTATATTTTGTAGGAATACTTTTACGCTTGATCGGATCGATAGATAAACTTTCAAACTATGACATTCTGTTTATTCTCGATATCTTCCTGCAATCTTGCTCTATATAATTAGCCCAAGCTCTCATTACATGGCTAAAATATTCTAATTTACGTTTCCTTACTGTTAGAAACAATTATTTTTCGTTATTTATCAATTCCATCCATAATATCTTTCGCATTCTGCTGTATAC
Organism: Diaprepes abbreviatus; assembly: GCA_034092305.1. Classification (NCBI taxonomy): domain Eukaryota; kingdom Metazoa; phylum Arthropoda; class Insecta; order Coleoptera; family Curculionidae; genus Diaprepes; species Diaprepes abbreviatus. Next base: position 1,488,743 of record JASJET010000282.1, on the reverse strand, counting down.
CCAAGGCCCAAAGGATTCTAGTTTCTACAGGTTTTGTTATTTAAGATCCAAGCTTCCATTTCAACAAAATCGAGAAGACATCATCAAGACTTGCGCATTCTCCATTACGAGAGACTGTGAAGAACTGTTCTATCTCAGATCTCAATTTTGGTGAATTTGGAAATATACAGCTAAAAATTAACTTAATATGATCAATAAATAATGACAAAACATTCCCATGTGTGTTTCTTGGTGCGAAAATTCTCCAAAAATTCCCTTTATTTATAGACGCCAAGCCAAAATAAGACCGTCAGATTATTAAACTCTTTGATCTAAGCGTCAACTAATCTCTTCCGCCACCTTTTACGTTTATTTTTGTCGTAAATCTTAAATATGTTGCGCACAAACAGTGCGTGTAATCCGTAAAGGATTAGATAGTACTCGTCAAACATAACCTTAAATTTAAAAATAGGTTGAAAAGAAATAGAACATTTCGCTTTGTAAATAAAATTTTTGTAAAAAAAATTGAACCGACTTCTAAAAGTGCGCTAAAAAGTGAAAAATAACTATAAACTTTTATATGAAATTGAAATTTTTGAAGTCGGCATGTAAATAGAAAAAAGACATGTTTTTGTGCAAAGAACATAGATATATAGTTTTAAAAAAATCGGAGAAAAAAATTGTTTTCTATTTTTATGACAAAAAATATAAAAATTGTAAAATTAATGAAAAAAATTACATGATATTTTCGAAGCTAAAGAAAAACACTTTTGTTTAACAAAGGGACAATTTTAGTTCATATTTACATTTACTAGGTACTAAGCCTTTTGATGAAAACAAAAATAAATATCAGTCATTACTAACTAATTAGCGGTCAGTTCTTAAATATCAATAGCATAGAATTCAAAATTTAAAGCAATAAATAATACCAACAAAGAATTTTAACAAACAATTATAACGAAAAAAGTAAATATCAATTTGTTATGTAGTATAATAATTACGTCTCAACATTTTTTTCATCAAAGTGGTAGCCTTTGCTTTTAATTACATTGTAACGGATTAGCAAGATTAATTTATTGAGTGTTTCTGCCTTGATTTTTTTCCACTCGTTTTGTAAGATTTCCCATAAGTAAGATGTCGGATGTTGCTTTTGAACAGCTGTTTAATTTATCCTATAATAATTTTATCGAGTTTAAATCTGGGCTCTGTAGTGGCTACTCCATAACTTTAAATTTCTTCTCTTTTTCAAGACTTTCCAAGTTACTTTTGCAGATACTTACAGTGTGCTTAGGGTCGTTATCATGTTGAAAAGTAAAAGGAGTACCTACTAGACGAGTACCAGACGGCAATACGTTCTTGTGTAGGAGTTTTTATAGCCTTCCTTTTTCAAGATTCGTTCTACTTTTACAGGGTCGCTAACACGAGATTCGGCCAAGCAACCCCAAGCCACTACTGAGTCACTTCCATGTGTGACATTAGGAACCAAACAATCTTTCAAAAACTTTTCATTTGCTTTTCTAAGCACTTTTCTTTTCGATCCAAAAATTGCAAACTTCGATTCGTCGCTAAAAACACTTTTTTGTACTGAGCAATGCTTCAACTTTTTTGTTGTCTTGCCTATTTTAATCTTTTTTTTTTTATTTACGAGTAGGCTTCGACGTATTTATACTTTCAAATTATAATATATTAATTATAGTTTTCAAATTTTTATTAATTTGCACACTGAAATGTCTATTATGTAAAGAAGTGTGAACAATATATCTTTAAGAGTTGTTTCCTTCAGATATTCTCTATCACGTTTACGATTAATAGAGCCAGTTTCCTTACTATATTTTCTAACGTTGTAATCAACAGTACGTCTAATTATATTCGACATTTCTGCAATTTGTTTTTCTTAAATTTCAACAAAATACAGTGTCATGTTTTTCATTAAGTTTTCTGAAAAAGGAAAAAAAATATTTTCTCCAATTTTTTTAAACTATATATTTATATTCTTTGCACAAAAACACGTCTTTTTTCTATTTACACTTTTTTTATATTTTGTTTAGTTTTTTAAACATACACGTTTTAAAAAATATATTTTCTTACAAAAATGTATCTAACTTTGGTCCAAATGGACCAAATTGGACCATCTACCGCTCATTTTAAAGGTGAAGCAATACTCTTTTAAACTGTCTTGGTTTTTGTATTCTGCAATATTTGCACTTGAAATTAAAACAGTACATACATCAAAATTTTTAAAATTTTTTTACTTTTTTATAATATTGTTTAACACTTATGTTTATGGGTTTTAGAGATAAATGTAACGGTTTTCTGAAGATTTATAACTAAATTTTAAGATACCGTTAGAATGTTTACGCTGCGACCATTTCTTTTGAAGTTATAAAACTTTTTGTGTTTTCAGATTTTCATCTAGGTATGGCAAAAACATATGCAGGAGAGTGCATGTAACTCAGTTTCATATGAATATAATAAAATAATTAAATTTTTAAAAAATTCTTTAGAAGGCGCTACTTTTTTAAATATATATATATATATATATATATATATATATATAGCGTAATGATACAAATCTAATCCAACTATAGTAAAAGTTATTAACAATCCTGAGCCACGGTGACAAACCTAAGCCTGTATATTGGCTTGGAATTGTTTTGCGTGAATTTTTTTGGAAGGTTTCGTTATTACCAACTTCCCTTGGTATCAAAAACATGCTAATGGATGGCACTACCAGTCAAACTGCGAATTTTACACAGTAAATCCCCCAGCGATCAGTTATGACTATTTTTATAGTGGATTAGAATCGTATTATTCTTGAATAATTTAGTTCCTTCATTTCTCGACAGAGGCGCTTAATCGGCCTTGTAAATATACGGCCCAAATCTGTATATGAAAGGCAATTATCTCAATTCTGAGCCAATAGATGTGGCAACAGTGATCTTTTATTTGTGTTGTTCGGCAATAGTATTATTCAAAGCCGGTGTTTGTGTTGGTTGTAAAATGTCTTCGAGATGTAAACGATTGGTGGCTTTATGCCAAAAAAACGGTAAGCCATTTTTTGATAACCTACTTTTACTTTATTGTGTAAAATATTTGGGCATAGACCATAGTAATTTTAATAAAATAAAAATATTAACTTTTTCATTTTTAAATATTTGAGAATGAACCAGTGTTAAATAAGTTTGGAGCAGGTGCACTTCAGTTTTTCGCTATTTCTTTTATTTTTACGACTATTTGCTCGAACTTATAAACGTTTTTTTTTTAATTGTTAACCAAGTTCAATAAAAGAGAAGGTTCTCAATTTGATGTGTATATATTTTAAGATAAATTTTAAATAAATTTACCTATTGTAAAGATGTAAATTTTTTAATTTTGGGGAATTATGGGGGAACAATTTGTTTTATTAGATTTCTCCATATTCCGATATCGGCAATCATTTCCTTGTCATCGGAAATCCCAACAACTATTAAAAAGCGGCATTTTTCTTTATGGTTTGGGGAAAATTTAAAAATAAATTTATTCCGAAACGGCTGCACCGATTTGAATGAAATTTTTTACGTTATGTAAAGGAAGTTGCTGCGGTGGTCCCATATTTTTTTAGATGAAATTGGTGCAGTAAAATCCAAGATGGCGCTTACAATATGGCGGTCAAAAAAATTAATTTTGTCAGATTTTCTCCAAAATTGGTATGGAGGAATTTTCGGGGTTGTAATCAACGAATCTAAAATTATTTTTAAAAAATTCAAAATGGCGGATCCAATGTGGCGGACAAAAAAATTTAATTTAGTCCGATTTTTTCCGAAATTGGTATGGGGGAGTTTTCGAGGTTGCACATAACGAATCTGATATTATTTAAAAAAAAATCAATATGGCGGATCCAATATGGCGGACGAAAAAATCAATTTTGTCCGATTTTTTCCAAAATTGGTACGGGGGAGTTTTTAAGGTTGCACATAACGAATCTGATATAATTTTTTAAAAGTTCAATATGGCGGATCCAATATGGTGGATGAAAAAATCAATTTTGTTCGATTTTCACCAAAATTGGTAAAAGGGAGTTTACGGGGTCGCATATGACGAATCCAAAATAATTTTTAAAAAATTCAATATGGCGGATCCAATATGGCGGACGAAAAAATCAAGTTTGTCCGATTTTCTCCAAAATTGATACGAGGGAGTTTACGGGGTCGCATATGACGAATCTAAAATAATTTTTAAAAAATTCAATATGGCGGATCTAATATGGCGGACGAAAAAAATCAATTTAGTCCGATTTTCTCCAAAATTGATACGGGGGAGTTTTCGGGGTCGCATATGACGAATCTAAAATAATTTTTAAAAAATTCAATATGGCGGACAAAAAATCAATTTTGTCCTATTTTCTCCAAAATTGGTACGGGAGAGTTTTCGGGGTCACACATGACGAATCTAAAATTATTTTTAAAAAATTCAATATGGCGTATCCAATATGGTGGATAAAAAATTAATTTATTTTCTTTAAATATCGATATTGGAAGGTTTTGGGGCTTATATTACCAATCTAAAATTAATTTGAAATTTAAGATAGTGGATTCTCTATGACAGACTAAATATTCGTTTGATCCAATTTGATTGGTATTTGGAAAACTCTAAGAACTAAAGACTTTTTAGTGGTTCATTTTAGGATGATTTACAACTTTGGATAAAATGGGTACTTTTTTGCCAGTTTGGAGTCATTGCGAGGTACACTAATCTCGATTAGTACTTAGTTCAAATAATTTATGAATATCGTAATGAATTCTAAAACTAAAAATAGAAAAATAAAATTTTTATAAAAAAATTGAACCGACTTCTAAAAGTGCGCTAAAAAGTGAAAAATAACCATAAAGTTTTATATGAAATTGAACTTTTTGAAGTCGGCGCCAAATTATTTGTACACGAAATAAATAACTACTAATATATACAAATTATGGTAAGAACGCAATTATAAATAAAGTATTTTTAATCTGTTTATGCAAATCACATTTTGTCAGGTATTAGTTTGGCGCCGACTTCAAAAAGTTCAATTTCATATAAAAATTTATGGTTAGTTTTCACTTTTTAGCACACTTTTAGAAGTCGGTTCAATTTTTTTATAAAAATTTTATTATCATACAGTTTTCTTCTAATAGCTCTCAATAGATAGATATATAAAATATTTATTGAATAAAATTAAGTTTTTTATAATACATATTTAAAAATATATATTTATTAAGGAAAAATTGAATTAAAAAGCTTCTTAATGATATATAATATGGATTTTTTTGATGCATTCCATTTGCACAGATGTCGAAAATTTCAATTATAAACAAAAATGTATAAAAATATGTTTTTATTCTAACATTTTAAAAGATATTATATCTTTCATTTTTAACCGACTTCTAAAAGAAGGAGGTTCTCAATTCGTCGACTATGTATTTTTTTTTATGTATGTACACCGATTACTCCGGAACGGCTGCACCGATTTGAATGAAATTTTTTACGTTATATTCAGGAAGTTGCTGCGGTGGTCCCATATTTTTTTAGATGAAATTGGTGCAGTAAAATCCAAGATGGCGCTTACAATATGGCGGCCAAAAAAATTGATTTTGTCCGATTTTCTCCAAAATTAGTATGGAGGAATCTTCGGGGTTGTACCCAACGAATCTGAAATTATTTTTAAAAAATTCAAAATGGCGGATCCAATATGGCGGACAATTTTTTTTTTAATTTAGTCTGATTTTCTCCAAAATTAGTATGGGGGAGTTTTTATGGTTGCACATAACGAATCTGATATTATTGTAAAAAAATTCAATATGGCGGATTCAATATGGCGGATCAAAAAATCAATTTTGTCCGATTTTTACCAAAATTGGTAAAGGGGAGTTTACGGGATTGCATATGACGAATCTAAAATAATTTTTAAAAAATTCAATTTGGCGGATTCAATATGGCCGACGAAAAATCGTTTTTGTCCGATTTTCTCCAAAATTGATACGGGGGAGTTTTCGCAGTCGCCTATGACAAATCTCAAATAATTTTAAAAAAATTTAATATGGCGGATCCAATATGGCGAACGAAAAAATCAATTTTGTCCTATTTTCTTCAAAATTGGTATGGGGAAATTTTCGGGGCTTCGCATAAATAATCTGAAATTATTTTTAAAAAACTCAATATGGCGGACAAAAAAAATCAATTTTGTCCGATTTTCACCAAAATTGGTACGGGAGAGTTTTCGGGGTCACACATATGACGAATCTAAAATTATTTTAAAAAATTCAATCTAGCGTATCCAATATGGTGGATATAAAATTAATTTATTTTCTTTAAATATCGATTTTTGGAAGGTTTTGGGGCCTATATTTCCAACCTAAAATTAATTTGAAATTTAAGATAGTGGATTTTCAATGACAGACTAAATATTCTTTTGACCCAATTTGATTGGTATTTGGAAAAATCTAAGAACTAAAGAATTTTTAGTGGTTCATTTTAGGGTGATTTACAACTTTGGATAAAATGGGTACTTTTTTGACAGTTTGGAGTCATTGCGAGGTACACTAATCTCGACTAGTACTTAGTTCAAATAATTTATGAATGTCATAATGAATTCTAAAACTAAAAATAGAAAAATAAAATTTTTATTAAAAAATTGAACCGACTTCTAAAAGTGCGCTAAAAAGTGAAAAATAACCATAAATTTTTATATGAAATTGAACGTTTTGAAGTCGGCGCCAAATTATTTGTACAAGAAATAAATAACTACTAATATATACAAATTATGGTAAGAAAGCAAATACAAATAAAGTATTTTTAATCTGTTTATGCAAATCACATCTTGTCAGGTATTAGTTTGGCGCCGACTTCAAAAAGTTCAATTTCATATAAAAATTTATGGTTATTTTTCACTTTTTAGCGCACTTTTAGAAGTCGGTTCAATTTTTTAATAAAAATTTTATTTTCTATAGAAAATTTTAAAATATTTAAGTTTCTTACTAACTGGTCTGGTTAAAATTAACTATATTTTTTTAAGAACACAGAAAACTCAAAAGAAAAAATTGTATGTTGTTATGAAAATTATTTTTAAACATAGGTAGTTATTTAAAAATATAAACTAAGTTTACTCTTTATTATATTATGCGTTTAGCTTAATTTTATAAATGTGATAATGTTGAATAGTTCCTTTAAAGTAGTACTTTTTTTTTAGAAATGGAAGTTAATGTTACTAAGAATAAAACTGAAGATATATCATCTTCCAATTTTAGAGAAAATAAAACTTGTTCAAATAAAGTACAAATCGTTGAAGATTGGCTTTTGGGTGTTAAACCTAAATGCATGTATTCTCTTATTCAGTCAGTGGCAGCCAGTCAATCGAAAAATACATTGTGTCAAACTTATGAAAAAACAGATCATCAGAATGATTTTAATATGTCTGATGACGACAATAACGATGACGAGGATTATGATTCCATTAAGGATCCAGATTATAATCCTAGTACTCCAAGTTATTCCATACAAGGAGAAATCTCTTCCATGAAAATTAATACAACTAGCTCTAATCAAAAACATATAATACGTGAAGACTTAATACCCGAAAAATCAGAGTCTGTAACAGTAAGTCAGTCGAAAACTACATACTGTCAAATCTATGATCAAACTGACCATGAAAATAATTTTTATGTTTCTTATGAGAAAGATAATAATAGTGATGATCATCATTCTACGAGAGATCCAAATTATAATCCTCCCGATAATGTCATACAAAGTGAAATATCTTCAACAAAAGATAACATAACTAGCTCTCTTGAAGTACCTGTAGCATCTGAGAACTTATTATCCAAAAATTTACAGGTATGTACTTTAGTTGTTCTAATATATTAGAAGCACAGTTTGATGGTTTGCTTCAGGCAATTTTCGGAACTATCGAATCGATTTCAAAAATAATTCACCGTTGAACAGGCAATACTCTACGTTTGAACACAAGATATATTTAATTCGGTTTTATAAAAAAAAGGAGAAGTAAAAAGGGTTTATAATGATAAAAGTCTGAAAAAATGTCCGTATTTCTTAGGTCTTTCGATGTTTTTATTTAATGTGCGAGTGGTAAATTAAAATTTGACGTAGTTAAAAAGGTAACATATTAAATTTCTTACTTGAATTGTTGGGGTGATTTTTTAAGATGAAATGACTTTTTCATAAAATGTACAATATTCCTAATTTAAATTTAAAATCTTTAAATAATAGGTTACAAAACGGCAGTTAATAACTTTTTATAGATTTACAAGAGATTTTTTTGAAGTTGGGTAAAATTTAAAAAATGTTCTGAGAGAACCTATCCTAGCTAAACTAGTTATATTTAATTATATAGAGTTAACTTTGAGGATTCCATACCAAAAGGAATAAAAAACCTTTAAGCTGAGACTTCAGAATTTGTCTGTCTGTTTTTATGTTACAGCAGTTGTTTTCAGGAAGAACATATGCCAAAAACCTGAAACTTGAGGGTTAAAAACGAGAGTATTTTTTTTTCTTTTACTAGGTCAAATGGGCTCATATAAACGGTGACTTCTTATGTATTCTTAAACTGTTTTTCTTTTCATTTGGAATTGAATTCTCTTTTATTTAAAAGAAAAACTATGAAAAAACTAACATCCAACTTATATCCGAAGCTTGTAGATCGAAAATAATTCACGATGATAGACAATCATGTAAGGAATACGGGAAAAATAGAACGATGTATCTGTTACGGAAAAAAATGTAAAATACACAAAATTTCTCTCACATGTCCGAAATATCGGACCAAAACAATGTTTAAACTATGCTTAAAGACAGTTTTTTAAAGAAAGTTAAGACATCTCCAACATCTTTATTAAACCAGTCTATTAAATCTGTTTAGTCTATAAGGTTGGACGTTATGGAACCCTCAGCGCGCGAGGGTGATTACTTCTATTTATTTAGTTAGTGTTTTGACTACAGTTTGCAAAAACACATTAATATTGTTTTAATTTTTTAGGATATGGTGGAGGTTGTTTCGCGAAAAAATTATACTGACCGAAGAGATTTTTGCATTTACTGTGAAAGAGATGTTTCGCATTTTGCCAGACATATGACATCCTGGCATGAACAAGAATTTGATGTACAACGAATTCTTTCTTTAAAAAGTAATTCCTTAGCAAGACGACAAGCTTTATCAATTTTAAGAAAAAGAGGAAATTTTTTGAGAAATAGGCCAGGCACAAAATTACTACCAGTCAAAAGACTTCAAGCAGAACAAAAATATATTTCGTCAGATAGTTTTCTTCCTTGTAAATATTGCTTAGGATTTTACAAAAAAAAGAGTTTATTTAGACATACAAAAATATGCCATGCTAATTATGACAATGGGGAAAAAAGGCAAAATTCTCAAAGTGATGGACAAACTACATTACTTTTGTATTCTACATTTAAATATGAAGAATTATTAAAATCAAAAATATTTCCTCGAATGCGAGCTGATGATATCAGTCTTACTGCTAAACAAGATCCACTGATATGCAAATACGCCTATTCTTATATAAAAGGGCGACAAAGTAAGGGCAATGTAGATTTAGTAAGACAAAATATGAGAAGATTAGCAAAACTTTTAATTTATGCTCGAAGTGAAAATAATAATATAAAAAAATTTATAGATATTCTCCGTCCATCTTATTTCCAGTTAATTATAGCCGGAGTTAATAAGATGGCACAGTACAATCCTGAGACGGAATTTTATAGTTCACCTACCCTAGCTATAAATTTTGGAACTTTAATCAAAAAATGTTGTGATCTAGCATATGTTGATCTTCTCCAAATTGCGGATACTACCGAGCAAAGGAAAGATCTTAAGATATTGAAAAGACTGATAGAATCACAATGGGCAGATGAAATTTCAGCTCAAGCTGGTTCCAATTTGAATCAAAATAAATGGAATAAGGAAGAGTTATTACCACTTACTAGTGATTTGAAAAAACTTAACTTATTTTTGCAAAAAACTTCAAATGAAGCGTTCAATAATTTAAAAGCTGACAATGGTGATATTAAGGCTTATAATAAACTAAAAGAGTTGCTTTATACTCAAATTATTCTTCTTAACAGAAGACGACCAGCAGAAGTTGCTCAATTAAAGATTCAGACTTATAAATCAATTAATTTAGAAACTGATAATAATAACGAATTTGAAAAATGTTTAACTGAAACTGAAAAAATTCTACTTAGCACATACAGTCGTTTCTTAATTCGAGGAAAACGAGGTAGAGGTGTTCCCGTCTTATTTTCCCCTGAAATGAAAAAACAATTCGATTTTTTATTACAAGTACGACACAACTTTGTCAGCGAAAATGACTTTGTGTTCCACACTAGTGGCAAGAATTTTATTGATGGAACCAAAATTCTTCACAAATATGTAACAAAATGCAAAGTTGAAAGACCTAGTAGTATAACAGCTACAAGATTGCGAAAACACTTGGCCACGATTACTCAGCTTCTCCAGTTTTCTAATATTGATATGGAACAATTAAGTAAATTTATGGGCCACACGTTAAAAACTCATTGTAGCGTTTATCGTATGTCTGATAAGATATACCAAACCGCAAAGATTTCCAAACTTTTGCTACTTATGATGGAGGGAGGTGCAGAAGAGTTTAGGGGAAAATCACTGGATGAGATTAATATTGATTTAAGCCCTATATATGATAATGAAACAGAAATAGAAAACATGAACTCATGCTTGAATTATGAAGAAGCTGACTTTCAAACAGAAAGTACTCCAAAAAATGACCAAAAACAAAAGACAATGAAGTTTCCTACGATCCAAAAAAGAGAAAGCTGGACCACTGTACAAAAAAATATAATAGCAGAATATTTTTTGCAACATATTCAAGAAAAAAAACCGCCGAAACGACATGAGATTGAAATGTTTTCAAATAATTATCCAGAATTATTTAAAGGTAAAAATGGACTTCAATCAAAGCCGTTGTTTTTAATATGTACAGCGGAAAATTAAAATATTAGTTTCTTTCTCTTTTAAATTTTTTAAATTTATGTTAAAAAATTAACATATGTATACAAATATATTTTATTTTATTATTTTTATATAGTTTTTAATAAACAGTATTACATTAAGAGCATTTGTTTTATTTCTTACTAATATAAAATAAAATTAGTTTGAAAAAGTGATACGTCAGAATTAAATTATATTTTAGTATGAATCTATTTACTGTACTCACATTGATTTTTTTTTGTTTATTTTTTTTTCTTGATTAAGTGTTTCCATGTTTTAGCTTTCACTGTATCATATCCTAAATATGATTTGTTTCTTTTTTTTGCACATACAGGTGCTGCATTATTTAATGTGATATTATAGTATTACTGTAGGGATGTAAAAATTTTGCAGGTTATGTGAACAAATGAATAAATAAATAAATAAATAAATGAAAATGAAATAAATGAAAAGTAAAAATTTTAGTTGTGTCAGAAACCTGTACCTAAGTCTTGTGCCATGACGAGCTACAAAGTACAGTATGGCAAGCAAATGCAAGTGGTCCGGGGGGGGGGGGGAAATTTGCAACATTCCCATTTCTAGTGGAAAAGGCAGGGTCGGATCTATTTTTTTGATTTCGATCCTCTAGGGGGGGGGGGGTGATCGCAAGAAAAAATAAGTTGTCGACGGGGAGGGGGGAGATGTCAGCAGCATACCTATTCCTAGTATAAAAGGCAGAATCGGGTCTATTTTCCTAAACTCAAAACACTTGAGGAGGGTTGACCCCTTTCCCTCCTTAGATCGATACCTGATTCCACGTAGCCCGCTCTTTACCTAATATGATCCAACTGTGTGATTTTTGGTATATTTAGCTTTAAAACAAAAAATGAGTAATAGAGACTTTTTAATTCGATTGTTTACGGATCCATTTGGTTTAAGCTTATTAAATTGTAAAAAATTGATGATAAGGAATCGAATTATCGAAATTGATGTAATTATTAAACATATTAAATACAGGTTGTTATGTTTTAAAAAAAGCAATAAAATTCCAATAACATTTTTTTATAAATACAACTCTGTCTAATCACCAACTACCTTTTCAGATTCAACGAAAAATTTGACTATAATTTTATATACCAAAATTCAATAATTTTTGTAACAAAAACAATTAAAAAATAGTGTGCTTAATTTCTAAAGTAAGTCTTGGTTTACGTTGAAACAAATGATAGGTACAGATTGGAAAAAATTGATTTGTTACAATTTCATGTCTTTCCGTAAAACCTAAAAAATTAAAATATCTTATATAAGATATCTCAATAACTATAATAATTTAAAAATTTGATACTTTATCAAATTTTAACAACTGCATTTTATTGTAAACCATCGACATAAAAATTGTACCAAGACCCTATTTTTTGTTTAAATCTAAATATCCTAAAATCGGTTCATCTAAGGTGTGGAATATACTACATGAAATTAACTTAGTTTTAATAAAATAACCCTTAATCTACAAATACGCAGATTATTTCATTTAAAATAAAAAAGTAACGGTTACCATACTAATCACAAGAGCTAAACCAATAATTTTATTTAATTATTGATAGACATATCTAAAAACATAAAACTTCCAACTTTTAACTAGATTTCTCCACTATCAAGTTCCAAAGGAAGCTCGTAGCGACACACGCTGTATATTAAATATGATTAATATAGTTTCAAAATGTACACCCTCTTAAAATCGATTCATCTAAGGTGTGGAATATACTGCATAAAATTAACTTCGTTTTAATAAAATAACCCTCAATCTAAAAATAAGCAAGCTATTTCATATAAAATAAGAAAGTAACGGTTACCATAGCAACCACAGAAGCTAAACCAATAATTTTATTTATTTTTGATAGACATATTTAAAAACATAAGACTTCAAACTTTGAACTAAATTTCCCCACTATAAAGTTCTAATAGAAGCTCATAGCGACACACGTTGTATATTGAATATGATTAGTATAGTTTCAAAATGTACACCCTAAATTTTTCAATCAGTTACGGAAAATGTCTTCTTCTATACAATTTTCAGAGCTCATTTCAAATTCAGAATTTTTCTAACGATCATCCCAATAATTATTTAAAATTAATAAACATATTAAAAACTTTATCTAGACTTTTGTTACTACTACGGTGAAGAGTGAAATAAATATTTTTAGGTTACTATTATTGTGTTATTTATTCAAAGTAATATAATCCAGAAGCCGATTGAAAGTTTATTTAATTCGATTTTATACGATTATACGCAGAGGTTTGCAGTAATATCTAATTGTTGTGTACAAACCATACACTATTACTCGTCACTGATAAGGCATATAACATATCAAAGGTGCCGCCGCATTTATCCTGTCCTTCACATTATGCAAAATAATAATAAGTTTGGCAACATTGCTCTGGCTCAGTTTCGCTAAGAAGTTATAATAAAAGAGTATGTTTTGGTCCAAAAATGTATGAAACATATTCTGGTCCAGAATTGTATTAATCAGTTAAAAATTTCTATGATATACAGTTTTAAAATAATTAATTTTTTTGTGTATATAGTTAGTCTAAAGGTCTAAAATATATTAAATATTATATAAAACTGTTTATCAAGGCAATCTACGAAATATTTCTGCAAGGTTCAAAATTGTAACGTTTTACGAAAGGCTCAGAAATGATACAAAGATGTATATATATATATATATATATATATATATATATATATATATATATATATATGTATACATATATATATATATATATATATATATATATATATATATATATATATATATATCCTCTTTCATTCAGAAAAGGTATACCGAAGCAGGTACGACAATTCTGCAGAGACAGGATGCAAAAAAATGCCTCATTTTTTAAGAGACCTACTGAATTGGGTATTAAAATTTACATCAACTATTTTAATTGAAAAGCCGAAGATAAGATTATGAAGCATTGTTTATAGTGTCCTTAATTAGACACAAAACAAAATCTTGTCCTGTTCGGACCTTTGCCTATCACAAACCTATTTCCAGTTTAATAACAAATTTTATTTACAAAATTCAGACCTACCAATGGGTTCTCCTCTTAGTCCTCTCCTAGCAGACATTTTCATGTCAAACATAGAAAAAATTCTTAATTCCCCTTTAAGCAAAAACCATGTTCAATTTTGATACAGATATGTGGATGATGTTCTAACATGTTTTAAAGGCACTACTAAACAGCGTCAAAAATTCTTACAATACATTAATAATTGCCATCCAAAAATTCAATTTACTCTGGAAACTGAAAATAACCATTAAATAAATTTTCTTGATCTCACCATATCTCACCTCAATAATCAGTGTAATTTTAAAATTTTTAGAAAACCAACGTTTACAGGTAATACTATATCTAATGACTCTTTTCACCCCTTACAACACAAAATGGCTGCATACAATTCAATGACACAAAGAGCATTCTCTTTGCCTCTCTCAGAAGAAGCTCTTTAAGAGGAACTAAATATCATTGAAAGGATTGCAATATCAAACAATTTTTCCCAACAAACCATAAAGAAATTAATAACTAAAAAATACAAACAACTAGCCTTTAGTTCAATATATCGTTAAATAAAAAATGATAAAGATAGTTCATTCTATATATCTTTGTCATATTGTGGTACCCTATCAGAAAACATAGCTAATACTCTTTCCAAACATAACATAAAAGTAGCCTTTAAATCTCAACTAATGCTAATCATTGCTTAGAATACAACCACAGTTTTCCTAATTTAAGCAACACTGACATATTACATTATTCAACAAACGGCCAAAAGTTAAATATTCTTGAATCTTTAGAAATACATAAACATAATAAAAATAAAAATGTAAATTTGCTTAATGACCAGACAGTTTTCCCCATTATTTGTTATTGCCAAATAATAATTAGTTCCCAAAATTTAGCACCTTCTCTTTGTAATAATGTTATTTCTCAGGTGGTTTTTATTTATTGTTGAATTTTCTCATGTTTCTGTATTGAATACTTAGTCTACCTTTGTAATTCAGTTTCAAAATGACTCTGTGAGTTAAAAGTGCAATCACTGTTTTCTAAATAAATTTAGTGGTATAAAACATAGTAGTTCCTTATTAAACATTTCCCGAACAAAACACAATATTTTTAAATTCCTTTACTATAGATACTCATATTGTTAAGTGTGTGTAGGGGAGGGGCGAAACGTAAAAAGAGTAGTTTATTTAGTTGTAGGCGTAAATCCAACAATTTTTATTGCTCATATTATTTAAATATACAAAGAAAAGTGTGAAATTATATAAAAAAAAGAAAAAATAGACTCATATTATCTGCGAAAACTCATTTGAATTTATTTTACGTCAACGTAACACAAAATTAATGCAACTAATATCTATTTGTAAAGCATATTGTGCATAAACAGCACATATAATCGTTAAAGAAAAGCAGTTTTCTTTAAGATTCTAACAGTTGCATTTTGTAAACAAAAAGATGTTTTGAATGAATACATAATAAAAATAACTTATGACAAAATAATTTCTAAGATTTATCATTTAAAAACCACAGCAGATTTTTCCATCCATCGTTTCCTTCGTAAGCTATATACGCAATATTATTTTAGCCTTTTTTCATTATTATTTTAAACTAAAATCATATTCCATGTCCCTAAATTCTCCTAAAACCCTAATAAAATAAAGTCGGAAATCATTGCAACACTAAAGTCTTAAATTTAAAATCTGTTGACACGTTAGTATAACGAAAGGGCTCAAGCCAACACGCGTCCTTAAAGTTAAATGACGTGGAAGCAGTTCAAACTGAAGCCAAAGTTTGAAACCCGATCTCATTTTAACCCATTTACTGTTTTTCTTTATTTTACGGGTCTGGTTACACTTTCTTTAGTTTTTGGGACAATGCCAAAGTATGATCATATTATTTTAATAAAACCTAAATTTAAAGTTTAAAAGTTACATGGTGATCCAATAATAGTTTGACGAAGTTTAATATCTTTTTTATTAAAGGAAATAAGAAAAGTTAGGCGAGTTAGTAAAGCTAGTTCACACAGGATGCAATAGAAATTTAAAAAAAAATAAAGCTATTTTTTTAATCGATCGGCCGATATTATTTAGGCGTTTCGATATTCCTAATAAATTTTTGAGCCCACAACATAAAAGTATCCTATTTTTGATAGCTGTAGTTTGGATATAACAACATGTCAACAGAAATTTTACAGAAATATCTGTCAGTTTTAACAAGAATATATACGGTATATATGTATATAAGCCTAAACAAGTTGGACGCCTAACTGACACTCAAGGAAATTTAATAATAGAAGCAGAACGGAGAAGAAACACTTGGATGAGATATGTAGAGGAAACCTTTAGAGATGAACGACACAATGACACAAAAAACACAGATTGTATAACTGGGCCTCCATTTACAATCGAGGAAGTAAGAACTGCTATAAGAGGAACCAAGGATGGCAAAACTACAGGACCTGACAACTTTTATTCAGAATTTTTAAAGTTAATGGATGACAACGGGACAATATGGCTCACAAAAGTATTTAATAATATTTATAATACTGGAAAAGTTCCCCAGAGTTGGTTGAAATCAACATTTGTGACCTTACCAAAAAAACGAAATGCAAAAAGGTGCGATGAATATAGAATTATAAGCCTTATGAGCCACCTACTTAAGACTTTCCTAAAAATCATCCACAAGAGATTATACAAAAAATGCGAAGAACAACTAACACGCACACAATTTGGATTTCGCGATGCTCTGGGTACACGGGAGGCACTTTTTGCTGTCCAGGTCTTGTTCCAAAGATGCAGAGATGTCAACTGCGATATATATGCATGCTTTGTGGATTACCAGAAGGCATTCGATAGGGTAAAACACGACGAGCTTATATCAATACTTGAAGAGATCAGCATAGATGATAAAGATCTGAGAATAATCAAAAATATTTACTACAACCAAACTGCTAACATAAGAGTAGACAACCAGTTGACAGAAGCAATCTCAATAGAACGCGGAGTACGGCAAGGATGTATACTGTCCCCGATGCTATTTAATGTTTATTCTGAGCATATCTTCAAACTAGCCTTGGAAGAATGTGATGAGGGAATACTAATCAACGGTGAACGTCTGAACAACATCAGATACGCAGACGACACAGTGGTATTCGCAGACAGTCTGGAGGGATTGCAGGTGTTGATGACAAGCATAACTGAAGTAAGTAAGCACTGTGGGTTAGATTTAAATACAAAGAAGACAAAATATATGGTCATCAGCAAACGCCCAATCCTAAACACACAACTGACCATCAACCAACAAACAATTGAAAGGGTTGAAAGCTATACATACCTTGGCACCAATGTAGACAGTCAATGGGATCACTCATTGGAAATAAAACAACGTATCGCAAAAGCCAAAGCAGCGTTTACAAAAATGAGCACCGTCTTCAGGGGCCGTGATCTGCCGCTGAAAACCAAGGTCTTCATACTACAGTGCTATGTTTTTCCAGTTCTGCTCTACGGAACAGAGGCTTGGACGCTTTCTGAAGCGTCCATTAAAAAACTTGAAGCGTTCGAGATGTGGTGCTATAGGCGCATCTTAAGAATCTCCTGGGTCGACCGAGTCACAAATAATGAAGTCCTGCGCAGAATGGGAAAGGAGTGCGAAGTGATCAAAACAATTAAAAAACGCAAATTGGAATACTTAGGACATATTATGAGAAATGAACAGCGATATAACCTCCTCCAATTAATTCTGCAAGGGAAGGTGTACGGCAAGAGGGGGCCAGGACGAAGACGAATCTCTTGGCTCCAAAACTTAAGAAAATGGTTCAACATGAGCACGACTGGACTGTTCCGCGCAGCTGCCAACAAAGTAAGAATAGCCATGCTAGTCGCCAACATTCGGAACGAATAGGCACCGCAAGAAGAAGAAGATATATGTATATATATTTATATATGTATATATATATATATATATATATATATATATATATATATACATATTAATAAATAAATTTTATCAGTAATTGGACGGTTGCGTAATGGGCTCTCCGATTTCTTCCACAGTGGCACAATTAATTAGGGAATATTTGGAAGAAAATCTAATAAATAAACTTCAATATATCATCTTTTAAAAGATTTGCTGATGACTGCTTAATACCAGTACCACAAGATAACATTGATGCTATAATGACTATTGCTTCCATGAAAAATTGCAATTTACTGCCGAAACAGAAGCAAATAATGAAGTAAATTTTCTAGATTTAACTCTAATTAGAGATAGACAGAATCACAAAATCGAAACTAAATTACCAAGAATACTAAACAAACTTGGTCAGGTCGTTACCTAAACTATAATTGAAACCACCCAAAAAACCAGAAAAAATGTGATAATAGATCTAGCAGATCGGGTTATTGCCTTAATCTCAGCAAAATATCGCTATGAAACCCTAAAAAAGGTACGATCAACTCTCATAAACAATCACTTTTCAAAAAAAATTATATCCAAAATAATAAAACAAAGAACACATTTGTTTTATAATAAAACAAAAAGTAAAAAATAAAAATCAAGAAAAAAATAACAAGTGTATCAATATGCCTTATACGAATGGTCTTTCGGAGAAAATAAAACATATTTTATCAAAACATCGTATAACTGCTTGCCATAAAGAACAAAATTTACTGAAAAATTTATTTATCCCTTTAAAAAGTAAGGTACCAAAAAAGAAGAAAAATCTATCATTATTTATTCAATACTATGCCTAAACTGTCCTAAAACTTATATAAAAACGACAACGCAGCACTTAGACAATAGATTGAACGGTCACTAATATATAAAGAAGGCTTCAACTGTATTACACAAACACGAAATCCAAACAAAACATTAATTCGATTTTAAGAACACCAAATATTAACTCAAGATTCAAATTATCATATATTAAAAGAAATGATAGAAATTAAAAAAGAACGTCGTAAATGATAAAAAACCAACGCTAAAATTTCAAAAATAAATAAATACATCACAGAAACAGTCATGAACTTGTTTTATACCCGGTACTAATTCTATAAAATATTCCGGACACTGTATATAGAAATAAAGAAAGAACTACCGCAAGAAATAGATCAAAAAATAAATTTCATCACATCAAATTAAGACATATTTAGTAATTTTAATACTTTGGAAGTGACAAACTCCAAAATAGGCTGTCTAAAAAAAAATTTTTAGTTGTATCTGTTGATGATTTTAAAATAAAATGTAACATGTGATACAAAATTTTTCAGTGTTTTAAGATGATAGAGTGAGTTTTACATGTTTTTTTTAATATATATAAATTTTCTGTTTAAGGAAAAAAAAACTTGAATAAGCACCACACGATGTGCCAAATGTTATAAGTAAATATAAGAAAGAAAAAAATAAACTATTGAAATTTATTTTACAACCTATTACCCAAGAAGATATCCTAATAAAATAATATATATATATATATATATATATATATATATATATATATATATATATATATATATATATATATATATATATATATATATATATATATATATTTATATACTTTTTTCTTTATTTTGTTTTTTCTTGGATTTACGTTCTTTATTTAACCAAAAAATGCAAACAATTGACGTTTCGTCCTTTATTTAAGGCTTTTTCAAAATTATTGGTTTATTTTCCTACCTAAAAATATTTTTTATATAATTAAAACATTCACAGAAGAACATATCTGCAATTTAATAAAAAGCAAACAAACACTTTAAAACAGTATTTAAATTTAAAAAAAATATTTAAAATTTCCGGTACACACCTTGACATTTCGCTTATTTAGTAATAAAAAAATTCAACCTCTACATCGTCCATTTAGTTACTAAGGATACATGGAATGCGAGTGTGTTTAATTTTATATATATTTTTTATATTTTATAATGCACAAAAAAAACGCATAAATTTAATTTTATGTTTAAGAGGATATTCATTTTTTGGTGCTTATTAACAGGATCGAATACTTAATATTTTTGTTTAAATTAGGCTGGTGTAAATGTGGCTCAAATTTTCTCTATCCGTTCTGTCGTTAAGAGTGTTTTTATCTTTTTTAATTTCTATCATTTCCTTTATCTGCAATTTTTGAAAATTCATATCTTTGTTTTTTATTATGGTACTGTTATTCATATATTTTTTTTTGTAGCCTCTCTCTGTTTTTTTATTAAGAGGACATCACTTCGTAAAAAAGGCAGAAAACCTTACCAAATATTTGCCATGTTACAAACTTTTTATAAAATACAAAAGAAGTAACAAAGACAAGAAAATTTTCTTTAGTATCACGTAATTCGTCTTCTGAGGGTGCCATCTCCCTATGATGGTTGGCTATCATTACATCAATCCGAATTTTTAATATAGATATAGTATCTACTCTCATATTATTTATGTAACAGAATTACACATAAATAATTTTTAGTAGAATTAAGGATAAAACATAATAAGATTTTCTGTGTTGTACTTTTTTAAACAGGTCTTACACTGTACTGCTGCGAGTGGATCTGTATTGCGCTTAGAATCTGGTGTTGCTGAACTTCAGATCACCACTAACTGCATGCCAGAAGAAGAAGACTAGGATGACATGTCGGTCATATTCAAAGGCAGCAAAAAGTACATCGAAAGCCGTAAAAACAAAAATTTAAATCTAAATAACAAGTAAAAACAAACCAGAAAAAAAGAAAATATATAATTTGTTTCTCAAAAAAAAACCTATAAAACGATTATAATCCAATGTCATCCTTCTAGTACATATTCTCATTCGGAATTATTAAGCGTGTAGTAATTATTCATCTAGGCGATCGAGGGTGTCTTCAGATTACTATATAGGAACAGAAGCTTGAATTACGCAAATCTCAACGTCAACATTAATTATAAAAATAAAATGTATTAGCTAAAGCTTCTAAATATCTTCAAAAGAATTTTTATTTCATTAATATTACTACAGACAGTGTTAAAAAATATAAATTTATAAAATAGTGCGACTTGTTATTTCCACAAATAACGTCCGGTAATGCTAAATCGGTCTATTTTTAATACGCCGCCGTCGCCAATGTTACTTTGAATTAATTTCACACCTAATTTTGGTGTTTATTTCTGTAATAATTTATGGATTTTTAATTTTGTTTGGCTATGAGATTTCCTTAGATGTGTCAATAACTGTCAGGGATTTATTTTGGTCCGAGATATTTCGAACGCCTAGCAATGAATGTTATTAAAGTGATGAAATTGGGAAAGAAATAAATGTTAAATAATATTTCAGTGGCTGTAAAGTAATACATCCTGCATCTATTGAATTAAAAACAGTTTTCTGCGTTTTTGAGTTTTAACTTTGATCTGTAAAAATATTAACTAATAAATTAATAACTAGCTAGGTTGCCTTGTAAGAAACAATTAATTTATATTTCAGTTTTTTCTCAAATATACTCGTGGACAAGATTACTCAATATTTTCTCTATTGTTTGCAAATAATTTTAAATTATTGCTATAAACTCATATAGGGTAAAAATGGGAGAGATGCCATATTTTTTGTAAAAATTAAGAAAAAAATAAAAAATGCAATAAAAATTAATCTTTTATTTTTTATTTTAAAGGTATATTAATATTAAGTATTAAAATTACAATTAAAGAGTTTTAGACTTAAATCAAAAAGAAATAAAAATTATAAGTTGACAGCAGGCCATCTCTCTCATAACGTGTGGGAGAGACGCCATATAGTGTGGGAGAGATGCCATATATATTATTATTCCTTTTTTTGGTTCTTTTTGCGGATCATTTCCTTGCTACAACTATTGCAATGCGGAGCGTACATTGTACATGACACATACAGCCATTTTTGGCGTAAAGAACATTTAATCCAGTCAATCTTTTTTTTTTGTTAAATAATAATTTTCCCAACATTCCGTGCACACATCGTTATCATCTTCGATTGGGGTGGATACTAAGACAGAAGATGAAGACTTTAATTCTGCACTAGCTAATTTGCGTTTTTTAGCTGCTCCTTTACTTAAATTGACTTTGGAAGTCTTCTTACAAACGTTCTCAGGGGAAGTCAAAACACAAGCAAATTGTTTTTGCTTCACTGTCGAGCGAGTTTTGGGATTGGATTAGACTCCTCAAGAATCTTTGTAGGGGTTTCTTTACTAGTGAATGTTTGTCTGGAAGTTGATGGTTTTTGTGGAGACAGAGCTGCAGTGGCAGCACTTTCAAGAGGAATGGCAGGAGTAGCTACTTTAATATGGCAAAGAAATGATCTGGAATAGCATTAGGATTGAGTAGGAATATTCCACAAGCTTTAAAATCTGATGTGATATTTCCCCCGGTTGCAGCTTTTCCCCATACTTGCCCTATTAATGACCCAAACTGTAGTCGTGTTATAGTTCTATTCTTATTTCTCAACATCCATGCATTTGATACTTGATTATAATAGGTTTTCAGAGGTTGGAAAAAACTGCAATCAAGAAGTTGAAGGGCTTGTGTAGTGTGATTCGGCAAGCATATAATTATGATATCATTTCCATTTGCTAGGTCTAATAGATTTATTGAATTGGAATGTGAGGTGTGACAATCAAAAATCAAAATCGTTTTACCTATCTTTGGTTTTTTGGGTAGAAAATGTTCCTTAAACCAACGCAAAAATAATTCAGAATTAATATAAGATGTCTTTTTATTTATATAGACATCAGAACCCTTTGGCGAGCTATCAGAAAACTCAGACATTTTATTGACTCCTTTCATTATTAACACTGAAGGTATAAAACGGCCTTCAGCACTGCAACATGCAACCAGAGAAATTTTTTCTCCTTTTTCAAGAGGTGTGATCACATGAACGTCCTCTGTTTCTTTGGCTGTTAATAATTTTCCAGGTTTATTTATTAGTTGAATTCCACTCTCGTCAACATTAAAAATATTTTCAGGTCTATTAGTTAAATCGTGCTTTACCATTTCTTCTTCAAGCAGTTTAAAAAATGCACCTACTTCTTCTCGGTTCATTCTTTGGGCTCTAGCAACAGATAAACCTTCTGCTTGACATACTGAGACATCTTTGGTTCTTCCTAGAAAAGAAGAAAGCCAATGTTGACCTGCTTTCTCTTTTTCTTTAGAAAATTTATGCTTAGTTCCAAGCTTTTCGACAAATTGATAGGCAACAGACCGAATAGTAGACCTATCAGGTGCAAAACCAGCGTTAGCTAGGCGCTTAATATAAGAAGTCAATCGTTTTTCGTTCTCTGTCCCAAGTGATGCTGAAATAGTAGTTAATATAATTGCTTACTATATCATTACAATAAGTTCTTACATTAATAACAAGAGTTTGATAAATACCTGAAGGACCTAGTCCAGACTTTTTAGTATCACCAGTAATGAGACGCCTACTCAAGGTACGAATCGGTATTTCATAAAGTTTTTGAGCTTCATTTTCCGATATTTCCCCTTTTTTTACTTTTTCAATAACTAGAATTAAGTTCTCTTCACTCCACTGCCCCCTGATTACAATCTGCTTCCTTACGTATTTTCTCGGCATTCTAAAAACAATAAAAATAATAAAGAAAATACCCCTTCATTTACACTTTTGCAAAGGTTGGTATCTCTCCTCATTTTGTGGGAGAAATGCCATATAGGTATAAAGTACGTAGGTATTAACATATATTGCAAAATGTAGTGGAAATAAGTTAATAATAAACTAAATAAAACATTAAAACCAGTTCTTACCTTACGGTGTCTTTGTTTTACATTTAACACTCATTGAAACCGCAGCAACTCAAAATTTTCGTCGAAAAATTCTCGCGCTAAAATAATCTTTTCGTCATACACACGTCACAGTCGAGCGCAGTCGAACAAGAACTGACACGTTGCGAAGAAAGCGTCTATGAGTAGTTAAAAACAGTGAGAAATATAGCCATCTCTTTCTTAATCGCTGAATTTTCGGAGGTAAGGCGTCTCACCTCATATGGCGTCTCTCCCACTTTTACCCTACATTGTTGATCCACAAATTAGCAAAATACTAAGGGATCAACAGTTTGATCAAAAATTAAGTGATGTTGAATTAGTTGCGTGGAGTTTTTTTAAAATAATCGTTTCGGAATTTTTAGGAAACAAAAAAGTAGAAAACTATGAAAAACTTGGAGAAGAACTACTTGAAAGCTACTGTAAAATGGGTTGTTGCATGTCTCTTAAAATACATTTCTTCCACTCCCATTTAAATTTAATCCCAGAAAATTTGGGTGTTGTTAATGACGAGCAAGGAGACAGGTTCTACCAGGACATTAACAATGAAGCAACGCCACCAAGGCAGAAGGGATCCAGCAATGATGAGGGATTAGGAATATGAACGGAAGTTAACATTTGCAAAAAAGTTATATACAAAAGACTTACTTTAAATGTATTTTTATGTTTATTTTTGTAAATAAATCCTGTTATCCTTAAAATATCTTCTCAAGTCAATTATTATCTTGTATAATTTTGTACATTGAATAAATATTAACCATACTGTTACCATAATTCAAAATGATGGGCAAAGATTTGATGTAATAAAAGTAATTTGTATTAACACCTTCATATATATCTAACTAGCAAAATCTGATTGCATCAATATATATTTTATATTGAGTTTTTATTCTTTATAACTATATTAAGCTACAAAAAGCGACTACAATGTACGTTTAATGATCACCTAATAAAATAAATTAAACTTCTAAAAACTGCATTAAAATCTCTTCAATTACTGCTTTAAAACCATCCATTTCTTTGACTTTAAAGTTCGCAGAGAATGTTAACTCATCGCTTTGAATCCAGACTATTTAAATACCAGTCGTATTTTTAAAATGGCTGGCATACGGCTACAAATTATGTCATTAGTCAGAGTGACATAAAAAGCGCCGCATGAGTTACACAGTTTCGCGGACAGCCGATAACAAAGAATGTTTTGGCAATTTTGTATGTCAACTGGTGTCATCAGCCTGAGAGATATCGTTTTTTATTTTCGGGAGGATGTGCGTTTGAATTATTTCGTTGTTTTTAGGCTGAAGTAATCAGAATTGGGTTTATTAGCGTCGTCCAATATAAATTTATAGAGAAAAATTGAAATATTTTTCGAGAATAAAATTTTTATAAAAAAATTGAACCGACTTCTAAAAGTGCGCTTAAAAGTGAAAAATAACTATGCATTTTTATATAAAATCGAAATTTTTAAAATAGGCGCCAAACTAATTTCTGATAAAATGTGATTTGCATAAACAGATTAAAACTATTTTACTGGCAGTTGCTTTTTTACCATAATTTGTATATATTAGTAGTTATTTGTTTCAGTTAGAAATTATTTGGCGCCGACTTCAAAAATTTCAATTCCATATAAAAATGTATAGTTATTTTTCACACTTTAGCGTACTTTGCTAAACTGGTATTTATTTGTTGGCGCAAAAGAAGGTTAGAAAGGCTGTCTTGAGCGAGCAGAGCAGGGTTGGAAGCTAGAGGCGGCACCAGTTAGCAAGTGTCGAGCTAGCCCCTATGCCGCAGAGTAGGGGTGGGTAATTTTTTTTATAGGCGCTACCGAGTTTTAGCCGGGTAAACTCGGAAACCCCCCACTTTGTTATTCGGGTCTAGCGTCCAATCTAGCTTTATAACTTGCTCCACCGAAATAATAAAAATAAAATAATTGAATTAAATGAACATAGAAGCAGTGGGATAAATAAAACTCTTTGACGTTAAAAATAAAGAAATGCTTATATTGATACTCTAATTATTGTTGATGTAAGAAGTCCTGGCTTATATCCCAAAAGGTGGATCAAATTTGTGTATCCCAAGGGGTGGATACGTTGTTTACTTGACTAGAGTTGTGCCCCTAGGGGTGGACTTGATGTTTACTTGGCCCTAGGGGTGGACAAGTTGTTGGTGTCCCAAGAGGTGAACTCCGATTTTCTGGGGTCAGACTGATTCCTGAACATAATGTCCAGGACTGACAAAATCCCTGTTTCCAGGGTGTACCTCGATAGCTAGCCCAAAAAAATACTAAATCACACAAATCACTACAACGCTATCGAGGTACCCACAATGAAATTTTCCATCGAAATCCGCAGGATGGCGGCAACAAATCAGGATGTAACTCCTTCATAGGAAAAAGCAGCATTGACAGTTAAATTTTCGCCATTTTATAGAAAACCCGAAACCTGCACTGTACGAGCTTCTTTATCCCTTAACATAGGGCGCGAGACAAAAGGGACCTTAAACTAGTAACAATTCCACAAAAGAAATGATAGTTCAAAATAGTGGGCTCAAACGACATTGCTAACTAATAAGTCGTTGACATTTCCGACTCAAAATTAAATAGGACTTCATTGTTGATTCCTAAAATAGGAAATAAGAATTTTCCCTCAGCCATTAACACGGTGTTAGTTATTCACCCAAATTTGCTCCCAAAAATTGCCACAGAAATAGCAACCCAACAAGCAACGGCTTAAAAGAATGTAAATTGCTTAAACGTCAACTGAAAAGGTCACATAACCCCAACAAAAGGTAAACAAATCTTAGAAAATACTACAAATAAAAATTCGGGAAACTGTAACTAAAATGGATAAATGTAACAATTTAATTGAAACAATCAGCACAAAAAAAAAGGAATGATATCTTATAAAAAGGTAAATAATAACATTCTATTTGAATATAAACAACCTAAACAGTGACGTAGAGTTGCCGACCTAAAAATACAAGTGATGAAATAATTTTAATTAGCTGTATTTCTTATAGGTAAATTACTGAAAGATAAAGAAAATAATTAAGTTGGGAAGAAAATTTACAAGGAAGCGAAATTTGGAATGGCTCGAAAAGCAATAGGACTCAAAAATGCAACGAATATTAGGCTGTTATACGAAGGAGAAATGAGAAATGCTTAATAATAATGATATAGCGCTGCCCAAAATTTGAATATTAGCCAAAAGGAGGTAAAATAAACCATAGTAAATTTAAGATAAATTTTTAACCGTGACAACTTTTAGAAGTCGGTTCAATTTTTTTTATAAAAATTTTATTTTTCAACTTTTAGTTTTGAAATCATTGTGACATCCCTAAATTATTTAAACTACGTACTAACGAGATTAGTGTACCTCGCAAAGACTCCAAGGTGGCAGAAAATACCCATTTAATCCAAAGTTTTAAGCACCTTAAAATGAACCACAAAGAATCCTTTAATTCTTAGATTTCTCCAAATACCGGTGAAATTATGTCAAACAAATATTTAGTCTGTTATAGTAGATCCATTATCTTAAATTTCAAATTAATTTTAGAACTTGAGACGTAAATTTCTTAGCCGGATATATTTTATACTGCATATTGAGTTTGTATACTCCCCAAGAACCCCGCAATATCAATTTCAGACAAAATCGGAAAATGTAAAATTTTTAGTCCCTTATATTGTATTTTATCAACCTAATAGTTATAAAAAAACTAGCTCCATATTCGTAAACCTCCTAAATACGAAATCTAAAAAAATGCGAATAAGATTTTCTTAAAATAATTTTATATTCGCTATTTACATCCTTAAAAGCGATCCAGTCCCACCTTTGAACAAAATAGAAAATGTAAAATTTTTAGTCCGCCATATTGGATTCGCCATATTGAATCCTGAAAAAACAACTTTAAATTCATTATTTACACCCTCAAGAACCCCCTATATCAGCTTTGGAGAAAATCGAAAAATGTAAAAATTTTAGGACGCCATATTGAATCCACTAGATTTAGTTTTTCAAAAAATATTTTAAATTCGAGAGATATGAAATTTTTAATCCGCCATCTTGGATCCGCCATATTTATTTATTTTTTTTAAATAATTTCAGATTTGTAATGTGCGATCCCAAATATTCCCCCATATCAATTTTGAAAAGATCAGACAAAATTAATTTTTTATTCGCCATATTTGATACGCCATCTTGAATTTTTAAAAATAATTTCAGATTATTTATGTACGACCGTACCAATTTTGTAAAAAATGGGACAGAGGTGTTTTTTGTCCGCCATATTGGGTTTTTTAAAAATAATTTCAAATTCGTAATATACGACTCTGAAAATATCCCCATACCAATTTTGGAGAAAATCGGAGAAAATTAATTTTTCTGGCCGCCACATTATCCACGCCATTTTAGATTTTACTGCACCAATTTCGTCCAAAAAGATATGGAACCACCGCAGCAACTTCCTGATCATAACCTACACAATTTCATTCAAATGGGTGGTGCCGTCCGGAGTAATCAGTGTACAACATAAAAAAAAATATATAGTCGACGCACTGAGAACCTCCTTTTTTTAGAAGTCGGTTAAAAAAAAGATAAATATAGAAGTGGCAGATATTAATTAAAGATAAAAGATAAATTACCACCAATTATGAAACAGTTTGATAATCCGTAAAAGTAAGTGACGCTAATAGAAATGATATTAAAAACAATAAAATCAGAGCAGGGCTAAGACAAGGTGATATCTCTATAACAATCTCATTTATCTATTTATATTTCAGTAAGATACATAGAAATCTTTATTGATGAAGAATTAGTTTTATAAGTAACCATTTTTCTCCTTCGAACCATTACAGGGAAACCATAACATTCCAAACGAAATTTTATTTAAAAAATGGAACTATGGAAACAATACACGACTAAAAACCACTAGGCTATAGATCTCACCTTAAATACAAATTATGTTCAACTGGTCACAGTTTTATTACAAACCAATAAGTTCGCCAGTCTCTTCCATTATTGCACAGTTAGTTATGGAATCTTTAGAAGAAAGAATTATCAAAGATTCAATAAGGGTTGTTCCCTAATAAAACAAATGAAATTCTCCAAACGATAAATGGTTTCCACAGTATGTTACAATTCACATCTGAAGAGAGAACGATAATAAGATAAACTTTTTTATTGTGACTCTTATCCGAAAAAATAATCTAATTTTAACCGAATTGTATACTAAACCCATAATGTCAGGGAAATATCTGTGGATATCATAATTTAGTATAGGCATATTTTGGATAACCTGAAGAGTCTACTTGTAGAGACTAAGACTTCCCGGAGTTATTTTATCACTTTTATGGCGCCTTCAATTTAAACTTTCGGTAAGAGTGACTTCAGGAAGTGCTGTTTTTGCATTTTGTAGCAAGTCAATTATTAAAACCCCGCCCATTTATAATTGCTACGACAATAAGTGCTAGCTGACTCAGACATTGCGGCTTTTTCAATGAACAGAATTTACCATCATTACCTGATCCACTTTAATCATATGTGGACCATTCAATGAGCAAGTAATTAAGTAATAAGCGGTTATAACATTATGAATAGATGAAAGAAAGGTCGCCATATTGGATATACCATCTTGAAAATGTTTATTTTGTAGTTTTATAGTACAATAATGTGATAAAAATCAATTAGAATTATAAAAAAATGGTAAATCTTTGAAAAGTAATGATACAATAGTAAAAAATACTAATTTTTCGTTTTTTCTAAGGTAAAGTCAGCATTTTAGAATGGAAATCTTGTCAATACTGACACGCAAAAATTCACTCTTAAACCTCGTTAAATTTATATACTGGCAGTTAGGCGAAATAAAAAATTTTCTCTCATTTTCAGTTTAAAAAAATTGTCAAATTTGCAGATGCCCCAACTTTAAAATTTTTTTATTGAAAACATTTAATTTTTCAGCAGGAATGAATGAATGAAAAAGGGGTGGTGATATTAAATCATCGATGTCTAGGGTTCCATTGGGTCTTTTACACCCCTCCATAGCTGCAGGTCATTCTAGGCCGATCAACTTTGCGAATCCAAAATCCAAAATATCTGTGTCTCAGTCCGTTGAGTGCTGGGTATGCTCTGAGGACATGGTCAACAGTTTCATCCTCCTCCAAACATCATCTGCACGTCGGGTCATCTTCGACACCGATTCTATGAAGATGGCCTTTGAGGTGACAATGTCCTCTCAACAATCCCAACACAATTCGCAGCTCTTTCCTTCCCAAGGAGAGAAGCTCCTTAGTACGCCATGCGCTAGGCCCAGTTATATATTCCTTAGCTCCCCTCCACGATTCAATAAATTTGCTTCCAAGCAATGATTTTAATTGGGGTCCCTACGGTTCAGTTGCCGAACCCAACTTTGCTAGACGGTCTGCTTCCTCATTCCCGCGTATGCCCGAATGACCCGGGACCCATATGAGCCTGACAGGGCAGCCATTCCTTGTCATACCACTCAGGATGTCCTTGCACTCAGACACCAGTCGCGAAATTACGACACTGGACTTCAATGCCTTAATGTCTGAGCATATATTTATTACCCTATTCCTGTCTATATTCTTTTCACAGAGATAGGCATACTGCAGATTCCTGTGCTCTTGCCGAATACTCCGGCTCCAGCTCTTTCATCTTGGCGAGATCCATCAGTATACCACCAGAATCCATTTTTCGAAAGATTTTGCTCTCCCTCCCAATCCTCTCTCCTTAGCAGAAATATCTCTAGAGAGAGGTTGGGTTTTAAAAGCAGGATTATATAATCTGTCCGCATGGGGAGTGATGGACACCTCTTCACCGCGCTTTCCCAGACTCCTGAACAACCGCCTGTTCCAATTCCAAGATGTCCTAGACAACTGAGACGATAAACAGTCTTCAGGGCCTCGTTTTCTATGTATAAGTGAAGAGAAAGCAGGTTTACCAGAACTTCAAAAGTCCTGGTGGAAGTAGTCCTCATCGCACTCAATATTCTCACACAAACCATTCTTAGAACTTTCTCAAGTTGAAGAATGTTTTTGCGCTTTGTTGTACTATGCCACCATACAATAGTGGCGTACGTTATCATGGGGCGGATCACCATAATGTATATCCAAAATAGCATTTTAGGTGTCAGTCCCCATGTGCTCCCAAAGGCTCGTTTTCAGCAGGAAAAACTTAATTTAAATTCAAAATTCTGAGAGAGTGCACTCAAAATCTTCGACGACATTACTGATATATTTTTATTTCCGGTTATTTAATATAAAAATTAGAGTTGAAAACAAGTAAAAAATTAATGATCTTCGACGTTAATGGGTTAAGATGTAGTAAACAAAAACCCTATTATCCGTACAATTTTCGGTTGTAAATAATATAGTAAAAGAGATACTTTGCTTTTAGCAGAAACATTAACTTAGCGCGTGTTTACAAAGGTTATTTACATTGTAACTTGTTTTGATTTCCAAGCACGTGAATTCATTCGGCATGCTGCTTAAGTGCCTCTAAGCTAAATAATGTTTTCGATGGGCCTTCCCCGTGCCCTAAACCTTAAAACTTTTATTTTAAGAGCGATTGTTATCGCCTTTTCTATAACCCTTTCATTTTCTATTTGCTTTAGATAGCATCCTCCATCAGAGCGAGACATATAGAATTCGACCCCTTACTCATCACGAATTAATCAAATAAATGGACCGTACGAAAGTTTTTCTTATAAATAGGTCTTTTGTGGAAAAAGGGCCTAATTTCATTAGTTTACTTATGCTAAGAAAGAAAAGTTTGATCAGCTGATAGGATTCCGACTTTGGTCCTAACAAATTCCGTTGTTTGTAATTCCATTTTGGACACTTAATAAATTAAGGTTAGAAGATTATCTCGCTGTCGAGGAGCAAAACATGTTGCTCCATATTTTACGAAAACAGTCGAGAATTGACTGCGGATGGAACTTTGAAAGCGAGATTAACCGTGGATAAAGGATATATAGGTCGAAAAAATGAGATTTTTGGGATTGTTTTTAGAAATAATCATAAAAGACATAAAGCTATGAGTTAAAGGTCTTTATTACAAAAGTATTAAAGTTATGGTATAAATTTTTTTCAAAAAATTACAGAAAAAACGAATCTAATAGTTACTGTTCCTCCATTCTTATTGAGACAAAAAATATTAAATACCAATAATAATAATTATAAATAGTAGAAATTTGTTTAAGGCCCTCAATACGCACGCTTGCGCTGTCCTTAGCTACTCTTGTGGAATTATAAAATGTAGCAGGACGGACATCCAAAACCTGCATAAAAACTAAGAAAACTCCTAACAAAAGCACAAAAATATCACCCACGGAGTGCTATTGAACGTACAATACTTCCAAGACATCAAGGAGTAAGATGATTGGTGGATATTGGTACGCAGCTCGAACAACCAACAATTAACTTACGTTCATATTTTCACAGGTTAGCGGACTCTTCCACACTACATCGAGCAATATGCGAGGCAGATGATTCAACGCCGCTACAGCTGAGGGAACAGGATACTGCTTCTCACCATCAAACAGATCAAGAGACGTTATAAACTTGGCTTCAGAAACTACTTCATGGACGGCATCCAAATGAGGTCAATCAGAACTATGTCAACAACTCAGCGTCGAAATATTTGTTGATTTTAGGGCAGATGTTTCCGGAAACCAAGACCAGATTATTCTGATGAAGAACTATCGCAAGTTCATCATCAGAGATCCCTCAATAGAAAGTGACCAATGTAGATATGGCTGTCGAACATCAGAGAAAATCCAGCACATAACTGGAGGATGCCAAGCATTTGTCGCAATAAAGCAAGACACGACTCAGCCGCTCCATGCTCCACCAGGCGTTAGCAGATAAGTTGAACCTATTCCAGGTAGGAAAAGTGCCTTATTAGAAATACAATCAGGAGCCTATTGTTAAGAACAACCAGTTCAAGTTATATTGGGACCGAATGGTTCTAACGGATCAGATAGTTGCTCATAATAGACCAGACATTACACTAACAGAAAAAATTTCTAGGCGAATTACACTAATCGTCATTGCTGTAAATAACAACAACAACCTGAGACCAAAATACAACGAGAAGATTGCCAAATACAGAGATTTGGAGGTGCAAATCCGAAGATAATGGGCAATGAACAGCGTCCAAAGGATTCCCATAATACTGTCAACAACTGGAGTGATATCAAAGGACCTCCTGCAGAACATCAAAGGACTGGTCTTAGTGAGCATCTTTATAGACCGATGCAGAAAGCAGTTCTCCTTGCAACCGCGCCAACCGTCCGAAAGTTCGTAGGAAAAACAGCAGACCACGTCACCTAGGGCCACAGAGCTTCATACTTTTGTTATCTTTATTTACCTCGTATGAGTCAATATTCCCTGAAGGGAGTGCGAAGC
Organism: Diaprepes abbreviatus; assembly: GCA_034092305.1. Lineage (NCBI taxonomy): Eukaryota > Metazoa > Arthropoda > Insecta > Coleoptera > Curculionidae > Diaprepes > Diaprepes abbreviatus. Next base: position 1,455,540 of record JASJET010000282.1, on the reverse strand, counting down.
CGTTTGGCTTGTAAATCATAACAATTATAATAAATTAGTGTGTTTGTTAAGATCTGATGACCAAAATAAATCTTTGTTTCTGTCATTTGATAATTTTAAGCACACCTTCAAACGTTCATGGAATGGAATGCCTTTGTACAGTTCCAAGAAACTTTTTTTATACGTTTATAAATATGAAAATATTGTCTTTTAACCATAAAATTAAAGAGAGCAATTATGAAGTGAAACCTTGTGAATTTAGGTTAGATAGCGAAAAACTTTTTCCAGCATTAGACAAAATTCACAGAAGGGTGATTTTTTTTAGAACAGACCATAATGCGACTATAGAGATAAGTCTGATAAATTTCAAGTTTTTATTTATCCTGATCTGATTCTTTTAAGCGAGCATTAGGAATGAGAATATCTACTATGTTTATATCGGCAGTTTGAAGCGCGCTTCAAATCAAGCGCCTGCTATAAGTCACTTAGAAATAACAAATTAACCGAGGAGGTTATATTTGATGCCAGTTTAGTTTTGTTAAGTCAAGCCAAAAGTGATTTAGGGTTTACTTGATCCAAGCGGATTTTAGTATGAAATAAACACTTAAAGCGCGCTTGAAATCAACTGTTGACTAAAGAACGATTATGTCATGTGTCAAATGTGCATTAGCAACAATTGGTTTCCAAATGAAAAAATGTCAAAACAAAGTGTTATATTGAGGTTAGTTATGAAAAGGCACCTGCGCATGGGGTTTGCGTGAATGACTTGAACCTGACTTGAAGCCAAGGTCAAGTCATGTTCAACTCCACGATATAAAGGCCTGGATTTAAAATTAGATTTGAAGCCGCTTTGATTAGAAGCTAGCTGGAAAAACGTCGATTTAAACGAGGTCATATATTTGCCTGATTACCAGATGCTATCTAAATATTTTAGAGAGTCTTGGTGACACTGTGATTTTAGTAAATGATCACTTCATTGCATTGTTTCATATAATAAATTACATGTGATGTTAGTTGAGGGTTAATTTGAGTTTTGAATTGTTCATTCTCTAAATTTAAATTTATTTATTATTTGTTTATATCAGGGGCGGATCCAGCCTCTCTCTTTTGGGGGGGCGTTGGTATCACAAAAGTACACTATGACAAGCGAAAGCAAGTTGTCGACCGGGAGGGGGGGGGGAGAGATACCAGCAACATTTCCATTTCTAGTGTAAAAGGCATGGTCGGGACTATTTTCTGAATTTGAAGCTCTTGCTGATGGGGGAGGGGGAGGTTGTGAGTAACATACACATTCCTAATATGCGACGGAATCGGGTCTATTTTCCTGAATTAAAAGCTCTTGGGGGGGGGGGGGCGATCGCAACAAAAATAAATTGTTAACAGGTGGGAGTGACAGCAGCATACATATTCCTAATATAAAAGATAGAATCAGTTCTATTTTCCTGTACTCAAAGCTCTTGGGAAGGGGAGGGGCGATCGCAAGCATACACATTCCTATATTCTATTCAAGAACTAGAGAGAGTAATAAAACTGTTAGCGAAACCTCCAAGGTACCTGCTCCAGTGCCGCAGGTAACTAAAGATTGCCGTAAATCTAATTATATTTAATTAAATATTATAAGGTTTTATAAATTTACTGCAACAATAAAATTTCTGATAGTTCAATTTAATTTCTGTCAGTGAACATAGTACACCTTACAGTGGGTCCTTAGTGATTTATCTTGTTTGTGCTTGTTTTTATTTGTTATTTGAGATTAATGAGATACCCAAAAGATATGGCTTCCACATCTATATTTATTCCAAAATCGTTAAACCAGAGCATTTTTTCCTCAACGAATAACTTATTATGATGAATGTTTATGATGTTTTAAGATATCAGTATCTAGATAGTAATGTTAAAAGCTCTGCTGAGATGTGTTGCAACATGACAGAAGTTGGAAAATCTACTCTGTACCGAATACTGAAGGAGAAGAAAATGACTGGCATTGTTGGTACTCCCAAGCCACATTCGAACACAGGCAGAGGAAAAACCTCGTTGGAAGAAGAGATGAAAACTGCAGTAAAAGGAGTTGTACATACATTTTATTATGAGAAGCAGATCCCAACCATCGACAAAATTCTGACTAAAATCAATGAAGATCGGATTTACCTGGAATTAAAAGAACTGAGCTCTGGAAATTGCTCAAAGAATGTAATTTTTGCTGGGGAAAACCAGATAGGAAATCTGTTTTCATAGATCGTCTGGAAAATGTCCGTTGGAGAAGGAAATATCTCTCTCAAGTAAAAAATAGAATTGCTAGAAATAACACAACTTACAAAATTAGCAATTTAACTGAACTATTGAAAAATTTTTTTGAATAAATTTAATGCAGAAAATTCGGGAAAATCCATATAATTAAATAATAAAAGAAAATGTGGAAACTCGATCTCATGATCGGTGAGATAGAGGAATCAATTATAATTAATTTGAGTAAAGATAACTTGCTTATCAATAAAGAATTCATTTATTCATATAATGACAACTCTTCTATTTACCCACTATAGACCCTCTGATATTTGATTACCCCTTACTCCGAAATATCTTAAAAACAAAAATTTTCGAAAATAAAATAAATATCCAAAAAGAATCTTGATCACCTGTAAACATCGAATTAATAATCTCATTCTTTTGAAGCCCACTAAAAAGAGACATTTATATAAAAAAATTCAAAATAACGAGTCAAACTTAGTTTTTCATTTATGATGCGTCTGAAAGTAAAGAAGTTCAAATGAAACATCTTGTATCCATAATAAGCTATATAAAGCAAAATTATTTTATAGTTGCCCTCTAAACCTCCAATACATTACAATCAATAATGCAAAATTTCATTACAAGACATCTATATTTCAATTATAAACTGTGACATGTCAATCTGCATACTCAATTATAGACGACTACATTAGAAATGGATATCAAATAACAAGATATCATATTCAATGTATGGGAGATATATTAATAATAAATTTTGAATTATTTAGACTGCAGTGAAACCTCAGTTACCGGAATATTGGAATGGATATTAGTTTTCAATATTAAAGTTTTAAATTAAAACATAAATGTAAAACTTGGATCGCTATCTATATAAAACAGGAATATTTATATACTCATAAACAAAATTATCGAATGGGTATAAATTTTAATTCAGTTAGGGGGTTTTCACATTTATGATCACTTCCAACATTCTCGTGGCGCAATGGTAAGATAGTCGATTTCGGTCGAAGGTTTTGGTTCGCCGTTAAAAATATTTTTCTGAAATATCTCATATGGTGGCTGGCTGGTACGGTACCGATCGTGGATGAAAACCAAAAAAAATATGTATAGTTCCTTTAAATTAGCAGTACCTCTATTTAGAAGAGACAAATATCTCTTCACTGAGCTGTGGCCAGCAGGAGTGGTGGTCAACCATTTTCTCAACTTGCAGCACCAGAAAATGGTGAAAACAATTACCAAAAAAAAATTATCCAAGGATTCTACATCTTAATATCCAATCAGTTCGAAACAAATTCAGCTTAATGGAAGCTTTTTTGATAGACAAAGACCATGATGTTGTCTGCTTATCTAAGCATTGGTTAAACTCTCTAGAAGCAGAATACCTTAATATCCAACAATTCAAACTAGCAGGTGTCTTCTCAAGAACAAACACCAATAGTGGCGGTGTTGCTACTTATGTTAGAGAGCATTTGGACAGTAAAACTTTAGAATTGATTAGCGATTTTAACATTGAACAATGTATTGAGTGCTGTGCTGTATATCTGAATGATTTTAATGTAATAGTTTTGGCGATTTACCGATCTCCTAAAGGGAAATGTTAAAAAGGAACTACTATGTTTTATACCACTAAATTTATTAAGAAAACAGTGACTGCAGTTTCAACTCACAGAGTCATTTTCAAACTGAATAACTCATATATATTAACTACCACATAGTAACGGTTACCAGCATCAACTTTTTAAAAGAAGCCAGTACAGCTAACCAAGCCACTCTTTTCTTCAGACTAAGTCTTAAATACAGACTAGCAAGCCAAAACATCTGGTTTAATCAAGAATGCCTCAGACACAAAGTTTTTCCCAAGTACGTGAATATTAAAATTAGAATCCTCCGACTACGCAATAAAGAAAGCCCAAAACATATGGATGAAAAAATAATGCAAACACCATTTTTCCAGAAGATTTGTTCTACAAAACTATATTAAGGTATTACATTCTGAATTGACTTATAAACTTCACCCAATTGAATTCGATATTTTAGACGATAGTATTAGATCAAAAATTAGCATAATTATCAACAAAAAATTTGATCTAAAAAACTTAACCATTTAAAGTCATGTAAATTTTCCCAAACAACTAACAAAACACCACAGTCCAATCAAAATTTTAGTGAAAGAGTCATAAATCTGTCAAACGTAGGTTTTAATAGTAAAGAAATAGATCTAATGTCAAAAGGCCCCAAATTTACACCTCACATAAACAATAAAAATATTATCGATTCCAACATATCTGAAAGTACTCTAGCTCTAAACAAAATAGAACACACCAATAATATTGACTTAACTACTGGAACAATTAAAAAACATATAAAATCCACTAATTTAAAATCCAATAATACAGCTTTAGACACAGTAAAAAGTATAAGAGAGAAAGTAAAAGATAATGATCTAATAATAACAAAAGCAGATAAATCAAATGCCACAGTTATTTTACCAAAAGTTGAATATTTCAATAAAACAGAAGCATTTATTCAATCCGAAAATATTACAGAAATTAAAAGCGATCGATCCTACAAAAGTTTTTCAAACAAATTTGAAACAAACCCCGTCAAACATAACAACAATCTTTTCAGAATTCGATAAAACAAGAATAATCAATATGAACCCACAAGCACCAAAACTCTATGGCCTTATAAAAAATCTCAAACCAGGAAATCCCATTCGCCCAGTCGTTTCATACATAAATGGCCCCACGAGAGAACTCAGTATGAAACTAAATTCATTCTTCAAACAAATAAGCAACTTTAAACCAAATCACAGTTTAAATAATTCAGTAGATCTCGTCCACAAACTAAAAAACATAAAAATCCTAGATAACTCCATACTAGTTTCTTTTGACATAAAAAGCATGTTTTCTAATATTCCAACAGATGAATGTTTTATACTCATCCAAGAAATCTTACAGGAATGAAATATAAATCCAATAGTTACTTCTAAAATCTTGTCCTCTTTCGAACTTTGCCTATCACAAACCTATTTCCAGTTTAATAATAAATTTTATTTACAAAATTCAGGCCTACCAATCGGTTCTCCTCTTAGCCCTCTCCTAGCAGACATTTTCATGTCAAACTTAGAAAACAAAATTCTTAATTCCCCTTTAAGCAAAAACCATGTTCAATTTTGGTACAGATATGTAGATGATGTTCTAGCATGTTTTAAAGGCACTACTAGACAACTTCAAAATTTCTTACAATTCCTTAATAATTGCCATCCAAAAATTCAATTTACTCTGGAAACTGAAAATAACCATAAAATAAATTTTCTTGATCTCATGATATCTCACCTCAATAATCAGTGTAAATTTAAAATTTTTAGAAAACCAACGTTTACAGGTAATACTATATCTAATGATTCTTTTCACCCCTTACAACACAAAATGGCTGCATACAATTCAATGATACATAGAGCATTCTCTTTGCCTCTCTCTGAAGAAGATCTTCAAGAGGAACTAAGTATCATTGAAAGGATTGCAGTATCAAACAATTTCTCCCAACAAACCATAAAGAAATTAATAACTAAAAAACATAAACAACTAGCTTTTAATTCAATATATCCCAAAATAAAAAATGATAAAGATAGTTCATCTTATATATCTTTATCATACTGTGGTGCCTTATCAGAAAACCTAGGTAATACTCTTTCTAAACCTAACATAAAAGTAGCCTTTAAATCTCAATACAATCTGTCCACTATCCTTTACAATGCTAAAGATAAAATTAACAAATTTGATAAATCAGGAGTTTGTAAGTTAAAATGTTCAGAGTGTGATAGCTTGTATATTGGACAAAGTGGTAGAAACTTTAAAACTCGCCTTTCAAAACACCACCGATCATATAGACTACAAAAAACAGACTCGAGCTTTGCCAACCATTGCTAAGAACACAACCACAGTTTTCCTGATTTGGGCAACACTGACATATTACATTATTCAACAAAGGGCCAAAAGTTAAATATTCTTGAACCTTTAGAAATATATAAACATAGTAGAAATAAAAATGTAAATTTGCTTAATGACCAGACAGAACTTGGGTTTTTCCCGTTATTTGTTGTCGCCAAATAATGATTAGTTCCCAAAATTTAGTACCTCCCCTGTGTAATAATGAAATATCTCAGGTATTTTTTATTTATTGTTAAATTTTCTCATGTTTTTGTATTGAATACTTAGTCTACCTTTGTTATTCAGTTTGAAACTGACTCTGTGAGTTGAAACTGCAGTCACTGTTTTCTTAATAAATTTAGTGGTATAAAACATAGTAGTTCCTTTTAAACATTTCCCGAAGATGATTAACTACCACATAGTAACGGCTACCAGCATCAACTTTTTAAAAGATCTCCTAAAGGCCACTTTGACACTTTTCTTGTAGAGCTGAAAGAGATCCTTAGTAAAATTGGTACAAATAAAAAAATTGTTTTGGTGGGGGACTTTAATGTCCATTTTAACACAATCCAGGGTTACATTCTTCAACTCTGTGATCTTTTGCACAGTTTTAGCTTCAAACAAACCATAAATAAGCCAATTAGAAACAACTCATGCTTGGACAATATTTTCATAAACTTCTGCACTGAAGATTTTATATCTGATGTGATTGATATAAGTATTTCTGATGATTTGGGTAAGGAAATTGAGTTTGCTGTTGAGATCGGTAGCAGGGTTGCCCTGGAAAAGGTGTGCAGACCTATCACTCAGACCGGTATGCTTAACTTCCATAATAGGATTGTGGAGTGTGACTTTGAATTTGTAATTACAGGAATCTTGACTTAGATGCTAAATTTGTTAAATTTTTAAATTTTTTGCAAACTGCGTACCTCCACTCTTTCCCTGAAAGAACATATAGGGTGAGATCAGACCAGGGAAATAAAATCAGCTGGTTTGATGACTCTCTGAGGGCAATGAGGGATAACCTTCAATTTCTTGATGAATGGAGTAGACAGTATAACCTTGCAGGAGTTCGACAAGAATACAAAAACTATAGAAATATGTATAAAAAAGCCATTCAAGTAGCCAAAATAAAAGCTAATGATAATCTAATTAATACCTCTAATAATCCTTCTAAAACCATATGGCAGATTATTAATGCAAAAACAAACAAAAATAAACTAAACTTAAGCCACTGCTGTACCATAACTCCAGATACTTTTAATAATTTTTTTTGTAAAATTGCCCACGAAACAATACATTCAATACGAGTTTCTCAAGAAGATCCAGTCGATTTCATGTCTTGTTTGGTGGTGGGGGCGCTCCCTTTGTTTTTGGGGCTGTGTCCTTCATTGAGGTCAGGGACATCATTGTCCAATTAAAAAATAAAAAAAGGGGCTATCAGTCATTTTATTATTAATTAAAAACATTTTTAGGACATTTGACGTTTCAGTTTATTTATTTCTTAAACCATCTGCAGAATTACAATTAGACACTAAAATGGGATTCAAATGTAATTAATTTATGTATGTTACAGAAAATTTAAATAATAAATTGTGTTTACGCAGTTAAAAAATACATATCTAATTCGTAATCAAAGTCAGTGAAGCTATCTTCGCTCAAATTAATTATAATTGGTTCCTCTATCTCACCGATCATGAGATCGAGTTTCCACATTTTCTTTTATTCTTTTATTATATGGATTTTTCCCAATTTTCTGCAGTAACTTTATTCAAAAAAATCTTTCAAAAGTTCAGTTAAATTACTAATTTTGTAAGTTGTGTTATTTCTAGCAACTTTACCTTTTACTTGAGAGAGATATTTCCTTCTCCAACGGACATTTTCCGGACGCTCTATAAGAATAGATTTCCTATCTGGTTTTTCTCAGAAAAAATTAAGTTCTCTGAGCAATTTCCAGAGCTCAGTTCTTTTAATTTCAGGCAAATTCCGATCTTCATTGATTTTAGTGAGTACAACTCTTTTTATTGCAGTTTACATCTCTTCTTCCAACGAGCTTTTTCGTCTGCCTGTGATGGAATGTAGCTTGGAAGTACTAACAATTCCAGTCGTTTTTTTTCCTTCATTATTCGATACAGTAGATTTTCCAACTCCTGTCATGTTGGAACATATCTCAACAGAGCTTTTATTATTATTATCTAGATGTTAATATCTTAAGGGATTATAAACATTCAAAAAATGCCCTGGTTTAACGATTTTGGAATAAATATAGATGTGGAAGCCATATCTTTTGGGTATCTCACTAATTTCAAATAATATATAAAGATAAGCACAAACAAGATAAATCACAAAGGACACACTCTAAGGTGTACTTTGTTCACTGACAGAACTAACCAGAACTACCAGAAATTTTATTGTTGCAGTAAATTTATAAAAGCTTATAATATTTAAATATAATTAGATTTACGGTAGTCCTCAGTTACCTGCGGCACTGGGGCAGGTACGTTGGAGGATTCGGTAACAATTTTATTTCTCTCTCTAGTTCTTGAATAGAACTTTGAGTTCAGGAAAATAGACCCGACCCTGCCTTTTACACTAGAAATGGGAATATTGCTGGTGTCTTCCCCCCCACGTCGACAACTTGCTTTCACTTGTCATACTGTACTTTTGTGATATCACCCCCCCCCCACCCCAAAGAGAGAGGCTGGATCCGCCCATGGTCTATATAGGGATATTAAGGATAAGAATCTAGCGATAAAACCTTGAAATATCTTAAAGAAATAGTTGTATCCCGAAAATAAATAAAATGCTCCATTTTAACTGTTCACTAATAAAAGAAAATGATTTTTTTATGCTTGTATTTTTAGAGCTTAAAACTTATGTGACTTATTGTTGCTCTTGTCAGTTTAAACACGCTGCTGTCAACTTAGAATGGTTTTAGGGTTAGACCGTGTTAGTGAATTCGGGGGTGAGTGATAACTCGGTTACTTTCGGCAAAATCAGGATTTTTCAAAAACCATTTTATTCTCCAATCTTTAGCGGCGCCAATGACGCAAATATCCATAGTTTTTTTTTTATGTCATATTATATTTTTCATATTTTATATTATTGTGCGTTAAGAAAATACTGTCTAAAATATCGAATTTTTTTTATGTCATTGTAGAGGAATAAAATGTTTTTTATAAAATCATAATTGATCCGAAATTGATCGAGTTATCGACAGTTGTACAGGGTGAGTCAACGATTGGATGAAGTAGGTTTGTGCCTTTTCGGTGAAATTAACAAAGAAACTATATTTATTGTTTGATACAGTTTATTTTTACGCAGATTTTAAAAATATTTAGGACTCTAAAGGGTGAGCCAAAAAACTAGGACAGCATAAAGTTGTATTTTTTTAAATAGAACACCCTATATACGAATCATATTTTCGATTTAGCTTACAATTTTAAATCTTTTTTATTAAGGATTTACTATAACAAAACTTTATAATTCCTGAGATAATTAAGTTTAAAGAAAAAAAGTCACATTTTCAAGCATCAATTCAATCCTAAATAACGTTTTCAATTTTGTGACAAATATATTCATATTTGGAATTTAGCAAGGCCAAGGACAAGTTAACATAACTTTTATCAAATATTTGCAATAAAAGCTACAGGGTGTTGAACACATCGGCTCAAATTTGAACAAGTTTAAATGAATAAATATCTTTTTTTTTTTAAATGGTACACCCTGTATATTTTCATGTTATTTAATAGAGTAATAAAAGCCCTAAAAGTTTTGTTCAATATATCCTATACCTATTTATAATAGTTTTTGAGATATTTCAGTTTTTCTTATTTTCCATACTTTTTTACAGAAATAGTGTTCATTATCATAGTAGGCATGTAAAATAATAAAAAGAAACTACAGAAACAAACCGAATGTGGTTAAATATGATGAAATACATTATTCGTTATATTACAACGGCAATAGTTTAATTAAACATAATGTGAAAAAATTAACACAACAATAACGACAAGGCAAATACATATTTACTTTTATACTACATTGAAACAAAAAAATTACCTATTAAATACTGAGATTAATTATTTCTTTTTAATAAGTGTTCGAATAAACGACCCTCTTGTGCAATGCACAAATTTAGTCTTTTTTGCAGATTTTCTCGGACCCTGGACAAAATTAGTGGCGTTATTGTTCTACAGGTATCCCTAATCCTGTTTCGCATATCTTCCACTGTTGTTGGTGGATTAACATACACCTTATTTTTAATATAACCCCATAGGAAGAAATCTAATGGGGTGATGTCGCAAGACCTTGGTGGCCACTCAATGAAACCCACACGTCCAATCCATTTTTGCGGATATCGTTGGTCCAAAAACGCACGAACTTCACGATGGTAATGCGGAGGCGCACCATCGTGCTGGAACCACATACTGTCGAGCTCATCCCTATCGAGATCTTGAAGCAGTTGGGGTAGTTCTTCTTGTAGAAAGTTCAGGTAACTATGGCCATTTAGTGGTTCATTAAAAAAATGGGGTCCAATAATTCGATTATGATGAATACCACACCAAACATTTAATGATCAGTGGTTTTGATGTTGCACCTCTCTAATCCAAAATGGGTTTTCTGTGGCATAATAATGTATGTTGCGTCTATTTACGGCACCGTTACTTCTAAAAGTAGCTTCATCACTAAACATTACCTTGCATAATAAATTTGGATTTAATTGAATCTCCGCATTTATTGTACGACAAAAGTTTACACGATTTTCAAAATCCTGTCCATGCAATTCTTGGTGTAATTCCATGTGATATGGATGATATCTATATTTCTTGGTAGTACGATTAGCGGTGGATTGTGATATTTCACATAATGCTGCTAACTGACAGCTACCAAGGGAGGATTTTTCTGAACATTTAACAATACTTGTAGTTCTTTTTCTTCATTAGTTACTGGTTTGTTGACCACTTTACGTTTTGGATAATCAACAGTACCAGAAGAATCAAATCTTTGCATTAAGTTTTGAAAAGTATGGGTATTAGGCTGGCGTCGATCAGGATACTTCATTTTATAAATTCTTTGAGCAAGAAGGCAATTTTTTTGAGCCTCTCCTATTGTATAAATCATATCTATTAATTCATTCTTTGGAAAATTCATTTTACAATATAAGATGAATGCAAAAAAAAAACCAAACTACACTACATAAAAACCAAAAGAAGCGATTGCGGTTATAAATTTGACACACAGAAAAATGTTCTTTTACATTGTTTTTGCCTAGCTACTATGATAATGAAGACTATTTCTGTAAAAAAGTATGGAAAATAAGAAAAACTGAAATATCTCAAAAACTATTATAAATAGGTATAGGATATATTGAACAAAACTTTTAGGGTTTTTATTACTCTATTAAATAACATGAAAATATACAGGGTGTACCATTTAAAAAAAAAGATATTTATTCATTTAAACTTGGTCAAATTTGAGCCGATGTGTTCAACACCCTGTAGCTTTTATTGCAAATATTAGGTAAAAATTATGTTAACTTGTCCTTGGCCTTGCTAAATTCCAAATTTGAATATATTTGTCACAAAATTGAAAACGTTATTTAGGATTGAATTGATGCTTGAAAATGTGACTTTTTTTCTTTAAACTTAATTATCTCAGAAACTATAAAGTTTTGTTATAGTAAACCCTTAATAAAAAAGATTTAAAATTATAAGCTAAATCGAAAATACGATTTGTATATAGGGTGTTCTATTTAAAAAAATACAACTTTATGCTGTCCTAGTTTTTTGGCTCACCCTGTAGAGTCCTAAATATTTTTAAAATCTGCGTAAAAATAAACTGTATCAAACAATAAATATAGTTTCTTTGTTAATTTCACCGAAAAGACACAAACCTACTTCATCCAATCGTTGACTCACCCTGTACATAAAAGATGCATTTATTAGCACTGAAATTTATTTTCAAAAAAAGAAACGTCATACCGACAAGTTTCTAGGACGAAAGTTATGTAAAATAATGTGTTTTATAAAGTAGTATATCTTAATTTTTACATTTTCCAAATGATTTTTTTTTCACTGGTGAATCAGCAGACACGTTTCCCTCATCAGCCGAACTGGACTTATGTCAGTCGAGCGGTTTGTCAGTTCTGCTTTCCGATATCTCAATTTACAAAAAAACTAATTATAAATACAATTACCATCGAAACTTCCAAGCCTTAATATGCATGTTAAATCAGAAAACAATAATATCTTTTTAAGCTGGAATAAAACTAACATTTCATACGTTTTCCTTTTTAAGTAAAGAAAATAATAAAGATAAACGTTTTTTAATTTAAACAAACTTAAGTTTTATTACGCTGATGTACTTCGTATATACGGTATTATTTTAAGTTCTTGCTATAAAATTAACATGTGGTCACGCCAACATACTTTAACTATTACGCAAAATTTATTATTCCACACATTTGGTTTTATCCCTTTGTACTTCCGGAATAATTTTTTCAGATTATAATAACTTAATCTACAGCCAAAACGCAATATTTCCAGGGCCGACGTTAACGTTAGATCTTGGTGACAAAAAAAGGCACAAAAGAAAAAAATAACGACATAAATTTCTATATGAAATTGAAATTTGTGTCGGCATCTCATGAAAAGGTTGAGACATAAAGGGTTTTCCAATAAGAGGTGTCATTTTGAAAAGCCCGCTATTTCGGTAGATGTCACTTTTGAAGCTGTAAGTTTTTGACGTTTGACAAGTAGAAACTACGCCATAAATAAAGATGGAACGATACACGCTTCAACAACGCATTGAAATTATTAAAATTCACTATAAAAATGGTGAAAATTTGGCAGAGACGGTTCGTAAAACTCGAACATTTTTGGGTCGTCATGAAGCACCTTGTCGGAGCGCAATAAAGAAATTGGTGAAAAAATTCGAGCTGTTGGGACAAGTTAGTTATGTGAAGAAGAAAACCCGTGCACGTCGCTCAAGAACAGCCGAGAATATTGCTGCTGTAGCCGAAAGTGTTGAAGAAAACCCAGGTTTGTCCATTCCTCGTCGTTCTTTGGAATTAGGGATTCCACAAACGTCATTACACCGTATTTTGCATAAAGATTTGGGTCTTAAGGCTTATAAAGTTCAGTTAACGCAAGAACTCAAGTAGGCCGATCATCAACAACGTCGTGCCTTTGCTGATTGGGTTCTTGAAATGCATGAAAATGATCCGGAATTCCATCAAAAAATCATCTTCAGTGATGAGGCCCATTTCCACCTCGGTGGCTTCGTCAACAAACAAAATTGTCGCATCTGGGGCTCGGAAAACCCAAGAGTTATTGTTGAAAAGCCTCTCTATCCTGAACGTGTGACTGTTTGGTGCGGTTTATGGTCCGGCGGGGTCATTGGACCTTACTTTTTCGAAAATGAGGCTGGAGCAACAGTTACGGTGAATGGATTGCGCTATCGAGAGATGATTAATGATTTTTTATGGCCGGAATTGGATGGTATTTATCTGGACCACGTTTACTTTCAACAAGACGGCGCTACGTACCACACAAGCAACGAAACCATTGATCTTTTACGGGAAAAGTTTCCGGGCCATGTTATCTCTCGAAGAGGTGATCACAATTGGCCACTGAGATCTTGTGATGTGACACCTTGCGATTTCTTCCTTTGGGGCCACGTGAAAGACAAGGTCTACGCCAACAGCCCAGCGTCGATTCAAGACCTCAAAGATGGAATTCGTGAGGCTATCGAGGACATAGGGCAGCCACTTTGCGATTTGGTTATGGAAAATTTCATGAAAAGGATATGGTCCTGTAGGCATGGTCGTGGTGGTCATTTGGCTGATGTTATTTTCCATCATTAACGGCATACCTTCCTCTTTATAATGTAATAAATATCCGATCATTTATCTTAAAAAATGGCATTTTTCTTTGAATATCAAAATAACACCTCTTATTGGAAAACCCATGTACACCGATTACTTCGGAACGGCGGCACCGATTTGAATGAAATTTTTTACGTTATGTTCAGGAAGTTGCTGCGGTGGTTCCATATTTTCTTGAATGAAATTGGTGCAGTAAAATTGAAGATGGCGCTGACAATATGTCGGCCATTAAAATTAATTTTCTCCGATTTTCTAGAAAATTGACGTGGGGGAATTTTCAGGATCGTACACAACGAATCTGAAATTATTTTTAAAAACTTCAATATAGCGGATCCAATATGGCAGACAAAAAAAAATAATTTTGTTCGATCTTCTCGAAAATTGGTGTAGGGGAATTTTCGGGGTTGCACATAACGAATCCAAAATATTTAAAAAAAACTCAATATGGCGGACAAAAAATTAATTTTCTCTGATTTTCTTCATAATTGGTACGAGGGAGTTTTCGGGGTCGCACACAACGAATCTAAAATTATTTTTAAAAAAATTCAATATGGCGGACAAAAAAATCAATTTTATCCGATTTTCTCCAAAATTGGTATGGGGGAGTTTTCGTGGTCACACAGAACGAATCTGAAATAATTTTTGAAAAATTAAACTTAGTGAATCCAAGATGGCGGGTTAAAGATTCTATATCTCTCGATTTTGTCTAAAATCAGTATTGAGGGATTTTTGTTGGTGTTAATAACGAATTTAAAATATTTTTTGAAAAACGCAATCTAGCGGATTAAATACGGCATCCTAAAATTTTTACATTTTTCTTATTTTTCCAAAACTGATATAGGGGGTTTTTGAGGATGTAAATTATGAATTTAAAAATATTTTTCAGGGTCAATATGGCGGATCTAATATTTTACAATTTTCAAAGGTGGAACTGTACTGAGCATGTAAATAGCGAATATAAAATTAAAATTTAATAAGTCAGATGCAATATGACGGTCTAGAAATTTAAAATTCCCGGATTTCATCCAAAATTGGACTAAGGAGACTTGAAGGGTTTTTAGATTTAGATTAGATTAAGACGTTAAAATAATTTTTTTTTTAAATTCAGTATGATAAATCCAATGTGACGGATCCAATATGGTGGGTTGAAAATTTTTACCTTATTCGAATTTTTTAAGATTTGGTGTTAGGGGGTTTTCGGGATCGTGTATTGCGAAGTTAATTTTTACTATTAGGTTGATAAGATACTATATGAGGGACTGATAATTTTACATATTCCGATTTTGTCTAAAATTGACAATGCGGGGTTCTTGGGGCGTATAGAGACTCAGTATGCAGTATAAAATATAATGGCCTAAGAAATTTACGTCTCAACTTCTTTAAATATCAATAGTGGAAGGTCTTGGGGGCCAAAATTGTCAATCTAAAATTAATTTGAAATTTAAGATAGCTAATTTACTATGACAGATTAAATAAATTTTTACACAATTTCACTGGTATTTGGAGAATTCTAAGAATCAAAGAGTGTTTAGTGGTCAGTTTAGGTTAATTTACAACTTTGGATAAAATGGGTACTTTTTGCCACCTTGGAGTCATTGCGAGGTACACTAATCTCGATTAGAATAATTTATCGATATCATAATGAATTCAAAACTAAAAATCGAAAAATAAAATTTTTATGAAAAAAAATTGTACTGCCTTCTAAAAGTGCGCTAAAAAGTAAAAAAAAAACTATATATTTTTATATGAAATTGAAAAAATTCGGCGCCAAATTATTTGTAGATGAAATAAATAACTACTAATATATACAAATTATGGTAAAAAAGGAATTACAAATAAAGTATTTTAAATTTGTTTATGCGAATTACATTTTGTCAAGTATTAGTTTGGCGTCGACTTCAAAAATTTCAATTTCATATAAATTTTTTTTATAAAATTTTTTTTTACTGTTTTTCGATTTAGTATCCGTAAATTATTTAAAGTATGTACTTAGCTGGATGTGTAGTGTACCTGGCAATAATTCCACGGTCGCTAAAAACTAGCCCCTTTTTCCAAAGTTATAAATCACAGCAAATTGAACAACAAAATTTCTTTGAATCTGATAATACTTCAAATAATAGTCTTGAGTGAAATTGTACCAAACATTTAGTCTGTGGTAGTAAATCTGCTATCTAGAATATTCGCGTTCATTAAAAAATGTTGCTGTCCAGGAAGGCGAAACACTTTTTGCTGAATTTAGGTTCTTCTAGGTTGTGATTATTAAATTATATGCATAATAAATAGTTAATGTTTTAAACAATTTCTAAGTACTTTGTAATAAATCTCCTGTGGAAATAAATTAAGGAAATTTTATTAGAAGTATTGTTTACAGTAAGAACCTGAACAATCCAGAACTAGACACATTTTTTCCATTTTTACCGCATAAGCCTATATTGAAAATATCTTTATGGAACCACACTTCAGACGTAATTGCGCTTTACTTACATGACAGATCACAATCTGACAGATGTGGATAGTGTACTAAGAGTATCAAGTGTCACGTTTCCGGGGGTCTATCTTTGGACCTACCTTCTTTTTTAATTTTTATAAATAATATTTTGATAATTCCGGGTTTCAGTCCCCTTATGTTTGCCATCATACAAAATTGGACATCAATAGCGTGTAAACATGAGCTCTATCCATTCTCTGGTTTAACGATAGTCATGAACACGCAAAATACGGTACGCTGCCTCCGCCCCGGTCGGCCAGTACCGCCGCAAGCGCTACTTCCCGCAATTTTAAATCTGTAATATCTTCGAAAATATTCATTTAAATCTTGTGCTGTAAAGGACCATATAGATCTATATTAAATCAACAATGTATTTAAGCTATTTAATTGGATAAGGATTAATGCTTTATTGGTTAAAATCGTTTCAAAATTTGCCATTATTTGTCGTAAAAAGTAAATGACAAAAAAATGTTATTGTGGGATATCCATGAGAGATAGACATATACCATCGCGGAGTTTTCTGTAGACCTTTTCAATGTGTACAAATAATTAGTACATTATTTTGATAAATCTCGTAGGGTACAGCCTGCGTTTGCAATGTAAGCGGAAAAAAATATGATAATTAACGCCATCACATTAGAAACCTCAAAAATAACAGGATTTTTCCACTATTTAATGGATGTTATTATACATATAAACCTTCCTCTTGAATCACTCTATCTATTGAAAAAAACCGCATCAAAATCCGGTGCGTAGTTTTAAAGATTTAAGCATACAAAGGGACATAGGGACAGAGAAAGCGACTTTGTTTTATACTATGTAGTGATTTATGTATAACTGCTGCTATCATCTGGTAACCTAAGGACAGTCTCCCTATGCAAAACATGTTTCTGGATTGCAAGAATTTGCTAAAAGAAAAATAGAACTTTTTCTTTTAAGAGAATAAAGGTATTACAACAAATGGAATAAAAATTGTAACAAAAAATTAAACTGGTTAAATACCACTGAAATAGCTTCGTATTCCTAGAAGAAAGCAGATCAAAGAAGAAGTTTTTTACATAAAAGACTAGTGAATAGGGATATAAAAAATATATATTTGATATATGAATATTTGAATTTTGTCATTAAAAAAATATTTTATAAAACAACTCCGGCCCAGAAATTTTATTTTTACTTAAAGGTACAAAAACGGCCTCCAAAGCCGTAAAAATGTCGTAAAAGTCGATATAGTTATCTTGGAAATTTTCATAAACAGTTAGGAAAATAACATGGCTAACATGCAATGTGTTAAGACGTAAGGTGAGGTCAGTCAATAAAAATTATTCGGACTTTTATATTTCACAATTAGCGGCGGGAAGTTAGAATTAAAATAAAAAATAATAGTTTCTCCAAGGGGAGATATATTAATAACAATAATTTATTTATTTTTTAAAGTTTTTTTGCTATAGTGTCATGACGGTTAGGTTCAACTTAAATACCACTAGCGGCTCTTAATAGAACATGCAGAATTCCCCTGTGGGATCTTCAACAGGAAATACAGAAGATTCCAAATGAGATTTAGATAAAAGGTTTGTCAGATCCAATAACAAAATGAAAGGATGTACCATCGGATTGATACAATATCAAATACGGGGTGCCCCATAAATAATAGGCTATAAAGCATTTACAGATGTATAATATGTATATATATATATATATATATATATATATATATATATATATATATATATATATATATATATAAAGGGTGTTTTTTATAGAGGTATAAAACTTTTAAATGGAATAAAACAAAGATAACTTTTTAAATTGACATGAAATTTACTTTATTCGAAAGATAACCTTCTGGCATTATAATTTAAATATGACTTCTGGCATATGACCGCCACGGTTGGCTCGGACATCTGGAGGTCCAATTTTCGATCACTTTTTCCAACATTTGTGGCAGTATATCGGCAATAACGCGGCGAATGTTATCCTCCAAGTGATCAATCGTTTCGGGCTTATCGGCGTGGACTAGCGACTTCACATATCCCCACAGAAAATAGTCTAGCGGCGTTAAGTCGCACGATCTTGGAGACCAATTCACGGGTCCGAAACGTGAAACTATGCGGTTACCAAACGTTTCCTTCAATAAATCAATTGTGGCATGAGCTGTGTGACATGTTGTGCCGTCTTGTTGAAACCACAGCTCCTGCACATCATGGTTGTTCAATTGATGAACGAAAAAGTCAGTAATCATGGCTCTATAGCGGTCACCATTGACTGTAACGTTCTGACCAGCATCGTTTTTAAAGAAGTACGGACCAATGATTCCACCAGCCCATAAAGCTCACCAAACAGTCAGTTTTTCTGGATGTAACGGTGTCTCAACATACACTTGAGGATTATCATCACTCCAAATACGGCAGTTTTGTTTATTGACGTATCCATTCAAACAAAAGTGAGCTTCATCGCTAAACAAAATTCGCTTATGAAAATCGGGATCAACGGCAATCTTGTTTTGGGCCCATTCACCGAATCTACGCCTTGCTAGGTGATCGTGTGGCTTCAATTCTTACACGAGTTGGATTTTGTAAGCACGCAAACCAAGATCTTTCCACAAAATCTTCCATAAAGTGAATGGACACATATCCAATTCCTGTGCACGATGGCGGATAGACTGATTCGGGTCTTCCTCTACGCTATGCTCTACAGCAGCAATGACTTCTTCTGTACGCACTGTACGACATCTCTGTGGATGCGTATTATCATTTAGAGTAAACGTGGTGCGAAAACGTTCCATAGTTAATCGAATTAATTGCTCTGATGGACAATTATATTGACCGTAAAATGGACGTAGAGCGCGATACGTATTTCTAACAGAACTATGATTTTCAAAATAAATTTGAATATTTTGGAAGCGTTGTTCAGGCGTCAGTCTATTCATGTTGAAATGCCAAACCAAACTAAACATAAATCACTTGATAGCTGACAAAATGGTCGCCAGTTAAAAAAGTGTTTCCAACTTAAAGTTCTATACCTCTATAAAAAACACCCTTATATATATATATATATATATATATATATATATATATATATATATATATATATATATATATATATATATATACCTTTTTACGGTGTATTTAAAAACTTGAAACGAGAATTATTACGCAGATATAGGTGCTGGATTTAAGGAAAAATTCAAAAACTCATATAAGATATAGATAATTAAAATGGGTCTCATGGCATGCGTCATTAAGCTATAACAGGAATAAAAATGTAAACTTTTACGTTTTTTCGGAGAAATTTATCGACAATGATATCTTAAGGATTTATTTGTATTGACTAAGTGTCTTCCTAAAAAAATGGCTGCAACTAAATAAAACTGAACGGAAATTATGTCGTCTCCAAATTAGACGGCGCCTCCAAGTAAGTGTTGACAACCCATTTTTTCCAAGTATCCAAATTTACCAGTGTTAGCATCTGTCACTGATAAATATAGATAATAATTATCTTTGCAACAGAGCATATAGCGTCTGAAATTAATGTGGCGCAACTAAATGCACTAGAGATAAATTGAAAGGATGTGCATATGTATAATTAAAGTTTAGTTATACTAAAATGTTGTAGCAATTAATATGAAACATAGTTCTCAGTATTAATGGTTTAATAATAATCATCCCAAAAAACAATACATCCAATTTTAACATAGCATGACAAAAACTTATAGTTGCTGTATCTCAGAAAGTAATTATAACAAAAAATAATAGTTTATAACAAAATTAGTTTGTAGTCATAAAGCCTGTATCTTTTTGACAGAAATGGGGAAAAGGTATGATCGAGAAAAAGATGTTCCAGATCATGGTTTAACACGTGTGACTACAAAAAAAATCAAGATAAGGTAAAGTATTCCAAAAAAATTCATATCTTAATCTGACACAAGGATAAAGTATTTTAGCTCAATAGGAAATATCTAAAAGGAAATTAAATAATTTATTAGTTATAAAACTGAGACTTTAGCATTGGCAATAAAAAAAAAACCTAAAAATAATATATGCTATAAAAATAACATCATTGTAACTCAACAGAAAGGATGCATGAGGGGAGCAATGGGATGCAAGAAACAATTGATTGTTGGCTCTGTCATATGTAACCAAGCCTGTGCCTACCGAAGAAACCTCTTTGCTGCCTACGTGGATTATAAGAAGGCATTCGACTCGGTGCCACATGAGTGGCTCAAAACTATATTGAGAATGTATAGAGTCGATAATAATTTTGTTTCCTTTTTAGAACGCATCATGTCAACCTGGAGAACTAGGATCCAATTACAAGTGCCATCCAGCGACACCATCGAAACTAACACCATTCCGATACGAAGAGGAATATTTCAGGGCGATTCACTTAGCTTATTGTGGTTCTGCCTTACAATGAATCCACTATCACGCCATTTGAACTCCACCAGATACGGCTTTGGTGTTAGAAATAACAACGAAGAGGTAGTCAGAGTGAATCATCTTCTATACATGGATGATCTTAAACTGATGGCTGCTACCAGAAACCAGCTGGAACAAATGCTTAAAATTGTAGAGGAGTTCTCCGGGGATATCGGAATGCACGTTGGACTTGATAATTACCGTATTTTGAACATCGTTAAAGGGAAGATACAACCGGGGGCTTTTGAAATGCAGAATGGTGAAACTATAGCTGCAACATAAGCAGACCAAACATACTATGAAGACCGAATTGACAGCCGAATTTATCAGGAGGGTAAGGCGGGTATTACAAACTAATTTAAATAGTAGAAATTTGTTTAAGGCGCTTAACACGTATGCTTGCTTTACGCTGAGCTACTCCTTTGGAATTGTAAAATGGAGCAGGACGGACATCCAAAACCTGCAAAGAAAAATAAGGACACTCCTAACAAAAGCACAAAAACATCACCCTCGGAGTGTTATTGAACATACAATACTTCTAAGACACCAAGGAGAAAGAGGATTGGTGGATATTGGTAAGCAGCTCGACCAACAAATAATAAACTTACGTTCATATTTCCACAGGTTTGCGGACTCTTGCACAGTACATCGAGCAATATGCGAGGCAGACGATTCAACGCCATTACAGTTGACGGAACAAGATATTACTTCTCACCACCAAATAGACAAAAGACCAAGAGAAGTTACAAACCTGGCTACGGAAGCCACTTCATGGACGGCATCCAAATGAGGTCAATCAGGACAATGTCGACAACTCAACGTCGAACTACTAGTTGATTTCAGGACAGATGTTTCCGGAAACGGAGGGCTTCTTGTTAGCTATCCAAGACCAGGTTATTCCGACGAAGAACTATCGGAAGTTCACCATTAGAGATCCTTCAATAGAAAATGACCAATGCATATATGGCTGTTGAACATCAGAGACAATCCAGCACATAACGGGAGGATGCCAAGCGTTTGCCGCAACCGAGTATAAGGAAAGACACGACTCAGCCTAAGCTAAGCTAAGATACTCCACCAAGAGTTAGCAGAAAAGTTAAACCTATTACAGGTAGGAAAAGTGCCTTATTACAAATACAAACCGGAGCCTATTCTTGAGAACAACCAGTTCAAGTTACACTGGGACCGAACGGTTCTGACGGATCAGACAGTTGCTCATAATAGACCAGATATTATACTAATAGATAAAATTTCTAGGCGAACTACACTAACTGATATTGCTGTACCTAACAACAACAACCTAAGACCAAAATACAACGAGAAGATCACCAAATACAGAGACAAGATATTATACTAATAGACAAAATTTCTAGGCGAACTACACTAACTGACATTGCTGTACCTAACAACAACAACCTAAGACCAAAATACAACGAGAAGATCGCCAAATACAGAGATCTGGAGGTGCAAATCCGAAGACAATGGGCAATGAACAGCGTCCAAACGATTCCCATAGTACTGTCAACAACTGGAGTGATATCAAAGAACCTCCTGCAGAACATCAAGGAACTGGGCCTTAATGAGCATCTGTATAAGCCGATGCAGAAAGCAGTTCTCCTAGCAATCGCGCGAACCGTCCGAAAGTTCGTAGAAAATACAGCAGACCACGTCACCTAGGACCCGATAATATGGAAAGGGTTCCCACAAAGCTTCATACTTTTGGTATCTTTGTGTACCTGGTATGATTTAATATTCCCTGGAGGAAGTGCGAAGCCGTTTGGCTTGTAAATCACATATAGCTTCAAAAATAAAGTTATAATTAGTTTGTATCACAAGATATCATGATATGTTACATAAACTTAATCTAAATATTTTAAAATTAGACGAAGAATAAACCATAACCCTAAAAACAATAAACAAGGAAGAACAATAACAACATAATCCCATGCACAAGTCAACAAAGAATGTTACGAGAGTATCACGCAACTCGTCGCATACCCTATGGGTACCAGCATTCATTAAAAGAATAAAATGATCGCAGAACAAGATTTATTTTTTATATCTGTTTCAAATTTATTATAATTTGATATATTTTTAATTTTAGATGAAATTTGTAAAACAAAACAATAAAATTATTTATAAATTGAGGATCTCTCAAAGATCCGCCAAACTGAATTTTTTAAGAATAATTTTAGATTCGTTGTGTACGACCCCGAAAATTCCATCCATAATGTTCCATCTCAGAAAGCAATAAATTGTGATCCATGCAATCACATGCCTTAACTAGATCACAAAAGACTGCAACTACAGTAAATAATTGCGACAATTGCTAATGTTCAATAATTAAGTAAAACGTCAAAAGACGGTTTTTTTAATTTTAAACATTATCGACAAAAAATTTAACTAGTTTGTAGATAGTTTGAGAACGTACTATTTAAACTATGGGTGATTCATTTTGGTAATTAGTTCAGGTTAGTACTACTTTCTTAAAATAAGTAATATTACTAAGTATTGATGCAGTATGGCACATTAGTGTAAGAGACGAAGTTAAATCTGTTAAAAATTGAGATATAATGTTGCCAAAGTCTAATAGGGCAAATGAAAAATAAATATTTTACTGAGCATCGAATTTTGTAACACCCTGTATATTTTTTCACTTGATTGACGTCAATTAGCCCATACATTCTCCCGACGAGCATTAAAACAAATCCAATGATTGAAACCACATTTTTCGGCTTCTCAGAAATATGATATTGAGACATTTTTTCGCTTCGCCTGTCTTCACTTTGCTTGAGATGTTTTCTAAGAATGTAATTTTAATTTATTTTACCACTTTTTTAGTTGTTATTTTCTTTTCGGTACATCTGCATAACACTTTAGTTTTATTGTTTTTAATTCCCGATGAATGATTTATTTTTGGTTTTTATATGATCCTTTTTGTTTGTGTTAACTTATCTTGCAGAGACCTTGCTTGTTTTTACAATAAAATTTCAGAGCAAGAAAAATATTGAAACTTTAATAAATGTCACGAAAAAAAGCTACTTTTTCTAAAACTGTACCACTTAATGTGAAAATATTTTATTTGTATATAGTCAAGTAGTGTTTTTAAAGTTTGATATAGTCTCAGATTTTTGTTCAAATTAATGGATTGTTTATAATATTGAACCATGCATTTTCGAAAAGATTCTTGAACATTGTAATTTAGTTACCATGTAAAACTGTTCCCTAAGATGTTTAAAATAGATGTTATAAAACGCTGCATAAAACCAATTTAACCTTTTACAGCAAAATATAATTTTTGATTCAAGCCTGGTACCTAACAAGCCATGCTTCTAATCCTTTCTGCCAAACATTCGTCTCCAGCGACTCCTTAACACAGTAATTTAATCCTCGACTGTTATTTTTGCAGCGATTTTCTCAACTATTTTCCTCAAAATGAGCAGTGATAATGAGTAGTAAAAACAAAACGCGCAGCCAGTCCTTTATTTGGACTGCAGCCCTTTATTTCGGCTTAGCGTGTGTTTTGTTTGCCAATTGTTTTGCTGGTAATCCGGGATTACAGGGAAATTTGGAATATTTTGCAATATGCTCTGATTTAACCGCGAATGTAGGTTTTAGTAAACGTTTCCTGTTAGACGAATACTTTTACGTAGGATATAAAATTTTGTCCTACATGGACAACACTTTTGTTTGAAGGTTGTTGACAATGTTGAAGATTGACTAAAATGTGTTGTCGGGCTTACATTGTCTTTATTTATATTAATTTTTACGACGTTTCGATAACATTTATCTCTAATCGTTATCACTACATAGTATAAAACAAAGTCGCTTTCTCTGTCCCTATGTCCCTTTGTATGCTTAAATCTTTAAAACTACGCACCGGATTTTGATTCGGTTTTTTTCAATAATAGAGTGATTCAAGAGGAAGGTTTATATGTATAATAACATCCATTAAATAGTGGAGAAATACTGTTATTTTTGAGGTTTCTAATGTGATGTCGTTAATTATCATATTTTTTTCCGCTTACATTGCAAACGCGGGCTGAACCCTACGAGATTTATCAAAATAATGTACTAATTATTTGTACACATTGAAAAGGTCTACAGAAAACTCCGCGATGGTATATGTCTATCTCTCATGGATATCCCACAATAACATTTTTTTGTCATTTACTTTTTACGACAAATAATGGCAAATTTTGAAGCGATTTTAACCAATACAGCATTAATCCTTATCCAATTAAATAGCTTAAATATATTGTTGATTTAATATAGATCTATATGGTCCTTTACAGCACAAGATTTAAATGAATATTTTCGAAGATATTACAGATTTAAAATTGCGGGAAGTAGCGCTTGCGGCGGTACTGGCCGACCGGGGCGGCGGCAGCGTGCCTATAAATAGCGCGTCGGAGGCCGATGTAATAATTGTTGTAAAAATAAAATAAATAGTCACAGTTTTTCTGTAGTGTATTTAGTATCAGCATTGCACCCGTGCGAAGCCGGGGCGGGTCGCTAGTCAAGTATAAAAGTAATAAAATACGAGCCTTCTTATTTTCATTACATAGCTTTTTTATTGCATCTACGCACTTCAGTTGTTGTTTTAGGTCGATTTATCTTGAAAGCGAATGATTATACGATCTTATATTGTTCAAGACACCCTAGTTTACTAAAAAATAGCGAAAGAAGTATGATCATAAATAACTTACCAGTCTTTTGTTTCCATGCCACTGGTTTCAATATGCGTTATATTTTTAAAAAGGGACCTCCAATCATATTAACCTTTATCTAAAAGTTCATTTCTCTATTGTATGTCGATTCTAATAAATTAAATTGAAACCACTTTTACGCTAGCTTCAAGGTCTTGTAGCTCCCTATAAAATCGTTTACAGACCTACATTCAGATGGGCTTTTTTCATATTGTTTTATGTCAAATCATCTCTCAAAATTTGTCATTGGTGTTTCAGGACACCTTATATAATAAGCGGTCCCAACACAAAAAATATGTTGGCAATACTCTGGTTTCAAAATCTCTTTTATCTTTAGCAGTCAACTATTTTATTCTATAAAATATCCACTTTTTCTCTAAAAACAAAAACAAATATCCGTTCTAAACTACATTTTCCAGTATATTAACCTTCCACCAGCGAAAAAAGCTTTTTGCCAGCGCAAAGATTAAGTTTTACAACTTTTAAATTATTATTCTCTGGCTGATATAAAAATTATTAGCATGCAGAGCTGCTGTTGAAATTTACTTTTTATACTAAAAGCTTGTGCTAAAATTAAAAAGAAAACGAGAACCTCGGACTTAAAAGGGTGAATAATTTACAAAGTGAAAAAATTGCTTGATTGCATTAATGACATAGTTTTAAAACTGCGTTAAAAGGCATTTGAAGCAATAAGAAAAGTTTAAAAAACATTTAACTCGACTACGCTACAGAAGAGCAAAAGGGACAGAAAATTATTAAATAAGACGCCCGATTTACAATGTAATAGAAAAGTTTCGGCTGCTATCATATAACAGATGTACTCATGCGAAATAGTAGATATCTGTAAATCGAAGTTCCAAAAAGCCACGCACACAGGACAATACCTTAATTATTCATCTAATCACTCCAACAACACCAAACAAGGAATTATATATATATATATATATATATATATATATATATATATATATATATATATATATATATATTGGATAAATTTCTTGAACAACGCAGAAATAGGACCATATCGACAACGAATGAAGAACGAAAACCAGTATTGAACATCCCCTATGTTAAAGGCATTTCAGAAAAAATTAGAAGGATAGGAAAACGATATAAAATCAACGTTGTTTTCAATTCAAATAACTCTCTGAGAAGTCGGCTCACTAGGGTCAAACCAACAACTCAAAGGGACAGGAAGAACTGTGTATATCAGATACCATGTGAATGTGG
This sequence comes from Diaprepes abbreviatus, assembly GCA_034092305.1. Classification (NCBI taxonomy): domain Eukaryota; kingdom Metazoa; phylum Arthropoda; class Insecta; order Coleoptera; family Curculionidae; genus Diaprepes; species Diaprepes abbreviatus. The sequence goes on along the minus strand of JASJET010000282.1, from coordinate 1,428,646 downwards.
CAATTCCTACATTGGCGAAACAAAGAGACCTCTTGACGTAAGGATCAAAGAACACCAAAAATGCACCTCTTGAGGAGAAACAGAAAAATCTGGTGCCGCCAACCATGCCTGGACTCGTGGACACCACATAAAATGGTCTGAAGCTAAAATACTACACCGAGAACAACACTGGAGAATACGGAAATTCAAAGAAGCCGCGGTTATACATCAGAATCTGAGTTGTTTTACTAAACCATCTTTAGACATAAGAGAAGTGTGGAAACCACTTGTTAATAATTGTAAACTAAAACTAAATGCAGCATAGAAAAATGAGATTTTGCCATAGCAGGCATGACTGTACCCACTTCAGTCACACTCTACTGCATTTACTTTTAGTATAAATAGTCATGTAGCTAAGGGATTTATTTAGTTTCACTTGAAAACGGCTAGAGATAACTACTAGCCGAAACGTGATATTCAACAAAAATAAAGACAATGGAAGTCCAACAGATATCTACTTTTTAAACAATCAAAATTTCAGTAAGAAATAAAGAAACTGTTTGTACATATATTTTTCATATTCTCTGCCTGAAAGGAGAATTACATATATAACAGATATCTACTATTTCGCAAGAAACATCATTGTCTATGACCTTCAAACAAACACTAGATGAACTCATGGATAGAATTGTCGGATAATTTTGGTATGACTATGACATCCAAATAAATAATGACTATTGCCTAAAAATACTTTTTAATTCAATATTAAATTGCATGGTGCAGGTGAGGATGATAATGGAGATCACCTAGAGATTGTTAAGTTAATATTAAAAAAGCATTTAAAAATTTTGGATGAAGTTCACGATCTTGATTGCATGGCCAAAATTCTATAAAAGAAATAAGTAAGATGATCGCTTTCATCTCTTAAAATCATCAAGTTTTCTATTTTGTAAGCCAGCTTGGTTGTCATCAATGTAACCGAACAGTATCTGAACTTAAGAGCCATAGGAAAAGAAATTAACATGTCTCTTTGGCATTTATCCCTCTCTTGAAACCGTGCACCTTTTTTTTTTGCTTTTCCAGTATCGTCGATGAAAGGCTATTGTCAATTGTTGGTTAGATCATTGCTGCAAGAGACTTGTCTTACATTTTAATAAGACAAAACCTTGAGAAAAATCCATAGATATTAAATTTTGAATAACTAAATTTCATAAACCATATATTTAGATATCTTATTCAATTTTTCTGACTTCATTAACCCATCACACTCAGAAACTTGCAGCGTATAAGTATATGAACTTATTATAATAAGACAAATCGCATTAAACAATGGTTCTAGTGAAGTGTAAATTAATAATTTAATAAACGATTCAGTCCCAACTTTGAACAAAATTGAAAAATTGATAATGTTTAGTCCGCTATGTTGAGTTCGCCATATTGAACCCTGAAAAAATTCCTTTAAATCCATAATTTACACCCTCAAGAACCCCCTTCATCAATTTTGGAGAAAATTGAAAAATGTCAAAATTTTAGGATACCATATTGATTCCGCCAAATTGAGTTTTTCAAAAATTATTTCAAATTTGTTATTAACATTTACAAAAATTCCCGAATACTGATTTTAAACAAAATCGAAAGATGTAGAATATTTAATCCTCCATTTTGGATCCGTCATATTTAAATTTTTTAAAAATAACTTCAGATGCATAATGTGCGATTCCAAAAATTCCCCCATATCAATTTTGAAAGAAATCGGACAAAATTAATTTTTATTTCGCCATATTAGATACGCCAAATTAAGTTTTTTAAAAATAACTTAAGATTCGTTATGTGCGACTCCGAAAACTCACCCATACCAATTTTAGAGAAAATCAGTCAAAATTGATTTTTTCGTCCGCGATGTTGGATCCGTCATATTGAATTCTTTAAAAATAATTTTAGATTCGTTATGTATGATCTAGAATTTTTAAAAAGATATTTCGGATTCGTTATATGCGACCCCGAAAACTCCGCCACACCAATTTTAAAGAAAATCGGACAAAATTAAATTTTTTTGTCCGCCATATTGGATCCGCCATATTGATTTTTTTAAAAATAATTTTAGCTTCGTTCTGTACGACCCCAAAGAGTCCCCCTTACCAATTTTAGAGAAAATCGGACAAAATTAATTTTTTTATCCGCCATATTGTTGGCGCCATCTTGGATTTTACTGCATCAATTTCGTCCAAAAGAATATGGGACCAACGCAGCAAGTTCGTGAACATTACGTAAAAAATTTCGTTCAAATCGGTGCTGCCGTTCTGGAGTAATCGGTGTACATACATAAAAAAATACATAGTCGACGAATTGAGAACCTCCTTTTTTTAGATGTCGGTTAAAAATGAACTCTCAACAGTCTTCAAATTATTGGTTTTCAAAAATTTAAGTCAAACCGATTTATTTCGAATAATTTTTTTTTTGTTGCATTTTATGATAATATTTTAGTCTGCTTTAATTTAATTTCTTGTTCTAATATTTAGAATCTTATTTTAAAACATACATTTGTTTGAATGAATTATTTGAAATGAATGATCTTTATTCTGTGAAAGTCTAAAAATTATTGCTTATATTCAATAGAAAATAACTATTGAAATGAATGGCATGTTGGTTAACTGAACCATTTTTTTTCTCGATTTTCTTTACAAAAACTTGACATTTTCCACTTAGAATTTGTAAAATGGCTACTCTTTTTAGTACATGATGACTTAATTCATCAAAATCAATTTTTTTACAAAGTAATTTTGAAAAACAAAACTGACCAACTAGAACATCAAACTTCCATAGCATTTAAAATCTTTGTAATAAATCTGGCTGTAAAAATCTGAAAACTTTTTTTAACACGCACACGGCAAAACCGTCTTGCAGTTCTCTGTTGGCAAAAACTTCTTCCGTGTCGTCAAATATTGACTTAAAAAGTTTTATGTTTACTTGTCGCATAACTCTAAAACAGTGGCCTTCCTATTTAAACAAATTGGGACCATTTGTTTTTCCCTTTTGTTCTTTTGTTTAGTTTACCTAACATCGGCATTGGTCAATATTTGCCCACCTTTGAATAGCGACGTGTTCAGGTATACATCTTTTAGTGAAGTTAGAGGTTTAAAGTAGACTGTTGTATTTTTTTGTTTGGTTAGGTTGGTTGTGGTTTTTTACCGGGAATACAAGACTGTTTATTTGTATGCAACTAATTTTATAGCAAAATATTTAATGATTTCTTCTAAGATACCTTATACAATTTTTTTCATTCTATTCAAAAGTTAGTAATATCTATTATAAAATATATGAATTAATTATTATGTAGAAACATTGAAAAAATGTTATTTTGACAGAACGATGCGATACTTCATAGATTTGAGCATCTAGTTTGAGAATGATCTATTTTTTTCCAAGACAGTACTTAAACGAACATGCTAGATTTCTTCCCATATGGCTCATAAAGCATTTTTTGATGCTTGAAACATTGATTGCATTTTCACCGATTTGGAGAAATCCTTTGATAAGCTTTACTATGGATAGGTTTGAGATGATTCACATTGATAAGAAAGAAAAATTAATGAAGAAATAAAAGGGTTTAAATTCAACGAATTTATGAACTAACTTCAGAAGTTTCTCAGGGATTGCGGATGTTTGGATTCATGTGCCAGTAAATAATTTAAAATTATTTTTATCTATTGACAGCATTAGACACTATCAAGTCTTACTTAATCAACTGGAAAAGAAAATATGTAAGCAAATATTCATTAATATTGGTTGCTTCTAAGAAAAATAAGATATTGGAGTGATATTTGCTCCAAAATTCAAATTTAAGATATTAATTCATGCCTGTATTGTGTTGGGTTTTGTGATTTGTTTTTGTAAAGAGTTTGAGCATTTACATACAAGTCACTGATGTTGTTTAGATTAGAGTATGCGTAAATTATTTGGTCCCCTCAATATGCAAAGAAAAGAAATTAGCTGGAATAGTCTCAAAGAAAGTTTTAACAATTAAAGCGATTCACTTGTTGGGCTGTTCCGTCAAAAAAAAAAAACAAATGAAATCACCTTATTAACTTATTAATTGTCAAAAAAAAAACTAACACCCTCACGACATCGATTGTATGTTTACGTGTTTGCTTTCCAGGTCTTAGTTGCCAGATTGCCTAATTATCTTTCACCTGGTTATCTTTTAGCCTCCCTCTATGTCTTCTTTCTGTCTGTCTGGTATCCATAGTACGAGCTTTTTAGCATTCTGTTGACATGCCCATATCATTTTGATTTTGTTTTGTCTTTTTACCAATCTTCTTTTTTCCTCGTTTCTTATTACCTTTGTTTTTGTTTCTTTATCGCCCTTCAGAGAAAGTCAATTTCGGAAGTGCTCAATTCGTCGACTATGTATTTTTTTTATGTACCTATACCGAATATTACGGGACGGCGGCACCGATTTGAATGAAATTTTTTACGTTATGTTCAGGAAGTTGCTGCGGTGGTCCCATATTTTTTTGGACGAAATTGGTGCAGTAATATCAACGATGGCGCTGACAATATGGAGGATAAAAAAATTAATTTTCTCCGATTTTCTGCAAAAATTGGTATGGAGAAATTTTCGGGATCGCACATAACGAATCCGAAATATTTTTAAAAAATTCTATATTGCCGATCCAATATGGTGGACAAATTTTGTCCGATTTTCTCCAAAATTGGTACGGGGGAGTTTTCGGGGTCGCACGTGACGAATCTAAAATTATTTTTAAAAAATTTAATATGGAATATTCAATATCGCGGATAAAATATTAATTTTGTCCCATTTTTTCAAAATTGATATGGGGGAGTTTTTGGGATCGCACATTACGAATCTGACATTAATGAAAATAAATTAAATATGGCGGATCCAAGATACTGGATTAAAGATTCCACATCTCTCAATATTGTTTAAAATTAGTATTGGGGGATTTTGGTCAGTGTTAATTACGAATTTAAAATATTTCTTGAAAAACTCGATCTGGCGGATTCAATATGGCATCCTAAAAATTGAGGATGTAAATTATGAATATAATAGTATTTTTTCAGGATTTAATATGGCGGACTGAAAATTTTACATTTTTCGATTTTGTTCAAATGTGGGATTGAATCGTTTTTCAGGATGAAAATAGCGAAAAAAAAGAAAATTTAATATGTCAAGTGCAATATGACGATCTAGAAATTTTAAATTTCTTTATATCATTCAAAATTTGTACTAGGGGGCTTTCAATGGTTTAGATTTAAATTAGATTAATACGTTAAAATTATTTTTTTGAAACTCAATATGGCAGATCCAATATGGTGAGTTGAAAATTCACAATTCACAAACAATTTTATTCGCATTTTTTCAGATTTGGTATTAGGGTTTTCGTGGTTGTGTATTATGAATATAAAGTTAATTTTTGATAACTGTTAGGTTGATAAGATACAATATAAGGGACTGAAAATTTAACATTTTCCAAATTTGTCTAAAATTATATTGCGGGGTTCTTGGGGCGTATACCAGCTCAATATGCAGTACAAAATATATTAAGAAATTTACGTCTCAAGTTCTTTAAATATAGATATTGGAAGGTTTTGAGGTCTATATTACCAATCTAAAATTAATTTGAAATTTAAGATAGTGGATTTACTATGACAGACTAAATATTTGTTTGATATAATTCCACTATTATTTGGATAACTCTAAGAATCAAAGAATTTTTAGTAGTTCATTTTAGGGTGATTTATAACTTTGAATAAAATGGGTACTTTGTTGCCACCCTGGAGTCATTGCGAGATACACTAATCTCGATTAGTACTTAGTTCAAATAATAATTTGTGGATATCATAATAAATTCAAAACTAAAAGTCTAAAAATAAAATTTTTATAAAAAAAAATTGAGCGACTCCTAAAACTGCACTAAAAAGTGAAAAATAACTATAAATTTTTATATGAAATTGAAATTTTAAAGTCGGCGCCAAATTATTTCTGAATGAAACAAATAACTACTACTATTTGCATATATTATGATAAGGAAGCAATTATAAATAAAGCATTTTTTAACTATTTATGCGAATCACATTTTGCCAGGCATTAGTTTGGCACCGACTTCACAATTTTCAGTTTCATATAAAAGTATATAGTTATTTTTCACGTTTTAGCGCACTTTTAGAAGTCGGTTCAATTTTTTTTTATGAAAACTTTATTATATTTCATATTTTGGAAGTTTTCTGGGTATTCCATCGGGTCACGGAGTTGGTAAAAGTATACTTAAATTAGGGTAGTTTTGATATTTTTCGATGTTCGTATGCTTTTAATAAATCTTTATTACTCTTGTCTTCCGTTTTTCTATAATATGATGTAATTATAATTTTTTTTTTTGCATTTTTAATTGTCACCAGACTTCTCTAAAATGGAGGTAGTATTCTTCTGTTTTGCTATGAAATAATTTTTGTTCTAATTGTGGTTTGTTAATCTACATACTTCGTAGTTTCTTATTTTACTAAAAATTAATAGACTTATTTCTCGTCTGGGGCATTTTATCTACAGGGTGAGTCAACGATTGGATGAAGTAGGTTTGTGCCTTTTCGGAGAAATTAACAAAGAAACTATATTTACTGTTTGATACAGTTTATTTTTACGCAGATTTTAAAAATATTTAGGACTCTACAGGGTGAGCCAAACAACTAGGACAGCATAAAGTTGTATTTTTTTAAATAGAACACCCTATATACGAATCGTATTTTCGATTTGGCTTATAATTTTAAATCTTTTTTATTAAGGGTTTACTATAACAAAACTTTATAGTTTCTGAGATAATTAAGTTTAAAGAAAAAAAGTCACATTTTCAAGCATCAATTCAATCCTAAATAACGTTTTCAATTTTGTGACAAATATATTCAGATTTGGAATTTAGCAAGGCCAAGGACAAGTTAACATAATTTTTACCTAACATTTGCAATAAAAGCTACAGGGTGTTGAACACATCGGCTCAAATTTGAACAAGTTTAAATGAATAAATATCTTTTTTTTTTAAATTGTACACCCTGTATATTTTCATGTTATTTAATAGAGTAATAAAAAGCCTAAAAGTTTTGTTCAATATATCCTATACCTATTTATAATAGTTTTTGAGATATTTCAGTTTTTCTTATTTTCCATACTTTTGTACAGAAATAGTCTTCATTATCATAGTAGCCATGGCAAAAACAATGTAAAAGAACATTTTTCTGTGTGTCAAATTTATAACCGCAATCGCTTCTTTTGGTTTTTATGTAGTGTAGTTTGGTTTTTTTTTGCATTCATCTTATATTGTAAAATGAATTTTCCAAAGAATGAGTTAATAGATATGATTTATACAATAGGAGAGGCTCAAAAAAATTGCCTTCTTGCTCAAAGAATTTACAAAATGAAGTATCCTGATCGACGCCAGCCTAATACCCATACTTTTCAAAACTTAATGCAAAGATTTGATTCTTCTGGTACTGTTGATTATCCAAAACGTAAAGTGGTCAACAAACCAGTAACTAATGAAGAAAAAGAACTACAAGTATTGTTAAATGTTCAGGAAAATCCTTATATTGGTAGCCGTCAGTTAGCAGCAATATGTGAAACATCACAATCCACCGCTAATCGTACTACCAAGAAATATAGGTATCATCCATATCACATGGAATTACACCAAGAATTGCATGGACAGGATTTTGAAAGTCGTGTAAACTTTTGTCGTACAATAAATACGGAGATTCAATTAAATCTAAATTTATTATGCAAGGTAATGTTTAGTGATGAAGCTACTTTTAGAACTAACGGTGCCGTAAATAAACGCAACATGCATTATTATGCCACAGAAAACCCATTTTGGATTAGAGAGGTGCAACATCAAAACCACTGGTCATTAAATGTTTGGTGTGGTATTCATCATAATCGAATTATTGGACCCCACTTTTTTAATGAATCACTAAATGGCCATAGTTACCTGAACTTTCTACAAGAAGAACTACCCCAACTGCTTCAAGGTCCCGATAGGGATGAGCTCGACAGTATGTGGTTCCAGCACGATGGTGCGCTTCTGCATTACCATCGTGAAGTTCGTGCGTTTTTGGACCAACGATATCCGCAAAAATGGATTGGACGTGGGGGTTTCATTGAGTGGCCACCAAAGTCTTGCGACATCACCCCATTAGATTTCTTCCTATGGGGTTATATTAAAAATAAGGTGTATGTTAATCCACCAACAACAGTGGAAGATATGCGAAACAGGATTAGGGATACCTGTAGAACAATAACGCCACTAATTTTATCCAGGGTCCGAGAAAATCTGCAAAAAAGACTAAATTTGTGCATTGCACAAGAGGGTCGTTTATTCGAACACTTATTAAAAAGAAATAATTAATTTCAGTATTTAATAGGTAATTTTTTTGTTTCAATTTAGTATAAAAGTAAATATGTATTTGCCTTGTCGTTATTGTTGTGTTAATTTTTCACATTATGTTTAATTAAACTATTGCCGTTGTAATATAACGAATAATGTATTTCATCATATTTAACCACATTCTGTTTGTTTCTGTAGTTTCTTTTTATTATTTTACATGGCTACTATGATAATGACGACTATTTCTGTAAAAAAGTATGGAAAATAAGAAAAACTGAAATATCTCAAGAACTATTATAAATAGGTATAGGATCTATTAAACAAAACTTTTAGGGTTTTTATTACTCTATTAAATAACATGAAACTATACAGGGTGTACCATTTAAAAAAAAAGATATTTATTCATTTAAACTTGTTCAAATTTGAGCCGATGTGTTCAATACCCTGTAGCTTTTATTGCAAATATTAGGTAAAAATTATGTTAACTTGTCCTTGGCCTTGTTAAATTCCAAATTTGAATATATTTGTCACAAAATTGAAAACGTTATTTAGGATTGAATTGATGCTTGAAATGTGACTTTTTTTCTTTAAACTTAATTATCTCAGAAACTATAAAGTTTTGTTATAGTAAACCCTTAATAAAAAAGATTTAAAATTATAAGCTAAATCGAAAATACGATTCGTATATAGGGTGTTCTATTTAAAAAAATACAACTTTATGCTGTCCTAGTTTTTTGGCTCACCCTGTAGAGTCCTACATATTTTTAAAATCTGCGTAAAAATAAACTGTATCAAACAATAAATATAGTTTCTTTGTAAATTTCACCGAAAAGGCACAAACCTACTTCATCCAATCGTTGACTCACCCTGTACAATGTCATATCATGCTTGTAAAGCACATTTTATATGTTCATATAGTTCGGTTGCGTCACCGAAATTTGACTTGTCAAGTTTTTTGTTCATTATTTTGGTATTGTTTTCTTTACTAATTTCCTTGAAGAATTTTAAGGTTGTATCTTTCATCAAATAAGATTTTTTTTTTGTATCAGTTCGAGGTCGCGTCTCTTATTCGCGACAGTATTTTTGCTTTTGACATACAGCGACAACTTCCAAATCTTATTTTTATTTAATTTAGTAGTAATTGCATATTTCTGAAAAAATACCAACTTTGATTGGTTAAAATAATATTTTTAATGACTGATCAAAAGTAAAACGATCCGTTATATTTATGAATTCTCTAAAGCTTTAATAATATTAAGTATAATTAGTTTTTGTTGTCTTTTTTAACATTGCGGTTTATCAAAGTAAAAAATCAAGCCTCCAAAACTGAGTAGGCCCTCTTTAGCGTGGACCATAGTGTAAAGCCGTAAGGTTTTCAAATATGAAATCACAGAGTGTAAAGGAAATTCCCGTGAGTCCCATAAGTGGTGATAAGTTACAGTATTACCTGTTGGGAGAACTTTAACTTTAGATTTGTTTAGGCTGGAGCGCAGGAATTCACCAGCAGGGGGGTATACTACACTTTATTGTAAGAAAAGTTGAGATATGAGTGCGGTTTTAAGAAATATTGCGGAGATAGAGCTGATTGTTAAGATTTACTGGCGAGTAAAAAGCAGGTTATGAAGAGGATATAAAATATTATCTTTTTGCATTAATAAAAAGGTCATGCGTGTATGATACAGAATATTCTTAATCATTATTTTAGAAAATATATTTATTTGCGAATTGTATGAAACTATCGCACAGTGGCTAAACGAATTTTAAATGGAGGTTTTTAGCTAAAAAAATTTTAAAAGAATAAATAAATTAAAAATCAAAATATTAGTAAGATATTTTATCTGGCTTATTTGGCGAACAATAGGGATACAAACAGGTACGAATCAAATAAAGCATTCATAAAATTACAAATATATTGTATAAAAATGAAATAAGAGAAAAAAATGGAACTTATTACAATAGGTTTTAGCACTGCATGTAATTTTACATAATCAGGAGTTTTGTGAACAGTTAGTTCTTCTAAATGAGACATAAAACGACTTATTCGAAAGAAAGTTTCTATGAAGAATATTTAAATTTATTGAAAAGAGAACATCAGAACTCTTTAAAACATTATTAATGATTTATCTGTATGCATTTTCCTTTCAAGCAGTTAAAGGGAAAATATAATAGAAAATTTATTTTCTACAAAGTATAGTAGCATTCTAGACTTGAAGATTATAAAGTTTCGTTCAAATGCTAACCACGCTAGTTTACTTTTTCTGTCGATTTCCGAAAGTAATGAGTCCGATTTGTTTATGAGTTGCCTCAGGTCTAACCTATATTTATCTACAACTTCCAACATGGTTTCATTTATTTTTATTTCTACATCAACACTATATAATTATTAGTTTTGATGTAGCCTCCTTAATTTCCAATTTACGTTTATAGACTGTCCTCAACAGCCTTCGTGAGAAATAGCATGAGATATCACAGTACTGTGGGATCGATTATGACATTTTTGAGCGACTCATGGAATTTGTTTTCGATTCCAACGTATTAGTGTTCAATAATAATTAATTCAAACAGATTTTTGGAATACCAATCGGTTTTAAAATCTCTCCCATTTTGGTTAACTGTGTGCTGAATGATCTAGTTAAGGATTGTCTCCAATATATGCTTTTTCACATTCCATCTGTTACGCGATATATAGACGACTTATTTCTTGCTGTACCTGCGGATAGAATTGAGATAGCTCTTGAACTCTTTAATTCTTTTAATCCTCATATTCAGTTCACAGTTGAAGAAGAAATTAACAATAGTATCCCATTTTTTGGATATGTTAGTTATACGTACGAATTTAAACACTCTTTAAACTAAATTATATAGAAAACCATACTGTTCTAATAGATTCCTTAGTTACCATTCGTACCATCCTATGAGATCGGAAATTAGTTTCATCTTAGGCATGAAAAACAGAGCTGTTAAACTGACACACCTGAATTTTAGAGCAGAGGTATTGCGCCAACTTAATGATATACTATTGGAGAATTCTTACTCTGACAACATTATTAAAAAAATTCTTTATAATACCAAATGCAATATTACTGAAAACATCTTTGAAATAACTTGTCAATCGTCTCTTTTACATACTCAATCTTTAAGTCCAGTAAGAGTGTTAACTCTTTCAAATGTAACAGCACAAATTCAATTTTTCCACACACTACCTCATATAGAAAATCTTACCGACAAATTGATATATGTTTTTAAAATACAGATATTAAAATAGCTAGAAAACAATTACTTACTTACTTTTTCTAAAATTTATTCTCAAACCAAAACCCCATTGCATTGTTTATAAGGTTCCCTGTTCCAAATGTCCATTAGTTTATATAGACCAGACTTCCAGAAGCCCCACAGGATCACAACATTAACTGGGATGGCATTGAGATTCTGGAAAGAGTTCCTGCATATCACAAAAGGCTCGAAGACGTTTGACTGTTTTCGAGTTTTCTATAATTTCATCGAATGTTGGGTTTTTCCCCTTTTTCCAAACAATTACTTGCTTCATATTCAAACCACATTGGTGAGTTACTTAATAATTATAAGTTTGGTTAATACTCTAACTAATTATTTAATAAGAGATAAATAAATTCTCGAACGCTTGACAGGATCAAACAAAGGGATTTTCCTTAACAAGGCCTGTAAATTTAAACAGACTGCATCCCAATAACCTTAATTTGGCATATATATAAATATATATATATATATATATATATATATATATATATATATATATATATATTCCATTTTCCAGGTTCTTGAACCATAGATTATATCATTTTCTTTTTATTTTGTTCTTAAAACCTAAATCCAAGAAAAGACAAAATAAAAAGAAAATGATATAATCTATGGTTCAAGAACCTGGAAAATAGAATATTAATAGTTTGGGTTGAAGCTACTAAAAACCACATCCATTATGACATTTTATGAAGAAATAGAAGAATCACATGGGCCACACGCAGTTAAGAAATATCAAGAACATACACTAAATTGGCCGCTCAAAGAAATAGGCGGATTTTTTTACTTAGATGTAAACATTTGGATCTGTTTCCAACTTTTTTAAATTTGAATGTTTCACATATTTATTTTACAGGTACGCACCTTGAAAATAAATTTAATCATATCATTAAGAAAGCAAAATATAGTATTTTAAACTTATCAATCACACAGGCAACTAAAGGAATTAATACTTTGAATACATCCATTAGGGAAAACATTAAAACAGCTGAAAGATACATAAAAAATAATATATTAGATGGATTTTTATTCTTAGAAAACAAAAAATTTGAGGAATTACATAGAAAAAATAAAAAAAGACACCAAAAAAAGTTAAACCAATTGTTTAAAAAGGGTGAGACTTATAACTAAACAAACAATGACATGTCCAAATGGATCGATTAGAACCTAAACCCAAGAAAAGACAAAATAAAAAGAATATATATATATATATATATATATATATATATATATATATATATATATATATATATATATATAATCTGTTTATATAATATTATATAAAATACTAAAAGGAAATAGGTACCCTCGGTGGTTCTTAAATAAGTTACACAACACCCACATCACACAACAAGAACACAGCTCTCCACACCCCACACAACGCAGATCTATTCCACTAAATTTTAATGTCTCACCAGAGATATCTGCCTTCCTAACATCAATACATTCACACATAGAGAGTAATACCAATCAAAACACCACTGACTTTCCCCTGAAATTTCAGTTTTCTTGGAAGAAAACCAACCCACATATTATTTTTCATTACCTTATATCAACCAAGTCACACAAAAATTGAATAAAATTCTTTCTATGCATAATAATATAAAAATATGTGGTAAACACATATTAACAGTTGGCCAAACCTTCTCCAGACTGAAAGAGACGGATAGCAAACCTAACAAATCAGAGGTATTATACCGTTTGAAATGTATAGACTGTGACAAACATTACATAGGTCAAACATCAACTGTTTTGAAAGATAGAATCACCAGACACAGGAGTGATTGTAGATTGCAAAAGAGGACATGCACCTTGTCGAAACATGTAATCGATGAGAATCACAGGTTTGATTTTGTCAGTGTTGAGGTGATCAACAAAGAACAAAATAATAATAAAAGGCATTTTTTAGAGATGGTAGAAATTTATTTAGATGATAACTGTATCACCAAAAGAAAAGATATTGAAAATCTCTAATCTACTCTCATCTCTTGTTCACCTTAAATAATAAAAATACTAGACAAGCCTCCCAGCCTCTTGACTTCACAGTTTCCCCATAGTTTTTTGCAAATTACGTAAGTGCATTTTTGTCACTTACCTATAACAACTACATTGCTAATAAATATTTTGTAATTTTGAATATTGAGAAGGCGAGAGGTTGAAAGACTGTTTTCTAACCTTCTTTGTTCTATATAAATAATGTTCATTAATCATTTCCTATTACCTTCTCACAATTAATACAATTTTTGAAACGCAACAATACTCATAAAAACTTAATTACTCAATAAATAAACATAAATCTCATCAATAGAGATACAAAGAAAAATAATATTATTAAATACCTACCTTATAAATTAAAATTAACATGTCTTGTAAAACACAATGATTTCACATTCAAAATTTCCGCTAAAATAAAATTAGACATTTTTGACATATCCCATCTACCAAAAAAAGAGTGTTTCAAGGATTTTCTTATCAGATAAACCTACATTCAGTACAACCAAAATGACCCACAAAATAAAATTATATATTAGTGTTTAAAAAACCATTTTAATAATAAAATGTGATAATTATGCAAAAATCGACAATTTCTACATGAATTTTCCGTTTCATTTTCTACAAGCCATAAATGGACTCTATTTGCACGTGAGTCTTTGAATTTAGAATCATTTTCTTTTTATTGTTAAATATCATATATTGTAAAATTTAAAATTATAATCAACAGAACTGTTCTGTATTGTAGCATTGAAGAAGGAAATAATAAACTCACGAAAGCTTGGCTTTTGTAAAAAACAGAGTTTCATTCAGCCCTAGGACCGCTATCCCAAGAATTAGAGTTTTCCTTTCTAACTAGTCGGTCAAGAACTACTCTTCCCCTTATTATATATATATATATATATATATATATATATACATATATATATATACATATATATATATATATATATATATATATATATATATATATATATATATGAATATATATTTATATCATAAAACACTAGTATTATATACCTAACGTTCGGGCTATAGACCGACAGGTACAGTAATATTTTAGAATTGAATTTCCTCAATATTCTTTGCTTTTCTATTATTTTTATTATTTGATGCAGATGTATGGTAATAGAGATTGGATAATGCTGTGAATTGCGAAATTTGTAGTAAACATTCAACATTTTCTCTAATAAATTTGTGTTTAATATAGGAAAGAGCACCATAGATTTAATATATGTTTACTGTACAAGATTTTAAATAATATATGTCAACAATCGTTAACATATTGTCGTCGTCATTATACGTTTCTTCTTAGTCAATTGTCTGGTACAACTCTGGCCTGTGCTTATGTCTCCAAAAAATTGTGCATTACATAATCTATTTTTAGTGTAATATCACAAATTATGCAAGTTTTTGGTTTAGTAGTTCAGCTAAAACAAATAATTGAACTAAAAATAATCTGCAGAAAAATACTATCGTAAATCATTATTTGAAATAATTTACGATTACTTCGTGGGATATAATACAATTTTCCCCAATTTAACTCCGATCCAGTTGTATCTCTTTCGGCCTCATTTAATTTAAAATTTTGCACCCTACTTTTGTATTCCGTACCTAATTCAGGCAACCATACGCTAAACAAAATTCAAAACTTTCGGGAGAACTTCTTTTCTGCTTTGAAAATAAACTTGCAAGTTATTCTCAATGGACCTGAACCGGGGAAAATTTTATCTGCGAACTGTTGATACACAAATAAAAGTTTTAACTTTAACTACGACAAAGTATTATACTTCACCTAAATTTAACGATATATATTCACCAAGTTAGGTCAAAAAACTCCTTTAAAAGTCCTGTCGGTAACTTCTTTGTAACGACGGAAATGGCAAATTTAATTTCATCTGATCACATTTAAACACTAAAGTTGATAAAAGTTCGAGTTTTTGCACGGTGTCGTTCTTCTTCGTTAAGATGTTTCATCAGTAATAAAAAATCGGATATTTTACTACCAACGAAACTCCCACTGATTAATTTTATTACAGTGAATTTCCATTTATACAAATTAATTCCTCGGAGGTCGATCTGAACATTGATCGCGTAATGAAAAGTGTAAATGTAACATAGTGAATTTTAATAAATTTTTTACCAAAAAAATTAATCTTCTTGCAAAAAAGTACCACAGACAAACAATAATTTTATAGGCATTTATCTATAATTGACATTTTTTAAATCGGCGATAAATTAATACATACAAAAATTGGTTTACTAAATAAAAATTCTGGCAACTTACTCTGCATCGTATTGAATTTTAAGATAATAACTCTTAGTTCATAATCTATGCTCCAAAAATCCCCTGATACGAACCTTGAAAGAATTTGAAAAAGGTAAATTTTTAACCGGCCATACCGATTTTTAAGAAAACAATTTTAAATATGTAATCTGCGATGGACTTAATGTAATGTTCACCTAATTTAATTTTTGCCTAGAGCTTTTAATATCAAAGTGAAGAAACCCAATCAAGCACGGACAAACGGTACCATAGAGGAAGCAGCCATTACCGCATTGCACTTTCCCTCGAAAGTGATTGGTTAGGGAAAGTCTCAATTCTTTTTGTTAGAGTGATGCCAAAATTGTTTTCTGCGTAAAATTGAAAACTTCCGCGATCCCAAGAATCTATCCACAAAAATCGTGCGACCTACCTCCACATAGTAAAAGGTGGTAACGACTGGCGGCAATTAGTCGACTTGCGCTACGCAATAAATACCGTCAGTGGTTAAATATCGTCATTCCAATCTACCGTCTTTTCATTCCATTCTTAATTTCCTCTCGTCTCACTTTTACATATCACCAAGAGAATCCAAGGGTCTCTTTAGACGATAGTATATTTTTAACCCATAATACTCAATACAATTCAACTCAGTTTTAGAAAGGTAGATGGGGTTATGTTAAACAATTTAACAATAAACTCTATTATTAGAACTCGGCGCCATCAGACATTGCCATACCACCTGCTGGCCTTGGATCTTTGGAAGACCTACTTGAATTACGCCTAGTGAAGGCCAAACTGACCATATACCGTTTCTGAGGGGCTGTCACTTTGAATGCTGACGATTTCCTTTCCTTTTCGGATTCCGTTGGTACATGTCAGTGTATTATGCTCACCATCGCCGAGCGCTTTTTCGCAGCGAGAAGGATTGGTTTAAATTCAAATAAGTCGGTCGTTCTCAGCGTCAATAATAACAAGGGTAACAAACATAAAAACAAGTTGAATAAGTTTGTCTTCTACTTGGGAGCAAGCCTCCACTTCAGTGTCAACCTGGCGAGGTCTTTAAATATCTCAATGGGAGGTACGGGCTCTTGGGCAAGTTTCCTCGTGTATTGAACATACTAAGCTCTATCTTGATCGTATAAAAAAGGTGCTATTACAACCTTTTCAGCGGCTGGACTTGATAAAAACCTTCTTAATTCTGAAGCAATTGATTCCGTCCAAAGTTTGACAGTAACCTGGAAGATATAGAAGCAAACTGAGCTAGTCAGGATAGATACATGTCAGTAATGAAACGTGAATATCCATGCTGATAGCTAAATGCCTCTTCATCTAGTTAGTGACGTGCATGAATGGATTAACGAGGTTCCCACTACTATCTATGGTGATACCCGGTAGAAGCATCAAGAAATGTGTAAAAATGGACGAAGGTCATTTTAAAAATGCATTATAATTCTTTTTCATTTTCAAAATATTAATTTTTTAAATCATTCTTTTTCTTTCTTAAAATATTAGTTTTTCTATTACTCTGTTGACCAGGAGAGGCCCTGGATGACAGTGATCGATCAGATTCTGCCTTTTAGTAAATCTGAATGATGTGTGGCCTATCAAAGTTATAGTCTCTTGGTATGATCGTACCTCATCTTCAACAATGGTTCGTCACAACACCTTTAATGTTGGTGTGTCCAAGGACAGGTCCAATCCACTAGACTGTCACGGTTAAAATTTCATTTTAAATTTACTTTGGTTAATTCGGTTAATATTACCTTCTATTTGCTATTTGCATTTCGCATTTCTCCTTCGTATAACAGCCTAGCATTTTTGGGTCCTACTGCTTTTCGAGCCATTCCCTCAATCCCCCCCCCCCCCCCCCGAAAAAAAACACTCCCTTGCAAATTTTCTTCCCAACTTAATAATTTTCTTTATCATTTAGTAATTTGCCTATAATTTACCCTAATTTAATTCCATTCCAAACTTAATTTTTGTGTTGGCGACTCTACGTCACTGTCTTAGGTTGTTTATAATTAAATAGGATATTGTCATTTACCTTTTTTATTAGATTATTTCAAATGAAATTGTTACAGTTATCAATTTTAATTTCAGTTTTCCGGATTTTTATTTAAAGTATTTTCAAGGGTTTGTTTACCTTTTTGTTTGGGGTTATGTCACCTTTCCAGTTGACGTTTAGGCAATTTGTATTCTTTTAAGGCGTTGCATGTTGGGTTACTACTTCTGTGATAATTTTTGGGAGGAAATTTGGGAATGGCTCGAAAAGCAAAAGGACCCAAAAATGCAACGAATATTAGGCTGTTATCCGAAGAAGAAATGAGAAATGCTTAATGACAACGATATAGTGCTGCTCAAAATGTGAATATTTAGCAAAAATTAACCATAGTAAATTTAAGATGAAATTTTAACCGTGACAAGATATTGTTTTGTTCCAGCTTGTATGTCCGTACCCTCGCTCCAGTTTTGATTATTACAATAAGGAGGGGAGATTCAGTAGGATTTCCATGACTTCCATTGGACTTAAATTTAAATGGTAAAAATTTAAAATAATAAATAAATCGACAGGGTTTGATGAGAAGCAAGTCAATGGAACCAACGAGAACAAATTTATAGGCGTTACGAATTTCTACTGACAAAACACCCTCAGTTTACTATTACCGAACCAGTGAACTAATGTAGTCCCAGTATAATACCAAATTTTATAGGCATAAGAACAACTTATATCCCTGAAATAGTATCTTCAAAATAAAACAACCTTCTGCAATACAGATATTCATTCTCATAACTGTACTTTCCACAAATCATCTCAAGACCACAACAACGCGTAATATTTTAATCATAAATGAACCAGGACTGTAAAATTCCAGCAAAACAATTTTATTCCGCTCTAAAACTCTTCCAAGATAAAATTCCAGACAAACTTTCAATTACGTTAGTTTAGTTTGGGACATCGACGCAGCTAAGAAGTTGGATTAAAACCGGTCGTTCTCTTTTTAAACATAAAGAAAACTTTGAAAAAAATAAAGACGACAACAAATTTTAATGCAGTTTCTTGAAAGAAATTATTAAGCGGAGAAATACTTGTTAAAAAGTTTTTTGATTTCTTGAAAATGACTTGCAGCTGATGTGGTTTTCTTCATAGAGTTAAAGTTTAAAAGGAAATGAATTTCCCTTCAATATTCAGTTGTACTAAGAGACCGTAAATGTTCTGTATTTTTAAATATTTTCCAGTTTTGTGATATATAACAAGATAGTTTGCGTTGTGATGTTTCCCGCTATGACATGAACAATTTTATTTTATGAATTTCCCATTTGGTACTGCCCAGTCATCGCAGTTACCACAGGAATGATTTTAAGGTATATGTAAACAGCTAGAGAACATAACTTAATTACCAGGAAGTTTAAACTTCTGTAGAGAACGTAGATCCAATTTTGAAAGTTCTTGATATTATTTGATTTTTTGTTGGCGAAAAACCTGTTAAAATACTAGTAATTATACCTTTGGCATATTTACAAGACTTTTTCAGTGTTTTTAGATTTTTTTTTAAACAAATCAAATCTTAAATTTCGTATATGTATTTTTTAGATCAGTAATTTTGCATACCTTGTACTGAGATACCAGAGTAGTATACAACTGTTATAGTAGATATATATATATATATATATATATATATATATATATATATATATATATATATATATATATATATATATATATGTTTATACGGATTTCACGGATTCCTCCGTGTGAGATGCAATAGCAGTGGATATATCCACATTATGCCGTTGTAGTGCTGAAATCACATTCAGCAAACGTACAACTATATGCAGCTCCGCGTATGAATGAAGTAAAATGCGAACAGTAAATGCAAGCTTCTCTCCATCATATCCTTTTTGTGTTAGAGGTTGCACAGTTAGAATAAATTGTTATAAAACGCAATTTATCCTATTCCACCACCATCGAGATGATAGCCTACCTGTACCACCATACCGAGAAGAAAGTCAAAACCTACCCTCCCCGCCACAGTGATACGGCAGAGATAGATGTTTCGTCTCTACTAGACTCATCAGGGTACCGACATGCACCTGGCTGTGCAAAGGACAGATCGGAAGGAAGCATGCAAATACTGAACGCGGCTTCTCCGACCTCCCGCCAGATGGCGTATATATGTTTATACGGATTTCACGGATTCCTCCGTGTGAGATGCAATAGCAGTGGATATATCCACATTATGCCGTTGTAGTGCTGAAATCACATTCAGCAAACGTACAACTATATGCAGCTCCGCGTATGAATGAAGTAAAATGCGAACAGTAAAGGCAAGCTTCTCTCCATCATATCCTTTTTGTGTTAGAGGTTGCACAGTTAGAATAAATTGTTATAAAACGCAATTTATCCTATTCCACCACCATCGAGATGATGGCCTACCTGTACCACCATACCGAGAAGAAAGTCAAAACCTACCCTCCCCGCCACAGTGATACGGCAGAGATACATGTACCGACATGCACCTGGCTGTGCAAAGGACAGAACTGTGCAACCTCTAACACAAAAAGTATATGATGGAGAGAAGCTTGCATTTACTGTTCGCATTTTACTTCATTCATACGCGGAGCTGCATATAGTTGTACGTTTGCTGAATGTGATTTCAGCACTACAACGGCATAATTTGGATATATCCACTGCTATTGCATCTCACACGGAGGAATCCGTGAAATCCGTATAAACATATATACGCCATCTGGCGGGAGGTCGGAGAAGCCGCGTTCAGTATTTGCATGCTTCCTTCCGATCTGTCCTTTGCACAGCCAGGTGCATGTCGGTACCCTGATGAGTCTAGTAGAGACGAAACATGTATCTCTGCCGTATCACTGTGGCGGGGAGGGTAGGTTTTGACTTTCTTCTCGGTATGGTGGTACAGGTAGGCCATCATCTCGATGGTGGTGGAATAGGATAAATTGCGTTTTATAACAATTTATTCTAACTGTGCAACCTCTAACACAAAAAGGATATGATGGAGAGAAGCTTGCATTTACTGTTCGCATTTTACTTCATATATATATATATATATATATATATATATATATATATATATATATATATATATATATATTGAAATTATTTTTCTATTTATGGGTATGCAACCCCAAACAAAAAATTGTTTTTTCTTAAAAAGATGAACTAAATAGAAGTTGACTTATCTTATATAAACCCGTGCAAACTTATTTTTAACCATAAAAACATGCGAGAGGAAATATTAAACCTTCAGTTATCAAGTGTAAAAAGAGAAAAAATAAGTGTATTTTCTGAAAATATTTGAAATATTAGTGTTGTACTAAAAAACCTATAATTTTAATACAATTTTCAATAAGGACAAAAACATCAACAGAACGTAAAATTCACTACGAGTACACGAACAAAATAATTATTTTCACTTATTTTATCACTGTAGTCAATATTTTTTATTTTGAGTCAGAAAATACAACTGTTATTAAGAGATTCAAGCTGACTTACCAAGAACAGTGTCTCTTTTTTCTTTCCACTAATTCTTGGGAGTTTAGACAAAACTTCCAAATGTTTCTTCTTCATGGGCCAGATCCAAAAAAGAGGTTAACAAATCATTCATCTAGGTTAAACAGGGATCAAATCTCTCTTGAAGGGCCAAATATCGGGTGTTTGTTTCTCACCCTAAATCATCAAACGAGAAAATCTATGCAACCTACAGGTTGTTGGTTTAGAAATGTCGAGGTGGGGGAATATATTAATAAAGAACAAATATATATCAGTTTTGTTTCCTGTCTCCAGCTGATATTGAAAAAGGGCTGATATTGTTTGGTTATTTTTTATGTTAAGTTTATGTATGTTTTACTGCAGGTGCCTGAATTTTCCGGATCGATTTTGTCCCTTGAGTTTCTTAGAAATAAGCCTATTGTTTTGCGTGGTTTGTAGTCTGTAGATATGTTATGTTTCGTGAATAATCTACCAATTCTATCTAATGTGCCTGTTCTTGAGATTAGGGTATTGGCGATGTTCTGTATTTGTATATTACAAAAAATCGATGTAGAGACACCATAGTTTTGGGTTTGAGGTGGAATTTTTCAAGAACTTTGCTTCTTGGAATAGATCATTTGTAAATTTTCAACAGCTGAAGATAGTGATGAGCCCTTGGAATGCTCGGATACAGGAATTTCCCGTCAATGATGTCATCTTTGTCAACTCTTACGGAACGTAAGATTGTTGAGAACTGTTTTGAGCTTTTTTACGTAAGATGAGGTTTTCTCTACACGTGGTTGCACGAGACCATCAAGGTATTTTTTTAGCTTTTGAACAGGAAAGTTGAAAGAGCTGAAAATGGATCTTAGAGGGGCATTTTGCTTATATATCTTTGGAAGCTCGTTGAGTTTTATGCACACGACGGATTTTTTTCGCAGTATTAGTTTTCGTTTGATATCTGGTTCTATGTGTGAGATTATGATTTTAACTTAATGATTCTCATCTTTTGAATGACTTTAAGCTTAAGTTTTTTTTCCTCGTAAGTGTTATTCATGTAGTTTTGGTAGGCTTATTATTGAATCCCATCAACTGACACCATTCTTTGGTGTGGTCAAGGTCTCTTTGAAGTATACCGCAGAGAATATTCTCGAACTAAACTCTTGTGAATAAGACCATAACATCGACATAGTCCTGATAGTACCTGCATCAGTAAAATGTATATCGTACAATTATACTTCACATAAATGGGGACGCTACGATATCCATTGGAAAGTCGTGCCACCTATCTTCTAGTGTAGTGTTTTCAAAAGCCAGTACTGCAGTTCTCTTTTTTGTTAATGCACCCTGGATCTCATCTGTTAGTAGTACCAGTGCGGTCTCCGTAGTTTTGCTCGCCTGGTACGCATGTTGATGAAGTGCAGTGGCCTCCATTCTAGGATTTCTGTTTCTACATATTTGTCAACTGCTGTTTCAATCATTTTTATTGTGCTTGTGGATTAAAAGTGATTTTGTTGACTTTCTTCATACTTCTGGTATGTTACAAGACATTGAAAAATAGTGGAACAAAACCATCATCTTGATTTAATTCATAACGATTAATTTTGATTCATCGCGTTACACCTTCACACCACAGGTACACCGAATCACTTTACCAAATGAGAACGAACTTCTGTTTGGATACATTGGATAATTTAAGAAAGGATTAAAAGATATACTTGACAAAAGGGCTCAAATATCGCGTAATTGTTACAGAAATAAATATATTGGAAAAATAAAATAAAATTTCTGATAACCGATTTAATCGTCATATTTTTCCAAGTAAAATAAATAATCCGGTACAAAGTACATAATCATAAAGTTCTATGACGTAATTTCCATTTAATACACTCTGTATAAATACAATCTGACTTCTCTACTCTATTCTCTCAAAAGAGGTTTATTGCCCTCAGTAGGGAGTTGAGCTTCAGCTATTTGTCTAATGAAAGTTTATGTGGATACACTGAGAAATACGATTTCTTTTTTCTGATTTAGTGGCCGTAGTAAATCATCGCTTTATAGGTGAAGATAATGAATGAAAGGGAAAGTTTTGATACATTTTAGTTAAGTACGTACTATAAGTTTTGTATTTAGATATAAGTAAAGCTGATTATCTTTCTCGGAATAATATATAGGCTACGATTTTTTCGTAAAAATTTAAAAAAGAAAATTTCTGATAATAAGAATAGTTACGAGTACATTAAGCAAGCATTTTGTACTCGAATCCTGATAAATAATTAATACTATTAATATAATATTTTAGGACAATCAAAGTGTAGAATACATGAGACGATGTGAAGACAAAAATAAATTATATTTTAGATAGAAAGAATGGATCCACAATATAACAGATTGATCAATATTATACTACACTGTCAACTATAAAAAAGAAGTTGATCACGAAACGTAATAGAGGAAGACATTCAGGAATGCTTTTAAGATTGAGATTAGCAAGGTATTTTTAAAAGAAAATATGCCACTCATCAATAAATAAGGATGGTAAATGAGTGATCTGCTTAAACTGTGATTTAAAACTGTTTAATACTCTACAAACACAGTATGTTTCCTAAATAATTTATTTTAACTTCAACTCTTATGAACTTATTTATATTGGTGCAGTAATTGAGATTAAGAAACATCAATATAATAACGGAGATCAATTAAATAAAAGACATTAGAGAAAGTTTATAAAATAAGAAATTTCACTCCTTTTGTCAGAGAGAAGTCAAATAGATTATTTTGTAATTACTTTAAATCATCCAGTAGGTCACACAAAAGACTTACTACTGAAACCAAGCAATATAAAAGAAAATACCGGCCCTTACCACCCACGAACTATAGCGTAAATAGCCGAGTCAATAGGTACAATTTGTATTGTCATATTGACAATTTGACAATGATGTCGAATAAATTATCTATAAGGTGAATTGTTGGCAATTGATTTAGTGGAAATGGGTCATTATATCTAGAATATTTGTTTAGTGTGTTTCTGTTTACTTATTTGAACAATAGTGTTGCAGATAATAGGCAGAATTTAGGTCAGAATTTCTTTTGTGTTCAATAATTTGCTTCTCAACTTTTACGGTGCAATATATTTTACGATATCATATCAAACACGTAGAACTAGATATTAGTAATCTTCTAATTCTTTAGAGATATATATCACTGAACATAAGGAGAGTAATAAATTGCTATTGTTCCTTAGAATTAAAAAATATTATAATCTGGAAGAGAGGCTATGCTCGCAAATTATTTAGAAAGAAAACAACTTTACATAATGAACATGTTTTTTAAAAAGATTATGTATTATCACTCATAAAAATATTGTTTAGGCTGTTGGCGTTTTGGGAAGCTTTACCATAGGTAGCGGTAATAGAATCATCTGGTGTAGGTTGTAGTGAAGGCACAAGAGAGAGCAAAGAAGTTCAAAAATACTTAAAAACGAGTTGACTCATACAATAAAAGACAACAAAATAGAGTATTGCAAAAAAATATCAGAACGTATTAGTTATTCTCCTTTAAGGTAGAGAAAGAGAAAATATAATATACAAAAACAGTTTGTTTCCTGCAAATACAACTCTTTTATTCTTTTGGCTATAATTCCGAAACAAATAAAGAAATAAAATTTATGTACGGAGTTGCATATAGTTGTACGTTTGCTGAATGTGATTTCAGCACTACAACGGCATAATGTGGATATATCCACTGCTATTGCATCTCACACGGACGAATCCGTGAAAGTCGCATAAACATATATATATATATATATATATATATATATATATATATATATATATATATATATATTCTCCTACCATAATACAAAAACTAAAATAAATCTAGGAATTAATTAAAAAAAAGAATTACATCAATTTGTCATCCTACTCTCATTCATAAAAAAAATAAACAGATTATTTAAAATACTAAAAGAAAATAGCTATCCTTGGTGGTTCTTAAATAAGTTTTTACACAACACCACCATCACTCAAGAGGAACACAGCTCTCCACACCCCACATAACGCAGATCTATTCCACAAAATTTCAATGTCTCACCAGAAACATCTACCTTCATAATACCAATACATTCACATATAGACAGTAATACCAATCAAAATACCACTATCATTTCCCCTGAAATTTCAGCTTTCTTAGAAAAAAACCAACCAACATATTATTTCTCATTACTTTACATCAACCAAATCACACAAAACTTGAATAACATTCTTTCTATGCATAATAATATAAAAATATGTGGCAAACACATATTAACGATTGGCCAAACCTTCTCCAGACAGAAAGACACGGATAGCAACCCCAACAAATTAGGGGTAGTATACCGTTTAAAATGTATAGACTGTGACAAACATTACATCGGTCAAACATCAACTGTTTTGAGAGATAGAATCACCAGACACAGGAGTGATTGTAGATTGCAAAAGAGGACATGCACCTTATCGGAACATGTAATCGATGAGGATCACAGGTTTAATTTTGTCAGTGTTGAAGTGATCAATAAAGAACAAAATAGCAATAAAAGGCATTTTCTGGAGATGGTAGAAATTTATTTAGATGATAACTGTATCAACAAAAAAAAGATATTGAAAATCTCAGTTTAATCTACTCTCATCTCTTGTCCACCTTAAATAATAAAAATACAAGACAGCAGGTTTCCCAGCCTCTAGACTTTACAGTTTATCCATAGTTTTCTACAAATTACGTAAGTGCATTTTTGTCACCCGAGAGGTTGGGAGACTGTTTTCTAACTTTCGTTGTTCTATATAAATAATTTTCATTAATTATTTCCTTATTACCTTCTCACAATTATTACAATTTTTAAAAGCAACAAGACTCATAAGAACTTAATTACTCATTAAAAAAACATAAATCTTATCAATATAAAAACAAAGAAAAAATATTATTATTACATACTTAACTTATAAATTAAAATTAACATTTGTTGTAAAACAATGATACCACATTCAAAATTACCGCTAAAATAAAATTAGACATTTCTGACATATCCCATCTACCAAAAAAAAAAGTGTTTCAAGGATTTTCTTATCAGATAAAACTACATCCAGTACAACTAAAATGACCCACAAGATAAAATTATATATTAGTGTTTTTAAAAAACCATTTTAATAATAAAATGTAATAAAAAATTATGCAAAAATCAATAGTGCTTGCATGGATTTTCCGTTTTATTTTCTAAAAGCCATTAATGGACTCATCAGTCTTTGAATTTAGAATCATTTTTTTATAAAATATCTTACATTGTAAAAATTAAAATACTAATTAACAGAACTGTTCAGTATTGTAGCCCTGAAGAAGGAAATAATAAACTTCCGAAAGCTTGGCGTTTGTAAAAAACAGAGTTTCATTCAGCCCTAGGACTGCTATCCCAAATTTTCCTTTCTAACTAGTCGGTCAAGGACTACTCTTCCCCCTTATTATATACTAGCGACCCGCCCCGGCTTCGCACGGGTGCAATGCTGATACTAAATACACTACAGAAAAACTGTGACTATTTATTTTATTTTTACAACAATTATTACATCGGCCTCCGACGCGCTATTTATAGGTACGCTGCCGCCGCCCCGGTCGGCCAGTACCGCCGCAAGCGCTACTTCCCGCAATTTTAAATCTGTAATATCTATGAAAATATTCATTTAAATCTTGTGCTGTAAAGGACCATATAGATCTATATTAAATCAACAATGTATTTAAGCTATTTAATTGGATAAAGATTAATGCTGTATTGGTTAAAATCGCTTCAAAATTTGCCATTATTTGTCGTAAAAAGTAAATGACAAAAAAATGTTATTGTGGGATATCCATGAGAGATAGACATATACCATTGCGGAGTTTTCTGTAGACCTTTTCAATGTGTACAAATAATTAGTACATTATTTTGATAAATCTCGTAGGGTTCAGCCTGCGTTTGTAATGTAAGCGGAAAAAAATATGATAATTAACGACATCACATTAGAAACCTCAAAAATAACAGTATTTCTCCACTATTTAATGGATGTTATTATACATATAAACCTTCCTCTTGAATCACTCTATCTATTGAAAAAAACCGCATCAAAATCCGGTGCGTAGTTTTAAAGATTTAAGCATACAAAGGGACATAGGGACAGAGAAAGCGACTTTGTTTTACACTATGTAGTGATATATATATATATATATATATATATATATATATATATATATATATATATATATATATATATATATATATATATATATCTTGATGATTTTATTTCCTAAATATATTATTTCTTTGGAATTTTTAAGAATCGTGTATTGATTTGAAATTCTAGGGTAGGTACTTAAAATTCTACATTTTACTGCTGCTTTCTGAAGTAGTAACTGTAGTATGTCATATGGATATAAATTAATTCGTCATAAAGTCACTTTTATAGTTCTTGATACCAACCAATAAATATGTATTTATTGGGGACATTAAATGTGACATTCTTATTTTCTTTGTTAGTAAATGACAATTACGTTATATTTTTTGCCAATAGATATCGTATTCATGTTTACTACTGTAGGGAATAGTAAATTATATTGTTATGGCTTCCGTGAATTTAATACAGTATATTCAAAAAACTGTAAATAAAAATATTAAATTTTATTACCTTCCCCATTCTCTGATTTTATTATTATGAAGTTATACATCTCATTTTAATTTTCTTATTATTCATTATTAGATACATTGTCACATCATCATTCTACAATATCAAATAAGCTTTCATTTCGTAACCCTTACAAAAAAAGAGAAAAAACTAAATAGCTCAATTAAAAAACTTAATTAGCTTTTTCTTCTCATGCACAAGTTGCAATTATATTTAAAAGGCGCCCTGTTAAGAGCTTGACAGTGTGCATTCTGACAATATCAAATTAGTTGCTTAAAAATAAAGTAATTTCGCACTCGCTTAGAATTAACTTCTTAAAATGGCATTTTCTCTTTTCCTGGACAGTGGCGGAACTTAAATAACGAAAATATTTGCGAATTAAAGACAGCATAGTCAAAGGATTAATAAAAGATGTTTTATGAATAAAGTAAAAATTAATAATTCCACATGCATCAATTTGCAGCTTATGGTTCGCCTTATTTTAAAATTGTGTATGCATAGACGTCATTTGACTGTTGATATTTTATAGTAGATTTAACATCCTGCTGACATGTTATATATATATATATATATATATATATATATATATATATATATATATATATACTCGTTTGAGGTAGAGAAAAGGAAAGAATATATACAAATAGTTTATTTTCTGCAAATGCCACTCTGGCTCTCTCTCCATACGCGTTTCGATTACCTCATGATCTCGTCAGTGGAGCTGTATTGGACCGAGGGCAACATTCGCAGAAAATAACTGGTGAAATATAAATTCCAAGGTATGTAAACTTGGGATGGAATTTGGGTATTTCTCGTTTCAATTAAATTTGATTTTGGACTCAAACCTTTATGATATATGATGATTAGTCGTGAACTTATAGTTTTTAAACGAGGATGACACAAAAAACTACAATTAATTTATTTCCAAATAAAATTTTTATAAAAAAATTGAATCGACTTGTAAAAGTGCGCTAAAAAGTGAAAAATAACTCTAAATTTTTACATGAAATTGAAATTTTTGAAGTCGGCGCCAAACTAATAACTGACAAAATCTGATTCGCATAAACTGATTAAAAATACATTATTTGTAATTTCATTTAGAAATAATTTAGCGCCAACTTCAAAAATTTCAATTTTATGTAAAAATTTATAGTTATTTTTCACCTTTTTAGTGCACTTTTAGAAGTCGGTTCAATTTTTTTGGAAAAATTTTATTATTCGATTTTTAGATTTGAATTCATTATTATATCCATAAATTATTTGAACTAAGTACTAATCGAGATTAGTGTACCTCGCAATGAATCCAAGATGGCAAAAAGTACCCGTTTTATCCAAAGCTGTAAATCACCTTAAAATGAACCACTAAAAATTCCTTGATTCTTAAAGTTCTCCAAATACCAGTGAAATTGTGTCAAGCAAATGTTAAATCTGTCAAAGTAAATCCACTATCTTAAATTTTAAATTAATTAAGAGATTGGTAATATCGGCCCCAAAACCTTCGAATATAGATATCTAAGAAAACTTGAGCTGTAAATTTCTTAGCACGATATATACTGCATATTGAGCTTGAATACTCCCCAAGAACACCGCAATATCAATTTTAGACAAAATAGGAAAATGTAAAATTTTCTGTCCCACATATTGTATTTTATCAACCTAATAGTTGTAAAAAAATAACTTCATATTTGTAATACACAACCCCGAAAAGCCCCTAATATCAAATCTACAAATATGCGAATAAGGTAAAATTTTAAACCCACCATATTGAATTATATTCGCTATTTACATCCTCGAATACAATTCAGTCACACCTTTGAACAAAATCGAAAAATGTAAAATTTTTAGTCTACTATATTGGATTCGCCGTATTAAATCCCGAAAAAATTCTTTTAAATTCATAGTTTACACTCTCAAGAACCCCCTATATCAGTTTTGGAGAAAATCGAAAAATGTAAAATTTATAAGACGCCATATTGAATCCGCCAGATTGAGTTTTTCAAAAAATATTTTAAATTCGTAATTAACATTAAAAAATCCCCCAATACTGATTTTAGACAAAATCGGGAGATGTAGGATTTTTAATCCGCCATCTTGGATCCGCCATATTTAATTTTTTTAAATAATTTCAGCTTCAATTTTGGAGAAAATCGAACAAAATTGATTTTTGTGTCCGTCGTATTAAATCCGCCATACTGAATTTTTTAAAAACATTTTGGATTCATTATGTGCGACCCCGAAAACTCCCCCACACCAATTCTGGAGAAAATCAGACAAAATAAAATTTTTTATGCTGCCATATTGGATCGGTTATATTGAATTTTTTAAAAATAATTTCAAATTCGTTGTGTACGACCCCGAACATAACAAATTTTGGAGAAAATCGGACAAAATTAATTTTTTTGGCCGCCATATTGTCAGCGTCATCTTGGATATTACTGTACCAATTTCGTCCAAAAAAATATGAGATCACCACAGCAATTTCCTGAATATGCCGTAAAAAATTTCATTCAAATCGATACCGCCGTTCCGGAGTAATCGGTGTACATACATAAAAAAAACATACATAGTCGACGAATTGAGAGCCTCCTTCTTTTAGAAGTCGGTTAAAAATCTAGAAACAAAGATCAAAATCTATATTAAAGGAATTAATAGGCTAAATTGGTAGTTGCCTAAATTTGTATAAATGAAAAAGAAGACTGAAATTTAAACATTATATTTTCATTTACCCTAATTAATTTTAGAATTATTTCTTCGCCTCTCTGCCACTGACCTCTCTCGTAAAATACCCGATTTTATCTTTTAAACCGATCATACACGCAACTGGGAAGAAAACGAACAAACTATAAGCTTTATAGTTAACGTTGGCAAAGTTTTTATATTAAGAAGCCCGAAGGGAAACATGCAACCATGGAAAGAATTTTTTCTTCCATTTGGATAAAGATAAAAATGTGCAATTAAAATTAGGTGCAGAAAAAAGGTGGAGAGATATGCAAATGGAGAATGGAAAGATTAGGTTTATCGTGGCAAATTAGGTGGAAAAAGTTTACAAACGAGCAAGGAAAGGATTTATTGTGGCGATAAACGGGGGTATATAGAATACAGACATAAATTATTTTTATGCTGTAGATTTATAAATTAAAATTAGCTACAACTTTCGTTAAAATGCCCAATTCTTTTGTTAAAAGGATATAATATAAGTAAATAGGTGGGCTATTCCTTCTATCTCAAGCGTACTATGAAACTACTAAATAAATGAGTTTTTAAAATAATTTAAAAAATATTCAGGGAAGTAGAAAGAATGTTAAAGGAGGAGGAGGTTGATGACAAACTTGGTAAAAGTTGTTTTACATTAAGTTTGTTTAATTGATATAATTTACGTGTCTGATTGGATTTTGCGTTTTATGTGGATGAAACTTTGATGGAAAATTTTCTCAGTTGTGTCCGTACAATTTGACTAGAGAAGAGTGGAAACTGGTAATAACCACGCATTCTTTGTATGGATATTTATAAAGTATGTTAAATTGTTTTAATTTATTAAAAATGCTTATTACCGAAGATCATTACTGCTTGATCCTCAAAAAAAAACAATTCTTGTTCTTTTTTGTATTAATTATATAACAATTGTAATAATACATTAAAGCTTATGAAATAAAGACCGTTATATAATACAATTTCTATTCAACGACAATCTCTGATATCGAGACGCTAATCCACAGAAATGATTGTAGCTATGGTTACTAGATCAAATAATGAGATTTCCTGCCAATGTCCTTGACTTTTCAGTACATATGCGGACGTTTTGTATGAACGCTGTATGTGGTATATTAAGGCAATGAGATTTTTATAAATATTTGCAGTCCAAGCACCAGATGCCAGTGTACTCAATAATGGGAGGGTAGTGGACTAAGGAGAGAAATAGGCAGTCTATATTGCTATAAGCTTTGCTTTTCGCTGCGACCCATGTTATAACTTTGCTGGTTCTGCTTTTGGTTTATTACTGGTTTCAATGAATTCAAATAAATCTTCTAATATCACTTTTAATATTTAATTAAAATATTCACTAAATCAGAAGGTAACAACAGTTTTTATTCATACTTACTAATTTAATATCACGATTGTAGTTTTTTAATTTTAGTTCGCCTCGTCTCTATGTTCATGTCCTAGTTATATTCTATTTCTGTATCTAAATTATTATTTTACAGTCATAGGCATACTAACAAATATAACTATTTATTTACATGATTACTGAAATGAAAAAGTGTGTATTTATGGAACGATAAGACAATATGAACAAAGCTAATGGCTCCTGTAAAAAGTAAAGTTTTAGAGTTTCGGAGATTAAGGCGTGCTTTTATTTGAGCCGGATAGAATATAAATATACTTAAGATAAAACTTCTTCTTAAGAGAGCATTAAATATTAGATTATAATTATCTATTAATCCATAAGAGTAACTTAAAAATATTTATGTATAGTAATTAAATTATTAATAATTTGTAGTAATAGTCGGTTTACAACAATATATTCTGTTAAGGTTCTACTCTAGACACAATTTAACTTAAAGAACATATCATGTGAAGAATGCCATGATATGGTTATAAAAGACTAGCAATTACCAAAAAAAAACATCAAGCAATAAAAAGTAGAAAAATAAATTTATGAATGTACTAAAATTAAAAATTCACTCATCTGGACTCACTCTCAAATAGTGGGAATTTGCTTCACAGGACCGACTATCATTATACTTTAATCTCCCTGCTTCACGCACATATAAAAGTAACTGTACTGATCGTCAAATAAACAGAAAATGTCCGGACCATGCTATGCGCCATTTTGAGCAAAGTGAAGTTATAACAACAGTGAATACGCTGTTGCCACTGAAAAATTATAACGACTAAACGTAATCGTTTACCTCCCACTGACAAGGTTTGAAGCAATTTGTATACCTTTCCGAAATGTCATCGATATAAGTATTTGGACGAAACAAATGGTAGAAAGAGATAAAATGACAGTATTACGTTATAAACTTACCCAACTTAACCAATTCGTGTAAATTGATTGTTATGTGTGGATGTCTGCCATATTATTGCTCGTTCGTAAAAATAGATTAAAATTTTTTATTATATTTTTGGTTGCTAAAAATAACTAGTTATTAAAACAAGCAGTATGTCGACGAACCGTCTCTTCAAAACGTTTTATTTTCTAAAAAAAACAGTTAAAATATTAATTAGGTGATACCCCGTTATTTTCAGTATTTTAATTTCTAATTAAAATATCCTTAGAAAGTTGAATGTCTCGCAAATTTCAAGTAAATTTGGGATTATAGACATACAAAATTATTACGCTAAATTCTGTTCATATCTCAATAGTATAAGCGTGCTATTTAAAAATTTTATTCCTACGGCTAGTTCTAATTATGGATTTAACATAAACACTTGTGTCCATATATCTATAACAGTCGAGTATCTTACTTAGAAACAGTTAAGTGTAACACAATTGTTTTCATCAACACAACTTATAAAAAATTTGAGAAATAACAATTTGTAAGATATTTAAAACTTTTATTTAAATAAGTAACATTAAATTTTATATTCAAATAATGTTAAATGCAACATTTGACTTCCTTACGCTGTGTTAAACATTATACTACACTACAATTAAATAAATATTATTATGATTATAATTTATTACGACTTATAAATTTGAACCCTACAGGCCAACAAACGAGGTCCTTCAGAATAAAAAGCTTATTTATAGTACGTTTGGTCTTCAAGCCCCTACAAATCTTCACAAAATAATAAAAAAAGTATATTAAAGGTTGAATAGTATCATTAATGGAGGTCTTCTGGCTGGCCTATGGTTCCGGTCCCTGGTCATACACAGTTCCTCTATTACCAGTCAAGTTTCAGGTTTTCTGTCAAATTTAGTTGTCAGGACAGGAAGTCTTACAATAATCGGCTGGATGTTTAGTGAATTCATATAATAATTGATTGGTGGACAGCTAGGATGATGGATTTTAGTCATACTACATAGAGCAGTGGTTTATACCGTTTCAAGTTTTATAAGTCTTGGCTTTCTGCAGTTACTGTAAGTAGGAGGTATATATTCCTATTAAAGTCAGTATATCGCTTTGTATATGTAAGTTGTCTTTCTTGATATACCTTTTTCTTTGTATATTAGACTCCTAAGGTATTTGGCCCTTTGTATACATTTTTGCTTAACAGTTCCAAAATGCCAATTGAAGATAATTTTGTGGTCTATATTTACACCTAAATATTTGACTTATGGCTTGGTGCATATTACTTGGTTGTTAAGTTATATAAAATAAATTTAATCCAAGGAAAAACAAACATTACTTCACAATAACAACAATGACACAATTTTTTGACTTTTGACGGTTAAAACGTCACTTTTACCCAAAATAGCGCAGAGCATACTCCGGACATTTTTCGTTTGACAGTTCCATTACCATCTGTCATTCACTTTATTTTCAGAAATCCGTGCCCTACTTAGTCTAAGATACAATTAATAAATATTATTTACAATGAAGACCGAGGGAGGCAACAAGAAGCATGGGAAGAACTCAAAAATGATGGGTAGACGACATAAGGACAGTGGCAGGCAAACAGTGGATGAGATTAGCGAAGAATACAAAAAGATGGAAACAATTGAAAGAGATCTACATCCAGGAGTGGATGGACAGAGGTTGACAAAGAGAGAGAGAGAGAGAGAGAGAGAGATTTACAAGTGTATCACACGCAGCATCGAATAAGTGAATGACTAGTGTGGTAATTTTATAATATTTCTTTAATATTTTTCACCTTTTTTAAGGAAATCTTACAGGATTCCATACAATCTTGGATTAGAGTTGTTTCATTTTTACTCTACATTCTGAAATAAAATTTAAATTTTCATATAAATTTTTTCGAGTTCTGACCTTCCTTTCCAAAGAGAGAATTTCTGGCCCTCAAGGCATTATTAGACATATTATAAAGGTCATTCATAAATATTAAAACAAGGATCGATTATAATAAGTCGATCCTAACTACACTCGGTCTCTAATTAATAAAGGGTTAAACCATTGTCTGGCGCGTATAATTTAACAAAATCTTGGGCATAACATGCCAATAATCAGTACCAACCGGAAATTGTATTAGCAACAGCGTGTGATGCATAGAAGGAAGGGATGTTTGCTAATGGATTCTGTTGTAATTAAGTTTGTAATATGGTTGTACAAGGCCCAGATTGGCTTATTAACTTGAATTTAATTTATTAATTGTATTAAGCATTGTTATCAGTTAAGAGAAGATAATGTTTCTAGTTTTGGAAAATTTGTATTGTTAGAAGAATTTTTTATTTTGTAGTAATATTCTAGTAGTTTTTCAATATCCTTAAATTATTTTCGATTTCAAACTATGAAAATAAGGTTTCTTTCTTAGGAACTTGAGCATCAAAATAATTATGAGATAAAAGGCACGTTCTTATTTCTCGTTGATATTAATGGTTTAATATTGCCGAAAAATTATGTATTAATTTCTTTGGACGTTGCTTCATTATTCACAAATATTCTTTTAAATTTGGCTATTGACATTTCGAAAAGAATGTGAGATAGGGATAAGGTTTAATTTCATGTTAAAAAACACTCTTTTAAACGACTTCTAAAAGAAGCACGTTTTCAATTCATCAACTATGTATGTTTTTTAAAATATGTACACCGAGTACTCCGGAACGGCGGCACCGACTTGAATGAAATTTTTTACGTTATTTTCTGGAAGTTGCTTCAGTGGTCCTATGCAGCAAAATCCAAGATGGCACTCACAATATGGTGGCCAAAATAATTAATTTTGTTCGATTTTTCTCCAAAATTGGTATGGAGAAATTTTCGGGGTCGCACACAACGAATCTGAAATTATTTAAAAAAAATCAATATGACGAATCCAATATGGCGAATTAAATTTCCTACATCTCTCGATTTTGTTAAAAATCATTATTGGGGGATTTTTATTAGTGTTAACTATGAATTTAAAATATTTTTTGGAAAGCTCATTCTGGAGGATTCAATATGGCGTCCTGAAAATTTTACATTTTTCGATTTTCCCCAAAACTGATATAAAAGGTTCTTGAGGGTATAAATTATGAATTTAAAAGTATTTTTTCAGGATTCAATATGGCAAATCCAATATAGCGAACTAAAAGTTTACATTTTTCGATTTTATTCAAAAGTCTGGATCGTTTTTGAAGATCCAAAAAGCGAATATAAAATTATTTTATGAAAATGTTATATGTCAGATGCAATATGACGGTATAAAAATTTCCCTAGCTGGATTTCATCCAAAATTGAGACTAGCGGGCTTTGAAGAGTTTAGATTTAGATTAGATTAAGCCGTTAATTTTTTTTTTTTAATTCAAAATGGTGAAT
The DNA here is from genome assembly GCA_034092305.1 of Diaprepes abbreviatus. Taxonomy (NCBI): domain Eukaryota; kingdom Metazoa; phylum Arthropoda; class Insecta; order Coleoptera; family Curculionidae; genus Diaprepes; species Diaprepes abbreviatus. Next base: position 1,392,146 of record JASJET010000282.1, on the reverse strand, counting down.
TGAAAATTTAACCTTATTCGCATTTTTTCAGATTTGGTATAAGGAGATTTTCAGGGTCGTGTATTACGAATATGAATTTAATTTTTTACAACTATTATATGCAGTATAAAATATATCGAGCTAAGAAATTTACGTCTGAGGTTCTTTAAATATCGATATTTGAAGGTTTTAGGGCTTATATTACCAATCTAAAATTAATTTGAAATTTAAGATAGTGGATCTACTATGACAGACTAAATATTTGTCTGACACAATTTCACTGGTATTTGAAGAACTCTAAGGATCAAAGAATTTTTAGTGGTTTATTTTTCAACTTTGGATAAAATGGATACTTTTTAGCCACTCTGGAGTCATTGCGAGGTACACTAATCTCGATTAGTACTTAGTTCAAATAATTTATAGATACCATAATGAATTCGAAACTAAAAACCGCGAAATAAAATTTTTATAAAAAAAATTGAACCGACTTCGAACAGTACGCTAAAAACTGAAAAACAACCATAATTTTTGTATGAAATTGAAATTTTTGAATTCGTCTCCAAATTATTTCTAAATGAAATAAATAACTACTAATAAATACAAATTATGGTAAGAAAGCAATTACAAATTAAATATTTTTAATCTGTTTATGCGAATCACATTTTATCAGGTATTAATTCGGCGCCGATTTCAAAAATTTCAATTTCATATGAAAATTTATAATTATTGTTCACTTTTTAACGTACTTTAGAAGTCGGTTTGATTAATAATTTTTATATAATAAAAAGTAAAGAACCTTGTAAAAAGAAAAAACTTACTGTACTCAATTTCATGTCTAAATTGCCTGAAAAATATAATGGAATGACAACTTATTATCTAGAAAACATATTAAATGGCCATAAATACAAAAAAAAAAATATGTGTCGGCTCTTCATAAGTAGGAAAAGGACATCAGACATGAGTTAAACTTCAACCAAACAGAAATATTAATTATTGATTCAAATTACTATAAATTAGCAATCAAAGAAATGGTAAAAATAAAAAGAGAGAAGCACGCTGTAACAGATAAATATATATATATATATATATATATATATATATATATATATATATATATATATATATATAATATATATAACTTAAGCCATATCTATAGTAACTTAATAAAGTGAAAAAATATGCATATTAAATAAAAATCAATTAATAAAGTATCACTCTATAAATGAAATACATAAAAATATTTTAAAACGGACACTGCAAATTATATTGTCAAAAGAAAGGAAATAATATATAGCATAAAAAGTAGAGCGCCTGAGATTTAAAACCCCACAAAAAATTCTATATCAAATATAAATGTTAAAAATCACATTCTTCATAAAAGTAAATATACTGCTCCAAGGACGTACCTGAAATTTATTTGTTGTATTCTACTGTTTGTATATTGTAAATTGTCTTTGCGCCAACTTTTTCAACTTTTAAAAATTAATTGTATTTTAGAAAATAGACTTGAAAATACTCAACACAGTTATGTATATATATATATATATATATATATATATATATATATATATATATATATATATATATATATATATATACCTCAAAAAAAACGAACGAACCTTTACATCAGATACATATAAAAATTTTAAAATTTTACCCCATTACTGCAATAGGAAATATTGATTTTTCAAAAGTGACAATTCTACTTCATAAAAATTTCAATCGGCGATTATCAATCCTGTAAAATGACCAAATTGCCTAATAAAAATTTCAAATGAATGCACTTTAATTTGTCAATATATTGTTTTACAAAATTTCATCGCGCAGAGTTTTCCTGAATAATTGAAAAGTTGATTGTAGCCAAAACTGCTTCGTTAAAAATTAAACTAAACGTATTTCGCGAAACTTTATTCATGCGGTATACAATTTCAAATGAACCAGAAACATTCGGAAGTCTGTAAATTTCTGTATTGAGAGCATAAAAACTTTCATTAAAATTCTCGCAAAGCTATTAGGCGATTATTGTTTTAGTATCCTTTACAGTGGCGTTCAAAATTAAAATAAAAATAATAAAAGGAAAAATAATATTATGTAATATTAATATTGATAAATTAGGTCTTTTAAATACTTGGAAGAAAAATTTATTTTATAAAATCATTCATTTAGTCACTTCAGCACGTTCGGTACGTCACTGGCGTTTAATATATTCCCAAAAGATTAAGGAGCTTCCTCGGAATTTGAGATTCTAGATAGTGTAGATTTTGTGAACCCTTCCATAGATGTGATTTTATTCATATCGTTTCCAAAATTCTAGTCTCATTCAAGAACAGGGTACTACGTCAATTTCCAAAAGAATTTACAAGCCTGGCTACAGACACCACTTCATGGACGGCATCCAGGACAATGTCGAAAACTCCATGTCGAACTACTGATTGATTTCATGACACGTTTCCAGAAACGGAGGGCTTCTTGTTAGCTATCCAAGACCAGGTTATTCCGACGAAGAACTATCGGAAGTTCATCATCCGAGCTCCTTCAATAGAAAATGACTAATGTAGGTATGACTGTCGAACATCAGAGTTGCTCTTAATAAGCCAAACATTATACTAAAAGATAAAATTTCTAGGCGAACTACACTGACATTGTTATAGCTAATAACAACAATCTAAGACCAAAATACAACGAGAAAATCTCTAAATACACAGATCTAGAGGTGCAAATCCACAGACAGTGGGCAATGAACAGCGTCCACATGATTTCTATAATACTGTCGACAACTGGAGTGCTACCAAAGAGCCTCCTGCAGAACATCAAGGGACTGGGCTTTAGTGAGCATCTATATAAACAGTTTCAGAAAGCAGTTCTCTTTGCTACCGCGCGGACCGTCCGAAAGTTTGTAGGAAATTCACAAGACCACACCACCTAGGACCCGATAACATGGAAAGGGTCCCCATAGAGCTTAACAATTTTGGTGTCTTTGTATACCTAGTATGAGTCAATAACCCCTGGATGGAGTGCAGAGCCATTGGGCTTGTAAATCTGATAATAACCCTCCAAGGGCGTTCTCTATTTGATTTACCGGTGTGTTTAACTACTGTTAGAGTTTCTCATAGCGGATAGGTCGAAGCTGAGCAGCTGCACCAAGAGAAATGTCACAACGTAATGTCTGATCCTGAGTGGGCAGTTGGAAATGTGCAGATTGAGCTTAAAGCCGTAGAGAGAAACTAATCGATCTAGTGAAGGACACCCCGTATAACCACACCAAATACCTTAAGATGAAGGATTAAAGAGATGGGAATTATTCAACCCAGGTGGGTACTGGCAGTGCTGGAAAATTCTGCTTCTTTGCCGATTTTCTATTTTATAGAAGCAACAGGTTAAGAAGGTGAGCTGCTGTCGTACAGAAAACTATAGTCCAACAACAACAAGACCAACAGTAAATTCACCGGCATAAAAGCCAAATATTACTAAGACCATCGCTCGTCGAAGATGCTGGGCATGAATCTCAGAAAGAGCTCACTAAAGTGGGATAACCAAGACAACGCATGAAATGGGCTGTGTCCATAAGTGAGTCAATAATGCGTATTTTTGATCGAGTATTTCATCTAGGATGGGAGATGATCGGCTACAGACAACAAGTACATGCTGAATTTGGTAGGAAGTACCCACAGATTTAAATGTCGCAACAAAGACCAATATAGGGATATTCTTCAAAATAAATCAATCCCAGAAATGGGACTTAACATTATAAAAAAGAAAATATAGCGAGAGATGAGAGGTACTGATAATAACCATGAACAATTTGCAGTCCAGACTAAATAACAATATTTGAGATGACATCGCCTAACTCAACTAGGACCAAAAATATGGAAAGATCCCGTACAATGCTTCATCCTTTTGATATCTGAGTATTAGAATTAGTAAGTGTGCTCTTAGAGGGATGTAAGAGCCGTTTGGCTAAGTTTATGGGAATAATAGTGTTATGTATAAGGCAATATTGTGTAAAACGGGCATTTTCTGCAAATATGAGCTCTCTTCTCCCCATGTCCTCTTTTTAATCCAATTTTATTTGATATATTTAAACTTGTCATATACTGTAATAAAAATAATATCCAGGTCTCCTTCATGTGAATATATGTGAATATATATATATATATATATATATATATATATATATATATATATATATATATATATATATATATACGGAAATGAAAAGACCGACTTACTTGACAAATCACCAATAACTATAACAAATGAAATTGTGTTCACATCACACAAATCTGTAGTAAGTAGAAAGGAACCTACTGGAAGGCAGTAATAAATTACATAAAATTAATCCAAAGCTACCCAATCAATCAATGTTTCAGAATATGACATCGAGAATAATCGATAGCATGCCATCTCATGATAGGCCACACTAGAATTACACGTTCAAACCTGCTAAAAATGAAGACCTTCCAAAATGCCAAAAATGCAACGATCTCCTCAGGGTATAACACCTTTAGATAGAATATAGAGGACTCTTTGCTAATCGACTAAGATTTTAGATTAATTTGGAACGATTAGATAAATCTCTCTTCCTGAATACAACAAAATTATAAATTTCTTAATCTTTGTCAAGGAAAACACTGACGCGACTAAAAAAATTTCTGTCTGTCCATTATCTAGTATATTTAAAGCCACTAATACAACAAAAGTGAAATTCGGATACACAAAATCATTTAACTTGCCATGACCTTCTGCACTTAATAACGTACAATTATCTTCAGGAATTATTTCACACCATTTTCCACAATTCTTCACCAATTCTTCACGTTTGCTACGAATTAAAATCTTCAACAACTTAGCATGTAAAATGAATGGGTCCGCGATGACTTTCATTAAGTTTTTACTTCTTTAAAACAGAGCGGTTATTAAATCAAGCAGAAAATAGATAATATCCTTTTGAAGAATACAATTGTTTATGCGGTAAAGAACTTTGATTTGTTGCATGATGATCTCGACGATTTTAAATAAGTTTCTTTGATTGTCGTTTTGGTGTTTTTGTTTCGGTTATAATGTGGTAGAAAAAGTAGCACTAGTTCAGTGTCTAATATCTTGGCTTGATATAGAAAGTCGGTTGATAGGATAAAAAAGCTTACTGTTCTTCAATATATTCATTATTTACTCACATTTTATCACATATTGCTCTAAATACAAATAAGAGTAAAAATAAATTACTAAATATAATTAATTTTCCGTGTCTTCTATTGTCTTCCTTTTGTTACTATAATTTTATCTAATGATACCAATTCTTATAATATATATCAGTTTCTTTCCAGCAGTATTTTAATCTCTTTTATATCACCAAATCTTCATTGGCGGTATACTCTCTAATACTTGCTTATATCTGTCAGGCCGAATACAACTTGAATTCTGAAAAATTAATCTCTCAACTTTCGAAAGCGTAAAATACTTTAGATTTTAAAAACAACGAGATTAAAAGGCATTATTTGAGTTACTAGATGTAATAGATAGGGAGAATTAAAAGATAAATCTTTAGATGTCTGCCGGTGTATAAAGAATTTCAAAGAGGTATGAATGACTTGTGTCTCTAAGTTGATGGAAATTTGGGAAGACAGGGACTTTAATGTAAGCTTTTATCTTCTAAATGCGACAGGTTGATCTAATTTTACAGGTGCTTTTCTTATAGGATTATTTGTATTGTATTTAAATAAGTTTTAGCTGCACTATAACAATTTGGCTTTTTACTAATACGGGGAGTCTCAGAATGTTTTTCTTTTTTAAAAAGTAAAACATAAGAATTCAAAATTGTTTAATTGCTGTTGAATTATAGAGAAGTATTTGAATTTTTATTTATGAAAAACAACTATTCTTAAATGCACAACATTCCTGTTCATTTTTGATGTCCTTTTGTGTCTAGATGATTTATCTGGCATTGTGTTCCCAGTGTCTTCAAACTTGCGTACCCAATGTTTGATCAAATATACATTTGGCACATTTCTCATACTCGTTAAATTGAAATGTGTCCTGCACAGACATCGAACAATAGTGTAGGAATCGTTGATTTTATAAAATGCGCGCTTAATATATATGAAAATAAATAATTTCACAGCTTAAGTATTAGAAAAAGTTGTTTATTCTCCTCAACACTGTTGTATAGGACATTCGTCCGCTGACTATTTCAGCAATGAAAAATGGGGGTTTTCATAAAAACAGAAATCATTTTTCCTTTATTTTGCCTTTTCTTGGGTTTAGGTTCTATATTCAACAAAAAATACAAACAACTGACGTTTCGCCCTTTTTCGGCATTTTTAAAATTTTTTCTTCCTAAAATTATTTTTATATAATTAAAACACACACATAAAAAACATATCTACAATTTCAAAAAACAAACCAGACACTTTAAAAACAAAATAAAGGAAAAATTATATATATATATATATATATATATATATATATATATATATATATATACAAAGGAATTAACTACAGCCGTAAACTCATGACTTGAACTTCACCGTTGCTCCCAAAGAGGTTTCAATTCTGGATATCATTAGAGCAGCGGATTTAATAAGCATTGAAGATCCTTTTGCAGATGAGTTCAAGTGAAAGGTAAAAGAAACTCTACAAAAATGAGGAAAAAGAGAACCAAACATCAGCAAAAACGAGACAAGCGAACCTACAGAATGATTCGAGTATTGAGGTTTCGCCAACAGATAAAGGAATCGTATTGAATACTGAGATATGAAACCAAAAATTCACCACATTCTAAGAAAAAGAAACTATACATCTATTGCTAAAGTTTCTACATCTACAATGGAAGAAATAATTTATCACGTTCTTAAGAACGATATTTAAAAGTTACCTATATTCTCCTTCAGTCAAATAAAGGAAAAATATAAAGACAGTTTATTCCTTGTACATACAACTCTGGTCCTCTCTTTATATACCTGAATATGAAATATGGGAAATTTATTAAACTAATTCTACGGCAGTAAATATTTTTTTCTGTCTTACTGAAATTTTCATTTTTAATGAACGCTATATTCCTGAATAAACCCGAACTAAGTTAACGCCACACCACAGCAAAACTTCCCTTCCATGCCTTTGCGACCTGATACAAGTTCTCGGAACTCTCCGACTTATGAACTTGCTCCTGAAACCATTTCAAGGAAATACATCGCCCTAGTTCAAGAACCGGCAATATTTCGTAGAAATTATATGCGAAATGGAAGTACGTTCTAGTTAAGGAGTCACCAAAAATCATAAGAAAAAAAAAGACCAGACCTTAACAGAAACAACTTCTCTACCACCTTTGGTCTATTTCTATTTCCAAGGAAAGAGAAAATTATTCATCCAGGATAATGGACTACCGGTGGGATCTTCTGTTTCGAGACTTTTGTAATTGAATCCTCAGATAGGAAACCAAAATTATGACACCTTCAATATCTGAAAGGAAAAGGTCGAAAAACTTCAAAACTTCCTTCCACATCTCAAAAATATTAGCCCATCATTAAACTCTCTATAGAGTTAGATGTTCTAATTGAAAAAAATGGTAAGCAACCTCGTAGATTAACTTTTTGCAAGTGTAACGAAAAATTACCTGAAAGTCAACGAATATCTAATAAGTATGGATAAGATTCTGGAAGAACGCCGAAATAGGCCCTCCGAGTTCCAAAATTTCTTTAGATATGTCATGGTCACCTGGGTATAATCAGATTTCATTTGCATGTTTCAATTTTTGATTGTGATGTCAGGTATTTTTTTCTGAACCAACATTGGGGAGCTTGACGTCTGGTTGTGGGTTAACTGAAGTGTACAAATTTGAATAGAACTCTTTTACGATGTTGCTTTAATCAACATTCTTTAAATATTAGAAAAGTGTGGAAACCACTTTTTAGTAATTGCGAACGAATATTAATGTAACGGGTCAAGAAATGACAAAGGAGACAGGATGTTACAGTTCTGTCCAGAAAATGATATGATAATTTCAAACACATTTTTTAAGCTACCCAAACGAAGACTGTACACATGGACATTCCCACAACATAATAGTCAGAAAACAGTTAGAAATCAGATAGATTATATCTTAGTAAATCAGCGGTACAGAAACACTATAAGATCAGTTAAGGCTTATCCAGGCGTAGATATTTTTTCAGATCATAACCCCCTGATGGCGTGTGTACCCATTAAATTCAAGAAACCTTCACAAAAAATAAAAATAGATCACATAGATACCAACCGCTTACAAGATCCAAAAATCAAAGAAGATTTAAAACGACATATCAATCATAACATACGAATGCTTTCTACAAAGCAAAATTTAAAAGAGGCCATAATAAAACCTGCCCAGAGTATTCTTACCAGGGAGAACAGAAAAAAGGACAAGAGTGGATAACGAAAAAAATTTTAGGACTCATGGAAAAGTGAAGACAGTGCAAGGAAAAATGCAGACAAAAATATAATGAAGTACACAAACAAATCAGAAATGAAATAAGGAGAGCAAAAGAAACTTTTTATGGAAGAAAATGCGAGGAAATTGAAGAACTGCAACTAAAACATGACACTTTTAATTTACATAAAAAGATAAAGGAACTAGCAGATATACAAAAACTGAAACATCCCAATCTATTATGCAACGCAAATGGAGAAATAATAACCGATCTACAAGAAAAGCTTATGACTTGGAGGAGTTATGTAGAAGAGTTGTTCGACGATGAAAGACAAGAACCTAATATAGATAACATACAAGGCGACGAAGGACCAGCCATAACTAAAGAAGAAATACTATACGCTATAAAAACAATGAAGAATGGTAAATCACCGGGTCCAGATAGAATTACATCGGAACTTCTCAAGTTTGTGAAAGGCGAATCAGTGAATATTCTTGTCGACCTTTTTAACTGCATTTACAAAACAGGAGAAATACCAAAAGAATGGCTCTTGTCAACTTTTGTTACCATACCAAAAAAGGCAAACGCAAAACAGTGCATTGACCATCGCACAATAAGCATAATGGGACACACACTAAAAGTATTCTTCAAAGTGATTCACACAAGAATTCACAGAAAACTAGATGTGGATATTGGTGATACTCAATTCGGATTTCGGAATGGGCTTGGAACAAGAGAAGCACTATTTGCACTTAATGTCATGTGCCAAAGATGTCTAGATATGAATCAAGATATGTATATGGGCTTCATTGACTACAATAAAGCGTTCGATAGAGTACGTCACGATCATCTAATGAGACTGCTGGTAAAAAAAAACTTGGATAAAAGAGACATCAGGACTATTTCCAAGATTTGCTATAACCAGAAAGCGAATATTCGAATAGAGCAAGAGACAACGGAGGAACTCGAGATTAAGAAAGGCGTAAGACAGGGATATATACTTTCACCAATCTTATTCAACCTATACTCAGAGGACATCGTAAACAGAGCAGTTTCAGAACAAAATAAAGGTATTAAAATTATGGTAGTATCTAAATCACCACAAAACTTCCCTGACATAACCGTGCATGATCAAAGAATTGAACGTGTGAGAAAATATTACCTGGGAACTGTTATCAACGAAAATAACGATAGCTCTGAAGAAATCAGAATCGGAGTGGAAAAAGCTAGAGCTACGTTTATTAAAATGAAGAAGGTGTTCTGCGGACGAGATTTAAGCTATAAACTTAAAATTCGCCTTGTGAGATGTTAGGTGCTGTTAGTTCTTTACTACGGAATGGAAGTGTGGATATTGAAAAATATTGATACCAAGAGGATGGAAGCATTTAAGATGTGGATGTACCGTAGAATATTAAGAATATCGTGGACAGAGAGAGTAACAAATGTGGAGGTTTTGCGAAGAATGCAGAAAGAGAAAGAATTAGTACTTACTATTAAAGAACGCAAACTGAAATACTTGGGACATGTTATGAGGGGAGATAAATACCAGTTGCTGCAATTAATTATCCAGGGAAAAATAATAGGCAAAAGATCCATAGGAAGAAGAAGGCATTCATGGTTAAGGAACTTAAGAGAATGGTACAACTGCAACAACTGCCAACTGTTTAGATCTGCAGTGTCAAAGATACGCATAGCTTTGATGATAGATAAACTTTGGAACGAGGACGGCATCTAAAGAAGAAGAAGATTAATGTAACATAGACGGGACACAGGGTAGCAGTCACACACCACTACATTTAAATTTAATATGAATAGTTGTGTAGCTTAAGAATTTGCTCAGTTTCATTTAAAAATGACTGAAGATAACTACTAGCTGAAACTTCGTGATGATAAAAAAAAAATAAAGACAATGAAAGTCTAACATATACCTACAATTGCGCATTAAAAAATATATTGGACGTATTTCCTAGCATTATTACAAATCCGTAACTGATGCTTTATTTCTATCAGCTGTTTCCCCGTGAAGGATGCGCTATTTTTTATAAAAAGTACGTGTTTTCCATCATAAAGTAATTCCCCTATCCCTTATTCTATCATTTACAGAAGTATTTTTTCGTGTCGCATGCTCTTTATTACGGATATTATTGTGAAGGGGCCCTTTTTTTAAGTAATATGCGGGAGGAATATTTCTAGCCCCAATTTAATATTATTCCGGGTGCGTATGGTACACCATGGCTGCAAATGGCGTTTTTATTTGAGTGTAAATAAATTTAATTAGTTTTTGATAAACGATCATTGAGTCAGAAGATTGATTTTATGGAGTTTTGATGAAGGTCGAGAGTAGAAAGACGTGTATTTAAAATTATTAAATGGAACTTTTGATAAGATTATAATTAAAATAAATTGGAATTAATTGTTTTAAATACTTGAATGATTTTTAATTTGATGACTTCACTAGTAGTTAAAAGTTATTTATCTATCAACATAAACTGCTGAATCTAGAAATGACATATTAAGAGCAGAGAATTTTTGTCCTGCAAAGGTGTAGGAGCGAGAGTTATCCTCTAGAAGTTAAAAATAGTTCCAATAGATGAGCGAGCGAAGTGACCATCTTCATATTAGTTTATAGACATACTTTTTCTTTATATTTCTCAGATCGCTTAATACAAATATAAAGTTATTTTTCCACCATTAATGCGGGAAGTTTGAAATAAAAAAAGATTTATTGAAACACTAGAAAATAAAAGTTTCATCTTTTTTGTATTCGAATCGCAATATTTCAGACCCTTCTCTTTAAAATGTGTGCTACTTACTCTCCATGGTATTTGTAAAAAAGCCTTGGCCGGGGTTTTCAAAGCGAGCGTTCGTAGTCGCCATACAGTGAGCTTTGAAAATGGTGAATGAGATTTCACTGAAACGTCAGCTGCCTTACAGTCCTGAGAGGGACTCAGTACATACACAGGATGCCCGAAAACCTTCGATTACACATCACACCCGTGAGAATATCCGACATAACATATATATATATATATATATATATATATATATATATATATATATATATATATATATATATATATATATATATATATGGTAATCCTTGGAGAAGGTGGAAACACAGGATTTTCCGAATTTCTCGATGATTTTTTAAATATCTCCTATTTCTGGGTCGTCGAATACGAATATCTTGTCAATTTTCACTGATCTTGCGTAGTTTTTTCAAAAAAAATTTCACTTTCTTTTGTCACTTTTCTGTATTTTCCGACCTATCTCATTAGAATTTGCCACTTTTACTTAAACACATGAATATTCTGAACTATGACACATTTTTCTCTAAATTGTACACAAATATATATATATATATATATATATATATATATATATATATATATATATATATATATATAACAGAAAAACATGAAAAAATCGAGCCGGGAAACGAGATGCTAACAAAGCAAGTTAAGACAAATACCGCCATCAACATACAAGAAATCAGTGTTACCATAGAAAAGTAACACTTCGTGAAGTTGGCTCATGTTTAAAAAGAGACAGAACGTTTTTGAGTACTACCTGTCTTTCTAAAGATGGAGCTAAGCACGACACTCCAAACGTCATTGGATTTCCCTGTTACCTGATCAAAATTAGAAAGAGATACTAGTTCTCGAAAATGTTCTATCTCGTTTTAGCGCGAACCAACTTTTTTTTGTCCACAGGATCCGTAGTCTATTTTAAGTAATATCAATTTTTCTTACATCTGTGAATACCGCAAAATGTCGTTGTTGTCAAATGTTGTCAAATGTTTTCCTATAAAATTGCACAACTTTTGTATCGACTCTTCATTCTTTTTTGATACATTCTACTCTTCTTTTTCAAAAATCTTTCCTAAATAAAAGAATGATTTTTTAAAAAGTCTCGATAGAGACAAATTATCTCTGACGTCACAAAAGGGTATATCCGGCTGAATTTATAAATTATCGAATAGGTACAAAATAATTTCCCTCCATAAATTAACCATTTTACAAAATCCCGCATTTTGCAGAAATAGTATTGCTTTAGCGCTTCAGGTGTTAAGTTATATTTTTTTGAAAAAAATGGCTATGGATAGAGAAGAATTTTGTGTCGGTTGTTCTTTGGATTTCATAAAAGTTCATGAAATTGTAGCAGATGAGGATAAGTTATTAAATTTTTTATTTATACATGGCGTGCTTAATCCTAGGTCAGTAGTGTGTCCAAAATATGACAAACCCTACAAATTATATGGGTCCGACAAATTTCGATTCCACGGTACCAATAGAGTGAAACCTAGGAGATATAAGATGAAAGAAGAAGGAAAACGAATATCGTGTTCTTTCAAAATTGGGGCAAAACGGGGAATTTTTTTTTGAAAAAGGGCATTTACCCCTTGAAAAACTTTTGTATTGGATCGCCATGAAACCCAAACACGAATGGCTTATGGATGAGGTTAATTTAGCTTCCGACACTGTAGTAAATTGGGTTGATTCTTGCAGGGAAGTATGCTTGGTTAGCCTAGTTGACAGTTCTGAAAAAATAGGCTAGAAGGGACCATCGCAGAAATTGACGAATATAAAATGGGGAAATGAAAATACAACAGGGATAGAGTAATCGATGGTCAATGGGTTTTTGGAGGATGGGAACGCAATTTCAAAAAGATTTTTTTGGTTCCAGTTAAGGAATGTTCAAAAGAGCACTTGTTAGGTGTTATAAAAGAATGAATACTACCGGGTACTACCATTATATCTGATTGCTGGAAAACTTATAACTGCTTGGAAGATGAAGGTTTCAGCATCAAACGGCCAACTACTCTAAGAATTTTGTTGATCCAGAGACTGGAGCTCATACTCAAAATATTGAGAAAGCCTGGAGAGATCTACGTGAAAATGTTCCGAAATTTGGTCGTTGTGAAACTCATTTTCCCGGCTATTTAGCAGAACATTTATTTAGGAGGAAATATCCTAGCCACAAACATATGTACCATGCATTTTTAAATACATGGTACAAGTTTATCCTCCCTTGAACAATATTAAGATTGAGACAGGTGATTAATCTACTTCTGGAGTATACGGAATGTAGAATAGCTTGTAGAAAGTAGAAAAATGTATAATAGCTTGTGGAAAGTAGAAAAATGTAGAATAGCTTGCAGAAAGTAGAACAAAAGAAGCCAAAACATAAAGAAAGCTAACTGTGATAATCCCTTAGAATAACTTGTGGAACCTTTTCTAACTCCCATCCTGGCAGAGAGTGTTCCTTGTCCCCGTGATCTCTGCTGGACAGCAACATTCTTTAACGACTGTTAAAAAAAAATATTAGAAAGTGTTGTTGACTAAGTTGGACAAAACTTAGTTGTTTTAACGGCAGTCAAATAGAATCTGGATACCTAACATAAAAAAAATGTGTGCAAGAAAGGGTCTTATATGAAATAGCTTATTTCGTAAAATCTAGTTAAGTTTAGTTCAGGATAGTTCAGGTCAGTTCAGGTTAGTTTAGTTATAATTATCGTTTTTAGATGAACGTAGCTTACCGAACGACCTGTTTATGTTTGGTATCCCAATTCTGCAAGTTTATCCAAGTTTTCCAACTTGATAAAATTTAAAATCCACGTCATTGTGGCAACATCGCATCACCTGTTTTTTTGATCTAAACCGTAGACGCATGCCCCGCCCAGAAACAGTATCAAATGACAACCCAACGGTTTTCTAATGTTTTATGGAAAATTCCCCTTTTTTTGTTACGTAGTGTTTCACGGATGGGAACATGTGATTTGAATCCTGGAGGACACCTGACGGAGTAAACTTGGCAAATTTATATTCTTCTATTTGCACAAACTCACTACGATTTAATTGAGTAGGATTTTAAGAGGGAAACAACAGACAGAAGCTTCCTGTAAGAGTATGTGATGGTCGATTTGATCGAAAGCATCACGGAAATCAGTGTAAATAACATCGACTTGACTTCTGGTGTTAAGAGCGTCGCAAACGTAGGAAAAAGAGCAAAGAGTAGTCATACATGCTCTTTTAGAAAAGAAGCCGTGTTGGTCAGTCGACAATCGATTTTAAATTTTAGAAAATAAATATTTCTGTAAGATAATCTCGAAGACCTTGAAAAATAACATAAGATTGTAATTCGGTGATAGTTTTCAACTAGAGATCGATCACCTTCTTTCAGAATAGAACAGACTTAGCCAATCTTCCAGACCTCTGGAAAAACCCCGCTTTTCAAAATCATTTGGAAGATATGACAATGGGGAACGCTCAGAACAATGAAACAGTTCCTCACCAGAAAACTAGGAACTCCATCTCGAAAGTGATTATGAGAATGTAAATGTTTTCAGAAGGTTCCCCAGAAGTAGAAAACGTTGAAAATATTAGAAAACTGTTTCGGCAATGATACTCTCCGTTCAGGTCATTGTACTGAATGATCCGCCATGTTGCTACAAAGTGAGCCCCGAAGAACCTGAATTTCATGCAAAAGGGGGATCGCATTGATATGGTCAAAGACATGTAAATATGTGTAGTGAAATGTTTAAAGTACATCTTATAATGTAATTAATTAAGAAATAGTTTGCTATTGATTAATTTAGTTTTAGCTGTGTAACATATATTTCCGCGGCAGTATTATTCCCATAATTATAAATCATTTTGTATAACAAATAGCAAAATATTTGACTAAAATTACATACAACTTCATCAGTAAAAACTATGAGTATTTAAACATACATTTATCTTTAAATTTTCCAAATGATTCATTTAAAAATAACAAAATGCCACGCCATTTTAAACATATTATCATTAAAACAATGGAAATTGTTGCAGTCGGAATGCACGAAATAATATTACATTTGTTAACTAAAGTGTATAAACAGAATTTATTGGAACTATTAAAATCATAAATTTGGGGCACATGTGAAGTTGTCAAATGGAATGGAGGGTCCGTACGACACGTTTCTCTAATTATCTCAATTAGTGAACTGGTCACTCTCTATAATACTCTCGATACGGCTTTATTAATATTATTGGTCCGAGTGAAAATTTCATATTTGCCACGTACTACGGATTCGGTTTAAAGTTTATAGATTTCGGATAATGAGAATTAAAATAAAAACTTCCTGGTTTAAAAGTCTCGTTTCAGTATACACTGTCGAACAAAAACAGAGCAACAAAGTGGGTTTATTCCTTTCAATATATTGATAAAATATTAAAAAGTTTAACAGAAAAATAATTCTCTTTATATTGATATTCTGAAATGCCGAAGAAATTTATATTTAACATCTACAATTTATGGGGGGAACGGATACCTCAAAAAAGTGACTCAGAAATAGCAGTGTGTGATCATAGCATTCTAGTCCTTAGAACTACTGTGTTTTATTGCTGAACAAGAATTTAAAATTATTTTTCCCCAAAAATGGGCAAACATTAAAAAAATAGATTATGTGAAAATTTAGGAAAATATTTAATAGTTTTTATATACAAGTCGATATATTTCAAGATTATATATATATATATATATATATATATATATATATATATATATATATATATATATATATATATATATATATGAATAGTTTGTTTATTCCGGGTTTCAATCCGTTCGTTCAAAAAATCGTTTTCACGACGTTTCGCCAAAATCTCATTTGGCATTTTCAAGTGCGGTTCGTCTCGTTTCTGTATGCAGATCTCTCGTGTACTAGTTGATTTTTGTTGTTTTCTTTCTTGATTTTTTATTATTAATGTTTTCCATGTAGATGAAAAATTTATAGCATCGTCTCGTTTATTTAGCTGTCCCGCTTTTTCGATTTCTAGGGCCTCTCTTATGACGCGTACCCTGTAGTTCTGTACTGGTGCTAATTCTTTTGTTTTTTCGAAGTCGATGGTATGTCCGGTTGTTTGATGATGTTGAAATAGGGCTGAGGTTGTCTGTTTGTTTTTGAGGCTATTTTTATGTTCTTGAATTCTTGCTGATATGCGCCTGTTTGTTTGTCCTATATAAGTTTGATGACAATCTGCACATGGAATACTGTAAACACCATGATTTTCAAGGTTGGTCTTGTCTTTCGGATTTTCCAGGATGTTGGCTATTGTTTTTTGTGGTTTAAATATGGGCTGTATGTTGTGTTTTCTTAAGATTCTTCCGATTCTGTCTGTTATTCCTTTTATGTATGGTATTATGGCTTTGTTCCTTGTTTGATCTTGGTCTGTGGTCTGTGTTGTAGTCTTTTCTTGTCTTTTTATGGCTTTATAATATGGCCACATGGAAAAGAACACCTGGACGATTTCCTCATATATCTTAACAATATCCACCACAGAATCCAATTCACGCTAGAAATCGAACAAGAAAAGAAACTTCTTTTTTGGACCTGCTATTAACTAGGAAACTCAACAACACCTTGGGCTTCAGCGTATATCGGAAACCCACACATACTGACCGATATCTCAATGCAGCGTCACATCATCATCCCTCTCAAAAGCAGGCAGTGGTCAACACATTAGTATCAAGGTCTCTCCGCCTAACAGAACTTGACACAAAACAAGACGAAATAAGACACATTTCAACAGCTCTAGAACGGAATGGTTTCTCACAAGCAGATATAAAGAAAGCCATAAAAAGACAAGAGAAGACTACAACAAAGACCACAGACCAAGATCAAACAAGGAACAAAGCCATAATACCATACATAAAAGGAATAACAGACACAATCGGAAGAATCTTAAGAAAACACAACATACAGCCCATATTTAAACCACAAAAAACAATAGCCAACATCCTGGGAAATCCCAAAGACAAGATCAACCTTGAAAATCATGGCGTTTACAGCATTCCATGTGCAGATTATCATGAAATTTAAATAGGACAAACAAACAGGCGCATATCAGCAAAAATCCAAGAACAGCTGTAGAATATCGAAAACACATGATATACTCAAAATGGCGTAATTTTTATAAAAGTCAAAAAGATAAAATTTAATGGAAATATCAATGGTAGATGAGGCAATCTAATCAAAAAAAAAAACAGCTCAAATCAGCTGATTTGTAGCGCCACCTGATGGTAATTTCGGGAACTTTTTGACCAAGGTTGTATTTCTTTCATGTTGTTTTAAGTAGAGAATAGCGCAAAGTCCTTTTTGATCCAAAATATTTTCGTTCTTCGTCTCAACTTCTTAACATTTATTGCCTTATTGTTTTGAACAACAGAATAGTTTCAATATGTGTTCCACATATTCTCTAGTTCAAAGTTGATGAAGTTGATGGTACTGGCAGTGATGATTCACCAGAGTGTAAAGGAGGTCATTTAGCAGAAAGCAATGTCAGATATCACCACTTGTTCCAATTTATCGAGTAATGTTTACCATATAAAAATTATGATGATTATAAGGTTCCCGCAAAACAATTGATGTCCTGAATTTGAGAGCGAGTAGTTTTCCACTTGACCATTGTCGCAGGGACACAACATAACTTTGGCATACAGCATCTGGCACCCATGACTTCTCTTGATTACAAATACTCATTTCAAAATAGTTAAAGTTTTCAATTTTTACGAAGTCCGTGATTGATTTACGATACTGTATAAAAGCATATTTACCACAGATAACAAAAAAACTATCTGGATCGTTTAAGAAACGTCTCTCTTGATCAATTACTAGGCAATTGAGAGATCCGCAAATGCGAGTAATTCAAAATATCTTAAAGACTACAGATGATAAACAAAAACTAGTGTGATTTATGAAATTAGCACATCAAAATACATCAAAATTGATATTAATATTCCAGGAAAATTTTATAAAGTTGAAATTTGTAGAAGTGTGTTATTATTTTACCTTCATTGTGTAAGTATAATCACAGATAGTACCCTCTGAACCTGTTGATCTTCATTTTAGTCCAAAATTAGGAGTTTTGTCTATTAAATCATTTTTCTTGTTCACATATCAAAGTATAATCTGTGTCTACAACTGATGAATTTTGTTTTACAAAATGGATGGTGGTTAGTTATCAATTTCCAATTTTTAGCTTAAAAAAATATTTTTCCAATTTAAAAATTGTTATCTGTCATATACTGATGTCCATATACAATTTCCTGCATTCATAATTTTAAGGTAGATCTACAAGGCATTTTAATAAATTACTATTTTTCTTCTTCAAACCTTTTAAGAAAAAGACAATAGATAGTTCATTTTCTGCAAATACAACTTTGGATTTTCCTCCATGTGCGTTTTGATTTCCTAATAGTCTCGTGAATCGAACTTTAATAAGAGCAAAATTCGCAGAAAACAACTGTCTATATAAAATCTAAATTGCGGGATATATCAGTAGGATATTAAAATTGTAGACGTTTTCGCTGCACATACGACATCTGTACACGGAGCAGGTTAAAAATTAACAGCCAGATTCACTAAGAAGATTTAAGATTTAAACCCGATCTACTTGCCATGAAATTTAAATCTTCTAGTCGACCAGTTTTGTTTTGCTTATGATATTGTCATAAGTTATATTACATATGCCAACAAATAAATACTTATATAGGGATATTAAGGATAAGACCCTTGCGATAATGCTTTGAAATATGTAAGTGTTGTATCCCGAATATATTGAAAATTTATGTATAGACGTTATTTAAATGTCAAAGAATATAGGTAGGAAACTGATGATACTAATAACTGCTGGTATTTTTCCAAATTTGTATACACTTTTCTTTCATTATTAATCCCTAATCATAAAAATATTTCATTCAGTTAAATTACATATTTAGAAAAATTTATGTAACCATTTACTTTTCATTCTACGTGATATGAAGCATCTACAATAAAATAATTTAACTTTTACAGGCTAAACCAGGCTGGCTTGGTGTTATTTTATTGCTATTCGCAGGTCATGAACATCATATACTGAAAATCTTGTTTTCTTGTTGCTTTCGGAGTGATTCAAGCAGATAATTTGAATACCGGACAAGGTCTCTCCATGAGCCGTAACATTCAGAAGAAACAATAGTAGCAATTTAAATTAAAATAAAGAGAAATACTATTTTGCAATGTATTTGTTTTCTTCCTGTTAGGATTTAAACAATTGACAAAAAAATCTACATTGTTTTACACTGCTTTATTTTCGAACAATTGGAATTTCTGGCGTTTCGTAATTGTGTACAGTTTTATTTTTTGTTGTGTTTTCTTCTGCTCTAACACAAAATTTACTACGTCGGTGTTATTATTAATAAAATAAGATATAGTTTAAATATTTTAGGAATAGGCTTTATTTCCGTTAATAAATATAGACACCCAATTTATATTAAGGAAAAAAAGGTTTCAAGTACAAAATATGGGATATATTAATTAGATTGTAGTGATTCTGATGCTATTTACGTGAGGCAGACTGGCCGATGTCTTCAAAATAGACTTAAAGAACATAAATATTCTATAGAAGAAAATATATTACCGTATATAATAAACAGTACGTTTTAGTACCTAAATAGACGGTGTAAAAGTTAGAATTCATTATTAATAAATAAACAAAATGTCAACGAACGTAAATAAATACAAAAAAAATTTGAAAATGCCTTGAATGAAGGGCAAAACGTCAATTATTTGGATTTTTGTCAAATAAAGAACCTAAACCAAAGAAAGTCTAAATAAAAAAAAGTATATATATATATATATATATATATATATATATATATATATATATATATTAGTTAATATTGGGGTGTACAGCAAGTGAAAGAGTACTCTTTAAAGTTAATCCAAGCTTTCGAAAATCTTTATTATCATTTTCATCTTCAGGGCGACTACAATAGTTACAAAAAAGGGAAATTAGTGAGATAAATTTTCCCTAATAATTTTAATAACTTACATCTTCATTTGAGGATGTCCACTAAGATGCTAAATGGTTTTATGACAATGTACATTCGTAAAAAAGGGTTACAGACCAATTTACAACAACTTGTTAAATAAAATTGGTAATAAAATTTAAAGTAAAATAAAAAAACAGGAGGAACCAATTTGTTCGTTCCTCCCCGAGTCATATCTAAATGTAAAATGAGTTTGAAATTATGAAGTTAAGAAATTTGTCAGCTGTCAGTAGTCGTCAGTTGTCAATTCTCTTTTCATGGCAAATTTTACAAACAAACCTTTGGTACTCCTATGGGAGCATCCACCTTCACTATCTTAGCTGCATATATGATGGACGACTTGCTGGAGACGGTTTTTCCAGTTCTCTCATTTAACCTATATTTTATAACAAAATATGTTGATGAGATAATACTTTCCCTTCCAGAGGATGGTATCCAGGAGATAATAGAAACCATTAATAGTTATGACCCTTACATACAATTCACAATAGAAAAGGAAGATGAGAATCACTCAGTACCCTTTTTAGACAATACACTCATACATTCCCCTAATAACACAATCTTAATCGACTGGTACAGAAAACCATGTAGTTCAGGTAGATTCCTGAACTACAATTCATACCACAAACAGTCAATAAAAGTGAATTTAATCAAGCAAATGAAAAACAGGGTCCTAAAAATCTCTGATACATCCTTCCATAATAAAAACTTAAATATCCTCTTACAACTTTTCACAGACAATTCCTATTCCCCATTAAGAAACTGCTGTTTAGCACGTCGTCATCACTGACAGAAACAATTAATGGTGATACAATAAATCATACCATTAACATGAATGATAACATAAATATATCTAACAATGATCACCCAACTACAGCAGAAGAAATTCTAACAAACACAGTTAAATTCGCCTAGTTGCCATATATTAGGGAGATAACGCCCAAACTTTCAAGAATTTTCTCAAAAATTGATAATATTAAAATTGCTAATAAATCTATACTTACAATAAGCTCTGTACACTCAAAACTAAAAGACAAAATACCAATTGGTTTTCAATCCAATGTTGTTTGTCTCTCACTAGTACCTCTGCCGTATCACTGTGGCGGGGAGGGTAAGCTTTGACTTTATTTTCGGTATGGTGGTATAGGTAGGCCACCATCTCGATGGTGGTGGAATAGGATAAATTGTGTTTTAGAACAATTTATTCTAACTCTGCAACCTCTAACACAGAAAGGATATGATGGAGAGAAGTTTGCATTTACTGTTTCGCATTTTACTTTCATTTACATACGGAGTTGCATATAGTTGTACGTTTTGTTGAATGTGATTTCAGCACTACAACAGTATAATGTGGATATAACCACTGCTAATGCATTTCACACGGAGGAATCCGTAAAAACCGTATAAACATATATACATCATCCGGCGAAAGGTCGGCGAAGTCGCGTTCAGTGTTGCATACTTCCTTCCGATCCATCCTTTGCACAACCAGGTGCATGTCGGTACCCTGATGAGTCTAGTGAGAGACGAAACATGTACCTCTGCCGTATCACTGTGGCGGGGAGGGTAAGCTTTGACTTTCTTCTCGGTATGGTGGTACAGGTAGGTCACCATCTCGATGGTGGTGGAATAGGATAAATTATGTTTTATAACAATTAATTCTAACTGTGCAACCTCTAACACAGAAAGGATGTGATGAAAAGAAGTTTGCATTTACTGTTTCGCATTTTACTTTCATATATATATATATATATATATATATATATATATATATATATATATATATATATATATATATAGTACAGAACTATAAGGTACGCGTCATAAGAGAGGCTTTAGAAATCGAAAAAGCGAGACAGTTAAATAAACGAGACTATGCTATACATTTTTCATCTACATGGAAAACGTTAATAAAAAATCAAGAAAGAAAACTACAAAAATCAACTAGTACACGAGAGACCTGCATACAAGAACAAAATATATCGCACTCGGGAGAAGGGAGGAGCCTGCGAAGCCGCTCATCCAATCAGGCAGCGAGCCAGCTAAACAAAACTCGACATTCATTAGAGGCGACCATCAGTTCTCAGCGAGTAACGAGACGAACCGCACTTGAAAATGCCAAATGAGATTTTGGCGAAACGTCGTGAAAACGATTTTTGGAACGAACGGATTGAAACCCGGAATAACCAAACTATTCATTCTACCATCCATCTTCAGTTTGATTGTCTTTATTTAGTTTTGCTATTTGACCTACACACACATATATATATATATATATATATATATATATATATATATATATATATATATATATATATACAGAGCATAAAAGAATGCTGCACACCCCAATATTAAATAGTTTATCCTAACTAGTCAGCAACGACTACCCTTTCTATATACATTTTATATATATATATATATATATATATATATATATATATATATATATATATATATGCAGAGCATAATAGAAATAGTAACTTAAAGTTTAAGTTTAAAATTTTATTTGCAATAACTCTTAAATATAATATATTAAGGTTCTGCAGCGAGAACGACATAATATATAAACAGATACTTTTAGAAATATAAGTTTGCTGATGATATTTATTCAAAATACTAAATTTTTTTACTTTCTTTGTACAATCATGAACATACTAAATGTATAATTCGCATGTTTTCCTCTACATGCTCCACATTTCTTCAGATATCTTGAGGTTCTTACATAAGACCACCATCAAGCACCGGATATGCTTAAGGCGGTTACACCATAATTAGCGAGATGGTCAAGAAAATGATCCTCGATCACGATGACGGCAAAATTAGGCTGTGTAAACAAGAAAACTCGTCTACGCCCATTTGTTTGCATAATTTATTACCTTTTTTACAGAATACTGTAATCAGTTGCGTACTGGAACATCAGATAGTTGTGTGAACGAAGGAACAAAGAGTTACGTTTGACTGAAATGGTATGGCGTCTGGATGTCCCGGGGAATTATAAGTGAAAAATGTTTATTTTAGGGAAACACCCACAAATTGTTTGTTAAACAACACTAAGGTAGGTATTATATAGTCAAGATAATGTGGTACTTTAAATGAAAAATGTCATTATGATTTATTTAAACTGTGTGTGAAAAAATCGTCGGGAAAATTGATGTCTTTATTTAAAATGCTGTCAATCAGAATTTGTCAATTTTTTAAATAGCTTGAATGTCTGTGAAGATGAATGCTGTAGCATAACTTGAAATTTTTCACAACCGAATGCCTGGGGAAAATTTAACAGTCTGTTAAATATACTGATAATATGTACGTGTATTTTATTTAACTTGAAAAATCTTTCACAGGGTATCATTAAAAATTTTGAACAGTATCTATTTATCTAATGAGCCTTAATTATCCATCTTTGGAGATAGGCCTCTCCTTGTTTTCTCCATTGTTCCCTATCTAGAGCGGTTTATACCTATCTTTGTCCCGCTTGCTTTTTTAAGTCGTCTATCCATCTCATTTGCGGTCTTCCGCTTCTTCGTTTGTATTGCCAGAGTCTCCATTCTAGTATTATTTTGTTCCATGTGTTGTCTTTCTGTCTTAAAGTATGACCAGCGGATTTCAATTTAAGTTTGGCTACTTGCGTCCAAACATCATTTATTTTGTTCTGTCTCGTCTGTCTGTTATGCGTTCTTCTTTTTATCTCTAAGTCTGATACACAGCATTTGTCTCTCCATTGTTCCTTGTGTTTTGGCAATTTTATCTATATTCTCTTTGGTAAATGTTCATATTTGCGATCCATATGTTAAGACAGGTAGTGTGCATTGATTTAACACTCTAGTTTTTAGATACTGCGGATATTGCTTGTTTTTTAGGATGCATGAGAGCTTACCAAATGATATCCAGGATAATTTGACTCCTCTTTTTATTTCTTCAGTTTGATTGTCTTAATTTAGTTTTGTTATTTGATCTAGATATATGTATATATATGTATATATATATATATATATATATATATATATATATATATATATATATATATATATATATATACAATTGCCTTTGTGCGACCGTAATAACCATTTCTTCAGTTTGATTTGTCATTATTTTCGTTTTATCATAGATCATTTTTAATCCTATTATTGACGCTTCGTTGTCCAGTTCTTCAATCATTTTTTGCAATTCATCTTACTTATCTGTTATCAAAGCTATATCATCCGCGTATCTTAGATGATTCAATAGTTCTCCGTTTGTGTTGATTCCATTATTGTCTCATTGTAATTTTTTAAAGACATTCTCTAGAGGTTGCTTGAATAGTTTCGGTGACACTGTATCTCCTTGACTGACCCCTCTGCCTATTTTTATTGGTTTAGTGCTTTGTTTTCCCTGATTTTGAAAGTGATATTTGCATTGTCATATATGTTTGTTATTAAATCTGTGTATCTATGGTCGATCCTGCTATTTTGCAACAAGTTATTAACTACCCAATGTTCAACGCTCTCAAAGGCCTTTTCAAAATCTATGAATGCTATATATAGAGGAATCTGATATTCGTTGGATTTTTCCATTGGAATTTTTTTTGTCAGTCGGTAGTCGCATGTGCTGAAGTCTTTCCTAAGTCCAGCCTGTTCTCGTGTTTGGTAGCCATCGAATTTGGGGGTCAGTCATGAACAGTACATATTTTATAAAAGGATACCGACTCTTAATTATCCATTAATTTGTTATTATTAATTAAAACTAAAAAATCAATATTAATTAAGTAGTCGCTATATAAACTATACAGAATAAAAATGCCAACAAAATGGGCTCTAGATCGACTCAATCGGATCACTAGCAACAGAGAAAAAAGGAAAAAGCGGAAAATTCAGTGGTTTTTCATAAATTCATCTTTCCGTCATTTTCCAATTGTACTGCTAGCTCTTGGTGAAATAACAGTAATTTATACGTACTTTATACCTGTCAAAATCAAGCCCTATTTTTTTAGCGCGTCTGGATGCGTCATCGATGGTGAGATTTTAATTTTTTTTAAATGATTTTCAAAATACAGGTATCATTTTACAAGCCTATATTTTGATTTGTATCAAAAGGTCTGTGAAATATGTAAAAAATGTTTTTCCAAGATTTTGTATTAAATATAAGTTACATTATCCATTTTTACAATATAAATACTCCATTACCGACTATCAATTTTCTCCTTAATCACTTAAATAAAAGAGTTCATTGTGAGAATTTAAATTTTTTGACAGATGTGGTATTATCTATCCAGTTGCTATTTTATCAAAATCCAACTTAGGTCGGTTTAAAAAGCACCCTTTTTCACATTTTTACAGGTCTCTTTGATCCTTAAAACCACTTCTTCCCCAATTTTGCAACGGTCCATGGCTTAAAAAATGGCGGCCAAAAAATGGCCACTTTTTTTAGTTCTTCCAGTTTATCTTGAAAAATAAGGGTTGTATGAAAAAATATTTCAAACAAAAATTATAGGTAATTTAAAAACCTATTGATATAATTAAAGTTATAGGTGGCACCACTAGTCAAAATATTTTTTTTTCGGAAAATTCCATTTTTTTTAAAAATTTTTAATTTAATGATATTTATTAATTAACTACCGCTTCAAAATTCTAGGAATTGATAGATATTTTTAACTCAAAAAAGTGTGTTTAATCCGAAATTTGCGAGTTGAATAGTTTCCGAGAAAATCGAACTCAAAGTTGAAAATTCGATGTCGATTATTATCCTTCCTAATAAAGATACAGCAACCAGGTTGACAGCAATTTGTTTGAAATGACGTATATTTTTAAGATATATTTTCAAAAGTTTTTTTTTTGATTTTCCGTCGAAAAAATTGCGAAAAATAGTTTTTTGGACTCGAAAAATTGCAATAACTTTTTTGTCAGTGTACTTACGATTATTCTAATACGTCTATTAGATTTAGATATATCATTTCCGATCTCTGGGAAAAAAAATTGTTTTACGACAGAATTTACCTTTTTTAAAAAAAAATTCGCAACGCGGTTTATTAAGGGCTGAAATTTACACAAGACATTATTGAATACTTGTAGTTTATCGAGAAATTTTTCGGTTTCACGAAAACATCCCTATAAAATCTATGGACCTCTGAAAACTACCCACAGAATCTATCCGACGGTAATCAAATCGCGCGGATCCAGAAATCGGAAATGATATATCTAAATCTAATAGACGTATTAGAATAATCGTAAGTACACTGACAAAAAGAGTTATTGCAATTTTTCGAGTGCAATTTTCTCGACCTGAAAATCAAAAAAAAAATATTTTGAAAATATATCTTGAAAATATACGTCATATCAAACAAATTGCTGTCAACCTGGTTGCTGTATCTTTATTAGGTAGAATTATAATCGACATGGAATCTTCAACTTTGAGCTCAATTTTCTCGGAAACTATTTAACTCACAAATTTCAGATTAAGCACGCTTTTTTGGGTCAAAAATATCTATCATTTCCTAGAATTCTGAAGAGGTAGTTAATTAATAAAGATCATTTAATTATAGATAAAAAAAAATTGAATTTTCCGAGAAAAAAAAAATTATATTTCGATAACTAGTGGCGCCACTTATAACTTTAATCAATATCAATTGATAAGTTTTTCAATTATCTATAACTTTTGTTTGAAACATTTTTTCATACAACTCTTATTTTTCAAGATAAACTGGAAAAACTAAAAAAAGTGCCAATTTTTTGGCCGTTATTTTGTAAGCCATAGACCGTATGAATTTCCATCGAAGTATGTTTTTAGGGATACCAAAATGTACCCTTGTCAACAATATAATCGCTAGTTACATTTTTTTTTTCCCAAAACGGCTCTTTTTGAGTCCAATTTCCATGGACTACTGTTCGCCTGTTCAGATCTGTTTTTAAATTATCTACTTTGTATTATTTGAAATATTCATCACGCTGGTAAATACATATATATTTTTTCATCTAGTTGACAGACTAATACTCGAAATATAAAACGTAACTCCCAATGGTAACCGATATTTTTCCCATAACACGCAAAGAAACAGTTGAAGAGCATTAAGTAATCGGGTAGACAAGCAGAAAAACGCAGGGTATTAAATACCCTTCATTCACTACCGGGTGACATTAACTGAAAGTTTGATCTATGAGATAAAATACCGGAGACTTTTAGTAAATAAATAACCATAACAGGTGAAAGAATTTTTGAAAATATTATATTAGTACAGGTTCTTTTAAATTCGTCACTAGTTTGCTTTAAAATAAATTTAAAATGAAAAAATTACATTTTTAAGTAACATTTTTACATCTATATGTTGCGATGAAGAAAAACTTATTATGAAAAAACAAAATGGACCTTTGAAAAGAAGGAAATGATTTATTCAATTTTATTTACCAATGTTAAATTACAGGTTTTTTGTTTAATGTAAATATAATCTACTTTATTACATTTATTCAAAAAATAGTTAGGTAAAAAAGCAAGTATAAATTAAAATTATCGTATTAAATATTTAAAGTTGTTTTCATCGAACTCAATACACCCGAAATAGTAACGAATGACAACATACAAATTGAGACAATCGAATTAAGTACAGCTCTTCGAAACTTATATAATAGGAAGAGCCTATAGCGAACTAGCATCACAATCCTCATGTTTAAAAAAGGAGATAAGAAATTGCCCTCAAACTACAGAGGTATAAATCTCTTAAGCACTACATTAAAACTTACAAAAAAAATTATAGCAAACAAAATTAATAACTTAACACCCTTAGCAGATGAACAGCAAGGATTCAGATCGGGTAGATCCTGCACGGACTCGGTTTTTTTCTTAAGACAGATGACAAAAAAATCAATTGGATACAACAGACCAGCATACATGTGTTTTATTGACTTGGCAAAAGCATTCGATCCTGTAGAGTTAAAAGATGTAATACACTTTCTTTACAACAGGCAAATCCCAGATAACCTCATCAAAAGCATAGAAAATATATATGAAGCAAATCAAATTCAAGCAAAAATAAATGGGGTCCTGACTGACACGCGACAAATCACCATTAGGTCGCAGGAGTTTGGAACGCCCTCAAAAACGATGGAGCGACAACTTATCAGTACAATAGGCAGAGAGACGATGAAAAGAAACAGGCGACTTCGCCTAAATTAAAGAAGGAAGAAGAAGAGAAAGAAGTTTTCGTTCAATACTTAAGTACACGTGAGGTATTCATATACAATCTTTCTTGCACTGCCCTGTATAGTTCTGTTATGCTCAAAACAACTTAAAAAACCGTTTTCCCGCTTAAGATATTTACACTACCACTGCTCTTAACATTATGCTAATTATTTCTATCTAAAATAAATATTTAATTATTGTGTTCGTCTGAGAGTATAGTAAATAAATTGTTAATTTTATTCAAGCAGCATTATTTTGAAACATCATATATTAATCCTTTTATTCAGGTGTTATTTAAACGTATCTACATCCATAAAGCAAACCAGTACATTTCAAAACAGATTTGCAAACCTTAAAGATAGTGATTCTGGAAATGAGTATTGACATTGACTACTTTTAAAAAACGATATGGTAGAAATGATTCCCGAACTTGATAAGCTAGAAAATTTCGCCTATGTAGCACTTCTACATGCATAGAGTAAAGCAACACATTTCACAACTGTGTAATAAACTCATCTGCAGTAACACCTTAAAAATACTTTTCTATGTTTCCATAATATTGGATCATATTCTAAATGATAGCGATTCTGGAGTTGATTTGAATGCAAACACTGATTATTTTTTAGATGAACTAATAGAAAAAATATCTGAATTTGTAAAACTAAAAAATAATAGTTGAATGATACTACACAGTAATAAAATAATTCTGTGCCCATATTGAAAATATCAGAAAAAAGATGTTGGACGCCCTCATAACAATATTTAATAATTCTCATAACAACAATGGGAGGGAGGGGGAGAATGAAAGTTCCCATTCTACAAGTGATAATTTTAACAACAGTAAAAAAGAAATCGAAGAGCGTTTTGAGGGAAAATTAGAAATATCGATAGAAGAGATATTACATGTCTAATAGTATCATATGATGGTAGTGATAGTACTAGTGATAATAAAGATTTTATTAAAGGGCATGAGATAAATCAGTTGATTTGTAAAAAGAAATATCATCATCAGCCAGGCAACCTACTCCAATGTCTGGGTAGAAAGTTCGATTTAGATTTACTATGGTTAATCCAGATAATTATACCTTATGTTATCTATTTATTTTAAGTATTTCTCATAAATTTTTCGAATAAAGACCTACCATTTGTCGGCTAGTTGTATTTTTAAAATTTCACCACAGATCCTCGTAGTTCTACTTCCTTGTCGATTCATTTCACGACTTGGTTTTTTTATCTTCCCCTGAACTACATTCTTACACTACAAACTACGGTGTTAAGTTATATTTGATCATTGTTTGACGCCTATTTATGTTGTGTTCTTTGATGTTTGCTAAAACATGGGCGGTTGTATTTATTTCTATTGATGTTAAATTTACTGTTACATTTTTCCAGATAAGTCTCGGTTCTTCTGCCTACTATTCGAATAAAATTCCTCTTACTTATAGCAGTTTTCTTAAAATTATTTTGATCAATTTCATAGATTTTGCTTCCTTTATATTCTCAGTTTAGGGTTCTGTCAATGTTCTGAATCTGCATTGATAAGTGATTTGTGATTTTATGCATTATTTCATTTCCGGTTGTTTAAATAATATTATTTTAATCCTTTGTGTGGTATACGTTATATTTTAATGAGTTTCCTCTATGTCCCATCATCTATCTGTTTTGTAATTTACCTTGTGGTTGTGGGTTCGGGATGACATGTAGCCCAGGTAGAATCATATGATCGTGGTCACTACACTAATGAACTTGAGGGCTCTACTAAAGGGTACAAACTAGGTAATCGACTTTAAAAAATTGGTTTCATTAGTAATTTTAAATTATGTTATGATGTATACTGACAATTAAGGGTTTAGGTTCGATTATATAGGTAATGTTTAGTTGTAGTTTTGACTAAAACTTATGACGGTTTCATATTATATAACAATATATCTCTATCTATTGTATGATGTGGAAAGTGTGAAGATTATATGCTAGTAGGGGAAGGGGGCCCAAAGCAGGTTACTTAGGTTTATTTTAAAATAAATGCCACATTTTTATATCTAAACTGGTTTTATTTGAATAGTCTGCATACTTATTTAACAAACTTTGTAAGTAACACCATAAATCACTTTTGCTTTTGCTCTATTTATTTTCACTGCTCTTTTATGGGGGTACTGGTTAAAATTTCAGCTTTTTGTACATTTCTTTTACGACAAGTTTTAGGTGCAATATGTTTAAGGGTAGGACGAATGTCCATCGGGGTTATTTTTGTTTTGGTAAGACGTTCAGGTGTAACTACCGAGGCTGATAGTCCTTTTAAAGCTTCATCGTCTGTTTTGGACTTGTAATTATAATCTTCAATCATTTGATCCAATACTGAAGGCGAAACAGTGCGATCGGAATCTATAGAATGGCGAGGAGGTATGTGACGAGAAGGAATTTGTAGTGGACTTGCTGTTGTTGGTGATATATGATTGGAAGGTGAATGAAATGCATTGCTGGAGTTGTTTGGCTGATCTGTTGGAATGTCAGTTCCACTTGAAGGTTCCGGTCTATCGGTCATTGTTCAAGGAAGATAGTCGGTATCACTGAATACATGTCGATTTGTTGGCCATATACCCGTAGACTCAAAACCTTTGACAGCGTTTTGAGAACTAGCCGCTTTTAAATAAGCTTCTCCGAATAACTTGGCTACGTCAAACTGCGATATGATTCGTCCTACATGGTTTTGTTGGAAAACCGACACAATTGTTCAAAGTAAATTTTCAGAGGACCGTAAATGCATCTGTATAACGGTTGAGTCCGATGAGTGGTATGTGGAGCCAATGAAATGAAAATAACATTATTTTGCGAAGCATATTCTAGTGCCGGCAAGTACTTGTGCGACACGTGATTGTCCATAACAAGAATAACCTTCTTGTGTTGAGTCGGTCTTGTCATTGCTACAAAATGTCGCAGCCACTCTAAAAAAAGTTGGACCAGAAACCCATCCGTTGTCCGTACAGGTAGCTACAGTACCTGGTGGTGCTCCATCTAGTAATCGATCATTCATACGTTTACATCCAAATATCATAAACGGTGGTATAAAAGAGCCTGCAGCATTGCAGCAACATATGACCGTCGTCAGTTTTCCTCTTTCAGTGCGGGAAATTACACCAACTTGTTTTTTTCCTGTTTTAGTGAGCACTTTAGGAGGTCTGTTGCTGGTCGTCTGAACACCTGTTTTATCTACATTATAGATCCTTGTGTAATCAATTTGATTTGCTCCTCTAGGAGATCGAAGAACCTTTCTACTTGGGGTCTATTAAAACCACGGGCACGAGCCACTGAAGTCGGTTCTAGTTGTCTCAAAGTAAGTTCAGGGTGTCTTTTTCTAAAAGATTTGAACCAGCCATCACCTGCAGAATTATTTTCAAATGGATGTGAAATGTTATTGGCTTTTGCAAACTGATAAACCAGAGCGCAAAATTCCGGTCTGGTCAGACCATAAAAGAGATTGTCCATGTGAAACAAATACTCAAGTAATTCAGTTTCTTGACTGGCTGAAAACATGCTGCGAAATCTTCAAAGCTTCTTTTCCGCTGAACCTTTTTTAATGTGCCTTTGCAAAGTTGATAAATTTATACCATATTTTTTGGCTGCACTTCTGATGGATGTTCGATTTGCTTCTTAAATGGCGAGCTTCATAGTTGCGTCATCCCAAGATGCTTGTTGAAATTTTCTTTTATATTTTTGTACCATCTGTAAAATTAATAGAAGTCGATCAGCTACAACACAAACCTTAAATCCAAGAACGTAAAAAAGTACCATTCTATTTGTAGTCCAGAGGCCCATTTTTTAAAAATGTGTAAAATATAACCTCAATGTCTCAGTGAGAAATGTAAACGTTTTTTGCGAATTCCAAGCTAGATTCATGCTTAATGACATACATATATTAAAGGAAACATAACTCTAACCATATTCGAATAATTCAAATTCACTTACCTTGATATTTTTTAATAAATTCCACTAAAAACGACATTTATCATTTTTGCCAAAACCACGCTACTCCGACGCCTTGATTTGACTGATTCATGTCGGAGCGTGTTCGGGTGTTTCCGTCGCACTCACACATATGTGCTATTTCATTGCACAGATACATATTTACGCCGACCTGCTTTGGGCCCCCTTCCCCTACATATAGCGTATTAATTTCGCAGTACTCCATTAAAAGATACTTTTTACATCTGTTTAACATCTTAGAAATACTATTCTCATTAACTGTAATATTTTAACATATATATATATATATATATATATATATATATATATATGGTGGTGGTAATCGTCTAATTTTTTATTATAATCTTAATGATCCTATTCAAAGAACACTTATACTAATTTCCCCAAATAAAAAGGACCCGTTCAGTAAATTAGTTTCGGAATTTGTTAGCTTTTCCGCAGATATTTTTCTGGATATTAATGCAATTATCCGAACGAATTTGAAAATAAGGCGAATAAAAGAAAAAGCTCTCGAATTTTATTTAAATAATACTGGAAGGGGATATTTCATTATCGAATTCTTTAGAAAAGTGGATTTTCTCGGTTATATTAATTTATTGGCGGATGGAGTTATTAAAGCGATTGCCTTTATCAACGACTTGAGTTCCTTCAGCTTTTCGCTTTAAGGAAAATATTATTTATATAGAAATTACTTGAGTCTTTTAATGGAATTTTATTTTTCGTTTAACATTTTTATTGCTGTGTATAAATTAAATTATTCCTAATAGCAACTTCTAAATACTTAATGTTATTAAAAAGTGCTAGAAAATTTTTCTGAAGTTTCAGAAATTTTAGAGGAAGAAATTGGGAAATTAAAGATAAATTAAAAACTTATGTACAAGTTTTCGCGTCCTGCCATTATACTCTACTGTATTTAGCTAATTTACCATTAAAGTACTGAGATGGTAACCAGAGAGAAATGCAAGTGCATCAACGAAAGATGAAATGAAGGAAGCCAACAAGCGAGAAATAGTTTAAAAGTTTCATTACTGGACTATAAAGAAATATATCGTATGTGAAAATGCTAGCAGAAATATTTAGGTCAGAGACCAATAGTGAATTCAAAATATGGGAAAATTTTTTTTTGTTGATATAGATACGTTGACGATATTCTGCTATGTTTCAAGGGAAATAAAAAAAAACTTAAACAAACCCTCAACCAGGCGCGGATCCAAGGGGGGGGGGCGATCCCCCCCCCCCCCCCAAGAGCTTTGAGTTCAGGAAATAGATCCGATTTTACCTCTTATACTATAGTTTATTCAAGAACTAGAGAGAGTAATAAATCATTTTTTAACCTTTTTTTTCTTCGCTAACTACCTGTGTTCTTTAGTCCGATGACTTTGGCACATACATATATATTACACACATATTTTTCATTGGAATGGGTTAGAAATTTTATAATCAAAAATACCGGTCTGTAATAATGGACTATTTGGGTTGAATAACAATAGATATTTAGATGTGCGAAGTATTAAAAAGGATTTTAATCCTTGCGTCGGAAGGAGGTTTATTTTATCACTAAGTATTTATGGCATAGAATATTATTTCGGTAATAAACTTAAAATAAAAAGCTTTTATAATAATATTTTATTTCTTATGATTTCTTAATAATTCACATACATGAGAAAATATAGATAATTTTGACATATTTAATACAAATCATAACTGTATTTTTATTATTTTTAATTTTGGCGTAGAAATCGTTTTAGACACATTCAGACTAAAACATAGTGTTTTTCACTCGAAAAATTCTAAGTTAATATAAATACTTACAAAATACCCAGTGTCAAAAATACAACAAGTTAAACATATATAAAAAAATAAATTTGTCCATATAATATTAAATTTTTTTTGGGGCTGTCGGTCATTTCATTATTAATTAAAAACATTTTTAGGATATTTGACGTTTCAGATTATTTACATCTTAAACCATCTCCAGAATTAAAATTAAACACTAAAACTGGTTTCAAATGTAATTAATTTTTATATGTTTCAGAAAATTTAAATAATAAAATGTGTTTACGCTAGTAAACAGTACGTATCTAATTCATAATCAAAGTCGATGAAACTATCTTCGCTCGAATTAATTATAACAGGTTCCTCTATCTCACCGATCACGAGATCGAGTTTCCACATTTTCTTTTATTCTTTTATTATATGGATTTTTCCCAATTTTCTGCAGTAACTTTATTTAAAAAAATCTTTCAAAAATTCACTTAAATTACTAATTTTGTAAGTTGTGTTATTTCTAGCAACTCTACCTTTTACTTGAGAGAGATATTTATTTCTCCAACGGACATTTTCCCGACGATCTATAAAAACAGCTTTCCTATATGGTTTTTTCCAGCAAAATGTAAGTTGTCTGAGCAATTTCCAGAGTTCAGTTCTTTTAATTCAGGTAAATCCCGATCCTCATTGATTTTAGTTAGAATTTTGTCTACGATTGGGATCTCCTTCTCATAATAAAATGTTTGAACAACTCTTTTTATTGCAGTTTACATTTCTTCTTCCAATGAGGTTTTTCGTCTGCCCGTGGTCGAATGTAGCTTGGGAGTACTAACAATTCCAGTCGTTTTTTTCTCCTTCCGGACATAGTAGATTTTCGAACTCCTGTCATGTTGGAACACATCTCAAAAGAGCTTTTAACATTTTTATCTAGATATTGATATTTTATGGCAGCATAAACATTCATCGTAATAAGTTTTTTGTTGAGGTAAAAATGCCCTGGTTTAACGATTGTGGAATAAATATAGATGTGGAAGCTATGTCTTTTTGGGTATCTCACTAATCTTAAATAATATATAAAAACAAGCACAAACAAGATAAATCATTAAGCACACACTCTAAGGTGTACTTTGCTCACTAACAGAAATTAGATTGATCTATCAGAAATTTTATTGTTGCAGAAAATTTATAAAAGCTTATAATATTTAAATATAATTAAATATAATTAGATTTACGGCAGTCCTCAGTTACCTGCGGCACTGGAGCGGGTACGTTGGAGATTTCGGTAACAATTTTATTACTCTCTCCAGTTCTTGAATAGGGTATAGGAATGTGTATGATTGCAATCGCCCCTCCCCTTCTTAAGAGCTTTGAGTTCAGGAAAATAGAACCGATTCTGTATTTTATATTAGGAATGTGTATGCTGCTGGTACTCCCCCCACCCGTTGACAACTTGTTTTTCTTTCGATAGCCCCCCCCCAAGAGCTTTGAATTCAGGAAAATATACCCGATTCTGCCTCTTATACGAGAAATGGGTATGCTGCTCGCATCTTCTCCCCCTGTCAGCAACTTGTTTTTCATGTGATCGCCTCCCCCCTCCAAGAGCTTCAAATTCAAAAAAATAAACCCTTTCCAGTCTTTTACACTTGAAATGGAATGTTGCTAGAGTCTCCCCCCCCCCCCCCGGCGGCAACTTGCTTTCGCATACTTTTGTGATATCACCGCCCCCTCCAAAGAGTGATGCTGGATCCGCCCCTGCCCTCAACTCCTTAAACTCCATACATACCAAAATAAAGTTTGCACTAGAAATAGAAGAAAATATCTCAATAAACTTCTTATATTTAAAAATTTAAACAACAATTACATAAATGATATAACTCAATATTTACAGAAAACCAACTTACACTGCCAGTACAATTCCTCACTTTAAAGCATATAAAACGGCAGCCTACCAAGCAATGATATATCGTGGGCTCTCAATGTTCAAAATAAATGCAATCAATAAATATATATATATATATATATATATATATATATATATATATATATATATATATATATGTATATATATATATATATATATATATATATATATATATATATATATATATATATATATATATATATATATATATATGTATGGTAACTTCTTTGGATTAGGTTTCAAAAATTAATACTACTATTCTGTGCTTGACGTTTCGCCCAACGTAGTGGGCTTTTTCAAAAGTATAGTCTAAAATAAAAGCAATTCCGTACCATGTCTAAATTGTCCACAAAAATATATTGGAATGACAACACAATATCTAGACAGCAGATTGAACGAACATAAATACACAAAAAACGCAACAACAGCATTACACAAACACGAGACAAATTTTAAACATGAATTTGATTTTTCAAACACAAAGATTCTAGCCCAGGAAAGAAACTACCATAAACTTCAAATAAAGGAAATGCTACATATAAAAAAAGAAAAACAAGCAATCAATGACAAACAAGATATCAAAAACCTGAGCCAAATATATTTTAACCTAATAAACTAAACCACCTATTGTAGCCCTTATTGTTTGCAACACACTGTATAGTCAATATCGATAAAATTTATTTATAAATCAGAAAAAACTGAGTAAAAAGGTTTCGAAATAAAAAAAAAATATTAAGTTGATAGTAACTGAAGGAATCGTCAAATACTTCACTGAGAAACATGGCCAAGGTAAATTGAGGTGCGTATCTGGGATTAAATTGGAATTTTTAATTTTAATTTTTGATTTTAATGTCACATTATTTAATCAATTGATATTTTTAATTAATATTGTACCATTTAAGTGTTAATTTTAAGTCTTGTGAGTGTGCGTTTGTGATCATGTTAGTTGTATTTTGTTTTTATTTTAGATTATACTTTTGAAAAAGCCCACTACGTTGGTCGAAACGTCAAGCACAGAATGGTAGTATTAATTTTTGAAACCTAATCCAAAGAAGTTACCATACATTTATATAGAAAGATGGTTTAAGAAAAAAATTTAGAAAATTATATATATATATATATATATATATATATATATAACACATCTGCAAATTTTCTAACCGATATCTAACCTAATCTTTAATGTTAAAGACAGATATAATAAATATAAAAAATCAGGGGTTTATATAAGTTAAAGAGTAATGAATGCAATAACTGCTACATTGGATAAACAGGAAGAAATTTTAAAACTAGATTTAATGAACATAAGTTCTGTTATAGAATTTAAAAAATCGAGATTTAAATAGCTTACACTTTGAACAGAAACAAACAAAAACAAAAAACAGAAACAATATAAAAAAATACAAATATTGAAAACTACCAACCAATATCCCTACTATCACACACCTATAAGTTGTTAACCAAAATCATAACCAACCGCATAACAAACAAACTGGGTTTTTACCAACCTGTAGAACAAGCTGGATTCAGAAAACACTTTAGCACCACAGATCACTTACACACCATAAGAATACTAATTGAGAAGTGCACCGAATATAACGTACCGCTCCATATGGCTTTTGTAGATTTCCAGAAGGCATTCGACTCCGTTGAAATATGGGCAGTATTACAATCCTTAGAGAACGCAAGAATCGATTCAAGATACATAAACATCATAAAGAACATATACGAAAATGCAACCATTCAAATAAAAATAGACGACAAGACGAAACCGAACCCCATAAAACTACAAAGGGGAGTGAGACAAGGGGACACTATCTCGCCAGAACCGTTCACCCTAGTCCTAGAGGACATTTTTAGGGAACTTAAATGGGACATCAAAAGTATAAACATCGATGAAATATACTTGAACCATCTCAGATTTGCTGATGACATAATCTTAATAGCAAGTAATCTCCAAGAATTGAACGAAATGCTATTACAGCTAAATGACGTATCCACATCTGTAGGTCTTAAAATGAACTACAACAAAACTAAAATAATGAGCCACGAACAGGCAAACATAACAATACAGAACCAGAGGATAGAAAACGTCGAACACTATGTATACTTGGGTCATGACATCAGATTGGAGAAATCAAACCAGATGGCTGAAATAAAAAGAACACAGCTGACATGGGCCGCTTTCGGTAAACTTGCATACATCCTGAAAAATCATTCAATTCCCATAAATCTAAAAAGAAAAGTATACGACACGTGCATATTACCGGTGTGTACGGATGGATTAGAGACCATGTCCCTCAGCAAAAAGTCCGCTAAAAAATTAGAAACAGTCCAAAAAGCGATGGAAAGAAACATGCTTGGAATATCATTAAGAGACAGGATTAGAAACACCGAGATAAGACGCATAACGAGTCAAGGACATCGTGGAGGAGGTTGCAAAGATGAAGTGGCAATGGGCTGGTCACATAGCCCGATATGAGGACAACAGATGGACACGAAGAATCCTGCAATGGAGACCGAGGGAGACAACAAGAAACACGGGAAGACCTCATAAAAGATTGGTGGACGACATAAGGACAGTGGCAGGCAAACAGTAGATGAGATTGGCGAAGAATAGAGAAAGATGGAAACAATTAATAGAGACCTACATCCAGGACTGGATGGACAGAGGTTGACAAAGAGAGAGAGAGAGAGAGAGAGAGAGAGAGAGAAAGAGAGAGAGAGAGAGAGAGAGAGAGAGAGAGAGAGAGAGAGAGAGAGAGAGAGAACAGAAAATATAGAAATTAAACACATTATAAAATACTGAAATATATCAACGTAATAAAGACCAAAATGTTATTAATTTTATTGTAAACCAATAAAATGAAACCATCTTTTATAAGTGTAGGACCAAAAAAACATACTTTATTTCTAGTTATTGTAAAGTTTAAATAGTTATTATACCATCTATTATCCTGTATTTATATATAAGCACTAACATAGTTTACATAATCATAGCGTCTGAACATGTAGTTGTTACTAAGAAACGCTCGTAATGCCAAGAATATATATGACAAATAACAAAATATAAGTTTATTTATATTACATTATTAAAATGCAATATTATTACAAATCACTTTTTTAAATCCAAATTTTGTTCAGTATGTATCAAAATGTTGTGAAATATTACAAAAAAATGTGAAGATAATACTTTATTAAAATTAACTAGAGATGACAGCATATTTTTTTAATTAAAAGGAACAAAGACATTTTGTTGCTTTTTTTGATCACTATATTATTTTTGGAACTACCAATTTAAAGGATATTAATTTTAAATACCAAAAGTCCCTCAACAGCTTTACATTTAAATACACAAATCCTGATTTACCCAATAAAGTATGCTTATTTGCCATTTCACAAATACTGCATCGTTGACTTTCCTGGAAAATGAAATAGCCCAATATGCAAGCTGCAGTTTTTCATTTTAAAGAAATCTCGTTGTAAAATTAAACAGCGATATAATATTTCCTATATATCTTTGAAACTCTGGAAACCCTTTTTTTGTTTCGTAATAATACGAACAAATTTAACTTTTTAATACTTTATCAGGAAAATACGA
This sequence comes from Diaprepes abbreviatus, assembly GCA_034092305.1. Classification (NCBI taxonomy): domain Eukaryota; kingdom Metazoa; phylum Arthropoda; class Insecta; order Coleoptera; family Curculionidae; genus Diaprepes; species Diaprepes abbreviatus. Next base: position 1,352,500 of record JASJET010000282.1, on the reverse strand, counting down.
AAATAAAGTTAAAATAGCCTATAGAAGGGTGAATAATCAAATTGTGTTTCGTGTTTGTCCCAGTATCCTGCAAAAATTTATTATTGGAATATTGAGTTTACACGAGGTGGGCAAGGTAACATATCCGCAGTAATTTTTAAAAATCCATATAGCATACCAAACACATACACATTGACGAAAAATTATATATTTAACTTTAGTTTTAGGTTAATGGTTCCCGAGTCTGTTGTATCTCACACCAACTTTAGATTTCATTGCATTAGTATAAAAGTATTCTGCTCTATTGTTACGTTCCATATCGTATTTTCTACTAATCTAAGCCTTTGCACGCGATGTTCTAGCTTACAGTGTCCGGCAAACAATTCTGTCATAGTTTTGAGCTTTTCCTCTATTCAGGTCTACATAATATGCTTGACAGTATTATAAGCAAGTCTTATGACTAGTTCTGATCATAGGAAGGTCATTTATGCTCCTCCTTTAGCAAGCAAAACTGAATTAATTGCCGTCCATCCCAAAGTGTCTAAGTCTTCACACAGTAGTTTTGTTCTATTGTCAAATCTATTTTGTTCCTTTGTTCCTTGTGACAATTCTGACTCTAAAGATGTTAAGTTCAAGTGCCTTCAGTGTCGCTGTGCATGAGTAAATTACTTCAGCCACCTTAGACAAATATATTGCAAAGATTTTCGCTTTGAAAATGGATCTTTAGTTAACAAGACTTGCTAACCTGCCTGTGTTTGGAAAATGCCCATATATTTCTGTTTCTACACTTCCTCATATTTTTGATAAACAGGCGTAAGTATGATTTTATTAGATTATTTTTACCCTGTCCACATTCTCCTCAGTTTAGAATTAGTACTAAGTAATTCTTAAAAAACGCAAGGCAATTGGTCTTGATGGTATCCCGCCTTATATAATTAAAGGTCTCATAAACGTATTTAGATTTCCGCTAAAACCATATTTAATATAAGCCTAAAAACTAATGTTTTTCCTACTGAGTGGAAAAAAGTTAAAATTTGCCCTGTTTTTAAGAAGGGCTTAAGAACTGATATAAAAAACTACAGACCAGTTACCGTGCTCTCTGCAATGGCCAAGATATTTGAGACAATCTTGTTTAAATCAATATACAACTTGGTCTGGCCTTTAATTTCATCCGATCAGCATGCATTCATGGGGAGAAAGTCATGCATGGGTAACTTATTGTGTGTGGTGAACACCTAATCGGGAACCTTGGATAAACATGGTCAGGTGGATGTTATCTACACTGACTTTGCCAAGGCCTTCGATGTGGTGTCCCATTCTATACTTTTGCAGAAGTTGGAATTGCAATGTGGGCTCAATCCAGTTTTGTTACGGCTAATGTCGTCTTATTTAATTAATAGAGAGCAATGTGTTGTTCTTAGAGGTCATACCTCTAGCCCTTTTATACCATCAAATATTGCAAAAAGTAAAAAAGACACTAATAAATAACAATTTCAATGAAAAGACTATCACCAAAATAATTGATAAACGAACATATAAGTTTTATAATAACGTAAAAACAAAAAACATAGAACATAGACAGCAAAAATATGTAACATTACCTTACACTAGTGAGCTGTCAGAAAAAATAAAATACATTTTTAAAAAGCATGATATTATCGTATGCCACAGGTCACATAATAAATTAAATACATTGTTCACAAATTTAAAGAGTAAAACTCGTCTCATGAATAAATAAAATGTAATATATTCGATCCCTTGCACAAATTGTCCCAAAAAATATATAGGCATGACGAGCCAATTGCTGAAGAACAGATTAAATGACCATAAATATAAGAAAAACGCCTCAACAGCATTAAACAAACACACACAGGACGAAAAACATACTTTTAATTATAACAGTACCATAATAAAAAACAAAGATATGAATTAAAAAAATTACAGACAAAGGAAATGATTGAAATTAAAAAAGATAAAAACACTGTTAACGACAGAACAGATATGGGAAATTTGAACCACATTTACACAAGCCTAATTTAAACAAAAATATTAAGTATTCGATCCTGTCAAATAAGAATCAAAAATTGAATATCCTCTTAAACATAAAACTAAACGTATACCTTATTTGTTTTTTTTGTGCATTGTAAAATATAAAAAATATATAAAAAAAACACATTTGCATTCCATGTAAAAATGGAATTTTATTTAGTAATAAAGTAACAAAATGTCAAGGTGTGTGCCGGTAAAATTAAATATTTTTAAAAATTTTAAAAATTTAAATACTGTTTTTGAAGTGTCTTGTTTGTTTTTTGAAATTGTGGATGTGTTTCTTGTGTGAAGGTTTTAATTATATAAAAATATTTTTAGAGAGAAAAAATTTTGAAAATGCCTTAAATAAAGGGCGAAACGTCAATTGTTTTGCATTTTTTGTTAAATATAGAACCTAAACCCAAGAAAAGACAAAATAAAGGAAAAATAATATAATCTATGGTTCGAAAATCAAGAATATATATATATATATATATATATATATATATATATATATATATATATATATATATATATATATATAATACTTTTTCTGATTTTTGCATTCTCTTCATATTTTAGAAGTTATTTATTAAATTTTTATTGCTTAATTTAACGAATTTCTTTTTAAATTTTAAGATTTATTATAAAAATAAACGTAAAATTCCCTTTCTTAAAAACGGTATTTCAAGTAAATTATTAATTCTCTTATAAAGTGTTTTTAGAGTTAATTTAATACGAATTCTTGTTGCAGTGCCTTGAGAGTTTCGAATTCCAGAGAAATATTGGGAATATCGGATTTATGGCCAGGCGCTTTAATTTTACTACGGAATTCTTTTAAAATGAAAAAGTGCGGCTTGCATACTGGCCAATTTTGTTTTCAAGTAAATTGAACTTTACATTTAGTACGTTAGAACTGGGAAAGCTTTGTGGATAAATAAGATCTGATTACTTTTTCGCTTATTTCAAAAGATTTGCTGCTATTTTTCTCGAATAGTTTCAAGTTTAATGTATTTTTGATCTATTTTTTTTTGAAATCTTTCACTTATCGTGATTACAAAATTGTCAGGTTTTACATAAATACTGGGTATTTCAAAAAGGTCTGTAAAAACACCAGCCTAAATTCTTGAAGCCAAAATGTGAAGATTGAGTGCAATTTACCTTAGTCCAAAATCCCTAAGCTCAAGCTACCAAAATCAGCGAGGGAGGGGTCTTATGAATTCAAAGATCGTGAGAGAAGCCAGTCGCCCCAACTCTCCCCCCTCTTGGATCCGCTCCTGCCTCGTTTAATTAATCTGAGTTACCTAGAACACCTAGTAAATCTGTCTTTACTGGATGATCTACTACTAGCTACTAGATAAAATATGGTTTTCATGCACTACGGTGCCCGACCGATCGGCAGAGAAAATGATACTCATTTGGCCACCCCACTCACCGGATTTAATGCCTATAAATTAATTTTTATGGAGAATTCAGATAGTATACCGTAGACCTGTAAACGACCAAAAGGTGAGCTTAAATTTGACCTTGACCTTGATCTTCAAGGACATATCAAGGTTATGATAACTTTTTAAATAGAACTTCTTTTTTTTGATCCAGAAAATGGAGAGTGGAAAATTTTACACACGGGTATGACCTTGAAATGGCCTCGAAGGTTAAGGTTAAGGTTATTTCAAAGTCAAATATCAAAAAATCCCGAAATAGCAAGTTATGGGGGATTGTTCAAGACTTAGGAGAAAATTAGAGTACTGGTGGGATGGGAGTGAAAAATTTTCCTTCAGTGACCTCCTCTTGAACCTTATGGGTCATCCACAACCTGGAACTGCTAAAAATCGGCTAAACTAGGACAGCTGGAAGAACTCAAATGATAAGGGAAAATAAAGAAGAACGACTTGATTCAATTGAAAATTGTTTCCGAAAAGAACAAACGTTTAAGGTGCTTTCAAAAAATGGATAAAATTCAAAGGTGTGAGCGACCTAATCCATCTTCGCTGGATAAATTTTCACGCTGGTCGAGTTCGTTTTCTTTTAATGGAAATTCCTACTTTTGACATCGCATTCGAAAAGAACAGGAAATTTCTCTTCAGAAATGGTATTTTAAAATTTGTTATTCTGTTCTGGGGGGGGGGGCTCAACTGTTTAAAAAGCACCCAGAAGTTTTTTGATAAATTTTTAGTGCTTTTCTGGGCGTACTAAACGTTGAAGGTGCCTTCAACAAGTACTAGATGAAATACACAAGTTTTAAAAATCTTGACAAAATTGACCTTCAACATGTTTTCAAGGTCATTGAAGTTCATGGTCATTTCTTAAAATTAAGTTCAAAAATTATTTATTTTCCCTTATCATTTGAATTCTTCCAGCTGTTCTTGTTTGGCGGAATTTTCGCAGTTTCACATTATGGATGTCCCGCAAGGTCTAACAGAGGGTCACTGAAGATCATTTTTAAAAGTAAATTTTTTTAACTCTCATTCAAACTCGCAGTGCTCTAATTTTTTCCTAAGCCTTGAACAATCACCAATAAATAGCCTACCATTTCGGAATTTTTTGAAAATTGACTTTGCAATGGCCTTGTCCTTTCTCTATCTCCATTTTCGAGGTGAAAAGTATAGGATCCCATTCAAAAAAATATCAGAGCCTTGATATGATCTTCGAGGTCAAGGTCAAATTAAAGGTCATTTTAGCATACCACAGTTTGAAATCCAGGAACTTTGGTAGAAAAAGTTTTTCTCCATCACTCTTATTATAAGTTATGAGGATATTTGACCTTCAAATGACCTCTAGATGTAATTGTACTCCTTATGTTATACATACTGTTGGATACGAAATTTTTTCTGCGTATCATTCCTGCCACAAAAGATGAGAGCTTCCATTAAAAAAAATCACATTGACTTTCAAATTACTTTGAAAATTGACCCGCCCGCACACACACACACACACAAGGTCAAGGTCATTAGTACAGATAAATGACCTCCTCTGTTCTTGACAATTTTTAACTGAATCAGTTTTTAAAAAATAGAATATTTTAAAAAATATTTGAATCTGTAAATTAAAATGTAATATATAATATATATATATATATATATATATATATATATATATATATATATATATATATATATATATATATATATATATATATATATATATTATATGTATATTTGAATATCTTCTTAGGTGATAGGTTGTAAAATAAATTTTAAAAATTAATTTTTTTCTTTCCTATATTTACTTACGACGTTTCGTACATCGTGTTGTAAAAAATTATATCCAAAAAAAAATAAAGCAAAGAACACATTGGTTCTAAATTAATCTAATCTAATATTATTTATTCAAAACCATGTCTAAACTGTTCTAAAATTTATATAGGAATGACAACACAGTACTTAAACAATAGATTGAACGGTCACAAACATAGAAAGAACGGTTCAACTGCATTACACAAGCATGAAATCCAGACAAAAATCGATTTTAACAACACCAAAATATTAACTCAAGATCCAAATTATCATAAATTAACTATAAAAGAAATAATAGAAATTAAAAAAGAAAAAAAAAACCCGCAAATGATAAAAAGCTATGTAATCTCAGTCAAGTTCACCATAATCTAATTAACCAAAGCTAAGAATTCAAAAATAAATAAATAGATTAACAGAAAATGTCATGAACTTGTTTTATACCCTGTTGAGTTGTATCTGTTAATTTTAAAATGAAATGTAATATGTTAAACAAAACTTTTCAGTGTTTTAAGATGTTAAGTGTGTTTCAAATGTTTTTGTTTTTAATGTATGTAGGTCTTCTGTTTAAGGAAAAAAGAAACTGGAAAAAGCACAACACGATGTGAGAAACGTCGTAAGTAAATATAGGAAAGAAAAAAATGAATTTTTGAAATTTATTCCATAACCTATTACCAAAGAAGATATCCAAGTAAAATAAAAATATACCAAGGTTGATGAAAAAATTAATAATATATATATATATATATATATATATATATATATATATATATATATATATATATATATATGGATAAAATATTTCCAGAAAATTCCATTTTCTTATACAAGAGGCTTATGGACCATCATTAACTTACCACCATTTTTTATCCATTTAAATATTTGTTTCGTCTTTTTTTCTAAAATAAACAGTCTATATTAATTTAGTTTGCATTAAATTCGAAACAATTTATTGTCTTGCATCATGTATATATACATCCGACACTCTCACGAAACCTAGATTGATACACCTGAGGCCCAGAGGGCTATAAACAAAGTTTTACCTTTTATGCGGACCCTCTAAATAATAAAAAACGCCGTTGAGAAAACGTCTCTGAAACTTAGGCAAACATTGATACAATTAGGCCTTTCTTAGGGACTCACGATACCGTTCCCTTTGGCAGTTTTGTTTTATTGTATTAATTCTAGCAAAATTCTTTTTTACTAAAGTGCAGCGTGCTTTTTTTATAGTTTTTCTTTATGGGTTAAATTGGTTTGTTGTTTTTTGCCAAAGGCGACTTCTTCTCTAATGCAGTTTTCTTTAGGTATTACTTTTCAAATAAAAGGAAATTTAGAGACCCTCCTTATTTAATATAAAATTCGATTTATTTGTAGTGCAGAAAATACTTAATTATTTAATAATTGTATCAACTTTCTACTTATAAACTTCTTAAATTTCATGCAACAATTGAAAACTTTCATCATTTAAAATTTATTGTCATTTTCCTTTTAACAAGAATAACTTAGTTATTAAGTCAATTTAATTAATTTATAATTTACTCGAGAAAGTTGAGGGAAAACCTTGTGTTCTATAAAAAGCTTCTTATATAAGGAATTATGTGATATGTTCCCAAATACAACATATATCGTACAATTTTACCATATCACAGAGTCAATGCCTTTGTCTTAACTTTTTGGTAACCATACATTGTGAAGTTGAGTCTAAATGAGCTTTATGATCACCCTATCCATTTTTTTATTTTGTCTTTTCTTGGGTTTAGGTTCTTTATTTAATAAAAAATCCAAACAATTGACGTTTTGCTCTTGATTTAAGGCATTTTTCAAATTTTTTGTTTTTTTATTTATTTACCTTCCCAAAAATATTTTTTATATTATTAAAAAGATTCATACAAGAACATATCTACAATTTTGAAAAACAGACAAACACTTTAAAACACTATTTAATCTTGTAAAAATTATTTAATTTTACAAGTACACACCTTGACATTTTGTTTATTAATTAATAATGAAATGAAACTTTATGCCATCTATTTAGGTACTGAGGATACATAAAATGCAATTGTGTTTTTTTATATTTTACAATGTACCAAAAAAACCAGAAAAAACGTATAATTTGAATTTAATGTTTAAGAGGATATTCAATTTTTGATGTTTATTAACAGGATCAAATACTTAATATTTTTGTTTAAATTAGGCTGGTGTAAATGTGGCTCAGATTTCTTATATCCGTTCTGTCGTTAACAGTGCTTTTATATTTTTTAATTTCTATCATTTGCTTTATCTGGAATTTTTGGTAATTCATATCCTTGTTTTTAATTATGGTACTGTTATAATCAAAGGTATGTTTTTCGTCCTGTGTGTGTTTGTTTAACGCTATTGAGGCGTTTTTCATATATTTATGGCAATTCAATTTGTTCTTTAGTAATTGGCTCGTCATGCCTATATATTTTTTGGGACAATTTGTTCAAGAGATCGAATATGGTATATTTGATTTATTCATGAGTGAATAGTGTACTTAATTTATTATGAGACCTGTGGCATACGATAATATCATGTTCTTTTAAAATATGTTTTATCTATTGTGACAGCTCACTAGTATAAGGTAATGCAACATATTTTTGCAGTTTATTTTCTATGTTTCTTGTTATTTGGTTATTATAAAATTTATATGTTCGTTTATTAATTATTTCGATGATGAATTTAAAAAAGATTGAAAACACTGTTCACGATAGAACGAAAATTTGTGCTTCATTTACACCAGCCTAATTTAAACAAAAATATTCGATCCTGTTAATAAACCTCAAAAATTGAATATACATATATATATATATATATATATATATATATATATATATATATATATATATATATATATATATATATAATTCGTGGGTTTAATACAAAATTCAAGACACTGGGGATATTTGTTGATTTGGCTCGTGCATTTGACACTGTGGCGCACCAAAAATTACTGAGTAAACTTGAAAGTATTGGGATTCGAGGTATCGTGTATGACCTGTTTGAGTCATATATAACTAATCGAACACAGAAAGTAAGAATAAATGAAACACTAAGTAAAACAGGTAATGTGGAGTTTGGGGTACCGCAGGGTACAGTAATGGGTCCTGTCCTGTTCTCTTTATATATAAATGATCTTTTTATTGTTCTTCCAAGTAAAAATAGTGAATGTATTTGTTATGCCGATGATACAGTTATTTTAATTAAAGGTAAATCTTGGCAGGAGACATTTCAGAGAGGAGAGGATTACTTTTCGAGGGTACGATTGTGGATGGATCAGAATCTTCTGACTATTAATGTCAGTAAAACTATCCACATGGCCTTTTCTATGAATAATAGAGTTAATACTCTATATCCTAATCTTTTAGTACATAATCATGAATGTATTTTGGGTGAGAAACAGTGCGGATGTATTGAGTCTGTGGCAGCGACAGACAAGGTTAAATACTTGGGGGTGTTCATTGACCGGAATCTCAGACATGATGCTCACGTAAACTATATCACTAAAAAACTTCGAAAGACTATATACTAGTTCTACTACCTGAGAGAATTCCTGTCTTTGAAACTATTGCGAATGACTTACCAGGCTTTGATTGAGTCAGTCCTCGCATATGGTTTGAATGTTTGGGGTAGTGCATGTGGTAACATCCTTTACCTGTTGACTGTTACTCAAAAGTATATAATAAAAATATTCTTAAATAAATCAAGGAGGTTTCCATCAGACTTGTTATTTGAACAAGCTGACCTTCTAACTATCAGACAATTGTATTTTAAAAATTTTTTAAAATTGATGAAGAAGTGTGATGAATTTAAAAGTTCGATTATGCACAATGTTCATACCAGGTCTGTTCACAGTGGAGGCCTTACCTTTCCTGTGGCATTATATACGGCTTCGCAGAGACATATTATATATATCGGTCCAAAGTTATTTAATTTGTTACCTTTATAAATAAAATCTATTGTAAATGTATATTTTTGTGTGAGAATATCTAAGTGGATAAAAGCAAACCAACATCAGATCGTTAATGCAGTGCCATTATTAAATTAGTATTGGAAATGGAGATGATTTTAGGTATTTTTTTTGTGTTAATATTTTTAAATATGATTGATATGTATGTATGTGATGTTTTCTCTTTAAATAGGTGTAAGTTTAATTTCTTTAATTAATTTTAATTTGAATTTTAATTGTTTTATTTTTTGATAGTGTATTAGAAAGTAAGCGTTTGTTATTTGACATCCAGACAAGCTGCTTGTAGCTTATGGATTCAACAAATACATGGATGTAGAAAATTATTGAAATTTTCTTATTTAGTGGTAATAAAATTATTATTATAAAAAAAATTATTATATATATATATATATATATATATATATATATATATATATATATATATATATATATATATATATATATATATATATATCTAGTACCCTCTTTTTTGAAGTCGGTTAAATAAAAAATGTTGTTTTGTTATTATAATTTCAAAGGAAGTACGTGATTTATGTGCACGGCTATATCCAACGTTGCTAACAAAGAAAGCCGAAATTTGGACACGAACATAACAATATCCGCCACGGTTTGTTAAACACTTAATATGTACCATACCAATCAAAATTAAACAAAATTAAATTACCATTGGCAGCGTTCTTGGGAAAATTTAGTCGGGCAGCGACCCCTCCATCTCTGGAATTCTTTTCGAGTCAGAAAAAGGGTTCAACATAGGGGTGGTGCATAATTGAATAAACTTGATAAAGCGTCGGAAACGATGGGCATATCAAATGCGATCATAGAAAATTGTATTATTTGATTTAAATTGTAATTGGTTTCGTACAAAAAGGGAGATCTGTTTCTTAGATTGCGGAGATGAAAGCTATCGATGGTGGTCTGAATTATAGTTTAATCTTTTTCAATTCGTTCGTTATATTGAAGTACAAAGGAAATGATGAAAAAGAAAAATTATGTAGAAATTGGTTTTTAATATATTCATTTCAGATCTACACTTTTTGGCAAAAGTAGGATAACAAAAATTGTATCTTTTTTAATAATTTACCGGAAATAAAACTTGTTAGAGATTTTTTAAGCCATTTGGAGCATCAATTATCTCTCTATGATTTTTGATAAAAGACTAATCATATATCCCTTTAATTTCTACGGAGACATCGATTTTTTAAGAAATGTTATTCCTAATGTAATAATGTAATACACACCCTGTAGGAGATAATTGCTTATGGGCTATATTATATCTTTAGTAGTATATTTGTCTTTCTTAATGACAATTTTGTATGCTATAATTGCTATAGATTGCAAGATATAGTAGATTATAGGGGATATTGTTTTTCTCAAAATGTGGTAAACTTTTTAAAAAAGTTGGCAACTTCGCAATAATATTTAAAACCAGATATGCTATTATATGAACAATTCTTGGGGGAATACAATTATCGCCATACTGTAATGAAAAAATATTTTTATAAAATGCGTATAAATATGGCGAGCCGAGCGTGTGACGCGCCCGTGACGAGTATGCTGCTAACTTACAACGAGACTCCTTTGAATTTTGCAGATTTCTAATGTTGTCGAAGGCCATCGGTGGCAGGTCTCAAAAGAAGTAATAAATGCAGTTGGGTCACAAGAAGTCAATTTTTTTATAGTTCTATTGTTTTCAAGTAGCAAGACCTATACTCGCAGCGATCCATTTTCTGTGGTTTTTTTTGGTGCGAGCTGCTGAAAATATATTTTTCTTTTGGAAATGACTACTTCTATTTTGTTTACCATATATTCCAAATGTAACGAAGAGAGATTAGTGAAATTTTTGTATTATCCGCTAATATTTTGAAACTATATATTTTCAAGAAGTTTCAATCCTAGCCATTTTTTTATACAAGGTAATGTGCTATTTTCATCCAAGTTTTCGTTTTTTATTTAATATATTTTTTAAGGTAAAACCCCACTGCATGAAACTAATGAAGTTGACGTTTGTTCTTCATTGTCAGACAATTATATGCACAAAAGATTTATGTACTTGTAAAAAGCCATAAACCAAAGGCATAGCAATTCTCGGAATAAATTTTATAAATAGTTCGACTTACCGAATTCGGATAAAGCAAGGAGTAGATATTGTATGTGTTTGAAGAAAGTAGTATACTTAAAAGATAATTAGGTTTAAAAGTATACATCGTAATTGGGATTCAGATGTGTATAAATGTAAGGCCTTGTTATGTTATTGTATTACAACTTTCAATGCTAGCTGTTGGAAATGTCTACTTTTACTCCAAAACTTTGTATAGGTGTTTTGGATTTAAAATTCAAGACAATGTTTTCAAATGTGCATAATTCACTTGTTCAACCAAAAACCCTGATGAGGGTGTGCGAGCCTAAACCGTCTCCGAAAAGAAAATTATTGTACGGATGCTTCATAAACATACTAAGAAGACATGTTCACGAATTATATCTTAGAAGATAATAGCAAGTCTCGATAAAGTTTTGAATGTTGTGGAACAAGACGCCTGGTATAGGAAAAACCAATCTGTAAAAAGTGCTGACAAAAATGAATTTCTCTTAGGGAAAGTTAAAATAGAGGTGATACAGAGGAAATACTATTTTAGAGAAGACAGTATTTGCAAGACATTAGAAAATACCACAGAGAAGACAAAAACATTTTTTATCTGGATGTAATCTGTCTCAGTAAGGACACATAGTAGAAAAAATGTATGATGATAAGAATATGACAAGCATTCTTAGAAGGGTTATCGACAGACAAATTCATTATAACTCATATTGCAGGTGTTAATGGATTTATAGGAGTTTTGCTGCAGTTCAAATCGAAATCTACCAAAGATTACCATGAATCAATGACGGTGGATATCTTTCAAAAATATTTTTTTGAAATGATAAAGTTGATTCCGGAGAAGTCTGTGATAGTTTTGGGTGACGCCAATTATCATTCTAGACTGGTGAAAAAGTTACAAAAAACTTAGTTGAACCAGGTGATATTACAGATTGGTTAAAAAATAGACGAATGGGCTAAAGAACATGGAAATGTTGTGCTTCGAGTACCACCATACCACTATTAATTAAAATCCATTGAACTTATGCTGGAAAAATGTTTTTTCTTTGGATATAACTGGTCCAATTTTGTTTAAAAATATTTAAAATCGGTTGGAAAGATTCTGGTAAAATTTTTGTGATGTCCGCTAATATGTTGGAAATTTAAATCGGCTAGAAGTTTCGATTCTGACCGTTTTTTATACAAAGCAATACGCCAACATCGTCGGGGTCTTTGAAGATAAGGGTTCGAACCGGCAAAATTCATACTCGTCACGGGCACGTCACGCGCTCGGCTCGCCATATTTATACGCATCTTTATTAGATTGTAGGAATTTTTCTATTATACAATTTTTATTAAAGCATTTTTGGTGTCGGCGATGTGGGCGTAAACAAAAATCACACACAATTTTCTACTATTTTTGTAATATTCAAATCATAGTTAAATGAGTTAATCTATTTCCGAAGCTGGTGTTATAATTAATTCATTGAGTAGCAGTGGTTTTGGTTTTGCGACACTCCAGGGGACTGTTGTTTGAATATTAAAAAATGTTGTAATAAATACATTTTTTAAAAATGAGATATTTTAAATTAACTCTAGTATTAATGTTTTTGCGAAGTATTTCTCAGGGAGGATGAATTTCCAACTTGGCTTAAGAACACCTAAATATACCTCGAAGTGGCAGTAAATTATTAAAAATAAAAAAATTCACCATGTATTTGAAAAAGTCTTCTGCTAATTCCACTCTGGTTCTTTTTCCATAGTAGTTTCATCCACTTAAGGATCTCATCAGTGAAGCTGCAATAAACTGAGAGCAACGGGCATACAAAATCGCATTTACAGCATACTCTAAAAATGCTGGGGGCTTATCCTTTTATTTCACCTCTGATTATATAACTAACCTTGGTTTATAATTAAAAAAATCTTATAAAAAAGATTAATTTGTGTTTTTGCTGACATCAAAATATATTTCAAAGATAAAATCAATATAGAATCTTCTTCCAAGAAAAGGTCAATGGAAACCCGTTAAAAATTGAATAGGTTTATAGAAGGTCAAAGTTCCTTTTTAGCTGAATTTCCTTTTAAAAATATTATTTAAAATAAGTTCAATCAATAAATAAACATAATATATCAAATAGGTTAAGCGACTTACAAGGGTATTGGCATATTCTTTTCCAGTAAAAGGTAACAAAGAGGATATAGCAAACAGCCGTTCGACATCTTTCCACGTTGATATCATCAGTCCATCACATTTTCACGGATGGATCTTATCCGGTGTGAAAAGATTTAGCTGTCGCGTAGTCAATGCTTTTTCATTTTGTTTGCTACACTTTTACCAGATCTTAGGATTTATTTGATATCATCTTCGAAAATAAGTTTATTTACCTTCCTTTTAGGGCAAAACCCTTTTTATGTTTTTTAAATCTGTTTTTTCTGTTATGAAAAATAAAGGATAAAGAATAGAACGAATCGGAGTTCAAAAATTAGGGCAGGCATATATCGAAAATGGAAAAGTTTTGCTTTATGGGGATAGTTACCGAGTAAATATTTTTTCTCCTTGAGAAGTTCGGAAAATTGAGAACAAAGCGAAACGAAGCTTCTCTGATAGGAAATTAATTAAAAACAGACTTGAAACAGACTTTTATTTTGGTTTGTGATAATTAAAATAACTTCCATCATAAAAAATTAGTTCAAGTTTCAATTTATTTTTGTCCTACTCTTTCTTTGAAATCAGTCTATTCTCGTGTCTTTTAAAAATCAAGTTTTCATTCCTAATGTTTTATACTAATTTTGGTAACCACTTGTACAGGGGGTAGAGCAAACTTTTTGTTCTCATTCCTAATTAAGCATGTTCATTGAAGGAATGCGGGGCAGGAGAGATATGGGGAGTGACAGCAAAGTGCTGCAAACCCGCGATAAAGAAATATGCCGTCTTCAAAGCCTCTGAAATGAATAAATAAATATGAAAAAAAAAACAAAAAAAGTGATTTTTTGAATTATATCAGTACCTTTATATAATTCATAAATATTGGCTTGACAACAGCGTCTATGTGTTGTTGTCATTTTGTTGCTTGCGAACTTATGTCAAAGTTTTAATTAAGCTTTCCATATTGACATACGTCAACGCTTTGTTTATGATGAACAGTCCAATGAAAATTTCTGAAATAAAATGTTCGAAAATTAATGAATATATGACAATTTCACACACAAAACATAAAATGAGTGGAAACATTAAGGCTGAGTTCAATCTAATAATTTGAGACTTTGGAACCGACTTAAAATTGACGGATGAACCTGATATGGACGAGATGTGCAAATAAATGTTGTTTTGGCGTCTCTTTAACTGACTTCTAAAAGAAGGAGTTTCTCAATCTCTTCCAAGATTGCGCTGACAATATAGCGGCCAAAAAAATTAATTTTGCCCAATTATCTCTAATATTGGTACGGGGGAGTTTTTGGGGTCGTACACAACGATCTGAAATTATTTTTAAAAAATTCAATATGACGGATCCAATATGGCGGACAAAAGAATCAATTTTGTCCAATTTTCTCCAAAATTAGCACAGAGGAGTTTTTGGGGTCGCACATGATGAATCTGATATTATTTTTAAGAAATTCAAAATGGCGGATCCAACATGGCGGATCCAACATGGCGGACGAAAAAATCAGTAGTATCTGATTATCTCCAAAATTGGTACGGGGGAGTTTTCGGGGCCGCATATTACGAATTTGAAATTATTTTTAAAAAATTCAATATGGCGTATCCAGTATGGCAAATAAAAAATTAATTTTGTCCGATTTTTTCAAAATTGATATGGGGGAGTTTTTGGGATCGCACATTACGAATCTGAAATTATTTAAAAGAAAATTAAATATGGCGAATCCAAGATGGTGTATTAAAAATTGCACATTTCGAGATTTTGTCTAAAATCAGTATTGGGGAATTTTTGTTAGTGCTAAGTATGAATTTAGAATATTTTTTGAAAAACTCAATCTGACGGATTCAATATGGCGTCCTGAAAATTTTACATTTTTAGATTTTCTCCAAAAAATGATATAGGGGTTCTTGAGAGTGTAAATTATAAATTTAAAAGTATTTTTTCAGGATTTAATATGACGAATCCAATATAGCGAACTGAAGATTTTACATTTTCCGATTTTGTTCAAAGGTGTGACTGAATCGTTTTAGGGAGTTTTTGGGGTTGTATTACGAATATAAAGTTAACTCTTTACAACTATTATGTTGATAAGATACAATATGAAGGACTGAAAATTTTACATTTGCCGATTTTGTCTAAAATTGATACTGCGGGGTTCTTTGGGCGTATACAAACTCAACCTGTAATATAAAATATATCATGCTAAGAAATTTACGTCTTAAGTACTTTAAATATCGATATTAGAAGGTTTTGGAGTCTTTATTACTAACCTAAAATTAATTTGAAATTTAAGATAGTGGATTTACTATAACAGACTAATTGCATGACACAATTTCACTGGTATGGAGAACTCTAAAAATCAAAGAATTTTTAGTGGTTCATTTTAGAGTGATTTACAACTTCGGATAAAATGAGTAATTTTTTGCCACCTTGGAGTCATTCCGAGGTAAACTAATCTCGATTAGTACTTAGTTCAAATAATTTATGGATATCATAATGAATTCAAAACTAAAAATCGAAAAATAAAATTTTTCTAAAAAAAATTAAACCGACTTCTAAGAGAGCGCTAAAAAGTGAAAAATAACTATAAATTTTTTATAAAATTTAAATTTTTGAAGTGATGATGTGACTCTGCATCGAGATATCGGTCAGTATGTGTGGGTATATATACTCTACAACCTAGGATGTAGTTGGGTTTCCTTGTTAATAACAGATCCAAAAAAGGAAGTTTCTTTTCTTGCTGGATTTCAAACATGAATTGAATTCTATGGTGAATATTGTTCAGGTATATGAGGAAATGGTCCAGGTGTTCTTTTCCATGTGGCCAAGTTATGAAAATATTATCCACATAGCGTTTCCAAAATTTCGGTTTTAAAAGTGCCTTTTACAGTGCCTCTTATTGGACAATATATCATAAATGCTTTGGCTATAACTGGTGAAAGTGAGGACCTCATAGGTGCGCCATCTGTTTGTTTGTATATTTGGTTATATATATATATATATATATATATATATATATATATATATATATATATATATATATATATACAGGGTGAGCCTTAACTGCATGAGCGTTTTGTTTTGTCTATAATTGAAAAACCGTTAGGGGTACGGGGGCACGGGGGGTGTCGTTAGACGCGCCATTTCGTGGAATTTTTAGTCACCAAGGACGCGTTCTCGGGAGCACAGCGTGCGTTTTGTGTTCGCGCATATTATGCCAACAATAATTCTGTGACTGTTGCTAGGCGAATGTACCGCGCTCACTTCGGTTTACGTGACATCAGAGAAGCACCATGCGCAAATTCTATTCGCAAATGGGTTAAAATGTTTGAAGAAACCGGGTGGACAATAAGAATTAATAATGCGGGCCGCCCGAAGTCAATACGGACGCCGGAGATTATTCAACGTGTTCATGAATCAATCAGAGAAAATCCTCGGCAATCGACTCGTAAAAGAAGCCAAGTCTTGAACATCAAGAGGACCACTTTGCGCAGGATTTTGCACCGTGATTTACATTTAAAAGCTTATAAAATTCAGGTGACACAAGAGTTGAAACCTAATGATGTTAATCTTCGACTTAATTTCGCTAATGTTAGGCTTAATCACTTTAACAATTTTTCTAACATAATCTTCAGTGATGAGACTAACTTTCATGTCAACGGTCATGTTAATAAGCAAAATTGCCGGTTTTGGTCTGAGACTAATCCTCGCAAGATGCATCAAAGACCTCTTCATAGCCCTAAGGTCGTTGTGTGGGCTGCAATATCGGCCAATGGAATAATTGGGCCATACTTTTTTGAAAATCAACGAGGAGTGGCTGTGACAGTGAGAGCTGAGAATTATTGTCAGATGTTGCAAGAATTCTTGGTCCCAGCTCTTCGAGAATTTCAAGGTTACAATTCTAGGACCTGGTTTCAGCAGGATGGAGCCACTTCCCACATTGCTACAGTCTCCATAGACCTACTGAAAGAAATGTTTCCTAGAAAACTCATCTCACGAAGAGGTGACATTGAGTGGCCCCCAAGGAGTCCAGATCTGTCT
Source organism: Diaprepes abbreviatus (assembly GCA_034092305.1). NCBI lineage: Eukaryota > Metazoa > Arthropoda > Insecta > Coleoptera > Curculionidae > Diaprepes > Diaprepes abbreviatus. The sequence continues at coordinate 1,334,998 of JASJET010000282.1, read as the reverse complement.
CCGAATGATTATTTTTTGTGAGGATACCTAAAATCAAGAGTGTATGAAAATAATTCAACAACAGTTGAAGAGTTAAAGCAAAACATTGTGCAAGAAATGAATACTATTTCCCGAGCAACTTGTCAATGTGTTTTTCAAAACCTGCGAGTGCGACTTCAAGAATGTCAAGAAGGTGGAGGCGGTCACTTAAATAACATTATTTTCAAAAATTAGATGTTACTTAAATTTCAATTTCTTGTACTTTTTAAATATATAAATAAAAAAATAATAAGATTTATAGTTTTTTTTTATTGCATATTGAAACCACTCACACAGTTAAGGCCCACCCTGTATATATATATATATATATATATATATATATATATATATATATATATATATATATATATATATATATATATATATATATTTAGAAATAGAACAGCAAAATGTCAAGGTATGTACTGGTAAAATTAAATATTTTTAAAATGTTTTAAAGTTTTGACTACTGTTTTTCAGTGTCTTGTTTGTTTTCCAAAATGGTAAAATATGATTGATTGATGATTGATGTATTTTAATTATATATTTTTTTAGGAAAAAATTTTGAAAATGCCTTAAATAAAGGGCGAAACCTCAATCGTTTTGTGTTTTATTAATTATAGAACCTAAACCCAAGAAAATACAAAATTAAGAAAAATGATATATATATATATATATATATATATATATATATATATATATATATATATATATATATATATATATATATATATATATAAATATAAAAAAAATTTTATTTAGATAAAATTTTTAGGAAAATAAAAATAAATTAAAAAAAAATTGAAAATTCCATAAGAGAGCGAAATGTCAATAAAATAATTGATGGACAGAAGTATAGGGAGGTGGTTGGGTCTGTTTTTTTGCGATTTGCAAGAGGCTTTTGACAGCAAATCATTTGACGTTTTGTTACCAAAGTTGAGTTAATTTCCTACCGTTTCAAGTTAGGTATATGTAGATGTTTCTTGATACTGTTAATGATTAAAGTTCAACATCTTGTTTTGCGGGTTATGTCCTTCTCACTAAGAGTTGATTTCAACTAATAAATATAATTTTAGTAAAAGTGAAATAATTTCTAGTATAATAAGGTATTTTATAGTGAAAAAGATGTTATTAAGTCACACAAAAGTACATTAAAATGATGAGAATTTGATGTTGTGATGTAAGGGGTGTATCAATATAATTTTATATTTTATCTGATGTCCTGCTCGTGGTATTTTACATTAACAATTTTGTTACTGACAAGATTTTGATAGCATGAATAACAAATTTGAAGTTATCATGTAGATATATTTATGTTAAATTTACTTATTCAAAATAGAATAATAACATTCTTTTATATTTCTAATACTTTATTATTTCAACAATTTATCATTTGTCTTTGTTTAATCTAAGAACATTTATGTAGATTACAAAGATAGTTTCACGCACCTTAAAAATCCCGAACAATAGCTCTCACAAAAGCTAAATCATACGGTCGATCAAGTGTTTCTATTTAAATAAATAATTTTTGAATACGGTCGGTAACAATGCCCTATTCAGTAAATAAGTATGGAATCAGATATGTATCTACATAAATAAACAAACAATAATGCTCTAGGTGTTGCTATTTTATGAACCTGAGACACCCATTTGTGCAACTGAATGTTTAATGGTCCCCGGCACGTTTGTGTTAGATTGCATGTATGCACTCTGCATTGGAACATGAAATTTTAAAAAAATTTGGAAAGCATTTCGTTCACTTAAAAATTTATTTTTTGACGTGTCGTTAGAAGTTGTAAATAATTTCTTTTCTCGGGAATTTGAGACGAGAAAAGAAAAGAAACAACGAGACGAGAATTATAGGTTGTAATTACAGTAAAACAATTTTACACTTTCCACAAATTTTTAATTTTAATTTTAATCACTCGACATGTTTCGCAAACACTGTTGCTTCTTCAAAGGAGTATTACAAAATGAACATTAAAAGATAAAAACAAAGTGGTCTTGATACAGGTAAAATAATATACAATAGAACTTATTAAAAAACTTTTAATTAAGAAAAATGACAATGTGATTAAAAATCAAGAAATTCTTTATGCTTTAGAAAGTTGTTTGAATCAAAATTATTTTGAATTTAACGATGAATTTTACACCAGTAAGGAAGGACTTATCATGAGTAACCCTCTAAGCCCTCTCCTAGCGGAAATTTTCATGGACCATATTGAATCAATTATTTCAAAAAACCCCGTTTTTAATAAATTTATCTATTGGTTTAGATACGTAGACGATGTTTTAGCTTGTTTTACGGGTACAGACAGACAATTAGACCATTTCTTAAATTTTATTAACAACATACACGACAACATAAAATTTACAATAGAAAAATAATTCAATAACTCTATCAACTTTTTAGACTTAACAATTAAAAGAACAAACAATAAGCATGACTTTTCTATTTATCATAAACCCACCCATACTGACATTACAATCCACAATACATCTTCACACCCAATACAACATAAACTAGCATCTTTTTTCAGTATGATACATCGATTGATATCTTTACCTCTTAACAAAATCAACTTTCAAAATGAACTAAACATCATTAAACAAATTGCTATAAATAATGGTTACTCCCCAAAAATAATAGACAAAATACTAAATAAAAAACTATATAATAAAGCCATAAACTTAGTTTTTCCTACAAAAAAAGAAAACAATAATAAATATAAAGTAATTACTTTCTTAGGCCACATTAGCAATAGAATAAGTAAATTTCTAAAAAACTTGAATATTAATATAGCTTTCAAAACCACTAATACTCCAGGTAAACATATCAAAAATAGTAAAACCAAATCAAACAAAGGAAACAATTGCGATGTTTACAAATTAAAATGTAATGATTGTCCTAAAGTTTATATAGGCCAGACTGGTAGAAACTTTAATAAACGTGTTAATGAACATCACATTAGTTATATAAAAAATAAAACTGATTCTAACTATTCCAATCATTTAATAGAAGAAAACCATACCTTCAATAATAATTATGACATATTACACATTGAAAACAAAGGTTTAAAACTAAATTTGCTCGAATCCCTGGAAATAAATAAACTCAAAAATTCCAATAATTTGCTTAATGACCAAATAGATTTAGACCCATCACCCTTATTGAACCTGTTTAGTTATCCTTAACTTTTCTTGGAAATATAATTATGGAATTTCCTCTTATTCTGAATTGTAAACCTTATTTTACCTGTATCAAGACCACTTTGTTTTTATCTTTTAATGTTCATTTTGTAATACTCCTTTGAAGAAGCAACAGTGTTTGCGAAACATGTCGAGTGATTAAAATTAAAATTAAAAATTTGTGGAAAGTGTAAAATTGTTTTACTGTAATTACAACCTATAGTTATAATGAATTTCCACCAAGTAAAAGCCGAATCTATAGTTTTGAGACGAGAATTTTTAGTAACTTGAACTGAGAAATGATTGGAAGTAAATAATTTAAATTTGTGATTGAATGATTTAATAAAAATACATCAAAAAACTACATGGTCACATATTCTTCTTCTTTAGGTGCCGTCTTCGTTCCGAAGGTTGGCGATCATCAGAGCTATACGTATTTTCGAGACTGATGACCTAAACAGCTGGTTATTGCTGCAATTATACCATTCTCTTAGATTTTTTAACCAAGAGTTTCGTCTTCTTCCTACAGATCTCTTTCCCATAATTTTTCCCTGCATAATAGTTCTCAGTAGTTGATATTTTTCTCCTCTCGTAACGTGTCCCAGGTATTGTAATTTTCGTTTTTTAATTGTAAGTATGACCTCCTTTTCTTTATTCATTCTCCTCAGTACTTCAGCGTTTGTGATTTTCTCCATCCATGATATTCTTAACATTCTGCGGTACATCCACAATTCAAAGGCTTCCAACTTGTTCATATCGATCTTTTTAAGCGTCCATGCCTCCATTCCATAAAACAAAACTGACAGTACGTAACATCTTTCCAGACGAACCTTTAATTCAAGACTCAGATCTCTGCCACAGAACACTCTCTTCATTTTCGTGAATACGGCTCTTGCTTTCTCTATCCGGATTTTTATTTCTTCAGAGCTATCGTTGTTTTCATTGATGCCGGTGCCTAAATAGTTGTATTTTGTGACGTGTTCTATATTTTGACCCTGTATGCGTATATCTGGGACATTTTGGGTTGATTTGGATATTAACATTCATTTTGTTTTTCTTATGTTTAGTGACAGTCCATATTCTTCACTGACTGTTGCTACTCTATTGACTACGGTCTGGAGATCCTCGAGTGTTTCTGCGATAAGTACTGTGTCATCGGCGTATCTGAGGTTGTTTATTAAAATTCCATTTATTTTAATACCAACGAATTGGTCAATAAGTTCATTCATTATGTCCTCAGAGTAAAGATTGAACAAGGTCGGTGAAAGTATACACCCTTGTCTCACTCCTCTTTTTATTTCGACTTCTTCAGTCGTCTCATGCTCCACTCACACTACTGCTTTCTGACTGACTGAATTTAACAATTATAAGATAATACGGATCTGTAAAAATCCATCATTATTTGACTCATGAGAGGGCGCACAGTAATTTTTGCTCTAAACCTTCTAGAATAATGTACATAACAATAATTACGATATGTTTCCCTGAGTGAACTGAACGATGCTGGTTTGTATACTCAAATCTATGCCGATGACCTGGTTATTTTATGCCCTTGTCACGATATTCGGGACCCGGAGAAACCAATGACGCGGGCCCTCCTGACTGCGAAACTACGGTGCCACAGAGAAGGGCTCAGAATGAATCCGGATAAGGTCGAGGGGATATTCTATACAAAAAAGAGGAAAATGGGGAGACTTCCCACAATTACATTGGCAGGAAAGACTCTCCAATACGAGCAGATAGTTAAATACCTGGGATTAATTCTCAATTCACGACTGAGCTGAACTGATCATATTGAGGCTCGAACCAAAAAAGCCATATGTGATCTCTGGGCTTGTAAATGAGACTTTGGGTGCACGTGGGGGCTGCTATTTTGGATATACACTATGGTAATACGACCTATGATAACTTACTCCGCTATTGTATGATGGCGTGGTACAACAAAGCGCGAACACAGCGTTTAACTTGACAAAATTCAAAGAATGGCTTGTGTAGGAATATTGAGTGCGATGAGGATTACTCCCACTAGGGCTTGTGAAGTCCTGGTGAACCTGCCTCCTCTTCACTTATACATAGAAAACGAGGCCCTGAAGACTGTTTATCGTCTCAGTTGCCTAGGACATTTTAGAATTGGAACGGATGGCTACTCAGGTGTCTAGGAAGGCGCGGTGGAGAGGTGTACAGCACTCCCCATGTAGATAGATTACATGACTCCGCTTTTAAAACCCAACCTCTCTGGAGATATTTTTGCCAAGTAAAGAGAATTCCCCAGAAGCACTGGGCAACATAGAAGATGGAATTATTGTAAATGGAGAAGTAGTAAACAACCTAAGATACGCGAATGATACCGTTCTTATAGCCGATACTGCAGAGGGACTTCAAAGAATTATCGACCGAATAGTGACAGCTTGCAACAGATATGGTTTGAAGATAAACTGCAAGAAGACGCAAACGATTATTGTCAGTAAAAACGACGTCGGCAATATACAGTTTACTGCCAACAACGTAACTCTCACAATGGCCGAGACGATCATATATCTAGGCTGCACGTTGAATAAGGACTGGGACCACTCTCGAGAAATAAGAAGCCGAATCGAGAAAGCAAGAGGTACTTTTAATAAGCTGCGCAACATACTCTGCAACCTATCCCTCAATATACATACGCGGATTTTGAAATGCTATGTACTCTCAACTCTCTTATATGGAGCAGAAGCCTGGACCCTTACCGATGCTTCATGTAAACGTATAGATGCATTTGAGATGTGGTGCTGCCGCCGCATGCTTAGGGTTCCTTGGATACACCACGTATCAAACGAAAACATTTTACAACGTATCGGTGGAGAACTGGAATACCTTACAAATGTCAAACGCAGAAAATTGGAGTACTTTGGACATATCATGCGGAATGAGAAATATCACCTGCTCCAACTTATCCTACAGGGGGATCAGCTGGACGAAGACGAATATCATGGCTGCGCAACTTACGAACATAGACTGGAATGACATCAACAGGTCTGTTCAGAGCAGCAGTGAATAAAGTAATATGGACCAATGTGGTCGCCAACATCCAAAGAGGATAGGCACTTTAAGAAGAAGAAGAAAGAGAATTCGGAGAATGAGCAAAATCTTCTGAGAAATGGATCCTGGTGGTATACTGATGGATCTCGACAAGATGAAAGAGCTGGAGCACAGCAGTCAGAGAGTACTATCCTCTCGGACAAGGTGCGACGATCTTCACAGCGAAAAATTTATGCTATTCTGCTGTATGCCCATCTCTGTGAGAGGGATATAAACAGGAAGAGGGCAATAAATATATGCTCAGAGATTAAGACTGCGATAATGGCACTGAAGTCCAGTGTCGTAACTTCGCGACAGTTGTCTGAGTATAAGGACATTCTGAATAATATAACAAGGAACGGTTGTACAATCAGGCTCGTGTTGGTCCCGGGCCACTCAGGTATACACGGGAATGAGGAAGTAGACATTTATCAAAGTTGGGGTTCGCATATGGAACCCAACCAATTCTAAGTGCCAAAATTGCTGTTGGCAAATTGGGAATTAAAATCGTTGCTGGAAATTAAATTTATTGAATCGTGGAGGGGGGTTTCTGGAATGAGGTGTGCTAAGAAACATATAACTGGACCTAGTGCACGGCGTACTAATGAGCTTTTCTCCTTAAGAAGGAAAGAACTGCGAATTGTGGTGGGATTGTTGATAGGATATGGTTACTTGAGGGGCCATCTTTATAAGATGATCCTATGTGGAGCTAGTGTATGGAGGAGGATGAAACTGTCGACCATGTTCTCAGATAGCACTCAACGGACTGAGACAGAGATATTGCGGGGATAGAATTTTGTTACCGGAAGCAGTAAGGCAGCTTCAACTAACGAGGCTGCTTGAAATGAAATGAAATGAAATGAAATGAAATGAAATGAAATGAAATGAAATAATTTTATTAGCCATAAAAACTGATACTTCAGCATTGGTTTCGTCTATACAATTAAATAAAAAATATATACATAGCATACCTTAATGCTAGAAAAAACAAGAAACAGTTAAATTGGTTAGTATCATTAGATACTTGTTATAATATAAAAAATGTAAAATATGTAAAATATAAAATGTAAAATGTAAAATATAAAATGTAAAATATGTAAAATATGTAAAATACTTAATCTAATATTTAATAATAAAAACCACAGATTAAAATCCTACAACATCTAACGGGAAAAAAAATAAAACGACAAGAACACAATTCGTAGCACTGATCAGCGAAGGACGCAACGAAACAATCACACACAGTAAAAGAGTCAGTACATCCTACAGGCTTAAGTATTCGTTAAAAGAATAAAATGACCCCTGAACAAGAAATTTTTTTATTTCTGTTTTGAATTTATTAATGTTTGGTATGTTTTTTAATTTTACAGGCAATTTGTTAAACAGAATAATGCAATTATAAATTGGGGATTTCTCAAAGAATGCCGTTCTATGTTTAGGTATGCTAAGAATGTCACTATTTCGTGTATCATATCTGTGACCCTGGCCAAGAGTTTTAAACTCTGAGTAATTTTGTTTTACATATAAAACGCATTTTAGAATATAAATTGAGTAAAAAGTTAAAATGCTGTTTTCCTTAAAAATGGGTCTACACGAATCCATCGGCTTAAGACCAAATATCAACCTCACTATTCTTTTCTGAGCCAGAAACACTCTATTCACTTCACATCCTCTTCCCCAAGACATGACATTGCTTGACAGATGACTGTATGCCAAAGAATAATACACAGTCAGCAATCCAGCCCGGTCTAGAGATGACCTCATCTGCAAAATAGCAAAGAAGGCAGAATTCATTTTTTTACAAACATGTTCGATATGGGAAAAGAAATGCAGCGACTCATCAAGCCACGTGCCCAAAAATTTAGTATAAGCTGAGGTTTCAATATTATATGTTTCTTTATCCTCTACCAGCAATGGTTTTTTAATATTGAAATTTAAATAAACAGTCTTTGTTGGGTTAAGTATTAACTGATTACGCTGACACCAAATCTCCAGCTCCTCACATACCCCTCCCGCTGTACGCAACAGCTCCTCTGGGGCATCCGCAGATATAGCTATCGTGGTATCATCAGCAAACATAACCAACTTTCCCCTACTGATGAATCTAGGTAGGTCGTTAACATAAATCATAAACAAGAGCGGCCCCAAAACTGACCCCTGCGGCACACCCAAGGCGACTTTTTTGCAATCCGATTTACTCTTTTGGTATCGAACAAATATACTCCTATCAGACATATACGAGTTGATGAGTTTTAGGATATTTCCTCTTATACCCGAAGCAAAGAGCTTTCTCAATAAGAACTCTCTACTCACAGTATCAAACGCACTTGTTAAGTCAAACATTAGGCACATCACATACTTGCCCCTGTCGAGCTCAGCATATACAAAATTAAGTAAATCACAGCATGCTGTCTCGATGGATTTGTTCTGTCTGAAACCATGTTGGCAAGGAGTAATAATTGAATTCTGGTTAAAAAAATTCATCAAATTTTCGTATATTATTTTTTCAAAAACTTTAGAAAATACACTCAGTATAGATATTTGCCTGTAATTGGCCGGGTTGTGAGGATCATCCTTTTTATATATTGGCGTAACTGCCGCCTGCTTTAGTATTTGAGGGAAAATGCCCTCTGAAAGTGATCTGTTTATTAAATATGTCAAGGGAAGTGCGACAGATTCTGAAATTAATTTTAAAATTTGCGGACTTATACTATCGGAACCCGAGGAGCGTTTGTTCTTTAACGAATTAATAGTCGATACTATCCTTTCCTGAACCACCGCAAAAACTACTATTGTTTGAGGAATTGATTCTATAGTTGTTGCTGGTAAAGACATGTTTCGACCATAGGCCTCAAACAACTTCAACTTGGTAACAGAGCTGAAATATTCAGCGAAGTGGTTAGAAACCTCCTGAGGGTCATCGCTTTCACCATTGCTGAAGCGCAAAACGATGTTGTGGTCTGTTACCCTTTTCCGTCTATTTAGATTTTGGTTAATACAATTCCATATTTCTTTCGTTTTGTTGGTTGCATTATTTATTTTGTCTCTATAATAAGTTTTTTTTGCGTTTTGTATACTTCGCCTATAATCTTTTTTTTTGTTGCAATAAAGCATCCTATGTTCGGCACTGGCTATATATCTTTGTAAGAAGTAAAGATTATCCAGTTCCTTTCTTTGTCTTGCCAAAAAAGGACCATACCACGCATTAGTTTTTGTCATCGATTTTTGGTAACTTCGTCTCACTCCCAACGGACAACTCAAATCCAAATAATGGCCCACAGTAGATGAAAACTCCGACCAGGCAACATCCGCGCCTGGAAATTCCAATAGAAAAGACCAATCAACCCGCTCTAAAAGATATGAAAAGTGAGATAAGTTAGCTGGGGTTAAATTTCTGCCCACCCTTTCTTCCGCTGTGCTATGATTGGTGGTTATATTAAGATCATAAGAAACGCTAATTATATGAGCAAAGTGGTCTGCCAAGTGAGGATTTATTAACTTGCAGCTATAATTAGACCTTGGCAGATTGGTGCAAACATAATCAATGACACTCCCACACAGATTACCAAATCGATTTAATGCAATTCTAGTAGGCAAGTATGTAGTTATTTCCAGATTAAAAGAATTAAGAATATCACATAGAATTGCTTTTTTGCTTGTATCCTCAGAATAGTCTATATTTAAATCACCAGAGACAATTACATACTGTGAATATCCTAACAGTAACTCTATGGCCTTAGAGAAAACATCAGAGAACAACTCGACATCACCCGCTGGTGGTCTGTATACACAAAGGACAGACAGTTTGTCAGAAATCAACAAACCACACATCTCCACGCAGCATTCCACAGATAAGTCATTTAGCCGTTTTATGGGTTTTAGGTTTCCCAGGGTGCCATTCTTAGCAAAAATTGCACACCCACCATGCTGATGGTCAGTCCGAGAGAAGCGGGATATTAATGAGAAATGAGGAATATTTACCTGAATTACATCATCGTTCGCCAACCAGTGCTCAGTCACACACAACACATCAATATCCTCAGTATCAGTAAACACAATAATTTCGTCAAGTTTGTTGAGAATACTCCGAACATTCACATGGCTGACCGTGACATTATAAGCAGAGGCTTTACGAGCAATGCCCAAACTAGCACCAGTTGATTTTACTCCAGCAGATCTAGCTGGGATAGTCGCGGATACAAAAAATTTGAGGTTACCCCACTGTCTGAAGGAATTTGCGAAGCCAAGTAGTTTTCCTTAACGCTTGAAGTATTTACAACGTTTGAAACTATTTCATTTATTATTTCACTTATTACCTCTGATTTATTTAATAAGTTATTTTCATTTTGATCGGTACCAATTAAGACATTACTCACATTACAATCTAAGCCTTTTGAAACATTATAAAAAAGACTATTGTCATTATTTTCCAGGAGCGATTTTAAAACTATTCGATTATCCAGACAATCATACGAGATGTACTTCGCTAACAACTTACAAAGTGTACATGTACTAAACCTATAGTGTCTTGCTTTTCTGAAATTAGTAATTATTCGAATTGATATATTTTTTTTTAATGTAAAAGTTTGTAAACACTGCAAGAAACGATGACACACGTTAGACCTTGAAAAATCACACTTAATACAAACTAATAAATTTGTATATCTACCCACAGAAAATAAAGTATCCAAATATTGTTCCTGGATACATTTCACTTTATTCAGGTTCAGAGATAGTACAACGGTATCCTTCGCATTGCAATGTCTCGTCCTGTCAAATATACACTTTGACAACTCTTCAAGGTCCGCACCAGGCTTCACCCACCCCTCGACAGAGTATGAGTTGTTACATAGAATATTTTTTAGCACTGGGGAACAATTTTGTGCAGATCCATCTCCAACTATTATAACCTTCTTCACCGCTATACTCTTGACAGGAGGCACTACCGCATCGCGAGATGATCTCTCGGGGATCAACTTGTCCAATCTGTAATTTGTAGCATTACACGTCTGCGATCCCTCTGCCGAGACGACAGGTTCCGTTGCTTCCAAGCACCGGGTATCAATCATACACCGTCTCACCTCAGTCTGCGTACCGGAAGAAGATTGAAGAAGTTCGGTCTGTATACTTGCAGATACAAATGTTGGAAGACCCTTCGTTTGCGTTGATACAGAATTTATTTCTGGCCTTTTTTTAGGTTCAGCTACCTCCGACTTGAAAGATTCGATAATTTTGGTTAAGTTTTTTATTTCATTTTTTTTATTTTTAAGTTCTTGAAGTAGAAAGTCAATCTTTTTTTTGTTTAAGAGGCATTTAGACTCAAGATTTTCATTTTTAACCAACTGATCCGCCAGTTTATTTCTTAAATCAGATATTAAATTTTCTGATGTGTCATGGTTCTTCTCACCTTCTTCTCCACAGACTATATTTGTATAACTAATATTAGGTGTCCTGTTTACTATTACTTCCTTAACCTTCGAAATACCGGCGGTATTTGATCTTAATAATCTTTTAAACAGTTTACCAGGATCAGCATCTGCCATCTTGAGATATTTTAAAAATAAATATAAATGTGTGCTGTACTGAGTGAAAAGGTAATATCAGTTCGTATATGGTCTCCCTTAGAATTTGCACGTTTTTGCGCCAATTGTTAAGGTGATAAGGAATGACAACTATTAATAATAATGTTCGTTATAATTTGAGTTGTTGTTCGCTTTATTAAGACTATGCGTAAATTATGAAGATTTTTTATGTGTACGTACATGTTTGTATGTGTAATTCCAAATGGCACACGTCACTCTATTTATTTCACCAGTCATTTCACACAAAACACAAAACTTTGAGCAACAATATTTCAGAACGTCCGAACGATATTGGCGACCACACACCCTTGGATAAGCAAAGGCGATCGGCCTCGAATGGCTTGCAGCTATGGTGGGGTATAAAGGGTCCAACGAGGCCTAGACATCGATAATCTAGTATTACCACCCTTTGTTTCATTCATTCATTTATTCCCTGTTAGAAGTTATGGAAAATTTATTATTTAATGAAAATGTGTAAAAAAACATCTTTTTTTTTCTATTTTTCTTTCTTGCAATTTTGAAATTATTCATTTTATAGGAAAGCTAAAGAGAGAAAAAATTTCATAATTAAATTTCCTACAAGATGGAGCTGGCTAGAACTCTCAAAATTGATTATACTTATTGCAAATTAGTAATAATTTTATAAAAGCCAAAAAATTATTTTTTTACCTGATTTTTTCGATTACCTACATTTCCCTGAGGACCGTTAAGTTGAGGCAGAAAAAACTTTATGGTGATAAAACAACATGCCAAATTTCATTTAAACTAGTTCTATAGTTTTTGCACAAGAATTTTGCAATACAATATTTTTTCAAAAACTAGAAACATTTCAAATTTGATTGAGTCTTAAATAAAAAACTTACATACCTGAATATTTTTTACATATACTCGAGATCTCAAGCTTTCAAACGCTTTTTCAAAAATTTAAATCGGATCATTAGGGTCTCCTCAGGAATTTATCGACAATTTTTTTGCTTACAAATCTTTACGTTATCGGCGACATTAATAAAAATTGCTCTCGCTCCAAAATTGAATCTGCAGGTTCAAAATACGTAAGTGCAAAACATTGTCATTATCTCGATTTCTAATAAAGCAATTTCGATCAATTTTTTTTTAACGGATGTAACTTGAATATAAAAGTTCAAATATCACTGTACCAAGTGTCCATTATGTATTTATTTTGTTATAAATAAATTACGTCATTTATGCATCACATGCACAGCATATGGTACCCTGAAGGTCTTCAGGGAAATGTAAGTAGTAGAAGAAAATCAGATGTTATAGCATGCAAATTTTTCTTTATTATTACTATTTTGCAAAAAGGATAATATATTTCCAACCAACTCTATCTTGTAAATATTATGAAACTTCTCTTTTTAACTTTAATCCAAAATGAATACTTTCAAAGTTATAAGAGAAAAAAAGAAAAAACTTTTTTTTTCATTTTTTTTACACATTTTCATTAATACATCTTCCACAACTTTTTAAGAGAGAGCAATTATTGTTGTATACGTTATTCCGGAGGGTTCAGAGCAAACAAAATTGACGTGCTCACTATCACAGTCAACTCAAAACGGATCCGTACTGGCCTATTAGTTGATAACTCATCATGAAGATACATTTTTTATTTGCTATTAGAGATTATATAATCATACGAAGCCTTCCTTTTTTGGACCATATCATTTTTTTTTAACTTTAGTGCGGCTATGTCGGTGAAAAATTTGACACATGAAATATTAACGTTTTAAAAGAATTTTGAAAATAGCTCATACAGGTGCCCCAAAAAAGCCTGGCACAACATTTTTTATTATTATTTTTTTTAATTTGACAACCTACATCTTTTTATCTGAGTTGGAGTATCATTGAATTCTCTCTTCAATCCCAAATTTTTTTCTTAAAATGCGACATTGCCAAATTATTAAATTTTTCAACATGTTTGGGGCAAAATCAATTTTTCATTTAAATTTTAACACCATGGTTCTTTACTTTTTATTAACCGACTTCTAAAAGAAGGAGGTTCTCAATTCGTCGACTATGTATTTTTTTTTTATGTATGTTGTACAGGGTGAGTCAACGATTGGATGAAGTAGGTTTGTGCCTTTTCGGTGAAATTAACAAAGAAACTATATTTATTGTTTGATACAGTTTATTTTTACGCAGATTTTAAAAATATTTAGGACTCTACAGGGTGAGCCAAAAAACTAGGACAGCATAAAGTTGTATTTTTTAAATAGAACACCCTATATACGAATCGTATTTTCGATTTAGCTTATAATTTTAAATCTTTTTTATTAAGGGTTTACTATAACAAAACTTTATAGTTTCTGAGATAATTAAGTTTAAAGAAAAAAAGTCACATTTTCAAGCATCAATTCAATCCTAAATAACGTTTTCAATTTTGTGACAAATATATTCAAATTTGGAATTTAATAAGGCCAAGGAAAAGTTAACGTAATTTTTACCTAATATTTGCAATAAAAGCTACAGGGTGTTGAACACATAGGCTCAAATTTGAACAAGTTTAAGTGAATAAATATTTTTTTTTAAATGGTACACCCAGTATATTTTCATGTTATTTAATAGAGTAATAAAAACCCTAAAAGTTTTGTTCAATATATCCTATACCTATTTATAATAGTTTTTGAGATATTTCAGTTTTTCTTATTTTCCATACTTTTTTACAGAAATAGTCTTCATTATCATAGTAGCCATGGCAAAAACAATGTAAAAGAACATTTTTCTGTGTGTCAAATTTATAACCGCAATCGCTTCTTTTGGTTTTTATGTAGTGTAGTTTGGTTTTTTTTTACATTCATCTTATATTGTAAAATGAAATTTCCAAAGAATTAGTTAATAGATATGATTTATACAATAGGAGAGGCTCAAAAAAATTGCCTTCTTGCTCAAAGAATTTACAAAATGAAGTATCCTGATCGACGCCAGCCTAATACCCATACTTTACAAAACTTAATGCAAAGATTTGATTCTTCTGGTACTGTTGATTATCCAAAACGTAAAGTGGTCAACAAACCAGTAACTAATGAAGAAAAAGAATTACAAGTATTGTTAAATGTTCAGGAAAATCCTTATATTGGTAGCCGTCAGTTAGCAGCATTATGTGAAACATCACAATCCACCGCTAATGGTACTACCAAGAAATATAGGTATCATCCATATCACATGGAATTATACCAAGAATTGCATAGACAAGATTTTGAAAGTCGTGTAAACTTTTATCGTACAATAAATGCGGAGATTCAATTAAATCCAAATTTATTATGCAAGGTAATGTTTAGTGATGAAGCTACTTTTAGCAGTAACGGTGCCGTAAATAGACGCAACATGCATTATTATGCCACAGAAAACCCATTTTGGATTAGAGAGGTGCAACATCAAAACCACTGGTCATTAAATGTTTGGTGTGGTATTCATCATAATCGAATTATTGGACCCCACTTTTTTAATGAACCACTAAATGGCCGTAGTTATCTGAACTTTCTACAAGAAGAACTACCACAACTGCTTCAAGGTCTCGATAGGGATGAGCTCGACAGTATGTGGTTCCAGCACGATGGTGCGCCTCTGCATTACCATCGTGAAGTTCGTGCGTTTTTGGACCAACGATATCCGCAAAAATGGATTGGACGTGGGGGTTTCATTGAGTGGCCACCAAGGTCTTGCGACATCACCCCATTAGATTTCTTCCTATGGGGTTATATTAAAAATAAGGTGTATGTTAATCCACCAACAACAGTGGAAGATATGCGAAACAGGATTAGGGATACCTGTAGAACAATAACGCCACTAATTTTGTCCAGGGTCCGAGAAAATCTGCAAAAAAGACTAAATTTGTGCATTGCACAAGAGGGTCGTATATTCGAACACTTATTAAAAAGAAATAATTAATCTCAGTATTTAATAGGTAATTTTTTTGTTTCAATTTAGTATAAAAGTAAATATGTATTTGCCTTGTCGTTATTGTTGTGTTAATTTTTTCACATTATGTTTAATTAAACTATTGCCGTTGTAATATAACGAATAATGTATTTCATCATATTTAACCACATTCTGTTTGTTTCTGTAGTTTCTTTTTATTATTTTACATGGCTACTATGATAATGAAGACTATTTCTGTAAAAAAGTATGGAAAATAAGATAAACTGAAATATCTCAAAAACTATTATAAATAGCTATAGGATATATTGAACAAAACTTTTAGGGTTTTTATTACTCTATTAAATAACATGAAAATATACTGGATGTACCATTTAAAAATTAATATTTATTCATTTAAACTTGTTTAAATTGGAGCCGATGTGTTCAACACCCTGTAGCTTTTATTGCAAATATTAGGTAAAAATTATGTAAACTTGTCCTTGGCCTTACTAAATTCCAAATTTGAATATATTTGTCACAAAATTGAAAACGTTATTTAGGATTGAATTTATGCTTGAAAATGTGACTTTTTTTCTTTAAACTTAATTATCTCAGAAACTATAAAGTTTTGTTATAGTAAACCCTTAATAAAAAAGATTTAAAATTATAAGCTAAATCGAAAATACGATTCGTATATAGGGTGTTCTATTTAAAAAAATACAACTTTATGCTGTCCTAGTTTTTTGGCTCACCCTGTAGAGTCCTAGATATTTTTAAAATTTGCATAAAAATAAACTGTATCAAACAATAAATATAGTTTCTTTGTAAATTTCACCGAAAAGGCACAAACTTACTTCATCCAATCGTTGACTCACCTTGTACACCGATTACTCCGGAACGGCTGCACCGATTTGAATGAAATTTTTTACGTTATGTGCGGTGGTCCCGTATTTTTTTGAATGAAATTGGTGCAGTAAAATCCAAGATGGCGCTGACAATATGGCGGCCAAAAAAATTAATGTTGTCCGATTTTCTCCAAAATTGGTACAGGGGAGTTTTCGAGATCGCACATAACGAACCTAAAATTATTTTAAAAAATTCAATATGGCAGATCCAATATGGGGAATGAAAAAATCAATTTTGTCTTTCAAAATTGATATGAGGGGAGTTTTTGGGATCGCACATTACTAATCTGAAGTTATTAAAAAAAAATTGAATATGGCAGATTCAAGATGGCAGATTAAAGATTCTACATCTCTCGATTTTGTCCCAAATCAATATTGGTGAATCTTTTTTACTGGTAATTGCGACTTTAAAATATTTTTTAAAAAATTTAATCTGGCGAATTCAATATGGCGTCTTAAAATTTTTACATTTTTCGATTTTCTCCAAAGCTGATATAGGGGGTTCTTGAAGATGTAAATTACGAATTTAAAACTATTCTGCTCTAAGAGTTAAGGAATTTTTAGTGGTTCATTTTAGGGTGATTTACAACTTTGGATAAAATGGGTACTTTTTTGCCCCCTTGGAGTCATTTCGAGGTACACTAATCTCGATTAGTCTTAATTCAAATAATTTATGGATATCAAAATTAATTCCAAACTAAAAATCGAAAAATAAAATTTTTCATAAAAAAAAATTGAGCCGACTTCTAAAAGTGCTCTAAAAAGTGAAAAATTAATATAAATTTTTATATGAAATAGAAATTTTTGAAGTCGGCGCCAAATTATTTCTAAATGAAATAAATAACTACTAATATATACAAATTATGGTAAGAAAGCAATTACAAATAAAGTATAGTCAATCTGTTTATGCGAATCACATCAGATATTAGTTTGGCGCCGACTTCAAAAATTTCAATTTTATATAAAAATTTACATTTATTTTTCACTTTTTAGATCACTTTGAGAAGTCGGTTCAATTTTTTTTATAAAAATTTTATTTCATAATTGTTCAATATTTATTTATTTATTTTAATACAAAACTTATATTTTAATCAAAATACTTTCAGAGCCGTAACATTTAATTTAGGTAAAAATATTTTAAATTATATGCTTAATTTTCAATGAAAGTGATGTTTTCCTTCCGGTCTTATAATGACAGAGTGTAACTTTTTTTGCGGGCGTATGATGTGGGAGGGATTCATAACGAAAGGGCTTATTACGCGACTCGACTCTATAAATTACCTAATAAACATAAGTGCGTTATGGTTTCCTTTAAAGAAATGACAAAGGAGCAGGCAAGTAATGGGCTTGTCAACGACAGTGATAACTTCCTGCAAAACTCGTTTGTGATACAATATATAAAAAGAAAATCCTGTAGCTATGACACAATCTTCCATAAATTTTTATGAGTGTTGTAAGAATAAGATAACTGTCAATAAAAATGGTGGTGAGACAAGAATAATCAAACTAACATCAATAACGTGATTGAGATTTCAGGAAGTGTTATATTGTTAGCTATTTCAAAAAATAAATACAATCCTGTGATAAAGCCATTTCTGAAATATTCGGATAACTATCAGAAACTGTAATACACATAAAATGAGGTTGCTTACTGTTCTCAGTGTAAAAGTAGCGTATTTATTGCTACAATGTATTGACAATGAGAATGTGATAAATCAAAATATTACTTGATTACCAAAAAATTAAAATTATTTATATACAGGTACATAAAATATTTTGTAGTGTTTGCTTGAAAACAATTTCAAATTAGTTCTGTAAAGGTATAATGCGTTATTAAACTGTAATTTCTTTATTGAATCATAAAATACCCCCGATAATAAATAACTAACGTATTTGCAAGAAAAATATCTATATATTAGTTCTACATTACATTAACTAAAAATATACAAGGTGTTCTATTTGAAAAAATTAGGAATAATAGCCTAGAAATTAAAAAATCTCAAAATTGATTTTCGGCATTGTTATTTCCAATGGTAGCGTAATTTGATGCTGCATTGTGTAGTCGGGTAGAAT
The DNA here is from genome assembly GCA_034092305.1 of Diaprepes abbreviatus. NCBI lineage: Eukaryota > Metazoa > Arthropoda > Insecta > Coleoptera > Curculionidae > Diaprepes > Diaprepes abbreviatus. The sequence continues at coordinate 1,316,298 of JASJET010000282.1, read as the reverse complement.
GGATAGAATAGAGAATACGTACGAATGAAAACACTCTAAAACTAAATGGTATAGAGAGCCATACTGTTTTAATTGATTCATTAGATACCATTCGTACCATCCTATAAGATTGAAATTTAATCTCATATTAGGCATGAAAAATAGAGCTATCAAACTGACACATCTGAATCTTAGAGCAGAGGCATTATGCCAACTTAATGATATACTATTGAAGAATTCTTACTCTGACAACATTATTAGAAAATTTCTTTATAATACTAAATACAGTATTCCTGAACACATCTTTGAAATAACTTCTCAACCGTCTCTGTTACATATTCAATCTTTAAGCCCAGTTAACACTCTTTCAAATGTAACAGTACAAATTCAGTTTTTCGACACACTATCACATATAGAAAATCTTACTGGCAAATTGATGAATACTTTTAAAAATACAGATATTAAAATAGCTATAAAACAATTACTTTTTCTTCTTCGGGTGTCATGTGCTACACCACACGTCGGCGATCACTTGTCCATAGTATGGTTACATTATCACTAGAGTGCCCCCCTCAGCCTGTCTAAATATAGTTGCCGCGTCTGATATACCACACCAGTTTTTTATATTGCGGAGCAAAGAGTATTGTTTTCGACCTGGCCCCCATCTGGCTTCAATTTTTCCCTGTAGTATTATCCTTGGTATGGAGTAGCGAGGTCCTCTTAGTATATGTCCTAGATATGACACTTTTTGTTGTTTTACAGTGTCGATTAGTTGTCTTTCTACACCAGCTCTTCGTAGAACTTTATCATTCATTATGTGAGCAGTCCAGAGGAGACGCAGTAGTCGGCAGAGTGTCCACAATTCAAAAGCTTCGATCCGGTCCAGCGTCCCAGCCTTAAGTGACCAAGTTTCAACACTATATAGTAGAATAGGCCATACATAACACTGAACCACACATATTTAGGTGTGTGGTGGCATATTTCTATGAAGGTGAAGATCCTTAAGTTTAAAGGAAGTTGTTTTTGCACGGCGAATTCTTCCCTTCACTTCTTCGTCACATTTCCACTTTTCATTCAGACTAGTGCCAAGCTAAGTGAACCGTGCTACATGTTCAATATTTTCCCCGTTGATGTTAAGAGGAGTGATGTACTGATGCCAAGTAATTACCATCATTTTTGTTTTGACAGCATTAATATGCAACCCGAACTGTTCGCCGCACTCATTGAGTTTTTTTAATATTGATTGGAGATCTGCAAAGTTGTTAACTAAGATCGTAGACTGCATTATTTGTTGGCATGCCATTGACTTTGATACCTCGCGTTTCATTTTCTAATGCTAACTCAAATATTTTCTCAATTTAAATATTAAACAGAACAGGCGACAGTACACATCCCTGCCGGACTCCCTTCAGTATATTAAAGATCTCTGTTGACAGATCGCCATCAATACGGATCTCAGCTAACTGTTGTCAATAGAGTTCTCTTATTATTCTAATATCTTTATCATCTATACCGATCTCCTGTAATCTTTCCAACAGTTTTCTGATAGTCGATAAAGCAGATGAAAACACCTTGCCTTTGGTCACAGCACTTTTGTACAAGTAATTTCATTGAAAAAAGAGCTTCTCTAGTGCCAAGTCCCACGATAAAGCCAACCTGTGTGTCGTCACTAATATGCTCACACTTTTTGTATATTCTTGAATGGATTACTCGAAGGAATATTTTAAGAGCGTGACTCATCAAGCTTATCTGTGGTTTTTGCATTTCTTGGGGTTTGTTTTCTTTGGATTAACAATAAACGTAGACTTTAACCAATCCACTGGGATTTGCCCATAGTCACGTTAAAGAGATATGTAAGTTGTTTAATATCGATTTGCTTTAAAACTTCTGCATATATATCGTCGTGACCATTCTTCATACAGTCCATTGTGTACCAGACTTCAGATTCAAGAATTTTTGAACCACTCATGTTTTCAGTGTCATTCGTCTGGGCATCTGTTCGTTGATCACTGAACAAAATCTCCGCATAGTTCTTGCAAGTTTCTTTTAATTCGTCGGTATCCAATATCGCTCTTTCTTGTCTATTTCTTATTGTCTATTGCTTATTCTCTCTAAAATTTATTCTAAAACTAAAACGCCATTACAGCTGAATTGGACGTCCTTCATAGTTTATAAGGTTTTCTGTTCCAACTGTCAATTAGTATATATAAGCCAGACTTTCAGAAGTCTCAAAGGCAGACTCACTTCCCAACGTTGTGATATTAATCGAGGTTTGCCCTTTTGTGCTCTGGCTGAACATGTTTTTAATCAAGATCACCATATTAACTGAGATGGCACTGAGATTCTGGAAAGAGTTCCTGGTTATCACAAAAGGCTCTGCCTTGAAATGGTACATATTAACCAAGAAAGTAACACCATGAATAAAAAAAGTGACACCGAGAGTCTAAGTGCCATTTACAGTTATATTTAAAAATTGTAAATGTAAAATATATCAAAAAATAATTTCTTAACTTTATATTATATTTTTGCTAAATTTCATGCTGGACTACTTACACTACCCACGACACTTCCCGGTTGACACATGACAGGTGTCACTATAAAATGGTGGAACAGTAAAGTAGGATGTTTGTATATATATATATATATATATATATATATATATATATATATATATATATATATATATATATATATATATATATATATATATATATATATATATATATACGTAAGCACAGAGTGCGCAACAATTATTGTTCTATTTTTTTCTTTGTTACGATAACATCGAAGAATATCATCCGTCCACTTAACAGTCCTGTTTTATTCTCCAGCATACATTAACTTTTTATAAAAGAAAAAACACTTTACAACATTATAGCCTAATTGGCCACAAATCACCATGCAAATTTTGTATCAATCAATCTCCTTTTAGCTTTAACAAATAAGCAAAACCAACCATATTTGTTTACCCAACGCCTCATTATGGAAGATGATATCTCTTTAGCAAAAAAGCAACAAAGATGATTAGAGACTGTTGTTAGGTTAGAATCTTATGCACTATTTGGTTTAGCGTTGAGATATTAGGGAGTTTACGCGGTGCGTTTTTACTGGAATTCCTCAATGTAATTCTGAATTTCACTGGAATAGTGCTGGTAATACCCCTAACGCACACAAAAATGTAACTAATTTGTAAATATGACTTAATTATTTCGTTATCTATTAATTTAGTAAATGTCGATAAACTAAGAGCTTTTTTAATCAGTCGGTTTAGATTCCAATTTACAGTCGTTTTTTAATCCATTTTTTCAAGATTGACAAATTTTGCACTGCTGCGCATGCCTAGTGACATACACTATATTCCATACCAATATTCGCAGCACCTTAATACCCCATGAAATAACTAAATTACGACAATATTAGTAGAAGAGCTATTTTCAATATAGAGTGGAAAAAACAGAGCTTTTCTTTGGCTCAATGAAGGATAAAACAGATATTCTGAAAAGCAGTACATTTATAAGGCAATATTTATAGATATAAATAAGTTAAAATAATAGCAATAACATCATCAAATTATAAATTTGGGATTTTGTTCGACCAAATCAATAAGAAAACTTACTAGATCAATTTCGTGAATTTGTCGACGTTTCGACCTCTATTTATAGATCCTTTGCATACAAAATAAAAAATTTTCCATGAAACACTATGCAGGATAATTGTATTCTATTTAGACAAATGGGGAAGAGCGGGCCACAACCAAATAATATATTAAGTCGTACGGGTTGATGTTAGAACAAATATAAATGTAGGCTTACTCCAAATCAAGTTATTCTCACGAGGATTGTCTGAAATACATCATCAGAGATATCCCAATCCACAGATACTAATGACAATTTATATGTCGAACATCAAGGACAATTCGGCATATAACGGAAGGATGCCTTACTTTTGCTTCATTTGGGGACAAAAAGAGGTGTAAGTATGTTCGCAGGCACAGAAAGTGAGTGCCATAAGAACGAGTTTAAGTTGTACTATGATTGAAGAGTGGTTACGGACCAGATAATCATTTATAATAGACCAAAATTTATTTTACTAGATAAAGCATTTATGCAAGCTTTACTGATTGAAGTCTCGCCATGCTTAACAACAAAGCAAGCTTTTTTTGGGGGGAACGAGAAGCAACAAAATGATTCACATAATTCTATACCAAAGAGTTTTCTGCATACTATCAAGAGACTGGCTTTTAGCAAAGACCTGTAGAAAGCTATGCAAAAAGCAGTATTACTTGCGATGATTGCCTTGAAGTTTATCTTTATAAGACCAAAACGTAATCAAGAGCTCAAAATCATAAAAATTAATCATCGTTTAGATATCTGAGTACATCTGGGATAAGCGAATATCCCTAAAGGGAATACCTAGGCCGATAATGTCCTGGATTTCGGCATCCACAAAAATAAAATATAATTAAAATTTGTTTTCCTAAGAGATGATTCACTTTTTAATATTTCAAAAGTATTTTCCGAAAATCTACTTACTTGTTATGCAACATAAGAGAAGGATCGCTTCAATAAAACTTCATTATGGGCTAGTATTGTTAGTAGGAAGACAAGGTGGAAAGAGCGACGACCACTTATTTTCAGCCAGTCAGTCTGTCTATAGGCGTATCCTGTTTTTTCAAACTCTTATATATATATATATATATATATATATATATATATATATATATATATATATATATATATATATATATATACATATGCAATATGAATTATTGATTTGCATAAAATTTTTTACATAATTTTTATTATCGTGATTTTTACCCTAGATTAATACTAAGGACTTACAAATTTAATACAAGATTATAAGATTTTGTAAAATTGTAAAATCTATACAAATCAGCATCCAAGCCTCCAAATTGTCTGTAAAAAGATAAAAATAAACCTATTTGTCATCGCCATAGAAATGACAATTTCAAATAAGTAAACACAATAGGAAATTTCAATAGAGAGAGGCACTGGACAAACGAGAACAAAATGAAACTCCCATCTTATCCTTTTAAAGAGGCGATATCATATTTTTATTGCGGACAGCGGAAACAAATATTCTGTCATAAACCGGACATTCCGGTTAGACAAACGAACATTGTGCAATATTGAATTAACACTATCACCACTAAGCATATCAAAAGTTTTGCTTTGCTTATTCCAAGCCCTTTGAATGTCATCTGTAATAGTCAGCAAAGCAATACAATGAGCTTTTTTGAATTAAGATTGTCTCAAAGGGATAATTTTTTCTTTTTTTTTGGAGTATAAATAAAATACTCAAGTGTCTTATCTATTTTAAAGAATTATTGAAAAATTTTTTGAAAGTGGAGTCATCGATGTTTTCTGAATGAAAAAAAAAACTATATTTATTCTATTATAACAAAATAAAAATAATAAAAATAGATGTACACCCCATGGTGGTAATTCAGGATTTAAAGAAAATTAGAAGGAAGTCTCAAGTAAATCGGATAATCTGTTTCAGAGTTCCACCCCATAAACAGTTCGAGAAAAATTCATTTAGAGTTAAAAAATAATAAAATTAAAAAAAAAAATTGAACCGACTTCCAAAAGTGCGCTAAAAATCCAGACATTATAATCAATTGAGACGAATTAGATCAGCCGCGATAGTTTAGAACGTATTATGGTTATTTTATCTCTTTCTACTATTCGATCCGTTCAAACACTTCTGTCGAAAAAAAATCGGAAACTTGGATGAACTGATTCTATCCTCGTCATTTCAAGATGATGTCCCGCGGTGTTATCAAGTGTATCTTGCCCACTGCATAGCGGATAGCACATAGCAGTCATTTTCAGTTTATTACAGAATCATAAGGAATAATAATAATTAGGTGAGTGATAAATAAGAGTAAAGTGGATATCAAGGATTAACAAATTATATAATTAATATTAGAAGGAACTGTACCTAAATTCCTATCTACTTCTACCTGACTTACTTATAAGATTGTATGACCCTTTGATTACGGCAGGTACACTGCATAATTGGTGTACAAAATTGATCCGTCTCTTTTCTTAAGTATGTAATTATTTTTCCTTCATGGAAATAAACAAGCGGCAATAAAATAATAAATTTTGCCTTTTACATGAAAAGACCAAATCAGTTCATTTCAGAACATTGAAGTGCAAACATTTCTAGTGTTTGTTTAAAAGATTTTTCTCCATATCTTGGCAAAATGGATCACTACGTTAGTGATAGTGATTCTGGTATAGATTTAAGTGTGGATTTGGACTACTTTTTAGAGGAAATGCAGGAAATGTTTCTTGAATTAGCAAACGAAAGTTTAAATTCTTCGAGGGATGAGAGTAGTGAAGAAGAAATATTGGACAATTTTCCACGTGATACAGAATTATCGATAGAAGAAATGTTGGACGCCGTCATAGGATCCTACAGTGAATCGAATGACGACAGTAATAATGAAATACAGAACGAGAGCTGTCATTATTCAGATCATAACATGAACCATGATAGAGAAGAAATGGAAGACAATATGGTTAATAACTTAGAAAGATCGATAGAAATGATGTTAGAAGCCAAGCTAGCATCTTATAGTGGTGACAACAGTACTAATGACAATAAGGAGGACGAGGAAGATCAATGGAAGAGGATATGCCACCACCGATCAGGCATTCCACTCCTAGGAGACAAATGTAATTTTAAATTACTAATTTTTAAAAAACTAATTTTGAGGTTAAATTTTGACTGTGGAGTAGGCTTAATGGGGATACCACGTTAAAAAAAAGCGCTTGGAACTCTACCTCTTGGGTGGTGTGGAAAAGAGTTCATGTACTATATATTATACATTCTTTTTCCTTAACTAAATATTAATTATAATACTTACAAATATCATATTACTCTATTTTTTCGTTTCTACCAAAACATCCCAAAAATACACTTACACAACAATATATGTTAAATTAATAATATTTTTATAAAAAAATTGAACCGACTTCTAAAAGTGCGCCAAAAAGTGAAAAATAACTATAAATTCTTGTATAAAATTGAAATTTTGATCACAATGACATAATTAAAATAATGATAAAATTCCAAAATAGCCGTAAATGAATAAAATATCGTCCCAGCAATGGACCTTTAGAATACGGTAAAATTTATCAAGCAATACTACCCTATAGTCGCCTTATTCGCTCAGACAGCTTCGATATTTCAAAGCTTTATTTAATAAATTATATTTGACGTTATCTCAATCTTATGTCTCCGCGTATGTTCACCCGTTTTGTATCCGTGTAAAATCGGAATTTTTAAATGACAATCGAAAGAGGCACCAATAAAGTATTTTGGTTTTAAGAGAATAACGATAATCAATCAAAAAGTGAGTGGGTTAAAGACTTAATGGCGGAGGAAATATGAGTCAATTAAATTTAATAATGCATGGAGGGTGTTGGGAAATTTTAAATTGGATTGATAACAAATAAATAAAAAAACTCCAAAAAATTTAAGGGGGTCTATTGTCTATAGCAGTGGTTCCTAACCGGTGGGTGATGACCCAGAAGAGGGTCGCCCTGACCTTTTTGGAGAGTCGCCGATAATCAGTTTTAAAAATTAAAATTTTATTTAATGAATGGACGGCCGGTGCACGTACTTGGTGAAATCCGACTGGAACAAGCTAGCCGGGTAGTTTACAACGATCGCGACCTGCCCTTGTCTCTCGAAGAGCGTATAAGCGAGAGAAATTTCAAAATGGATAGCCTAATGTTCAACTGAGCTGTGAATAATCGAAAAAGTACTCCCTATTTTAAGAAGTTTTAGGTACGTTAGTATTCGTATATTTTATTGCTTTTCCACAAAATGAAAAACTATTTCACGCCACTGAACCCAAGTGTTCGAAATTTATCATATAATAGTTGACAATAGTAACCCTGTATATCAAAAATTTCCACTATTCTTACTTTCGACCCATTGTTTCTTTATTAATTAATAGTATAAAATCCGGATTAAAATTTCATATAGAAGATTTCGCTTTAAGGTCACACGTACTTGCATATATTTTGATTTTCAAAATTTTGTTCTTATATATATTTTGCTTCAAGTGTATGTGATCAATATATATTGCCGGTCATGACTTACGGGTGTGAAGAAGAAAATAACTGCAAATCTCCAAGTAACTTTAGAGTGATGGAAAGATACATGCTAGGAATATCTAAAACTGATCGTAAAAGAATAGATTGGATACAACAGAAAATCCAGGTAATTGATGTAATACAAAGAATAAAATCTCTGAAATGGCAATGGACAAGAGGAACAGAGAATAAAGGGACCAGGGGGACAACTATGTGGTATCGCAGAAAAGTCAAGAGACTTACGAGACGCCCGATTCTCAGATGTAAATGACATTCTCAGGCAGCAAAATACAGAAAAATATGGGCATAAACCAAAAGAACACTGAATAAATTATTTCACCAAATAGAACAAGGAACTACAGGAACACTGAATAAGCACTACTGCGCGGTATCTGAGTATGATAATAATGAAGGACTCCGCATACCCACGGGATACCTGAAAATCTTCGATTACACATCACACCCGTGGAAACATCCAACATAATATTTCGCCAAAATCTTATGTGGAATTCTTATGTGTGGCTCCTATCGTTATTCACTTAGAACTGATAGTAATCTCTATTTTCTGGAGAGTTTTGTTAAGTTGGTTTGATTTGTGATTGGTGGAGCGGTTTTACAGACTCCTCCACTCTGTAGATTGAGATATATTTTTTGCTATTCTCTCGTGTATTTGATGTTTTTTTTCTTGATTTTTATTACTGTTTTCCTTCAGTTGGAATATTTAAAGCATCATCCCATTTATTTTAGTCCTGCTTTTTCTACTTCTAGGGCCTCGCTTATTGCGCGTACTTTATAGTTTTTTATTGGTATAGTTTTGTCGTATTGTTTGTCCTACGCTTGTTTGATGCCAAGTTTCACATAAAATACTGTAAATGTCATGATTTTGGAGACTGATCTTATCTTGGGGGGTTCTCAGGGTGTTGTTTTCTTATAGTATGAATTTGGGTATATATATGGTATAAATATATATATATATATATATATATATATATATATATACATATATATATATATATATATATATATATATATATATATATATATATATATATAGTGTATTTTATTTTTTCTTGTTTTACATTTGGTTTTCTTAGGTGAAGAGGTCTTGGTACTAGTATGTTGACTACTGCCTGCTTTTGTAAAGCAGGCAGTAGTTCCTAATCTTAATAAAATAATTTATATCATACTGTCATATTTAGAATATTTTCATTTGTACATAATTTTAAAAATGTGACGACTTTTGTGTGAAACTTTTAATGATTTGTGATTTTATGTTTTTAGAAACTGATATTGTTAGAAAACATTGATGAAGATCAAGAAGTAAGGTCGAAACGTTTGTAATAAAAAAAAAAACAGTAAACCATCTATGAGGAAATAAGTTAATTTTTATTCCACTGCCGATCCGAATGCCCAAGAAAAGAGAAAGCAGTATGTATATATATATATATATATATATATATATATATATATATATATATATATATATATATTTTCTTCTTGTATTTTTTTTGGGATTTTTCTATTTGTTTATTTTTTAAATTTTCGGTTTTATTGGGTGTAAAATCCGTTTTATTAATAAAACTGCATTTGTTTTATTTATTATGCATATCTATTGACGTTTCGGTCACACTTGATCTTCTTCAGAATGATTTTTTTATAACTATAACAAAAAAAAAATTTTTTTGCTGTATTATAACATAAAATTAATAAGTTGAGTTTACAACATATCTTCTGTTTTTATCAAGTCTTCTTTGGAAAACAAAGCACTCACTTAAGTATATAATGACAGTGACATACGCTCTAAGAACAGACATAAAAGTTTCTTAATTTTCGTTAAGTTTAGAGTTCTTAGAGCGTATGTCACTGTCATTATCTACTTAAGTGAGTGCTTTGTTTTCCGAAGAAGTTGCAAATTATTATGCATCATGGCTGTCCATGGCGCACTTGTCATAAGTAAATAAATTATCCAGTATGTTGCTTAATAATATTTAATTTCTGTTCTTATGTCTAATCCAATCGCAAATAAATTAGTACCGTTAGATTCGTCAAAGAATGCTTTTTTCGAAAAGTAGTTGTCAAAAAGGGGTCGCCATTTGAAAATTAATAGTTAGAAATGAAAACGTAATTTTGTCAACTTGTCTTATTCCTGTCTTTCATACTAGTAACTAAAACTTTGCGATTGTATTTTTTTTGACATCACGTAAGGCCCTTAGATTAGTTTGCGTCCGATCATGGCCACCTAGATGCAATTTTAAAAGTGGCTCTAAAAAAATGAAGTAGACGTAAAAAGTTTTTAAAATTTCAGATTATGATCTAGAATTGTCTCAGAAATCCAAAAATGTTAAAATATATAGGGTGTTCCATTTAAAAATTCAAAACCGGGGCCATTTCCGGTGAAACCGGAAGTGCCCGGAAAGTGGAAAATATGCCAAAATTCTCCTCTTCACATACCATTTACCTGTACCAGTTTTCATTTTGATACACCTAATACTCTAGAAATTATGACTTGTGTAATAGATTCGTTGACACCCGGTATATATATATATATATATATATATATATATATATATATATATATAACTATTTCTGCAACGTTTTGCGTATACCCCGTAGAAAAATAATTACTTTAATTTATGTTTGCGTGTGAGATATTGGGTATATAAATTATATCCAGGATTCATAATTAAAACTAAAATGGTCATAAATTAATTATTAGGAACGTTAGCCGCTAATGTTATTGCGGTACAACGTTTTGCGGAAACCCATTCCGGATGACATTTATAATAAACATTTATTAGTGCAATTTTAATATCCTGTATGCATTTTATATTTAAGGATGTATTAACTATAAAATATCTATTCAATTAAGTATATCTGGATATTCAGTTTATAGATTAACGTGAACAGAAAGCTGCTCTAACACTAAACTTTCAAATACTCACGTTATCTGATAACTGGCTCTTACAGATCTCAGTACATATATAATGTGTGTTTTAATTAATCATAAATCCTTCTTAATCAATGTCTCAGCAGATTGATGTCGAGGAAAAACTTAATCAAGAATTAATTTGTTTTAAATTCTAATTTCTAATTATCAACTTAAAGGATATAGATGAAGCTGTCCTAAATCAAAAATATTTAATCACAAAATATTACATTTTTTTAAATTTAAAACTAACTTTAATATATCAAAAGAACAGTGAAGGGGTGATTGCTTTTTGATTAACCATTTATCTTCTTTAATCAGTACTTCGGCAGATGTGGAGGAAGACAACAATCAATAAACAATTTATATTTGTCTTAAATTTCGCATAATTTCGCCTCCCAAACTAAGAATTAATAAATAAACTCAATCATAAATCAGTCGCTATTAAGTAAATACCTCTAAAATATTGCCTTTAGGACACTTATTTTTCCAGGGTCGGGTCTAGATTTGGAAAATAATCAAAATCTAAGAAATATTCAAGACTGCTAATAACGTAGGAGTAGAAGAAACAGAGTACGCCACCCTGATTCAGGATCCTAGATAAGGGCAATGGCGATGTGTTAAAATTATAAACAGGGAAGAAAAAGAAAGTATTGGGCTTACAGTATCATATGAACATCAAATCTAATAATATTATTAAAATAATCTTTATAATTTTTTAAATATGGCTTACCTTTACTAATGCCGAAAAAATTTATACAATTTCCTTCCCTTTACTCGCCATTTTCACGCGGCACCAGCCCACTGAGTCAGCCCGCATAGATCGACTAAGTATTCTAAATGCCATTAGATCACTCTAAATTGATTCCTAAGTGAGTAAGGAAGATGCGATTCTTTTAACTGCTGTTGACCATCAAACGTCACCGTGCGTATGACAGCCCATTGTTTGCGAAGACTAGAAAACGTCGTGACTCTAGTGAAAATAACCTTTTTCTTTTAAAAGAGAGAGTCTATGTACAGCAATTTCCTTTGAATAACATAAATATTGTACACTGTGCTGGTAGATAGTAATATTGTATTTAAAAAGCTGATAGACCTTGATATATGTTTGTTTGAGTGCTGGCCCTGATGGGATTCCACCAGTCTTCATGAGGAACTGTTGTGGTTACACTGGCTGTACCACTGACTACAATATACAGATTTGGGTGTCTTTGTCCAAAAGTGCAGATCATTCCGACATACTTAACAACCATCCTATAGCTGGTTTATCGGCTTTAGAATCGCTGGTTGCAGATGATATTTCCTTCACGTTCCGTTGAGTCTTTTTGAAATATCAGCACAGATTTCTATTTGGGAAGAAATGACAGACTATTTTGGCAATTTATTCTAGCTTTTTGAGGGCCGCCCTTGATCTTTTATTGCAAGTCGCATCGCTTTACTTTGAGTTCAGAAAGGCATTTGGTGCAGCAAATCATCGCAATTTATTGAATAAGCTGCACCAATATGGAGTCGGACCACCGTTAATTTGGTGCAGTAAATCATCGCAATTTACTGAATAAGTTGCAGCAATATGGAGTCGCACCACCTATAATTTCTGGATAGCCAGTTATCTGTCTGATTGAACACGGGTGGTCAGGATTTGCGGTAGATTGTTGGGGAAAATAAAGGTGCGGTCTACGGTTCCGCAAGTATCCCATATGTTCTTGTTCTTACCTATATTTTCCAGGTATTCCTATCTTATTTTTGAGGATAACTTAAAGGTTTATAGTCAAGTGGAGTATTTCGGAGATTGCTTTATATTGGAGAATGAAATCTCCAAATTGGTTTCTTGGTGCAGAGATAATAAAATATTTCTCAAAATATCGAAATGCAAGATGATTTCCTTTTCTAGGAAGCTAAAACCTATCCTATCAGTTTACTGAATTGGTGACACTGAGATCACTAGAGTAACTGTTATTGGGAGTCACATTGGACAGTGAATTACATTTTACTGCACACATCGATAGTTTCATTATTTACAACTGCAATACCAGCAACGGCTAAGAGTGCTTAAATTGGATTTCTTGGAGACGCATAGAATTCAGCTCACTATTGGTCATAGAATATTTGCAGGTATGGTTGCTTGTCCTGATTTGCTGGCACTGCTTAACTTTCGTCTCTCTAACCAAACCTCTATTAAAGAAAATAGGTTCGTCAATAGGCTTATGAACCACTACAATTCGTTCCTGCCTTGTGACTTTGATTTCTACTGTTCTTCTCTGTCCTTCAAGAGGATGGTGAGATACACCTTGAATAGAGTACTTAGCTGTTCACTGTGAGTGCTCAGGTTCTCCCTCCATACGCGTTTCGACTACCTTATGGTCTTGTCAGTGGAGCCGTATCGAACCAAGGGCAACTGTTATAAAAAAAAATATCCTGCCCATATGTCTCGGAATTTATATTTTATACAGCACGTGTTATTTTCGGTTCAATACACTTCCACTGGGCCGGACATGTGGCGAGAATAGAAGACGCTAGGTGGATTAAATGCATTATAGAGTGGCGTCCTAGGCTCCAGGCATTTAGAAGTAGGGGCAGACCTCCAACACGGTGGACTGATGATATCAAGAGAATCGCAACAAACTGGATTCAATCAGCACAAGATCGGGAACATTGGAAACGATTGTGGGAGGCCTATGTTCAGCAGTGGACGCTACAGGCTGTGTGATGATGATGATGATGATGATGATGACACTTCCACTGACGAGACCATAAAGTAATCGAAACGCGTATGGAGAGAGGAGCAGAGTTGTATTTGTAGGAAATGAACTATCGGTATATATTCTTTCCTTTTCTCTCTGCTTGAAAGGAGAATATATACAGGCAATAATAATTAATGTTATTCTACTAAATCTATATTGGTTCGGGAGATTTTTCTGTGATGATAAATGAATTAAATTTGTGATATTATGATATAAAAATTTATATTAGAACGGTATTAAACCTTTTTTGAATCTAACGGCCAAAAATCATATTGAGATAACCTCTCATCTACAAATAATTTAAACTGATGTTATAAATTTACTTATAAAGAGATGAACAGTGCAACTTTTCATTGTTTATGATGTTAAGAAAAGTGATACAGGGCTTGATTTGGTGCCGTGATTTTCCTTCATCTTGCAATTATCTGAGCGTTCCTGTAGATTCACCATAAAAATCTGGTCACCTCAGTGTCGGTGCATTAATATTACTTCTAAATTTACAAGCTAAATCCAATTGACAACGGGAAAGAAAAAAATCGTCGTCAAAACTTGAAGTTCCTATTAGTATTTTAAAAACAACTTCAGTTTCTTACTTACATTCGATCAGATCATGTGCGAATAAATCGCGGCCTGAATACGACCCTGATTTTGATTCCCTCGGATCCATTTTCAATGCAACATGTAATTTGGGACCTACACGCTGCCAACGATCCATATGCAGGTAAAGTAGGAACCTGTAATTATCGACTTTATTTTTGACGACGTCCACGGCACACCGCGACCCAACATTCAATTATAGTTGGACCACCCAAATGTTGTAAATCAATTTTCATTAAAATGATCAAGAACAACTTGGTGGGTAGTGGTCATGTCCTTAAATACTTTAAAAATTATTTCCATGTGTATACAGGGTGTCCGGTAAATACATGTCAAAGTCTGGGTAGTGTATAGAAAGCATCCAAATAACATTAGTGTTTGGCTTTTTGAGCTGTAGCTCAGGTGTTAGTTTTTATAGCTAAAACTCGTTTTTTCAGAAGCACGACGTGAAATTTTGACATTGAATAGAAACAGTCACTTCTTGTAAATTCTGAGTCACTGAATTTCAACTCAGAAATTCTTCTTCTTAACAGGTTTTTCAAATATCCTAACCTAAAATGCAAAAAACCCAACCCTGGCCTATATTTGCGGTTAAAAACTATACATAGTATTTGAAAGTATAAGTTTTACTCTTTAAAATGCCGCTTAGCGTGCTCAAATATCTTTCTTCTTTTCGAGATATTCGATTTTGAAAATTTCAAATTCTAAGAATTTTTAAATTTTAAAAATCTTCATCTTTCGTGACTGATAAGCTTTTAAGTCACAATTCTGATAAATCTTGGATATTTCAGGGTTATCAAAGCATCGTCCAATTCAACTTTATCATTAGTTTTGCAAAATAAATTTTGTTGTAAATTTGTTTAAACAAATTATTGCAAAACTCATTATTTTTTTAAATAAATGCTTTCATTGCATTTTACAACAATAAATACGTTTAAACGAGTCCTTATCGGTATTATATATATACAGGGTGATTCAAAAATCGATCACAAAACTTAAGGGGGTGATTCTACTTGACAAAATAAGGGTAGAGCTTCATATAATTTTTTTTCAAAATGTCATTCGTTTTCGAGTTACAAGCCGTCCAAGTTCAAGTTTTTATTTTTTGTTTTTTGAATTACTCGCTTACAGGAAAACTGATTTGACTAATATTTGAAAGATAGGCTAAGTCTTCTGCGCTTCATCATTTTAGTAACAATTCACATTGATTGTTTGCCGCTAGAGGGCACTTTACCTACATTGAAAATTGTTTTTTTGTCATAATTTTTTAGTGTTGACAGCTACAGTAGTTTTTGGCATAATTTCTTAAAGACTGATGCCAGGCCTTTAAAAAAGATGCTCTTTATTTACATCGCTAAACCCAACGGTTTAGACGTAAATCACCCTTAAAAATTAAGTGGTAAATTTACTTTTCTCATTTCATTACCACCAGCTACCAGGTAAATAGCTATCAAAGTATACTAGAGCTGTCAGTTTAACATCAAATAAATTCGCTTTTTAAACTATTTAATTTATAATCTTAAAATAACTAATAATGGCTAATCACCAATATTCAAATATCGAATATTGTGATATCCATTTTTGTTATGGAAAAGCAAATGGTAATGCAGAGTTGGCAAGAAGATATTATATGGAGAGTTATCCGGAAAGAAATATCCCTCATGCTCAAACATTTTCCAGTGTGCACAGGAGGCTTGCGGAATGTGGTTCCTTTAAAAGTTATAATGGAAATAGGGGAAGACCTAGAACTGCTAGAAACGTGCAACAAGAAGAAAGAGTGCTTGAAATTATTGAAGATAATCCAGGTATTAGTACTAGAAAAATTGGGAATGAAGTGCGGCTCTGTCAGGCTAGTTCATGGAGGATACTAAAAGAAGAACAACTCTACCCGTTTCATTCAAAAAAGGTGCAGGCTCTTTATGACGATGATCGGCCGAGACGGTTGGAAATGTGCAATCAGATCCTAGCTAAGTATGAACACGATAATCGATTAATTGGCGTCATATTATTCACTGACGAAGCTGGTTTCACTCGTGATGGCATAACAAATCTACACAACATCCACACATATGCTTACGAGAACCCAAACAATGTGGTAGAAACGAAACATCAGCGTAGATTTTCACTAAATGTGTGGGCAGGGATAATAGGAGATTACCTTATTGGTCCTCATTTCTTTGATGGCCCATTAACTAGTGACGTATGCTTAGATTTTATCCAAAATCGTCTCCCATTGTATCTGGAAGATGTGCCATTGGAAGTAAGGGCCAACATGTGGATCCTCCAAGACGGAGCTCCGCCCCACTTTAGTATACGTGTCCGACAGTATTTGAATGCAACGTATCCTGAGCGATGGATAGGACGAAGTGGACCATTGGCATGGGCAGCGAGGTCACCAGACCTTAATCCTATGGATTTTTTCTTTTGGGGTCATTTGAAACAATTGGTGTACGATATTCCAGTAATCAACGTCGAGGATCTTCGCTTCAGGATAATCGAAAAGTGCCAAATTATTAAAGAAACACCAGGAATTTTTCATCGAGTTAGGCGACATTTTTTGAAGAGTGTTAGGAAATGTATGGAAGAAAATGGGGGACATTTTGAGAATCTTTTTTAGTTTGTTTAGTACTGTTTCATTAATTTTTATCAATTAAATGTATATCGCAATAATCCATAATATGAATATTTACTGATTAGCCATTATTAGTTATTTTAAGATTATAAATTAAATAGTTTAAAAAGCGAATTTATTTGATGTTAAACTGACAGCTCTAGTATACTTTGATAGCTATTTATCTGGTAGCTGGTGGTAATGAAATGAGAAAAGTAAATTTACCACTTAATTTTTAAGGGTGATTTACATCTAAACCGTTGGGTTTAGCGATGTAAATAAAGAGCACCTTTTTTAAAGGCCTGGCATCAGTCTTTCAGAAATTATGCCAAAAACTACTGTAGCTGTCAACACTAAAAAATTATGACATAAAAACAATTTTCAATGTAGGTAAAGTGCCCTCTAGCGGCAAACAATCAATGTGAATTGTTACTAAAATGATGAAGCGTAGAAGACTTAGCCTATCTTTCAAATATTAGTCAAATCGGTTTTCCTGTAAGCGAGTAATTCAAAAAACAAAAAATAAAAACTTGAACTTGGACGGCTTGTAACTCGAAAACGAATGACATTTTGAAAAAAAATTATATGAAGCTCTACCCTTATTTTGTCAAGTAGAATCACCCCCTTAAGTTTCGTGATCGATTTTTGAATCACCCTGTATATATATATATATATATATATATATATATATATATATATATATATATATATATATATATATATATATATATATATATAATTAATTTCACATTTCAAAAAATCTTCAGACGATCATTACAAAATAATTAAGAATATCCAGAATTCACAAAGCTTCTTCTACAAATACAAAGTCTACAAATGCATATCGTTTAGAGTTTATATTTAGTTTGCAAAATTTGTTATTTAATATTTTATTTATAATAAAATATATCGTAATAACGATAACAACTCTTTTGAATGTATTTATTTTTGTAAAATGCAATGAAAGCATTTATTTACACAGTAATGAATTTTGCAATAATTTGTTTAAACAAATTGTTCAAACAAATTTGTTTTAACAAATTGTTTTAACAAATTTATCTTGAAAAATTAATGTTAAGTTTGGATTGAGCGATGCTTTGATAGTTTTAAAACAAATATAGGTTATAAGAACTATCGTTTAAAATCTTATCACCCACGAAACTAGCAGGTTTTTAAAATTGGAAAAATTCATGAAAGTTGAAATTTTCAAAAATAAATATCTCGAAGAAAAAGGAAGATATTTGAGCAAACTCAGCGGCATTTGAAAGGATAAGATGTTATGTATAATTTTTTAAGGAAGAAAAATATCGCGATGATACAAACCCGCAAATTTAGGCCAAAATAGTCTTTTTAGCACTTTCTGGTTAGGGTATTTAAAAAACCTGTTATGATGGAGCCATTCTGAGACTGGATTCCAATCCAGCAACCAAAAATCAACAAGACATGACTATTCTTATTCAAAGTACAAATTTCACATCATGTCTGTGGTTATCTTCTACTTCACAATTACTCTAACATTCTTTTATGTGTTCTAAAATCTTCTTCTTTGTTTTACCCACTTTCGTATTTCTTGTATTCAGCATTGTTGTCTAATTCCTTCGTAGAATATGCCTTAGATAATGAGTTGAATTCAAATGTTAAACAGGTATTTTAATAGTACCTCTACAAGTGCAAATATATGGGGAAATACTAGGAGTAAGTTTGCCTTTAAAACTGATAATTGTCCGATAAACATGGATTAAAAGAGGGGATATTGTGGAGCAACTTGTTTTTAAAAAGATTAATTTTAGTTATATACCAGATTTTGAAGTTCCAGTCTTCACCCATTATTAAAAACAAGCAATTTGTCACACCCGCATAAGTAAAAATCATATTTTTAAACCTTACAGTTTTTGCTTTACTATATTTTACAATAAAAAGCAAAAACGTTTATAATCGATGGCAGATATGATCTCTTCAGAAGGATGTTCAATGGTGTCTATCATTGGGGGGGGGGGGGCAGAGGAGCCATAGAATGCAAGCACAAGGAATTTTATTATCAGCATATAAAATGATTTTAAAGATTTATTAATAATTTATATTTATTAACTGACGTTTGTCCACAGTGCATATATATTCAATTGCGAATTTCTCTATGTTAACAGTGATATTCGCTTCCTTGTTAACAAATTTGATTAAACCTCCTGGTATCATGTGGACCGTTTGATGGAAAGGCAAAGTTGTCAAAAAATATATTAGCGAAATTATGTTAAAGAGATTCAAAATTGCATTTGTTAAGATATAAACCTGTATTACCCAATTTCTCATTCCGTTGTAGCAGATTCTAAATATATTATCAAAATTAAAAGTTTAAGTTTACGTTTCTTTCAGAAATGTGCGATAAAGACCTTTTTTTTCTATTTCTGAACATGGGGTATGTTAAATAATCAATCTTTAACAATATTATTTGGGGCTACATTTAAAGGTGTTTTCTCGCAAAAACCCCCGATGAAAAATATTGAAAAATTTCAAGGTTATTTTTCACATACTAAATAATCATATTTCGAAGTTTTATCGATTTTCAGATTAAAATGTATAATCATTGAACATCCTGAATATAATGGTATATAGCAAAAATTTTGCATTTTTCAAATTTTACCAATTACTTTTCTGTCTTTGCGATTACTTTATTGGGAGATAATAACTTATTTAAATATTTATTACATCTATTGTAATGAATATTTTATTTTATTTGCTGTATATATTACTTAACGATCATAAAATTTATATTTTATTGCAGTTTAATAGGTAGGATAATTAAACTTGTAATTAACTAGACGAAAGAAAATTTGCTTAAGGCAAACTGCATTTATATTTTGAGGGTTTTTATAAAGTTTGTTATTCAACAAACCGAAAATGATGTCTTACTAACAGTATTGTATCTAACGTGGAGACCTTTACTGACAGGTTCGGATTCAAAAATGGTCCGATATTGAAACTATAGAAATAAAATATAATGGTTTTCAAACTTAAAATACTTCAAATTCTTTATTCATGCTATTAACAACCTAAAATTGTTTTATACACTTTCGAAACGAAGATTCATTTGATAACAAAATTGATAATATAAACTCTCAACATAAAATAATCAATAAAATTATGAACCTGAACTTTTAATCGATTAATATAGTCGAAAAAGGATATTCGCCAGTGGTCAATTTTATTAGCGAGGTTAGCAAATTAATAATTTAACAAATAATTGCTCATAATTTTTTTTCTTAAATTGTTTATTTCGGTGACAGTTGATGGTGAAAAAAGTATGGCAGAGATTTACTCCCCGAAACCTACCCTTAGCGACAAAAATAGGGTTGAGAATAGAATTATATTTTTTATTTCCGACCCTGTAGGTTACAATGAGCATTTTATTTTCTTAAATTATTTAGTTCGAGGACAGTTCATTGTAAAAAAAGTTTGGCCGCGATTTACTCTATGGAACCTACCCTTAGCGACAAAAATAGGGTTGAGAATAGAATTATATTTTTATTTCCGACCCTGTAGGTTACAATGAGCATTTAATTTTCTTAAATTATTTAGTTCGAGGACAGTTCATTGTAAAAAAAGTTTGGCCGCGATTTACTCTATGGAACCTACCCTTAGCGACAAAAATAGGGTTGAGAATAGAATTATATTTTTTATTTCCGACCCTGTAGGTTACAATGAGCATTTTATTTTCTTAAATTATTTAGTTCGAGGACAGTTCATTGTAAAAAAAGTTTGGCCGCGATTTACTCTATGGAACCTACCCTTAGCGACAAAAATAGGGTTGAAAATAGAATTATATTTTTTATTTCCGACCCTGTAGGTTACAATGAGCATTTTATTTTCTTAAATTATTTAGTTCGAGGACAGTTCATTGTAAAAAAAGTTTGGCCGCGATTTACTCTATGGAACCTACCCTTAGCGACAAAAATAGGGTTGAGAATAGAATTATATTTTTTATTTCCGACCCTGTAGGTTACAATGAGAATTTTATTTTCTTAAATTAATTAGTTCGAGGACAGTTCATTGTAAAAAAAGTTTGGCCGCGATTTACTCTATGGAACCTACCCTTAGCGACAAAAATAGGGTTGAGAATGAATTATATTTTTTATTTCCGACCCTGTAGGTTACAATGAGAATTTTATTTTTTTAAATTAATTGGTTCGAGGACAGTTCATTGTAAAAAAAGTTTGGCCGCGATTTACTCTATGGAACCTACCCTTAGCGACAAAAATAAGGTTGAGAATAGAATTATATTTTTTATTTCCGACCCTGTAAGTTACAATGAGAATTTTATTTTCTTAAATTATTTAGTTCGAGGACAGTTCATTGTAAAAAAAGTTTGGCCGCGATTTACTCTATGGAACCTACCCTTAGCGACAAAAATAGGGTTGAGAATAGAATTATATTTTTTATTTCCGATCCTGTAGGTTTGAATGAGAATTTTATTTTTTTAAATTATTTAGTTCGAGGACAGTTCATTGTAAAAAAACTTTGGCAGCGATTTACTCTATGGAACCTACCCTTAGCGACAAAAATAGGGTTAAGAATAGAATTATATTTTTTATTTCCGACCCTGTAGGTTTGAATGAGAATTTTATTTTCTTAAATTAATTAGTTCGAGGACAGTTCATTGTA
Organism: Diaprepes abbreviatus; assembly: GCA_034092305.1. Classification (NCBI taxonomy): domain Eukaryota; kingdom Metazoa; phylum Arthropoda; class Insecta; order Coleoptera; family Curculionidae; genus Diaprepes; species Diaprepes abbreviatus. The sequence goes on along the minus strand of JASJET010000282.1, from coordinate 1,294,653 downwards.
AAAAAAGTTTGGCCGCGATTTACTCTATGGAATCTACCCTTAGCGACAAAAATAGGGTTAAGAATAGAATTATATTTTTTATTTCCGATCCTGTAGGTTTGAATGAGAATTTTATTTTCTTAAATTATTTAGTTCGAGGACAGTTCATTGTAAAAAAACTTTGGCCGCGATTTACTCTATGGAACCTACCCTTAGCGACAAAAATAGGGTTGAGAATAGAATTATATTTTTTATTTCCGATCCTGTAGGTTTGAATGAGAATTTTATTTTTTTAAATTATTTAGTTCGAGGACAGTTCATTGTAAAAAAACTTTGGCCGCGATTTACTCTATGGAACCTACCCTTAGCGACAAAAATAGGGTTGAGAATAGAATTATATTTTTTATTTCCGATCCTGTAGGTTTGAATGAGAATTTTATTTTTTTAAATTATTTAGTTCGAGGACAGTTCATTGTAAAAAAACTTTGGCCGCGATTTACTCTATGGAACCTACCCTTAGCGACAAAAATAGGGTTAAGAATAGAATTATATTTTTTATTTCCGACCCTGTAGGTTACAACGAGCATTTTATTTTCTTAAATTAATTAGTTCGAGGACAGTTCATTGTAAAAAAAGTTTGGCCGCGATTTACTCTATGGAACCTACCCTTAGCGACAAAAATAGGGTTGATAATAGAATTATATTTTTTATTTCCGACCCTGTAGGTTACAATGAGAATTTTATTTTCTTAAATTATTTAGTTCGAGGACAGTTCATTGAAACTCACAGGGTCGAAAATAAAAAATGCAAATCTATTCTCACCATTATTTTCCCTGCTATGGATACGTTCCAAAGAGTAAATCGAAAACATACTTTCCTCAATATCAACTGTCATCGAAATAAATAATTTAAGAAAATAAAACTCTCATTGAAACTTATAGGGTCGGAAATAACAAAAATAATTCTATTCTCAGCCCTATTTCTTTCGCTAAGGGTGGGTCCCAGAGAGTAAATCGCGGCCATATTTTTTTACAAAGAACTATCGTCGAACTAAATAATTTTAGAAAATTAAATTCTCATTGAAACTTACAGGGTCCGAAAAAAAAAATTCTATTCTCAACCCTACTTTTGTCGCTAAGGGTAGGTTCCGGATAGTAAATCGCGGCCATACTTTTTTTACAGTGAAGTGTCCTCGAACGAAATAATTTAAGAAAATAAAATTCTCATTGAAAGTTACAGGGTCGGAAAAAAAATTTATTCTATTTTCAACCCTATTTTTATCGCTAAGGGTAGGTTCCGGATAGTAAATCGTGGACATACTTTTTTTTACAATGAACTGTCCTTGAACTAAATAATTTAAGAAAATAAAATTCTCATTGAAACTTACAGGGTCGGAAAGAACAAAAATAATTCTATTCTCAACCCTATTTATTTCGTTAAGGGTGAGTTCCGGATAGTAAATCGCGGCCATACTTTTTTACAGTGAAGTGTCCTGGAACTAAATAAATTAAGAAAATAAAATTCTCATTGAAAGTTGCAGATTGGGAAAAAAAAATTATTCTAGTTTCAACCCTATTTTTATCGCTAAGGGTAGGTTCCGGATAATAAATCGCAGCCATACTTTTTTTCAATGAACTGTCCTTGAACTAAATAATTTAAGGAAATAAAATTCTCATTGAAACTTACAGGGTCGGAAATAACAAAAATAATTCTATTCTCAACCCTATTTTTGTCGCTAAGGGTAGGTTCCATAGAGTAAATCGCGGCCAAACTTTTTTTACAATGAACTGTCCTCGAACTAAATAATTTAAGAAAATAAAATTCTCATTGTAACCTACAGGGTCGGAAATAAAAAATATAATTCTATTCTCAACCCTATTTTTGTCGCCAAGGGTAGGTTCCATAGAGTAAATCGCAGCCATACTTTTTTACAATGAACTGTCCTCGAACTAATTAATTTAAGAAAATAAAATTCTCATTGTAACCTACAGGGTCGGAAATAAAAAATATAAGCCTATTCTCAACCCTATTTTTGTCGCTAAGGGTAGGTTTCATAGAGTAAATCGCGGCCAAACTTTTTTTACAATGAACTGTCCTCGAACTAATTAATTTAAGAAAATAAAATTCTCATTGTAACCTACAGGGCCGGAAATAAAAAATATAATTCTATTCTTAACCCTATTTTTGTCGCTAAGGGTAGGTTCCATAGAGTAAATCGCGGCCAAACTTTTTTTACAATGAACTGTCCTCGAACTAAATAATTTAAGAAAATAAAATTCTCATTGTAACCTACAGGGTCCGAAATAAAAAATATAATTCTATTCTCAACCCTATTTTTGTCGCTAAGGGTAGGTTCCATAGAGTAAATCGCGGCCAAACTTTTTTTACAATGAACTGTCCTCGAACTAAATAATTTAAGAAAATAAAATGCTCATTGTAACCTACAGGGTCGGAAATAAAAAATATAATTCTATTCTCAACCCTATTTTTGTCGCTAAGGGTAGGTTCCATAGAGTAAATCGCGGCCAAACTTTTTTTACAATGAACTGTCCTCGAACTAAATAATTTAAGAAAATAAAATGCTCATTGTAACCTACAGGGTCGGAAATAAAAAATATAATTCTATTCTCAACCCTATTTTTGTCGCTAAGGGTAGGTTCCATAGAGTAAATCGCGGCCAAACTTTTTTTACAATGAATTGTCCTCGAACTAAATAATTTAAAAAAATAAAATTCTCATTGTAACCTACAGGGTCGGAAATAAAAAATATAATTCTATTCTCAACCCTATTTTTGTCGCTAAGGGTAGGTTCCATAGAGTAAATCGCGGCCAAACTTTTTTTACAATGAACTGTCCTCGAACTAAATAATTTAAGAAAATAAAATGCTCATTATAACCTACAGGGTCGGAAATAAAAAATATAATTCTATTCTCAACCCTATTTTTGCCGCTAAGGGTAGGTTCCATAGAGTAAATCGCGGCCAAACTTTTTTTACAATGAACTGTCCTCGAACTAAATAATTTAAGAAAATAAAATTCTCATTGTAACCTACAGGGTCGGAAATAAAAAATATAATTCTATTCTCAACCCTATTTTTGTCGCTAAGGGTAGGTTTCGGGGAGTAAATCTCTGCCATACTTTTTTCACCATCAACTGTCACCGAAATAAACAATTTAAGAAAAAAAATTATGAGCAATTATTTGTTAAATTATTAATTTGCTAACCTCGCTAATAAAATTGACCACTGGCGAATATCCTTTTTCGACTATATTAATCGATTAAAAGTTCAGGTTCATATAAAATTACATTTGTCATTATCACAATATTAACCTTTCATGATTTTAAAACAATTTTGTCTGACTTTATAAAATTTATATTATAAAATGCCTTTCCTAATAGAAGTCGCTTCACCATCTTTAAAAATATAGGATATCCGGGAAAATGTAGAAAATTTCCCAGATATGAAAAAAAACACGTGAAACTCTTTCCCATCCACCTCCTCTCAAGTTTTTACACATTATTATTAAACCACCAGGCATATTTAAATTTTTTTTTCAATACGATGTATACCAGGAAACACCCTTCAAATTACTATCTGTGGAAAATAGCTATCTTCTAAGGGATATCAAGGATTAAATTATAAATCCTTCATGCATATATGACTAATTAAATATTAAAAAGAATCGTTAGGAGAGTTGCCAAATTTGTTATACATTTCACGAAATTAAACAAACTTAAAAAAAAATGACCAAAATTTATCGGATATATCGTTCTTGTAAAAATCATTTTTGCAGTTTTATTCAAAAAACAATTTTTAAACTTCATTGAGAAAAAACGACTGTTCACATAACACTCATGTAAAATAACATGCAATGCTTATGTATAGTTTGATGTTAAACATATAGTCTTTATGTCATCCATAACCATAAAAAGAATTATAAAAAGTACTATGAGATAAGTTATATCTAATAATATTTTGTAATTTCCTCGTAGTGCTCGCATTTACCTGCATCATAAAAGTTTATCTTTTATGTATATTCTATTTTTAAGTCCCTTGTAAAATAAACTTTTTTATTTTTTTATATAGAATAGATTTCATTTTATGGAAATTTTATTGGGTACTTATCCATTAGTTTGTCTACTCTTCACTGAATAAATAAATAAAATATATATTTCAACTATAATATCGTCGTCGATTCATTAAGTTTATAATTAATTTGATATTTAAATCAGGCAAATTTCCTAGCCAATTTAAAACTACTATTGCATCTCCCATATTTGGAAAAATGCCTTAAATAACTTTTCCAAAATATTCAAAAAATGTATGAAAGAAAGGCTGGTAAAATTTTCACAAAAAATAATTTACTTACTGATAAACAATTTGGGGTTAAGCATGTTGGACGCTATATATGAACTAATAAAATAAATAAAGGTTCATCTTAATAAAGGGAAATAATGTTTGGCCATTTTTCTGGACTTGAGAAAGGCTTTTGACACTGTAGTTCATGACTTACCCTTGAATCTACTGCATACCTCTGGTTAAGAGGCATAATGCTGAAAGTCTACGAGGGCCACTTAAGTGACAGAACTCAATTATTTAAGATAGAATAGTTCAGGTTAGTTCAGGTTAGTTCAGGTTAGTTCAGGTTAGTTCAGGTTAGTTCAGGTTAGTTCAGGTTAGTTCATGTGACGATTCGAAAGTGGGCATTCCTCCATAAGCATGCGATGTATTGCGTTCTAAATAATTGTTGCCGTAGCTCTGATTGGCATTGGGGGCAAGTTACAAGCGTCATAATAACACATCGCGTGATAGCCGTCATTTAATGATGTTTCCTCTGAAATTTCAGTTTCAGTGTAGGTGCTGTGTGATTTTCTTCAAATCGGCTTGGTTAGGCGATATTCCAAAATCACTATGCATTTTTTTAATGTTTCTGTAAATTTTATTAATTTTTCATGTATTTCTTGACCACAAAATACACAGTTCACTCTTTTATCACTATTATCACTCATTGTAGTAATACATATAAAACTTACTGTATTTAATTCATTAAACTTTTTGAATATACAATAAACAAACATTATACATCTAAGAGCACAAACGCGTTGTTGTGATCAGCTGGAATAACATCATGGCGGCAGAAAGTAGTGTGGCGACGGTGCGAGAGAGTGAGAAATAGAGAAAGAGTGAGAAGGGGAGAGAGGCGCGGGGTGGGAAATACATTATTCTCAGCACCTGCACGTACTACACTTGATTGATGAAATTAGCTTTTTCGGCTTGCGAAAATCGACAGATTATATTATTTCCGTGATCCTTACATGATTTCCATTAAAATAAAAAAAAAATCAACCGCGCTCGAATATGTCCAGGTGACGTTTTTTTTTGTAACTTTGTCACTCGCTCATTTTCTTATGTCACGCTAAAATCGTCAGAATGTTGAAATGTACACTTTTCTGCATGTAATTAACTTACCTTGTCTTAATCTGACGAGCTCAAGTTACTTTAAGGATCGATTTTCTTTTGCTAATCTGATCGGCTGCCCTAGACGCACCCCCCTATATTTAAGGTTCATAACAGGTTGATAGTTCATAACAGGGTACAAACTTTCTTCCTTTATAGTATTCTGCCGAGCTTGCATAAATCCCTGAATCCCCGCTTGCGCTCCGCTACTAGAAGTATTTGAGAATAATCTTGGACATGTATTTGAACTACCACGTACTGAAACTTTGTGCCAGCATAAGAAAGTAGATACATAAGTTATATGTTAGAAGAGACATTCTAAATTAAATCCTTCTAAATATGATCTATAAGGTTTAGGTCGAGTCATTATAATAAGATTTTGGTTTATACAACAATGCATTACAGCAATTAACTGTGACTTAAAATTATATTCTAAAAATTATCAAAAGTAAAAGTAGACTTTATTTCACCCATTTCCTTTACTCTAATAATATTTCGAATGTTAGGTTGTTGTATGTACTTGACACCTATTGTTTTGTAATTTACAATTGTTTAGAAACCATCAATATATAACCAAAAATTATATTAATAGAAATATATCATAAACCCTTTGATCTGAGATCCATAAATAACCTTGCACCAAAAAAATTATAATAAAATACCTACAAATAAGTACCATAAAGAGATATAAACTTTTCAGAAAAAATGAAGATACATTAATGTTACAAACTAAGCAGTGTTTGAGCATCTTTTTTAAACAAATGATTTGGATTTTGTACACGCTATATTTAGTTCTTAAGGTTCTTATATCTGGTAATATCTATATTTGTTAGTGCAACTGTTAAAAATGTATTTGGTCTTTGTAATAAGATAACATTTTCAATAAATCTAATTTACACAAACAGGTATTAGGTTACCTAGGTGCTATTACATATTATATTACATCTTCAGTATGTTCATTCATTCATTCATATTAGCCCGTTTTCATCCACTCCTGAATGTAGGCCTCTTCCATATTTTTCCATTTCTGTCGGTCCGTAGCGATCGCCATCCAGTTTTTTCCGGCAATTTTCTGGATGTCGTCACGCCATCTCTTTTGGGGCCAGCCAACACTTCTCTTGTTCTCTCGTGGCCGCCATGCTGTTATCTTGTATGTCCATCTGTCTATGTCATGTCTTGCGATATGTCCAGCCCATCTCCATTTTAGCTGCGCTACTCGTTTGCTCACATCTGTTATTTTCGTTCTTCTTCTGATTTCTTCATTTGGAACTTTATCTCGTAAACTAATTCCCAGCATAGCCCGTTCCATTGCTCGTTGTGTAACACGAAGCTTATTAATGGCTTTACATGTTAGGGAGGTTGTTTCAATACCATAAGTAAGAACTGGCAGGATGCACGACTCGTAGACTTTTCTTTTCAGACTTATGGGGGTGGTACTGGATTTAAGAATGAATCCGAGTTTGCCAAAAGTTGCCCAGCTGAGACTTATTTTTCTAGGAATTTCAGCCGATTGGTTTTCCTTCCCTATTTGTATTTTATGACCTAGATATATGTATTCTCTTAAGTTTTCTATTATTTTACCTTCAACTTTAATTTGTATTTGTTCTAGACTCATTATTTTTGTTTTTGACAAGTTCAAGCTGATGCTTGATTAAGTTCTTGTATCATACATTGGAGTTGTTCTAGTGAATCACTGATTATAACAATATCATCAGCAAATCTTAAGTGGTTTAGTCGAGTTCCGTTTATGTTAATTCCCTTGTCATGCCAGTCCAAGCCCCTAAATACATCTTCAAGTGCCAACGTGAACAATTTTGAAGAGATTGTGTCTCCCTGACGTACGCCTCTTTTAATAGGTATCCTCGAGGTTTTCATATCTTCGTCTATTGTAACTTGCATGTAAGCGTTTTCATATATATGCTGAATCAGAGCAGAGTATCTTGAATCAATCCGAGCATTGTCCAGTGCTTTGAGAACTGCCCATGATTCGATAGAATCGAACGCCTTCTGGTAATCAACGAAAGCCAAATGCAGAGGTATATTATATTCCGTGGTTTTTTCGATAAGCGTGTGTACTGTCTGTAGATGGTCTATTGTACTGAAGTTGTATTTAATCTAAATAAAGATCGCCTCGGCATGATAAATAATCGAATTTACAAAATTTAACCGTTTTTATTCTAAATAGTACATATTCTAGATCACAAATCCCATATTTTATACCATCTACAACTTTAAATTATTCGTAGCCATTTCCATATTCGGTCAGAATCACTTTACTTTCCCAGCATCGTTATCTCGCCAAAAAGTTTTAACAGTTGCATTTCATACGAACCTACTTTACACACGTAAATATTTGAAGTACATTCTATCTTTCCACATCTTAAATTTTAAAATACATTTGCTTCATATAAAGATTCCTTTCTGGTTCCAAGAACAGTCTAACGGCTGATTGTGAATTCAGCCAGTACACTGATATCGTTCAATAATTGTTTCTTGTTTCAACTGTAATATCAATCTTGTGATCAATAATAAAGCTATATTATCTAATAAAGAACAGAAAACAAAAAATTTTCAAAATCAAGCAGGATAAGTCAACACAGAGGCTGAGAGTGTAGACCAGAGCGTGCATCTGATAGAAACAAAAAATAAATTTAGAAAATAGTAGTATTTTTACTTTAATTGCAGTTGATTCAATTTGTGACTTTTATTTTTGGATGTTTCTTTTTATAAAAGTCAAATAGTGTTTAATCCGTGAGGTTATAAAATTTCTTATGTTAATTTCAACATGTTAATTTGTAAACTTTATAAAGTGATCTGGTATTGGGTAACTTTATTTTACTATTATTATTTGGTTATTAACCATGTACGGCATGGAATATTGCGGCCAAAATATGTGACTTTTAAAATTATTTTCATATTATACAGGGTGTCCCTAAAGTTATGAAATATCAAAGTTGTGTTTTTTAAAATCGAACTCTCTGTATATTATTGAATTTTTGGATTTTCCGATCAAAATAAGTGCCAATTTTAATAAGATTTATAGTACTTAAACCTTAAGGGTTTTTAAACAATTTGAATTTTGACAAAATCTAACTTAATTTTCATGTTTCAAATACTTCAAAAGTTATTTCACTTATGAACTCGAAATTTAGAGTGAATAATAAACTTGATATATTATACAGGGTGTTCAAAAATTACAACTAATCAAATAAGAGATGTAAGTGGCTATAACTTGATTAATTTAAATAGAACGGTATATTTTTTAACTTGCCGGAAAATGTACCTTTTAAAACCTATCGAATGGTATAAAAGTGTTCTAAAGCTAAGTCTTCGCGTTTTCACAGATTACGCCAAATAATCGTTTTCTGCACAATTTTGTATGTGTATGTCTCTAGTTGCCTATGATATTTCGAAATAACAGGTGATTTGCAACTATAAATATTCAAAAAGTCGGAACGCGATTTACAGTCGTCCATCAGGCTTCATCTATCCAAATTGTAAACAGTCGTACTCAAAGCCTACCCATGATACGTAGAGTAAGACAGGGTTGCGTTTTGTCACCCTGTCTTTTTAATGTATACTCTGAAGAAATTTTAGGGAGGCTTTGGATGGCAGAAAAGGGGGAGTAAAACTAGGTGGAGAAGTAATCAACAATATTAGATTTGCTGATGATACGGCCATTCTTGCAGAAAGCATCGAGGATCTCCAAACATTAGTAAATCTAGTCAATGAGGCGAGCTGCCGAAGAGGCCTTAAAATCAACATCTCAAAAACAAAGTGGATGCCTGTTAGAAAGATTAATGTAGATAAATGTCAACGTTGGCTCGATGAAGAGAGGATAGAGCGTGTAAACCATTTCAGATACCTTGGCAGTTGGTTGAATGTGAATGGGGACTCAGATGAAGAGATAATAGCTAGGATCGAAATATCGCGTAAGGCCTTTATGACATGGAAACCAGTTCTATGCAACAGGAACCTGTCAATGCATATTCGTAAGAGGGTCCTGAGATGCTATGTATGGTCTATTCTGTTATACGGTTGCGAGACATGGACACTAAAAACCACAACGCTAAACAAACTGAAAGCTTTCAAATTATGGTGCTATCGTCGAATCCTAAAGATATCATGGGTTTCGCACACTTCCAATGAGGATGTTCTCAGAATGATGGATACAGATCGACTGCTCTTGAACATTATAAAGAGGCAGAAAACAGAAAACTTCGGCCACATAATTAGAGGACTTAAATACCAGGTACTTTGCCTTATAATACAAGGAAAAGTGGAAGGAAAAAGATGGATAGGCCGAAAGAAGCTTTCATGGCTACGTAACATTAGGCAGTGGTGTGATTGCACGGTGAAGGAACTATTTCGCGCTGCAGCTGATAGAGAAAGATTGTAGGAAATTGCAAACATGATGACCACCAATGTCTGAATAGGGACATGGCACCTAAAGAAGAAGAAGATCAGGCTACAACAACAATAATGATAATAACATATTGACGATAGCACAAAACAGAAGCAAAATATTTGTAGTAGATGTTCAAAATGTCGGCCATCTATTTCCCAACACTTACATATTCTTTTTTTGAAACCACTACTAACTCTGGACAAAATTTGAGGGGTTACAGTTTGAAAAGCGTCTCTTATGCGAATATTCATACCTTGTGGTGTTGTCGAGGGCCCATTGTAGACAATTCTTTTTATGTATCCCCATAAAAAGAAATCTGGTGGAGTTAAGTCCAGAAATCTTGGGGGCCAATTTTGAAATCTGTCTTCTCCAGTCCACCTGTTTCGAAAGTTCATATTTAAAAGTTGCCAACACTTCGCGATGATAATAAGGCAGAGCTCCATTCAGTTGAAACAAAAATCCATTTAAAGTTCCTTCAAAAAAGTACTGTCCAATTAAGTATGGACCTATTATTCCTCCTCACACATTAATCGACCACCTATTCTGGTTTCTCACAACTATTCATGCGGATTTAAATCAAAATAATAATGGAAGTTGTGTCTATTCACGAAACCATTGTTATGAAAATTACATTCATAACTAAACAACACATTATGTTCATTTTCTACTACTTTATCTAACACCCACAAGCAAAATTCAGTTCGGTTGTCAAGCTCTTGATAAAACTGGATTTTATAATCTATTTTTGTTAAGAATCCTTGAAACACTTGCTTGGCTAATGTATTTTTGGACGTATGATTCTGATTAATGTTGGGATTTTCGATCACTGAACCAAGTACAGTAAAAACATTTTCTTCATCCTCAGTGACATGTTTTCTTATAACAGTTTTTATAACTGACACGTCCACTTTTCCGAAACTGGTTTAATTGTATCACAAAAATGGCTGGTTTAGGATGGTTTCTTTCAGGAAACTTTTGAGCATAGACTTCAGAAGCCAACAAACAATTTTAATGACATTTTCTAACGCTAAAAATTATATCAATACGCTCTTTTTTTGGATAAATCTTCATTTTGACAAAGCTGTAACACAACAATATTCAAATAATTCAATTCAATAAATGAAATTCCATAGTTACAAAAAATATTACCGCTATTATACCAACAGGCTTTGCAGACTAAACTGACAGATTAAATGGATTATCTGGCGTTTCTGAATGGCATAGGTAACTAGATACATTAGAACATCTATTCAAAAAACACAAAATGGTGTAGAAAATGATTATTTTGCGTATTCTCTGAAAATACAAAGACTTAGTTATAGAACGTCCTTCTACCATACGATATATATTTAAACGATTATTTGGCGTAATCTTCTAAGACTTAGCTACAGAACACTTTTATATCATTCGATAGGTTTTAAAAGGTACATTTTTTGGTAAGTTAAAAAGTATAGCGTTCTATTTAAATTAATCAAGTTATAGCCACTTAAATTTCTTATTTGATTAGTTTTAATTTATGGACACCCTGTATAATATAGCAAGTTTATTATAATTGAGATATAAAATATGATTTATTGTTACACTTCACTGTAAATTTCGAATACATAACTTAAATACTTCTTAAGTATGTGAAACATGAAAATTAGATTAGATTTTGTCAAAATTCAAATTATTTAAAAACCTTTAAGGTTTATGTACTTAAATCTTATTAAAATAGGCACTTATTTTGATCGGAGAATCCAAAAAGGCAATAATATACAGGGAGTTCCATTTTAAAAAAATCAAAATTTTGATACTTTCAGAGCTTTTGGGACACCCTGTATAGTATGAAAATAATTTTAAAATGCAACTATATAGACGCCCATATATCTTAAAAGTAAAATTTTTTGAAAGTCACGTATTGTGGCCGCAAAATTCTGTGCCATATAAGGGAATAACCCTGTATATATAATATACATTCCGCCTCGGGTATGTAATTACTGACTACTAGTTAATTTATAACTGTAAGCTCTAACGTAATTAGGACACGAATTATCTAAATACATCCTTCATATCTGATATAACGAACTCTACTTTACTTTTCCCAATATCGCTTCTCATCACAAAAAACTGTCGCATAAGTTGCATTTTAGAAAAACCCACTTTACACCCGTAAATATTTCATGTACAGTTTGTCTTTCCGGAACTTAAATCTTTAAAGAGCATTCGTCTTACATATAGATTTCTCTCTGCTCTTCCAGTCTGTTTGTGGTCATTCCAGATTTCTCCAGGGAGTTATTTCGGGAGGTAACAGTTTTCTGGACATGATGTACGGGGATAAAAGTGAATTCAAATGGCGGAATGGCCGAGTTTCTTGACCACTAGCAACGAGATATATTTTACCTACTTCACTATTCCGTATATTGGCAGCTACTAGGACGTGCTTTGCCTGGTTATTGCCCAGGATACTTTTTGATGCATAAGGGTCAGTCTTTTTAGATTTCGTTAGGTAAAGTACAACTAAAAATGGGTATTTCAAAAGACGAATTATTATTATTTCAGCAGGAAATTAATTTTTAAATATGACAAAAGCCGTTTATTCTATTAATCATTGATGTATAAGGAAACTAGTTCACATTCCACATATTTCTTCCAGTAAGGATAATGAGTTCTAAATATGTTTTACAACCAATGAGATTAGATAAATTGTATTCGATTTTTCAGCAGTGATTTATCTATCGCCCAACTCTTATTAATTAATTTAATTTATTGATATATCCTATTCAGCTTTAAAACAAATAGAAAAACTCATTTATGGTTGCCAGTTGGCAAGTTAACGAATGATTAGCTAACGAAATAATTTTATTTTTAATGAATGGCAAGGTGTATAATGACTAATTAAGTTTTTAATGAAGTTTCAAATAACTGACTGCAAAAATAGATAAAGATAATCCACCAATTACAAACTTCAAGTTATTCAACGCGCTATGGAGAGACGTTGACTTGGTAAATATCTACAGGATCAAATACGAAATAAACAAATCCAAAGAAGTTCCAGGATAACATTGATAAATGTTTAGACAAAGATGGATCTGGATTGGACACGTTGCCAGAAGGTTAGATAACTAGTAGACCCTCCGGATGCATATGAATAGCTCAAAATAGAGCTAAATAGATGGATCTATAATGGATATACACATAAAGATTGATAACAATTTAAAAAAGGCATTTATTCATCGTTGGATGTAATGGATGCATATGAAATGGTGATTACCTACTAAATAATTGATATACTCAATAAAAATTCTTGAAAAGAATGTTATATGCATTCATATTTTTTTCAAATTATATATATCATATAATGAATATAACTGCTATATAGCCAAACGAGTTTAACAAGGGCTTCTATATTATAGCCCAAAGTTTGGCTAAAGATCTTTCCCAACAGTCAAATCCACTAAAATATTTAAAAAAATATTATTGTAGAGACTTTTTTGTTTCAAGCATATATAAATAACTTGGCACTTTTAGACATTAGAAGTTTATTCGCCGATGATACGACAACATTATGACATAGTAAGGATTCTCATGAAAAAATGTATATGAGGATACAACACAAGTGAAGTTGTGATGTGACTCCAATCTATTAACGCTGAATATCTCGAAAACCAACATTTTATACTTTGAGTTGTAGAAATTATTAAAAAAGAATTTTTAAAAAGTAAACAGAAAACAATCAAAGATCAAACTACAGCAACAATCATCTGAAAGAAAGCAGACAAAAACAACATTATCTTCACAAAAGCATATGAAGGAAACACTGTAATAGCCATTGAAAAAGTACAGTACGTAGAGAAAACTATAGATTTAATTAAAAAACGGCAATTACACAATTCTCAGTAATGATCCAATTGAAAATATTGAAAAAGATACTAAAATAGAAATAGAAAAAGCAACTAGCTTAATACCGCAGAACGAAATTTACAAATTCACTAATATGAACCCACAAATCCCACAGTTATATTCTTTGATTAAATTACACAAAGAAAACTTTCCCATAAGACTAGTGGTATCACGCATGTCAGCACCAGCATATAAAATTTCAAGTTTTCTTATAGAAGCCATACAAACATGCTGTAATAGTTCACCAAAATATTCTATTAAAAATTCTTTAGAATTAATAAAATAAAAAATATAGATCTTCGAGAAAATGCAAAACTCCTACCAAAAGACACGGTCAACTTAATTAAAAACATGCTAATCAAAAATAAAGTACATAATTTTTTATATTGGTACAGATATGTAGGTGATATTATAGCGTGCTTTGTGGGAATAAACAGACAACTAGATGCTTTTCTAGAATACTTAAACTCAATACATAAAAATATAAAGTTCACAATAGAAACACAAGTACAATTAATTTCTTAGATTTAATAATTACATTAATTTCTTAGTTTAACAATTACAGAAATCTCAAACCAAAATTAATTTTCCATCTATCATACCATCACACACGGACACAACAATTCATAATTCTTATATATATATATATATATATATATATATATATATATATATATATTATATCGTAGATTTTCACGGATGGTAGAATGAATAGTTTGGTTATTCCGGGTTTCAATCCGTTCGTTCAAAAAAAGAATCGAACTGGCTGATTCCTTTGTGAAAAACTCCGAGCATCTAACTAAAATGATCAAAAACATTCACCTCGAAGAAAATGACATCTTAGCAAGCCTCGACATAAAATCGCTATATCCAAGCATACCATTGGATGAGGTTTTGGACAAAATCGCCATGAACGAGGATTTTCCAGACTACACAATTGAACTTGCAGCACACTGCCTAAAGAACACATACTTCATGTTCAATAACCATATATACAAACAAACAGATGGCGCACCTATGGGGTCCTCGCTTTCACCAGTCATAGCCAAACTTTTCATGATATATTTCGAACAAGAGGCACTGCAAAAGGCACCTTTAAAACCAAAATTTTGGAAACGCTATGTTGATGATATTTTTATAATATGGCCACATGGAAAAGAACACCTGGACGATTTCCTCATATATCTTAACAATATCCACCACAGAATCCAATTCACGCTAGAAATCGAACAAGAAAAGAAACTTCCTTTTTTGGACCTGCTATTAACTAAGAAACTCAACAACACCTTAGGCTTCAGCGTATATCGAAAACCTACACATACTGACCGATATCTCAATGCAGCGTCACATCATCATCCCTCTCAAAAGCAGGCAGTAGTCAACACATTAGTATCAAGGTCTCTCCGCCTAACAGAACCTGACACAAAACAAGACGAAATAAGACACATTTCTACAGCTCTAGAACGGAATGGTTTCTCACAAGCAGACATAAAGAAAGCCATAAAAAGACAAGAAAAGACTACAACAAAGACCAAAGACCAAGATCAAACAAGGAACAAAACCATAATACCATACATAAAAGGAATAACAGACAGAATCGGAAGAATCTTAAGAAAACACAACATACAGCCCATATTTAAACCACAAAAAACAATAGCCAACATCCTGGGAAATCCCAAAGACAAGACCAACCTTGAAAATCATGGCGTTTACAGCATTCCATGTGCAGATTGTCATCAAACTTATATAGGACAAACAAACAGGCGCATATCAGCAAGAATCCAAGAACATAAAAATAGCCTCAAAAACAAACAGACAACCTCAGCCCTATTTCAACATCACCAAACAACCGGACATACCATCGATTTCGAAAAAACAAAAGAAATAGCACCAGTACAGAACTACAAGGTACGCGTCATAAGAGAGGCCCTAGAAATCGAAAAAGCGGAACAGCTAAATAAACGAGACGATGCTATAAATTTTTCATCTACATGGAAAACATTAATAAAAAATCAAGAAAGAAAACAACAAAAATCAACTAGTACACGAGAGATCTGCATACAAGAACAAAATATATCGCACTCGGGAGAGGGGAGGAGCCTACGAAACCGCCCACCCAATCAGGCAGCGAGCCAACTAAACAAAACTCGAAATTCTTCTCAGCGAGAAACGAGACGAACCGTACTTGAAAATGCCAAATGAGATTTTGGCGAAACGTCGTGAAAACGATTTTTTGAACGAACGGATTGAAACCCGGAATAACCAAATTATTCATAATATATATATATATATATATATATATATATATATATATATATATATATATATATATATATATATATATATATATAGATTCCTCCGTGTGAGATGCAATAGTAGTGGATATATCCACATTATGCCGTTATAGTGCTGAAAGCACATTCAGTAAACGTACAACTATATGCAGTTCCCTATATGAATGAAGTTAAATGCGAACAGTAAATGCAAACTCCCCTCCATCATATCCTTTCTGTGTTAGAGGTTGCACAGTTAGAATAAATTGTTAGAGAACTCAATTCATCCTATTCCACCACCATCGAGATGATGGCCTACCTGTACCACCATACCGAGAAGAAAGTCCGGGGAGGGTAAGTTTGGACTCCATCTATGATTGATTCAATAACGTCCAATAAACTAAAAAACAAAGCCATATCTGAAGTTTATCCCCTTATAAAAGACAAAAAAGATCCGTTCAAAACAATATCTTATTTTGGCAACCATTCAAAAAAGATTAAAAAATTCTTAACCAAAAAAACCACAAAAGTAGCATATAGAACTTACAACTCTCTAGGAAAATATATAAAAAATAACAAAGGAAAAAAAACAATAAAGAAAATAAATCGAGAATCTACCAATTACAATGAAGTTCGTTTCCAAAACATATATATGGCACACAGGCAGATCATTTAAAGTAAGAACTGCAGAACATAAAAGAAGTTTTCTCCTTAACAAAAATAACTCAACATATGCAGACCGCTTCGTTCATGAAAAGCATAATTTTAATGACGAATTTAAGATTTTACAGCTTCAAAAGAAAGTACAAAAACTAAATCTATATGAATGCCTCGAGATAAACCGTTCAAATAATTCAAAAATACTATTAAATGATCATCTTTATTAAATTTTTTTTCATAATAAGAGTTCAGAGAAAATATTCAAGTAGTATAAGAGAAAAACATGTAATTTCTGATTTACAATATGTAGACAAAACCAGTAATATTTAAGAAAAGCCCAAATAATTTATTCGACAATGCATTATGTATAATGTCGACCTAATTTGTTGTAACACCTGAGGTAATCTATCATTTTAATTTTAATTTTAGTACCTAGAATAGGTTAACAAAATCTTAAAGAGTAACAACTATTCATAGTACATAAAACATCCGAAGAAGCTACATCGTAGCGAAACGCGTTATGTGTTTTCTAAACTACAAAATATAGTTGAAATTAAACAAAAACTTGTGTTTATGTTTTACATTATTTATAATGGATTTCCAGCAAGAAAAGCCACGACAATTCAAAGTTTAAATTTTTGGGCCTGTCTGTAGAAAAGAAGTTAACTTTTAAGACACATATCATAAATCTCTGTAAAAGAAATAGCTGGTGGCTGTTATGTCATTAAAGTTGTGTCAATTGAATTGAAGTCAGTATATTTTTTCCACCTATAAGTGCTTTGATAGCTATTTACTCTTTGCAGAATCGAAACAACAAGCTCAATTTAAAGCTCAAACTAATGATCTACAAGCTTTTCATAAGATCGATCCTGTTTTTTGATGCTCCTAAGTGGATCACCATAGGAAGATTAAGATTTTCGCAAATTATAAAGCTTTCAAAACAAAGTTCTCCGCCTTATGTGTAGAGCTCCATACTATATTAGAAACACTATAATCTACAGAAATTTAGGTTGTGAAACTTGCACAAATCTTATTGAACACAAAATAACCAGATGCTTAGATAGAGCTGAACACTCTAACAACGATCTTACGAAGAAATTCCACAGCCACACGGTCACACCACAACAGTGCTACTGGTTTGTTAGAAACTGATTACTCGATCATTAACTGGGGTCATTTATAAGTTAACTGGCTTAAAAGCTGAATCAAAATCACTCTAAAAGCATAACTGGCACTTCCAAATCGAGGAAAGTGTATGGACGCTGTCAGACTTGGGCACCAAAAATATTCAATAAATATTTGATAAACTCTATATTTCTATTGCAGGAACGTACTCTACGGTATATGTGTTTAATTGCTAAATATGAAATATTTGCCCTTAAAAATTTGTTTATTTTGAAGACCTCTTGGCTAATACATTTAATATTTTACCAATGGTTTTTTAGTAATTTTCATGACACCAAGTAAACAAGAACGATATCATTACCATTACTACGACGTTTCCTAATAAAAATTTATTTTACTATGATATTTTTTTACGTTTTATATAATTATTATTGTTCCGTCTTTCAGAATTATTAAATTTTATGTTCTATTTTTCTTGATAATATTAATTTCTACGTTTTGTACATTTATATAAAAGCAAACTGAAGTTAATTTTATTTTAACCTCTTTTTGCTCCTTGTATTGTTTCGCGCTATATGTAACACTCTTGCAAAAAATGGCCAATAAGTGTCGCACGCACCTAGACGATACATCGTAAAAAATACTATTATTTTTCACTTGAACCGTCAGCGGAATAACATTTTCGGAACACTAATATCCACTGATATACCACGCTAGTATTAAATCTCTCTATGCTTGCTAAATCCGTTATAAACCATTAAAATTACTCTTGATTTAACACCTGTAACAGTGCCAAATCCAAGAGACTCAGCTCTAGAAAAAGAACCACAATTTCCACACCAGTGAGCAGCTACAAGGTAGAACATTTTCAATTTTCGGAACTGTCATGCCTCCGTCGTCAGTTGTGACTGAAATTAAATTCTTTATTAGGCCCAACTACATACAGTCCACAACTTCCTCGTATAAGTGTTGCTCGTTTGTTCCACTTTTTTTATTTTAAGGTATGTGGTAAATTGTAATTGTGATTTTATATTTTGATTTTTTACGATATTTTTGTCCATTATTATTGTTATCATTTTAATGATTATTATATTATTCTTTTATTCTATTTTTGATTATTTTCATTGTGTTATGTTTTATTTGCTTTTTAACTTGTAACCAATATTATAATAAATATTTTATTTCTTATACATAGATGATATTTTTTTTTCTGGCCGTTCTAACATACATTTTTATTTTACCTGGTTTTATTTTTGTGTATTTAATTATTACCAATTTCCTTTCAGACCAATAGTTTCATGTATACAATCACCTTACGAAAAATTGTCAAAATTCCTAAAAGCCATACTGCAAAATGTAGTCAACAAAGTCAATACTACATAAAAGATTCCACGGATTTTAAAAATAAAATTAAAAATACAACTTTATGTGAAAACTACATACTGATCTTTAGATGTAATTTCCTTTTACACCAATATTCCAATATGCCTAGCAAAAAAAAAATAATAACGAAAAAATTTGAGGAAATAAAACAATTTACAGTCCTACCGCTCAATGAATTTCAAAACGCAGTAGAACAAACGCTTACATCAACATACTTTCTCTACAATGAGTAATATTATAAACAGAGGGTTGCGCCATGGGTGCCTCAATATCTAGTGTTATAGCCCAGCTAGTGTTGGAGGACCTCGAAGAAACTGTTATACCCAATTTGGACATCAATATACCATTTTTTTATAAATATGTAGACGATTGTATAACAGCAATTCCAAAAAATCGTTGTGAAGATATTCTCAACAAATTTAATGCTTACCACCAAAAATTACAATTCAATATAGAAAAAGAAGAAAAAAATAAAATCAATTTCTTAGACTTTATAATTTACTACCAAAATAACGCCATCAAAACTCACTGGTATACAAGAGCAACATCGTCCTCTAGATATCTACATTATAATTCTCAACATCCTCTATCTCAAAAAAAATCTCTGGTGATAGGAATTGCAGTCCGAGCCATACAATTAACCGATCCTGAATACCGAAAAGAAGCAATTCAAAAAGCAAAGCGAGCTTTATTATTGAACAATTATCCCCCTAAAATTATAAACATTATCTTCAAAACAAGAATACACGAATTTTACGATAACAACAACTAAAACCCTCAACATAAAAAAATAAAACAACAAAACCAATATGTTTCCATACCATATAGACCACAACTCTCAGAAAAACCTCAAAATGTACTCAAAAATCTTAATATTATTGTTAATTATAAAGGACACAATCTATTGAAAAACAATTTTAGTAACTTCCAAATCCAAAATACCTAAAGACAAAAAAACACATGTAGTATATGAGATCCCGTGTAAAAATTGTGACGGCCAAATCAGTCAACATCTTAAAAACAGGATTAATGGATACAAATACGATAAACACAAGACCGCATTGACAAATCACATTACAGAAAAAAACACACTTTTGATTTTGAAAATGTAAAATTTCTCAAAACAGAAAACAATATACAAAAAGTGAATTTTACGAAATGATCGCAATTCAAAAATATAAGAAATCTATAAATACGAAAGCTGATACAAAACGCCTAAGCAAAATATATTATAACATTCTAAAATAACTCCCCAAATAAATTAAATACACATAAAGTGAATAAAAAGTAAATCACCCCAAAAATAAGAAAAAAAAACCATAATCAGACAAGGACCTTTAAGGCGAAAAAAAAAATCCAAACCCTTGACCAACAGATCCCATAAAATAAAAATCAGTTTAAATAAAGATGCGACACAAAAAGCAAGGTTTTTGTTGTATCGTGTCAAAAAGTGAACCATATGTTAACAATATGTAGTTTTTGTTGCGTTCCTCGGTAAAAATTTATAAAGGTTTGTTTTAAACTTAACTTATGAATTTTATGTTATAATATATCAAAAAAAAATTCTGTTATAGTTATAAAAAAATCATTCTGAAGAAGATCAAGTGTGACCGAAACGTCAATAGATATGCATAACAAATAAAACATATGTAGTTTTATTAATAAAACCAGGAACTTAAAAAATTATTACCAAATATAAATATTTAATTGAAATTTAATTATTTCTTAGGCAATATGCTATTTTTTTATTGTTATTATCAACCAGATTTTGAACAAAGGTACAGAGGTTGCTTAACTACTATGATAGAGTGTGGAAAGCGACTCGACTATATCAAATATCTAGATTGTTAATAAAACTATTGCAACGATTCTCAATGATTTACTACCACAAAACAGTAAATTTGATCAGGAATTTATCACTATCTAAAACACATCAGTTAATCGCACCACAACAAAACATTTTCGGGGGGAAAAGTGGCTAATGTCCTCCCAGGGGGCCGTGATGGCACAAATCTCACTTAGCCGATTCTGGATTAACAATGATAGATCGGACATCAATGCGACAATAACATGGACACGGCAAGAGGAAAATAAGTGCAGGGAGTGTTTATAGTGGATAATAGTGTGGCTTGTAAATGTACTAAACGTGTCAGTTATATGTTATATGCTTTTGGGTTCGCCCGGTGAATTTATTTTGATTCAAAATTCATGTATATTGTGAGAGTCAAAATATTGGCGAACTTTATTTATTGGTGACCTAAATCAGGTATAATATATAAATTTAAATGTAAATTTGCAATTCTAATGAATGAATGAATTCCGAATTAATTTTTTTTTCTTTTACAGGATGCAGGACTTTGCTGCGAGAAAGAAAGCACAGAAGATGCCCAGGAAATTTGTTGAACTGAAAATAAATGCTATTTTTGGTTGTGTTATGGTTGATTCGTACTTCTAAAGATCAACAATGAACACTAATAATTTCTATTAAAATAACACACTATAGAATAATAAAATTTTTATAAAAAAATTGAACCGATTTCCAAAAGTACGCTAAAAAGTTAAAAATTAACTATAAACTTTTATATACAATTGAAAATTTTGAAGTCGGCGCCAAACTAATACCTGTCAAAATGTGATTCGCATAAACAGATTAAAAATACTTTATTTGTAATTGCTTTTTTAACATAATTTGTATATATTAGTAGTTATTTATTTTATTTAGAAATAATTTGGCACCGACTTCAAAATTTTCAATGTCATATAAAAATTTATAGTTATTTTTCACTTTTTAGGGCACTTTTAGAACTCGGTTCAATTTTTTTAATAAAAATTTTATTTTTCGATTTTTAGTTTCGAATTCATTATGATATTCATAAATTATTTGAACTAAGTACTAATCGAGATTACTGTACCTCGCAATGACTCCAAGGTGGCAAAAAAGTACCAATTTTATCTAAAGTTGTAAATCACCCTAAAATGAACTACTAAAAATTCTTTGATTCTTAAAGTTCTCCAAATACCAGTGAAATTGTTTCAAACAAATGTTTAGTCTGTCATAGTAAATCTGCTATCTTAAATTTCAAATTAATTTTAGATTGGTAATATTGGCCCCAAAACTTTTCAATATCGATATTTAAAACACTTGAGACTTAGATTCCTTAGCCCGGTATATTTTATATTGAGTTTCTATACTCCCCAAGAACCCCACAATATCAACATAATGGTCGTAAAAAATTAACTTCGTATTCGTAATACCTTCGTAAAGCCTTCTAATAACAAATCTGAAAAAATGCGAATAAGGTAAAATTTTCAACCTACCATATTGGATTCGTCATAATAAATTTCAAAAAAATAATTTTAACGTCTTAATTTAATCTAATCCTTCAAAGCGCCCTAGTACAAATTTTAGATGAAATCCGGAAATTTAAAATTTCTACACCGTCATATTGCATCTGACATCAAATAATTCTATATTCGCTATTTACATCCTCAAAAACGATTCATCCCATCTTTGAACAAAATCGAAAAATGTAAAATTTTTAGTTTGCCATATTGAATCCGCAAAATTGAGTTTTTCAAAAAATATTTTAAGTTCGTAATTAACTCTAACCATAATCCCCCAATACTAATTTTGGACGAAATCGAGAGATGTAGAATCTTTTTTCCGCCATCCTGGATCCGCCATATTTAATTTTTCTAAATAAATTTAGATTTGTAATGTCCGGTTCCCCATATCAATTTTGAAAGAAATCGGACAATATTATTTTTTATCCGCCATATTAGATACGCCATATTGAATTTTTTAAAAATAATTTCAGAATCGTTATGTGCGACCCGGAAAACTCCCCTATATCAATTTTGGAGAAATTCGGACAAAATTTACTTTTTGTCCGCCATATTGAAGTTTTTAAAAATAATTTTAGATTCGTTATGTGCGACCTCGAAAGTTCTCCGTGCCAATTTTGGAGAAAATCGGACAAAATGAAATTTTTTTGTCCGCTATATTGGATTCGCCATATTGGATTTTTTAAGAATAATGTCAGATTCATTGTGTACGACCCCGAAAATTTCCCCAACCAAATTTTGGAGAAAATCGGACAAAATTAATTTTTTTGGCCGCCATATTGTCAGCGCCATCTTGGATTTTACTGCACCAATTGCATCCAAAAGAATATGGGACCACCGCAGCAACTTCCAGAACATAACGTAAAAAATTTCATTCAAATCGATGCCGTCGTTCCGGAGTAATCGGTGTACATACATAAAAAAGAAACATACATAGTCGACGAATTGAGAACCTCCTTCTTTTAGAAGTCGGCTAAAAAGATAACGGATTTTCTTTTATTACAAATTCCTAAACCGCAAAAAAACAAAATATATGTGTTACCATGAATGTCAACTGTTTGCTCTTATGAAGTAAATTGTAATCAAAGTTTTTGTCCAACCTTATATGGGAATATGAGAAGATATACTTTTATATGATAAAATCAAGGTAATAGGTCATTTTCAAAAAGTCTCAATACTATCCTCATTACAAGTACAGGGTGAGTCAACGATTGGATGAAGTAGGTTTGTGCCTTTTCGGTGAAATTAACAAAGAAACTATATTTATTGTTTGATACAGTTTATTTTTACGCAGATTTTGAAAATATTTAGGACTCTACAGGGTGAGCCAAAAAACTAGGACAGCATAAAGTTGTATTTTTTTAAATAGAACACCCTATATACGAATCGTATTTTCGATTTAGCTTATAATTTTAAATCTTATTTATTAAGGGTTTACTATAACAAAACTTTATAGTTTCTGAGATAATTAAGTGTAAAGAAAAAAAGTCATATTTTCAAGCATCAATTCAATCCTAAATAACTTTTTCAATTTTGTGACAAATATATTCAAATTTGGAATTTAGCAAGGCCAAGGACAAGTTAACATAATTTTTACCTAATATTTGCAATAAAAGCAACAGGGTGTTGAACACATCGGCTCAAATTTGAACAAGTTTAAATGAATAAATATCTTTTTTTTAAATGGTACACCCTGTATATTTTCATGTTATTTAATAGAGTAATAAAAACCCTAAAAGTTTTGTCCAATATATCCTATACCTATTTATAATAGTTTTTGAGATATTTCAGTTTTTCTTATTTACAGAAATAGTATTCATTATCATAGTAGCCATGGCAAAAACAATGTAAAAGAACATTTTTCTGTGTGTCAAATTTATAACCGCAATCGCTTCTTTTGGTTTTTATGTACAAGTATTGTTAAATGTTCAGGAAAATCCTTATATTGGTAGCCGTCAGTTAGCAGCATTATGTGAAACATCACAATCCACCGCTAATCGTACTACCAAGAAATATAGGTATCATCCATATCACATGGAATTACACCAAGAATTGCATGGACAGGATTTTGAAAGTCGTGTAAACTTTTGTCGTACAATAAATGCGGAGATTCAATTAAATCCAAATTTATTATGCAAGGTAATGTTTAGTGATGAAGCTACTTTTAGAAGTAACGGTGCCGTAAATAGAAGCAACATGCATTATTATGCCACAGAAAACCCATTTTGGATTACAGAGGTGCAATATCAAAACCACTGGTCATTAAATGTTTGGTGTGGTATTCATCATAATCGAATTATTGGACCCCACTTTTTTAATGAACCACTAAATGGCCATAGTTACCTGAACTTTCTACAAGAAGAACTACCCCAACTGCTTCAAGGTCTCGATAGGGATGAGCTCGACAGTATGTGGTTCCAGCACGATGGTGCGCCTCCGCATTACCATCGTGAAGTTCGTGCGTTTTTGGACCAACGATATCCGCAAAAATGGATTGGACGTGGGGGTTTCATTGAGTGGCCACCAAGGTCTTGCGACATCACCCCATTAGATTTCTTCCTATGGGGTTATATTAAAAATAAGATGTATGTTAATCCACCAGCAACAGTGGAAGATATGCGAAACAGGATTAGGGATACCTGTAGAACAATAACGCCACTAATTTTGTCCAGGGTCCGAGAAAATCTGCAAAAAAGACTAAATTTGTGCATTGCACAAGAGGGTCGTTTATTCGAACACTCATTAAAAAGAAATAATTAATCTCAGTATTTAATAGGTAATTTTTTTGTTTCAATTTAGTATAAAAGTAAATTGTTGTGTTAATTTTTTCACATTATGTTTAATTAAACTATTGCCGTTGTAATATAAGGAATAATGTATTTCATCATATTTAACCACATTATGTTTGTTTCTGTAGTTTCTTTTTATTATTTTACATGGCTACTATGATAATGAAGACTATTTCTGTAAAAAAGTATGGAAAATAAGAAAAACTGAAATATCTCAAAAACTATTATAAATAGGTATAGGATATATTGAACAAAACTTTTAGGGTTTTTATTACTCTATTAAATAACATGAAAATATACAGGGTGTACCATTTAAAAAAAAGATATTTATTCATTTAAACTCGTTCAAATTTGAGCTGATGTGTTCAACACCCTGTAGCTTTTATTGCAAATATTAGGTAAAAATTATGTTAACTTGTCCTTGGCCTTGCTAAATTCCAAATTTGAATATATTTGTCACAAAATTGAAAACGTTATTTAGGATTGAATTGATGCTTGAAAATGTGACTTTTTTTCTTTAAACTTAATTATCTCAGAAACTATAAAGTTTTGTTATAGTAAACCCTTAAAAAAAAAGATTTAAAATTATAAGCTAAATCGAAAATACGATTCGTATATAGGGTGTTCTATTTAAAAAAATACAACTTTATGCTGTCCTAGTTTTTTGGCTCACCCTGTAGAGTCCTAAATATTTTTAAAATCTGCGTAAAAATAAACTGTATCAAACAATAAATATAGTTTCTTTGTTAATTTGACCGAAAAGGCACAAACCTACTTCATCCAATCGTTGACTCACCCTGTACAACCAATTTCGAGAAATTTAGCGGAGTTCGTTCAATTGCTTTTAGTCATTCTTAGAATATATTTTATAGTTCATCTATGGAACTAGTAATTTTTTCACCGCCCTTTATTAAAAATAAATTAAAACAATGTAAGGTGCATTGAAAAGTGTAATGTGTTTAGCATAAATACACCACAAACAAATGCCGTGCAATAACAAACAACAATGACAGTTTTACCATCGTTCCGATTGAATTGGCAGTGATTTTTGACGCACATGATGGATGTATCGGTATTGTAAACTACCTTCATTGTTATTAGTCATCGATATGTAACAGAAATTTTTTCCAATTGTAACCATTGTTAGCATTTTTTTAGTTTGAGGCTGTTATTTTATTGCGTATATAATTTCTTTGTATTTTCCACTAGGCATCTAAGAACAATTATAGTGATTCTTTTGATTGTTTACTTTAAAAATAATAAGTTATAAGTTGCGTAAATTAACATATTTTTCGCTAATAAGGAAATAAATACACTATAGTAGGTTCAGCGTTAGTTGCGCAAACAAATTTTTATTAGATGACAAATTATTCACCGATTGACAGAATAGATTTGGATAGTCTAAATATTCCAATAAAACCATGATTAATCACTCAATAAATATGACAACACTGCAAGTTTGCCTGTCAACAGGATTGTGTGTCACTTATGTTAGAGGTAAAAAAATAAATTTAAGAAAAAATTAATGGATTTTGAAGTTAATAAATTCAATATTACTAAATTTTGTAATATTATTTTTTTTTTAATTTTTTCATGTTGGCTAATTTTTTTTTCATGTTTAAATTAATTTATTTTTATTTAGATTTAGTTAGTCCTTGATATGGGTAGACCTAATAATAATGTTATATTAATTTTGGAAAGGTATGGAAAATAAAGTGAAACAAATTTCGTGGAGTAAAATGAAAAAAAAACGATGACTCAAAAAACGACTTGATAGAGTACATCAGTTTTTAACTTTCCACTTATTCCACCTTCGAAATATTTTTATTGAATGTTATCAAAGCAAAATATCTCACTCTTACCAAAATCCTTTCGTAAAAAAATTTTTTCCAGTTTTTTATAAGATTTTTTAAAATTGATTTTTCAAAATTTTTATTTCTAGTAAGGTATTAGAGTAAAATCAACGGAAAAATATTGCAAAGTCACTAAAAATTGAAAATAATTTAAATTGTTAAAATTAATGAAAATAAAATAAAATTCTTGATAACAACGAAACCAAAATCCACCCCAGTAAAAAAGTTAAATACACTTGATTTTTAACCGACTTCTAAAAGAAGGAGGTTCTCAATTCGTCAACCATGTATTTTTTTCTATATATGTACACCGATTACTCCGGAATGGCGGCACCGATTTGAATGAAATTCTTTATGTTGTGTTCAGGAAGTTACTGCGGTGGCCGCATATATATTTTTTTTTTTTGATGAAATTGGTGCAGTAAAATCCAAGCTGGCGCTGACAATACGGCGGCCAAAAAAATTAATTTTGTCCGATTTTCTCCAAAATTGGTATGGGGGAATTTTCGGGGTTGTACCCAACGAATCTAAAATTATTTTTAAAAAATTTAATATGGCGTATCCAATATAAATATAACGAATAAAAATTAATTTTGTCCGATTTGTTTCAGAATTGATATGGGGGAGTTTTTGAAATCACACATTACGAATCTAACATTATTTAAAAAAAAAATTAAATATGGCAGATTAAAGATTCTATATATCTCGGTTTTGTCTGAAATCAGTATTAGGGGATTTTTGTTAATGTTAATTACGAATTTAAAATATTTTTTGAAAAAGTCAATCGGCGGATTCAATATGGCGTCCTAAAAATTTTATATTTTTCCATTTTCTCAAAAACTGATATAGGGGATTATTAAGAGTGTAAATTATTTAATAGTATTTTTTCAGGTTTAATATGGCGAATTCAGTATAGCAGACTAAAAATTTTACATTTTTTGATTTTGTTCAAGTGTGGGACTGAATCGTTTTTGAGGATGTAAATAGCGAATATAAAATTATTTTAAGAAAATATATGAGATGCAATATGACGGTCTACAAATTTTAAATTTCTAGATTTCATCCAAAATTAATACTAGTAGGCTTTGAAGAGTTTTGATTTAGATTAGATTAAGACGTCAAATTATTTTTTTTTAATTCAATATGGCGGATTTAATATGGTGCTTTGAAAATTTTACTTTAATCGCATTTTTCCAAATTTGGTCTAGGGAGTTTTCGAGGTCGTGTATTACGAATATGAAGTTAATTTTTTACAACTATTAGGTTGAAAAGATACAATATGTGGGAATGAAAATTTTACTTTTTCCGATTTTGTCTAAAATTGATATTGCGGGATTCTTGGTGCGTATACAAACCCAATATGAATTATAAAATATATCAAGCTAAGAAACTCACACCTAAAGTTCTTTAAATATCGATATTGGAAGGTTTTTGGCCTTATATTACTAATTTAAAATTAATTTGAATTTTAAAATAGCGGATTTACTATGACAGACTAAATATTTGTTTGATAGAATTTCACTGGTATTTGGAGAACTCTAAGAATCAAAGAATTTTTAGTGGTTCATTTTAGGGTGATTTACATCTTTGAGTCATTACAAGGTACACTAATCTCGATTAGTACTTAATTCAAATAATTTATGGATATCATAATGAATTCAAAACTAAAAATCGAAAAACAAAAATCTTTCACTTTTTAGCGCACTTTTCAATTGTTTTTATAAAAATTTTATATAAAATAATTTTTGTTTTTTGGTCTACTTAATGAAGTCATTTTTAATTTTTAACAAACCTACTAAGAATTAATCACTTTGCTGCAAAAACATGGTGACAATTATAAACTTTAAAATATAAAATTCCCCTAATTTAGACTTCTAAAAAACATTGTTATTTTCAACTGACTTACTCAGTGGATTTAAGTATTCTTTTAAAATGTATTGTAGCCCTCGGGGAATTCTTGCTCGTAAAATGAAATTTTTACAAGAAATACTTAAGTAAAACATTTTATCCACCTTTCGAAGAAAAATACATTAATTTCAAGGCAAAAATTGAAATTTCTTTTAGCAGAGATAGCTAAGAAGAGGACAAATTACAATTGTTGAAATTGTACAAGATAACTACGCTGTTTAACATCACTTGTGTTGGGACAGTAGCGGCACAAATATTTTTTTCTTTGTAAGAACAAAAATAAAAATTCACAGATGGTTGCAAAACTTACGGTCCACAGAAAAAAGGTGGAATAATTTTGCTAAATGAGGTGATATTATCTAGTTTAGTGATATCTCCCATTTTGTTAATTAGAACAATCTCTGTTGCATGCCAAATTCTCGGTATTTCCCACAATTGAAAATATTTGTTGCATATTCGGCCCAGCTCAAGCTTCAATTTAGGGCCACTTTCCTGTAGCATTTTCACCAATAAGTTGTCGAGTCTAGCACTTTTATTCTTTCTTAGCGTTTTCGGAGGATCATCAATTTCTTCCAGATTTGTTTCGGGGATTTTCTCTGATTTTTTAATTTCCCTGCTTTTGTGTCTATGATAATTCGTTAGGCTCAACTTTAGACTTAAATAGGTTTGAATACTATGATTGTACTCTTTATAATTTTTCTTTCCTATCGTTTAGTATTTCTTTCAATTTCGGGTTTTATTAATTTCTTTTGTGCTAATATATACCAGAGTGGTATCCAAAAATTAATAAATTTTCTGCCTCTGTCATAATAATTTTCACTTCTCTATTTATATACGGAGGGCATAAACAAGAGCCTTGTAAATTTCCTACAGTAGGCCCATTCTTTAATTTGTTTCAGGCTCGCGTAAACCTTCAATAAAACTATTTACTACTAACTCTTGCTTGATTTCTTCTTCATGTTGGGTAAGTGAAATTTATTAATTTCATTATATCCGCCTTGTATTCTTAAAGATTTTTGTCTTCTTCCTTAGACTTGGCACTTATAAACTTCTTGGAGATGGGCATCCCCATAGCACACCTTCAGAAAGGTAATAATAAATTCGTAATCAATCTGATTTTCTTCGAAATAATGTTACGTAAAACCACCATAGCTTCACCTGGTAGTGCTTGAAGAAAAGCACGTGCATTCCCTGTTGAACTCCAGTTATTGCCTGTGGCGGCGGCTTCGAATTGACGGATGGCAAGCCAAGGTACATTGCAATCGAAGATAGGTGGCTTCACAATAGTTACAGGAACATCATTTACCTTTCTTATACCTGTACTGGCTATCTTCTCGATACAAATGGAACTGTTTCATCTGTTTGTGGATTACCATCACCTCATGTTGTATTTCGCCATGCACGTCTTTTCTATTAGCAAACGTAATTTTTACATCTATTTCTGAATTCCTGTCACTTCATATTGTACTTCGCCATTTACGTCTTCTCTAATTTTGCTAATCTTCTGGTGCATTTCTTGTTCAATGCGTTTCATATCTTCTTTTAAGTTCCTGCCTCATATCTTTCACGCTTGTTTTTAGTTCTTGTTTTATAGTTTCTTGATTTTTCTTAATGTCTCCTTCCAATTCTTGACTCCCGTTTTCTTGGCTTGTTTTCATTGTCATTGAATCTTGTCTTGTCTTTAATTCTTATTATATATCATCTTGGCTTGTCGTATCATATCGTCTCGATGTTTCGTCATATCTTCTTTCAATTCTTGTTTCATCTCTTCTTGCTTTTTCTTCATATCTTCTTGGCTTTTCTTTATATCTTTTTGGTTTCTTTTCATGTCTTGTATCGTCATCCGTCCCGTTTTCTTGGCTTGTTTTCATTGTCATTAATTCTTGTTTCTTATCACCTTGTCTTGTCTTTAATTCTTGTTTCATATCATCTTGGCTTGTCTTTAGTATCATCAATTCTTGTTTCACATAATCTTGTCTTGTCTTTAATTCTTGTTTTATATCATCTTGGCTTGTCTTTAGTATCATCAATTCTTGTTTCACATAATCTTGTCTTGTCTTTAATTCTTGTTTCATATCATCTTGGCTTGTCTTTAGTATCATCAATTCTTGTTTCACATAATCTTGTCTTGTCTTTAATTCTTGTTTCATATCATCTTGGCTTGTCTTTAGTATCATCAATTCTTGTTTCACATAATCTTGTCTTGTCTTTAATTCTTATTATATATCATCTTGGCTTGTCGTATCATATCGTCTCGATGTTTCGTCATATCTTCTTTCAATTCTTGTTTCATCTCTTCTTGCTTTTTCTTCATATCTTCTTGGCTTTTCTTTATATCTTTTTGGTTTCTTTTCATGTCTTGTATCGTCATCAGTATCTAATTTAAACTATTTTGAAATTGCACTTTCATTTTTGCATTCTGTTTCCTAATATCTACTGGCATACAATTCTAAAAAGTTTCAGACCTTCTTTCTTAGACGTCTCATGAGAAAATTAACAAAGATTAAATTAATTAAATAAATTCTGAATTCGTACAAAATAAACCAAAACCCTACAAACCACAAACACAAACTAGTACTACGAATTGTATAATGCTATAAAGTACATATATATATATATATATATATATATATATATATATATATATATAATGAGAGAGATATCTATCTATCATTGAAACGTAACGTTGCATAAAAGGGCCCATTCAAATTTTAGAATTCATTTTATGAATTTTCTTTCTTCTGTTTATTTTAGATTTGATTAACATTTAGAATCACTTTTTTCATGAAATTATTAGCAAGAGAATATTTTCTCCACTAGTACAAAATATTTACTTAAAAAATAAAAAATGACCGTTGTAATTAAGAAAAGAACAGGTAACGCCCCTGTAATTTTACAACATTTGAAGCAGAGTTTTCCCTGAGGGTAATTAAAGGAAACGTAAGCGAGTTGAGGCAATGCTATGAAATGGTAACAATCTGATTAAATGTGATGGCAGACGGCTACAAGTAATTTGAATAAAACCCGACCTGCCTTTTCAGTATTTTGTTCAGTCATTCAGTCTATAGTCACTGATTTTCGTTCGAGTTAGGTATTTTAATTAAGAATTTGGACGAGGCTCTTTCTTGATTTAGAGTTCTAAGGTATACTTTCTTAGAATTTGTTGCAACATATCTTTACATTATTATCTCTCGGGTTGTAATAAAGAAACAAATAAATTTAATATTTCCCGACCATTAATTTTAACTTTAAATCTGATGGGATTCACAACGATGAATATTCTCGATTTAAACGAAGTAAAACTCCTTTAGAGGATGCGACAAATTGGGGTTTATGTATTGAGATCTTGAATAGGGCAAGAGTTATAAGAATGATTAAATTATAGTAACCTGTTTGACCAACAGATTCGCGATCTAAGTATGGAGATGCTTGAAGAAAATTAAAGCATGTAAAAATAATAAAGAGGAAATACAGAAGATGAAATAAATCATAAGAAATCACATAAAAATATATAAACCTCAGCAAAATATAAGAAAAAGACGGTAGTTAAATTGAGTATATATATATATATATATATATATATATATATATATATATATATATATATATATATATATATATATATATATATATATATATTTATTTATTTATTTTCTTGATTCTTGAATCATAGATTATATCATTTTTCTTTATTTTGTCCTTTCTTGGGTTTAGGTTCTTTATTTAATAAATACATAAAACCATTGACGTTTCGCCCTTTATTCAAGGCACTTTCAAAATTCCTTCCTCCTAAAAATATATAATTAAAATACATCACATAAAAAACCTATTTACGTTTTCGAAAAACAAACAAGACACTTAAAAAGAGTAGTCAAAACTTTAAAATTTTTTAAAAATACTTATTTTACCGGTACGCACCTTGACATTTTGCTGTTCTGTTTCTAAATAAAATTTAAATTTTACATCGTTTACTGAGGATACGTGGAATGCGAATGTGTTTTATTTTTTAATATTTTTTGTATTTTACAATGCATAACTTGTTCACACTATTTTAGCAGAAAAATGGGAAATTTTAAAAAAACATACATCGCTATCAAAAAATAATTTTATGGATGCTGTTGACCTCCTTCTTAATACAAATTACTTTCAGTACGAAAATACCTTTTACAAACAACTCGATGGATGTGCTATGGGATCACCAATTTCATCTACCTTTGCTCAGCTAGTAATGGAATATTTAGAGGAAAAAGTTTTAGAAAAATTAAATTTTAATATAATATTTTTCAAACGTTTTGTCGATGATTGCATCGCAGCCGTACCACAAAATAAAATAAATGAAATTCTGCAAGAGTTTAACAGTTTCAACGAAAAATTACAGTTCACGTCCGAAACAGAGAATAATAATAATATTAATTTTCTAGATATGACACTTATACGCAGAAAAAACAAAATCTTAACTGAATGATACACCAAACCAATTTGGTCAGGTAGATATCTAAACTATTTCTCTGATCGTGCTATCTCCCTTATGTCTCCAGAATTGCGACCAAAAATACTGCAAAAATAAAAGAGACACTAATAAATAATAATTTCAACGAAAAGACTATCACCAAAAAAGTTGATAAACGAACATATAAGTTTTATAATAACGTAAAAACAAAAAACATAGAACATAAACAGCAAAAATATGTGGCATTACCGTACACTAGTGAGCTGTCAGAAAAAATAAAATACATTTTAAAAAAGCATGATATTATCGTATGCCACAGGTCACATAATAAATTAAATACATTGTTCACAAATTTAAAAAGTAAAACTCCTCTAATGAATAAATCAAATATAATATATTCGATCCCTTGCTCAAATTGTTCCAAAAAATATATAGGCGTGACGAGCCAATTACTGAAGAACAGATTAAATGGCCATAAATATACAAAAACCGCCTCAATAGCGTTAAACAAACACATACAGGACGAAAAACACACTTTTGATTATAACAGTACTATTATAAAAAACAAAGATATGAATTACCAAAAATTACAGATAAAGGAAATGATTGAAATTAAAAAAGATAAAAACACAGTTAACGACAGAACAGATATGAGAAATTTAAGCCACATTTACGCAAGCCTAATTTAAACAAAAATATTAAGAATTCAATCCGGTCAAATAAGAATCAAAAATAGAATATCCTCTTAAACATAAAACCAAATATATACCTTATTTGTTTTTTTATGCATTGTAAAATATAAAAAATATAAAAAAAATAAAACACATTCGCATTCCACGTATCCTCAGTAAACGATGTAAAATTTAAATTTTATTTAGAAACAGAACAGCAAAATGTCAAGTGCGTACCGGTAAAATTAAGTATTTTTAAAAAATTTTAAAGTTTTGACTACTGTTTTAAAGTGTCTTGTTTGTTTTTCGAAAATGTAAATAGGTTTTTTATGTGATGTATTTTAATTATATATTTTTAGCAGGAATTTTGAAAATGCCTGGAATAAAGGGCGAAACGTCAATCGTTTTATGTATTTATTAAATATAGAACCTAAACCCAATAAAAGACAAAATAAAGAAAAATGATATATATATATATATATATATATATATATATATATATATATATATATATATATATATATATATATATATATATATATACATAGAAATTTGCAGACGTTTCGCCAAAATCCCATTTGGCATCTTCTGTGCTTGGTGGTTGTAGATCAACTGAAAGAAAAGTCAGCGTGCAGCGTGCTTTATACGCGGTCGCAGATAGTAGCGGTTGGTTGGCGTTGGCTTCGCCTCCCTCTCGAGCGCCACCGTTGGTGTCAGTTTAAGCGTGGCACGCGTGTCGGTACCATGGTCCCGCTTGAAGAGAGTTTTCCAAGTAGAGGGCAGATTCAGTGCATCGTCTCTCTTGTTCAGAGTGCCGTTCTTTTCAATTTCGATGGATTCACGAATCAATGTTGCCTTGTAGTGTCCTATATTAGCGATTTCCTGGCCGGTGTCAAAATCAATTTTGTGTCCTGTCTCGTGCTGGTGTCGAAAAAGCGCCGATGTTGTCTGTTTGTTTCTTATACCGAGCTTATGTTCTTCTAGTCTAGCTAATATTCTTCTGTTGGTCTGGCCTATGTATGTTTTGTTGCAGGTGCCACATGAGACTTTATATACGCCTTGATTTTCTAGACTGATTTTGTCTTTTGGATTTCTTAAAACAATATAAAACAATAGGCTCTTCTTTAAGAAATCCAAATGCAAAATCAGTCTAGAAAATCAAGGCGTATATAAAGTCTCATGTGGCACCTGCAACAAAACATAAATAGGCCAGACCAACAGAAGAATATCAGCTAGACTAGAAGAACATAAGCTCGGTATAAGAAACAAACAGACAACATCGGCGCTTTTTCGACACCAGCACGAGACAGGACACAAAATTGATTTTGACACCGGCCAGCAAATCGCTAATATAGGACACTACAAGGCAACATTGATTCGTGAATCCATCGAAATTGAAAAGAACGGCACTCTGAACAAGAGAGACGATGCACTGAATCTGCCCTCTACTTGGAAAACTCTCTTCAAGCGGGACCATGGTACCGACACGCGTGCCGCGCTTAAACTGACACCAACGGTGGCGCTCGAGAGGGAGGCGGAGCCAACGCCAACGCCAACCACCCGCTACTATCTGCGACCGCGTATAAAGCACGCTGCACGCTGACTTTTCTTTCAGTTGATCTACAACCACCAAGCACAGAAGATGCCAAATGGGATTTTGGCGAAACGTCTGCAAATTTCTACAGGAAACCAAACTAACGAACGGATGTATTCCCGGATTAATACTGAATCACATGTTCCCATCCGTGAAACACTACGCAACAACACATATATAAATATATATATATATATATATATATATATATATATATATATATATATATATATATATATATATAATTTCCCAACATATACAGACGGCGCCTCATAATTTTCTTGTAATCCTTTTAATGATCAAATGAACTTTATACATATTCTGTCCTAGTAATTAGGCAAGTTTCATGGAAACAGTAATCCCTGTTAATGTGCCAAAACGGCCTAAAGACGTGACCACCGATTCCCCAAAGTATCACTTGTTTCATTTACTGTAGTTGATAAAGGGCCAGTTAAACGTCGTCGGATACATTACCTAGGAGACATTAACCACATGAACTTTGTGCTTTCTCTATGTACTACTCCAAGATCTCTGGAGGACAAGAAAATGATATAAGTGTAGCC
This sequence comes from Diaprepes abbreviatus, assembly GCA_034092305.1. Classification (NCBI taxonomy): domain Eukaryota; kingdom Metazoa; phylum Arthropoda; class Insecta; order Coleoptera; family Curculionidae; genus Diaprepes; species Diaprepes abbreviatus. The sequence continues at coordinate 1,258,311 of JASJET010000282.1, read as the reverse complement.
CCGAGACCAAAATTACTTAGTACTTAGAATAAGTTTACAGATTTATGAAAATATGCATTTCAGAGATATTTCATATAGACCAAGAGCTAGTTAATTACTATATTTTTTGAGGTATATATTCACATTCAAATAATTAGTTTGAAAAAAACTAAATTTCATGAGTCCGAAATTATCATATAAGAAATTTTAGTTTTGAAACTAATTGTTTATAGTCGAGGAGCTTAAATTTTCTGGCAAGATTGTGAATGCTTTCTGTGATAACAGGATTGCAATTTATAGTGCGGATATAAGATACAGCTTGGTCTTCCGCCATTCTTAATTTGCATTTCCTATTTTTATTTGAGCTTTTTGGTTTTGTAGTGGGGATTTTCATGAGTTACAGACTGAAAGAGTATATCAGTGAGTAATTTCTATATTGTACATGAAATATGATTTGTATTCAGATAAACAATTAGGAGAAATGTATTTTGATGTTATAAAATTTCATTCTATTAAAGATATACTGTTAACTATTTTATCTACATCTGAACGGGCGAGTCTAGAGCGTGTCAAATATCCGATTGATCTTGACGGTGACGTAGTCACACGTCCTCGTCAATTTGTTAAATTAATAGTTGCACAATAAATCTCAGTCAGCGCTACAAATATGTGCAAGCTGGTGGTCCGAAACCAGAGCTATACTCTATTCAAGAACTAGAGAGAGTAATAAAACTGTCAGCGAAACCTCCGATGGACCTGCTCCAGTGCCGCAGGTAACTGAGGACTGCCATAAATCTAATTATATTTAATTATATTTAAATACTATAAGCTTTTATAAGTTTACGGTAATAGTAAAATTTTTCATAGTTCGGTTTAATTTCTGTCAGTGAGCAAAATACCCCTTACAGTGAGTCCTTAGTGATTTATGATGTTTGCGCTTGTTTTTATATATTATTTGAGATTAGTGAGATATGGCTTCCACCTCTATATGTATTCTAAAATTGTTAAACCAGGCCATTTTTTCCTCTACGAAAAACTTATTACGATGAATGTTTATGATGCCTTAAGACATTAATATCCATATAATAATGTTAAAAGCTCTGTTGAGATATGTTCCAAAATGATAGGAGTTGGAATATCTACGGTTTACTGAGTGCTGAAGGAGAAAAAGACGACTGGAATTGTGAGTGCTCCCAAGCACATTTGGTCACCAAAAGACGAAAAACCCCGTTCGAAGAAAATATGAAAACTGTTATAAGGAAGAATTGTACATACATCTTATTATGAGAAGCAGATCCCAACCGTCGACAAAATTCCAACTAAAAGCAATGAAGATCGGGATTTACCTGAAATTAAACGAAATGAGCTCTGGAAATTGGTTACAGAACTTAATTTTTGATGGGAAAAACCAGATAGGAAATCTGTTCTTATAGATCGTTCGTTGGAGAAGGAAATATCTTCGAAAAAATAAGCAACATCGTGATATGGGTTCAAGTAAAAGGAAAAGTTGCTAGAAATAACACAAATTACAAAATTAGTGATTTAACTGAACTTTTGAAAGATTAAAATATGTGGACCATATAATAAAAGAATAAAACAAAATGTGGAAACTCGTTCACGTGATCGGTGAGATAGCGGAAGCAATTATAATTAATTTGAGCGAAGATAACTCCACTGACTTTGATTACGAATTAGATACGTATTGTTTCCCAGTGTATACAACCAGAATGATTTGAGTAAATTATATGAATAATTATTAAATTACTTGGAATTTTGGTAATTTATAATATTGTGACTATTGCTCTTTTTTTTTATCCATATTCAATTTTCTCATAAAAGTACATATTTACAACATAAAATAAATAATGGATTGAAGAATTCGTTACTTTGAGATAGCGCATAATCAATAACTAACTTTTTTTATTATTTTATCACTTTATATTTATTTTTTGAATGTTTAATTTATTTATTTTGAAAATGTAGAAAAGTGAATAATAAAAAAATTGATATAATAAATATATAATAAATAATATTTTACTCCTTGTAATTTTGATCTGAAGTATGAAAACATTAATAAAACCAAATAAAGTTTAGATTCAACTTAACTGTTAGTTGAATGATGTGAGAAAACAATATAAAAATACACTATGGAGTTTTTATTGTTCACTTGGCCAGCAACAACAGTTTATCAGCCATTTTTCTAAAAAAATTGGTGCACAAGTCCGTTAATTTTTCTAATAAATATTTCGTTGTGTAAGAAAGTTGGTTAATACCAAAGAGCTCTAGATCAGCCTGTTTCTGCTGCTTCTACTATTTCTGCTGCTTTTATTCCTTCTCATGTCTCTACTGTTTGTGCTACATCTAATGTTTCTACTGCTTCTACTGTTTCGGCTCCTTCTACTGTTTCTGATGCTTCTAATATTTCTGATGTTTGAAATGTTCTTGATATGTGAGATGGATCTGATCTATCTGTGTACTGTCTGTTGCGGATACTGATTGTAGCATCTTAGCTTCCATTTGGCTTACTGTATATGCTGTGCAACCTACAAACACTGTGCTGACATTGCCTTCGTGGGTTCTCCACCTGTTGGACTCTTGTATTACTGCAAATAATTCCCAACTAAATAACAATTTTTGTAAAAACTGCATAATTATTTTATTTGAAAATCCTTCTAGTGCAAGCACAATTTCATTACTGTGTAGAAAGGTTTCCTTTTATTTTTTGAGGGTGGCACCTTAATATTATAACTCTAACGGGTCCAGCATAGTAATAAAAGTGTATCTGGGCATCGGATGTATGGTTTGAGGCTTCAAGAGTGAGAATCTGCTGCAGTAATTGGTATGAGTTTAGTATAACTCGCCTACATCTCATGAAAAAGCCGCGGTAAGAGCTGGCGTGCCCAGACGCACTCTTTGGCTTATCTCGTGTTTGTGTCCTTTAAATTACGGTTCCAATATAAATTTTATATTATGTTTAAGTCTTAGTTGTCTGTTTTTAGTCCCTAATGTTTCTATAAGTGCAGGCAACTTAGTATATTTAGAGCGAATAAATCTTCTTTTGAACCCATTCCATTTCAGAAGCTAAATTATATCTATATTTGCTCTGTTTGTGTACCGGCTTCAATGAATCATTTTTAGCAAAATTTTGGAAATATAACTTATCAGTGAGATAGTTATTAATATGATAAAATTTCTGGCTTTTGCTATTTTGGGGATGATAAAAAAAGTCAACCGCAGCTATTGGGTGAGGAATACACCTGATCTATATACTGTATTGAAAAGATTTATTATTATATTCACAGTGTTGTCGCTAATCCACTTTAAAATTTCAAACGATATTTGATCTGACCCCATCTTCTTCACAAATTTCATATTATTTTATGCATATTCCAGTTCTTTTCTCAATATTTCTAGGTGTCATCTTCTGAGTTATCTGTTGATTGGGTTCTATTATCATTATCTAAATATTTTATTTTATTCCAAATGCTAGTGACCTCAACTGATTATAAATCTGGGATTTAGTTGGACTAGATCAATAAAACAATTTGTGAAATATTTTGCTATATTTGTCGACGTTTCGACCTCTATGGGAGCATCCTCAGGACTATACAGCTAAATCCCTTGTGTACAAAATAAAAATAAAACCATTTCTAGGAAGTAATAGCCTGGATAATTTAATTATATTTATAAATTGGAAAAGAATGGGCTAGAATCAAATAAAAGTACGAAGCAGTACAAATTGATATTTTATTTGGCTCTGGCTCATTCTTCCCAAATTTATAAATATAATTAAATTTTCCAGCATATTATTTCCTAGAAATGTTTTTATTTTTATTTTGTACGCAAGTGATCTAGCTGTATAGTCCTGAGAATGATCTCATAGAGGTCGAAACGTCGACACATACAGCAAAGTATTCCATAAATTGTTTAATTGACCGGGTTCAACTAAATCACAGATTTATAAATATTTTATATTGCTAGTCCAAATTCTAATTTTGTTATTCCTTCGTATTGTTAATTTTCTATTCGTGTTTCTTGGTATACCTATATTTTTTCTTGTGACTATAAATTTTTTCCTTTATCTTCTTATTGACGTTGAAACTGGCATATCTTCTTTCATATGCCCGAATATTTTTTGATGTAGTACATTAGGTAAGAATTTGGATTTAATCGAGATAATTATTATTTAGCTCCTACAAATTAAATATAAAATATCAATTAAAACAATAATTAATAAAAATGGTAAAATTTCTCCCATTTTAACCTAGAGTTAAATTATGAAATCGGCATTCGAGATTGAGCAACAGCCATTTCAACCTTTTTCTTAAACTCACATGATAAATATTTCTCCTAACAAACTAATTTTTCTAAAATTATCTCCACTGGAAAAACGATTTCAAATCAATTTGTAGTTCTTACTTAAAATAGAAAACTTTATTATGCAAGTTCGTCGATCCCTTTCATGAAAATCAAATCACATTTATTTTACGATCCTTTAAATATATGACCCTACTTACTGCTAGTTTCGCAACACATTCCGAGTTTCCAATCATTTACTTCAATGTTAGCTCCTGATAAATCCTGATGCTCTATTTCAAATTTTCGCAATACACTATGTTAGTTTAACAACAAATTATAGATCGTTTGTGAAACATAGAAATTTAAGAAGAAAAATAGATAATTTAAAACATTCATTTCGAAATTTTAATGTTAATGTAAATTCCGAGATCGATAAGATCTACCCAGAGATGTTGGGAGTAATGAAAGAATAAACCCTACATTAAATATTATAGCAGGGGAGGTCAAAGTTGGCGAAAACAGATTTTTTGAATCTACAAGACAGGGACCACATTTTGGAAACCAAAGTTTTTGAATAAAAGTTGCAGAGATTTGAAAAACCTGCAACTTCAACTTTTGTGTGTTCATTTTCGTCATTTTGTTATTGCAATAAGGACAAAAAATTCTTGAAATCGGGCATTTTTTTCATATCAATTATTGTTTGCAAATTTTTTTTTTGCACTTTTCCCTTTTAAGGAGAAGCCCTAGTTATTCTAAATAAAATTAGATTTTATAATACTGAAACAATATAATTTGTTGCTGAGATATTGCTATTTGTTTATCCAAAGACGCAATTGTTAGGAGCAAATGAAAAAATTAATTTTTAACCTCTTAAATATCGTGTATTTTTTTTATAAAGAAATAGAACTAGAGCCTCCCCCTTACATGTTAGACATTTATAATTTGAAAATTTGAATATCCAAGTTGAAGACAAAAATTTTGAAAAAAATAATTTGGACCAATAGGAGTCGAGTTATGATTTCTTTTTCAAAAAACCGCAGTCCTTTTATTTATAATAATTAAGGAAAAAATCTAACGGTATTTGATACTTACAAAGTTGTATTTTCAAAATCCTTGATCAGATTTTACAAAGTGCAGCTTTTTTAAAATCAAAATTTCATTAAAAAATAAAATAAGTTCGCTGTACTTAAATAATTGTCTATATGTACTCTCCTGTCAAGCAGATAAAGAAAAAAATATATACAAACAGTTTATTTCCTGCAAAGACAACTCTGGTCCTTTCTCCAAACGCGTTTCGATCACCTTATGGCCTCGTCAGTGAAGCTGTATCAAACCGAAAGCAACATTCACAGAAAACAACTGCAATATAAAATGTAAATTGCGAATCATGTCGGTAGGATATTAAAAACCTGCCGACTTTGATATCGTCAGTTATACGACATCTATATTCACCAAAGTAGTGCGAAATTTTATTTCTTACTGAAATTTTGATTTTTAAAATCAGGCAACGAATACTAAAATACATTTATTGTAAAAATTTAAATAATAACAATTTTTTTCTTTATAACAAATCACCTGATCCTTTTTTTGGGAATTTACCCTCCATCTTTGGAATCACGGGTTCAAAATATATATAAAAAACTTTGATGAAATCATCGACAATGAAAACCACTGGGCTCTCAATTATAATTCAATCCGGTATTAAAATAATTCAATGAGTTGTTAAGATAAAACGTTACAAAAATATACGGTAATTTAGCCCACGAGTGTATTTTATCAGATGATTTTACAAGATTTACCCTAAGTATAATTTGCAAATGCTAGAAACCTTCATAAAATTAAAGTGTACATATAAAATAAGTCGAGTAAATCAATTTAATTCTCCTTCTTTCATAAATTTGTCCACAATATTTGCGCATTTCCTGTAGTACAAAAAAAGTACTCTAGCAGCTCGGAGCGCTACTTTAAAATGTACACAAAACACATCAAAGAATTTGATTCGATAAATCTTTCGCTAAACGTTACGTTTTTAGTCGCATGAAAACATCGTTATCAGCTAAAATAACTTTCGCCTTTTTTACAAACACACGAATAAAACTGTCTACACAAACTGCTATTAATAACACAAAATAACCACCATCGTGTAAAACAATCAACGGGAGACAGTGTCGTTGTTAATCCAATAAAAATAATATGAATTTATCATAAATTCGAAACTGTAGAAGATTGCGTACCCATGTGTCATGGCTTTGATTTATATTAGTCTGGAAATTAAAATGAAAATCCAGGCTACTTCTGTAAGTTCTAGAGAGGTCTCGTTGACGTTTTTTAGGAAATTACGAGTGTTACTTAAAAATTAGGGTGCAATATTAAACTAATACTTAGTAATTGTTACGGTTAAAAATTGGTTTTACTACTATTTTGTACTCAGCGATTGGTTTACCTGGACAGGTTGTTGTTTTACTATTAAATATGGTTCAACTGCTACTTTGGTATCGGTTTTTGCATAATTCAGCAACCAATCCTTATTCACTGAGGGAAGGTTCCATTTGACGGCTACTGCATATCCTCTGTAAAAGGTTCTGGACTTACTAAATGAGTTGAAACTAAAACATTTTTAATAGGGTTATTTTTTCTAGAAGATTACTTCGGGCATATTCCACCGAGACTTTCTGTAACTGACTTTAGGAAGTTCTTTTCTTGTCCGGTATATATATTGATTGTTATCACACATTATTTCAGTAGTGTAGATGTCACAGTCATAGGTCTATAAAAATATTGTATATCAGAGACGCGCTCTTCCTCAAGGCTCTCTAAAATCCATAACTCGTTAATTATTTCTTGAACCTCCGGCAACGTCCTTCGCTGACTTACTACAGGAACCACTGCATAATCTGCTACTTCTTTAAAATGTTGAACCACTGTCCCCCCTTCTTTCATAATGAATTTCTTATATATATATATATATATATATATATATATATATATATATATATATATATATATATATTTATATATATATATATATATATATATATATATATATATATATATATATATATATATATATATATGAAGTAAAATGCGAACAGTACATGCAAACTTCTCTCCATCATATCCCTTCTGTGTTAGAGGTTGCACAGTTAGAATAAATTGGTATAAAATTCAAATTTATCCTATTCCACCACCATCGAGATGATGGCCTACCTGTACCACCATACCGAGAAGAAAGTCAAAACTTACCCTCCCCGCCACAGGTAGCCCATCATCTCGATGGTGATGGAATAGGATAAATAAACTAACACAGAAGGGATATGATGGAGAGAAGTTTGCATGTACTGTTCGCATTTTACTTCATTCATACGCGGAGCTGCATATAGTTGTACGTTTGCTGAATGTGATTTCAGCACTACAACGGCATAATGTGGATATATCCACTGCTATTGCATCTCATACGGAGGAATCCGTAAAAGCCGCATAAACATATATATATATATATATATATATATATATATATATATATATATATATATATATATATATATATATATATTCATCATTAAATCCACCCAAAAAAAATTTATAAGCAGAAAAGATTGGCTGTCTAACGTCACTATCATTTTCAGAATTTTATCACATGCAATTTGAAACACTTGAGTTGACGTTATACGAGACCTGAATTCTATTTCATTAAAATCGTCTTGTTGTTCTGACGAACTTCTTACTTTATCTGATAATAAGTTTCTTCTTTATTGTCAAAAGGTAAAGCCAAAATATTTCCATCATCTTTCTCCGAAGTAGCATTTTCAAGATATGGCAGAAAATCTTCAAGCTCAGCAGCTATTGGTTCTTACGACTTTTATTTGTCTTCCTTTTCATCTATCAAAACATTGGTATTTTCTAAGACACGAAGTGCTTTCTTACTTTAGGTCGATGCAGGTTAAGCTCTTATATCGTTTTCACCTGAATCATTGTTGCTTATTAAATAATTATCTTTTTAGCAGGCCTCTGTTGCTCTATGGAATCGAGTAACCAATGCACCGTTACAAGAACACTTGAGGAGGCCTCCATAGCTTTAACACTAGTTAGTTCATGCCAATTGGGGGCCTTCTAGAATAATGTGTATGACCTTATTAGAAAAACTGTCATATCGGGTAGCTCCGCTAAGATAAACTATTTTGTTTAATATGTCGCGAAATTCTGACCTGAATCCAAACAAAAATACTGAATATCCATCTAAAAACTGACCGGCATTTTTAACTTTCTCTATACCGATTTTTTCAAACAAAACTTCAAAAGCTGTTCTTTCCATTCTAAATTGAGTTGCTACTGATGTTGACGGTTGAGAACCTGTATTTCCTATACTGATATTGGAAAGTTTTTTATTTTCGTCCTCGCCTGTCTTTGTGAACGTTCTCATTTTTGCAAGGTATTTTTATGAGACAACGCGTAGTCTTTTCCTACACTATTATATATCTAATTTAAAGTAATACAAGAAATTTTGGTTCTCCACGCAGCTTTTAATTTTTTACTTTTATTGCCAGCTACTTCACAACAAATTAAAACATCTATTTCCGCCAAATTGACTCCTCTTATCAGTTTTTCACCATTTATATAAATAGCTTCATATTACTTTCTCCATTCTTGGTTGTTGGCAAATCCTGTTACAAATATGATTAAATTCTGAGAACATATGTATTTTGTTAAGACTTGTAGGTCATTGGCATGGACATTTTTCGACTTGCTCGCTTCAAATACGTAATATATCCACTTCGAAAGCACCATTTTACATCTGTCTCCACCACAATAGTATAGTATGCAGATTTTGTCCCTACATAAACTAGATGAGTAGCGAACCAAGCAAAATATTTTCTATATAGATCAACCTTAAGTTTAACCTTATTCTTGATAACTGCATCGAAATCCTGTCATATTTGTTCACAAGTTATTTTACAATCATAAATTGCTACAATCTGAACATGCCACTGGAAATTTGGTAAAGGTTTGCCTTCCTCTAGGCATACACTTATATCTCGAAGCCAAAGGACTGAACACCTTTTCTTCAATAACTGACTAAAATCTTTTCCTTCAAAACTTTCAAATACAACATAATCGAGCGTATTCAATTTAGTTGAATTCAGTCGAGATTCTTTGACTTATAAGCCTGTCGCACCGCAGGTAATGCATCACGTTTCTCAGGTACTGCAACATTTAACCAAGTACCAATCTCACAGGTGCTGTCACGACAAATAATGTAATAACATATAACCTAGACCGAGGCTCCGGGGAGGCTGAGTCATTCGTAGACCGAGATTCCGATGAGGCAGCATTTTTCATATTCCGAGACTCCAATGAGGGAGAATCTTTCATAGGTCGAAACTCCGATAAGGCAGAATCGTTCATAAACCGCAACTCCGATGAGGCAGAATCGTCCGTAGGAGACTCCGATGAGGCAGAATCTTCTGTAGACTAAAACTCCGATGAGGCAGAATCATTCATAGACCGAAACTTCGATAAGGCAGAATCGTTCGTGGACTAAGACTCTGATGAGGCAGAATCTTTCATAGACGGAGGCCCCGATGAGGCGGAATCTTTCATAGACCGACACTCTGATGAGACAGATCGTTGGTAGACCGAGACTCCGATGAGGCAGAATTTTTCGTAGACTGAGACTCTGATGAGACAGAATCTGCCATCTCTTGACGATATAAGGTGTATAAACAAATAAAAAAGAAGAATTTTTATATTTAGCTAAATATTTCTATTATTAAGAAATTCTAAATAAATGATTTTTAAAGAAAAAAAAGAGTGTTATTTAATAAATATTTTTCTAGATTTAATTACAAGCTTAGATTACTAAAGTCACAAATAGGTTTTTATTTTGTTCAATTTTCTTTAAGATTTGTCAATGACATGCATAATTTAGAATTTAAATTTATTGTAAACTATGTTTTCTATTATAAAAGCAATGGTTACTGTTGTAAACGAGACCGCACCCGTGTCGAAGCGATCGGTTCGTCACAATCTAATTTTAGACCCTAAAAGAGGTGTTTCGTCCTAGCTACCGACAGTGGATTGATCAGTGGGTCCGTCGGAGCTTTCCCCAGATACCTTTGGTACACTTTCTACGGCTGCATACTCATATTTAAACCTTTCTACGTCGGAACCTATAAACCAGATTCTGAGGGTGCATTCCACTAGGCGCTCACAACGCTCAAAATATTCCTTCAGTCGTTCCACATAACGACTACGGTCGTCGCGGTCGCGGCGAAAACGTCATTAATGACGTCATTCTTCTCGCTCACGCCAAGCTCACAACGACCCATCTGAAAAGGTGGGTCAAAGTGGACGTTCAGAATTTTGGCGCGGTTTTTTAAATTTAAAGACAATTGAATGTAAGAGTTTCAAAATTACAGTGTAACATATGAGAAAAAAATAAGTATAATTTTGTTTAGATTCAAAATACACTGAATTAGATGGTGTAGTCCAATCCACAAAAGGTGTTACTGAAAAATACATTTAAAAAATGTAGTAATTATATACAAGCACATTTATAGAATGTAGTAATTATATAAAATTTACCCTAAAATGACTTGAATTTTTTATCTGAATAACGATTAATAACATTCTCATAATTAATAATACGTGGCCTAAGTTTTCGCTTTTCCCGACTTTGTAAAACTGCATTCCATTCTTCATCTGGACTAGATGAAGTACTTTCTGAAGCATGATTACGATCCACCATTAAATATCCAACTGTCACCACAAAAGATATTTTGATTATTTTTCAACGTAAATTACTTAAAGATTCCACTAAGATAAAATATAAGAAACTAAATAGTATTTTTCTTTAATATAAAGCAAGTTAACCAATAATTATAACAAATTATTAATATTAAAGCTTAAAAATTATAACATAACCTTTTCAAGCTACTGATTTATTTTCAAATCCGCCATTTGTAATATTTAACTCAACGCTTAATACGTCCACAATCCCATTCCACTTGGGTTTATGATTAGAATGCTCACGAGCTAGTGGAACGGGAAAAACTGCTATCATGAGCGTGATCGTTGTGGGTGCTTCGTGGAACGCACCCTAGTGACAAAGTCGCATGACATGGGTGCATTCCACTAGGCGCTCACAACGCTCAAAATATTCCTTCAGTCGTTCCACATAACGACTACGGTCGTCGCGGTCGCGGCGAAAACGTCATTAATGACGTCATTCTTCTCGCTCACGCCAAGCTCACAACGACCCATCTGAAAAGGTGGGTCAAAGTGGACGTTCAGAATTTTGGCGCGGTTTTTTAAATTTAAAGACAATTGAATGTAAGAGTTTCAAAATTACAGTGTAACATATGAGAAAAAAATAAGTATAATTTAGTTTAGATTCAAAATACACTGAATTAGATGGTGTAGTCCAATCCACAGAAGGTGTTACTGAAAAATACATTTAAAAAATGTAGTAATTATATACAAGCACATTTATAGAATGTAGTAATTTTATAAAATTTACCCTAAAATGACTTGAATTCTTTATCTGAATAACGATTAATAACATTCTCATAATCAATAATACGTGGCCTAAGTTTTCGCTTTTCCTGACTTTGTAAAACTGCATTCCATTCTTCATCTGGGTACCTATTCTCGTTCTTGAGAGAACGATCATCTTGATGAAAAGTCGGGCGTGGTTCTCACGAAAAAGTAAGAAACCGTATTCAGAATACGGTTTCTTACTTTTTTGTGAGAACCACGGCCACTTCCCATCAAGATGATCGTTCTCTCGAGAACGAGAAAAGCTACCCAGAATACGGTTTCATACTTTTTCGTGAGAACCACGCCCACTTTCCATCAAGTGATCGTTCTCTCAAAAACGAGAATAGGTACCCTGGACTAGATGAAGTACTTTCTGAAGCATGATTACGATCCACCATTAAATATCCAACTGTCACCACAAAAGATATTTTGATTATTTTTCAACGTAAATTACTTAAAGATTCCACTAAAATAAAATATAAGAAACTAAATAGTATTTTTCTTTTATATAAAGCAAGTTAACCAATAATTATAACAAATTATTAATATTAAAGCTTAAAAATTATAACATAACCTTTTCAAGCTACTGATTTATTTTCAAATCCGCCATTTGTAATATTTAACTCAACGCTTAAGACGTCCACAATCCCATTCCACTTGGGTTTATAATTAGAATGCTCACAAGCTAGTGGAACGGGAAAAACTGCTATCATGAGCGTGATCGTTGTGGGTGCTTAGTGGAACGCACCCTGAGTGTGCCGCTATCTGCGACATCGCCCCGCCAAGGCAAATACTTTGTATGCAGACGAAATCGTTAGATCCCGCATGTATAGAAAGTGTTTCCTGATGAAACTGCAGATGCGGACGCTTTAGGGTCTTTTACAGGCCCATTGCTATAAACCAGCAATCCAGGCAACCTGCCTTAGGTCCTGTCACGGTCGCCATGTTGTAAACGAGACCGCACCCGTGTCGAAGCGATCGGTTCATCACAATATAATTTTAGACCCTAAAAGAGGTGTTTCGTACTAGCTACCGACGGTGGACTCATCAGTGTGTCCGTCGGAGTTTTACCCAGACACCTTAGGTACACTTTCTACATCTGCATACTCATATTTAAACCTTTCTGCGTCGGAAAATATAAACCAGATTCTGAGTGTGCCGCCATCTGCGACATTATCTTTGTTATTAATATTGATTATATCCATAATTTTTGCTTTCTCTGTATCAGATCCTTTTTTTTTGCCATATCGAAATTTTATCGCTATGATTTGTAAATTTTGTTGTTCGAGGAAATGTTTGCCTAAGAAATTGATGCTTTTTATTTCTCTTCTTGTTGTTGTTATTAGGTGGTCTCTTTAACCCAACAACAAAGTACGTATCCGAACATAAAATCCCGTTTTTTTCTATTTCAGAATCAAAAATATGATCCCTTTTGAAAAATTTAGTTTATCCTTCAAATTACCTCTAAAACCTATCACAAGATCAAATATATTTTCACTTTTCCTAGAATCATTTTAAGACTTACTTAATGTAGAATTTCCTGCTTTTTCCGATTCCCAGTGTTTCAATGAAAGCTGACTTTGAAATGATGTCTAAATTATCTGAATCAAAGTCAAGCTTACGAATACGTACCCTATTTAGAACTCTGAAATCTTCGTTTCTATACTGTCTTTCCAAAGAGCTAGTAGAAGATTTCTTTAACTTTAGTTTTCACTGTTACTAAAACATATTAGGAAGAGGTGTATAAACTGACATATATGCGATTAAGAAAAAATTTTAAAAATTCATTCCAACCTACAGAAAGTCATCTTTTAAAAAGTGGTATATTTTTTTTTTAAATCTTACGCCATTGAATTTCAAAAGTACCAGGATAAGCATATTTGGCTTACGAAATGGAGATTTACTAAAGCTTCCACAGACGTGTTTTTTGTAAATTTACGAACAAATGAAATTGCCAACAGATAATTGGATAAAATCGTTTTTCCCCCCCATCATATGTAATTTAAAAGTCTACGCCACTGATATATTTTTATTCTTACCTGAACGTTTACCTTGATATTTCACACCTCTTTATGTATTTTTTATGACTTCTTGTTTTTGGTTTCCTCACTCAAGCACTTATGGAAATAAACGCGGCTAATAACGGCTTAGGGTGGTTGTTTTTGAGAAAATAAAAATGCAAATTGTTTTCATAACTCGTCGTTATTGGGGATTTTCGAGGCAAAAGTCGTAAACTCATTTTTAGATTGTATTACAGAAGACCGCGGTTTAGGCTTCGAAATTCTGCTTGGACTTTGGGGTTTTAATAAAGGAAGGAAATGTTTATTTTCTCATTAGATGTTATGCCTTAAGCGTAGATTTAGCAAGTTTAAAAGGAAATATGGATGTTTAGGAATGTAGTTGTTCTAATTTTGATAAAAAGAACAATTGAGAGTTATTTTAAGAAGCCCTCACGTGTTCTTTAATTTTTATATTAAGGTGCGTATAAATATGGCGAGCCGAGCGCGTGACGAGTATGCTGCGAACTTACAATGAGACTCCTTTGAATTTTGCCGATTTCTATTGTTGTCGAGGGTCATCGTCGGCAGGAGATAATAAATGCAGTTGTTTTTGAGTATCTCGACCGATACTCGTAGCGATCCATTTTCTGTCGGTTTTCTGATGCAAACCCAAAGGATTTTTTTTATCTATGAAATAGGAATGTGACACGCTTTTTGGAAAAAATTTACTTTGCAGCGAGACTGAAGACATGAGATTTTAACTTTTTTATTATTGAAATGAAATTTATTTAGCATTTGATTCAAAGTTGCTCATAAGTGAATATGGAATGGTTGGAAGAAAATATGTTTAATTTAGAAAATATGATAATAATATTTTCAAAATTTGTGAGTTATGGAAGTTTTAGAGAAGAAAAGAAGTGAATGTGTGAAATGAAGCTGCGTCAGAAAATTTCCAGAGACCAGCGAGAAGAAAATTTCTAGTGCGTCTGCCATATGGAAATGGACTGCTGAAAATATATTTTTCGTTTGAAAATGACTGCTTCTATTTTGTTTAACATATATTCAAAATGTATCAAAAAGATTTTGGTGAAATTCCCGTATTATTCGCTAATATATTGGAACGATAAATATTCTAGAAGTTTTTTTATACAATGTGGTACGCTATTATCGTTCAAGTTTCCTTTTTTTATTTTATATACTTTTTACGGTAAAATCCCACTGCATAAAACTAACAAAGGTCTCGTTTGTTCCTCATTGTCAGATAAAGTATGACAATTGTATGCACAAGAAATTTATGTAGCTGTGAATAGCCATAAACCAAAGGCATATCAGTTTTCGGAACAGATTTCATAAATAATTATGCTTTCCGAATTCGAATAAAGCATGTAACTTAATTATGTATTTGAGGAGAAAGTACTATACTTAAAAGATAATTAGGTTTAAAAGTATACATCTTAATTGAGAAATTAACGGTAATGACATTTTTGAGTATAATTAAGATATGTATAAATATGTTATTGTCTTACAACTTTCAGTGCTAGCTACTTTCACCAACCAAAAACCCTGATGAGGGTGCTAAGTTTGGTTTCGAAATGTGTTGACGTAATGGGAGAATCTACAACTTATCGGCGAATTAAAGAAAGGAAAAGTGGAACTGTGTGCGAGCTTAAACCGTCTCCGAGAAGAAAATTAGTATACAAATGTTTCAAAAACATACTAAGAAGAGAAGTTCATGAATTATATCTCAGAAGATAAATAGCAAGTCCCGATAAAGTTTTGAAAGTTGTAAAACAAGACGAGAATGTGCCTGGCATGAGAAAAACCAATATGTAGAAAATGCTGACAAAAATGAATTTCTCTTCGGGGAAAGTCAAAATGAAGGTGATACAGAGGAAATGTTATTTTAGAGAAGACAGTGTTTGCGGGACATTAGAAAATACCACAGAGAAAGCAAAAATATTTTTATCTGGATGTAATCTGTCTCAGTGAAGGACACAGTACAAAAAATTTATGGAGATAAGAATATGACCGTGAAGCATTCTTAGAAGGGTTATCGACAGGCTTAAAATCCTTACTAGGTAAGGGCCGCAAATCCATTATATCTCATATTGGAGATGTTAGTGGATTTATAGGAGTTTTACTCAGTTTGAATTGAAATCTACCAATGATTACCATGAACAAATGACGGCTGGATTTGAATAATGCCAGTTATCATTCTAGACTGATGGAAAAGTTGCCAATAGTTGAAAAAAGTGATATTACAGATTGGTTGTCAAAAAAATATATTCCCTTTACGAACGATTTGTTAAAGAAGGAACTTCTAAAAATTGCGAACGAGAAAGAAAGACAACTTAAGAAAGATGTAATAACTGAATGATAAAATCCATTAAATTTATGCTGGAAAAATGTTTTTTCTTTGGAGATAACTGGAACTATTTTGTTTAATAAGTATTCATAATCGGTAGGAGACATTCAAGTAAAATTTTTGTATTGTCCGCTAATATGTTGGAAATTTAAATCGGCTAGAAGTTCCGATCCTCACCGTTTTTTATATAAAGTAGTACGCCAACATCATCGAGGTTTTCGTTTTTTATCTAACAAACTTCCACTGCACAAAATTAATATAGCCGCTGTGTGTTCTTCGTCGTCACACATGGCAAAGTAGGTTTAATTTTTTTGCACACTTTCTATTAACTAAAACGTTCTTGAAAATTTGCGTGGTATGCTGGACTTCAACCAAAACTGAAATGTTTTTTTTCTTTACCCTTTTTTGATTTACACCGCCCAGACGCTCTTTTGGCGCTGGGCACCGCAGATAAGAGTCGAACCGGCAAATTTCAAAGAGGTTCATTGTAAGCTCGTCGCATACTTGTCATACGCTCGTCACGCGCGCGTCTCGCCATATTTATACGCACCTTAACGGATTTTGCCAAAGACACTGGACTAAAGAACACAGGTAGTTCGCGAAGAAGAAAAGGGTCAGAAATGATTTATTACTCTCTCTAGTTCTTGAATAGACTATAGGAATGAAGTTGTTCTAATTTTGATAAAAAGAACAATTGAGTGTTATTTTTAGAAAACCCACGTGTTTTTAATTTTTATATTATACAACTTTTGTTAAAACATTTTTTCAAATTTTTGAAAATTAGGGAGATAGAGTATTTTATCATATTATTGCGCCATCCTATCATCATCATCATTTCGCTTATCCTGTCCACTGCTGAACGAAAGCTTCCCTCAATTCCAGCTATCTTTTTCTATTTTGTGCCACTTGTATCCAATTTCCAGCAACTCTTTTTATTTCATCGGTCCACCAACTAGACGGTCGTCCTCTACTTCTATACGCCTATTTGGCCTCCATTTCACAAGACTCTTTGTACACTGCCAATCAATTATCCTAGCGACATGTCCTGCTCAGTTCCATTTAAGATGTAAGATAGATTTCACCGCGTCTCTTACTCCTGTTCGGTTTCTTATGATCTGATTGGGTATTTTGAGTGACTTCCAACATTGACCGTTCCATTTTTCGTTGCATGACATGTATTCTGTTAATGTTCTTTTTTGTCAAAGTAAGGGCCTCAGCACCATACGTGAGAACAGGCAAGACACACTGGTTAAGACCTTTCTTTTCAAGCATATATTAAGATTAGATCTCAATATATATCTGAGTCTACCGAATGCCGCCCACGATAAACCTATTCTTCGCTGGTTTTCATGCGTCTGATTATCTCACATAATACCGATCTCATGTCCCAAGTATTTGTACATATGCACTTGTTCTAGATTTATGTTATTGATGTTTAAGGGACGACTCGTTATTAGGTTTGTCATGTATTGTGTCTTTGGTAAATTAATTTTCAAACCTACTTTTTCTGATGCATCGTTTAGCGTATCCAGTATATTTTGTGCTTCCTGTATATCGTCTGTTATTAACACAATATCGTCTGCAAAACAGATATGATTCATCAATTCGCCATCGATGTTGATTCTTGTTGAATCCTATATGTAAAATAAATTGACTAGTACAATAATTATTTACAAAAAAAGGAAGAATAAACAAATAAATTTTTTACACTACTCTTCTTTAATAATAGAAATAAACTAAATTAAATTACCATTCCGCTCAATTTGTTAAGATAATGTCTAAATCATATGAGAGAAAAAAAGAATTAACAAACTGTAACACACGTGTTAACTTCCCCCGTGTTTCACGACGAGTAATAAATGACTTGTAGGGAAAACTTAATGGAAACATCAACCGCCTGTTTGCTCAAGACGGGCGCACCTTTGAACCTTAAAAATATACGAATATATAACAACATGTAGACTGAATTAACGGAAAGAGTTATTAAAACATATAGAATAGTTTTATCCAAGTAAATCTGAAAATTTTGGACTCTCTTCAAAGAGAATAAATCTTTCGCCCTAGACTTCCAACTTCTGGGTTTAATAATTCGAAGATTTGTACATAAGTCAATAAGGGGAAAACGCGGACGCTCTAGCGTCTTAACAACAATTTGGTACTTCGAGCATATAGTGGCTTTCTCTGACCAACCGGTCTCTGGGGGTTCCCAAGACGGCTCTGTTTGAGTGAACGGTTTCCTGCGGTGTCTTAGTAGGTAGTTGAACGGGTACCTTCGGGTACGCTTAATAGACTACTGAAGAGACTGCGACTTGGGGTGGTATGTCGGTGTGAGGCAGCCACTACGGTCGTGGTGTTCCCAGTACGGTAGTTCGACCGGGTGCATTCGTGTATCCCCTGTAGGCTATCAGAAAAGTCACCCTCAGGTTGTCTACTAGCTGAATTATCCGCTTGACTGGAACCGGAACTCAGGTTTGCGAGGAACGAGGGCCACTGCTCGCGCACGATAGGAGTCGTGATCCGACCCGGCTTCCGAAGGAAACTTCTCACGAAGTTCTGCTAAGGTCGTCGCTAGGGGAAAGCTCCTTTCTCACTTGTTCAGGGTGGTATCGAGGGCGTCGCGTTGTGGGTGTGGGTGCTTTTTTTCTTTCGTGACACATGATCTTCTCCACGGAAGTCATGTGACCTACCTCCACGTGGTTAAGGGTGGTAACGTCTGGCGGCAATCAGTCGTGGACTTGTGCGCCACGCTATAAGATCCGTCAGCGGCTAAAGGTCATACTCCCCACATCCCACCTATCTTTTCCATCCTTATTCATATCCCCCTCGTTCCGCACATCCCCCTGTCCTTTTTAGGACTTGACTTAATTAAAGTCGCTTACCCATAAGAGGGTCCCAGGGTCTCTCTAGACTTAGTTCTAGTTGTAACTATTTTATAGTCTATACATAGGATAGGTTAGTGTCTAATTTTAATTACTAATTTAACTCGTAGTTTTAGTTAGTTTCGCGAGTTATCCTATCCTCTTTTTACTGTTTCTTTAATAGCCTGAAGTCATTTGCTGAGGGATAATGGTTCTCTGCGATATCTGCAGAAAAGAGTTCGGGTCGGAGAAGGGTGTAAAAGAACATCTACGTAGTTTAAATTTGATTTTGCTTTATTCTAATATTTAACTGTCCTTTAAAAACAATGTGGTTTAATGTCTCTTCTTCTTCCCCTTCTTTTTTTTTTGCTTAGATAGAATTATTTCTATTCTGGTGCATTGCTATATCTCTTTTAGCATTTTGGAAGTCCTAGAAGTATTTTTTCTAGTTTTTTTTTTTCATTCTCTTTCTTCGCCAATCTATTGTCCATTCGTTTTATCTGTTTACTCTAATTTATTATTTTATTTTTCTTGCATAAAATGACAAATTTCTACTATTACTTTGTTTCTTCTGATCTTCATCTCTTATTGTGTTAATGCTTTTCCAGCTATCGTTGTCATCGCTTTCATCTCCGTTGTTCTCATCATGTACCTGTTGTTATTGGGTCCGCTCTAGTTGCCGCGCCATATGTCATGGTTATTCTGTCTATGGAGTCTTGTCTATCTGTATGTATATAGGTCATAATAGTTAAGTTAAGCGATCAAATCTTTCGTCTTTCAGAAAATTAAAATGGAAAACGTTAGTTAGAAACTGAGATATCTGAGAAAGTTCGTAACATTCACAGAAATTTGAGTCTGCCTCCTCGTGTGGAAAGGTGGTAATGAAGCTGGACAATAAGTCGTGGCCAGGCATTTATGGGCTTCAGCTCGGACAGATAGGGCATTCTCCATATCTTCTATCTATTGGACAGAACGTTATATTCGAACTTTTGGAGTATTTGTATAGCGCTTCGAACGAATTCGGTCGCATTGGGCGGACATGGGCTTGCCGTGACCTATTTGCATAATGGAACACTAAAATTGGTGAGCGGCAGGCCTTTAGGGTTCGGTTCGTTCGCCTTTATTATAAGAAAATTTTCTTCTCCTTATTTAGTAGTCTGAAGGACCACATAGTTGAAGTAGTTGGCGATGTAATCATTTGCATCTGCCGAAAAATTTCCACTCGGTCCCAGCCATAACACCCATGTTAGTAGGGGTCGTTATAGAGGCCCAACAACATTGTATGACAACATTTCAATACATTATAAGCTTACGACAACACATTAGACTGGCCCGTCCGTTATTTATAATAATGAGTTATTAGAACGCTATGATGATCTAACTAAATATTCTACTGTTACTGCCGAAGAACTCGCCATCAAGATAATAAAGAAAGAGGCCTCCTTTGGTGGCAGGTACATCAATGTCTACCTTAGACAACGTTTCCCTTCTCTGGACTTGAATAAACTTAAAAATATACGCAGAAGGGAGGACTACAGGTGCGAAACAGAGGCACAACAACAATTAAACGATGAAGATCATCCTGATGGTGACGTTTTTGAACAGTTAATCTCTTTCCTGAGTGGATCGAGGCTGTACCCAGAGACGATATAGTGCCGCACCTTATTATTGATATGTTTTGAAAAGTTTCATGGTGAATAAATATAATGTTACGAAGGAGATTGAACATGCATTTTTTTTTTAAATATAAATAGCTAGTTTTGATCTCAGCGGATCTCTAAAGATAAAAATCTGATAGGAGGCGACCTTCCTGTTTTACCGGAAAAAATTCAGCTATTTTGATCTTTTATTAACCTTCTTGCTGCAATCGTAGACTCAAATTGATTTCAAAAACGTGCTGACAAAGAACGTTTACTATAATTATCAAAATAATATTGTACCAGATGAAAATACAAATTAAAAAAAAATATTTGGTGTTATTAGTAGTATAAAAATTCCGTAAATGACCTTTATATTAAACTTATAGGATTATTCTAATTCAAAAGTATGTAGTTAGAAATACATCTAGAAATAAATCAACAATCCAAATATTTAAAAATGATTGACTTATAATTCGGACTCTAAAGAAAATCATAATCCAAGGTGCAAGACATGCATAATACGACTAAGGAGTGGCACACTGCACGCTCTAAAAAGGGATCACAAATGAAATGAAGTAGATGCTTGAGGATCTTGTCTCACCCACGATAGACTGTTATCGTATATATTTTTCCTGCCAAAAATAATAAATAGGTAGAAAATATAGATACACATAATTTGAAAGAGATAATCATAGAGAAGCCAACAACAAGAATCAGTTCTAGAGATATATTACCGAAGAAATTCAATATATATATATATATATATATATATATATATATATATATCATTTTTCTTTTATATAAATAAAACTATTGACGTTTCGCCCTTTATTCAAGGCATTTTCAAAATTTTTGCCTCCTTGACATTTTGCTGTTTTGTTCCTGAATATATATATATATATATATATATATATATATATATATATATATATATATATATATATATATATATATATATATATATATATATTTAGTTAGTTATTTTCTTGGGAATATGGTTCATTTTTATATTGAAACTACATATATAAAGTAGTCATACTTACTGTATATATATATTTTTATTTTTCAGGAGGTTTCGGTTCTTTCGAATCTTTTTCAACTGAGAGTTTCGGCGGATGCTACAAAAATGTACATTTTTAATATTATTGTATATCGAATAAGAGGTTAAAAACTTACCATTAAGAACAAAGAGAACAGCTATCATGAAAAATTACAATTTACCATAGAATTTGAAAATAATAACCACATTAATTTCCTTGATATGACGTTGCATCACAAAAATATTACAATACTAACTGAGTGGTACACAAAATCTACATGGTCTGGTCGCTACCTCAATTACAATTACCAACACCACATGGCCCAAAAAAAAATCAGTAATAATTGGAATAGCCGATAGAGCCATCATCCTTAGTAGTCCCGAATTTAGAAACAACTACATCAAAAACGCAAAAGAGGTCCTAATGACAAACTCTTACCCAAATAAACTATTTAATAAAAATTTTTAAAGAAAGGCTAGGAAAATACAAACATGGAAACACTAAAACAGAAAATTTAGAATACAATAAAACCAAAAAACAATATCTTTCCTTGCCATACATACCAAACTTTCCGAAAACTTTCAAACTTTTTTTAAAAAACATAATATAAGGGCCATAATTTACTTAAAAGCAATTTCAGCAAATTAAAAAATGACATTTCAAAAAACAGAAAATCAAATGTTGTCTACCAAATACCCTGCAAGGATTGTCCATCAAATTATATTGGACAAACTAGTCAGTATCTGCAAAATCGTCTAAATGGACAACTATGACAAAAAAAATATTACAGCCCTAAAAAAACACGAAATGAAATACAAGCACACCTTTGATTATGAAAATACAAAAATCTTGAAAACTGAAACTAACAAAGGAAAGCGAGAATTTTACGAAATGATTGCAATAAAAAAAACCCGAATGCCGTAAACGATAAAACAGACATCAATAATCTAAATCAAATTTATTTCAACATATTAAAATAAACCAATATAAGGGAATTTCTAAAATAAATAAAACAATAAATAAAAATAATTCTCCGCTTTCAATTCTTCTAAATTGAATTACGATATTTTTTCAGAAATATATCACTTCAATTAAAAGACCCAAACTTTTTACGCCACTTAAAGTACCTAAAACGTACACCATCTGGGTTCCACATTCAATCAAGTCAAGGCAATTATAGGGTTAAAAATGTAGTGTCCATTCTTCTAGCTGGACTTTTAAAAATACTTTTGAAAAGTGAATATACAAAAGAGTGAGTGATAACAATTGGTTTGTGATGTAATTAGTTTTTGTTTAAAACAAAAATCGCTGTTCTTAATGGTAAGTTTTTAACCTCCTATTCCATATATAATAATATTAAAAATGTACATTTTTGTAGCATCCGCCGAAACTCTCAGTTGAAAAAGATTCGAAAGAATCCAAACGTCCTGAAAAATAAAAATATATATACAATAAGTATGAATACTTTATATATGTAGTTTCAATATAAAAAGGAACCATATTCCCAAGAAAATAACCAACTAAAAATATATTTAATGGTCCAAGAAAAATTAATTCTTATATTATATATATATATATATATATATATATATATATATATATATATATATATATATATATATATATATGAAAACCTCCCCCCCTAATCACATATAAACAATGTATTTTTGCTAGGGTGTTCAAAATCATACTTGCTGCCTTGTATGTGAATTAGACCAATTTAAACAGCAAATAAATTACTATTATTCATTCTATTCATTTCGACAACATTGTAACTTATTTCTAACTCCCGTGTAAGTTGCAAAACATTCCATTTAGAAGCAAAAGCAATATTTTATTTATACGCCAAATTACCACCATTGTCTCCGCTACTAAAAGACAGCAGGGTCATAATGTGGCCTATTCGTGTTTTGTCATTTCAAGTCACATTTATGTTGCATTGTCTTTTTCCTGATCTTTTCTACGTGACAAGATTATTTTTAGAAGGAGTGGGACGTACTGATGGGGTTGCCAAGATATTTGCATTATTTTTTTTTTAGTTAATGAGAAGAAAATAATTGAAATAAACTCGACAAAGAAAAAATTAGATTGACTAAAATATGATTGCAGGAATTGTCTTTATTTTTGTTTGCTTGTACGACGTTTCGATAAGATTTTATCCCTAATCGTTATCAAGAATAAAATGAATGTTTTATCTCAAAAAGGACCGTTTTATTTACACCCCGGTCTATTAAAAAAATTGATTTTTAAGCAATTATTCGACTATACTGTTTAGATCTTTATTTTACAGTCAAAAATAATAAAAAATAAGATATAAGGAAACACAAAAGAACAAAAAAATTATACATAATTAAATAAATATTTGTTAATATTTTTTAAATTTATGTGTTTCAGGGGAAACGTCATATTGCTGAGAACTCACTCAAAATATGACTGCTATAATTTGGAGATGATCCTAAACTTACTAAATCCAAACTTGAAGCTGAATACCACATCAAAGAATCTATTTTTTTTCATCCAGTGTTGTAATATTGTAGACCAATTGTAGACGAAACATTCAGAAATAATTAAAATGTGACATAATTAAACTAAAAACAATAACTTTCGGTTTAGATAAGAGCAGAAACTTCCATTCCAGGTTAGTGAACAAAAATTCTAAGTAGAAATTTCGTAGCCTTATCAAAAGTAGGCCAGAATACTGCTAAAATAATAAATTTGCTGCACTTTAAAAAAATATTGACTGAGGTACGGACATATGGTTGTGTAAAATATTATAAATATCAAACATCACTGTAAATTCTTGTTTCTTATATTATAATTGTGTCAGCTTAAATTTATATTTCAAATTAGTAGTAATTTATAAAATTTTACTTTATAGGCCAGGAAGATTAGACCGATAACAAGCAAAAATAAATATAAAATGCAGATGGATTCCATTTCTAGCGGCTCAGCAGAAAGGTATCACCACTTTAATTGACATCTATTGTAAAAAACATTGCATTTTAAGATTGAGATTTACACTCAGAACAGGCCAAAATTCAGGTCTTAATATTAATAAATAACTTTGATGCGATTATTTGAAAAAAAAACTCTATCTCGGCTTTTATATATCCTACAGCTGAATATATTTTTTTTCAGTGTGCGTGTTGTTCCCGGGTTTTCGGGTACCTTTAAATTAAAATATGTAGCATTCCAAATAATCGTATTATATAATTTGTTTATAAGTGAAAAAGAGATACTTTTTGTTGGATTTTTATCTTGTAAAACTTGGTGATTCTTTGTTACTCCAAATTTTTGAAATAAAATGGTCCCGTTTTACAATTTACCAAAAAGTTTTTCAACTTATCGCCTTGACGTGATAAACAATTGAAATTATGTATCTTTTGCCAACTTTTTTGTATGAGTAAATACATATTGTTATGTTCGTTAAGAATTTTGGCAATTTTTTTTAATATTATGAACAATTATAAAAAAAAAGTAATTTTTGTTTTTTGCAAATATCTCAGTAACCACTATAGTTAGTATTGGAGTAATAAAAGTTTAAGTGACAAATCGTGTGGGCGTCTATCTTTTTTTGGTGACGTAAGACCGAAATAATATCTGGAATAAAAATATTTTTTAGTATTGGCGAAAAAATTGTGTTAAACTTTTTATTAAACAATTTGTGAAAAAAATGACCGTTTTAATAAGAAAGCGGGATAATTCGGAACCTAAGTTTTCGAGTACTTTTTGGGTCCTGAGAAGCTCTTACATAATGCTGAGTTATTTCAATGTACCTGATATTCTTAGGGGAGTAGCAAATCGTGTCGAAA
The DNA here is from genome assembly GCA_034092305.1 of Diaprepes abbreviatus. NCBI lineage: Eukaryota > Metazoa > Arthropoda > Insecta > Coleoptera > Curculionidae > Diaprepes > Diaprepes abbreviatus. Next base: position 1,232,782 of record JASJET010000282.1, on the reverse strand, counting down.
ATCAAAAAAAAAATATGAGTTTCTAAATTTTCTTCTTACACTATTACTAATAAATGTGACAAAGTACTATAAATAAAAAACGTTACCGAATACATTAAACAATAAATCAAAATGTATATTACACTAGCATCATTCTGATTAAAAAAGCTTAAAAATTGCATAATTTGGAGGTTACAATTTTCTTCTTTTTGGTAGATTTTCAGCTTCGCTATCAAAATGTGCTCATAAACTTTGATGACCCATAGATCTAAATGTAGTGAATATTTTTAGAACTTTTTTTAAAAGACGTTTTTTCAAGAGCGTTATCTAGCCCGGAAAACTGGAATCCCCTGAGGTCACAATTATCGGAGATATTGTATTTGTTCATAATTTTTTTCAACAACCTTGACTTTAAAATGCTGTAGAAATGGCAATTATCAAAATTTCAATATTCTGAAAAAAGAATGATAATTGTTACAACAAATACTAACAACTGATGTGGGTTAGAACAGTTTTCCTAAATTTTTCTGACCTACAGGTAGTATCAAAAATTTTCCGTTGGTTTGTAAACAAAAAGCAATTGTTGCTAAACTAATAAGGCACCAAAAATTGCTTTGGGGTTATATTCTGCTAGTAAAGAGGTATAATTTGTAGATTTTCCATTGAATTTTTCGAACTGTAATTCATATTTTCCACGCGATTTCCCAGTTCCTTGGTAAAATCGGGCATATCAAAGTAGCACAGCCAAACAAAAAATATTAAACTGTTTTTTTATTCAAAGCTTGGGTTCTGACTTATTCCACTTTTTCGTTAATACGGTATTTTTTTACAAATTATATAATAAAAAATTTAGTATCCTCACTTTCAGCATGTTTTTGAAGATATTTGACTTAGCTCGCCTGTATTATGAACAAATTTTGACAAATAAAAAGTCTTTCAAAGGTGTATTAACCGACTTCCAAAAGAAGAAAGTTCTCAATTCGACCTCTATCTATTATTCGATTACTCCGAAACGGCGGCATACGGTATCGGGATCGTATATAATGAATCTGAAATTATTTTTAAAAAATTCAATATGATGGACAAAAAAAAATAATTTTAATGTGTTAATTAAGAATTTAAAATTATTTTTGAAAAATTCAATATGGCATCATGAAAATTTTGTATTCTTTAGTTTTCCCCAAAATTAATACAGGGGGCTCCTTGAGTGTGTAAATTACTAATTTAAACTTATTTTTGAAATATTGAATATGGCGGACTAACAATTTTATATTTTTCGATTTTGTTCAAAATTGGTACTAGTCGTTTCTTAAGGTGTAAATAATGAATTTAAGATTTTAATATACCGGGTGCATATAATGGTCAAAAATTTTACATTTCCGAATTTTGTCCTATATTAGTACCCGGGGGGTTTTCTACAGTGTAGATTTATATAAGGTTAAAAGGTTAAAATAATTTTTTTTTAATTCAATATGAGGGATCCAATATGGTGGATTGAAAATTTTACATTATTCATATTTTTTCAAATTTGCTTTTAGGGGGTGTTCGTAGTTGACGAGTCTCAAGTTATTTTTTTACAATTTAATATGGCAAACAAAATAGGCGGGATCAAAAATTTTATATTTTTCCGATTTTGTCCAAAATTGACATTGGACAGAGTTTCAACTCAATTTGCAGGATAAAATACATCAGACTAAAAAATTTACGTCTTACTTCTTTTCAATATAAGTATTGGGCGATTTGGGGGTTAAAATTAATTTAAAATTTAAAATGGCAGAATTACGATTCATTCAAAACTGGCAATTGAAAAATTCTCATAATTAAAGGATTTTTAGTTGCTCATTTTAGTGCGATTTATAACTTTGGATAAATGAGTACTTATTTGTGATCTTGGCATTATTTTAAGGTACATTAATCTCGTTTAGTACTTAGTTCAAATAACTTACGGCTATCATAACGAATTCAAAAATCGAAAAACAAAATTTTTATATGAAATTGAAATTTTTGAAGTCCAACACGAGATATACACAAACTACGAAAGCAATTACAAATAGAGTATTTGTTAATCTTTTTTAGACGTAGCACTAACTAGCATTTGGCCTCAAAAACCGGACAAAAATAATAAAGTCGTTGTTTTTGACTCCAGACGTGTCAAAATCAGTATCCTGGGATTTTTGAGGGCGCTAAGTTGATTTGTGGCATTATTTTACTAATCGGGTGAAGGGGGGTGACTTAGGGTGGGGAGGGGGAGGGGAGTAATATCTAAAAAAACGTAATGGTTATCGTTTTATATGTTTTTAAGTGTTCCAATTTCATTTCTGGCATTACTTTACCAATCGGGTGAAGGGGCGCTGACTTAGGGTGGAGAGGGAGAGGGGAGTAATATTAAAAAAAAGTAATGGGTATCGTTTTATATGCTGACTTAGGGTAATTGTACGTTTTCCCATAAAAAATCTATCTCAAGATAAAAACAAAGTCTCTTTACTGTGTGATCAAGTAGGTCCTGAAGCACAACTTCAACACTCTCCTCCGTAACTCGGATTAACTCTGGTTTTGGATAGCAGAGTTTCTTTGCTTCTCTAATTAGAGTATACCAAGGAAATATACCCTTATTTAAATCGTATAACAACTCCCACTGCCTCCTTGTAAAGTCACCTTCAACAAAGATTTGCAAAGCTTGTTCAGGTGTGTAATTTTTTTCTTTCGGTTTCTGAGCAGTATTTATTACCTTCCAGTAAAGTTTGGCTCTTGTTGGTGTTGAAGTTGCATCTATTATAAGTTTAGAGGCCGCGGCATTTCCAGACATTCCTTGACGTACGCTAGCTGCATAGGTAAGCTCCTCAACAGATACCTGTTCGCGGAGTTCTTTTGTATTTCGTCGTTTACTACGATCATGTAATTCTTGGAAATGCTTCCTTGGGCGTCCCGTAGAATTCGTGGCCCAGTTATGTACTAGTATTGATGTATTAAGCCATTTCTCGTTTTTTTTTCAAAAATCTTTTCCAATATAGTTAGATGATATCCATCTTTTCTTCAAATCACTATTAAAATGTTTTAAATCGTGACTTAAGGTATGGTACTCGTTTTGGAGACATTTCATCATTTTGCAAAGCATATGTTCCATAAATGATACCTTATCTTCAAGTGTATTGGATGTGCTTTGTTTAAAAAGCATGTATATCGTTTTACGATATACCTCAACAACATTTGATGTAAAATTTGTACCTATAGAAAAAAAATATGTATGTTAGTAAAAAATAACCAAAATTATTGAAAAAAAAAACCGTGGAACTCAAAGCGGTTTTTTGAAGAGGTGAAAACATGTGGAAAATGTTTTGACTGTTATGATATGGCTAATGTCTGTAGTTTATTATAAAAAAAAGAATTATAGCTCGACCTAGCTCGGAACATTTTCAAAAACACTAATTAGTTAAAAAGAAAAACAAAAAAATAGAAAATTTTCTTGCATAGTTTTAGGTCTATAAGAATACTAAAGAGTCATTATATTTTTAAATAATATATATTAAAATTAAATACATATCGTTCTTCAGATTCCATCACAAAAATTTTTTTTTTAATATTGACTTTACAAAATACCAAACACCAAACACAAGTTTAAAAAAAATCTATCAAGAACGAATGCGTGCGTATTGAACGAAGCTTAGATTGCAGTTAACTGTGCGAAGCATAGCTGCGTGGAGGGGCCACTTTATCATATTTTTATGATAGTACAGTTACTTAGGTATACAAAGAAAATAATTTCGATGATTACTTGTCTAGTTTGAATTTCTCCTTTTTGTCCTGTTTTGAGGCCAAATGCTCGTAGGTTCAATTTTTTTATAAAAATTTTATTTAGTACATACAAAGGTACATTTACATTTTTTAGTAAAAAGAATAATTTGATAAGCCCCTTTATATCCTCTGGAATAATGATTTTCAAAAATCTATTATCCCTGAGCAATTATTTGTACTGCTATAGTAAATGTGAATGTAAACAAAAGTGTTGATTTTTATTTCTGGGAGTTAATTACTTCCTATTTCCAGTTTTAATCAAAATTCTGCATTCAATTTACCTGTGACTATTTTGTTTTTAAATCAATTTAATTAATTGTTATTCACTGTTTTTTTTTTGAGTAAAATCAGTTATCAGTTCTATTCCCATTATTATAATTATTCAAATTATAATCAACATATTTTGTTAAGGTATTGCTTACGATGTTTAATTGATTTTCAAATGAGCAAAATAATTTTCATTCTAGGCATGGAGAGATTCGTTTTTTAGCTCAGAATTAAAAAAAAAACGACTATTAATATTTGATAAATTTTATGGATATTTGTGTACCTATGATTGAAATTTTATATTTATAATGATTTATATCAAAAAGAATATAGTGATAATACGTTATTTTATTTGCATCAGTATTATAACTTTTATGGAAATAAGCAAAATGAAAGATATAAAATAAAAAAAGTGTGAAGTAGGAAATTAAATTCAAAATGTGTTAAAATCTCTGCGATAGCTTAGTCCTAAAATAAATGCTAAAACTGACTTGTTCGTAGTAACAATTAAAGTGGTTATTTATGGACATATTTTTATGACTTGCAAGATATGTATCCTAACAAAAATTTATTCTCTAAGACAAAAAATCAGCTTAAAAAAATCTGCCAGACTACAGAATCCCATTTAAAGATTTCAGTGTAGGCTGAAAGTGCCTGGTTCCGTTGTCAGATGTCAGATGATATCTTTATTTTGCTTGGGTTGTGCACTCTTGTATTATGTTTTACTGTTATTTTATATAGGTTAAAACAAATTATTGACAGCTGCAAAATAATGTTGCGGTTGAGCAAGACAGATATGGCCAGTGAACTTAGTTTCACATATTTTTCTTGAAGAATATGATACAATTCATGATTATATATATATATATATATATATATATATATATATATATATATATATATATATATATATATATATATATATATATATATATATATATATATATGACCAGTAAAGTCCGCATCATATGGGATTTTTTATTAATAGCTTTATTCGAACTTTTACTTTAGCATCAAATGAACTAAAAACATAGTAGTCATGTGAATAGCAATATCTGTCAGATTTTAATTTTTTTTTCAAAAAAAAATTTCAGAGTGGTTATATCTCAAAATATCGAAAAAAGTTATTAGAAAAAAAGCTATTTTTAGCCCATATGCAACCTTTCAGCTGTATAAGATAATTTGGATTTTTTTGCCAATCTTTTGTAAATTGCGCCAGTGTTGTAAAATAAGACTCAAAGCAATCTACATAAAACTTAATAGTTTTGACAATGCTTTATCCCAAACATATTTTGTTTAAAGTAGCGCCATAATAAATGTGTGTTTTTCTACAAAATGCAAACAGGTTATTAAAATTATAGCCAAATGTGATGCAAAGTTTATTTGTTTTTGACCCTGTATAAAGTAATTTCATAAAATAACTATTTTTGAAAACGTAGTTTGTGTCGAAAAGCAATACACATTAATTTTAAGAAAATAGTTTAATTGAAAAGATTCACTCAACTTTATCTTTTCAGTGACGATACTGCAATTGTTGCTACAGCAGGCAAGTATCGATTCATCATTAGTAGACTATATAGGCAGTTAAGTAAGCTTGAGAAATAGATGACTGACTGAAAAATTAAAATAAATCCAGGCAAAATACAAACTATGATGTTCACCAGATCTAAATTTTCAACGCCTCTCAGTCGGGTATCTATTTCTCAAGTTTCTATTCCATAAAGGCCGCAATCCAAGTATCTAGGATTAATCTTCGACAGACTATTAAACTGGTTCCAAAATACCAGTGCTCTACTAGCGAAGGTTAGGTGCTCTTCTAGCGCGCTATATTCATTACTTAATTACTATACTAAGCTAAACCTCAAACTTAAGCTTCTAATAATAAATCTGTTCATAAGATCTATATGGAGCACCCACATGAATTAATACTGCCAAATGGAAAATAAGAAGAATTGAAAGTTATCATAATAAATTATTTCGTCTTATTACCAGCGCTCCTTATTATGTGAGGAAGTCTATAATAACAACTGATTTACATACTGAAAACTTGCAATCCTTTTTATTTAGAATTATTGATAAGTATTACACCAAAGTCATTGCCTCAAATAACCATCTCATTGCCCCATCTCACAGTATTACATCCAATCCTAGGAGCAAAGTTAAGTTCCCAGAGACTAGCTTTTTAATCACAGAGAGAGCTACCTACCTTACCACCTTATTAAATGCAAATTATATAATCTAAGTCTATAGGGTATTCTGACTTATACACACAGATATGATACCATATGTTAATGTACAATGTCATAAAACCTCTTAATAACGTTGTGATCAATTTAAAAAAATATGTAAGTTACTTAATGTTAATTTAGGGAAAGTTTTTTGTTAATTTTTCTTTTTTCGAAACTAGTCATAGTCTTTTCAACTAAAACATCTAAAAAGTACTAAAGGGCATTCTCGCTTGAACAAAATATAAAACAATATCAACTATACGTGAAATCTGTCATGAAGCATATTAAAATTAAAAAATGTAATAAAATATTCACAATAAAAAACCCCATAGACACCAGAAAATGCCGGTTATGAAGGGTATCCAAATAACAAAGGCAAAATAAGTATCATAACAAATAAACAAATAGTATAAAATTATTTACTGGTGACTAAATAATAGTCCTTCTAGAACATCAGCAAGCTGGGGATACATTTTAACTGAAAACGTGTTAGATGTGTGCACCGCCTGAAAAACCCCTCTGAAAGAAAGCCGTCTCATTTTTTGGAAAGCCAGCAATATTCTGTGGTACATATATATTATAAATGTTATTACGAGGTTCAACTTTTTCGCCCGAAAGCATAAGGGGGAAGAGGTCAGCACACTTCTTCTAACAAAACCGACAAAATACAACTTTCCTCTAATAATTACGTTTAACCAAAAATAAATCTAAGTTGATGGCCGTATTTTGTTAACCCATTAATAAAATGAACATTTGAATTTCAAATTTTTCGAATTGTGTTCTCTTGCATTTAAAGAGGGGCCATATACATAGTCGCAATGGATAGGACCTTACGGACCCCCTTTAAAAGAATGTGTTTGTTGCTATATAATAGTTTTAAATTAAAATAAGTTTTCTTTAGTATTATACTCATGTATTCTCTAAATTTAAGATAATTATTGATTATAATTTCAAGCTACTTAGTCGGTATTTTAATATTGTTAATAGTAACATTCAAATCTCCTACAGCCTTGTATCCCTAGCACATCCAAAAATCATTACCAGGTACTTCTTGGGATTAAGGATTAAATTGTTCCTTCTTGCAATCGAGCAGATTTCAATTAACTCTTCATTCACAGTATAATGCGCAGCATCATGTTCAAAAGGATAAAAGCTAGATTGTACCACACGTGTAGGATTTAATAGAATTTAAGATACCTGCGGTGTATACAATAAATAAGAGAGATCCCAATATTGACTTCCGCGGCATTTCAAATGTCACCGGATGTAATGCTAACGTAGCACCACCCACCAGACGCATTTCAGACCGTTCAATTAAAGATAACCTCATTATATTCAAAGCCTCATTCGAAAATCCATAATATTGTAATTTTGCTCACATTAAATCATAACTCATTGTATCAAATGCCTTAAAAAATTCAAGCAGCATCATAGTGGATACCAACTCCAAATTCAGACCCCATGTTGCCATTAAAGATGCTAGAAAGCATAGCCGAGATGTTGTGTCACTTCCTAAACTCTAATTGAGTTTTTGAGGAATAGTCTTTAAATCATTAACAGTTTTCAATTGGATTATAAATAATCCTTTTCAGCATCTTGAACAATACGTTGAAGAGTTGATGAAAGGTACTCTAGCTACAATCTCATGTGGTATAACTAATTGGGGAAGTATTAGTTGAGAACGACGCATATAACTCATGGAAGTAACTGGACAAATAACTAATGATCTTTATATTCTGCAAAATAGTGTTTTGTTAAATGTCTATCATATTCTGAATGAACGATAACTAGCAACCACATGCAGCTGACATAATGACAATTAATTTAAACTTAAGAATTAGATTGGGCACCGCATAGCACAGACTTAAATCTAATAGAGCGCGCATGCGTTAGCAAATACAATGATCAAATCCAGTTCCAATCGGTTTGCAATACAATGTATATGGAATGCAATTTCTTAGTAATAGAGTCTATTTAGTAGCATACGATTAAGAATAGCTCGCCAATCTGCCACATTCTATTGTCCTACACCTCGTACAAATGTGTGTAACTACTCTCATTTATATAGGATGTGCAGAATCTACAACGAAAATCAAAATAAATTCGACATTTAGCTGCGGAATGACACAGATAAAAAAAAATTAAATATGTAATATTTTGTAGTTTTATTTCTGGTAATTTGTGTATGCTTATTTTTCCTTTTTTTTTTTTGTTTGTTTTGTCATTGTACATATTTAAGTTTTTTTTCTGTTGTACCCACTTGTTAATTTGTTTTTTGTAACGGTGAAATGCGTTTAAATAAATAAATAAATAAATCAATAGGTCTGTTTGCTCGTTTTAATTGAAACGTTTTTTGGGATCATCATTATCTTCCTTATTTCATACAATCATCATATTGGGTTTTGACTTTACTAAATTTATTTTGAGCAAAAAAAAACAAGAAAAATATTGGCAACATTGCATGATAAAACGCTGGATCACAAGGTGCTCAAAACATTAAGTTTACTTACATATAAATGGAGTATTTTACATAATATAACCTATTTTTATTAATGGATATTATAAGCATATCATAAAATGGAATATTCTAAAACATAACAGAAAATTCCTCGAATCTATTAAAATATTTATACGTAGATCATTTTACTCTAGACAGAATTTATGGCAAAACCGCACTTAAAGTACCGGATACATATTAATACCTGAATCGCAAAAATTTATAGCAACACCCTGTATAAAGGACCTAAAAGCAAATATTAATTAAATGATCACCATGGTGTAAATTCTTGTTATTTAGTAATAAATTCAAACTTATGGCTAGCAAATTGGTAGTTGGAATATTATGGTGCACAAGTGTATTTGATATTTATGGGGTTTAGATTATAGGGCACTAAATTTGTCGCGAGTTATAGTGACAAATAATGGCCATATAAATATATTTACAGTCGTTGGACTACCGGTTAGTAAAAAGTTTTAGAAATTGGATATATATCACTATTTGCAGTAGCGTAGATGAATTAATTTCTCTTTATTGTATTATTTTATTAGTATTTCTTATGGTTTTCTTGTTCTAGAAAAATACATTCGTAATATTGATGCATCGTTAGTGTTGCCTAGAAGCAAGTTGTTGAGAATTCATCTGATTCATGAGATTAATATTACCGTAGAATAAAAACGTAACAGTAAGTTCTCTCGACTCGAAGTTTTTCATGATTTCTAAAAAATTTAACTTCAGTCTTAAAAATATCTAAGTGTAAAGGAATGATATGAATTCCACAGCAGAAAAGTTCCTTGGAATATATATCCAAGATGCAACTATTTCCCCGAAAAACTGGTTAAAACATTTCAAATTTTCTTTGAAATCAGAGTTTCAATACCATTCCAGGTGACGAAAGATCTCAGAAAAGGTATTATAACGCTCTTTAAAGTATACATCAGGAAAACATTAATAAAATGGAAACGGAAATGTGCTGGAATGGGAATATTGTTGATGATACAGCCATTTACGGTCTGTAGTTTGCAAAAGGCACATAAATGGAAAGAAACATATGAAGAATGAGGATTAACAATCAGTACCAGCACAATGAAGTACTTGAACGTTGGAACAGGTGCTAACAATTTACAACTTGGCTTGTGATATGTAGAGATGCTTTGGAGTAAAGTTCGATTTAACTGGTCTAGATGAAAGGGAGGTAGGGGCAGAAATGATTCAGGCAATAGCGTTCATTGGTTGTCTTTTGGGGAGCAAACGCACAGAAGACAGAGTAGGTTTATCATTTACAAAACGTTGATTGCGATTAATGTGCTTTATAGGGCAGAGAATTGAAAAAAGGGAGGGGGGAATGACGTTGGAAGCAACATAAGTGGAGGTAATGGGTGGAACTGTGCGAGTATCGCGAATACAGAGAATACGAAACTAAGCCATGCAACAGCGGATGGGAATAAAAGCAATAGTTTTAAATGGCATTGAGTGAAGATTCAATAAATATGAACATGTATAGAATACGATAAACCATAGGATGCCAAAATAAATAATGAATTGAGTACTACAACACAAAAAGAAAATAATTAAACCTAAATTACAATGAAAAGCGTGTATTCGAAAGACAGTAAGCCAAATAAATATGGCGTAGTATAATCGAAACCAGTTGCGCCTAAATATTGGAAAGCGTCGTTGTAGATTATAACCTAATATTCTAAATTCATAGAAAATAAATGCCTATTTAAAATGCCCATTCCGTAATGTCTCGGCAGGGTATTAGAAGTACAGACTAGACGTCAGACTGTAAACCATTAGAAAGGTAAAAAATCAATAAGAATATTAATTATTCTTTCATAAACGGCTAGGAACCTTTCTAATTTTGTCTTGCCTGTCCGCCTATCTGCAACTTATTCATTTCAATTTTCCTTGAAAGTAAGTGATAAGAATTAGACACTCAAACAGTAAATAATTGTCTAAATTTGTACTATATATAAAAAGATAGGATTTATGGTAAACGTAGAAGCGGTTAGAATAGAACTATAAATAAAATTAAAAAAAAAAAATGGAACCGACTTGTAAAAGTCGCTAAAAAGTGAAAAATAATTATACATTTTTATATGAAATTGGATTTTTATAAGTCGGTGCCAAACTAATACCCGACAAAATGTGATTCGCATAAACAGATAAAAAATACTTTATTTGTAATTGCATTCTTACCATAATTTATATATATTATTAGTTATTTATTTCATTTATTCATAATTTGGCGCCGACTTCAAAAATTTCAATTTCATATATAAATTTCTAGTTATTTTTCACTTTTTAGCGCACTTTTAAAAGTCGGTTCAATTTTTTATTAAAAATTATTTTTCGATTTTTAGTTTTGAATTCATTATGATATTCATAAATTATAAAGAGCTAATCGAGATTAGTGTACCTCGCAATGACTCCAAGGTAGCAAAAAAGTAGCCATTTTATCCATAATTGTAAATCACCCTAAAATGAACCACTAAATATTATTTGATTTTTAGAGTTCTCCAAATACCAATGCCATTGTGTCAAACAAATATTTAGTCTGTCAAAGTAAATCCACTATCTTAAATTTCAAATTAATTTTAGATTGGTAATATAGGCTCTAAAACCTTCCAATATTGATATTTAAAGAATTTGAATCATAAATTTCTTAGCCTGATATATTTTATATTCTATATTGAGTTTGTATACGCCACAAAAACACCGCAATATCAATTTTAGATAAAACCGGAAAATGTAAAATTAACTTCATATTCGTAATACACCACCCCCCAACCACCTAATATCAAATCTGAAAAAATGCGAATAAGGTACAACTTTAAACCAAGCATATGGGATCCGCCATATTGAATTTCAACAAAATAATTTCTTTCTTAATCTAATCTAAATCTAAACCCTTCAAAGTACCAATTTTAGATGAAATCCAGAAATTTAAAATTTCTAAACGGTCATACTGCATCTGACATATTAGATTTTCCTAAAACAATTTTATATTCGTTATTTACATCCTCAAAAACGATTCAGTTCCACATTTGAACAAAATTGAAAAATGTAAAATTTTTAGTCAGCTATACTGCGTTCGCCATATTGAATCCAGAAAAAAATACTATTAAAATTATAATTTACAGCCTCAAGAACCCTCTATATCAGTTTTGGAGAAAGTCGAAAAATGTAAAATTTATAGGACACCATATTGAATCCGCCAGATTGAGTTTTACAAAAAATATTTTAATTTCGTAATTAACACTAATAAAAGTCTCCCAATACTGACTTTATACAAAATCGAGAGATGTATAATCTTCAATCCTCCATCTTAGATCCACCATACTTAATTTTTTTTTAAATATATCAAATTCGTAATGTGCTATCATATCAATTTTGAAAAAAATGGGACAAAATTAATTTTTATCCACCATGGCCCCAAAAACTCCGCCATACCAATTTTGGAGAAAATCGGACAAAATTGATTTTTTCCTCCACCATATTAGATCCGCCATATAGAATTTTTTTAAAATTATTTTAGATTCATCATATGCGACCGCGAAAACTCGCCCGTACCAATTTTGGAGAAAATCGGACAAAATCAATTTTTTTGTCCGCCATATTGGATCCGCCATATAGAATTTTTTAAAAATGTTTTGAATCCGTTATGTGCAACCTCGAAAACTCCACCATACTAATTTTGGCGAATATCGAACAAAATTTAATTTTTTTGTCCGCCATTGTCAATTTTTTAAAAATAATTTCAGATTCGTTGGGTACAACCCCGAAAATTCTTCCCTACCAATTTTGGAGAAAATCGAACAAAATTAATTTTGACCGCCTTATTGTAAGCGCCATCTTGGATTTTACGGCACCAATTTCATCTAAAAAAATATGGGACCACTTCCTGAGTATAATGTAAAAAATTTCATTCAAATCAACGCAGCCGTTCCGGAGTAATCGGTGTACATACAAAAAGAAAAATACATAGTCGACGAATTGAGAACCTCCTTCTTTTAGAAGTCGGTTAAAAATAGAACAAGTTAAGAAATATGTTCTTAATTCGACTCATTAAACTGAGTAAATATAATTGGAAACGGAAGTGAAAAGAGAGCAATTTGGTGGTAAACTCAGTTATATCTTAAAGAACATAACGTATTTTTCTTGTTTTTCATAAATTAGTGAGCCTAATTTAAACCTAATAGTTTTCATTGAATATTCTACCAAATTTCTTTAAATTTTTAAAATCTCTCGTTAGAGAATTAATGGACGAAGAGACATCCTGACATGCTCATATTTCACAATTAAGGCCATTAAATAAAAAATCTTATATTACATTACATTTTCAATGATGACTTGCTAAGGTGGCCAGAAAAATAATTCTTCTCAGCTTTTCACATCCGAGGAAATGCCACTGCAAATATCCCCATGTCTTTGGGTAATTAAAAGCACATGTCTGCAAAATTGCATTGCAAAAGAAAAGAAAATAATGAAGTTTTAGGACTGCGGCAGACAGATGGACGGATGCACGGGCGGACATCACGAAATCACAAGAGGTTTTGACCACTGCGGAACTCCAACGAAAAAAGAACTTGAAGTAAAATTTCTATATCGATAACCAACGTGGTACATAAAATTATAAGAGTTCGTTTCTAACTACTTTTATATATATTTTTTCTCTGCTTGACTAAACCGACAATAATAAAGACCTGTAAAATGGTTCTCGGTACCATTAAATATTTTGACATAATTAATCAGCCATTTTATTTTTCGAGATAGGAATCTATATTGCCCGGTGCTTCTTTATGCTTCTTCATTTTCGAGTGTGTAGGCGTTATGACAGGTAAAAGCTAATTTAAAACACCTATTGAGACAGATGCATTATGTTTTGTTAAATGATTTTTATATTGGAAGATGATATCTAATTGGTTTCGGAATTAAAAATTAATTATCTCTATGAATGGCGAGAGGCTGAACGCTCACAGTGGGATTGTGGCTTATTGAACGATCACAATCATGCATGTTATAAGGTTTTTGGGTGATTTTTTAGGACTACGCAGCTAGCTTGTAACCGTTCTATATCTTTTTGTGCCCGCCAAGCACTTAATCAAAAAAAATGTATGACTATGGAGTAAGCCTGAGCACCCTCTCTACGATAAATTCTTTAATCTGCATAATATACAACTTTATCTTGCCAGAACCTCAATGACAAATTCACCGAACAGACTACTAGAGAATATCTTGTTAGATCATATCTTACAATGCCCTCCATTCTTGATATCTCATCTAACCTTTCCCCCGTGGACAATACCACCATACAGATTTAACTATTCTCTTCTATCCCATAAGAAAAAATCCTCTAATTCTATAATATTAAGAAATTAATACAATCATATTATTACTAATGAATTTAATAACTATAAAATTATAGATACAGATGGATGAAAATCCTCCACATTGGTTGGTGCTGCTTTCTATCATTCATCACACTGGGAATCATTTAAACTCAGTGTTTCATCAAGCATTCTTTCCGCTGAGTTGTTTGCTATAGAAAGGGTAATTACATTCATCCACAAATCCCCAATTGCCAGATGGTTAATAGCATCCGATTCCCTCAACTCTCTTATAAAAATATAATCCTTTTCGTCGGATCATCCATCAGTAGACAGAATTAATTACCTGTTCTATAAATGCCATAGGTTAGGACACACTGTCAAATTTATATGGATACACCTAGCCATGTCGGTATCAAAGGCAATGAAAAAGTAGATCACCTCGCTAAAAACGTCAGTGGCCCCAAAGATTTGCACCTGGGCATTCATAGATTTATCTCTAATCTCATAGAGTCTGAATGGGATATATTGGAGGGAAGTGACAAATTACGCGAAATATTCAGCTCTACTCACAATAACTTCTTAGAACTCGAATTATCTAGGAAAGAACAATCAAAAATTTGTCGCCTCCTATTACAGGGTGATAACTTCCTTGAATGTCCTCAATGTAACACAACACTTACAATCAAGCACATATTCAACTCAGAACTCAAATATTTGATAAAATATAAAACATCAGTACGGATCACGTTTCCATGATACAACAGTTTAATTTTCTAATCAGTGATCTAAATCAAAAAAGTGACGCTAAATGACCTCGTTATCGATGCGTCATTAATTAAAATTCTCTCTTTCTCTCTAATATGTCAGATGTAATATGACGACCTAGAAACTTTAAATTTCCGGATTTCATCCAAAATTGGTACTAGAGTGCTTTGAAGAGTTTAGATTTAGATTAGATTAAGACGTTAAAATTATTTTTTTGAAATTCAATATGGCGGATTCAATATGGTGAGTAAAAAATTTGACTTCATTCGCATTTTTCAGATTTGTCATTAGGGAGTTTTCGGGATCGTGTATTACGAATATGCATTTAATTAGGTTAATAAGATACAATATGAGTGAATGAAAATTTTACATTTTCCCATATTGTTTAAAATTGATATTCCGGGGTTCTTGGGGAGTATACAAACTCAATATGCAGTATAAAATATATTGGGCTAAGAAACTTTAGATAGTGGATTTACTATGAGAGATTAAATATTTGTTTGACACAATTTCACTGGTATTTGGAGAACTCTAAGAATCAAAAAATTTTAGTGGTTCTAATAAACAAATGAATGAATGAAAAAGGGGTGGTGATACTAGATCGTCGATTTCTAGGCCTCCATTGGGTCCTTTACATACCATCACAGCTGCAGGTCATTCGAGGTCGATCGCCGTTGCGAATCCTATAAGCCTCGTTAGTTAAACTTGCCTAAATGCTTCCGGTAACAAAATTGTATCTCCGAAATATCTCTGTCTCAGTCCGTTGAGTGCTGGGCACTCTCTGAGGACATTGTCAACAGTTTCATCCTACTCCAAACACCATATGCACGTCGGGTCGCCTTCGACACCAATTCTATGAAGGTGGTCTCAGAGGTGACAACCTCCTGTCAACAATCCCACCACAATTCGCAGTTCTTTCCTTCCCAAGGAGAGAAGCTCCTTATTATGCCGTGCGCTAGGCCCAGTTATATGTTCCTTACTACACCTTATTCCAGGAGCTTCCCTCCACGATTCAATAAATTTGCGTTCCAGCAATGATTTCAATTCCCTTCTGCCAATAGCAATTGGGACAGGTAGTATTGGTTGGGGTCCATACGGTTCAGTTGTCGAACCCAACTTTGCCAGACAGTCTGCTTCCTAATGCTCGCGTATGCCCGAGTGACTCGGGACCCATACTGTGCACCAGTGCAAATATCGCAACCTTACTGTTTAAACATGTATTTATTACCCTATTCCTATCTATATCACTCTTTTAGAGATGAGCACACTTTAGAATAGCATAAATTTCCGCTGTGAAAATTGTCGCACATTATCCGAGATATATAACTATTCCCTTAAATTGAAGAGTCCTTTCCAAAAGTGTAATTGTGAGAAGTTTCCCCAAGTTTCTTTTTCTTGTTAAGAGTACCAACTCGGCCTTGTCCGAGTTTATTCCGAGCACTTTCCTGTGGCGCCATTGTTCCGCGATCCCGAGGACCCGCATCCTTATCCCTTCCAGATCCCGGATATCGCGACCATGGCTTAAAATGTAGTTCATTTTAGGGTGATTTACAATTTGGGATAAAATGGGCACATTTTTGCCACGCTGGAGTCATTGCGAGATATACTAATCTCGATTAGTACTTAGTTCAAATAATTTATGGATATTATAATGACTTCAAAACTAAAAATCGTCAAATAAAATTTTTATAAAAAAAATTGAACCGATTTCTAAAAGTGCGCTAAAAGGTGAAAAATATCTATAGATTTTTCTATGGAACTGAAATTTTTGAAGTCGGCGCCAAATTATTTCTAAATAATAGAACTAACTATTAATATATACAAGTTATGGTAAGAAAGTAATTACAAATAAAGGATCTTTAATTTATTTATGCGAATGAAATTTTGTCAGGTATTAGTTTGGCGCCGATTTCAAAAATTTCAATGTCATATAAAAATTTATAATTACGTAGAAAAATTTAGACCGTATTTAATTTTAAAGAATTATTCGTAGAACCCTAAACGGCATTTTCTTAAAAACAATTTTTCTCAAGCGATTGTCACATCGAGATTAAACAAATTCACGACTCAGCGGTCGAAATTCGATACGATAACGATTTGAGTTTCTATAATATATGAACGCACAATTTTATATCCAATTAAATTATCCAAAAGGCGTTTTGATTTATTATTTAAAACCAATTTAAATCTTGATCCATATAAATTTGTCGGTAATTTATTATACGGACGGCCAAATAATAAATTATCGAGGTGTAAAAAAGAAAAGATTTCGATGTGTAATGTTTGACATTACTAGGCAGGTTTGGGCCAAGATGGAATTTAAATTGATTATTATTATTATTGTTTGTCGTTGTTTGGAAAGGGTCATACAAGTCGCAGATTTTTTCAATTAGTTAAATTTAGCAAGCAACACAACAAAAACCTCAATTATTAACTCACTTAAAAATAAAGTTAAGGTGGGGCTGAAGATTTGAAGAATATATATATATATATATATATATATATATATATATATATATATATATATATATATATATATATATATATATGTATATATATATATATATATATATATATATATATATATGTATATATATATATATATATATATATATATATATATATATATATATATCTTAAAACTTTTATTAATATTTTTCTGTAATATTTTCTTGGGTATAGTTTTTTTCATTTGAAATTCAAAAGACGAGAATTTCAATGTTGACGTCTTTACATAAACACGAGCAAACAACTAAGCATGAATTCGGTTTTAAAAACACCCACATTTTATATATAGACAGAAATTATCACGAACTGATCATCAAAGAAATGATACATATAAAAAGAGATCAAATGCTGTAAATGACAAACAAGATGTCAAAACCCCAAGTCAAATTTACTATAATTTGATTTTTTAATGTGACATATTTGAATCAACACTATAATAAATATTTTTTGTTTTATAAAAAGTATTCTATTCATAACAATTGCATACCAGGTTTATAATAATTGCATTTATTTTTAACACACGCACAAAGCTATTTTCAGGGTATGTACTATTTTATAGTTTAACCTCTGTATCGTTTTATTTTAATTTTTAAGACTGTAGCTAAATCTATTTATTTATATTAATTTTAAATATTAACTTAAAAATATAAATGTAATAGGTGTGTAAGAAAATTTGTAATTTTGTAGATGAAATATAAATATACCATAACTATGAAAACGCCCACTATGTAGAGCAAAACGTCAGAAAAATTGTCTTTTGATTTTTAAGTGAAAAAACCCATACCCAAAAAATTATACCCGAAATATATATATATATATATATATATATATATATATATATATATATATATATATATATATATATATATATATATATAGATATAAACCAAAATACTGGAGAAATATGAAAATCTCCGCTACAAAGTTCAGTAGCAGAAGAATCTGTAAAGAAAAGTAACAAACGTAAACTATAAACTCAGATGATATGCCAAATGTCATCGATGAAGAAATAGAAGTGGAAGCGCTAATATATAGAAAATAAGGAAAACACCAAAACAATCCTAATATATAAAAAACCATAGACGTAAAATATAATAAACTGCACGTCTCCAAGAGAGTCAGCCGTATCCTTCTTTATATCTAATGCGCAAAACAAAGAACCACGTGATGCCCAAGGGTCAATAATACCTCATGTTTGCCCCTACGCTTAGCCCATCAGAAAGAGAACACACCCCTTCTTTTTTTGCTCTTGCACTGTGGGGGCGACCGGTATCGCGGCGTATCTATTATATCCTATGTCTATGAAACAAGACATCCAACAAATTTAATCCATTACAGACCTATATTTTTTCTGTCACAAGCATACACAAATTCTTCACAAGAATTATCACAACTTGAATATTGAACAAATTTGACAACTACCAGCTAGTGGAACAGGTAAGCTTCGGAAAAGGATACGTCATAAGCGACCATCTGCTTATTCTGAAGATGTTAATAGAGAAAACTAACGAATATGACCTTACACTAAACCTAATCCTTATCAAATATGAAAAGGTAAAACTAGGGGCGAAGAAATAATGAACACCAACAAAGTATATTCGAGATATAGCAATCTGATATATAATATTTATCAAAATGCTACTACTACAATGTACTTAGATAAGACTTTCCAAATGAACCTTATCCCTATTAAGATAAGAGTGAGACAGGGGGAACACAATCTCACCACAGTTATTCATCTATGTCATAGAAAAGGATCAACATCATCAAAGGTAGATTACTCAACCTCTTCCGATATGAAGATGATATGCTTGTAATGTCGTCTAACTGAAATGAATTACCGAACATGGACCGACCTTCATAAAGAATCTATTGATCAGAGACTAATAATTAAATTTAATAAAATAAAAATTATTTGTATGATAACCGACAACTTTACAATATCAATAAATACAACAATAATATAACCAGTGAAATATATATATATATATATATATATATATATATATATATATATATATATACATATATAAACATGTGTCATAAAGCCATCCATACAACTGGATGTGAAACGAAAACTAACACCACGGGAAAAATCTAGCACGTGTCCAACATTCTTCGGACTTCCAAAGATCCTTAAGCAAAATGCCTCTCTCCCACTCCAAAACTAGAAAAATATCTTGCTTTCCTCCACCACATGTGGAGAAGGTCGCACCTTAAACAAAGAACTCTTGAGTTCGAGCATGGATGAAGTACTGGACCAGATCGCCCAAAGAAAGTATTTCCCAAATCGCAGTATGGATCCCACAGAAATTGCTTTAAGGATGCATATTTCTTGTTTGATGACAGATATATAGATAGGTAAATGGTGCTGCTATGGACTCATTACTAACTCCAGCTGTGACAGATTTATTCATGACCTAATTCGAAACTAAATCTTTTGAGGGATTTCACCTCACAAATTCTAGTGTCGCTACGTAGATGATGTCTTTGTATGGGCCCCATGGCAAACAACAACTCAATTACTCCCATAAATTTATTAATTCTATCCACCCGAAAATACAGTTCACTCTGGAACTTGAGAAAAATAATTAGCTTCCATTTCTAGATGTCTATCTACAGCTGACAAACCACACAAGACAATTGGCTCATTTGTTAGAAACCTTAAGGACAAAATATATCTAGATAATTAAGGCCTATATAAGATAGCATGCGCCACCTGCAGTAAAACATACATAGGCCATACCAACAGAAGAATATCGGCAAGGCTAGAAGAACATAAACTCACACAAACAACACCAGCCCTTTTACAACATCAACTCTAGTCAAGACACAAACCTGATTTTGACAATTATCAGCAAATCGCTAATATAGAACACTACGAGATTGATTTGGGAGTCCATCGAAATTGCAGAGAACGGCACTCTCAGTAAGAGAGAAGATGCATTTAACCTTTTTTCCACCTAAAAAACTCTCTTTAAGCAGGACCATTGGCACAGTATCCTAGCCTAGACTTCAACAATGGCGCTTGGGTAGGGGGTGAATCCAACGGCAATCACCCATTTTAATTTTTCATACTTATCACTATTTCTTTTAAATTTTCTCTGTTTGTCATTAGATATTTTTCTTTTTCTAGATTTATTTTTAGGCCTCCTTTTGAGATTCCTCACTAGGGTATTTTTTATCTATTTAGAGTTTTCGATATCTTCCGGTATTATAACTAAGTCATCGGCATATCTTACATGATTCAGTCTTCCTATATTATGACTATTTCGTCAGCATCTTAGATGATTCAGTCTCTATCCACTTGTATTAAATCCCAACCTGTTTTTACTCAAACACGTAGGTTTCTTTTTTAAAAGAGATATTAAGAAGGCTCTTATTTAATTTGTATAATACTGTTAACAAAAAGTTAAGAAATTCAAGTTAAAAAAAATTTCATTTCGTGTTTAAAAAGAAAGCGATTTGTTTTTGTATAAAACTTTTGTAATGAATTTTTTTTCGGTCTTAACATCTTTTCGACAGTAAAAGTTATTTTTATAATATAAATTGCTAGTTTTGTCATAGGCATTCAAAATGATGCACATTGCTTGCTGATGTTTGCCAAAATTCAAATACTTGGAAATTACAATTCTTACCTTATCTCACCTTAACTTAAAATCATCTAGTTCCTAATCACGCAGAAAACATTCATTTTTTAACTACAAAAAACACATGTTAAGTAAAAAATATGAGATTATCAAACTTTTTTCCTTTATTTTGGGCACAGCATGATCTCTAATAATAAAAGTGGAAGAAGTTTAAAATGAGTCATACTTTTTTTTTACAAATCAACCACGTATTATTTATTTGTTTTTAATAAATTCGCTTACCCCAATCCTTTAGCCAGTCCCGCTCTGACCAAAAATGTCAGAAATTGAACTCAGGACCTTTGGGTAATGAATTAGGCGAGTGACAGGTTGACGGCCAATAAAAAAGATCGTTTGTAAGCAGGACTTTATGACGCGTATTGCGTGCTGTCCAAATATTTGTAAGAACACGATCAGCCGTGCTTCTAGGAACGACAGAAAGATTGATACTGGTGAAAAACGTGATTGTTTTCGATTCGCAATTAGGAAATAACTGTAAATTTAATGTATTTCAGAATTATTTCCTTTTCCTTAAATTCCTTTTTTAATAAAGAAGAACCGAAATAACCGTAGACAGAAACGAGAATAAAAAATTCCAATACAGCTTATCAAAAATTGTTAATATTATCTTAAATAGTGGAACAGACCAAAATTATATAGTTGTTAACAAAATATTTCAAAAAATAGACAAACGATCATGAAGTGTTTTAGTGAAAATAATATTGAGGAATATAAAAAGTGAAGCTTAGTCTAGAATTAATACTAATGTAATTATCAACGGGACGTTCTCAATCTGAAACCTACACAAAAAAACGAGAACTTCTAGAAATGATAGAAAAACGGAGACAGAATAACACACGAATATATCCACACAAATTAAAAAATGAGTCAATGAAGAACGATATTAGTGAACATCAAAATAATAAGATCGATGAAATAAAAAAGAACATGAGTGATGTAGAAATGAAATGGAATGCTGTCAAGAGCATAATTAATGAAAATGCTAAAGAAAAACTTGGAACAAACACGTAAAGAAAGAAACGAAAATGGATGACAGACGAAATCTTGGAGCTTATGAAAAAACGTAAGCCACCCCCTGCGAGGTGCCCTTCCTTTCAACATCCCGAACATTTAATGTTCCCAACAAATCACTACTTCAATCATCAAAGGCAAAAATGTCAACAAGACACATTCTTCGATGACTTCGACATCGTCTCGGAAAAGTCGGAATACGTATCACCAAGACTAGCAGAAAACTTAATCTGTCTTTATGAAAACTCTCATTTACCACAACCACACCACAGTTCAAACCGACCTTCGGTTAATGAACGACATTTGCGCCAGTCTACTGGACAAATACGATGTATAAACTACGATTTCACCTGCCATTGAAGTTTAAATTCGTACCAAAGTTTGGCTGATCTTTCTTACACACATTCATACCTCAATCAAAACCACACCCGAGAAATCGCTCACGGGAGGATCGATCACTGACACAGCAGACACCAGTATCAGTTCTAAGCGAGTAACGAGACGAACCACACTTGAAAATGCCAAATGAGATTTTGGTGAAAAGTCGTGAAAACGATTTTTTGTATAGAATAATGTATTTAAAACATTAACGCAACGATCAACGAAAGCTGTCAAGGATTATTATTTAGATTATATACAGCTTCTCAACTATTTAAAAATCACATTTACAACAAAACTGTGTTAATTTTCACTAGAAAGTTTATTAACTTTGAAGCCAAGTATTACGCTCAATGTTTTGTATCGCGTGAAAGAAAATATATTAAGTATAAAGTTAAAGAAACTATTGCAGCTCACAAACACATGCATAAATACTTATAAAAACTAAAGTTCCTATGTTATTGTATTATCAATATTATGCTTAGATATAAAAGATAATAAATTAATATATAAATATATATATATATATATATATATATATATATATATATATATATATATATATATATATATATATACACTAAACTTGCCGCTCAAAAAAATAGAAGATTTTTTTTATTAAGATGCAAACATTTGGATCTATTAACTACATTTTTAAACTTGAATGTTTCAGATATTTGTTTTACAGGTACATACCTTGAAAATAAACTTAATAATATCATCATGAAAGCCAAATATAGTATTTTAAACTTATCAATTACATAGGCAACGAAAGGAAAAAATTCTTTAAATACATCCATTAGAGAAAACATTAAAAAAACTGAGAGATACTTAACAAATAATATATTAGATAGATTCTTTTCATTAGAAAATAAAAAGTTTGAGGAATTGCATAGAAAAATTAAAAAAAGAAAAAAAATTAAACCAATAATTTAAAAAGCGTGAAATTTGTAAAGAAACAAACAACGACAGGTCCAAATGGATCGAAAATATATCTGATACCCCCATACCGTCCGAAGTTAATGAAGTTTTATCATATGGTCCAAATTTTTCATTAGATGTTACAAAAGAAAAAGATATTCCAATAACCGAATAGAACCGAAACCCAAAAAAAGACAAAATAAAGAAAAATTATATATATACATATATATATATATATATATATATATATATATATATATATATATATATATATATATATATAATTACCCTTAATTTTTCAGTTGCATCCTAACAGAACTTAAAAATAATTACTAAGTTGGCTGCCCTACTGACAGCTGACAATTTTTCTAACCTCATAATTCAAATTCATTTTACAATTACATGTGACTCAGGAAGGAACTAACAAAATGGTTCCACCTATTTTATTTTTTATTTTAAATTTTAAAGTCAATTTTAAGTATTAAGTTGTTGTAAATTGGTATAGGACCCAAGTTTTTAATCTCTTTTGCAAATGTACATTGTTATAGAACGTTTTAACATCTTGGTGAACGACCTCAAATAAAGATGTAAGTTATTTAAAATTACTGGGGAAAATTATCTCACTAATTTCCCCTTTTTTGTAACTATTGTAGTCTCTCTGAAGATGAAAATGATAATAAAGATTTTTGAAAGCTCGGATTAACTTTAAAGAGTATTCTTTTACTTCCTTCACATCCCAATATTAACTAGTTTATCTTTCTCTCTCTCTCTCTCTCTCTCTCTCTCTCTCTATATATATATATATATATATATATATATATATATATATATATATATATATATATATAATAAATAAAGTTCTTGTCCGTGTAATATAAAAACAGAAAAAATAAAATCTTTGGCATAGCGGACCTGAAATGTGTCAATCTGTACTATTCTCATGTTAAAAAGTGCGGAGCATTCCAAAGTATGGAAAGACTCCGGATCCGACAGATGGCGACAGCGCTGTTTCGTCCTAACGTGGGACTCGTCAGGCCACCGCAGTCGGTACAAACCATCATCATTTCAGGTCCGCTATGCCAAAGATTTTATTTTTTCTGTTTTTATATTACACGGACAAGAACTTTATTTATTTATTTTCTACTTATTTGGCTTAAAAACACACTAAACCGTGCTCTCATAGGAGGATCGTTTGGTGCGACACGTGGCTTTCGTTGCCAATCTAGCAGCAAGCCTAGTTGCTTTGTACCGAATAATGCGACCCCTATCCTTTGGGCAGCGCGTTTTGTGTATTCGATTTTACAGGTTTCTATTTTTATTCACCGTCGCGCCACCACATGGCGGTTTTTACAAGTTTTGTCAATCTGTGTAGTTCTTGTGTTATCGAGTGAACCATCGAGATGTCGCCTTTGTCGTCCTATTTACTGTTTTTAATCATAAATTCAGTTTTATGGGATACAGAGGCGAGATGATGGTTTGTACCGACTGCGGTGGCCTGACGAGTCCCACATTAGGACGAAACAGCGCTGTCGCCATCTGTCGGACCCGGAGTCTTTCCATACTTTGGAATACTCCGCACTTTTTAACATGAGAATAGTACAGATTGACACATTTCAGGTCCGCTATGCCAAAGATTTTATTTTTTCTGTTTATATATATATATATATATATATATATATATATATATATATATATATATATATATATATATATATATATATATATATATATATAGGTCGAGAATTTATTGAGCTTACCCTCGATATTTGTAATCAGAGGGTCAAAATACATATAAAAACTTTGGTGAAATTAGGTCTCTTCATCCGCTACGAAAACTCACTGAGCTCCCCGACTATATAGAAAAAGTTAAACTGAAAAAAATAATGGGATATAGAAAATATTATTTGATACTCTTATCCTTGAACAAATGAGTACATTTTAATTTAATCCCCATAAATATACTCATACTGGCACACTATAGCAGTGCAACTACTAATTTATTGACCATATTTTAACTTTAAATTTATTACTAAACAACTAGAAGAATGCACTTTTAAGTGATTCCTCAATTAATGTTCATTTAGAACAATTAACACTTATTTTAATCTGTTGACTTGATAAATACCGAAGGTCTTTCAAGACAATTTGGTTTATTGACTCTCATGTGCACTCATGAATTATGAGAAAAGGGTCTATCTTTAGTTTTCTTAGAGGTTGTGGCTAAAGTCTCGATGCGGGAAAAGCAAAATTGATGTATAAAAATAGTGTTCATGCAAAAAGGCGAGCTCTTTAACTGAAAAATTCAACCAGTATTGATTCTATAAAATCTAATAAAATTTTAACTAAACTTTTAAAGCTGTGGTCAACAAATAATGATGAAAAGTATAAACAAAAAAAAAAAATATGATGGTATTTAGTGCGTTCACGAAAAATTTTTGTATTTATTTTAATGGTACAATTTATTTTAATTTTCACAATTAAGCATCAAAGGATTTCTTGGTCATTTCATTTTCTTCTGCTATGGACATTCCAATATATAAAGTCAACATTTTTTGGGTAGATTTAAATTTTAGCTGTTCCAACATGGATTGCATAAGACACAATACAGGATGTCCAATTTTTGATCGTTTTACAGATTATTAGAAAAAATAAAATGATAAAGTTTGTGTAGCTCTGTGCTACTTTTAGAGAAACGAACTATGCTACTAACAAAAGTTTTTTCTTTTTTGGAGGATTTTGAAAATTATGCATTTTACGGCACTCCTCGTCTCTCAGTTATCTTGCAAATTATAGCAAAGTTAAAAAAATAGTTAATGGTGCTTCTTGGAATAAAATATTGGTCCCTCGTCGGGACACTATTCACTTCCTTTCTGGAATAACAACGAGAAGTTTATATTTAGGTTTTTGAATTGCAAAAGTAGAACAGAAAAGCAATTATTGATCTTAACGAAAAAAAATTATTATAGCTGAAAAGGAATAGACGCTGTTCCAAATAGAGCAATTATTGATTATTTATTTAGCGTTTGAGAAAAAACATGATAAAAAAGGTTTTAGTTGTTGCAACATGGGTTGCCTGAGGCATTGTACAGGGTGTCGAATTTGCGACGCTTGTACGGGTTATTAGTTAAAATGGAAGGATTAAATTTTCTTGACACTGTGCTACTTTTTTAAGAAACGAACGATTTTGAAAATTATGCATTTTGGGGCACCCCTTGTATATCGGTCATCTTGCAACTTATCGTAAATTTAAAAAATATAACTATTGGGATTTTCCATCTAGAGTTCAGTGGCGTAGTCAGTCTTGTTATAGGTTCAACTTCTTCGAAGAAATAAATCGTATTTTTGAACTGAAATTCTCGATTAATCAGTTTTTTCTAATAATAGCAGACTTTTTTAAACTTGGAGAACAATGAAATATTTGACATACTCGTGTGTAACAAAACTACAGATGTAGCGCTAGAAGTACTCGTATATGTCAACAGGTTTGAGATTATTTGTATTCTTTTCAATCTGTATATACCTGTAATTCGTAGACATCCAGAGAAAAAAATGTTTTTGAGGATAAAATTGAGCTCAGGTATGACAATATGATCACACTACATTCGGTAGAACTATATTGCCCCTATAATTAATGGTGCTTCTTGGAATAAAATATTGGTCCCTCGTCGGGACACTATTCACTTCCTTTCTGGAATAACAACGAGAAGAGTCTATATTTATGTTTTTGAATTGCAAAAGTAGAACAGAAAAGCAATTATTGATCTTAACGAAAAAAATCTATCATAGCTGGAAAGAATAGACGCTGTTCGAAATAGAGCAATTATTGATTATTTAGCGTTTGAGAAAAAAACATGATAAAAAAGGTTTTAGTTGTTGCAACATGGGTTGCCTGAGGCAGTGTACAGAGTGTCGAATTTTCGACGCTTTTGCGGGTTATTAGTTAAAATGGAAGGATTAAATTTTCGTGGCACTGTGCTACTTTTTTAAGAAACGAACGATTTTGAAAATTATGCATTTTGGGGCACCCCTTGTATATTAATCATCTTGCAACGTATCGTAAACTTAAAAAATAGAACTATTGGGATTTTCCATGTAGAGTTCAGTGGCGTAGTCAGTTTTGTTATAGGTTCAACTGTTTCGAAGAAATAAATCGTATTTTTGAACTGAAATTCTCGATTAATCAGTTTCTTCTAATAATAGCAGACTTTTTTAAACTTGGAGAACAACGAAATATTTGACGTGCTTGTGTGTAACAAAACTACAGATGTAGCGCTAGAAGTACTCGTATATGTCAACAGGTTTGAGATTATTTGTATTCTTTTCAATTTGTATATACCTGTAATTCGTAGACATCCAGAGAAAAAAAATGTTTTTGAGGATAAAATTGAGCTCAGGTATGACAATATGATCACACTACATTCGGTAGAACTATATTGCCCCTATAATTAATGGTGCTTCTTGGAACAAAATATTGGTCCCTCGTCGAGACACTATTCACTTCCTTTCTGGAATAACAACGAGAAGAGTCTATATTTAGGTTTTTGAATTGCAAAAGTAGAACAGAAAAGCAATTATTGATCTTAACGAAAAAATCTATCATAGCTGGAAAGAAATAGAGCAATTATTGATTATTTAGCGTTTCAGAAAAAACATGATAAAAAAGGTTTTAGTTGTTGCAACATGGGTTGCCTGAGGCATTGTACAGGGTGTCGAATTTGCGACGCTTGTACGGGTTATTAGTTAAAATGGAAGGATTAAATTTTCTTGACACTGTGCTACTTTTTTAAGAAACGAACGATTTTGAAAATTATGCATTTTAGGGCACCCCTTGTATATCAGTCATCTTGCAACTTATCGTAAATTTAAAAAATATAACTATTGGGATTTTTCATCTAGAGTTCAGTGGCGTAGTCAGTTTTGTTATAGGTTCAACTGTTTCGAAGAAATAAATCGTATTTTTGTACTGAAATTCTCGATTAATCAGTTTCTTCTTAATAATAGTAGAATTTTTTAAACTTGGAGAACTATGAAATATTTGTCATGCTCGTGTGTTATATTTAGTGTAACAAAACTACAGATGTAGCGCTAGAAGTACTCGTATATGTCAATAGGTTTGAGATTATTTGTATTCTTTTGAATTTGTATATGCCTGTAATTCGTAGACATCCGGAGGGAAGAATGTTTTTGAGGATAAAATTGAGATCAGGTATGACAATATGATCACACTACACTCGGTAGAACTATATTGCCCCTATAGTTAGTGGTGCTTCTTGGAATAAAATATTGGTTCCTTGTTGGGACACTATTTACTTCCTTTCTGGCATAACGACGAGAAGAGTCTATATTTAGGTTTTTGAATTGCAAAAGTAGAACAGAAAATCAATTATTGATTTTAATAAAAAAAAATTTATTACAGCTGAAAAGGAATAGATGCTGCTCCAAATACTGCAATTATCGGCGTTTGAGAAAAAATTGATGATAAAAAAAAGTTACGCCAAAATAATTTACACTTGTACATATAATGACAAAGAAAATTACTTTCTTGGTTATTATTTTGTTGCCCTCGACTAACATTAAGGTGTTCAACACTAAAAATCGTTAGCTGTATCTACATACAGTAAAAATAATAAAAGTGATAGAAAAGATAATATGATAAAAAGAGGAATGTCGATAAAAGCAAATTAAAAAAACAGAATAATAAATTATAAAATGAATTTATGTGTGAAGTGACAGTATCAAGAAACAACTAAGACAAAGTTCCAAAAAATAAAATTGAAAGAAATCAAAAATAACAAATTAAATCAGGGCTATATAATATAGGAAAAAGAATTCAGTCAATTTAAAATTAGATAATATATATATATATATATATATATATATATATATATATATATATATATATATATATATATATATATATATATATATATATATATATATATATATATATATATATATACATACGTAATCAAAGGTTTTCGGGAATCCCGTACCACAAAGAGATGAACATACTGCAAGACGCCCTAACAAAAAACGGTTATAAATAAGAACAAAGCTCTAAAAAACAAACACTTGGCTCCAAAAAATCGCGAAAACCAAAAGAATAGCTCCAAAGCTTTTGTTCCTTATGTAAGAGGGACCACCAGAAAACCAGGGAGTGTACGAAATTCCATGCGGAGAATGCAGCTCATCTTACGTAGGCCAATCCAACCGTACAATAAGCGCCAGAAGAGACCAACATATGAACGTTGCCAAGCAAAAAACAACTTCTCCTGCTATGGCACAACACTGGTTAAACACAGGCATAAAATAAATTTCCAAGAACTGCTATGGAGATGTTAAAACCTGTCTACAAGAGTTATAAGGGAAGTCATTGAAATTGCAAAGAGACCCAACAACTTAAATAGCAGAGATGATAGCCAGCGAGTGCCTAATACTTGGAAAAATCTGCTTACAAAACATCATAGGCCCGATGACGCGTAGCAGGTCTCGTAACCTGATTGGCCGGAACCATTCGGAAAACGAACGCATCCGACGCGCACACGGGACCGACAGCACCCGAATCGCGGGTGTCAGCTCGCTCGTAGACATAATACAGTGAGCTTTGAAAATGGTGAATGATATTTTACCGAAACGTTAGCTGCCTTACAGAGGGACTCAGCACATACACGGGATGCCCGAAAACCTTCGATTACATAACACATCCGTGAGAATATCCGACATAACATATATATATATATATATATATATATATATATATATATATATATATATGTATATATATATATATATATATATATATATATATATATATATATATATATATATATATATAAATAATAAGAGATGTTTAATCTAGTGTCCTCTTAGCAGTCTGGTAATCCAACTAACCCGCTTATAACCAGTAGTTTAGTAAAACTCAGGTTTATAGGGAACGAATACATTCACACACGTTCTGAAGTTTACAGCTTAAAGCTACTGGAGGTGGAAGAGCGAGTGGGAGTTCCCACGCCCTTGTATGAATTATAAAGTCCATCGCCTGAGAAACACATTGTTATTTTTAGCTAAAGTCCGACCCATCGCCGTTGTATCTGACAGGATCAGATCAAACTTTCTAAAGAAGTTAACCATGATCAGCTTCTACCCTCTTTTCAATGACATTTGGTCCCATGAGATCTCAGTCTGGAAGGGAACTAACGCCCTATTTCTATATCGTCAGCGTTTACGTATCTTTTAGCGGATCGTTTAGAGAAGCTTCCCTTTCATACTAGTCAGTGAGTGTTCAGAGTAGTTCACGTTAACTGTTCACACGTTGATTAAAACCAGGTGGGAGAAATCGCCTCTGTATAATCTCCTGGCCCTTGATCTTCAGAAGGCATTCGACCCTGTCTCTTACCATTCAGTGTGAAGGGAAAGTTTGGTTTCGAATCGATGGTAACTGGTTATATTGCAGGTTCGTATCTTCAGCATTTATTCTGGCTCATATTCATCTTTAAAGAGAAGTGTATCATAGTCAGATGGTGTGGGAAGAGCAGAAGTAGTAGCAGAGACATTAGAAGGGAATGGCGCAATGATTTACTGGGTGAATATACCGGCAGTTGATTTAACCATGATAACAACTGTATTTCCAGTCTATGTTGTTTGTGCAGCTCATCAGTCCTGTAGGCAGTACTAGAAGTACTACCAAGCTGACTCACTCATGTGTGACAATCTAAACAACTCAGGTTTGTGAAGGGTAAATCTTTTGAACTCACGTTGGCGAGGTCATAACCTGAAGCAGCTTCCGGAGATTCACTATCTTTAGTACGTTTCATCGAAAGTAGTTTGTTACCTTAACAAAAGCTCTTTTGAGGCGTGGAAATGAGTGTAAGTAAATTCACGAGAGGGGTAAGAATGTTTGCTCCACGAAAGTTTCACTTGGTCAAGAGTGGTAATGACTGGCGGCAATCGGTCGTTTAGTTCACCAATAACTAATGATTCTTCCCTCTTTGACCCTACGTACTTTTCTTTCCTCTTTTTACATTGCTGTTCTATCTTTCACCCCAGCTTACAGTCAAGTTCCACAGATAGTTCAACCTAATTTAGAGAGATGTTTATTTTAAACCCTTTAAAGGGTTTACTCTTACGTAAGCGTTTGAACTTAATTTTCATAGTTAGCACGTAGATATTTAATAACCCCTCTTAGTTCTGTTATTTTTTTTTTCATTCACTGAAATTTGTTATTGTCAGCAAAAGCTCTGCAGAAAGAACTTTGGATCCGAAAAAAAGCCAAGCAGCATATCCGTTTTAAGGACTTAAAGGGTAAGCGGGATTTACATCTAATAGAATGTAACCGAGAATTGAAAGATTGCTATGAACCTGTCAGCTGATCCTCTTCAAAGGAAAATGGGACCAACTGCCCGTTTCCAAGTGACAGCTAGAAAGCAGAACAGACCTGCATCTATGCTCATAAGATCTCCTCAGGACGAAGCAAGATGTCTCCCTTTTCAAGGCCAAATCCTGTAATAAAACCCCATTTACCTGCGGTTCCTCTTCAAAGTACTGTAGGATCTATAGTCTCTTCCCAAGAGACTATGGGTAGTGAGATTATCGAAATTGGTTGGTCTGACGACAAGGAAGACTCTGAGGAAGCTATAGCGAGAGCGAAGATAGCATTTGAGAGTATATTTACAAACGAGAACTTGCTGCATTTGTTTCAGTCGTTCGATCTTAATCAGATCAAGATAAAATAGAAAGATTTCTAAAATTCCCTCATCGGTGTAGCCATCCAATATCGATATAGAGGAAGAAATCGCCAATGAGGGCGGGACTCCTTAAGGAATTGATTCAGTCTTGACTAACTTAAGGAGGGCGGGGATTTAATTTTGAATTAGTCAGAGGCTCTAAAGAGGTGATCAGACAGTATATAATTAAGCAACATACTGAGTAGTTCTGTCTTAATTTTCGGTTTAAACTCATACAGAAACTCAAATTTATAACACTGTATATACTTCGTTACACCGTTATCAAATATTTAACGATTATGTCCCAAATCTGACCTCAGAATCATTTAAAAGGAGCTCGTCTTCATTTATGAGGACCGGTCAGCAAAGTCTTAATTGACTGTCCCTTAATTAGCTGCCCGGACTGACCCAGCACACTATTTTAGCTGTCCCGCTGGGATTTTATAAACTCCGCTTTGTTCCTTGCAAAACATTTTACGGTTATCATCTCTTTTTACTAAAAGGCCATAAGCGTCGCGTGTGATAAGCATTTATATTTTAGATTGTTTGATGATAATAACTTCGCTGTCTCTTTGTACGTACTTTGGCGCTATAATTATTTTATTAAATTAAGTAGAATGGACGGCACAGAAGAATTTGCAACAAAGAACTCCGTTTTTGGTTGATGAAAATGTGTTGCAAATAGGCTAGACTATCAGAGAGAATTTACTAGTGTTTAAAGACTACTTAAAATTATTAAAATTTAATTAGTTATACAAGGTGATTCTCCGGGAGCTTTGTCCACAGTATACTAATATGCAAGGGGGACCACTGGCTAAAATATTTTCAATATGGCTGCACTTCCGGTTATACCGGAAGTGGATGTCAACTTGCTTATTTTAAATAGAACACCCTATATATTATTGCATTCTTGATTTCTACGTAAAATTATAGAATAAATATAGAATAGACTCCCGAAAATACACAAGCAAGACATGCCCTTACGACTTATCACGAGTTCCCGGAACTCTCCGACTTCTGAACTTGCCAAATTTCTTCTTCCAATCCTGAGACCATTACAAGGAAATACATCGTCCTGGGTTAAGAACTCGCAACATTTCGTAGAAATTATACGTGAAATAGAACTACAACCAGAAGACCATTTTATTAGCTTTGACGTGGAAAGCCTATACACCAATGTTCCAGTTAAGGACTCACTAAAACCATAAGAAAGAATCTTGAAGAAGACCAGACCTTAGTAAACAGAACATCTTCACCACCGCACGCCATTATGGACTTGTTGGAAAGTTGTTTGACTAATTCCTATTTTCAAGAAAAGAAAAATTCTTCATCCAGGATGACGGACTACCAATGGGATCTTCACTGTCACCGGTGGTCGCAAATATTTTCATGGAATGGTTCGAGACGTTTGCAATTGAATCCACAACTAAGAAACCAAAGTTATGGCTCAGATACGTAGACGATACTTTTATTATTTGGAGTGGAAACGACGAAGAACTTCGAAACTTCCTTTTTCATCTCAACAATATCAGCCCAACTATTAAACTCACCATGGAAAAAGAAGTAGAAAATAAATTACCATTCTTAGATGTCTTGGTTGAAAGAAATGGCAGACAAATTCGAACTTCGCTTTACAGAAAAGCCACGCACACAGGACAATACCTTAATTATTCATCTAATCACTCCAACAACATCAAATAAGGAATTATAAGAAATCTCGTAGATAGAGCCTTAACTCTCTGCAACTCCAACGAGAACTTGATGAAAGAGATAGATTATATTAAAAATGATCTGACAGCCAACGGATACCCAGTATATCTAGTGGATAAGTTTCTTGAACAACACAGAAATAGGACAATATCGACAACGAATGAAGAACAAAAACCAGTATTGAACATCCCCTATGGTAAAGGCATTTCAGAAAAAGTTAGAAGGATAGGAAAACGATATAAAATCAACGTTGTTTTCAATTTAAATAACTCTCTGGGAAGTCGGCTCACTAAGGTCAAACCAACAACTCAAAGAGACATACAGAACTGTGTATATCAGATACCATGTGAATGTGGCAATTCCTACATTGGCAAAACAAAGAGACCTCTTGACGTAAGGATCAAAGAACACCAAAAATGCACATCTCGACGAGAAACAGAAAAATCTGGTGCCGCCACCATGCCTGGACTCATGGACACCACACAAAATGATCTGAAGCGAAAATACTACACCGAGAACAACATTGGAGAAAACGCAGATTCAAAGAAGCCGCGGTTATACATCAGAACCCGAGTTGTTTTAGTAAACCATCTTTAGATATAAGAGAAGTGTGGAAACTACTTCTTAGTAATTGTAAACTAAAACTAAATGCAGCATAAAAAAAAAGATTTTGCCATAGTAGGCAAGACTGCACCCATCTCAGTCATACTCTATTGCATTTACTTTTTAGTATAAATAGTCATGTAGCTAAGGGATTTATTTAGTTTCACTTGAAAACGGCTAGAGATAACTACTAGCCGAAACGTCGTGATATTCAACAAAAATAAAGACAATGGAAGTCCAACAGATATCTACCACTTTGCAAAAACATCATTGTCTATGACCTTCAAACAAACACCAAAATTATAGACCTATTTCACATATAATATTCAATAATTAAGTCTCATCGTTTTGGACATATTTAAATTTTTATGTCAAAAATTATGTTTGCGGACCAAAACTTAACTATAAATCTTTTCTATAAGAAAGTCTTTATTATTTAATTTGGGCTAATTTTCTTGTAGACGAAAATCGACCCTATTAGTCTTTTGAAAATTATTAATACAGAGTGTTCAAAAAAGAAGAATAAAAATTTGTAGTTTTCAAAATATTGGAAATTCAACATTTTTCTATTGTAAAAATGCTATATTGCTACTAAGTTTTGTTATTAGTTGGCCATGACAGCGAGGCGTGGCGAAAATAAAACAATCGAATCCTATATAATTGTCAATATTTCTAGCCATTTGACATTCATTATTAATAATAATGCCGGGGTGATTAAATTACACTCACGAAGATTATTTAAGTTCACAAAGTTTAGTAACAAAAAATTATTATAACACACTACGTCAAAAAAGTTTTGAAACACCCTTTGTTCTTGAAAACGCTTTTACAATAATAATATTTTTTTGTATATATCCAGAAGTATATTTTCGAATCTTCAGAAGATAGAACAAATAGGTTTTTAATTATTTTTCAGAAGCTTAGTCCAAAGTGCAGCATATTTTGAATAAATAATAACTTACCGTAACTTTTAAAGCATAGTTTTTATCTGAATAAGATAAAAGAAAGTTATTATCTCTAACATATAATTATATAAGTTACCGAAATCTCATTCAACATACATTTATCTTAGAAACTAGAGGAAATAGTTAAATAAAGCTTTAAACTCTAATGAAATCTATAAAAAAGTAAATAATCTTCTATATAAAAAAATATTCTTACTTAAGCATCAGTTTTGTAGTGTTGTAGGATAGTTTAATAAAATAAAATTTTTAAAAAATTAAGACAGACTTCTAAAAGTGCGCAAAAAAACGAAAAATAACTATAAATTTTTATATGAAATTGAAATTTTTGAAGTCGGCGCCAAAATAATGACTGCTTTCTTATCATAATTTGTATATATTAGGAGTTGCTTATTTCATTTAGAAATAATTTGGCCCGACTTCAAAATTTTCAATTTCATATCAAAATTTATAGTCATTTTTTACTTTTTAGCGCACTTTTAGAAGTCGGTCCTATTTTTTTTATCTTATTTTTCGATTTTTAGTTTCAGATTCATTATTATATCCATAAATTATTTGAACTAAGTAATAATCGAGATTAGTGTATCTCGATAGGACTCCAAGGTGACAAAAAAGTTTCATTGTATCCAAAGTTGTAAATCACCCTAAAACCTTCTTTCTCCAAATACCAGTGCAATTGTGTCAAACAAATATTTAGTCTGTTGTAGTAAATCCACTATCTTAAATTTCAAATTAATTTTAGATGGTAATATAAGTCCCGAAACCTTCCAATATCGATATTTAAAGATCTTGAGACGTAAATTTATTAGATGGATATGTTTTATACTGCATATTGAGTTTGTAAAAAAAATTAACTTCATGTTCGTAATTCACGACTCCGAAAAAATGCGAATAAGGTTAAATTTTCAACCCAACATATGGGATCCGCCATATTGAATTTCAAAACATAATTTTAACGCCTTAATGTAATCTAAATCTAAACCCTTCAAAGTCCCCTAGTACCAATTTTGGATGAAATACGGAAATTTAAAATTTCTAGTCTGTCATATTGTATCTGACATATTAGATTTTCTTAAAATAATTTTATATTCGCTATTTACATCCTCAAAAATGATTCCGTCTCCCTTTGAACAAAATCGAAAACTGTAAAATTTTCCCGCTATATTGTCCGCTATATTGGATTCGCCATATTGAATCTTGAAAAAATACTATTAAATACATAATTTACAGTTTTGGAGAAAATCGAAAAATGTAAAATTTTTAGGAAACCATATCGAATCTTCCAGATTGAGTTTTGCAAAAAATATTTTAAATTCGTAACTAACATTAACAAAAATCCCCCAACACTAATTTTAGACAAAATCGAGAGATGTAGTATCTTTAATCTGCGAACCTTGTTCCGCCATATTTTATTTTTTTTTAAATAATTTCAGATTCGTAATATGCGATCTCAAAAGTTCCCCCATATTGGATACGCCATATTGAATTTTTTTAAAAATAATTTCAGATCCGTTATGTGCGATACTGAAAACTCCCCCATACCAATTTTGAAGAAAATCGGACAAAATTGATTTTTTCATTCGCCATATTGGATCCACAATATTGAAGTTTTTTAAAATAATTTTTGATTGGTTATGTGCGACTCCAAAAACTATCTTGTACTAATTTTGGAGAAAACCGGACAAAATCGATTTTTTTTGTCTTTCATATTAGATCGGCCATATTGATTTTTTTTTAAATATTTTGGATTTATTATGTGCGACCCCGAAAACTTCCCCACACCAATTTCGGAGAAAATCAAACAAAATTAATTTTTTTGGCCGCCATATTGTCAGCACCATCTTGAATTTTACTGCACCAACTTCGTCCAAAAAAATATGGGATCACCGCAGCAACTTCCTGAAAATAACGTCAAAAATTTCCTTCAAATCGGTGCCACCATTTCGGAGTAATCGTAAAAAAAATATATATAGTCGACGAATTGAGAATCTCCTTCTTTTAGAAGTCGCTTAAAAAAACGTTGTTAATCTAATTTATGTAGGTTCTGCAAAGCACTTAAAATGGCACTAGTTCTAATTTATTAATCTCTGTATATTCTTTGCATATAACAAATAATGTCCGAATTAACATCAATAGCTCTCCACAGCACGTTTAAATTTTGAAAACTTTATATCTACAAATATGGAAACTGCAAAATATTTTTTTTCATACGCCACTGTTTCTAAGTACTTCCCTTCTTTCGAGTGTTTTTTATCGTGTGTGCTCCAGCCCCGTTAATTCCAGTAGCTTAGATGTTTCGTGTGTTAATTTCCCACTTACATTTGTGGAATTAAATTACCCGCTCTTTCATTGTAGTCATAATTAGAAGCTGCAATATAATTTTTTAAGAGGCAATTAGCGCAACTGCTTTTAATTTCGCAAAATTAGTTTAAAAAAATGTAAAATGGTGGTGCGCGAATTATCTTTTTTTTTTAGTCTGGGTCTGCAATTACAAATATCAATATGGCCCGATTTAAATAACTGTTGGTGTGTACAATGGAATTAGTTATAATTTTTGGATTTACAAGATATCTTGAGCTAAGTGAAAAATAATTTTTCGAAAGGTTCTAGAAGCAAAAAATTGGCAATATAATATATACGCGCTGTTGCCAAACTTATTAATAATCTTATCCACATAATGTATAAAAAAAATCTTTTTTTCCTCCTAAATTTAAAATAGAATTTTTTGAGATAGTTTTTATGTTTTTTTATTCATTTCGGAGAAGTTGAAAAAACATATTTTTTAACCGAATTCTAAAAGAAGAAAGTTCTCAATTGTATGTTCAGAAAGTTGCTGCGATGGTCTCATATTTTTTTGGACGAAATTGGTGCAGTAAAATCGAAGATGACGCTGACAATATGGAGGCCAAAAAAAAATTAATTTTGTCCGATTTTCTCCAAAATTGGAATGGGGGAATTTTCGGGGTCGTATACAATGAATCTGAAATTATTTGCTAGAAATTCAATATGGCGGAACCAATAGGGCGGACAAAAAATTTAATTTTGTCCGATTTTCTTCAAAATTATTGTGGGGGAGTTTTCGGGTCGCACATAAAGAATCCAAAATACTTTTAAACAATTCAATATGGCGAACCCAAACAGCAGATAAAAAAAATTAGTTTTGTACGATTCTCTCCAAAATTGATACGGGGAGTTTTCGGGGCCGCACATAACGAATCTGGATTTATTTTTAAAAAATTCAATATGATGGATGCAATAGGGCGGACGAAAAAATCAATTTTGTCCGATTTTCTTCAAAATTGGTATGAAGGGGTTTTAGGTATCGCACATAACGAATCTGAAATTATTTTAAAAAAATTCAATATGGCGTATCCAATATGGCGGATAAAAATTAATTTGATCCAATTTTTTTAAAAATTGATATGGGGGAGTTTTTGGGATCGCATATTACGAATCTGAAATTATTTAAAAATAAATAAATATGGCAGATCCAAGATGGCGGATTAAAGATTTTACATCTCTCGATTTTGTATCAGTATTGAGGGATTTTTGTTAGTATTAGATTAGACTAAGACGTTAAAATAATTTTATTGAAATTCAATATGGCGGATCCTATATAGTGAGTTATTTTATCTTATTCGTATTTGTTCAGATTTGTTATAAGGGTGTTTTAGGAGTCGTATATTACGAATACGAAGTTAATTTTTAACAACTATTAGGTTGATGAGATACTATATGAGGGACTGAAAATTTTACATTTTCCGATTTTGATCAAAATTGATATTGTGGGATTCTTGGGGTGTATATAAACTCAATATGCAGTATAAAATATATCAGGCTAAGAAAGTTGCCAAGAAATAGACGGATTGTGTGTTTCAGTGTATATTTTTTAAATTATTATTTTCGGTCAAGCGCTTTCGGTCAAACTTAGACCACCCTCAGGGCTCAGACCTCGTCAAAGGGCACACCTTAACCCTGCCATTTTGAGAACGCCAGCGTAGCTTCCACACAGAACAAGTCACATATACAATAAAAAAAATCTGTCTGTTTTTAGTTTACAATTACAATTAGATACATGGACACTAAATCTTAAAGAGCTGTCAAAAATAACACCTAAGTTACGCACACAGTTACCTATCTTTACATTAATTAATCCTTTCAAATATTCTACATCTGACCGAAGACTATTATACAACACTTTTTAGGATTCAATATAAAAGAGTGTTCCAATGACAGTTTGCTAAACAAATTTAATTCTCTACTTATAGCCTAAAATCCTTAATCCTTCTGATTTCCCGGTTGTCTCAAATATCAGATTGGGTGCCAATGATAGAGCTTCTGCGTTTATGGCCTCCCATAACATATCCATTCCCAATACCAGCCCCGTCCTCCCTCAGATCTTCTCCCCCTGGGATTTTCCCCCTTTTGAAATCAATTTTGATCTTCTACAGTATGATAAGAACAATACTCTACCTTCCATTATCAAACAACACTTCCTTAGCCTAATTAACTTTAAGTTCAAATCTTTCAAACTATCGTTTACCGACGGTTCCAAATCGGATCAAGGGGTAGGCTCAGCTGCCGTAACCAGCTTTTCATGCAACAAAACAAAGTTAAATCCACTTTCATCCATTTTTTCAGCTGAGTTGTTTGCTATCAAGCAATGTATCAGAGAAATAATTAAGCACTCCTCCACTCCTAAGCATCTAATCATTTCTGATTCACTCAGCTGCCTGAG
The DNA here is from genome assembly GCA_034092305.1 of Diaprepes abbreviatus. Classification (NCBI taxonomy): domain Eukaryota; kingdom Metazoa; phylum Arthropoda; class Insecta; order Coleoptera; family Curculionidae; genus Diaprepes; species Diaprepes abbreviatus. The sequence continues at coordinate 1,192,714 of JASJET010000282.1, read as the reverse complement.
ATCGATCCAAACCATTAACGCATGCCACCCTCTCATGAATCAAATTCTCGACCTTCTTAAAATGGGATCCCAACGTAATCTGTACATAGCTTTCATGTGGGTCCCGAACCACATCGGCATAGAAGGGAATGAATTGGCCGACACTCAAGCAAAATCTATAATCCTTGAAGGCATCCCTTTCTTCTCTTTACTCAACCCCAAAGAATTCAATAGACACATCAATAACATTATTCGCAACATTGTGCAGGTTCGCTGGGAATCTTTAGAAAACCCCAATAAACTCTCCCACATTAAAAGAAATTTCTCAGAGACATACCACTTTCCCCAACTGTCCAGAAGGGAAAATGTCGTATGGAAGAGAATCGCCATTGGACACTGCAGAATGACTCATTCCTTTCTTCTTAAAAACGAGGACCCCCCTCAATGTCCCTCTTGTCGTTCCCCTCTATCTATAAAACACATAATATCTGACTGTCCCTCATACAGAAATGCTAGAGAGAGGTATCTAACCTCAAATAATTTTGCGACAGTTATGTCTTTTGATCTGACTAAGGCCAAACGCTTACTTTGTTTCTTGAGGCATATTGATCTTTACAGTAAAGTTTAAATAAACCCAACAATTTCTTCAGAAGGCGCTAAATGGTCTGAGATACTGACGCGCCTTTAATCTTTAAACTAACTAACTAACTAACTATAGCCTCACAGCCCTCAACAGCATAGTCATATCAAATGATAAATAAACCTGCATGTCATCTGCATAACACTGAGTAGAACAAACCTGTAATGCCTCTAAAAGGAAAGAACTATAGATTGCATACACCAGCGGAGGCAAAGCGAAACACAGGAGCTGACACTCTTCTGCCAATCTGAACTGACTGACATCTGTTGCTTAAAAAATTAAAAACGAATTAAACTGCCTTCTCAGAAAGACCAACATAATGAAGAATAGCTAGAAGTAACTTGTGATTCAGAGTATCGAATTGTAAGTTTACCTTTATCAATAGCTCCAAAAATATCGTCAGTAACCCTTGCTAATGCTGTTGAGCATCCATGGTCTTCTCGGAACCCTGATTGAGTTTCAGGTAACAAATTATAGGACTCAACATGCTCAGTCAACTGAGCGTTTATGACCTTTTCCAAGATTTTAGACCTACAAGGCAGAATACTAATCGGTCGTAGATCCTTAAATTCCTGCGGAGAGGAAGTTTTGGGAATCGGTGTTACCAATGTTTTTTTCCACAACTGTGAAAATTTAGAATGACGAATACAGAAATTTATCATATGTAATACGTATGGTAATAAGAATGGAGAGCATAATTTTAAAACAAAACTGGTTATATAGTCAACATCCTGAGCCTTACATCTGTTTATGCGAATCACATTTTGTCAGGTGTAAATTCAAAAATTTCAATTTCATATAAAACTTTCTAGTTATTTTTCACTTTTTAGCGCACTTTTAGAAGTCGGTTCAATTTTTTTTATAAAAATTTTATTATATCTAAATTTTGCACTGTGATCTTCCTATGCTTTCTTACAATACTTTACCTGACACCATCAACTAACCTTAAATCTCCTTGCATATCGGAGTAGGTGTCACATTTGTATTTTGTATAGCTTGATGATCTAAAGTTTGAAGAGTCTACTTAATGAAATAAAATAAATCAACCTTGCCACTGTCACCCTCTGAAAAATGGTACTAAGTTTTATATTTAGAAAAAAATACCTACGAACTGTAAGATTTTAAGGATTTAAATGTATTCCAAAGCTTTAAATAATACTCTGGAAATTGTAGTCTTAGAACTTCGTCGTCAGTTTATTGAGAAGGATTTCCATTTCTTTGAGACAGTATAAAAGTTTTATGCACGTTCATGCATACTGTCAACAAATATCTTTATCTTCTAACCTAATACCTATATATCCTAAAAACGATAAATTATTCAGCACATATGAAGAGATTTTCGGCACGATGCATTTTAAAAATCCTGCAATATATTTTATTTTAAAAAATTCCGGCCGAATTTACTCGAACCGGCAAAATAGGATACGAATGCCCTGCTTACAAACGATACACTTTTAAATTCCTCGGGGCCATATTCGACGAGGGAATACCAACAACAGTCTAGAGCAATGCCTGGCACAACAATAACAGGTCAAAAATAAAAAGGATATTTTTGTATATTAAAATGCCTAATTTTTGGAAAAATTATTCAATTACTTTTAGAAAGGAGGTAGTTTCGTGACTGGACTAGTTAAGAAAAAGCCAACTAAACCTATAGGTTTAAGGCACCTTTGTGGGACTGCAGTCAGAAGAAAAGATATATCTTTTTGTTAGTCTAGCTTTCGAGAAATTTGATTCCCTTTATCAGGACTTCTATAAATGAGAAAATAAGCTTTCTTAATTCTTTTCCTAAAAAATAAAAATAAAGAAAAATGTCCTACCATAGTGAATATATACGAAAAGCCAGGTTTTGTTCTACAGAGACAGTCATTAGTACTGAAGATCACATAATATGAAAAGAAATATTTTAAAAGGCTAAAATTCTCTAATTTATTTAAAAAAAAAACTAATTTCTAGCACGTGGATGTCGTTGAAACGCCATTTTAAATTCATGACTGAAACTGAAAATTGACAGTTGGCGGGAAAAGTCCGTTTTACACTGCCCAAGAACAGGTAATCGTTTTGAGAGCGGAGGTAACAGTTCTTGAAAAATATTATGTTATTAAATGAAAAACAAATAAAAGATGCCAAAAATTATTCATAACTATCAAAGTGTAATATAATTTAGAAATCAACAAAGGCGAACTCCGCACCCAGTTGGACAAATGTGTGATAATAACATTCAGAACAATGACTAAAAAGTATCCGACTGAGAAAAATGTACCGTGGGCGACAGATTTCCATTGTTTTCTAGTTGTAGCAAGTAGTTATATATTAAGCTGAGATTTTTCATGTCTCCTCTTTTGTTCATGGAAAGTGGTTCGTTGTGTTTATGTGAACCATTTCTAGGAAGGCCCTTTTATGGAAAATGATTTTCTTTTGCTAGGATTTTTGGTGTCTCAAAGTTCATTATATAACCTTTATTTAGAACATGCTTTGCAGGAGCACAAGAAACCACTCCTCTGTTACAATCACTTTTATGAGAACTTAATCTACCTGAAAGATTTCTAGAGGTTTGGCCTATATAAACTCACAATTTAGGTGTGGAATCCGAGCATAGCCCTGTTCGCAGATGACACAGCAATTATGGCTAGATCTACGCATCTGATGATGATCAGTAGGTACCTGCAAGAAGAGATGGACTTAGTCAACGACTGGTTTATCTCTTGGAAAATTGCAGTAAATGCTGAAAAGAGTCAAGCGCTCTTCCTGACGAAGAGAAGGAGATCACCGGGCGAGATGATAGATATAGATGGCGAACAAGTCGAGTGGACTAATGAAGCCAAATATCTTGGAGTAATATTCGACAGAGGATTGTGCTGGGAAAAACACACCACTGCCACAATAAAGAAATTTAAAACGACGAGAAAACAACTCTACCCGCTGCTGAATAGAAGAAGCAAAATGGGTTTGAGAAATAAACTTACGATAATAAAAACAGTGCTTAGGCCAGTATTGACCTACGGATCAACAGCATGGGGCTATGCTGCAGAATCACACATAAAAAGGCTGGAAGCCCAGGAGAATATAGTATTAAGAATGACCTTAAACGTCCCGTGGTTCTTCAGGAACGAACAGATAAAAAGAGGAATGAGATGGACCCCTTTACCCGAAGAACATGACAATCCACTGATAAGACAAGAGAGAAGGGAAGAAAGAAGAAGAAAAAAGAAGTAGAAGAGTGAAGAAAGAACTCCGAAGAAAAGGAAGAAGCAAGACCGAACGGTAAGCAGATCCCGTGGAGGAATCCCAAGGATAGCACCGAAGAAGAAGGGAGCATGAAGCCCAGGTCAATTTAATATTTCAGGTAATGAGAGAAAGACAAGCGAATGGGAGCGAGATCTACCTTACATTGAATGCGAAATGTAAGGCGGTGAAAAGCAATAGGTGCAACGGCACCTGGAACGGAAACACCAATGAGTGACGACCGGAGGTTTACAAGGCCCGGAAACCAATGGGACACTCACAGTGCACTTCTGTAGGCTATAGCCTCACTATAGCAAACAGAAGGAGATCGTGGGGACCTTAAGTCCAGGGGGGGTTTTAGCCGGTAGGAATCCGGTACTACCTGCACACTTGATGTAAGTGTCAATGCAAGATTTCCCCTCCTCTAAAAAAAAAGGTGTGGGATTATATAAATAATGTTCCAGTTTTATTTCAGTGAGATAGGTGTTTTAGTTTTAGAATAAAGTAACGCGATTGTTTTAATTTGTTTAGTTGCAATTTTAATGGAGGTTACATTTTGGAAAACTTTTCTACGTCTGAGAGTTAAATTTTCAATGTAGGGAAGTAATATGTTGTTGCTTGCAACTGGTTGTGATAATTGAGTTGATTGTGTATGTACCAAAGAGGGTTGGCTTGCCCTTCCAAAAATGTTCTCTGATAAGTCATATTGTGTGCTGTATAAAAATTTATTGATCATCGAAAGTGAATATGAATTCTGTAAGATCACTATGGAAGCTGAATTAAATGGTGCCCTTCTCTTTCTTGATGTACTAGTACAAAGAAAAGAGAATGCAAATTAGGACTTTCTGTGTACAGAAAACTAACACAACAAATCGATATGCCACGTCACACCATCATCCTTCTCAAAAACAATCCGTCATAAACTTTTTTGGTACATAGAGCACTTTCAAATTGTGAGGAACAATCACTAAAATCAGAAACAGAAAAACTGACTAATGCTCTGAGAGGCAACGAATATTGCGCTGAAGATATAAGACGTTGTATTAATAAATGTCCCCCTCTCAGGAACTTTCACCCTCTCAGGGACTTTCACCTTGTCGCTGGTGAGAGGGCTAAGTAACCTCCAACGCTCAGGGAGCGATGCCGGCGGTAGTTTAGCTACTGGTAGAGCCACCCATGCCAGTAAGGTCTTGATGAACGGAGGTGAAACTAAGAAAGTCAACAACAGCAGCGTCTGATCCAGAATAGGCGGCTGCAAACAGCGTCTGATTCAGAGTGGGCGGCTGAAGTAGTACTCACCAACCCGCAAGGCCAGCGTGGTGAATTATGGCCAACAACCTATAATGTATGCAAATACAAAAAGGCCCTTAGTCCCCAGCGGCTCCGAAATCACCTCCCACGGCAGTAGGAGGATTGACAAAGGAGCAGAGGGTGCTAAGAATTACTGGGTTAGGAAAGACTGCCAACGACGTCAAAAAACAATGGAAATGGATATCGGAACATACAACGTAAGATCGCTAAATAGCGATGAAAAACTGCTTGAACTAGAGGAAGAATTACAAAATATGAAATGGGATATTGTTGGCCTTTCTGGAGTGAAGAGAAGAGGTGAAGCCTGTTTTAGACTAGAATCCGGAAACGTTCTGTACTAGAAAGGAAGAGAAAACGAAAGCTTGGATGGAGTAGGATTTCTTATCTCTAAAAGACATGTAGATAAGATCAAACAGTTCATAGGGATCTCAGGAAGAGTTGCAGTTTTGATTATTAACCTGAGTAAAGCTGTTAACTTAAAGATTATACAGGTCTATGCTCCAACATCAACACACGACGATGAAGAAACGGAGGCTTTTTTCGAAACAGTAACGAAAGCTATGAACCATAACAAAAGCACATATACGTTGGTCATCGGCGATTTTAATGCAAAACTGGGAAAAAAATTAGAACACACAGAAAACAGAATAGGCGACTTGGGATACGGAAATCGAAACGAGAGAGGGGAAATGTTAATGAACTATTTAGAAGCAACTAAACTTTTCGCAATGAATACCTTCTTTCAGAAAAAACCACAGAGGAAGGGGACATGGGTATCACAAAATGGTACCACGAAAAATGAAATAGGTCATGTACTAACAAAGGAAAAGAAAATAGTCCAAGACGTCACAGCTATAAACGCCGTATCTATTGGTAGCGATCATAGACTACTCAGAGTAAAATTAAAGATACCAACTAAACCAGATCGAAGAAACTAGACTCATAAATAAGAAAATAGACACCAAACTCCTGAGAATTAACAACGAATAGTATATAAATCAACTGAAAGAAACCAATGAATTACATCTGGAAGCGCTTGAATTAGATGAATTGAATTTAGTCATAATCAATGAATTATTAGAAACAAGTTCTAAGGTCGCTGCGAATCGACAACAATAACAGTCTAAAATTAGCAGAAAGTCGCAAAACCTGTTAAGGAAAAGACGTTAACTTTTGAGTGAAAATAAAAGAAACACAGTGGAGTTCGCAGAATTAAACAAGACCAGAAGAAAACAAATAAAAGCCGACTTAAGAAAATACCAAGAAGAACGCATAGAACAAATAATAGAAAAGAACCGAAGTCTAAAGGGAATGAAGTCTAATGCAGGAAAGAAGAAGATAATTCTGCTAAAGAACCGGGGCGATGAAGTAAGAGATAGAAAGGAGATCATAATGATAACTGAACAATACTATGACGATCTATATAGCCCAAAAAACCCTCCCTCGGCTAATACCATAAAGAATTTAAAAAAGATAATAACAAATGTGAATTTTGAAGACTTGCCAGATATTACAGAGGATGAAGTAGATAAAGCCATACAAGATATGAAAAGAAATAAAGCAGCGGGAGATGACAAAGTCTTAATAGAACTTCTTAGGGAAGGAGGAAGAAAAGGTAAGGAATATTTAAAGATTTTATTCAACAGATGTCTTGTCGAAGGTAGGATACCCAGTGGATGGAACAACGCTATCACAATTTTGATATATAGAAAAGGCGATCCGGCGACTCTGGACAATTATAGACCTATATTCCTTCTCCTCCAGTTATACAAAACCTTCATGAAAATCATAACTAGCAGATTGACGAACAAATTCGACACATATCAACCTGTTGAACAAGCAGGATACAGAAGGGGATATGGAACATGCGACCACCTGCATACACTAAAAATGTTAATAGAAAAAACTAACGAGTATAATCTGCTTTTGTACATGGTCTTTGTTGACTACGAGAAGGCTTTCGACAGCGTAGAACTATGGGCTGTTGAAAAAGCTTTGATAAATAGCAGAATAGACTCGAGATACAAAAATCTGTTGCAATGATGACAATTCAACTTGATGACGAGCTAAAGACGAACAGCATCTCAATCAAAAGAGAAGGAAGACGGGGAGATACAATCTCGCCCAAATTATTTAGAGTGACCCTGGAAGACTTGTTCAAATCATTAAATTGGGAAAATAAAGGGATAAACATTAATGGTAGATTCCTAAATCATCTGAGATATGCAGATGATATACTCTTGATCGCATCCGACTGGGAAGAGCTGCAGTCAATGATAAACGACCTTCATGAAACATCGCTCCAACGAGGATTAAAGATGAATCTCAGAAAGCAAAAGTAATGTCAAACTCAGTCGAACAACAAGTTATAACAGTAAATGCAACCGAAATGGAACAGGTGAATGAATATATATACTTAGGCCAGGCCATAAAAGCGAGTAAGGACAACCAGACAGCCGAAATAACACGAAGAACTCGATTGGGATGGACGGCGTTCGGAAAACTCTCCTATGTTTTGAAAAATCACAAAAATTCCCTTATACTTAAGAACCAAAATATTTGATTGTTGGATATTGCCGGTTCTAACATACGGAGCGCAGACGTGGACCTTTACAGAATCAAATTTGGACAGAATCCGCAAAACTCAAAGGGCTATGGAACGACACATGTTAGGAATATCACTCAAAGATAAAAAACGGAATGAGTGGGTAAGGAGAAAAACCAACGCAGTTGACGCTATAGAAAGAGAAGCATCACTAAAATGAAAATGGGCAGGCCATAACGAACGAATAAAAGACAACCGTTGGAATTTCGAAATTGGAAAATGGCGCCCATATGAAGGGAAGGGAAAAGATCCAGAGGCAGGTCACAGATGAGATGGAAGGATAACATAGTCAGACATGCCGAATGAAAACTAAGCTGAAATGAATGAAATGAATTATTAAATGTAAAAATCCAACTTCTCAACAAAATGTCATAAATGTATGGACAGTGTTGTCTTACCTTACATACACGGAACCCACCAATAAGATTGCCAGATTGCTTCGAAAAGCAAACAACCGATTGAACCGATTGAACCCTATCCCAAGCATGTCCGTCCTTTTTATCCTGTTTTGTTTTTTTCATGAAGGAAACCGACTTTGCTGACTTGGTGAATTTGCACGATCGACTACCAGTAAATAAACATAACATTTCATAATTAAAATGTTATAAAATTATAAAAGGTAACGCGATTGTTATTGTTTAAATTTAAAATAAAAGATTAGTAAATTTGGAAAATGCCAATTTATGGAATGTTATATTTTTATGTTTTTCCCTATGTGAAAATATTTTATTAATTCTTCGTTTAGGTAGTTGTTTTTTTATAGAATAATCCTTAATATTTTGAAGATTTTTGTTATGAAACTCTGGATGTAATAGTCTGAGTGATCCATTTTTTAAATTTTCGACTACATTAATTTTTTAGGCGAAAGAATGTTGGAAATTAATATTTAAGTATCTTTCAAAATTTGAATCCTCACACATTAAAATTATACCTCTATACAAAATTTAATTTCTATTAGTTAATAATTTGTCGTATTAATAAAATTTCGAAACAACAACGTCATCTTTAGTCCAGAAGCGTCCTTCGACTATGATATTTTAAAATTGCAATACACAAGAAGAAAGTCATTACTAGGTTATTCAACCTCACGTATTTGTCGGTGGCTTATGTAAGATTTGTAAGAATGGGGTGCTTTCTAGTTTCTACTTCACCCCTACGAATTTGACGATGTATCGGATACAATACGTGTCGTGAATCGCTGCTATATTCCGCTGATTTCTTTTCGTGAGTTGTTTTTTTTTCAGCAAAAAGGGTTTATTTTAAGGTATGGTGTTAGATCCGCGTATTAGTTTCGTCTATCCGGTGTCATCAAAATTGATAGGGTATCAATATTTCATTTGGATTTAAGCTGGCTTCTGAGGTTTGAATGTGTTGTTCGGAAATCTTTGATTTGGTAGCCATTGGATTGAATGTCATTTGTAATATGTTGATCTAGATTTGTATGTAACGTTAAATTGAATAAAATGTTTACCACAAAAACACAACTAATACGAGGAATACTAAAATTGAATGTGCTTGGTCTTTCTTCTTAAATTACACGTTCAGTAAAGATTTTTTAAATCATGAACGATCTTTGAACAATCACCTTTACTTGAGTTTTGAAATGAAAATTCTTATCAATATTAAGACTAACATCTTCACAATCTACATTGGTTTAATCACAATGCCAAACAATATGTCAAAGGAGTTAACTATATCAACAAAATTACTTATTCCCGTCAGTGACTTTGAAAAAGCCCCTCATAAGATGACGCTTTGCAGACAATAACCAGTTGAAATGTTATATTGACGTCTATTTTCACAACAAAAATCCTTTTGCTCTAAGAGAAATTATAGAATTTTTTGTTTTGCTTCTTTTTCTTGTCTGCCAAAATTCCGAATTTAATTAATAATATATTTATTAACCGACTTTTAAAAGAAGGAGGTTCTCAATTCGTCGACTATGTATTTTTTTTATGTATGTTCACCGATTACTCCGGAACGGCGGCACCGATTTGAATGAAATTTTTTACGTTATATTCAGGAAGTTGCTGTGGTGGTCCCATATTTTTTTAGATGAAATTGGTGCAGTAAAATCTAAGATGGTGCTTACAATGTCGTAATGTGCGACCTCGAAAACTCCCCCATACCAATTTTAGAGTAAATTGGACAAAATTAAATTTTTTTTGTCCGCCGTATTGGATCCGCCATTTTGAATTTTTTAAAAATAATTTCAGATTCGTAGGGTACAGCCCCGAAAATACCTCCATACCAATTTTCGAGAGAATCGGATAAAATTTATTTTTTTGGCCGCCATATTGTCAGCGCCATCTTGGATATTACTGCACCAATTTCATCCAAAAAAATAAGAGACCACCGCAGCAACTTCCTGAACATATCGCAAAAAATTTCATTCAAATCGGTGCAGCCGTTCTGGAATAATCGGTGTACATACATAAAAAAAATATATACAGGGTGATTCAAAAATCGATCACGAAACTTAAGGGGGTGATTCTAATTGACAAAATAAGGGTAGAGCTTCATATAATTTTTTTTCAAAATGTCATTCGTTTTCGAGTTACAAGCCGTCCAAGTTCAAGTTTTTATTTTTTGTTTTTTGAATTACTCGCTTACAGGAAAACCGATTTGACTAATATTTGAAAGATAGGCTAAGTCTTCTGCGCTTCATCATTTTAGTAACAATTCACATTGATTGTTTGCCGCTAGAGGGCACTTTACCTACATTGAAAATTGTTTTTTTGTCATAATTTTTTAGTGTTGACAGCTACAGTAGTTTTTGGCATAATTTCTGAAAGACTGATGCCAGGCCTTTAAAAAAGGTGCCCTTTATTTACATCGCTAAACCCAACGGTTTAGACGTAAATCACCCTTAAAAATTAAGTGGTAAATTTACTTTTCTCATTTCATTACCACCAGCTACCAGGTAAATAGCTATCAAAGTATACTAGAGCTGTCAGTTTAACATCAAATAAATTCGCTTTTTAAACTATTTAATTTATAATCTTAAAATAACTAATAATGGCTAATCACCAATATTCAAATATCGAATATTGTGATATCCATTTTTGTTATGGAAAAGCAAATGGTAATGCAGAGTTGGCAAGAAGATATTATATGGAGAGTTATCCGGAAAGAAATATCCCTCATGCTCAAACATTTTCCAGTGTGCACAGGAGGCTTGCGGAATGTGGTTCCTTTAAAAGTTATAATGGAAATAGGGGAAGACCTAGAACTGCTAGAAACGTGCAACAAGAAGAAAGAGTGCTTGAAATTATTGAAGATAATCCAGGTATTAGTACTAGAAAAATTGGGAATGAAGTGCGGCTCTGTCAGGCTAGTTCATGGAGGATACTAAGAGAAGAACAACTCTACCCGTTTCATTCAAAAAAGGTGCAGGCTCTTTATGACGATGATCGGCCGAGACGGTTGGAAATGTGCAATCAGATCCTAGCTAAGTATGAACACGATAATCGATTAATTGGCGTCATATTATTCACTGACGAAGCTGGTTTCACTCGTGATGGCATAACAAATCTACACAACATCCACACATATGCTTACGAGAACCCAAACAATGTGGTAGAAACGAAACATCAGCGTAGATTTTCACTAAATGTGTGGGCAGGGATAATAGGAGATTACCTTATTGGTCCTCATTTCTTTGATGGCCCATTAACTGGTGACGTATACTTAGATTTTATCCAAAATCGTCTCCCATTGTATCTGGAAGATGTGCCATTGGAAGTAAGGGCCAACATGTGGATCCTCCAAGACGGAGCTCTGCCCCACTTTAGTATACGTGTCCGACAGTATTTGAATGCAACGTATCCTGAGCGATGGATAGGACGAAGTGGACCATTGGCATGGACAGCGAGGTCACCAGACCTTAATCCTATGGATTTTTTCTTTTGGGGTCATTTGAAACAATTGGTGTACGATATTTCAGTAATCAACGTCGAGGATCTTCGCTTCAGGATAATCGAAAAGTGCCAAATTATTAAAGAAACACCAGGAATTTTTCATCGAGTTAGGCGACATTTTTTGAAGAGTGTTAGGAAATGTATGGAAGAAAATGGGGGACATTTTGAGAATCTTTTTTAGTTTGTTTAGTACTGTTTCATTAATTTTTATCAATTAAATGTATATCGCAATAATCCATAATATGAATATTTACTGATTAGCCATTATTAGTTATTTTAAGATTATAAATTAAATAGTTTAAAAAGCGAATTTATTTGATGTTAAACTGACAGCTCTAGTATACTTTGATAGCTATTTACCTGGTAGCTGGTGGTAATGAAATGAGAAAAGTAAATTTACCACTTAATTTTTAAGGGTGATTTACGTCTAAACCGTTGGGTTTAGCGATGTAAATAAAGAGCACCTTTTTTAAAGGCCTGGCATCAGTCTTTCAGAAATTATGCCAAAAACTACTGTAGCTGTCAACACTAAAAAATTATGACAAAAAAACAATTTTCAATATGGGTAAAGTGCCCTCTAGCGGCAAACAATCAATGTGAATTGTTACTAAAATGATGAAGCGCAGAAGACTTAGCCTATCTTTCAAATATTAGTCAAATCGGTTTTCCTGTAAGCGAGTAATTCAAAAAACAAAAAATAAAAACTTGAACTTGGACGGCTTGTAACTCGAAAACGAATGACATTTTGAAAAAAAATTATATGAAGCTCTACCCTTATTTTGTCAAGTAGAATCACCCCCTTAAGTTTCGTGATCGATTTTTGAATCACCCTGTATATACGCGACGAATTGAGAACCTCCTTCTTTTAGAAGTCGGTTAAAAATTGAACCGACTTCTAAAAGTGCGGTAAAAAGTGAAAAATAACTATGAATTTTTATATGAAATTGAAATTTTTGAATTCGGCGCCAAATAATTTCTAAATGAAACAAATAACTACTAATATATACAAATTATGGTAAGAAAGCAATTACAAATAAATTATTTTAAATCTGTTTGTGCGAATCACATTTTGTCGGGTATTAGTTTGGCGCCGACTTCAAAAATTTCAATTTCATTTAAAAATTTCTAGTTATTTTTCACTTTTTAGCGCACTTTTAGAAGTCGGTTCAATTTTTTTTATAAAAATTTTATTTTAAGAATTAGTTTCAAGAATTCATTCTCCCCTAGCTTTCTCAATATTTCTTGTTCCACCAACATCATTATAATCTCACCTTCAAATGTAATTAACGTAGACGTCAAAAGACAAAATAAATAGCTACGAATATGACACATTTGCCTGTAACAACGATACTAACAAGCAAGATAACTTTTCAGACTATACTAAATTTACATAGAACATTATTTAGAGAAATCACGTCTATTATGTCAAAAGAATCGGGGCTCTGAAAGTTGGATTATATGGAAATGCAGTACATGGAAGCTAGTGGCGTATAAGGCACAATACTAATGGAAGTTAACACTTTATTATGATGTTTGAACTAATGTTAATTTTAGAAACATCATATGTAATTTTAAAATAAAGAAAATGGAAGATTTTCCGGAGCTTATTAATATCAATTTCGACTAATTTTTTACATAAGGACGAATGAATAAATACCGTCTATTTTTAGGCTATTTAATATTTCGGATTTATTTGCATGAACCAACGGGTTAACAAAGCTCCACCAAAAAAGTATAATGGAGTACTGCCCAATTTTGGTAGCAATGACATTTTTTGAGATTATGCGTTTACCAAACTTATTAACTGATTTCTAAAAAAAGAAGGTTCTCAATTCGTCGACTATGTATTTTTTTTTATGTACACCGATTACTCCGGAATGGCTGCACCGATTTGAATGAAATTTTTATGTTATGTTCAGGAAGTTGCTGCGGTGGTACCATATTTTTTTGGATGAAATTGGTGCAGTGCACTGTGTTTCGCAGACGACCAAATAGTTCTGGCACAAAACTACGAAGATCTAGAATACATGGCTGGTAAGCTAATAGAAGAATATCAAAAGTGGGGGTTAGAAGTTAACATCAAAAAGACGGAATATATGTGTATTGGGGGACAGCAACAAAACTTGATTCTGGAACAACAGCAGCAGGAAATAAATCACTGTGAGAAATACAAGTATTTCGGAATTCATATAGCCAACGACGGCAAACTTGAAGAAGAAATCAAGCATAGAAACAACCACGGACGACAAGCTATTAGACAGTTGAACAGCATATTGTGGGACAAACCGAGATCAATGGAGACTGGAAATCAGAAGACGGCGTAGAACGTTATAAACTGATGTTATATATATATATATATATATATATATATATATATATATATATATATATTACTCCGGAAATACAACATATCTACAGCCTACAAACCACATAAAACAATAGGCTCTTCTTTATGAAATCCAAAAGACAAAATCAGTCTAGACAATCAAGGCGTATATAAAGTCTTATGTGGCACCTGCAACAAAACATACATAGGCCAGACCAACAGAAGAATATCAGCTAGACTAGAAGAACATAAGTTCGGTATAAGAAACAAACAGACAATATCGGCGCTTTTTCGACACCAGCACGAGACAGGACACAAAATTGATTTTGACACCGGCCAGCAAATCGCTAATATATGACACTACAACGCAAGATTGATCTGTTTCTACTTGGAAAACTCTCTTCAAGCGGGACCACGGTACCGACACGCGTGCCACACTTAAACTGACACCAACGGTGGCGCTCGAGAGGGAGGCGGAGCCAACGCCAACGCCAACCAACCGCTACTATCTGCGACCGCGTATAAAGCACGCTACACGCTGACTTTTCTTTCAGTTGATCTACAACCACCAAGCACAGAAGATGCCAATAGATTTTGGATTCTCGGATTAATACTGAATCATATATATATATATATATATATATATATATATATATATATATATATATATATATATATATATATATATATATATATATATATTGGCATCCATACAACTGGATGTCAAACGAAAACTGATTACTATGGGAAAAATGTAGTAAGTGCCCAAGATTCTACGGACTTCCGGACTTCCAAAGATCCTTAAGTAAAATGCCCCTCTCCCACTCCAAAACTAGAAAAATATCTTGCTTTCCCCCACCACATGTGAAGAAGGTCACACCTATATATATATATATATATATATATATATATATATATATATATATATATATATGGTGCAGTACAATCCATGATGGCGCTTACATATTTGTCCGATTTTCTTCAAAATAGGTATGAGGGAATTTTGGGGGTTGTACACAATGAATCAAGACAAAATCAGTCTAGACAATCAAGGCGTATATAAAGTCTTATGTGGCACCTGCAACAAAACATACATAGGCCAGACTAACAGAAGAATATCAGCTAGACTAGAAGAACATAAGTTCGGTATAAGAAACAAACAGACAATATCGGCGCTTTTTCGACACCAGCACGAGACAGGACACAAAATTGATTTTGACACCGGCCAGCAAATCGCTAATATAGGACACTACAAGGCAAGATTGATTCGTGAATCCATCGAAATTGAAAAGAACGGCACTCTGAACAAGAGAGACGATGCACTGAATCTGCCTTCTACTTGGAAAACTCTCTTCAAGCGGGACCACGGTACCGACACGCGTGCCACGCTTAAACTGACACCAACGGTGGCGCTCGAGAGGGAGGCGGAGCCAACGCCAACGCCAACCAACCGCTACTATCTGCGACCGCGTATAAAGCACGATACATGCTGACTTTTCTTTCAGTTGATCTACAACCACCAAGCACAGAAGATGCCAATAGATTTTGGATTCCCGGATTAATACTGAATCATATATATATATATATATATATTGGCATCCATACAACTGGATGTCAAACGAAAACTGATTACTATGGGAAAAATGTAGTAAGTGCCCAAGATTCTACGGACTTCCGGACTTCCAAAGATCCTTAAGTAAAATGCCCCTCTCCCACTCCAAAACTAGAAAAATATCTTGCTTTCCCCCACCACATGTGAAGAAGGTCACACCTATATATATATATATATATATATATATATATATATATATATATATATATATATGGTGCAGTATAATCCATGATGGCGCTTACATATTTGTCCGATTTTCTTCAAAATAGGTATGAGGGAATTTTGGGGGTTGTGCACAATGAATCTGAAATTATTTTTAAAAAATTCAATATGGCGGATCCAATATGGTGGACAATAAAATTTAATTTTGTCCAATTTTCTCCAAAATTGATGTATGGGAGTTTTTGGGGTCGCACATAACAAATCCAAAATATTTTTAAAAAATTCAATATGGCGGATCCAATATGACGGACAAAAAAAATCAATTTTGTTTGATTTTTTTCAGAATTGATGAGGGAGTTTTCCTAGTAGCACATAACGAATCTGAAATTATTTTAAAAAAATTCGATGTGGCATGTTCAATATGGCGGATAAAAAATTATTTTTGTCCGATTTTTTTCAAAATTGATATAAGGGAGTTTTTAGGATCGTACATTATGAATCTGACATTATTAAAAAAAATTAAATATGGCGGATTCAACATGGCGGGTTGAAAAACTCAATCTAGTGTATTCAGTATGGGCGTCCTAAAAATTTTCAATTTTTCGATTTTTTTCAAAACTGATATAGAGGGTTCTTAAGGCTGCAAATTGTGAATACAAACATTCTAAAATAATAATTTTTTCAGGATTCAATATGGCGGAGTAAAAATTTTACATTTTTCGATTATGTTCAAATGTGGGACTGATTCGTTTTTAAGAATATAAATGTAAAGTGTGTTTGTGATACATTTTGTGTTTTTTAAGGCTGTAATATTTTCTTTATCGCCGCTAAGACGATTTTGAAGATACAAACTAGTTTGGCCGATATAACTTGAAGGTCGGTCGTGGCAGGGTACTTGTTCAACAAGATTTGAATTTTTGTTTTTTTTTCAATTTACTGAGACTGAGTTTAAGCTAATTATAGCATCTATGATTGATAGTCATATCATGTTTCTGGAAAAAAGTTTGGAAGTTTTCGGTAAGATTTCGTATATTCGTACTATACTGAAATACCTAAATTTATTTATAACATCTGAAATACATTGTGAAAACTTTTTATTTAACAGTAAAGATATGACAAGACGGTTTTTTCGGGTTCTAGGAAAAACAATTATTTTTCAGTAAAAAAGTTGCAAAGAAAAATTGTGCGCTTTGAAAATATCAACAAAATGAGGTAAAGCTCATCCAAATCGGATAATTTGTTAGTTATTGCAGAAAAACCTGCTAAAGTAGCTGTTTTTTCAATTGTTAATAAACAACAGAAAAATATATTGCATTAACTTTACACTATACTGAAAGGAATCTCTTATTGTATACAATAAGTATGCAGAATTTGAAGTAACAATATTCAATAGTTTTTTTCACAGTCAATTTGTTTAAAACATTTTATGTTTTCTTTGATTGTTTATTTTCAGCGATCTAGAAATGGTACAGTGATCTGCGGATGCGCAAATGAAAGCTTGAGACTTATTCTAACAATAACAAAAAAAAACAAATTAATTGTTGATTTTAAATTGTTGAAACAGATAAATAAATTTGTGATTGGTTTTTTAATTATAAACAAATAGAATAAGTCTTCGACAATTGTTGATATAGAAATGCCGATAAGTGGACGTAATAGGTGAGTTTTTGACGCTGATATAGAGTTTTTTTGTTTTAATTGTTAAATAAATAATTTTCCCCAAAAAAGAAAATGAGACATAAAATACTACATAATTACTATTATCATTCTGAAGGTTTTGACGTAATCAGAAGTCTACTAACAATAAATTTCAAAATCACCTTATATGAGGCTATCTCCGCCGGCCTATACCCATTCTAAAATATATTTTTTTTAATGTCAGTTAACAGGTTAATATTTCTGACAAACAAGAACTGCAAGAAATTTACACAGAAAAACTATTTTTTTTTACTCATTTTGGTTTGCTGCCAGTCAAAAGATATTTTTTTGGCTTGATAAAGAAATAAGCTATTTTTTTTTTTTCGAATTTTTTATAATGCAACAAAAAATATAAAAACTTCTACTAACTGGAAATAATAACAAAAAATATATATTTTACTTGTAGATTCAGTATTAACACAAATTTCTCCGCTAAATATTCTATTAAAAATTCTTACGATCTGGTCGAAAAAATTAAACACTTAAATCTACCAAATAACGCCAAATTTGTTTCCTTTGATGTTACCAATCTATTCCCTAGTATACCTATTGAACATACAATAGAACTTGTTAAAAAACTTTTAATTAAGAAAAATGACAATGTGATTAAAAATCAAGAAATTCTTTATGCTTTAGAAAGTTGTTTGAATCAAAATTATTTTGAATTTAACGATGAATTTTACACCAGTAAAGAAGGACTTATCATGGGTAACCCTCTAAGCCCTCTCCTAGCGGAAATTTTCATGGACCATATTGAATCAATTATTTCAAAAAACCCCCTTTTTAATAAATTTATCTATTGGTTTAGATACGTAGACGATGTTTTAGCTTGTTTTACGGGTACAGACAGACAATTAGACCATTTCTTAAATTTTATTAACAACATACACGACAACATAAAATTTACAATAGAAAAAGAATTCAATAACTCTATCAACTTTTTAGACTTAACAATTAAAAGAACAAACAATGAGCATGACTTTTCTATTTATCATAAACCCACCCATACTGACATTACAATCCACAATACATCTTCACACCCAATACAACATAAACTAGCATCTTTTTTCAGTATGATACATCGATTGATATCTTTACCTCTTAACAAAATCAACTTTCAAAATGAACTAAACATCATTAAACAAATTGCTATAAATAATGGTTACTCCCCAAAAATAATAGACAAAATACTAAATAAAAAACTATATAATAAAGCCATAAACTTAGTTTTTCCTACAAAAAAAGAAAACAATAATAAATATAAAGTAATTACTTTCTTAGGCCACATTAGCAATAGAATAAGTAAATTTCTGAAAAACTTGAATATTAATATAGCTTTCAAAACCACTAATACTCTAGGTAAACATATCAAAAATAGTAAAACCAAATCAAACAAAGGAAACAATTGCGGTGTTTACAAATTAAAATGTAATGATTGTCCTAAAGTTTATATAGGCCAGACTGGTAGAAACTTTAATAAACGTGTTAATGAACATCACATTAGTTATATAAAAAATAAAACTGATTCTAACTATTCCAATCATTTAATAGAAGAAAACCATACCTTCAACAATAATTATGACATATTACACATTGAAAACAAAGGTTTAAAACTAAATTTGCTCGAATCCCTGGAAATAAATAAACTCAAAAATTCCAATAATTTGCTTAATGACCAAATAGATTTAGACCTATCACTCTTATTGAACCTGTTTAGTTATCCTTAACTTCTCTTGGAAATATAATTATGGAATTTCCTCTTATTCTGAATTGTAAACCTTATTTTACCTGTATCAAGACCAATTTGTTTTTATCTTTTAATGTTCATTTTGTAATACTCCTTTGAAGAAGCAACAGTGTTTGCGAAACATGTCGAGTGATTAAAATTAAAATTAAAAATTTGTGGAAAGTGTAAAATTGTTTTACTGTAATTACAACCTATAGTTATAATGAATTTCCACTAAGTAAAAGCCGAATCTATAGTTTTGTTTAGATTCAGTATTTCTAAAATTGTCTGAATATTTTAGTGATCCATTGTGTATACAACAGGGTATAAAGTAATATATTTATAAATGAAATAATTTACATCGTTACCGATAAAAAAATTCAATCCGAAAATTAAACTGTATAATTGAAATTTAAATTTTCACAACAAATCTATGACTACATTAAAAATACCCACTGTTCGACCAAAACATAAATAATATGCAATAAACAAAAACGGAAAATCTATAGAGCAGACGACAATTCCCAGGCCGGTGAGGCGGGAATATCAAAACAATGAAAACGGATGAAAACAGACAAATTACGCTGGATTGAGACAATTTTATTGGAAACACTGAAACAATTTTCAACTTCGGGATTTAGTGCCATATTAGAATCACTTAAACTATATAAATTTTATGTTTATATGCTTAAGAGTATTTTGATATTTTTTATGAGAATTTGTGTCTATTTGTCAAATAATATGTATTTTCAGTGTCCGCATATTTATTTAAACATATTGTAGCTTTAAGTAGAAAATATTTTCTACAACATTTTCAACGTTTTTTTTTGTGTCTCAGCTCTCAAATTTCGTAAAGGTTTACCATAAAATACCATCTATTATATTTTGAAAACTTCATTAAAATATAAAATTTTTACCAAAAATTGGGTGTTAAAAATGTTGCTAATTAACAATTTTATTTTAGTTTCCTTCTGGTAATATGATTAATAAAACTTAATAAAACT
Organism: Diaprepes abbreviatus; assembly: GCA_034092305.1. Lineage (NCBI taxonomy): Eukaryota > Metazoa > Arthropoda > Insecta > Coleoptera > Curculionidae > Diaprepes > Diaprepes abbreviatus. The sequence continues at coordinate 1,172,506 of JASJET010000282.1, read as the reverse complement.
ATTAACAAAACAAATTCCAGGTCAGGGGCGGATCCAGCCTCTCTCTTTGGGGGGGGGGGTGACATCACAAAAGTACATTATGGCAAGCGAAAGCAAGTTGTCGACGGGGGGAGGGGGGGGGGGGTGGTAACCGGAGACATTCTCATTTCTAGTGTAAATGGCAGGGTCGTGCCTATTTTTCTGAATTTGAAGCTCTTGGAGAGGAGGGGATACCAGCAACATACACATTCCTAATATAAAAGGCAGAATCGGTTCCATTTTCCTGAAATCAGAGCTCTTAAGAGCAGGGGGGGGGGCGATCGCAAGCATACACATTCCTATACTCTATTCAAGAACTAGAGAGAGTAATAAACCTGTTACCGAAATCCCCAACGTACTTGCTCCAGTACCGCAGGTAACGGAGGACTGCCGTGAATCTAGTTTTATTTAAATATTATAAGCTTTTATAAATTTACTGCAATAATAAAATTTCTGATAGTTCATTTTTATTTCTGTCAGTGAGGAAAGTTTCCTCAATGAAAAACTTATTACGATGAATGCTTATGATGCCCTAAGATATCAATATCTAGATAATAATGTTAAAAGCTCTGTTGAAATGTGTTCCATGACAGGAAAATCTAGTATGTATCGAATACTGAAGGAGAAAAAAGGACTGGAATGTTTTGTACTCCCCATTCGATCACAGGCAGATGAAAAACCTCGTTGGAAGAAGAGATGAAAACTGCAATAAAAGGAGTTGTACATACATTTTATTATGAGAAGCAGATCCCAACCGTCAACAAAAAATTCTTACTAAAATCAATGAAGATCGGGATTTACCTTAAATTAAAAGAATTGAGCTCTAGAAATTGCTCAGAGAACTTAATTTTTGATGGAAAAAACCAAATAGGAAATCTGTTCTTATAGATCGTCCGGAAACTGTCCGTTGCAGAAGAAAATATCTCTCTCAAGTAAAAGGCAGAGTTACAAGAAATAATACAATGTACAAAATTAGTAATTTAACTGAACTTTTGAAAGATTTTTTTTAACAAAGTTACTGCGGAAAATTGGGAAAAATCCATATAATAAAAGAATAAAACAAAATGTGGAAACTCAATTAATTGAGCGACGATAGCTTCCCTGAATTTGATTACGAATTAGATACGTAATGTTTACCAGTGTAAACACAATTTGTTTTTGTTGCATTTTATTGTTTAATGTTGTTTATATATTTTTTTTATATATTTTTATTTTAGTGTGTCCCATTCATTAATTTTATATATGTTTAATTCCAATTAGCCGTAATTTCTTTTTTATTTTATTATTATATTTGTGTATTTTTCTTAAGCGTGTAGAATTAACACGTTTATTTTATTTTTTTAAGCCTATCGGATATTTCATATAATAAAGGAAATTAAATTAAGATGCCAGTGCAATAAAAATAAAAATAAGTAGATCTAATATTAACTGTAACATATAAACAATTACATTTGAATCCCTTTTTAGTGTTTAATTTAAGAAATAAATAAATTGAAACATCAAATTTCCTAAAAATGTTTATAATTAATAATAAAATGACCGAAAAAATTTTTATTATTATATGGACGAATTTATTTTTTTATGTATGTTTAACTTCTTTTCTTTTTGACAATAAGTATTTTGTAAGTATTTAAATTGTAACTTCGAATTTTTTGAAAGAATAAGGCTACGTAAATAATAAAAATACAGTTGTGATTTGTGTTAAATATGTCAAAATTATCTGTATTTTGTACTGTATGTGAATTATTAAGAAATCATAAGAAATAAAATAATAATATAAAAACTTTTTATTTTAAATTTATTACCGAAATAATATTCTATGCCATAAATACTTAGTGATAAAATAAACCTCTTTCCGACGCCTATGACAAGGATTAAAATCCTTTTTAACACTTCCAAATGTCTATTGTTATCCAGCCCAAATAGTCCATTAATATAGACCGGTATTTTTGATTATAAAATTTCTAACCTATTCCTAGGAAAAATATATATATCTAACAGATTTTGCCAAAGACACCGAACTAAAGAACACAGGTAGTTTGCGAAAGAAAAAAGGTAAAAAATAATTTATTACTCTCTCTAGTCCTTGAATTAACTATAGTATAAGAGGTAAAATCGGGTATATTTTCCTGAACTCAAAGCTCTCGGGGGGGGGGGGATCGCCTCCACCCCCCCCCCCTTGGATCCGCGCTTGGTCCAGGTAGTAGCTGAATATGACTAACAACCTGAAACGTAAGAGAAATGAAAGAGGAAACTTGTATTTGAAGCAGGTATAATAACATGCAAATCAGATAATAAAGTAATAAGAAGAATGGACGACTAGACTTTTGACAAGTGAAAAAAAAAACCAAAAAGAGAGAGAAGCGAGCAAAAAATTTGTGCCAGTATTAGATAAAATAAATTATACAGGGTGTTTCAAAAAACATGGGTCAACGCTTACCTAGAGATGTTTCATCTAAAAATAGAAACAAAAATGTATATGAATCTTCTTCTTGATTTGTCTTGGTCCAAAATCCAGTCTTTATCTACCTACGATCCAAATTAAAATCTCTTCGTTACTGACTGCTTTAGAAAATATTATAGCAAAATTTGATGATAAACAGAAGGATTGCTTTCGTACTCAATATACTAATATTATTACAAATTTTTTACATAAGAATCATAATAATAAACCCTTTTTGTCAAACATTTATAACCAAAGCAGACTCTTTCTAAGGAACCACTCTGATTTATATATATTATGCAGTGATAAGGATAATGAAACTGTAGCAATGAAAAAAGACAAATATCTGTCAAAGAGGCAAGAATTGTTAGATGATACCAATTATTACAAAAAAATAAATCGCAATCCTACTTACACACTCCAGCTTAAAGCTAATAAATTAGTTAAATCCCTGTATAACAAGGGTTCCATTGATGAGAATGCTAAATCTAAATTAACAACTTATGATACAATCTGTCCTAGATTTTACACATTGCCTAAAATTCATAAACTAACCTTATCAATGCGACTCATTGCCTCATAAATTAATTGTCCAAATGGTTCTATAACTAAAACCTCATTAACATTCTAACTATAACCTAAAATTTTGATAAAAAATTTTATGTAAAGGACTCCTTTTCATTTATCACTTTCATTATTAATTTTCAGTTACCTACTAACTATGTAATTGTTAGTTTTGATGTAGACTCCATTATTACAAATTTACCTTAAGGAGCTATCCTCAACAGCTTTCGGGAGAAATGGGATGATATAGCACAGCACTGTGGGATCGATTATGACTTCTTTGAGCAACTCATGGATATAACCAAATTTTTGGAACACTAAAGGGGTCTAAAATTTCTCCCATTTTAGTTAATTATGTGCTAGATGATCTGGTTAAGGATTGTCTCCAATACATGCCTTTTTACATTTCATTTCTCAAGCGATATGTTGATAACTTATTGCTTGCTGTGCTTTCGGGTATAACTGAGATGGTTCTTCAACTCTTTAACTCCTTTAATCCTCATATTCAATTTACAGTGGAGGAAGAAACTAAAAACAGTATCCCATTTTTGGATATGTTAGTTATATTACGAATGAAAACATTTTAAAAACTAAATGATATAGAAAACCAAATGTTCTAATAGATTCATTTGTTACTATTCGTATCATCCTATGAGATCTAAAATCAATCTCATCTTAGTCATGAAAAATAGAGCTGTCAAACTGAGACACCCGAAACTATTCACCCGCATATTGACAAATCGCCTGACTGAAAAGCTTGACTATTACCAGCCTGTGGAGCAAGCCGGCTTTCGACGTGGATTTAGTACGATAGATCATATCCAAGACCACAGGCCTAGAAAAAACCGAGGAATATAACATTCCTATACACCTAGCATTTGTAGATTTTCACAAGGCCTTTGACTATAGAAACATGGGCGATCTTGAAATCACTTAATAATGCTAGAATTGACTCCAGGTATACCACTATCATACAGAACATATATAAAAACGCAACTATACAGGTTAAAATCAACGAAGACACAAAAACCGAAAAAATAAACGTCAGGGAGACGTCATCTCTCCGAAACTATTTACGCTAGCTTTGGAAGATGTCTTTAAAAAACTAAATTGGGATGAGAAAGGTTTGAGAGTCGACGGTTCTTCTCTTAGTCATCTTCGTTTCGCCGACGATGTTGTTGTCTTTTCTAACAACCCAGAAGAGCTAAAACAAATGCTTCAAGATTTCAATGAAGAGGTGAGAAAAATGGGACTTAAGATGAACTTGGGGAAAACTAAGTTAATGAGCCCTGACGCAAATGTACAAATAGAGATTCAAAATGAAATCATAGAGAATGTCCAAAAGTATATATACTTATGCCATGTCATGAAACTGGGCAAAGAAAATCAAACGGTGGAAATAATAAGGAGAATAGGGCTGACCTGGTCTGCCTTTAGAAAGTTGCAGTACGTATTAAGAGATAGAAACACACCAATTAACCTTAAACGGAAAGTCTATAACACGTGTGTCTTGCCTGTTGCTACTTACAGCATGGAAACGATAACACTAACCGAACAAAACCCAAATAGACTCCGATTCACTCAACGCTCCATGGGGAGACAAATATTAGGAATCTCGTTACGGGATAAAATACGACATCAAGTAATAAGATCAAGAACCAAAGTAGTTGACGTCATTGAACGCATATCACGACTAAAGTGGCAATGGGCGGGGCACATAGCTAGACAACAGCTCGATAGGTGGGCGAGTAAATTACTGCAATGGCGACCTCGAGAAACGAACGAAATCGTGCCAGGCCACAACGCAGATGGGTAGATGATATAAGACAGTTTGCTGGAAAAGACTGGTTCCAGAAGGTGAGAGACAGATCCCAGTGGCGGACCATCGGAGAGGCTTTTGTCCAGGAGTGGACGTCAATTGGCTGAGAAAGAAAAAGAACAATAATACTCTAACTCTTTAATTAATAGTTGTAGAAATGTCCTAAAAAACAGATAAATAAATTTTGGAAAGCTTGATTTATATATATATATATATATATATATATATATATATATATATATATATATATATATATATATATATATATATATATATACTTACTGTGTAAATTACAATATTTATCAACTATCCTTGGGAAATTATCAGATAACTAAATATATAGTACCTAATGAATGGTACATAAGAATTATCAAATGCGAAATAAACTGTTTGAAAAATTTGTTAATTGAAAACTAAAAAATATATTAAGAGAAATGTTTTTTCAAAATTGTATTGCAATTAGAAGATTTTTACTATATCTATACTTTTAATATGTGATTTTGGTGATTTCTGATACATTGCTAAGGTTCGAAGAACAATCCATCTGAAAATTACAATAAAATATCTCACTATTAGCAAATTTATGCGTTAAAAAACATTAAAAAATACATATGACTGCATAGTCCTTTATTTGAAGTCAGGTAAAATTAACAATAAACAACGCCTCAATAATTCATACGACAATTATTTTGCGTGCCAACTTTTCAACCAAAATTATTAACCACTTCAAAAACAACTTTCAGTCGTAAAACGCTGGCAGAAAAAGTTTCCCATGTAATATGTATGAAAAAAAGCCATTTTAAGCACTCGGCGTGTTATTCAATTTTCACGTCGACTACTTATAATACGATCTTCGCAACGTGCAGTAAAAATAAAAATTTCCCACTACACTTTTAATCGGCGTCACACTACACGTTGTGTTTTGTTTAGAACATCAAACGATAGTGCCAAGTACAGAGCGAGGACTCCATAATCCTTGAAAAGGATTAAGGAGGTATCCGAGATGAAACTACAAAGAGAATGGATCGGGAGTATAATAACGGTGATTATCTAGTTCAAAGGATCTAAAGAGTAAAGATATTTGACGCTCTCCTACTTCTATAAAATATAAGTTAAATATCAGTGAAATGATGAAAGTGCTAATAGATACTCGAAATTGGGTTAGGAGTTTTAGGCTTCGTCCATAAAATTTAACGTAATGTAATTTCAAGAAGAAGTTTTGCAAAATATTTCTTATTTCTTATTTTGTGTTTAATGTAAATAAATATTCCGTTAAAGGGGAAAAACTTGAAAAAGCACAACACGATGTGCGAAACGTCGTAAGTAAATATAAGAAATAAATAAATAAATAAATAAATAAATATATATATATATATATATATATATATATATATATATATATATATATATATATATATATATATAAATATATATATATATATATACGCAGTAAAATACGAGCAGTAAATGCAAACCTCTCCCCATCCTATCCTTTCTGTGTTAGAGGTTGCACAGTTAGAATAAATTGGTATAAAACGCAAATTTATCCTATTCCACCACCATCGAGATGATGGCCTACCTGTACCACCATACCGAGAAGAAAGTCAAAACTTACCCTCCCCGCCACAGTGATACGGCAGAGATACATGTTTCGTCTCTACTAGACTCATCAGGGTACCGACATGCACCTGGCTGTGCAAAGGGTCAATCGGAAGGAAGCATGCAAATACTGAACGCGGCTTCGCCGACCTCCCGTCGGATGGCGTATATATGTTTATGCGGCTTTCACGGATTCACCCGTGTGAGATGCAATAGCAGTGGATATATCCACATTATGCCGTTATAGTGCTGAAATCACATTCAGCAAATGTACAACTATATGCAGCTCCGTGTATGAATGAAGTGAAATGCGAACAGTAAATGCAAACTTCGTTCCATCATATCCTCTAACATGGAAAGGATATATCCACTGCGATTGCATCTCACACGGAGGAATCCGTGAAAGCCGCATAAACATATATATATATATATATATATATATATATATATATATATATATATATATATATATATATATATAGATATAAACTAGTTAATATTGGGGTGTACAGCAAGTGAAAGAGTACTTTTTAAAGTTAATCCAAGCTTTGGAAAATCTTTATTGTCATTTTCATCTACAGGGAGACTATAATAGTTAAAAAGGGAAATTAGTGAGATAAATTTTCTCCAATATTTTTAATTAACTTACATCTTTTTTTGAGAATATTCACTAAGACGTTAAATGGTTTTATGACAATGTACATTCGTAAAAGAGACCATAAAACAAGGGTCACAGACCAATTTACAACAACTTGTTACATAAAATTGATTTTAAAATTTAAAATAAAATAAAAAACAGGAGCAACCATTTTGTTCGTTCCCTCCCGAGTCACATGTAAATGTAAAATGAGTTTGAAATTATGAGGTTAGGAAATTTGTCAGCTGTCAGTAGGGCTGCCAACCTTATCCAATTATTATTAAGTTTTGTTAAGATGAAACTGCATTTAAGGGTGAATAGGCAGTAAATAGTCAGTCGTGCTGAAATTATTAGGATAGAAAAATTGATTAGGTGTCAGCAGGGCTATCCACTATTAGTAATTGTTTTAATGAATTTTATTAGGTTGAGATTGCAATTAAACGTAATTATGCAATGCCTGGTTAGCCATACTGAATTATTAAATCGTTCATATATAAGGAAAACTGTAGTCATTATTGTTAGTAATATTTGTAAAACTAGATAAAGAGTTATCTAACGATAAAAGATAAGAATATCTTTCACTGAAATGTTTAATATCAGTTTTTTTTTTATTTAAGCTATTCGGTTCTGGTGAGATAAAGGCCATCTCTAAGAAAAGTCTCTTGGCAATAATTGACTGAATTGAAAGTATCCTCACTGACCCATAATCCATATTAGGTAAATGATTATTAGCATCTTCAGCAAGTGCACATCTTTCAGGATGTTGTACACAATCGCTTCGGTGTAATATAATTCTATTTTTAAGTGATTGTGAAGTTTGATCGATATACACTTTGTCACAATCCGCACAAAGGATGCTGTAAACAACATTGGATTGAAAACCAATTGGTGTTTTGTCTTTTAGTTTTGAGTATACAGAGCTTATTTAAGTATAGATTTGTTAGTAATTTTAATATTATCAATTTTTGAGAAAATTCTTGAGAGTTTGGGTGTTATCTCCTCGATATATGGCAACGAGGTGAATTTAACTGTGTTTGTTAGAGTTTCCTCTGCTGTAGTTGGGTGATCATTGTTTGATGCATTTATGTTATCATTCGTGTTAATGGTATGATTTGTTGTATCACCATTAATTGTTTCTGCCAATGATGATGACGAGCTAAATAGCAGCTTTTTAATTAAAGCTGAAGATAGAAATGGTTTGTGAAAAGCTGTAAGAGTATATTTAAGTTTTTATTATGGAAGGATGTATCACAGATTTTTTAGGGCCTTGTTTTTCATTTGTTTGATTAAATTCACTTTTATTGACTGTTTGTGTTACGAATTATAGTTCAGGAATCTACCTGAACTACATGGTTTTCTGTACCAGTCGATTAAGATTGTGTTATCAGGGGAACGTATGAGCTTGGTGTCTAAAAAAAGTACTAAGTCATTCTCATCTTTCTTTTCTATAGTGAATTATATGTAAGGGTCATACCTATTAATGCTTTCTATCCCTTGTGCGGATTGTGGCAAAGTATATATCGGTCAAACTTCACAATCACTTAAAAATAGACATTACACCGAGGCGATTTTGTACAGTATCCTGAAAGATGTGCACTGGCTGAACATGTTAACAATCACTTACACAATATGGAATATGGGTCAGTGAGGATACTTTCAACTCAGTCAACTATTGCCAAGCGGCTTTTCTTAGAGATGGCCTTTATCTCACCAGAACGGAATAGCTTAAATAAAAAAAATGATATTAAACATTTCAGTGAAATATATTCTTATCTTTTATCGTTGGATAACTTTTTATCTAGTTCTACAAATATTACTAACAATAATGATTACAGTTTTCTTTAGATATGAACGGTTTAATAATTCAGTATGGCTGACCAGGCATTGCATAATTACGTTCAACTACAATCTCAACCTAATAAAATTCATTAAAACAATTACTAATAGTGGATAGCCCTGCTGACATCTAATCAATTTTTCAATCCTAATAATTTCAGCATGACTGGCCATGTACTGCATAATTACTCTTAAATGCAGTTTCATCCTAACAAAACTTAATAATTATTGGATAGGGTTTGCAGCCCTACTGACAGCTGACCAATTTCCTAACCTCATAATTTCAAACTCATTTTACTTTTACATGTGACTCGGTAAGGAATGAACAAAATGGTTCTTCCTGTTTTTTATTTTATTTTAAATTTTAAAATCAATTTTATGTAACAAATTGTTGTAAATTAGTCTGTGACCCTAGTTTTTTGGTCTCTTTTACAAATGTACATTGTCATAAAACCATTTAACATCTTAGTGATCATCCTCAAATAAAGATGTAAGTTATTTAAAATTATTGGGGAAAACTTATCTCATTATTTTCTTTTTTTTTGTAACTATTGTAGTCTCCCTGAAGATGAAAATGATAATAAAGATTTTCGAAAGCTTGGATTAACTTTAAAGAGTACTCTTTTACTTGCTGTACAACCCAATATTAACTAGTTTATCCTAAGTAGTCAGCAACGACTATCCTTTCTCTCTCTCTCTCTCTCTCTCTCTCTCTCTATATATATATATATATATATATATATATATATATATATATAGAAAGGCTAGTCGTATACAAATATATTTTTTTATATAAAAAAGTTAAGTGTATTTTAGTTTAAGTGTAACCACAAGTTAACATTAGGTAAGAAAAAATTTACATATTAACAGAATAAACCCAAAGGTAAGGACAAAACATGTATTAATTTACATAAGGCACAATGTTATAACCGAAAGCCAAAAAAGAGAAATCTAATTTATTATCAACTTCTACTTTTGAGACGTGTAGTTTTCAGATGGAGGAAGAGATGGCGTTTCAGCATGTACTGAATCAAAACTTTCATGCCTTTTCGAAGATATTCAAGAACAACGTTCCTCGTTGCTTGGTTTGCAAATTCCAAAAGAAAAGACTGCTTATTTCCATATCCATAAGTTTCCCATTTCCATATCTTTGATCATTGAATCCAGCATTATGATGTTTCATCTTTTGCAATGCTGCTGTACCGAATATTACCTTTTGGTTTCAAATATATAAGATTAAGAATGATTAGGTATTCCCCAAAGAAGCATATTTTTAAAAATAGTTCGCTCGTAGACGCCATACAGTGAGCTTTGAAAATGGTGAATGAGATTTCACCGAAACGTCAGCTGCCTTACAGTTCTGAGAGGGACTCAGCACATACACTGGATGCCCTTCGATTACATATATATATATATATATATATATATATATATATATATATATATATATATATATATATATATATATACAAATTTGCCACAGCAGAATAGAAAATTGACAAAATTTTTAGTCCGATGAATCAAAGGCTAAGTAAAAGTATATTAAAAATTCTTCAGTAAACTAAGTATTATTATATTTTAAACAACAAAGAAATATATGTGCAGCAAATTAAATTAAACTGAAAACTAAAACAAGTTCTAAAATATATGCATAAAAGGTAATTTAGTTCGTTGCATGTAGTTCTTTTTGATTCTTCTGGGAAATCACTTAGCGTCATTCAAAATAAACGTACAAAATCAATATAAACCTTTCATTAAACTTTGATTAGAACTTTCAATCCGTATATGAAAATTTAACTGAATAATTTATATAATTCATACACAGGAAAAAAGTTTTCATGACCAATGGATTTTTCCAAATATTTTACATTATTATATATATATATATATATATATATATATATATATATATATATATATATATATATATATATATATATATATATATATACATATATATATATATATATATATGTTTATGCGACTTTTCACAGATTCCTCTGTGTGAGTTGCAATAGCAGTGGATACATCCACATTATGCCGTTGTAGTGCTGAAATCACATTCAGCAAACGTACAACTATATGCAACTCCGCGTATAAGTGAAATAAAATGCGAACAGTAAATGCAAACTTCGTTCCATCACATCCTTTCCGTGTTAGAGGTTGCACAGTTTGAATAGATTGCTACAGAACTGTAGCAATCTATTCAAACTGTGCAACCTCTAACACGGAAAGGATGTGATGGAACGAAGTTTGCATTTACTGTTCGCATTTTATTTCATATATATATATATATATATATATATATATATATATATATATATATATATAGGCAAACCTTTCAAATTCCTAATTGGGTTATCACTATTCTTAATTAAGTTCCAAATTTTTCCAATTGTTTCGAAACTGCCAACAAAATTCCGATCTCTGAAATTACAGCTAATACCGAAAATTCCATTTTGACTAAACCTCCAAATTAAAAGATGTGAAAATTACATGTTGCAATATTACTACAAATTTCAAGAGCACTAATATTCTTAAGAACTCAAATCGAAGAAATCTTTTGCAGAAAATAAAACAGATAAAATATTTTTAAAAATAGAACAGGGATCCTCAAATTTCAAAATCCGACAAATCAGTAAAACCATTTTAATGTATGTTGTCAAATATGATCAAAAATAATTAGAATGTTACAAGATAATATTTTATACAAAGAACTAAAAGTCAGTTCACCGTTTATCTTAAAATAACAACGAATTATACTTAGGAAAAATCAAATTTTTATATCTACGTCAGTGATTATTTACAAATTTGTTTTTAATTTTCCGGGGAGGAGTCAGAATCTAAACTGCTTTGTGTAATATGTAAAGCTTGACTAAAAGCAATTTAAACAATATCTTCTTCGTAGACATCTTGAAACAAGACATCCGTATCACAAGAACAAACCAGTTGACTATTTTAAAAGAAAATTGACAAGTAATAAAAAGTCTAGTGTTTCTTCTGATATAAGACTTAAACTTTCAGTTCCAAATTTTATAGGTCATTTTAGTTTTAATAATGTTTGTAGATGTTTTACTATTATATTTAAGTTGTTTGTTATAAGTTATTATTTAATATGAAAAGTAAATTTTAATAACCTAATTTTACTGTTCCCTTTACTTTTTCTAATGACTATACAGGGAGTTCGTAAATATATTCCGCTTTTTAGAAGGAGTTCGCAAGAAGAAAAGATTGGGAACCGTTGCTTTACCATATTTGAAAAATGTTCTTGAGAGTTAAAAATTATGGAATAACCATATTAATTAAATATATTTTATCTCCAAGAAACTAATTTAAGGGAAGCTTATACAAAATAAGGAAATCAAGAAATAGAAGAATGAAAATAATCTATAAATATACTCCTATATTAGAACATAGTGTGTCACAGATTGGTTCCGATTTCCACAATAAATCGAAGCAACAATCAAAATAGCCTGCTTTACCAAAATTTTTTGGTATAAAATTGTATATACTCTATTCAAGTACTAGAGAGAGTAATAAAATTGTCACCGAAACCTCCGATGAACCTGCTCCAGTGTCGCAGGTAACCGAGGACTGCCATAAGATTATATTTAAATATTATAAGCTTTTATAAATTTACTGCAACAGTAAAATTTCTCATAGTTTAGTTTAATTTCTGTCAGTGAGTAGAGTAGACCTTACAGTGTGTCTTTAGTGATTTATCTTGTTTGCCCTTGTTTTTATATATTATTTCAGATTAGTGAGATACTCAAAAGATATGGCCCATCTCTATATTTATTCCAAAATCGTTAAACCAGGGCATATTTTTCTCAATGATTTAAGACATCAATTTCCAGATAATAATGTTAAAAACTCTGTTGAAATATGTTTCAAAATGACAGGAGTTGGAAAATTTTCTATGTACCGAAGGCTGAAGGAGAAAAAGACGATTGGAAATGTTAGTATTCCCAAGCCACATTCAATCACAGAAAGATGAAAAACTCCGTTGAAAGAAGAGATGAAAACTGCAATAAGACAATTGTACATACATTTTATTGTGAGAAGCAGATCCCAATCGTCTACAAAATTCTATCTAAAATCACTGAAGACCGGAACTTATCTCTAGTTCTTGAATAGACTATAGTCTATCTGTATTACTTGTAATTCGTTATAACATACAGAAAAATTTTTTGAGGAAATTATCCAAGAAATTACTTATCATTTTAATATAACCAAGCACCAAATTGTATCCAAAATTATTCTTAAATTTTAATAATCCAATTTCCTATGACATATCAAAAGAAATTGCAATGACCCATATCCAATTTTCATAATGAGACCACAAATTAAACATGTGCAAAATTGGGCGTTGGTGCCTAAGCAATTACCCATTTGTACATTATTATACTATAATTTTAATTGTTTCCGGCCGTATATTGGGAGCAGTAAATTTTTTTCCTTAAAAAAATATGAAAACAATTAATGAGAACTGTTTTCCTTGTGATATAAAGGGGGACTGCATTTCCGCTTAGAAATGAATTCGGGCCTACTATATTATGTGGTTTGCGGAATTTATCAGAATTTGTAAGATAAGTTGTTTATGTTAGTTAAATATAATCTCATACAATATTATCTACTTTACTTTACTACCACGTCATGAGTGGTCTATCTTTCTCCTTATTCGTTAAGATAATCTTGCGATTACGGAGTTTTATTGGTCTTTACTGATGCTACGCGTTTTGGAACATCCTCCAGGTCCTCCAATCTAGGTGAAGATCAGATAGATGGTGATTTTCATAGAATGGGCTCGAATTGACATGACTAAAAAAGCTTGTTCTAGATTTGAAGCAGCCCATAGACTGTTCTGCTCCGTAAAATAGATTTCGCTCGTCGAAGGTCTGTTTACGTAGTATGACCACAGTAGAATTTTCAAAAAATCGATTTTTTTTAATCTTATACAATCCTTTAATATCATAAAAATAAGCTACCATTTGATTTATAGCGACAAAAGTTTTTTTTGCCGATTTTGAAGGTTAAACTGAGGAAAAACATGTAGAAGGCCTTATTTCTCTACTTGTACGAAAATATACCTGTCCAAGTAGCTGCTCGTAAAAGATGTGGTAAAGACATAAAATTTACTGAAGCGGCTCGATGTGGTTTGGGTTTTAAAATCGTTATTTCCTGTAACCAGTGTGAAAATATTGGAATACCTAGTTGCCCTTATATGAAATTAATCACAGAGTCACCGTAGAGATGCGATTATTAGGTATAAGTTTGAATGAAATCGAAAAGCTCTGTGCTATCATGGAAATGCCGCTGTCAATATACCATTCTTTTTATGACAAAATTGTCGAATCTATATTTGTAGCAATAAAAACTGTGCGTAATAGTAGGTGCACGCAAAGGGCAGCTATAGAAGAGAATGCGAGGTCATATGAAGAAGGACAGAACGGACAGTTTCAGGTGGTAGATCTTGGAGCTTTTGGAGCTGGCGAGTAGTTCGAGTGGCAAAAAAATAGGGAATATAGCTAGGGAAATCGCTTCGATGTTGGAATTTCAATTACATATACCTAGTGTCATAAATAAATTTATTTTTCATACAAAAAATACTGTTGAATATACCCATGATTTCGTACCCGCTATTGTGGTTATACTTTTTAAAATGTTCTACCTATACAGTTGATGTAATAGTGTTAGTCTCATACTGTGAATGCGTATTCCCTGAAAGAAAAGCTACCTTAGGACTCACATCCCACCTACTTTCGGCAAGCCTCTTCAGAAGGCTGTTTCTAGTGGTCACTTTGTGTCTTGTTTTATGGCAGTAAAACCTATATGAAAGTATTCTCTTCAGTATTATTCAGATGTATTTAGGAGTTTGTGTGTGTTTCAATTCTTTACTCTCCCAAGAGATCTGCAGTTTCTTGACTACCTTATGATTATTTATTTGGAAAAAGCTGACTTGGGTCTTTCCAGGGTTTGACTTTAAGGCATCCTTTTTGTAATATTGTGACATGGTTGTGAATACACTTTTCATTTTGATCTCTGTATTCTGGAAGTCTGGATCCTGTACAGCAATAGCCAGGTCATCAATGTATAGAAAGTGTTCAGCGTTGTTGGTTATAGGCTTATATTGCATATATATATATATATATATATATATATATATATATATATATATATATATATATATGCAAATATGCAATCTAAGGTTTTCGGGTATCCTGTGTATGTGCTGAGTCCCAGGCAGCTGACGTTTCGGTGAAATCTCATTCACCATTTTCAAAACTCACTGTATGGCGTCTACGTGTCCTATATTCTTGAGAACCATTTCTTTGATATAATATATTCAGTTGTTTTGACGTCGGTAAACCAACACAGCTGCGATTGTCTTAAATAATTTTAATAATTATACAAAAAACAATTTTAAAGTGTGGCGTTGGTCTGTGTAATTAATTGCTTTAAGTTTTGTTGTAATATGTTGCTGTGCACACAAGCTATGATAGCTCAAGTATCTGTAGTTTTAACCAATATATATAGTAAAAATATAATAACATTATCAACCATTCTCTATCAGAGATAATCCAACACATAACTGGAGGATGCCAAGCGTTTGCCACAACCGAGTATATATAAGGAAAGACACGACTCATCCGCTAAGATACTCCACCAAGAGTTAGCAGATAAGTTAAACCTATTACAGGGAGAAAAAGAGCCTTATTACAAATATAATCCGGAGCCTATTCTTGAGAATAACCAGTTCAACTTATATTGAGACCGAATGGTTTTGGCGGATCAGACAGTTGCCCATAATAGACAGATACATTATACCAACAGATAAAATTTCTAGGCGAACTAGACCAGTCAACATTGCTCTACCTAACAACTGCAACAACCTAATGCCAAAATACAATGAGAAGATCTCCAAATACAGAAGTCTGGAGGTGCAAATCCGAAGACAATAGGCAATGAACAGCGTCCAAACGATTTCCATAATTTTATCAATAACCGAAGTGATACCAAAGAACCTTCTGCAGAACATCAAGGACTGGGCCTTAGTGATCTGTATAAACTGATTCAGAAAGCAATTCTGCTCGCAACCGCACGAACCGTTCGAAAGTGTGTAGGAAATACAGCAGACCACGTCACCTAGGACCCGATAACATGGAAAGGGTTCCCACAGAGTTTCGTGCTTTTGGTATTTTTGTATACCTGGTATGAGTAAATATTCCCTGGAGGGAGTGCGAACCCGTTTGGCTTGAAATTATATATATATATATATATATATATATATATATATATATATATATATATATATATATATATATATATATATATATATATATGTATATATATACATATATATACAGTGAACTCTCTCTTAACGGACACCTCTATTCAATGGACACCTCTTCTATATGGGCAATTTTTGAGACAAAAACCATTCGTATATACCAGTCTGTACTTTTAAACCTCCCTCCAATGGACGCTCTCAACAACGGACACGGACAGTAAATTATTTATAAAAAATAATTCTAACGGACAAATATTTTACTATTTTCCTTTCAATATTTGCCTAAATTTTAAATTTTATTAAAGACACATTTTATTTGCGTAAATACCCACAAAATAGGCGGCAGCCAGGTATATTGGTAGGTAATTAGGGTTTTAGGGTTTTCCAAGGAATTTTATTGGTGCACGTGAATTCTATTAAGCACATTTTACTTTATTATGTACGTATTGTTAAAACTGCTGCGGAAAGGATAATATCATTTTAGTTGCATAAACGTTTTGTGACGCGAATAACATGGCTACCAACAAAAGAAAGTTTTTAAGTTTGGCAGAAAAAGTCGATGTAATCCATTATGCGGATACGAATAAGTTAAGTGTTAGACAGTTAGCAGAAAAGTTTGGAATTGGAAAAAGTCAAGCTAGTGAAATTTTAAAACGTAAGAGTGATATAATTAAGCAGTTTTCTGAGAGCGGAAACACCGAAAAGAAAAGGAAATTTTTGAAAACTGAGGGTGCTGCATTAGATCAAATTGTTTTCGATTGGTTTTGTAAAGTGCGTTCTAAAAACATTCCTGTTTCTGGTAAAATTATTCAAGAAAAAGCATTAGAAGTTGCAACGGAACTAAATTTTGACATGAAGGCTTCCAGCGGATGGCTCGAGAAGTTTTGTAAGCGGCACAATATTTCCTTCAAATCTATATGTGGCGAAGCAGCGGCTGTAGATTTATCAGTGGTTGCTGACTGGAAGAAAAAACTGCTCACTATAATGAAAGAATACTCTCCTCGTGATATTTTTAACGCAGATGAGACGGGACTATTTTTTCGTGCCTTGCCTAACAAAACATATGCTCTGAGAGGAGAAAAATGCACTGGAGGTAAGGCTTCCAAAGACAGACTCACAATTCTGTTTTGCACCAATATGATTGGAAACAAAGAAAAGCCACTGGTAATTGGAAAAAGCAAGAATCCTCGTTGTTTCAAGAACTCCTATGTAGAAAAATTACCTATCGAATGGTATTACAATAAGAAGTCATGGATGACAAGAGAAATCATGACAGATTGGCTAAATAAATTTGACAGAAAAATGCAGAGAGAAAATCGAAAAGTACTTTTGTTCCTAGACAATGCTGCGTCTCATCCACAACTTGTATTATGTAATGTTAAATTGATATTTCTGCCGCCTAATACTACATCTGAATGCCAGCCCCTCGATCAGGGGATTATAAAATGTTTCAAAAGCTACTACAGAAAGTTATTGATCCGAAGACTGCTATCGTCGATAGAAGAGTCTGATTCTATAGGGGAACTTGAGAAGTCTATTAACGTTACCAATGCCTTGATTTGGACTGTAACTGCATGGAAGGAAGTACAACCGAAAACTATCAACAATTGCTTTCTTAAAGCTGGATTCGGTACACAGGACAACGTTGAGCCTGAAGAAGATTCCGAGGACGATCTGCCACTTTCTGAATTATGGAAAAAAAACAAACACTTTTCCATTGATTTATTAAGTTATACGGAAATTGATGGAACTTTGTTGACTGAAAATCCCGATTTAAGTATTCAAGAGTGTGTACGTGAGTTTCAGGTGAATCAGGTTGTTGAAACATTATCTGAAAGTGAAAGTGACGACGAAGAAACGAATACTTCGAATATAAAAGACATTAATGAAGCCTACAAAAAACTAAAAGACATTGAAACATTTTTTGTATTACAGGGAAATTCTAACATTGCACAACAAATCTCCCAAGCTGTAAGTTCAGTAGAAACCCAAATTGTTAAAAATAAATTAAATGGCCTTAAGCAAACCACCCTTGAAAGTTTTTTTTTAAATAACAAATGATTTATGTGCATATTTTAATTACATATACATAGGTTATATACATATTTAGTATTAAAAACTTGTGTTTTTGCTAACTAACATTTAAACATTGACTACATATACGTAATATACATGTTTAAATATTTGAAGTTTATTTTATTTTCTCCATTCAACGGACACCTCCATTCAAAGGACACTTTATGCTACACAAGTGCTGTCCATTCAAGAGAGAGTTCACTGTATATATATATATATATATATATATATATATATATATATATATATATATATATATATATATATATACAGGGGTGTCTGGGTAAGGCGCTGACGGACCCACTGATGAATCCCACCGTCGACGTCGAGGACGAAACATCGTATTTTTAGTGGTATTATTAGAGCGTATTTCGTGGTGCACAGCACTGCTCGGCGCTAAATGCGACATGGCGACCGTGACAGGACGGTGCACAGTATAGGGTTGTTCTCACCGTCAGGCAGTCAACGCAGCGCCCGAATCTGGAACCACTCGGGATGTCCGTTCCTACAGTTACTTTCAGTCACTCGCTTTCTATATCGAGATTGTGGAATCTCAATATCCGAGAGCGGCTGCCTTAGGAGGGGCATGTCGTAGAAACGGACATATCGGTACATCTCACCGGTATGTTTCGATCAAAAATAAGTACTAATACAAGTTTCAAGTATATGGAAAGTAGACACAGGGGTATCAAGGGAGTCTGAGTAAGGCGTCGACGAACCCACTGATGAGTCGTACCGTCGACGTCGAGGACGAAACATCCTATTTTTAGTGGTATTATTAGAGCGTATTTCGTGGTGCACAGCACGGCCCGGTGCGAAATACGACAATATATATATATATACATATATATATATATATATATATATATATATATATATATATATATATATATATATATATATATATATATATATATATATATACACTAAGAATTCTGACGGTGGGATTACAAAAAATTAATATCTTGCCGATACGCTCCGAGGCGAAATAACTACTAGTACAAGTTCCAACTATAATATAGTACGTCAAGAAGGGTGTCTGGGAAAGGTACCGACGGCCTCCGTCGGTACTATGGACGAAACACGCCTGTAAGTTGGTAATTTTCGGGGAACTACTGGGGCATTGTAAATAGTAGTTTTAAAGGTCTTTCAAATGTCCCGATATTACAACATAGCATCCCTGGTGGTTGGACTGTGCAGTAAGGCGCGCTGCATCGAGCATTGTTATAATGCTGGGCCCACATTTACGCTAAAAAAGGGGTCACCGGTGTAAGTTGAGCTATCAGCCAAGGGGTATGTATTTAGTAATAAACATAATAAGCCGGTGATGATTCCTGGCTTCGATACGACGGGGTATTAGTCCCCGCAGTTCCTCAGTGCATCTCGGCTTGTCGCCCATTCAGAAACTGGATACAGATCCTAAATGGAACTCCAAGTGAGTTCTCTAAAGGGGGGGGAGGGGCATAGAAAGATGGCATCTTACCGCCTTTCTCCGATGACAAATCACTTGGAATACAAGTTCCGAAAATATATACGTACGACAACGGGTGTCTGGGGAAGGTACCAACTCAATCCCCACTGATGACTTCAGTAGTTGATACCGGGACGAAGCACCCAAAATTTCTAGAGGCATTATTTATTCACATTCATATGTCCGAAAAAAATAGAAATTTCATAAATAATTCCCGATTTCAACATTCTAAGCCTCCAAAATAATTTTTCCCGATATGTGATATTATAGCTTGTAATATATGAGGATAAATAAATAGCTACAGGGCATTCTTCGATATTACAATATTATATCGTATCGTGATAAAAGTGCTAAACCTTTATTTCTTTAGCCAAAGCTATCGTAGGCCTTCACAGTAACAATTTCCAAGTGTCGCCAAGTCGCAGCAATCGAAGCATGAATCCAGCGACATCGGCTTTAATTTATATTTTATTTCGCTACACTTTTAAGTTCTCTGCTTCGCTCGCAGCCATGTTACATTTGCAAAAATGGACAAGTCTCAACATCGCTATCACGTTAATGCATTAAGCGTTTTTTAGTGGAATCTAGTAAATTTCACAGAAAAGCCGCAGCGGAAAATCGCTTCTAAAAAGCTTATTTCTTGGAACATTAAAGAGAAATCTTTTTGTGGTAACTGAAACTTTTAAAATTCTTTTAATCAAGTACAGCGATTTTAATTGAAAGATTTAATTAAATTTTATTTTAATGGCGATAATACGATGAGTTACATTAATTGATTTTAAAATTGCGGATGAATTTATTAGTGCATGATTTTTTTTTATTTAACAGATCATCAAAATAAGAGCTTCCTAACTTTAATTTAAAATAAAAACACTCCGTATTTTTATAAAACAAGTCTAACGAGGGATCAGACTGTTACTACATATTTTCGATATGAAATTATTCCATTCAAACTACAAGTAACCAAGGTTCTTAGGTTTAGGCCGTGTCAAATTGGAATTATTATTCGACGTTTTGCTTATGATTGCACAGGGCATCTTCAAGGATCTTAACTCCACGAGATTGGAACGCTGAATGCCTATCGAGGAGCATCAGCCCGGTATTTATACGTATAATGTAGACTGTAACCCGCATCTCTATTAATATTATTTGGATATTTACAAATTTCGATTGATTCTCTAATTTTACGTTTAAAAAAACCAGGCACTGATGCTAGCACCTTAGTTTCTTTTATATTAAAAGTGTGACCCGAGCAATGCTGGTGTTCAGCTACTGCAGATTGTACAATTTGTTTCTTTTTTTATACATCTTTCATGTTCCTTAAGTCTAGTGGATATAGATCGTCCTGTTTCACCTACACACACTTTACCATACGACGAGATTTTGGGAGCGGCCATGGGATCTCCCCTATCACCTGTGGTAGCTTACATCTTCATGGAAGCTTTCGAAGAAAACGCCTTGTCTTCTGCTCCTCTAAAACCTAAATTTTGGTGCAGATATATAGGTGATAGTGTTCGTAGTTTGGCCGCATGGTCTAGATTAGTGATGGAAAGTTTAGTTACTTTTAAGGCCTTGTAACTACTCGTTACATTCGTCTCTAAGACTGGTTACTTTGGAATCGTTACTTTAGTTACTTTTATTCGAATAAGTAATACTGCAGGTGATATACGATATATACTTTAGGTCTTTAATTGAATAATTTATATTTTATGGTAAATATATATAAGTGTTAAAAGGCAATATATGGAAAAACATATATAAATTAAAGAATATACCATTCAAGAATAACTAGACTTATTTAAACAGATAAAAATAAACAAACATTTTTTAGAAAAAGCTCTTAAATCCGTATTTAACAAAAAGAAAAAAAAATATATGCATTTTGAAATACAGACAAAATTGTTATAAATGTTTATTCTGCTATAAAAACAATATGTTTTCGAAGTGTTTTGCCTTTAAATGATTTTATTCAATTATGACTTTTAAAAAAACTCTTACGCAAATATACATAAATATATCCTTGCCAGTTGAAATAGTCAAGGGTATACTTTTTCTCTGCCTTGCCACCAAACTAGAGGGTCTTTTTTTCTTTACAAATTAGCCTCTTCTGTGTACTTGCGTTTTTCTGCAATTGCTAAAGCGGTTGAACTCCTCACAAGTTCGAAAGATATTATAGAATCATCTTCACTTTCTTCGCATATTGTCTTTTTCTCAGATATTTCTATTCCATTTCTCTGACCTGCAGCAATTTGTCCATGTTTCTTTTTTATTATATCAACTAATTCAACCTGAAGTTTGTCTTTTACTCGTTCCAAACAATCTTCTTTAGCAAAACCCCATGTTTTGAAATGAGGATCAAGAAAAGTCGCTTTATTCATTGTTGTTTTTCTGGGTCTTTAAAACGAGAAGCAAGTGAATCTAAAAAAAATATCAAATCTTTTCTGTTTTGACATGTAATTTTAAGTTTAATTCCTTCTTACCCTTTACCTACAAGGATAACTTCTGAAAGAGTGATTTATTTTTCAGCGCTCATTTAATGACATTGTTGGGTGTTTTGTTTTAAAAGGTTTTCTTAGGTTTGAAATATTGCCGTTTTTATAGGAATTTATAGATTTGCAAATATTACACTTTGCTTTGGCATTAGATAATAATATAAAATTAATCCAAACAGATTTTCTCTTTTGCGTTTCCATTTCTCAGCCCTAAATTTTTTTTGTTATATCTGCTCAATATATTTTATCATGCGTTAAACATATTTGGCATTTGTATTTTTAGGAAATTCAGAATTTATTTATTATTTACTTCCTACCTAATTTGAAACTTTTCAATATTTTATTACCTACTTATGTATGCTACACTTGAAATAACGAACAAGTAATATAAACGTAAAGGGGCAGAGGTTAAACGTACCAAATTCAAAACTGAACTATCATATATGATAATGGCTATAACGTCAACAATCCATCCCTTCTAATAGAAATACTATTTCTTATCTTATTTCAGCGAAATTGTTTTAATCTACCGAGTTCTGCATCTAAGCATAAAAAACGCTTCTGTTCTGTGGGTTGCCGTTCAAAAAACAACCAAAACTTCGAAATTGCCGACACCTCAAATGCGTAATAAACTGTTAAAATAATCCAGTGCGTAGCGGAGCGATCCTCGAATTTCCTAGTCTACTCCTCCAGTCAGCAGTTTCGTGACTACAAAGAAGACCGCCATGCCGGTCTGGGCTCGCGAGAATAAAATATTAGTTATATTTCTTTACTTATTTCTATTCTCGTCCCGGACTAAGGGTATTTCGATATAGTAACAAATTGCCAAGATACGAGTCTTTTCTAAATAGAGGACTTGTTACTTTTAGTGATTGGTTTGTAACGGTTATTTTGTAATGATTAGTATCGTTACTTTCCATCACTAGTCTAGATAACCTCCATAATTTCCTGGATCATATAAATCAACAATACCCTAGCACAAAATTCACTATGGAAACTAAATTAAATGTTTTCCTTCCCTTTCTTGATGTACTAGTACAAAGGAAAGAGAATGGAAAATTAGGATATTCTGTGTACAGAAAATCAACACATCTAAATCGATGTCCCAATGTAACGGTACACCATCATCCTTCGCAAAAACAATCCGCCATAAACTCTTTGGTACAACATGTGACGAATAATCACTGAAATCAGAAACAGAAAACTGACTAATGCTCTGAGAGGCAACGGATATTGCGCTGAATATATAAGACGTTCCATTAATAAATATAAAAACCCAACTCCTTAACAAAATGTCTTAAATGTATATCCTATAGACAGTGTTGTCTTACCTTACATACACGGAACCACCGACAAGATTGCCAGATGGTTTTGAAGATCAAATATACGGACAATCTTCAACACATGTAAGAAAATTGGAGTTGCTCTTCAACAGTCATTTCGTGTTCTAATCTCGTGAAGTAAAGATCCCTTACGATGCCTCGTGCAATCATGGGTGAAACGTCGGATAATAATTCCAATTTGACACACTTTCAATTTTGTTCTCTACAAGTATCCAGTTTCCATAGCATTTTTCATTGATTTTAACGGCAGCATCATTTTCGTTTTCGAAAAAAGAAGGTACATATCAAAAAATGTCAACAGATCGCAAACCATACTAGAATTACGTTATGAAATTTTTTGCAATTCCGTCCCACTATTTTTTCAACACCTGTTATAAACCCGTAAGAGGATATATACCCCTCAATAGTTCCCGCGTCACATAATCAGTTGATATAATTTTGTGAATGATTATCAATCACAAGTAAAAGAATTTTGTGTTCAAAAGAGCGTTTTAGTAAAAAGAAAAAAAAACCTAATACTTTTATTGTACTGCCAGTTTTATGTTCTTTAGCACTATCACCAGGGTAAAACGTATATAAGAGGTACCCGTCATTGTGTAATCTACAAATTTCTGAGCTGATGGAATGCTTATCTAAGAGGACTTGGCTGACAAATACTTTGCAAAGAATATTGAAGCCAAATCCATATGAGACAGAATACTTGAATCCTAACTTACTTTGTCACGAAGACTACAGATTAGACCCTGTTAGTCTGTTCCAAGTTTAAGATAAATTATTTTAGACCAATCAATTTCCGTTTGCTAATATTGATGAACTGATAAAAATTATTCTGCACAACTAAAATTATGCATGGTTAATATCTTTGAAAACTTGAATTTACAGAACTTGATGCTTTCCTGTCAGATCCTGATTCAGCTTATTGCTAATTATTCTTTGGGTATTTAAATTTTCAATATTTTAAATGCTTTTATTTCGAGAGAAAGAAGAGTCTTAAGGTAGAGAAAAGGAAAAGTTTGGTGTCGAGTGATTCACTTAATAGTATAATTGAATAAATGTAAACTCTTTTGAGAGCTCTTCTTTACTACTGGTTACGAAACATAATATAAATTTCTGGTAAAAAATCTAGCAAATAAAAGCACATTCAAGATAAAAATGAAAATACACTTCTTTTTATAGTAAAATTCACGAACATATGAACAACTAAACTCCTTCTTCTTCTTCCTATTTTATTTAAGACGACGTCTTGTTTTTCTGCTATATTAAGCCTCCTGTGATGTTGATGTCCAACATTCGTGCCATCGTTTTGGAGGTCGATCAGTGGCTCTTTTAGTGTTTGGTATCTCGTTCTTAGCCCATTTTGCCCATCGATCGTCGCCCATTCTGTCCACATGCGCCTTGACCTTATGAACCGTACCACATCAGGTGCCTTGAGCTCTTCCCTTATTTCGGAACTTCTTATTTGATATCTTAGGGTTGCACCTTTGATTGTTCTTAACGTTTTCATTTCAGCCGTTCATACTTTTAATTTTAGATGTTTCGGCTCGAGTTTTCGATGCATAAGTTAGTACTGGTCTGTAGATGCGTACTTTGCTCTCTGTGGACATATATTTATTTTTCCAGATTATGTCCCTCAGGCATCCTGATATCCTTGAGGCCTTGCTAGCCTGTGCTCTGACTTCCTGGTATAGATTTTTATTGCTTGATACAATACAATACAACGCCCAAGTATCTGCAAGACATGCCTTGTCTGATAGGATGGTTCTTCTCCACCAATTTGCATCTGACAGGTTCTTTTGAAATTACCATCGTTTCGGTCTTTTCTGTAGATATTTCCATATTTAAATTTTTTGTTGTGGTCTGGAATCAGTATAGTAGTCGTTGCAGATCGTCTTCATTTTCTGTTAACAGTAAGGCGTCGTCGGCAAAACATGAGATTTTTAAAGATTTACGTCCCATTTTGTATCCTCCATTGACTTCTTTTGCATTTTGAATTATCTTGTCCATAATTAAATTAAAGAGAAATGGACTCATACTGTTGCCTTGTCGTATTCCTGTCATGATAGGTATTTCCTCTGTTACTCCTTGTTGTGTCTTTATGCATATCTTATTGTTTTTATTTAGCTCTTCAATTACCGTAATATAATTGTGGCTAATGCCATTTTCCTGAAGTATTTGCAAGACGTCTTTAAGCCGAACTCTATCAAACGCTTTTTTAAGATCCACTAGGCAGATGAAAAGAGGTTTATTGTATTCTATCGATTTTTCAATAGTCTGTCGGATAATGAAAATCGCATCAACTGTCGATCTGTTCTGTCTAAACCCGTGTTGTTCTTCACTTATTGCAATTTTACTCGTTAGTTTTGAAGTCAAGATTTTTGTTAATAATTTGCTTGTATTGTTTAGCAGTGTTATTGTTCTATAATTGTTAGGGTCATTCTTATTTCCCTTTTTGAAGAAGGATATAGTCAGGCTATTCCTCCACTATTTTGGAATACTGCAGGTTGATAGAATTTTGTCGAATAGTATTGTTAGTGCTTTTTATAGTTCAAGGCCCCCATATTTAAGCATTAAATTGGAAATATCGTCGGTTCCCGGAGCTTTTCTTTTTTTCAGTTTTGTCAGCATTTCGTGTACGTCTTCTATTTTTATGTTCTCGTCTTCCACCATCGGTTTTACCTTGTCTAAATCTATTTGGATGTCCTCATTATTATACTCCTGGTTATTGTAAAGGCCCTGCATGTATTCTTTCCAGTTTTCTGCTGTTATAGAGTTGATTATCACTTCTTCGTTGACTTCTTTTTTCCTATTTCTTATTACGTTCCAAATTTTCCTTTGCCCTCCGTATAAATCCCTTTCCATTTCGGTGGAAAACCTTTCCCAGTATGTTTCCTTTAGGTCTTTAATAGCGTTATTAATTTTATTTCTCACGGCTTTGTATGCTAACAACTAAACAGTTTAGTATATTCAAACTTCTTCTGTTATTCATTTCATGCACTTTTTAATAAAATTTAAGGCCATTCACTTTTTGTCATCCTTAACTTCTGATTCGCATGACTGTTGCAAGGAAGACCACACAAATGCAAAAATATACACGTAAAAGCAATACAGATACCTGTTGGTATGTATAGAAGTTCTTATGTTTTGATATCTGAATATACAATCTTAATAATATAATTATACATAAAATGTAATTAAAACTGAAGAAGCAAACTATAAAGCTCCTTATTTAACTACGAGATTTTTCGAAGAATGAACATGAATATGTTTATTTTTATTAATTTCGATGGTATTAAGTTAGTTCTTCTCTAATAGAGTTTGTATTGCTAAAATATTTAAATAATTTAATGAAAAAGTTGAAACTTGCCCCTCAGTTACAGTAGAACTAAAAGTTTCGTATTAGTCGAAGTTCTCCATGATTATTTCCAATTTTAACATAAAAATAGGTCAGTGTAGCTTCGAACTAAACACAATAGTAATATTGTTAATTTCAAATTAGAAACAAAACTTGTTGCAAGAACCACTAATATTCATTTTTGCTGACAACATAGTTTTCATTGCTCAATCAAAGGAGAAATTAGTTAGTCTAGTTGACGATGTCCAAAAAATAAACAACCTAGAAATAAATTATAACAGCTAATATATTAGAGAGATAGAGAGATAATGATATTAGATAGGTAAACAAGACCAAATATTTAAAACAAACTGCAATTGTCGGACAAACAAACCCAGAACTGGAAATTAATTAAAAATTCATTTAAACTGGGCAATCTACAACAAATTGAATGATGTAATAATCATGAGCACAGATGTGAATCTTTACCAAAGTTTACCTGAAAAGGTTAAGAGTTTACCTAAATGCTAGTAAGAGAAAAATGCTGGACATATCGCCGAAAGGTGATGACATGTTATTAACTACACTGCATCCTTAAATTCTAGCTGAGGTAGCCAAGAGGAGCTCTTAGATAAGACGAAGAACGTAGATAGACAGATGAAGTGTCGGAAGTTCCAGGTGTGGTGAAGAGATGACCTTAAAAAAGGGTAGAAGAACTAAACTGATATCAAGTGACGTGAATTAAAATAACTGTAAAAATATTAGAAAGATTTTATAGCCATTCTGTAGAGAAAATAACAATGTTTTACATTTTATCTTTCCTTTCTTGCTCTTGCACTCACCAATTTGACAATGAGACATTAAAAAACCGCCATCGCACCAAAACCTTTCCGAAGAAATTATATGTGTAGCATAATTTTTTTGATTTTAAAAAGTCATTCGATGTTGTCGATCATGAGTTTTTATGATATAAGTTGATACGCTGTAGTATAAAGGGTTCTACTCTATCTTGGATCAAATCATATCATCCAGAACAAATGCAACTGGAAAAAATTTAAATCATTAGTGGTGTTTCACAAGATAGGGCCAAGTCTTTTCAATATATAAATAAATAAGATTGTTTGAAATATACCAGAATAAAATAAAAACTTGATATGAAAAAAATGATATGGTTGTAAATAGGGCTTACACGGATTTTATGTTTTCTTCATTTGCATAATAGAAATAAACGAAGCTTCTCTTGGGAGACCCTTAATACTTAATTTACACTTCGGACATTCTCAGGACAACCCATACCAGTTTGAGTCTATACGCTGACGACACAGCAATTACAACGTCGCAGGAACCTCAGAGTAATCACGTCAAAGCTCCAGGAGCACCTGGGAAAGATCTAGGAATGGATGGAAAAATGGAAATTGTAGGCCAACGCGTATAAGACGCAAGCCATCATCTTTACGAAATCCAGAAAACAGCCCGTTGGCCAACTCCATCTCCATAACGAATCTATTCTTTGGGCTAACAAAGTCAAATGTCTAGGACTCCTGTATGATAAAAAAACTGGTATGGAAGGACCACGTGCTGGAAGCCAAGGCCAAAGCGCAAGGACTCTTGGCATCCCTGTATCCCCTACTAGGAAGAAACAGTAAGCTGTCACTCAGGAACAAGATGACCATATATAAAGCCGTCATCCGCCCAGCGATGCTATTTGGCATCACCTCATGGGCACACATCCCAAAAACAGGGAGATATATCCTGCAGGTGATGCAAAATAAAATCCTCTGCATCATAGTCAATGCCTCTTGATACCTGAGGACAGACCAGCTGCACAGGGAACTCCAGATCCCCACCATCCTGGAATTTGCTAGGTCCACATAACAGAACTTCTTCAGCAAGATCCAGGACCACGCTAACAACACTATCAGGAACGCCTTCCGCCCCTGCTCATTCCACAAACGTATCTACCCGCTCCCGAGCGATCCAATATAATGAGTCCCGGCTAATTAAGTGTGGATAATAAAATATCTTAAGTCTAGTATTTTTTGATCTTTATATTATTGAAGCCATGAACGTAATTATACAAATAAATTAAAAAAGATCCATGTATAACTTCCTTGAGGATCTATGATCTTCTAAAAGGAGATATATCAATAAATTTTTAATGACTAGTTGTTGGAATATTTTTCTCATATTTAATTTTGTTTTAAATATTATGTTTGTTTTTATTTTCGCTAATAAGTGAATGTTTCTCTTCGCTCACTTTGTCACATCATTTTGGAAATGCATATTTTGAAAAAAAATAGTTAATTTTCTCGTAATGTAGTATAATTACATAATTCCTAACACGTTCTGTTTGCTCACTTTGTTTCTTTAGATGTCTTTTCACAGATTGTGATTTTTACTGTATCTTCTATATTTCATTCAGTCACATCATTTTGGAAGTGCATATTTTGAAAAATAGTTAATTTTCTTGTAATGTAGTATAATTCCATAATTGCTAATAAATTCTGTATAAAAAGGGCCCCAAATTTATCATTTGAGTGACAAAATAAATTTTTTTAAAAATATTTAATTTTATGTATTTTTGGTAACAATTTCGCGTACTTTTAACATGGCATGATGTTAATATTTTTTAACAACGCCTAATAGAAAATGCAAGCCTAAGTGTAATAGCAACTTTTGTTGAGATTACAGAAAATAGCGAATTTTTTGTTATTCTCTGGCAGAACTACAGTTTAAAAGCTTATTTTCAAAACTGCAATTAAATATAATTACTGCCACTGAAATTTCTTCATTCGCGGTACCATTCTACAAACAAAAATTTCAAACATACACAGTTTGTGCCTATTTACTCAAGTTTTAATGTTTTACAGTCAAAATAAATATTTTTCTTTCGTTTCGTCGAATACAAATTTCAATTCCATCAGCACAAAAACTTAATTAATAATGTAGAAATTTTGACTAATTCTCTATAAATTTACAGTCGACTAGACTTAGTAAACTTACAAAGAGAATTCGCAATTCTGAATTGAATTTTAAACATTCTGTTTCTGTGTTGTTTGCTCTAAGAAACTCTAATTTTACGTGTCTTGTCTTAAGTTTTGGTGCTTGCAAAGGTAATAAAATTAAATTTAGCATGCATGTGTGTATGTAAATGGTTTGTACTACGGGTGTTTAATATTTAGCATAATAAAATATACTCTGTTTCTTAATTTAACTATAGCGTAAAGAGAAATGTATTTTATTTTTGACACATATGTTAAATATATCTATCTGTCCTTAAATGTGATATTTCTCATTAATCTGGGAACAAGTGTGCAGATCCCCCTGTATAATATTGGTTTCCGCTTTACAAGGTTTTCTTCCTACCAGGATTTTTTTCTTGGTATTCTCATACAATGTCTCCATTTAATACTCCGGTACATCAATTGAAGTTACATCGTTAAATCAATGAAAAATTTGTTAAACGAAATTTTAATGGGATTAGAACACGCACCCATATCAAAAATATCCCCAGCTTCCCGGCATCATTACGTGCAAATATTGGCTTCACAACAAAGAATTCTCTATATTTTTATTATATTATTAAAACCATTTTCTTAATATTAACACTAATTTTCATTTTGACATTCATTCCTTTTTGGTTTTGCTTGTTTTATGCATTTTGTGCACCGTTTTACCATCAAATAATTTTTAAAAATATTCATTTAATTTATGGTGAAGCGCTGTCAAATTACTCGAAGGCAAGGAGATCTTATGGTGAAAGATTTTCAGCACAAACGGTGCCAAGTCCACAAATCTTTCTAAGAGTTGATCGGGGCCTAAGAGAAACAGGTAGCTAGAGAACTAACGAAATAATTTTTCACATTTTTAATTCAGCGTCATTTTTGACGCGACATAGCGGCGAGGGCCC
This sequence comes from Diaprepes abbreviatus, assembly GCA_034092305.1. Lineage (NCBI taxonomy): Eukaryota > Metazoa > Arthropoda > Insecta > Coleoptera > Curculionidae > Diaprepes > Diaprepes abbreviatus. The sequence goes on along the minus strand of JASJET010000282.1, from coordinate 1,141,676 downwards.
TCCCAGGAGATCACAAGACCCTCACGTAGAGAAACAAATTTTGCAAGATATTGCTGACAACCCTTCAAGCAACATAAGAAAGCTCGCGACACAAAACAATGTTACAAAATGGATTGCACATGAAATTCTAACAGAACAGTTACTTTACCCATACCACGTTGAAAAAGCACACGCTATGTATCTGGATGATTATCCCGCAAGACTTCAACACTCTGATTTATACAACAACATAACCTAAATCTAATTTTTTTAAATCTCATTTTGTTTCCTGATGAGGCCATTTTATAAGAGATGGTATAATAAACTGACACAATTTATATTTTTGGGTTGATTGCCGAAACCTTTTTGGATGCTCTTTCTTCACGTCTTCCGCTTCTCTCTACCTTTTTTCGTATATTATCTATAGTTTTTTTTGCATTTTCTCCATTTAATGTTTCTGTTTTTTAGTGGTTCAATAAGCCTGCGCTCTACCTTCTTTAACCTGTTTTCTCCGCGATTTCTTCCGCAACATGCCAATATTGCTTTTCAACTAATTTTCTGAATCTGAAAGGCTGGTAGCTAAAATATTTGATAAGATCTTTTTTTCTCTCTATACTTTTGAGAATTTTTCCTCCATGACTTTCTCTGCTGTCTCTTCTCCCTTTCAGACATTTCTCTTATAGTTTTAAATTTCATTTCAGCTTTCCTTCTTTGATAGTATTCTCTATCCTTCAGTCTCTTTATCTCTTTTTACTGAGGTGTCATCCTATCTAAAAACTTGCTCTTCCTTGCATTTGTCTTTTCACGATGTCTTTTATAAGCTGCACTGTCTTGGTTAAATTGCTTTTTCGACTTCTTCTTCTCTTTGCTTTTATCGTTATCTATGTTACTCCTACTACAATTGATTCTTAAAACCAAATTCCAACTTAAATAAGCATGCATTGAATGCATTAAAGTGTCATTTCGGACATAAGTTGTCATTTCGGGAACGCCTGTCATAGATAGGAACCTCCCTGAAATGACCCTTCTCGAAATGACTATCTGACAAATGTTTTCACGTCACACATGACGCCGCCATATTAGATGTCGGTTTTAGAGGTGTAATATTTATTTATTTATTTATTTATGGATACTTTTACAAACACCTAAACATAACATGCTACAAGGTAATTATAAGTAAGAGAAATATTACAGACTTAACTAACACAGAACAAAGAAAGCACAGACAAGAACCTGAATAAACCTAATGGTCACTGCATAAGTTGCAATAGCAATTTCTTGGTACAATTAAAAAAGTCAATTTCATTATTCCTATATAGTATGTCGCACTCAGTTAACATTAAATTCATTGGAGAACGATTCCCAATGGAGACATGAAAGAATTTTTCCTTTTATATCCTTAATCCTATCTTAGGTACATGAAGAGGTATATAATTAATCAAAGAACAATTGTTAAATTTTATATTATTGATAATACAATACACAAATATTACAGATTGAATTTGCCTTCTTTCCTGAAGAGTTTGAAATTTAAAGCTTTCTAACATACTGCTATAAGAGATCAGATATGGATATAAGTTTTTTCTTAACATATAAATATCTCAAAAACCTTATTGAATACGCTCAATAGCATCACAATGCATATTTGCACTAAGAGACCATATATTAGATGCATATCCTAGATGAGGACGCACAAGTGCATTATACAATTTTATTATTATATTATGGTTATTAAACTGACTTGTATTCCATCCATCAATAAAGTAATTAAAATTAATAGGATTTATTTTATTTGTGTAAGACATAAAGAAGCATTTATTAGTATTTAAAAACATTTTATTTAATCGAAACCATTCCGTTACTGAATTTAAGTCTACTTGCAGTGCGCTACAATCATTACTGTTTGTTACTTTCTTAAATATTTTAAAGTCATCTGCAAATAAGAGACGATCAGAATGTTTAACACTGCGGTACACTAGATGTTGCCATAAAAGCCCGACAAAATGACCCTCCCACTTTTACCATGTGCGGCTTAGACGAAAGATAACTTTTCATAAAGAGGTAAGCATTCATAGAAAACCCAAACTCAACAAGCTTAGCCAGCAACACCCGATGGTCCACCTTATCAAATGCCGTTGTACAATCAATATACACTGTATCCAACTGCTTCCCGCCATCAATAGCCTCCGAGGCATGATTTGTAAACACACATAAATTTGTTACTGTGGATTTTCCACTTACAAATCCATGTTGTTGTTCTACTATTTTATGAGTGAAGTTGATCACAATGTCATCTAAAAGGATCATTTCAGATGTCAAACAACATTTCAGTAGCCAAAATATGAAAAATTAAAATAATATGAATTTCACTTATCGATATATTCTTAATTCAAAGATATTCAAAGCTAATATTAAAACACAAAATATTTTATATTTGTAAACGTTTTTGACTTATCTGAACTATGAAACATGGTTTAAGGACGCGTTCCTGAAATGACTATTTGGGCCTATTTTTGTTTAAAAATCAAATAAAACATTATTATTAAAAAAATAAATATGTGCGAAGTGCATATACTTATGCACAATATCAATATATTTAAATACATATTGAAGTAATATCATGTTATTTTTTAAACAAAAACTTTGTCAGAAGCAAAAATGCCCACTTCTCTGATTTTGACCCTTATACGCATCGACTGGCCATTTTACTTATTAAATCTAATCCATGAATAAAGATACCGGAAGTAGAAAATTATTATTTTAAAATTGTATAAAACAGTTTCTTGCTCAATAATTACGTTGACAGGTACAAATTAGACGAAAATAAATATGAATTATAATATACAAATTATGTCTATTGCAAATGGCTTTTTAAATGAATAATTGAGTTTTGATAAACCCATTATATACTTTAGAAATTGGAAATTTAAATAAATTAGAAGCTTAACAGTTATTAATATGATTTTTATTTTAATAAGAATGGGTACGTAATAAGAATAATTGATTTATAATGATATACATACATAAATGTATATTTTAATTCATAATTTAACCAAGATTGTTATACCAAAATTTAAATTTATTTTTGGGTCATTTTTACAAAAACTTTTGTCACAAAAGAAACGTAACCTGCAATTTTATTATTAAAAAGTGTATATTTCGACATCCTAAATAACCTATGCCGATGTTAATATTGGCAACCCTGTGCTAACAAAAAGGTGGGTCAAAAATTGTAATTTTTTTCTTTTTTTCCAATTTATCTCGAAAATTGAAGGTTGTATAAAAAAAAGTTTCAAACAAAAGTTGTAGATAATTTAATTACCTATCGATTTATTTATATAAAGTTATAGATAGCATTACTAGTGATCGAGATATAATTTTTTTTCCCAAAAAATGACATTTTTCTTTGTTTAAAGTAAAACAATATTTATTTAAAAACTGTTATCTCAAAATTTACGATATAAATAGATATTATTTATCCAAAAAAAGCATGTTAAATCCACAATCTATGTGAAAATTTATTTCAAAGTTTCGACCTTTATTTTCCGCTCCCCTAATTAAGACACAGCAACCATTTTTACAACAACTAACCAGTGGCGCTACATATATCTTCATTTAAACAAATCGATAGATAATTTAATTGTCTACAACTTCTGTTTAAAGCTTCACTTTTTGAAATAAACTTGAAAAACCGAAAGAAAAGACTATTTTTGATCCACCATTTTGTTACCATAGAGTTGCCAATATTAACATCCAGATATGTTTTCGAAGAGGCCCAAATATACACTTTCCAGTAATAAAATAGAAAGTTACATTTTCTTTAAAAAAAGTTTTTTTTGTCTAATTTTCATAGACTATTTTTAATTTAAAAAAATATATATTATATGCATTTTTTGATTTTCATTGTTTCTCTGCTGGTTGATTTCCTTTTTTAATTCGAACATTCCTTTTAACTTGGCAATATCTTTAGTTTTTTAATTTATTCGACTGTGCATTAAATTCTTTACTTTTCATAAAATATTGTTATATTTGGTTTTTGCTATAATGGCTATTTTTTTGGTTACTTTTAAACAAGTATTTTTTAGTAAAGTATTATTTTTAATATGTGCATTTGTGATTTGCGATCATTCCTGATTGAGAAACGACTGAATATACTGTTACATGGTGGACCATAACTTTGTAAAAAGGATATAATTTATTTTGATGTATTTCCACACAGGGGTGGATCCAGCCTCTTTCTTTGGGGTGGGGTGGTGATATCACAAAAGTACAGTTTGGCAAGCGAAAGTAATTTGTTGACGGGAGGGGAGACACCAGAAACATTCCAATTTCTAGTGTAAAAAGCAGCAACGGGTCTATTTTTCTGAATATGAAGCTCTTATAGAGGAGGGGGGTGCCAGCAGCATACACATTCCTAGTATAAGAGGCAGAATCGGGTCTATAGTTCAATTTAATTTGAGCAAAGTACACCTTATAGTGTGTCCTTGGTGATTTACCTTGTTTGCGCTTGCTTTTATATATTATTTGAGATTAGTGAGATACCCAAAAGATATGCCTTCCACCTCCATATTTATTCCAAAATCGTTAAACCAAGGCATTTTTCCTCAACGAAAAACTTATTAAGATGAATGTTTATGTTGCATTAAGATATCAATATATAGATAATAATGTTAGAAGCTCTGTTGAGATGTGTTCCAACATGACAGGAGTTGGAAAATACACTATATACCCGATACTGAAAGAGAAAAAAACGACTGGAATTGAAGAACTCCCAAGCTACATTCGATCACAGGCAGACGAAAAACGTCGTTGGAAGAAGAGATGAAAACTGCAATAAAAGGAGTTGTACAAAATTTTAACTAAAATCAATGAATAATACGATTTACCTGAAATTAAAAGATCTGAGCTCTGGAAATTGTTCAGAGAACTTAATTTTTGCTGGAAAATACCAGATAGGAAATCTGTTCTTATAGATCGTCCAGAAAATGTCCGTTGGAGAAGGAAATATCTCTCTTAAGTATAAGATAGAGTTGCTAGAAATAACACAACTTACAAAATTAGTAATTTAATTGAGCTTTTGAAAGATTTTTTTGAATAAAGTTACTGCGAAAATTGGAAAAAATCCATATAATAAAAGAATCAAACAAAATGTGAAAACTCGATCTCATGATCGGTGAGATAGAGGAACCAATTATAATTAATTTAAGCGAAGATAGCTTCATTGACTTTGATTACGAATTAGATACGTAATGTTTACCAGTGTAAACACAATATATTATTTAAATTTTTGTTTTTCTTGTAATTAATTGTTTACTGTTGTTTAATTATTTTTTATTTTTTTTATTAATTTTTGTTTTAGTGTGTCTCACTCTTGAATTTTATATATTTAATTCCATTTAGCCGTAATTTTTTTATTATTTTATTATTGTATTTGTGTCTTTTTCTTGTGTAGCATTAACACGTTTATTTTATTTTTTTAGGGCTATCGGATTTCCATATTAAATTAAGATGTCAGTGCAATAGAAATAGAAATAAGTAAATTGTAACATATAAAAATTAATTACATTTGAATCCCTAGTGTTTAATTGTAATTCTGCAGATGGTTTAAGAAATAAATAAATTGAAAAGTCAAATGTCCTAAAAATGTTTTTAATTAATAATAATAAAATGAACCATAGCCCCAAAAAAATTTTAATATATATGGAAGAATTTATTTTTTTATATATGTTTAACTTCTCGTATTTTTGACAATGGGTATTTTGTAAATATTTAAATTATAACTTAGAATTTTTTGAGAGAATAAGGCAACGTTTGAGTCTGAATGTGTCTAAAACGGTTTCTAAGCCAAAATTTACAATAATAATAAATATACCGTTGTGATTTGCTAAATGTGTCAAAATTATCTACATTTTGTAATGTATGTCAATTATTAAGAAATCATAAGAAATAAAATAATATTATAAAAACTGTTTTATTTAAGTTTATTACCGAAATAATATTTTATGCCAAAAATACTTAGAGAAAAAAATAAACCTTTTTCCGACGCCTATGACAAGGATTAAAATCCTTTTTAACACTTCATACTTCCAAATATCTATTGTTATCCAACCCAAATGGTCCATTATTATAGACCGGTACTTTTCATTATAAAATTTGTAACCCATTCCTATGAAAAATATATTTGTCTAACAGATTTTGCCAAAGACACCGGACTAAAAAGCACAGGTAGTTTGCGAAGAAAAAAAGGGTAAAAAATGATTTATTACTCTCTCTAATTCTTGAATAAGCTATAGTATAAGAAGCAAAATCGGGTTTATTTTCCAGAACTCTAAGCTCTTGGAGGAGGGGGCGTTCGCCCCGACCGCTCCCCCCTTGGATCCGCGCCTGTTTCCACATCAAATTAAAATTAAGTTAAATGTGACTTACGTAAGCTAAAACTGAATTAAGGGATATCAATTCATAAATTTTTAGTACACGAATATATATCTCAAAGAACAATCACAAAACCCTCATTTTCAGAAATTTTGATTTTATAACAGAAAAAATATAATTTATTTATTATTTTCCATATATATATATATATATATATATATATATATATATATATATATATTACAAGCAGTAACTTTTATAATTTTATGTAAGTTAAAAGTGTATAATTACGAAAGATATTAAGTCATGATCTATTCAGTAAGTTCTTTCCCGTCACCCTGTCCAAACATTTTAGTTTTTACATGAATTTCTTTATCGTCTGGAGTAAAATTTTCCCTTATAAAAATTTAAAAACTGATCATTATTTTATGACCTTTCATATGGAACTTAATAATTTTTTGTTGCTTTGATCCTTTATCGTTGTATATTTGGTTTCGTAAGATGTTTAATATAATGTTTTATGTATCAAATTCCAACTTCAATATATTGATTATAGCAGAGAAAGATGAGCAAAATTTAATACATCCTAATGGATTTTAATATAGATAACGATCTCTTCAAACATCAATTATTCTTTTAATCATTAAACTAATATTGCCCAGACTGTTTTAGAGTTCATAAACCCTATTAAAGCTAATCAAATTTTAATTAAATTGAAACTTCAAAGAAATATGCATATGTGCACGAATGCAATTCGAAGTTTCTCGATCAATAAGGAGTTTTGTTTCGTTTCACGTTATGTAGTCAGTATATCGCATACGTTAAGATAATTATGAATTTTACAGTAATACAGGCACAGCAGAACAAAAATAATCAGTAAGCTAACTTGGTTTCTAAAAATTTAACCATAAATCTAATTCAGGTAACAGGTTCCATTTTAGTAAAGCGATATTATTAGGAATTTTACATCTTTACAAGCTTTACATTGCAAATTTTGTATATACCGTAGAATTTTTTACAAACATATATTTTTGGAAAGTAGTTTATAAAAATGATATTGCGTATGGTACTATCTATGTCTCCTTGAATTTTAATTAAAGACAGTGTGACAGGGAAACCCTATAGCCAGGACTCCAAATGCTTGAAAACCCTACTTTCCAAAAAGGATAATGTTAGTTCACATATTATTATATATATCCTTTCCGTGCTAGAGGTTGCACAGTTTGAAACAAATTGCTACAGAACACAATTTATCCTATTCTACCACCATCGAGATGATGGCTTACCTGTACCACCATACCGAGAAGAAAGTCAAAACTTACCCTCCCCGCTACAGTGATACGGCATAGGTACATGTTTCGTCTCTACTAGACTCATCAGAGTGCCAACATGTACCTTTCTGTGTAAAGGACAGATCGGCAGTACAACGGCATATGGTGGATATATCTATTGCTATTTCATCTCACCCGGAGGAATCCGTGAAAGCCGCATAAACATATATTCGCCATCCGGCGGGAGGTCGACGAAGCCGCGTTCAGTGTTGCATGCTTCTTTCTGATCTGTCCTTTGCACAGACAGGTGCATGTCGGTACCCTGATGAGTCTAGTAGAGACGAAACATGTACCTCTGCCGTATCACTGTAGCGAGGAGGGTAAGTTTTGACTTTCTTCTCGGTATGGTGGTACAGGTAAGCCATCATCTCGATGGTGGTAGAATAGGATGAATTGTGTTCTGTAGCAATTTGTTCAAACTGTGCAACCTCTAACATGGAAAGGAGATGATTGGAATGAAGTTTACATTTGCTGTTCGCATTTTACTTCATCAATACACGGAGCTGCATATAGTTGTATGTTTGCTGAATGTGATTTCAGCACTACAACGGCACAATGTGGATATATCCACTGCTATTGCATCTCACACGGAGGAATCTGTGAAAGCCGCATGAACATATATATATATATATATATATATATATATATATATATATATATATATATTATGCCAAAAACTACTGTAGCTGTCAACACTAAAAAATTATGACAAAAAAACAATTTTCAATGTAGGTAAAGTGCCCTCTAGCGGCAAACAATCAATGTGAATTGTTACCAAAATGATGAAGCGCAGAAGACTTAGCCCATCTTTCAAATATTAGTCAAATCGGTTTTCCTGTAAGCGAGTAATTCAAAAAACAAAAAATAAAAACTTGAACTTGGACGGCTTGTAACTCGAAAACGAATGACATTTTGAAAAAAAAATTATATGAAGCTCTACCCTTATTTTGTCAAGTAGAATCACCCCCTTAAGTTTCGTGATCGATTTTTGAATCACCCTGTATATATATATATATATATATATATATATATATATATATATATATATAATGCACAAGTTGACCTTCTCTTTTATCCACCAGATTTGCAGACTCATTTAATATGTTTGAAATACCATGGGAATAATATTCGGTATTTTTATATAAAATTGTAATTGTAAATAGTGGTAATTTCCTGTAATTTTTTTTCGGAAAAAAACATTTTTTTTTTGTATATGAATCTAAAATAAAAATTGTATCACGAAATTAAACATAATCGTGTGTTTTTTTACCCAACCTTTCATTTTCACTTTTGACTCGTTGTTAATAAAATTAACCAGGAATTTGAAGAAAAATATTTTAAGAATATATTCCCTTTTTATTTATAAACTGTCATTTAAGTGTCTTTTCGAAAATACGAATAGTTTCAATAAATAAAAATTTTAAAGAAAATTATTTTCAGAACAAATTTTTCAAAAAACGTCTTTTCCTGAAATAGATATGTTGACATCCTTGCTTGTTTACAGATAATAAATCATCCCCTAAGTATACACCCCTAAAAAATCACATTAGAAAAAGAGGTAGATAATAAAATAAATCTTTTAGATATCACCATTACAAAAATAACCAACACTTAGTCCTTTGACATTTACAAAAAACCTACTTTCACTGACTTCACTATCCCACCCAGGCGCGGATCCAAGGGGGGGTGGTGGGGGCGATCGCCCCCCCCCCCCAAGAGCTTTGAGTTTAGGAAAATGAACCCGATTTTTCCTCTTATACTATAGTTTATTCAAGAACTAGAGAGAGTAATAAATCATTTTTTACCCTTTTTCTCTTCGCAAACTACCTGTGTTCTTTAGTCCGGTGTTTTTAGCAAAATTTGTTAGACACATATATTTTTCATAGAAATGGGTTAGAAATTTTATAATCAAAAATACCGGTCTATAATAATAGACTAAAACGTAGGATTATTCTCTCAAAAAATTCTGAGTTATAATTTAAATACTTACAAAATATCCATTGTCAAAAATACAAAAAGTTAAACATATATAAAAAAATAAATTCGTCCATATAATAGTAAAATATTTTTGGGGCTATCGGTCATTTTATTATTAATTAAAAACATTTTTAGGGTATTTGACGTTTCAGTTTATTTATTTCTTCAACCATCTGCAGAATTACAATTAAACACTAAAAAGGGATTCAAATGTAATTACTTTTTTTATGTTGTAATTAAAATTAGATCTACTTATTTTTATTTCTATTGTACTGATATCTTAATTTAATTTACTTTTATATATGGAAATACGATAGCCCCAAAAAAATAAGATAAACATGTTAATTCTACACGCTTAAGAAAAAGACACAAACACAATAATAAAAAAATAAAAAACTTATGGCTAATTAGAATTAAATATATATAAAATTAAAGAGTGGGACACACTAAAATAAAAATATATAAAAAATAGAAAAACATATAAACAACATTAAACAATAAAATACAACAAAAACAAAAATTTAAATAATAAATTGTGTTTACACTAGTTAACATTACGTATCTAATTCCTAATCAAAGTCAGTGAAACTATCTTCGCTAAAATTAATTATAATTGGTTCCTCTATATCACCGATTATGAGATCGAGTTCTCACATTTTGTTTTATTCTTTTATTATATGGATTTTTCCCAATTTTCCGCAGTAACTTTATTCAAAAAAATCTTTCAAAAGTTTAATTAAATTACTAATTTTATTAATTGTGTTATTTCTAGCAACTCTACCTTTTAGTTGAGAGAGATATTTACGTCTCCAACGGACAGTTTCCGGACAATTTATAAGAACAGATTTTCTATCTGGTTTTTCCCAGCAAAAATTAAGTTCTCTGAGCAATTTCCAGAGATCAATTCTTTTAATTTCAGATAAATTGCGATCTTCAATGATTTTAGTTAGAATGTTGTAGATGGTTGGGATCTGCTTCTCATAATAAAGTGTATATACAACCCCTTTAATTGCAGGTTTCATCTCTTCTTCCATCGAGGTTTTTCGTTTGCCTGTAATCGAATGTGGCTTGGGAATACTAAGCATTCCATTAGTATTTTCTCCTTCAGTATTCGGTACATAGTAGATTTTCCAACTCCTGTCATGTTGGAACATATCTCAATAGAGCTTTTAACATTATTATCTAGATATCGATATCTTAAGGCATCATAAACATTCATCGTAATAAGGTTTTTCGTTGAGGAAAAAATGCTCTGGTTTAACGATTTTGGAATAAATATAAAGGTGTAAGCCACATCTTTTGGGTATCTCACTAATCTCAAATATTATATAAAACAAACGCAAACAAGATAAATCACTAAGAAAAAACTGTAAGTTGTACTTTGCTCACTGACAGAAATTAAATTAAACTATCAGAAATTCTATGTTGCAGTAAATTTATAAAATATATTTAAATATAATGAAATATAATTAGATTTACGGTAGTTCTCAGTTACCTGCGGCACTGGAGCAGGTACGTTAGAGGTTTCGGTAAGAGTTTTATTACTCTCTCTAGTTCTTGAATAGAGTATAGGAGTCTGCATGCTTGCGATCGCCCCCCCCCCTCCCAAAAGCTTTGAGTTCAGGAAAATAGACCCCATTCTCCCTTTTATATTAGAAATGAGTATGTGCTTGCACCCCCCCCCCCCCCCGTTGACAACTTGTTTTTCTTGCTACACTGTACTTTTGTGATATCACCGCCCCCCCCCCCAAAGGGAGAGGCTGGATCCGCCCCTGATCCCACCACACCCAATACACCCTCTATCTCATAAACTCACAAATTTAATAGAAAGTAATTTTATTTTGGAAAAAAAAACATTGATGATTTGTATATAAATTTAAATTGTGAATAGTGGTTATTTGTGTTCTTTTTTAAGGAAAAGAACAGTGGTTATTTGTATATAAAATTATATAAAAAATTTTTCCCGAAATTAAAAACAATTGTATGACTTGTGGCCCTTTTTTGATATCCATCCATGGCTCTTTTTGTTCATTAATAAAACTAGGAAGGAATCTGAAGAAAAATTCTTCAAAAATATTTTCTTCTTTGATATTTATAGTGTCATTTCAAAAGTAAAAATAGTTTTTTTTTTCACAATAAACTTTTCAGAAAACATCTTGTTCTGGTATGGATGTGTTGAGCGATATTCTTGCTATACAGGTAACGAAACCAACTTAGAAAAGACGATAAATCTTCTCGTCAGTATACACTACAAAATAAAATTCACAAAAAAAAAGAGATACATAATAAAATAAATTTTTTAGATAACACTATTACAAAAAAAAACAATAATCGTTCTTTTGACATTTACAAAATACCTACTTTCGCATTAAAATCCTTACAAAAACTGTCACACTTATTTAATGCCAAAGACAAAATTTCCTCTTTAAAAGAAATTTATGTACTGAATTATTCGGATTGTAATAGCAATTACATCAGAAAAAAAGGAAAAATATTTCCAAACCCGGTTTAAAAATCACGAGAGCGCATTTTTAGTGAAAAAACAGAATTCGAATTTCATAGAAACAGACTATAGTTTCCCAGATGCTTACAATATTCAAATTTTGCATACCATACCTGAAAGTATAAAGTCTAATATCCGAAGTGCTATAGAAATTTACAAGTGCTATAAAACCAGCAAAATTTAATTTCTTTACAAACAACCATACCTAGAAATTACCCATTATTCTATGTTCTTCCTAGATAGTAAAAAATGTGCAAGCTAAATTATCCCAAAAAATGTGTGTTTTAAAGTATACTTTTGATAATGTAAAAATGTTACAAAACTGCGGTAAGCCAATTTTTTGGTAATAATTTTCAATCAAGTACAAATAGTTTGGTTTTAGACGTGTGTACATGCAGTGCAAAATTTTCACTGTATAGCACAATCTATAACAAATAAAGAGTCGAAAAATCTCGCAATCCTTGCCCTAATCGAAACGTTGTTATTATTAACAAATAATAAATGGAAGTTTGACGAAATCATTAAGTTAACAAAATCGTCGTCTGGCGCTGTTTTAAGGTCCCCAGTATATGCCAGTTTATTATTGCACATGTGATATCCAAAAACTCCCTAATCCTATTAGATATTGGGAGACTTAACTCTATTTCAAAATTAATTAGTGCAAGTAGTTTTTTAACAAACAGTATGAGAGTTTCAGTGTCAAAGAAATATTTAATAAATAATCTTTATTAAATAATTTTTACGCTGCTAAAAAATAAAAACAACAATAAAGTAGCAACTGATTTGACAATAGCATATTATTTAAAGAACTCGTAATCATAGCTATTACTTAATAGAATGGTAATAGCCACTATATTTAAAAGAGTACCACACTTTCTGTATACAGAGTCTTAGACAAGAATGATGGTGTGATGATAGCCTACGAAACAAAATCATGGTGTACAAATAAGACAGAGGAAAGTGAGAAAAAATTAATAGAGTGCCAAGACTGGAGACATGAACATAACGATTACGATAGAGACACTATGAATAAATAAAAGTCTCAGAATGTGAAGGATTTCACTCTTGTCGGAAAAAAGAAAAGTTTCTACAAGTCTGATTCAGTGTTTCACTTACTAAACCTTCATTCCTTCCAAAACTCTGACTCCTCTGGACTCCAACTAGCTCCCGTCCATGAAGGAGGCAAAAAATTAAAAAGCTTCGATCCGGTTATTCTCTTAAGCGGCAAAAAAACCTATGGCATCAGAAACACCAAAGCCATGCAAGACTTTCAAAATACTATATAAAAAAAGGTAGAGCAAGAACCCAAATGTATTAGCAATAAAACGCATTTTTTAAAATTTTATATTATGTAGCATTAATGGTAAGGATTGACACAAACAGACAAACCAAGCTACTTAATCACATCAAATCTTTTACAAGTGCAATATCCTGTTAATTTTACATGACACATGATATATCTTTCATAATTTTCATCAACATTCTTTGCAAATCAGACTTAATAAAGACTCGTACCAACCGCATTTACCCTTAAGTATCGTAGCATGACTGGAAGCAATATATTAACTTACTTAAGGCAAAAGCAGATTGATATCGTCTATTTGTGCTATGTTCTTTAATCAACAAAACCATAATTAATATTCAACATTAAAACTAACAATAAAAGCAGAGTGGTTTTCAAGGCCCTAAGGAAAATAGAGTCTTAAATATAACGTGTTAACAGGGTATTTAAAATAATGACTCTATAACTATTAAAGCAGAAACTTATGAATAATCGATGGTTATTCTCAATGCATAAAGAACATTTGCAAATTGCTTTAAATCAGAAAAAATAGTTTGTTACCTATGCATGCTATATCTGTTAAAAATACGTTTGTAACTTTTTTTGATTTATTAATAACATTTATTGTTCACAGATCGTGTGTTATACTTTGGTATACAGGGTGTTCGAAAAAAGTTTGATGACACTCTTTTGACGTCAAAATAGGTTGATTTAAGCCAACTAATTAAGTACAGAAATCAGTTGACGAACGCAAAAATTAATTCTTCTAAATCTATAGTTGAAACTAATATAAATTGCCGAAAAAAGCTATGGCTTTTTTGAATGAAATTCAACCCAAAAATTAATCAGACAAAATTAAACAATTAGAACGTGCAAACAGTACAATAATTAATAATAGTGTTAAAATTGCCGAAGAATTTAACGCATATTTTAGTAAGGTGGGAAATAATTTGGCATATAAAATTTCTGAAACTCAAAGAAATTTTACTGAAGAAGAAGGCACCTGGAATTGATGGTATAAAGCCTGAAATCCTAAAGAAATATTCCACCTACATAGCTAAGCCTCTGGCGTTTCTCATAAAATTTTGACAGGAATCTTTCCTAAAGCCTCTAAAGTAGCAGTTATTAAACCACTATTCAAGGGGGGTAGTAGAGATAATGTAAGTAATTACCATCGAATTTACTCTAAATCAAATTTATCTAAGGTTTTTGAGAGGATTCTTAAGATTCGATTTACTGATTTTTGTTGACAGATACGCATATATATCTGAGAAACAGTTTGGGTTTCGTGTTGATGTGTCAATGAGGGATGCTATTGCTCATTTAACAGGAAAAATTTACGGGGCATTAGATGTAAGTGAACCGGTTATATGCATCTTCGTTGATCTAGCAAAAGCATTTGACACGGTTAGTGATTCGGAGCTATTAAGAACATTGAGAAACGTGGGTTTTAGAAGATTTACGTACGAGTTAATCAAAAGCTATCTAATTGATCGATGGCAATATGTCGCCATTGAAAATATTATGAGCAGCGGTCAACGGGTTGCCTTTGGGGTACCCCAAGGAACAGTTCTTGGCCCATTGCTTTTTACATCATATGTTAATGATATATTTTAAAAACCTCTTAGCGGAGATATTATTAGTTTTGCTGATAATACCGCAATATTCTACCAATGTTCTAGTTGGCTAAAGTGTACTATAGAATCCGATTTCAGTTGTGTTTCTATACCATCCACATTAAGATGCTGAAGATTACTGTGGGTGGTAATTTTTATGTCTTTAACTGAAGGGGTGAATAATTTTTTACGTACTATATTTATTGGCAAACCTACATCTTGCTTGCTAAACTTTCTGCTTGACAGAAACAGAATTCTGACCTGTCAAATGACATTTTCTGTAAAATAATCGGTCTTAGCGAATTTTATTTACTCTTTTGGTGGCATTATTATTCTTTTGAAATTTCAAGACGATTTTTACTTTGTTATATAATTTTACCTTAGATTTTTTTGTGAGCAAGTAAATACACAATAGCCATTTGTTTTAAAAAAATTATTTTGAATATTTTTACTCACACTGAATACATTCACTTATGTTTATACGGACAATTTATTCTTAGACTCCCTCTAGTGTTAGACAAAGTAAATAATATTATACGTAATGCCTTAAATAAATAGTACTTCAAGATTTTTAAATATTTATGGCATTTTGTCGATTATCTTAGCCTTCTAAAGCATATAGTTATCACCTTTTCTCAATGGTGATTTCTCATTTTCTTAAATTTAAATATTTTGTTAAATAATTGTTAGATCTGAAAGTTTTTGGATTGTGAACAACCGATATTAAACCTGAACATTTCTTAATCCAAAATTGTAACTCTAAATACCATTCGATATAGTAATTTCACAACAAAATGTAAAATTTAATCAAAATCACATATGGTCATAATAAATCCGCCATTTTAGATGTACACATTTTGAGATTTTTACTTCTAATTCATGAAAAGCAATCCTAAAAACCCTCTGGGAACGAGGGGATTACGAAATTATCTAAAAAATGGAATCAATAATTGAATTTATTCGTTTTTCTAAAAATATACCACTATTTGGTTTTTAGAAGTGTTTCCAGTTCTTCCTAACAATTTATTTTGGCCATATTTACTCGTATATAAAATTTTATGCTTGCCTGAAAAAAGTGCAGTATTGATTCCATTTTTAACCGACTTCTAAGAGAAGGAGGTTCTTAATTGATCGATTTTGTATTTTTTTTATGAATGCACACAATCGATGTAATTCGGAGTAATCGACTCCGGAATGGTGGCACCGATTTGAATGAAATTTTTTACGTTATGTTCATGAAGTTGCTGCGGTGGTCCTATATTTTTTTGAACGAAATTGGTGCAGTAAAATTCAAGATGGCGCTGACAATATGGCGGCCAAAAAAATTATTTTTGTCCGATTTTCTCCAAAATTGATATGGGGGAATTTTCAGGGCCATATCAACGAATCTGAAATTATTTTCAAAAAAATTTAATAAGGTGGGTCCAATATGGCGGACAAAAAAATTAAATTTTTTCCGATTATCTCCAAAATTGATGTGGGGGAGTTTCTGGGGTCGCACATAACGAATCCAAAATATGTTTAAAAAATTCAATATGGCGGATTCAATATGGCGGACAAAAAAATCGATTTTATTCGTATTTGTATTTCAAATATGCAGTTTATTTTTTACAATTATTTGGATGATAAGATTTAATATGAGGGACTAAAAATTTTACACTTTCCGATTTTGTCTTAAATTGATATTGCGGTGTTCTTGGGGCACATACAAACTTAATGTGCAGTATAAAATATACTCTAAGATCACAGAATTTTTAGTGGTTCATTTTAGGGTGATTTACAACTTTGGATAAAATGGGTACTTCTGGGAAACCTTGCGAGGTACACTAATTTCGATTGGTACTTAGTTCAAATAATTTATGGATATCATAATAAATTCACAACTAAAAATTGAGAAATAAAATTTTTATAAAAAAATTGAACCGACTTCTAAAAGTGTGCTAAAAAGTGAAAAATAACTATAAATTTTTATATAAAGTTGAAATTTTTGAAGTCGGCGCCAAACTAATACCTGACAACATGTGGTCGCGTAAACAGATTATAAGTACTTTATTTGTACTTGCTTTCAAAATTGGTACTAGGGGGCTTTGAAAGGTTGAGATTTAGAATATATTAAGACGTTGGGATTATTTTTTTTTGAAATTCAATATGGCGGATCCAATATGGTAGGTTGAAATTTTAACCTTATTTGTATTTTTTCAGATTTGGTATTTGGGTGTTTTCGGGGACGTGTATTACGAATATGAAGTTAATTTTTTACAACTATTAGGTTAATAAGATACAATATGAAAGACTAAAAATTTTATATTTTCCGATTTTGTCTAAAATTGATATTGCGTGGTTCTTGGGGCATATACAAACTCAATATGCAGTATAAAATATACTCTAAGAATCGAAAAATTTTTGGTGGTTCATTTTAGGGTGATTTACAACTTAGGATAAAATGGGTACTCCTTGCCACCTTGGAATGTTTGAGAGGTACACTAATCTCGATTGATACATACTTCTAATAATTTATGGATATCATAATGAATTCACAAGTAAAAATCGAAAAATAAAATTTTTATAAAAAAATTGAATCGACTCCAGAAGTGAGCTAAAAAGTGAAAAATAACTATAAATTTTTATATGAAATTGAAATTTGTGAAGTCGGTACCAAACTAATACCAGACAAAATGTGATCGTGTAAACAGATTAAAAATGCTTTCTTACCATAATTCAGAAATAATTTGGCGCGGTCCTTAAAAATATCAATGTCATATAAATATTTATAGTTATTTTTCACTTTTTAGCACACTTTTAGAGATCGGTTCAATTTTTTTATAAAAATTTTGTTTAACATTTATAAAAAAATATGATTAACAAATTTAGATAGTCTTCTTATTCTTAAATTTGACACTACAATTGACAAATCTCCAAACTAATTTCTAGTTATACGTCTTTTTATAATTCCTTTACCCCTCACCAATTTCCTTCTATTCCAACAAAGATATTTTTAACAACATACCCTAAAATTTTAAATATATTCAAACCCAAATACTTCATTAATCAACTCAAGGAAATGAACCTCAACGCCCATGCTTCCGATTGTTTAAATTTAAAAACGACCGTATAATTTTAACTTTTAATCAAGCAAGCTAATGATGGGTAGAATAAATTGATCATTGTACATAATGCAATATTGGTATTAAGGAATTAATAAGCCACAGTAGTAAACCGGTTTTATGTTCTCGGTACTAGAGATTAAAATGATTTACTCGATATGTACGGTGTTAAAAATCATCCGAAACGAAAGAGGAGCTTCCATATATGTTACACGGCTAATTACAATTTCATAGAACATCTATTGTAGGTGTTATATTGAACTGTTAATTAGGCTATGTTAGTCTAGACTTCTTAATATAAATACAGAGTGTCTGTAAATAATATTAGGGGATTTAGGGTGTAGTTGCAAATTGTTCTACTATTGCATTAAAGAGAGGAAACTACCACAAGGAATTCAATGTAATAAAAACAATAGAAACAAATTATGTTTACAATTCCGATCTCATAAAGAAACTTGTTAAAAATGAAAAACACAGAAAGAATTGTTAACAATTTTACGTATGGAATAATAGCAAAAATAGTAAGGACAGAACATCTACGACACTGGATGAAAGAGGCGCCAAACTGGGAGAACTGGAGAAGAATTGTTTGTCCAAAACTGGACTGTGGGAGGCTGAAAGAAAAAGGCATCTTATTATAAGCTAAAGAAATATCACATTTTACACACACAAAATTATCCTAACAACTGAGATAAAATTAAAGCTCTGTTACTCGCTAAAATAGTGTTTTGTATTATATTGTGATAGATATTTACCAGAGCTTACTTTACGTAAAGGAATAGTCTCCAGTGGTAATAGTTTTAATTCAGAAATACCGATTATTTAGTTTAAAGAAACCATACACAGGTTGTTGTTGTTAGGTACGGCAATGTCGAGTAGTGTACTTCGCCTAGAAATTTTATCTGTTAGCATAATGTCTCGTCTATTATGAGCAACTGTCTAATTCATTAGAACTGTTCGGTCCCAATATAACTTGAACTCGTTATTCTCAGGAATATGCTCCGGATTGTTTTTGTAATAACGCTCTTTTCCTACCTACAATAGGTTTACCTTATCTGCTAACTCTTGGTGGAGTATCTTAGCGGTTGAGTCGTGTCTTTCCTTTTACTCGGTAGCGGCAAACGCTTGGCATCCTCCAGTTATGTGCTGGATTGTCTTTGATGTTCGACAGCCATATCTACATTGGTCATTTTCTATTGAGGGATCTCTAATGATGAACTTCCGATAGTTCTTCGTCGGAATAACCTGGTCTTGGATAGCTAAAAAGAAGTCCTCCGTTTCCGGAAATATCTGTCCCAAAATTAACCAGTTGTCGACATTGACCTGATTGACCTCATTTGGATGCCGTCCATGAAATGGCTTCTGTTGCCAAGTTTGCAACTTCTCTTGGTCTGTTTGGTGTCCGCTAACCTGTGAAAATATGAACGTAAGTTTATTATTTGTTGGTCGAGCTGCTTACCAATATCCACCAATCCGCTTTCTCCTTGATGTCTTGGAAGCATTATACGTTCAATAACACTCCAAGGGTGATGTTTTTGTACTTTTGCTAGGAGTGGTCTTATTTTTCTTTGCAGATTTAGGATGTCCATCCTGCTCCATTGTACAATTTTAAAAGAGTAGCTAAGTGCACTGCAAGTGTACGTGTTGAACGCTTGGTTACATATGACAGAGTCAACAATCGATTGTTCCTTGCATCCTATTGCTCCCCTCGTGCATCCTTTCTGTTAAGTTGCAACGATGTTATTTTTCTCACAATGTGCATAGATGTATTGGGTCAAGCAGGGTCAAACAGTGTGGGAAGGCAAGTGATTGGCTTATAATTAGTTGGGTCATGTGTGTTGTGTTAGTGCTTAGACAAAAGATAGATAATACCTTCGGTCAAGCACAATAGCATTTTTGCTGGGTTAAGAAAATCATCATTAATAAGATCAGCCAGTTGAGGGTGCACACACCAGAATTTCTTGAGCCAGTAGTTATGGATTCCGTAGGAACCTAGAGGGAGAGTTTAGCTTACGGTAGAAGGCCTTTTCTGAACACCGCATTGTCTCGTTTCAGGTTATTGCTGGTCTTGTATTTCTTTAGCTGTCCTGCAACAGCGGAGAGCTTCTGTTTCAGCGTGTCGAGGCATTGTTGAACCGTACCATTCTTTGGATCGTATTGCGAATGGTGCCGGGCTCGATTTATTATTTATTCAACTCGTCTTTGAAGTTTACTTGTTCTCATGCCCCTAATATACTCCGTCAGCTGTCCTTTATCTTTTCGAAGATCTTCGATTTTGTTATTTAGCCGTCTCTCCCATGGTGGAGTGTTGAGTTCCGTTCTTGCTGATCGGAGCTCTATTGTAATCTTAATTTCTAAAGCTCTAGCTATCGCAATCGCAGCACAATAAATTGTCGTATGTAAGGACTCCAGAGTTTAGGCCTCTGAAACATAAGCTGGCAAAATTCGATTCTTCATAATGTTCAACATGATACCCAGTTTTTTAGATGAATTAATTTTTGGCAGTTCCAGTCTACATAACGGCTTGGTTCCATTATACTCCAACATCGCAGCACTCATTTCTGTTGATAGTTCCTGATAAAGAAATTCAGCGTTGTCCTGTTGGGTATCGTCATTCAGCTGTTCTTGCTGTTCTTGGACCTCGGGTTCCGGCTCTGGCTCAGGTTTAGCAATTGGATCGTCGTTATTGTCAGTGCTACTGATCTCACGTTCAACTTCCGTTATGATGGTATTAAGCCGTGTTACAGGAATTAGGATGTTTCGGAGAATAACTCTGTATTGGTCTGTTCTGACACATGCATGTGTAGATATTCCCTGGATAATTCGGCGTGAAGTTGTTGCCTGTAGCCGATCATCTCTCGTCTTATATGAATTATCCTGTAAAAAATGCGCATTATTGACTCATTAATGGGCACAGTCCATTTCATGCGTTGTCTTGGTTGTCCTGCTTGAGTGAGCTCTGGTTGAGGTTCCTGCGCAGCATCTTCGGTGGTTGAAGCTCTTGGAGTTGTTTGACCCTTATGCTGACGTATTTGTTATTGTTGTTGCTGTTGGTCTTCAGCGATGTCCTCTCTCATGCCATTGTTTGGTTGTTCTCCAACCTCGAAGTCTGGCTGTAGCCCAGGTTCTGCAATTTGGTCGTTGACTGCCCTGTGTTCATTTATTGTCAGAGATCCCCTTCTGGAGGGAATTGTTATTAATATTACGAACAACGACATTTTTATCTCAAATAATTTAGAGAAAATTTTAAATTTTCGAATATTAATTAAAAAAAACTTTTAAAAAAAGTAAATTTTCCCAACTTGCGATAACCTCAGAACAAAACTAATAAAATTAAACTTTATTTTCAGCCATTGTATTTAATTATATAATAAAAGTTAGTTACAAAATAGATAATAAACACAATACAATTACTCCGGCAGCTGAATTTCAAAATTTTAAAGTAGAAACTAGAGCTAAATCCTGCGGGTATTTCACATGACATGTGGAACAACGTTAAACAATGGACTGATATTAGTTTAGGTAAAGTTTGAAGTGTTATGTTAGACTATTATTAGGGCAATGTTGTCTAAATGAAACTCCATATTGGTAATTAGGGATATGTAATGAAGGGGTATTATAGTCGGGATTTCTTGAAGTTGATGGGAATATGGGTAGATCTGATTAGGTATAAAATTCACCGCTTAATATTTGTATTACATTAAAACGGGAATTAATGAACCAATCTATTGTTTTCTGTTGAAGAAAAGTACGTCGATGGTTTTTTTTGGAGAATAATTAGTTTTTGCAAAACTGAAAAGGTATAAACGAAACTAACCAAATTAAATATTTTTGCTTGGCCTAATAAGAGCATTATTAATATTATGCAAAAATTAAAATAACAAAATTTTATCTGTTTATGAAATAGATACCTGAATATGGAATACTAAAATTAAGCACAACGCTTCTTTTAATAAAATAAGAAATGTAGTCTGTATTTTCTAGAAAATCAGGTAAAAGATAAGAAAGAATTTAATCTACCTGCAAAAATCACATATCCAAGTAGCAAACTCTAGATCATGCTACTCATTATGCGCCCAGAGCCCACACATTGGAGATCTGACCCTCATTTGTTCTTGAGTATCTTTAGAAAAAGATCATTGACAGAACACACATTTTGCATTCGCAAAGTCAGGAGCTTCTTATTCCATGATAGAATAAGGTTCACTATCTATATCAAACTCTATTTTCAGAGTCTGCCGTATCATTATCATTCTTAGTTTTCTTTTTTGCTTAGTTTCTTTTGTTTTAATTTTTTTGCTATTTTGCTTGTAAGTTTTTTTTCTCTTTTTTTTTGCTTTCTTCTATCAAATCATTTTTTTAAGTGAAGAAGTTATTACTACTGCCACAGCATCTTTTCTGTCCCTATTAGATATCATCCTCTTTTTAATTGGGACTGGACTTCTGTCATAAGAAATATCAAATCAGGGTTGGTGCTTTCAAGTCTGGAAGTAAAAGTGATGTTTCATGTCTAAGCCTGAAAACTAATGTTTCATTTGAATTGAAGCTGTTATGTTCAGAGGCCTAGATGAGGATTCTCTCTCTCTCTCTCTTCAGATCTAGGTCTAGAAATTAAGATTTCAGTCAGATTGTTACGATCAAGGGGAGAGATCAACGATCTAGCTAAATACTGAGATTGGCAGCCGATGATCTTTTCTTAGAGAAAGGTGTTGATTTTTTAAAATATATTCTACCAAAAGACTTTTAAGATGTGTGCTCTACACTGTTTTTCTTCCTACTAAGGTAGTTGTTGATTATGTGGAGACAGTTAATGTTACTGGCATAGTCGAAACTAAGTTGTTTCGGGTACTTAAAAATATTTAGCTACATTAAAATAGCCCATTTTTTCTTTATTCCAATCCTTTCATTTTCCTTTTGAATGCAACGATACTCGAAAAATTAATATAGAATATTAGGAAAAGAAGAACTCAACCACCTAAGTTTTAGAACTCAGTTATGTAATATTTCATAATTAGAATCCTCTGACTTGGAATATTGGAATTTTTTTACCTAAATCTACCATCACAGTATTATTTCCAACTAATTAAGCAAAAAATTTATTTTTACGTATCTTGAAAAATTTTTTCGGGGGCCTCGGATTTGTTTTTGGTTTTATCTGGCTTAGTGAGTTGTTTGGAGTAGTCTTGTTGATCATATACAGGCGTGGATGCAAGGGGGGGGGTAGGGGCGAACGCCCCCCACAGGAGCTTTGAATTCTGGAAAATAGACCGATTTTACCTCTTATACTATAGTTTATTCAAGAATTAGAGAGAGTAATAAATCATTTTTTTACCCTTTTTTCCTTAGCAAACTATCTATGTTCTTTAGCCCCGTGTCTTTGGCAAGATCTGTTAGACACATATATTTTTCCTAGGAATGAGTTAGAAATTGTATAATTAAAAATACCGGTCTATAATAATGAACTATTTGAGTTGAATAATAGTAGACATTTGGAAGTGTGAAGTGTTAAAAAGGATTTTAATCCTTGTCATAGGCGTCGGAAGGAAGTTTATTTTTATCACTAAGTGTTTATGGCATAGAATATTATTTCGGTAGTAAACTTAAAATAAAAAGTTGTTATAATATTATTTTACTTCTTATGATTTCTTAATAATTCACATACATTACAAAATATAAATAATTTTGACATATTTAACAAAATCACAACTGTATTTTTATTAACTTTAATTTTTGCATAAAAACCGTTTTAGGGACATTTAGACTAAAACGTAGCCTTATTCTCTCAAAAAATTGTAAGTTATAATTTAAATTCTTACAAAATACCCATAGTCAAAAATGCAAGAAGTTAAACATATTAAAAAAATTTTCCGCAGTAACTTTATTCCAAAAAATCTTTCAAAAGTGCAGTTAAATTACTAATTGTGTAAGTTGTGTTATTTCTAGCAACTCCACCTTTTACTTGAGAGAGATATTTCTTTCCCCAACGGACAGTTTCCGGACGTTATATAAGAACATATTTCCTATCTGGTTTTTCCCAGTATAAATTAAGTTCTCTGAGCAATTTCCAGAGTTCAGTTCTTTTAATTTCAGGTAAATCCCGATCTTCATTGATTTTAGTTAGAATTTTGTCGACGGTTGGGATCTGCTTCTCATAATAAAATGTATGTACAACTCCTTTTATTACAGGTTTCATCTTTTCTTCCAACGAGGTTTTTCGTCTGCCTGTGATCGAATGTGGCTTGGGAGTATAACAATTCCAGTCGTTTTTTTCTCCTTCAGTATTCGGTATATGGTAAATTTGCCAACTCCTGTTATGTTGGAACACATCTCAACAGTTTTAACACTATTATCTAGATCAGGCATCATAAACATTCATCGTAATAAGTTTTTCGTTGAGGAAAAAATGCCTTCGTTTAACAATTTTGGAATAAATATAGAGGTGGAAGCCATATCTTTTGGATTTCTTACTAATCTCAAATAATATAAAAAAACAATCGCAAAGAAAGATAAATCACTAAGAACAGACAGTAACGTGTACTTTGCTCGCAGTAAATTTTTAAAAGCTTATAATATTTAAATATAATTAGATTTATGACAGTCCACGATTACCTGCGGCACTGGAGCAAGTACGTTGGAAGTTTCGGTAACAGTATTATTACTCTCGCTATTTCTTGAATAAAGTATAGGAATGGGTATGCTTGCGATCGCTCCCCCCCCCCCTCTCAAGAGCTCTGAGTTCAGGAAAATAGAACCGATTCTGCCTTTTATCTTACTAATGTGTATGCTGCTGGCACTCCCCTCCTCCCCCCGTTGACAACTTGTTTTTCTTGCGATAGCCGCCCCCAAAAGCTTCGAGTTCAGGAAAACAGACCCAATTCTGTATCTTATCCTAGGAATGTGTATGTTGCTGGCATCACACCCCCCCCCTCTCTTCAATAGCTTGAAATTCAGAAAAATAGACCCGACCCTGACATTTACACTAGAAATGGGACTGTTTCCGCTGTTTCCCCCCCTGTCGACAACTTGCTTTCGCTTGTCATACTGTACTTTTGTGATATCACCCCCCCCCCCCCAAGGGGAGAGGTTGGATCCGCCTCCGATCATATATACACTATTACCTTCTTGAAAGGAAAACCAGAGCTACAAAGAATGAAATAGATTATTTATGATAACATTAAACCACGATGAAAAAGTGACACTAACAGTCCTTTCTGAAGTCGGCGCTAAATTTAAAATTTATAGAAAATACCTGTGAATGAATAAAGCACCCTTAAGCTGGGCAAAAGAAATGGAACTCAAATTAAAAGCTATTCAAATTGAATTATATTAAATATAATTACCGATCCATCTTGAATTAACTTAAAAATAAACTTCAACTATTTTGATTCCAAACTTAATAATTAAATTCAGAGATATTAAATTAATTGCAATCTAAATTAGTTGTTAATATATTTGCAAGAAATTTAAATCGATATTTTGGGATTTAAGGTTGGTAATAAAGGTAAATGGTCAAATTTCGTTTTCAAAATCTTGTCATTATTCCGAAAGTAAGTAAAAGTGCTTCGAGTAGACTAACTATCATGAAAAGTAATTTAGCGTTTCTTAAGTTAGACACGTGACAATAATTTAGAAAGCAGACACGCGGACATTGACAACAAAAGACTGCCTGACGTTAATCCTTCGGACATAAGTACGGAGGTAAACCTTTAATAATCAAATTTCAAAGTTATTACTCGCCTGAAACTTCAAGCAGTTTGGACCGACTTTTTCTAGGAAAAATAAAGG
This sequence comes from Diaprepes abbreviatus, assembly GCA_034092305.1. Lineage (NCBI taxonomy): Eukaryota > Metazoa > Arthropoda > Insecta > Coleoptera > Curculionidae > Diaprepes > Diaprepes abbreviatus. The sequence continues at coordinate 1,115,727 of JASJET010000282.1, read as the reverse complement.
CGTACAGGTGTTGTATATACGAGTGACACAAGAAAAGTTTTCTCCGTAATACCAGGGTAGCGTTTAACATTTCGGGAAAAACAAATAAAAACAAATATTTATCATTAAAAATAGTTTTATTGTTTTGAAAAATATTCTCATCTATGGTCTGCACTTTTGCATGTATTTGAACCAATCCGAGAGGTATTTTTGCTACTGAGAAAATTTTATCTTATTTTAGAACAAATCAACCCCTCTTCCAGCATAGAGATTCGTCCAGCACCAAATACCACCCATCCGGTTGACTGTCAAGATATTATAAATGTCTTCTAAAGCACGGCGATCTTCTTTTTTGCTCAAATCGTTACACCAATACATACAAGTCTTTTTGAGCTATTGCCAAATTGTGCGGGATCTAACGTGAACATAGCTTCTCAACGTCCAAAGAATTTTGCAATATATTATACAAGCTGGTATTATTGATGCCCTGGGATGCCTCAATCCTACGGAATATTACATGACTATCTTGCATTATCAGTTAATGCACAGCTTCCATGTTTTCTTGCACTTCAACTGATTTTGGATGATGGTTGATGAGTAAACAATAGTTACAGTATATATAGATTTTTATAGATGCTTCCTTACTATATAAAGAATGTGTATGTCGCGATTTAACAGCCGGGATAGCTATTAAACTGAGCAGAAATGATCATATTGAGGCTCGAATCAAAAAGGCCATATGTGCTTTCTAAGCTTGCAAACGAGCTGCACATGGAGGTTCTCACCGAGAGTGTTATTTTGGATACACATTACTGTGATCCGCTTCATGATCACATACACTGCTATTGAATGGTGGCCTAGTACAACAAAGCGCAAACATTGTCTTCAGTTTGACAAAGTTCAAAGAATAGTTTATGTCTGAATAATGACTGCGATGAGGACTGGCGCGATTAGGTCTCTGGAGGTCCTAGTGAACGTACCTCCTCTTCACTTATAATTAGAGAACGAGGCTATGAAGGCTTTATATTGTCTTACTTGCTTAGAGCAACTCGGAACAGGAACGGACGGCTACTGAAGTGTCCGGGAAAGCACTGTAGAGAGATGTCCATCACTCTCCATGCAAACAGATTACATGACGCCACTCTCGAAGCCTAACCAGTCTCTTGAGATACTGTTTCCAAGTAGAGAGAATTGGGAGAAGGAGCAAAATCTTCCAAAAAACGAATCCTGGTGGTTTACATATGGATCTCGAGGAGATGAAAGTCCTGCAGCCGGAGTTTTAGACAAGAGCACGAGAGTCAAAGAATTCTACTCTCTCGAATAACATGCAACGATCTTTACAGCAGAAATTTATGCAATTCTACAGCGTGGCCATCTTTGTGAGGGGAACATAAACAGAAATAGGGTAATAAACATATGCTTAGACAATAGTGCTGCAATAATGGCACTGAAGTTCAGTCCAGTGCAAGGATGTACAGAACAGTCTAACAAGAAACGGCTGTACAATCAGACTCATATGAGTCCCGAGTCACTAAGGTATACACGGGAATGAAGAAGTGGACCGTCTGGCAAATATGAGGTCCGGAATTGAACCGTATGGACCTCAACCAATTCTATCTGTCCCCATTGCCGTTTGCAAATTGGAATTCAAATTGTCAGTGGAAAGTGAATTTATTTAATCGCGGAGAGCAGTTCCTGGAATGAGGTGTCCCAAGCATATAAATGGACCTAGCACAAGGCTTACTAGGGAACTTCTCTCCTTAGGAAGGAAAGAGTTCTTTCTATTCCGAACGGAAAAATCCCAAAGAAGACTCCATAAAATAAAAAGTCACAATAGACTACTAATAAAGTTGGTAGTTCTTTGAAGCATACAAGGTTGATAAAAACTTTATTTTTTCCTTTCCACATATTTTTAATTTAACCCGTATTCAAAGTTTTTGCAACAATTAAATTAAATTTATAGGAAACTTTTATTATCAATGTGCACATGTAAAACTCAGATTTATCAAAACAACATAAAGAAATTCAAGAAGATCAGGGAGTCAATTTTAAAGACTCCCGGGCATATTCAATTTAGACTAGTAGATAAATGAATTTTGTATAAAATTAATGATGCAGAATATAGATTAATCAATTTACACCATTTTGTGTTTGAAAGCCTGCAGACATGTTTCTGCAACCTATCTTTATGTTCGTAAGAATGACTTCTGTCGATATTGTACAGAAGATTGGGGATAAATTTTTCATTTTAGGTGAAAAACTTGACGTCACCCTTAAGGTCAAAGAGCAAGGACCTTTGAAGAATCAAAACTGAATGATAACACAGTCCCACAAAAAAAAATGCTTCGAAAATAAGACCATGATATCTATACTTTTTTGGGGTCGCTGAACATAGATCCGGGGTCTGTTTCGCCAGATAAGGTCATTTCCCCTATCATTGCAAAGTAAAACTTAGAAAATAGTTAACGGCAGATAAATCTAACCTAAATTCCCTAAATCCATAAATCCTAAATCAAATCAAAAACCCATAAGCCCTAAACCTGTAATATATAAATACTAAACCCATAAACATTAAACCCATAGATTGTAAAGCTGTAAACCCAAAACCCAAGTAATCCTAAACCTATCGTTGATAGTACATATGCGTATATAGATAAGAGCTATTTTTTCGTGTATTACTTTATTCCTACTTTGTTCATAAATACAGATATCATAATATTCAACTTTATCTTGCCAGCATGTCAATGCCAAATTCACCGAACAGGCTATTACGTAATATATTGTTAGCTCATAACTTACAATTCCCTCCATTCCTGACAACTCATCCAACCTTTCCACCATGGACAATACTCCAAACAGAATTAACTATTATCTTCTATCCCATGACAAAAAAACCCTGCTAATCCTATAATGTTAAGAAATGATTACAATTATATTATTACTAATGAACTTTATAACTATAAAGTTATATACACAGATGGCTTAAAATCCCCTACGTCGGTTGGTGCGGCTTTCCATCATTTTTCGCATTCAGAATCATTTAAGCTTAGCGAAACATCAAACATTCTCTCTACTGATTTGTTTGCCATAGAAAAAGTAATTGCATTCATTCGCAAATCCCCAATTGCCAGATGGTTAATAGTATCCGATTCTCTCAACTCTCTTAGAAAAATAGAATCATTTTCGTCTGATCATCCTACCGTAGACAGAACTAATTACCTGTTTTACAAATGTCATAGGTTAGGACACACTATCAAATTTATGTGGATACCTAGCCACATCGGCATCAGGGGCCGTCAAGAAGCAGATCATCTCGCTAAAAATGTTAGTGTCCCTATATTTAATTTTACTCTCCATATTAAAGATTTGCACCCGGGCATTCATAGATTTATATCTAATCTCATAGAGTCTGAATGGGATATTTTGGAGGGAAGCAACAAATTACGCGAAATTTTCAGCTCTACTCACAATACTTTCTTAGAACTCGATTTAAATAGAAAGGAACAATCAAACATTTATCGCCTTCTCATAGGACATACCAAGCTTACTCATTCGTATCTACTGCAGGGAGATGATCCCCCTGAATGTCCTCACTGCAACAAAACACTAACGATCAAGCACATATTTACAGAATGCGAGGAATATTCAATGACTCTTCATAGACATAATATACCTACTGAGTTTACTAATCATTCTTTGTCCATTAATCCAGTCAACATAATCAAAGTAATCGATTTCTTAAAAGAAACACAACTATTTGATAAAATATGAAAGTTAGCACGTATTAGGCATCCATGATTTAACTTCCAATCAGTGACCTAAACAAAGAAGTGACGCTAAATGACCTCGTTGTCGATGCGTCATTAATTAAAATTCTCTCTCTCTCTCCCTCTCTCTCTTTTGAAACCTACTTCAGTTGTAGCCCATGATGATTTATTTTGGCAATATCCAGTCAAAGAGACGAAGATTCTTTGAACATATGGTTTCAAAATAGTAATATTTTTTTAGTCCATAGAGGATAACGATATGCTATCCTATTTCTATAACAGTTGGGTATTAATTATTAAATGTCTGCATTACTTCCACCTGATCAAATACAACAAATTCACCGAACAAGCAAATAGTATGCATATTATAACTAAACTTAGGTGAATACTGGAAAGCAGAAATGACCATCTTCGACCTGTGTTTAACTCTTTTGGGAATACGTTCAATGTGTAGCATTGCTGATGCTGTAATAAATAAATATCATTCCGTTATACACATGGAAGGTGAAACCATCTAGCTATTGCAGGCTCCTAATATTATCCAAACCACAATTGGAATAGATAACTTTCTGAGAAGAAATAGCTAACGGATGCTATAATAATCTGATGACATTCCAGACTTCCCTATTTTTGACTTGAAATATTTAAGGGATATAATAGTAAGAACTATGAGTGGAGCTGTAAAAAACCAGAAAGAAGTTATTTTCTGTGAAATTTGCTATTGGTTCGTTACAACACCACGAGGACGTAAGTTTATTGAAACGCGTATAAAGAGAGAACAAAAGTATAATTAACTCTTTGAAAAAGAAGATAATTTCAGTAAATAAAAAATTGTATTAATTTTCCAAAAATATTTTCTTTTGTTAAAAAAAAAATTAGTTCGTTTTAGAGCGACAAAAAATTGAATGAACTCCTTAATATCCAACTTGCATCCGAGCTCTAAATATAAATAAATGAATGCACTAATATAACCTACGCGGCAAAAGCCAAATAGAAACAAAGCGAACTTATTAAATATTTTCAGCGCGTACAAAAAGCATTCATTAGAAACTTGATCACAAGCTATAAATTTTAAACAGCTACTTCTTGATTATGAAGACCATTTATTTATGCGCGATACTGACAGGCTCGATTAGTTCTTAACTATCAATTGATCTTAATTACAAGTGATTAAGAATGTATTCCGGAATGTTTTATTTTGAGGACGTTCATTTATCTTTAAATGTATAAAATTTAAAGTCGAGCTTAAGGAAATTAGAATGAGTTTTTTGAATAAATGTTATAAATCTTTACAAGTTTCGTATTTAATAAAATACTTCTATAAAAAGAAATTTATCCAGTATCTATAAATTTTCAGAATTTCTTTTTGAAAAAATATAATTTGATTGATTAGTTCATTAAAATATTCTGATCTAAGAAAAGCAGTTTTTCTACAATTTTCAGGGAACCATATTATGCTTTGTCATAAAAACCCGTGAAAAAATTATGTCAAAATTAGGATATTCACTTTAAACTTCAATGTTTACTAGGATAGAGAATACTAGTCTTTTGATTAAAATATAGAACACAATTGTAACCTAGTATGCCCTCTTTGATCTTTAATTATCACTATATGTATTCTCCTTTCAGGCAATTGTCCGGTCAAGTTAGCCCTAAAAAGAGAGGTAAGGTTACCAAAATTCGCATAGAGCTGAAAAATTGTACAAATGTTCGGAACACCATTACCAATAAATTGTTAAAAGTCCCCAACGATCCCATGCCTGGAAAAAAATTTATTCAAGGTCAAAGTGGGGAAAAATGGGTTTTTCACGTTTTTCAGCCAAACGGTAAGTTTTATCATCAATAGTTCAGATAAAAATTGTAGATCATAAAATTACCTATAAATATTGCTTCTCTACTTTTTTTCATAAGAGTCACCGTTTTCGAGATATCATCGCTCAAAAAGTTGAGAAATATTTTTCTGTCGATATGTTACCTTAAACTTATCAAATAAATCCATATTAACTTCTAAGAAACTCATTCCTCTACCTTCTACGCCAGTGCAACCTTGAAGAACATCTGCCTCCTATTCAACTACCGCGTGCAAAAACTTTAAGAGTGGTTTTCTTCGCATAATCCTTTTCCAGAAGTTGACCAAATTATGTCTATTGCCAGTGGAGTTGTAGGTGATAGTAAGATTAACTGCCACAAAGCTCGCGACGTTGGAATCGCTTCTATCTCTAAAATAACTGGACAGACATTCAACAATATAAAATTAAAACGCGCTGACAAAGCAGTCCCTCTTTTGGCGAAACAAACTATTAATGATGCTGATGTCCTCATCATTAAAACAGCATTAGAACAGTTTAATTTGACAAACACAACTATTGTTGTTGCTGAGGACGTTGATGTACTGGTTTTACTGACTGCTCGAACTCCAACTAACAAAACCATTTATTTTTTAAAACCTGGGAAAGCTCAACATCGGTCTGAAATATATTCAACACAAAGTTTATCTACTTTTGTAAAGTGCCAAAATCATGTTTTATTTTTACATGCAATAAATGGCTGCGATATGACATTAGCATTTTACAGAAGGAGTAAAACATCTGTTTGAAAAACAAGATTTAGTAGGTTGTGCTGAAGTTTTTAAAAATAGTAACTCTACTCCATAAGAAATTCTCACTAATGGAATTCGCTTTCTTCTTGCCATGTACGGAGCTCCAAAAAAAATTACCTGCATCGATAAGTTCCGCTACACATCTTTTGTTAAAAATACTCGAAACAAAAAGCGAGTGCAATTAGCTTGTCTTCCTCCAACCTCTGCTTCTGCCCAACAACATCTATTTCGGGTATATTATCAAGTTTAACTGTGGCTTGTATTCAACTAGATCCAAAAGATTGGGGTTGGAAATTGATCGACAATACATTGGAACCAATTCAGACTTTACTCCCACCTGCACCAGAAAAACTCCTCAACACAATTTTTTGCAGTTATAAGAAGTAATGAATAAACTGAAAAAATTATGCATATTAAATAAAATGAATAATATATGTAATCCTGAAAGCATCATCTCTCTCGACGTAAAACGCATCAAAATATTTTAAACTGACACTGTAAATTATAATATCAAAAAAAAAAAGGAAAAAATTATAACATAAAAAGTAGAATGGCTGATATTTGAAACCCCACAAAAAATTATATACCAAATATAAATGTTAAAAATCACATTCTTCATAAAAGCAAATATACTGCTACAAGGTACTGATACTTCGTGTGTAATGGGAATCGTCTTTGTGCTGATTTTTTAACTAATTCTTAAAAACTCTTAAAAATGAATTGTATTTTAGAAAATGGACTTGAAAATGCTCAACACAATGAATGAAATGTTGCCATAAAATTATATATAATAATAAATTAAAATTGTTCAATTGAAAATGGAGAAAGAGAAAAAATTTTATCCATCTATATATATATATATATATATATATATATATATATATATATATATATATATATATATATATATATATATATATATACATACGTGACCTGTATTCTAACTTTATTATTTCCACTTAATTGCAGCTGCCGGTTGACTGTTTTTACAACAAAACCTGGTAAATATTTAACAGATCTTAAGAAGATTTTGTCATGGCAGAAAATTTATATTGTGTTTATATGCTACATCTCCGTTTTGGTTTCGCATAGCTGTGAAGTAAGGTGAATAAATCACTCGTTTTAATTATATTGTTAAGGTCGAGTATGCCGTATATTTAAGACAGGAGAGTTTTCTTATTGCAACAAAAATTCTTTTTAATGTTGGTGAAGAACAGTTGTTTCCAAAAGAAGGACTTTGACATCTTTCACGATCTACTGAAACTCAAGAAGTTGTCTTAGATTGTCAAGACCGTTGCATCATTTAACGAATTAGGAGTGATTTGCCAAAAGCATTTACAATTCATTGCACAAATAAACAGTATTACAATCACGGGTCTTAAAATGCTTGGTTTTATTAGAAGAAACTTGAAAATATTAATGACACAACTCTAACTTGTTTATATAATTCTTTCTTCACAACATTCTGTAATATTGCTCAATTATAATGACCCCAATGATATAATCCTCAAATGCTAACTCGGAAGAGTCCAAAATAAATTCACCAAATATCTGCTATATAGGTACCATTTCCTTCAAACCCTCTGCTTTATGATACGAGACTGATGTGCGGGCTTGAAAATCTGGAACAAAGAAGAAGGGAACCTATGTTTTTATTTTTATTCAAGCTAATTGACAATGATATGTTGCTGAGTACGATTCCTCACTAAAGCAAACAAGACAGTGAAAACTCTTTAAAAAAGATCGCAATTGTACCAACTTTGGTCAGTCTACATTTATCGACAGAATAATGATTAATTACAACCGCTTCTATATAAAAGAGGATATTTTCAATGACTCGCTATAAAAATTGAAAGATTTATAACTTCAAAATGATATATTTTTTATTTCTAATTTTGTTTAATATTTAGCTTTGCTGGTACATATATTTTGTTTACCTTGTCTTTATATCATAGTTTTACATATTTTACCATTTAGAGTTAGTTATTCCATAGTGCATGTTGTTAAATAAAGAAATAAATAAAAAAAGTTGTCACTATCGTTCTTGCTTCAAGCGGTCCGGAAGTGAGAGTAAAATCACGAAACAGTTATTATTTAAAGCTTCTTGTACTGTGAGTGGTATTTAGGGCTCAGTAGTCCCTAGGATTCAAAAGTAGTTAAATTAGCAAAGCTCAGTAATAGCACAATTCTTACACGAAAAAGAAGAAAATAAACTTAGATAGTATGGCCATTTGGTGGAACCAAGGGTAAGAATAGCAAGTGTATACCGAAAAAAAATTGAAATAATAATATAGCTGAAATACTAAATAGAGCATGGACTGTGTGGCAGAAATTAAACTGGAAGCAAGGATGTTAGACCTAGAAATGAACTTCACAAAAAGCAATTTTGTGACAAACTAATAGACAAACAGAGAAACGATAAATATAGATGGACACCAAGTAGGAAAGGTCAATTCATACGTTTATCTAGGTCAAGAGTCTAGAGCGCGAAATAAATCATAGAATATGTTTGGGATGGGCTGTATATGGTAAAATCACATTGGTCCAACTCCAATCATCTTCTAAAACTAAAAACCAAAACATAAGTAGAAACACTCTTGAAGAATGTTAGGAATAATAGACAAAACTTAAGTCAAGGACCTAGCAAGACGAATATGCACTCTAAAATGGAACTGGGCTAAACATGTTGTCGGAAACACAAACAACTGGAGCGGAAAAATGACAAGATGAAGACCAGGGCGAAATTGGCATCAGGAGGGACAGAACAGGGATACCAGGAAGAATATGAGAGAGACTTATGTTCAGGTTAGAAAAAAGAAGAAGATGCAGATTACATAGAAGAGACCCTAAAATAACAAGTGATGGATTAAATTAGATTAACGAGATTGAAAAATTATAGTAACACAAGTTCAAAATTTGTATTTTGTCGTTCGTTCTCTCGATAGTTAAAATGATATTGAAATGTATATCGTGGTAGTTTATTTTATTCTGAAATAAATCAGTTTTATGCGAAAACGGAAAACGTAAACCAAAATGTAATAAATAAGGCACTATCGATGACTTTTGCACTCAGTCTTTGTCTTCTACAAAGAAGTATTTTTTAATAATTATTAAGTTTTTGAACGAGTAGTTTTTACTTACAAGGATTTATTAGGTATATATATATATATATATATATATATATATATATATATATATGTATGTATACATACATAAATATATATATATATATATATATATATATATATATATATATATATATATACATACATACATAATTTAGTATTAATCCCGGATTACATCTAGTTTCATATGGAAATTTTTAGATGTTTCACCAAAATCTTATTTCGCATATATATTGTTGTAATAATCCCCCTGATGTTAAGGACATATAATTGATAACTAATTTCGATCATCATTAAAAGTTAGGATGTTTCATTCTCGAAAAACTGGCGGTGGATTCGTCAGTGGGTCCGCCGGCACCTTTCCCAGACAACCGAGGACTGACTCAATCAAAGCCTGGTAAGTCATTCGCAATAGTTTCAAAGACAGGAATTCTCTCAGTTGGTAGAACTTGTATATAGTCTTTCGAAATTTTTTAGTGATATATATTACGTGAGCATCATATCTGAGATTCCTGTCAATGAACACCCCCAAGTATTTAATTCTGTCCGCCGCTGCCACAGACTCAATACATCCGCACTGTTTCTCACCCATAATAGATTCATAATTATGTACTAAAAGATTAGGATATAGAGCATTAACTCTATTATTCATAAAAAAGGCCATATGACAGTTTTACTGACATTAATAGTCAGAAGATTCTGATCCATCCACAATCGTACCCTCGAAAAGTAATCTTCTGCTCTCTGAAATGTCTCCTGCCAAGATTTACCTTTAATTAAAATAATTGTATCATCTGCATAACAAATACATTCACTATTTTCACTTGGAAGAAGAGTAAAAAGATCATTTATATATAGAGAGAACAGGACAGGACCCAATACTGTACCCTGCGGTACCCCAAACTCCACATTACCAGTTTTACTTAGTGTTTCATTTATTCTTACTTTTTGTGTTCGATTAGTTATATATGACTCAAACAGGTCATACACGATACCACGAATCCCAATACTTTCAAGTTTACTCAGTAATTTTTGGTGCGCCACAGTGTCAAATGCACAAGCCAAATCAACAAATATCCCCAGTGTCTTGAATTTTGTATTAAACCCACGAATTATATAATCCGTTACATGCACTATTGCATCCTCCGTGCCTACTCCCGACTGAAATCCATACTGAGAAAGAGACAAAATTTTATTTTCTTTCAAAAAATCATCCAATCCGAGTTTAATGCACTTCTCAAAAAATCGGCTGATCGAACTAGTCATCGTAATAGGTCGATAGTTTTCCTTATTTAATTTATCCCTCGATTTATAAATTGGAACGATAACCGCGTTCTTTAAAATGGCAGGATATATATATATATATATATATATATATATATATATATATATATATATATATATATATATATATATATGTATATATGGAAAAGTTATTTTATTCTCCTTACGACCGTTAAGAAAGGGGACAGACAGTATATTCTCGGCGAACTTCACTCTGGTTCTCGCTCTCTCCATACTAGTTTCGAACACCTAATGGTCTCATCAGTGAAGCTGTAACGAATCGAAAGCAAAATGCACAGAAAACAATTGTCTACGAGCGAACAGTTCGCACTGCATACTAGTTAGGTCAAACCGTATCAGAAGATTCATCTGTAATTACATAATATTTAGAATTAACCATTATTTAACCAACGTAACTTTACTGAAAACTCTTTTTACTTGATAATGACTAGATAGCGTCACTTACAAAGAAAGGAGATATTGAATTTCGAAAGATTTAGTTGTAAATTAAATAATATTTATAGAAATATCAATATAAAGTTAAATCCCCTATTTTAATACATACTGTATAACTTTAAATCTTGATGGATGGTTAAGTTTTTCAGTTTGTTTTTATAAGTGTTGGGAATTGCTTTTTAGGGAGTTTTTTTAATGAACCTAAAATTTTTATCAGGTATAAATATAATAATTTGAGTGTTGAAAATTATTATTCTGTTAGAAATTAACGAGCAGTTAAATGTGTTTAGAAAAAAAAATTATTGATTATATTGACGAACTTCAAATTTTGTAAGTACAGCTTGCTTTTATTTATGTTGTATTTCATGTATTTTAGAGAAATTTTAGCTCTTTTCTGATGAAGATAATTAACACGATATCGAAATTTATTAAAATATTATTACTATTATAGTTTTTAAATTAAATCTAAGTGGTTTGGTGTTTTTCCATACCATCAAAATATCCTTTAACTCATGTTTTATTTGAGTCCTACTTCTTTTTGTTTAATAAGGAAATCAAAAAACATTCAACACATATTTTTTTTACATATCGGGGTAAAAAATGTCCTCAAAGTTCTTCGCTAAAAAATGGTTAACTAACAAAATGACATGTACAAAATCCTTTTTGTAAAACTAATAATATGCAAGTAATTTTACACGAAAAAACAGTTTTATAAATTATATCCAAAAAAAAAACGCATCCAATTTTAATTATTTTATTTTTAATTTTTTAAAATAGGCTTAATTTTCCAAAATTATATTCTACATTAGAAATTGTTAATAAAACTTAAAATTTTTTGTAAATGGGTATATATTAAGAGATTCATATTATTTAGTAAATCTGGAACTTTCAAATCATGTATGGCAAAGTTAATTTTACACTATATCAGATAAAATATGATGGCCGAAACCACGTGACTTTGATTTTTTGCGAAAATTTGCCTATAAAAACATTTGAATAGGTTGGATTGAGGTCTATTAGGTCTCAAATGGACGATTTTGAACTCCACTTTTGAAAAATCGGTAGCAAAATTGATTTTACTTGAAATGCGGATGAAATAAGGCCGCCGTAACCGTGTAAGATTATATACAATTCAGCAATAAAAGCCATATGCTTCTTAGCCGCCATATTGAATCTGTTATAAAGTTAAATCCACTTTTCAAAATCTTTAAGTTTAGTCTTTATAGATCACAATTGGACCTATTCAAGTAATTTTGTAGTCCTATTTTTAAAAATCAATCAGTCTCGTGTCTCTCTCGTCTCTCAGCCACCATATCGAATTTGCTATATGCATAAAATCAATTTTGCCACACATATTTAGAAAGTAGAACCAATCTGGAGGGTAGAGGTAATTTGTTCATAAAGAATGTCTATCTTTCTGTCTCTCTCTCTCTTTCTCTCTCTCTCTCTCTCTCTCTCTATATATATATATATATATATATATATATATATATATATATATATATATATATATATATATATATATATATAAATTTCTGCAATATTTTCTTGGGTATAGGTTTTTCCATTTGAAAATCAAAAGACAACAATTTTCTGACATTTCGTTCTACATAATTACAAATTTTTTTTAATAAACATATATCACAGTAATTGTCCTACATACCTATTACATTTATATTTTTAAATTAATTAAAATAAAACAGATTTTATAACAATCATAAAATTAAAACAAAACGGTACACAGGTTAAAATAGTGAAACATTTAAAATAGTCCATACCTTGAGAGTAGCTTTGTACGTATGCTAAAAATAAATTCAATTATTACAACTTGGTATTCAATTGAGGATACCTTTTTTAAAACAGCAGTATATTTGACTTAGGTTTTTGACATCTTGTTTGTCATTTACAGCATTTTTATGTCTTTTTATATGTATCATTTCTTTGATAACCAGTTTCTGATAATTTTCTTTCAGTATCTAAAATATGGGTGTTTTTAAAATCGAATTCATCCTTAGTTGTTTGCTCATGTTTATCTAAGGATGCCGATGCATTTTTAGTATACTCGTGTCCATTAATACTAATGGTATATACATAATAGTATACTAAAGACGCGTCGACATCCTTACATAAACATGAACAAACAACTAAGCATGAATTCGATTTTAAAAACACCCACATTTTAGATACTGACACAATATATTACAAACTGGTCATCAAAGAAATGATACATATAAAAAGAGATAAAAATGCTGTAAATGACAAGCAATATGTCGAAAACCTAGGTCATTTCAATTTTATGATTGTTATAAAATCTGTTTTATTTTAATTAATTTAAAAATATAATGTAATAAATTATATATATATATATATATATATATATATATATATATATATATATATATATATATATATATATATATATATATATATATATAATAAAATAGAATAAAATATTGGCGCAGCGGACGTGAAAATTTGTCAATCTACCTGATTCTCGTATTAAAAAGTCCAAAATATGGAAAAACTCCGGATCCGACAGATGGCGACAGCGCTGTTTCGTCCTAATATGTACCGACTGCGGTGGCCTGACGAGTCCCATATTAGGACGAAACAGCGCTGTCGCCATCTGTCGGACCCGGAGTTTTTCCATATTTTGGACTTTTTAATACGAGAATCCGGTAGATTGACAAATTTTCACGTCCGCTTCGCCAATATTTTATTCTATTTTATTTTAAATTACACGGACAAAAAGTTATCTACATATTTATATATATATATATATATATATATATATATATATATATATATATATATATATATATATATATATATATTATTTTATTCAAATGGTTCATTTGAAATTTTAAGACAAATCTATAGCACGATGAAAAAGAGTTGATGATTTTTATACAATTTTACAGTAGAATAAGCTTATAAGTTAAAAGAGGTACATTAAATTACATGCTCATTTACTATAAGTGGAAGCGATCTATAAGATCCGTTTTATAGTATTTTTACAAGACATTGACTTTAACTCCATTTTGTTTCCCGACTTTAAATTTTTATCCTCTCGAAGTAACTTTATGAGCCTCTCAACTCATCCATTGATGTTTATTATTTGTTTAGGCGACAAAAATACCGTTAATTTTATTTTATTGAGTTTTATGGAAGCCGCAGACACAATACATAAAAATAAACTTTCCGGGGAAAATTGAGTTAAAAACAGCGGAAAATTAGACGCTTTTTCAATAAAACTCTCGGTAATAATACACCAATATTATGTTAAGTGTAAAATAGTATTGCCAGTGTAATTTTTAAATTAATAAACTTAAACTTTTTAAGTGGATTTCATTTTTAGCCCACGTCAGAAAATCAAAGAGTGTTTTCAATTTGATACATATGTAATGTTTGTTTACTAAAAATTTTGATAAAAGGTATAGGTAAAATAAAAGACGGAATACCACAATTATGTAGATTTTTTATTTAACAACACCAACTGTTATTTCTTAAAAAATATAAAAATATGTAATTCTTTTATTGATCATTGCCAACTTTCGATTTCTGGTTTCTTTATAATTTATGATTTTGTCAAAAAAGGCATTCAATTTAATTTGAAGTCTACTTGGACACCAGGATATTTTTTCTTAAAATCAAGATTGATCTGAAATTAAACCAAAATATTAAAATTTATTCAATTTCTGTTAAAAATAAAATTAAAAAAAAATAAAATATAAAGTTTAATGTTGTATATATATATAAAGGCGCGGATCCAAGACGTGGGCGGTGGGGGCGATCGCCCCCCTTCCCAAGAGGTTTGAGTTCAGGATAATAGACCCGATTTTGCCTCTTATACTATAGTTTATTCAAGAATTAGAGCGAGAGACACATATTGTTTCATAGGAATGGGTTAGATATTTTATAATCAAAAATACCGGTCTATAATAATGGACTATCTGAGTTGGATAACAATAGATAGTTGGATGTGTGAAGTGTTAAAAAGTATTTTAATCCTTGTCATAGGCTTCGGAACGAGGTTTATTTTATCACTAAGTATTTATGGCATAGAATATTATTTCGGTAATAAACTTACAATAAAAAGTTTTTATAATATTATTTTATTTCTTATGATTTCTTAATAATTCACATACATTAGAAAATTTAGATAATTTTGACATATTTTACACAAATCACAACTGTATTTTTATTATTTTTAATTTTGGCATAGAAACCATTTTAAGCTCATTCAGACTAAAACGTAGCCTTTTTCTCTCAAAAAATTCGAAGATATATTTAAATACTTACAATATACCCATTGTCAAAAATACAAGAAGTTAAGCTATATAAAAAAATAAAATCGTCCATATAATATTAAATTTTTTTTGGGGCTATCGGTCATTTTATTATTAATTAAAAACATTTTTAGGACATTTGACGTTTCAGTTTATTTATTTCTTAAACCATCTGCAGAATTACAATTAAACACTAAAAAGGGATTCAAATGTAATTAATTTTTATATGTTACAGAAAATTTAAATAAAAATTGTGTTTACGCTGGTAAACATTACGTATCTAATTCCTAATCAAAGTCAGTGAAGTTATCTTCGCTCAAATTAATTATAATTTATTCCTCTATCTCACCGATTATGAGATAGAGTTTCCACATTTTCTTTTATTATATGGATTTTCCCCAATTTTATGTAGTAGCTTTATTCAAAAAAATCTTTCAAAAGTTCAGTTAAATTACTAATTTCATAAGTTGTGTTATTTGCAGCAACTCTACCTTTTACTTGGGAGAGATATTTACTTCTCCAACGGACATTTTCTGGGCAATTTATAAGGACAGATTTCCTATTTGGTTTTTCCCAGCAAAAATTAAGTTATCTGAGCAATTTTCAGAGCTCAGTTCTTTTAATTTCAGGTAAATCCCGATCTTCATTGATTTTAGTTAGAATTCTGTCGACAGATGGGATCTGCTTCTCATAATAAAATGTATGTACAACTCCTGTTATTGCAGTTTACATCTCTTCTTCTACCGAGGATTTCGTCTGCATGTGATCGGATGTAGCTTCGGAGTACTAACAATTCCAGTCGTTTTTTTCTCCTTCAGTATTCGGTACATAGTAGATTTTCCAACTCCTGTCATGTTGGAATACATCTCACCAGAGCTTTTAAATTATTATCTAGATATTGATATCTTAATTCATCATAAACATTCATCGTAATAAATTTTTCGTTGAGGATAAAATGCCCTGGTTTAACGACTTTGGAATAAATATAAATATGGAAACCATATATTTTGGGTATCTCACTAATCTCAAATAACATATAAAAACAAGCACAAACAAGATAAATCACTAAGGACACACTGTAAGGTGTACTTTGCTCACTGATAGAAATTAAATTGAACTATAAGAAATTTTATTGTTGCAGTAAATTTATAAAAGCTTATAATATTTAAATATAATTAAAAATACTATAAAAATTTAGATTTACGGCAGACTTCAGTTACCTGCGGCACTGGAGCAGATACGTTGGAGATTTCGGTAACAGTTTTATTACTCTCTCTAGTTCTTGAATAGAGTATATGAATGTGTATGCTTGCGATCGCCCCTCCCGTTCCCAAGAGCTTTGAGTTCAGGAAAATAGAAATTCTGTCTTTTATATTAGGAATATGTATGCTGCTGGCACTCCCCCCCGTTGACAATTTATTTTTCTTGCGATAGCCCTTCCCTCCAAGAGCTTTGAGTTCAGGAAAATAGACCCGATTCTGCCCCTTATACTAGGAATGTGTATGCTGCTTGCATTCTCCCCCCCCCCCCTCCATCAGCAACTTGTTTTTTTTTGTGATCGCCCCCATCTCTCCAAGACCTTCAAATTCAGAAAAATAGATCCGACCCTGCCTTTTACACTAGAAATGGGAATGTTGCTGGTGTCTCTCCCCCCCCCTCAACAACTTGCTTTCGCTTGCCATACTATACTTTTGTAATATCACCGCCCCCTCCCCAAAGAGAGAGGCCGGATTCGCCCCTGTATATATATATATATATATATATATATATATATATATATATATATATATATATATATATATATATATACTTAATATGAAGACGCGACGGGCAATGCAAGTTACAGATATAAAATGTGTGTTCCTAAAATTTCTATGGAAAAATGCGATAACATAACTCCGTTATTTTTTATGCTATCAGATTCGTTCAAAAACCATTTTAAAAGTAATTTCAAGCACTATAAGATCATTTATATCTTCACTTTCTAGAGCCCATCATTTTTAAAAGTTAAAGGGTTAAATGACTCGGGTCACCTGATCCTCGCAATAAAATTTACACTTCTAACGTTGATATCTCGGTTGCTTTTTTTCCTAGAGAAATAAAGAAGAAACAAAAAATTTTTGTAAGAGGAAACCTAAATTTTTGTTATCAGCCATTTTCACATATATTTAGGAGTTTTAGAGTTATAATAAAAAAAAAGAAATATTTGGAGCAATTTAGAAAAAATTAGCATTCTAAACTGATCAAAGCTTTTGAGCTCATTACTTATACTAAAATAAAGTAAATCCTTCAGGGATTACTATAAATTTTAATTTGGGTGGAAATAGCGTGGGTTTTATTTCTTACTTTTTCTTAAAAAACTCGAGAGTCCCGTCTTATTTTCATCATAACTCGCTTAGTTCTAATTCAATAGACTCCATTTTAAGCTTATTTTAAAGGTCTTTTCAAGTACTTTAAACGTTTCCTATAGGTATTTTCCGAAAAATATATCGATTTCCCGTTATTTAACCTCGAACATTTGAATTCGAATATTCACCAAAAAAAAATGATCGTCAGTTTGGATCCAACTTACAATTTTCATAAAAAAAGGCAATCTCTTTATTTTCTTATTAATTTCAATTTTGATAAGGACAATATTTTTGGAAAAACGCATAGTTTTGGAGTTATTTATAAAAAACTGTTTCAAAACATCCATTTTTTTTTGATGAAAAATCAACATTTTTAACCATTAATAACTCAAAAAATATTGATTTTTCAAAAAAACTTTATAGATTATATTTTGCTTAGAATTTGTTCCTTTATCGATTTCTGGGGGTATTTTTGATAAAATAATTTCCACCCTCGAGAAGGGGTGGCCTTCACCCCTAGAGTAAAAGTGCAAGTCGGTACTATGTCACTTTTGTTACTTGAGGCACCCTCTAACTACTCACCAGCCTTCCGTGACTGTACTAAAATCAAAAAAAAAATTATTTGACTGTTATCGTTGTTTTAATTGTCAGATCACCTTTTATATATCTAATTGCATTTTTTAACCGTATTTGACACACGGTAACTTCATTTTTTGCTTTTATGATAATTATTTATTAAATACATAAAACATAATGTTAACATTATCCAACAAGGCCTAATAAAAGTGCAGCATATAGTTTCTAATTCATTCATCCCATACAAATCGAGGTTACAGAAATCCAAGCGATATTATTGCCATCGGGTGCTTTTGTTATTTAGTAATCAGCTTTAATATACCAATAATTTTGCAATCTAGTGCGATAAGTTTCAAATTCTCTAACTTTTACAATATAATAAAAAATACCATCAATAGAATTCCTGTACGAAAGCAAAAAGAAATAACTTTTCAAATTACTTGTGAAAAATAACGGTAATTAATAAAACTTAAAACAAACTTAGACTTGAGATTCGAAAGCTACGAATTAACTCTACGTAACGGTAAATAAAGTAAGCTAAGACCGACTAATTAAAAACCAAACTTTAATCAACGTTTCTCAACTTTTATTAGCAGAAACATTTTGTCAAAACTTGCTTATTTACGTTTCGCTTCTGCGATACTCGTGCAAATTTTAACCCTAATTGGAAACTATAAATTTAAATAAAACTTCGAATTTAAGTGGAGAAATATTTCGTCAACGAAAACTGCGGAATTTCAGTACTTAAAAAATGTTATTAATACGTAGGTTACATTTTAAATTTAATTGTACCACATATTGTATTTATTAGCCGTAAGCAATATTGCATAAGTCGATATCTGGTTCTCAAAGTATCTTACCAGAAGTCTCCTAAACTATTACCAACTATTTTTAATTAAGTATTTCATATTATTACATTAATCCCCTAATTTATTAATATGATCTAACTCTAAAACTGGTCTAAATTGACTAAAAAAGCATTTAAACTATAGAAGTCGATCAAGTTTTAACCAAAATAAAATAAAATAATGAGAAAGAATAATATTTTAAAAATTACTAGTAATTCTGACACAAAATTATTTTTTATGGGAACATAGGGCCCCCTATACCTCTTTCTTTCTTTTCTTAGAATATCTTTTCACCGGTACCTCGCCAATCTTATGCCAATAATGGAACTAAACAATATTTACCTTGGATGTCGTAAAAACTATATTAAAATTTCTAAAAGCGGATTAGGAGATTATCCATTACTGTTATTGTTGATCGTAATCTTAGGGATATTTAAAAAGACATTACGTTGTTTAAAATGGGTAGATAGGCTTATTTACCTATTAGCGTTTTTCTGCATTTGTTTTTTTTTTTAATTTTATCTCAAAATTATATGCATACACTTATATACTTTTTATAAAATGGAAAAATAAATTGTAATATAGGTAACAGAACCTATGAAATATGTTGAAAATTTGGGCCCAAAAAATAATTGAAACAAATTATCTTATTATTAACGTGATTGTTCAAATACTGAATGGCAGTGCATTCGGGGTATTCTTAAAAAAAAAAGATTTTAGTAAAAGTGTGTGGTAAATTAATCACACCAAATGGTATTTCGGTATAGAAACAAATGAAACAAAGAGCATTAAAAATATTTTTTTAAAATTTTAACAATAATAATAATTTTTATTTCGCAAAGTAAAAAACAACTCATTTCATATCTTGTATTAACAATAATATTCACATTATACAATTGCAAAAAAGAAGCAGGAATCAATTAATAACTGTTCTAAGCTTAGCTCCTAACCAGAATCTTCGCAGAATATAGAAAATAATTAAATAACTCAAAAAAAAAAATAAAGAAAGAGAGAGAAGAGAAGAACATATAAAGGGCAAAAAGAGAGCAACGCAAAATACACTCTATTTATTCATGAGTATATTAAAAAAGTAGGAATGCTATTATAAATCTTATAAAGATTAAAAGAAAAGCTTCTTTTGAAAAACGCTATTTTATGAGGTGGTGAAGAGACCGTTAAATCTAAATTCAAATTATGAACATCTGTTCTATAATTAATTTGGAGGAGTATGGACGGCAGTAATTGAAAGTGACCTTATGAAAAATACCAGTGAATGTAATTTACGCCTGTCCCGCATACTCAACCATTTTGCAACAGTTAATTTGTGAGATACCCGCGAAAACAATTCTTCTGTATTGTCTCTGTTCCCTTTATATCTAGTTTATTTAATGTTATGAAATATTATTAAGATTTTACCAATAATATGTCATTAAAAATAGCTAGGGATTTTTCTTTAATTCAAAAGAACCACAAGTCCATTATTATTCAACTTTTGTTCAATAGTATATATATATATATATATATATATATATATATATATATATATATATATATATATTCGAACTTTCGCTTGACATTTCAAGTTGCCAAAAAATCTGGAAATAGCACATGTGCTTATTAAAAGAGGTATCTTTTTCCGAAATACACAAAATGCTGAGATATGCCCAATTAAAGTCCCAACATGGGTTCTTCTTTTAGGATGATTTTTTGCATATTTTTAAATGCTCCCCTAATCTTTGTTTTGGATCGATAGTAATTCTGAACAAGGCCTTTTTTCGTCATAAAAGACCTTCTCAATCCACTAGTTTATTAAATATTTTTAAATCGAAAGGATATTTCAACAGCATCCTTCGAACAACGCTAGTTTTGCATATTTTTTTAACTTTTGGCAAGTTTAAACCTTCGTAAAATCCTTTGATTTTTTCTTTACTTTTAAGCCCTATTTCTTTCATCTTGTAAAGATCTTCATGCTTTACTTTGAAACAAACCAGACATATTAGCTTTTAAAAGGAGGTGTATTTTCAAATTTGAAGAAAGATAACTGATTTTCAGAATGCTAATGCAAACGAAACATACTTGTTTATTTTTTATTTTAGAATCCTAAACCCTTCCCTAAATATACAAGAAACACTGAACAAAATTCTTGTGTATTTTTTTGACTTGAAATTATATATTTTTTTCCCATCTTCAAACTTTTTGCGGTTTTCCTTAGATTACTTTTACTATTTAAACGAAAAAAAAATTCTTCATCTTGAAGAGACCTTTCTATGTAGCTAATTTATTTTATACTTTTAAATAGAATAGCTTCTTCTACAGTACCTTTATTACAACCCTGTTTTTGATAATTTTTGGGAAATTTAGGTCTCCAAAATACAAAATAAAAATACATATTTTCTTAAAAATAAGTCATTTTCAAATTTGAGTAAAAAGACCTTCTTTTAAAGATTCATATCTGCAGTTCTTCTTAAGTAATCCGAGATTTTCAAAAAAGAAATCAAAGGTCTTCCTAAAACGGAAAAAATTTGACTTTATAAGTCAAAAATAACAAAACTCGAGATTTTATAAGGATTTAAAGCATACCTAAAATTCGCGAAAATTAGCAAAAACAGCATTGTAAAAATAGTAATGCAAAATAACCGATTTTAATTAAAAAATATAATAAATTATCAGGTTGGAAAAAACTGGAGAAACGCCTTTTTCAAAATTCAAATCGAGACAAACTATACATTTGTCGAGCATTTAAAGCAGTAAAAGTAATCTCAGAAAAATGAAAAAAGGTAAAACTGTCAAAAAAATCGATATTTTCATGTCGAAAAAAAATGAACCTTAATTTTTTTTTATATCCACCTAATTTTTGAGTCAAAAAATACATAATGATATATATATATATATATATATATATATATATATATATATATATACATAATGATATATATATATATATATATATATATATATATATATATATATATATATATATATATATATATATATATATATATATATATATATATATATATATATATATATATGCATTTTTTAAATATTTAGTTTTAGAATTGAATTAGTAATTTGAGATAGCCAATAAGAGTAGAACTGAATTGTCCATTTGTTGTTCCTTTTTTTTATTTTTTTAAGATCTTGGGTTTTTCCAATTTCTACGAAGTATTATTACCTGCCTTTTATAATACTGTTCTGCAAAATATCAAAAGGGTATGCAAAATACCTTAAGCCGTCGTAAAATTTGGTAATCAGGTAACTACGTTATGGGCTGACATAAGTTTGTCTTCGTCGGGGTGTATTTGATTAGTTTATTGCCAAAATTTACTTTTAATTACAGGTTGGTGGGGGTACCTGATGGGTTCAGAAGCTTGGTATAAAAATAATTCCTTCCGTCCGAAATTTCATTTTCAAGCCAGTCTTGACAGCGTGTAATTTTAATTCTTCTAATCGAGTGTTTTTTTTAGAATGAACAAAGGAAACAACCCAATGAAGAATTTAAATGGGGTAAGAATTTTTAAAAAATATTTTGTTACGAAGTAAAAGTACTCCCTTAATTGAAAGAAAAGTGAATATTTCAGTACCCGTTTCGACTTTTATTCTTATCATGTCTGCGCTACATATTTTCTTTCTTGTCATTCATAGACATTCTAAAACAAATATTTTCGTCATTTAGCTAAAAACATATTTTAATAAAGACTGTTGGGGTCTTGGAATTTGAAATGGTTTTTTTAATATTTCTTACGATGTGATACCAACTTAAAATTCCCAGGGATATGATTTTTATATGTCTTGTTAATTATAGTTTTACAGTAAATAAAAGGGATATCTAAACAGTCTCTTAAGTTTTCATATGAGTATATTTAAATAGGAACAATTTTATTGGCGAATCCTTTATTTTTATATACAAGCAAGAGGGGGCCCTTGAGGGTAGCAGAATTTTTATATAAAAATAATTCCTTCCTTCTGGAATTTCATTTTCAAGCCAGACTTGACAGCTTCTAATTTTATCTCATCTAATCGAGTGTTTTTTTAAAATGGACAAAGAAAACAACCCAATAAACAATTTAAATGGGGTAAGAGTTTCTAAAAAATATTTTGTCACGAAATAAAAGTACTCCCTTAATTGAAAGAAAACTGAATATTTCAGTACCCGTTGCGACCTTTGTTCTTGTCATGTGTGCGCTACATATTTTCTTTCTTGTCATTCACAGACATTCTAAAACAAATATTTTCGTCATTTAGCTAAAAACATATTTTAATAAAGATTATTGGGGTTTTGGAATTTGAAATGATTTTTTAAATATTTCTTACGATGTGATATCAATTTAAAATTCCCAGAAATATGATTATTATATGTCTTGTTAATTACAGTTTTGCAGAATATAAAAAGGATATCTAAAACAGTCTCTTAAGTTTCCATATGAGTATATTTAAATAGGAACAGTTTTATTGGCTAATCCTTTATTTTTATATACAAGCAAGGGGGGGCCCTTGAAGGTAGCAGAATTTTTATATAAAAATAATTCCTTCCTTTTGGAATTTCATTTTCAAGCCAGACTTGACAACTTCTAATTTTATCTCATCTAATCGAGTGTTTTTTAAAATGGACAAAGAAAACAACCCAATGAACAATTTAAATGGGGTAAGAATTTCTAAAAAATATTTTGCCACGAAGTAAAAGTATTCCCTTAATTGAAAGAAAACTGAATATTTCAGTACCCGTTGCGACCTTTGTTCTTGTCATGTGTGCGCTACATATTTTCTTTCTTGTCATTTACAGACATTCTAAAACAAATATTTTCGTCATTTAGCTAAAAACATATTTTAATAAAGATTATTGAGGTTTTGGAATTTGAAATGGTTTTTTTAATATTTCTTACGATGTGATATCAATTTAAAATTCCCAGAAATATGATTATTATATGTCTTGTTAATTACAGTTTTGCAGAATATAAAAAGGATATCTAAAACAGTCTCTTAAGTTTCCATATGAGTATATTTAAATAGGAACAGTTTTATTGGCTAATCCTTTATTTTCATATACAAGCAAGGGGGGGCCCTTGAAGGTAGCAGAATTTTTATATAAAAATAATTCCTTCCTTCTGAAATTTCATTTTCAAGCCAGACTTGACAGCTTCTAATTTCATCTCATCTAATCGAGTGTTTTTTAAAATGGACAAAGAAAACAACCCAATGAACAATTTAAATGGGGTAAGAATTTCTAAAAAATATTTTGTCACGAAGTACAAGTACTCCCTTAATTGAAAGAAAAGTGAATATTTCAGTAAACGTTTTGACTTTTGTTCTTATCATGTGTGCGCTACATAATTTCTTTCTTGTCATTCATAGACATTCTAAAACAAACATTTTCGTCATTTAGCTAAAAACATATTTTAATAAAGACTGTTGGGGTTTTAGAACTTGAAATGGTTTTTTTAATATTTCTTTCGATGTGATACCAACTTAAAATTTCCAGGAATATGACTATTATATGTCTTGTTAATTACAGTTTTGCAGTAAATAAAAGGGATATCTAAATAGTCTCTTAAGTTTCCATATGAGTATATTTAAATAGGAACAATTTTATTGGCGAATCCTTTATTTTTATATACAAGCAAGAGAGGGCCCTTGAAGGTAGCAGAATTTTTATATAAAAATAATTCCTTCCTTCTGGAATTTCATTTTCAAGCCAGACTTGACAACTTCTAATTTTATCTCATCTAATCGAATGTTTTTTAAAATGGACAAAGAAAACAACCCAATGAACAATTTAAATGGGGTAAGAATTTCTAAAAAATATCTTGTCACGAAGTACAAGTACTCCTTTAATTGAAAGAAAAGTGAATATTTCAGTACCCGTTTCGACTTTTGTTCTTATCATGTGTGCGCTACATATTTTCTTTCTTGTCATTCATAGACACACTAAAACGTATATGTTCGTCATTTAGCTAAAAACATATTTTAATAAAGACTGTTGGGGTTTTAGAACTTGAAATGGTTTTTTTAATATTTCTTTCGATGTGATACCAACTTAAAATTCCCAGGAATATGATTATTATATGTCTTGTTAATTACAATTTTGCAGAATATAAAAAGGATATCTAACACAATCTCTTAAGTTTCCATATGAGTATATTTAAATAGGAACAATTTTATTGGCGAATCCTTTATTTTTATATACAAGCAAGAGAGGGCCCTTGAAGGTAGCAGAATTTTTATATAAAAATAATTCCTTCCTTCTGAAATTTCATTTTCAAGCCAGACTTGACGGCTTCTAATTTTATCTCATCTAATCGAGTGTTTTGTAAAATGGACAAAGAAAACAACCCAATGAACAATTTAAATGGAGTAAGAATTTTTAAAAAATATTTTGTCACGAAGCTTTGAAAGTTCTAAATTTTTTAATTTTTGATTTCTTCATTGTGTTATTTTCTTACAACTCAGATAACGATAACGATGGAGTAAGCATTTTTTACATACTTTTTACGAAATAAAAAATAGTGCTCTACTAAAAAGAATACTGAATATTCCTGTATCACATTCTATTTTTGTTTTTATTTCATGTGTACCACATATTTTACTTTGCTTCGTCCTTCACAAACAGTCTGAAGCAAGTACTTTAGTATTTTGGTTACAATCAAATTTTAATAAAACCTCCTAGGGACTACACAATTTTAAATAGCTGAAAAATTAAACATTTTTTTTGCTTATTCTTATTTTTTTTCTTAGTATACAATTTCGATTTCTCGCTACTGAAAATTAATTTTCTAATACAGGAAACGCAAATCAAAGTTTTTAGAAATATCATTAAGCCTTGTTAATTTCAGTTTTACAGAATAAGAAAAAAATATTAGTTTGAATAATTGAACCATGTAAATTACCAAAAAAATGTTAATATCCAAGTTTGATAAAGGACAAAAACAATGGCTGAAATTTCACTCGACTCCTTTGATTATTTATATCATATGACCTAAATATAATTTGGATAATTTTATGTAATGGCTCAATCTTTTTTTTGTATCCTCGGGACTAGGGTCATACGTGCATGTTAAAGAAAGAAATTTGTTTTGACGTTTTATCTTTTGTTCAATGCATTTTCATTTTTTTTTATTATTTTCCTTAATTTAATAATAATAGACATTTTGTATTGTCAAAAAAGTTAAAATACATAAAACATGGTTAAAATCTTACACGCTAACAGAATTAAAGAAATCTGGAAATAAAACTGATTTTACAGTTAATATATAACAATTTTCACCAAGATATGTACACTGTTAAAAATAAATTTAAGGTACATTCATTAATGTCTTTTAATAATTTTGTACCTTAAATCGTGAATAAGTTACATGTACTTTAAAATTAAAGATTTGTCCATTAAATTTCAGTAAACAACAAATTGAGTGTAAAGGAAATGGTGGAAATAAAAAGAAGAAAAAACGCAGTTAATGACAAAACTGAGTCACATTTACCCAAATTTTATTAAAAATTAATAAAACCTCTTTAAATTAAATAAACAGGAATATGCTTTTAAAACATTATACTAGTTATAAAAAATTAAAGAATATATAAGTAACGATTTAAAAAAATTATTTATTAAAAAAGAATAATTTTTTCAAAACAACAATTTTTACAGTTTATTTATCTGTACTGAAATAAAAAGAGCAATTTTAAGGCACTTATTTTTGTGGAAATTCAATATTCTTAGGAATATTAATTTTTAGTTTTAAAATGACCTTTTT
Source organism: Diaprepes abbreviatus (assembly GCA_034092305.1). Taxonomy (NCBI): domain Eukaryota; kingdom Metazoa; phylum Arthropoda; class Insecta; order Coleoptera; family Curculionidae; genus Diaprepes; species Diaprepes abbreviatus. The sequence continues at coordinate 1,088,714 of JASJET010000282.1, read as the reverse complement.
TGTTCTGAGATCTTTTCAATTTGTCTATTAACGATTTTTGTAACCATGATTTATGTGATTTTAACTTTTAGTTTGTTTGAGAAAAAATGAAAACGCCTATTGTTATCAAATCAAGGAAAATAGAAAAAAAGTAGTTTTGAAAATGCCTTGAACAAAAAGCGTAACATCAAAACACGTTGTTTTCTTAAACATCCATGTATGAACCCCAAAAATACAAAAAAAAAAAGATTATTATATCTATTGAACGGTTTAAGAAAAACAGGTGTGGGGGTAATTCTTCTGAATTTTCGAACTTTCGTCTCGTACTTCAAATTTCAAAAAATTATGAACAAAATATATGTTAATGAACTACTAAAAAAGAACTTGTGCTAAATTTTAGAATTTGGGGTGACCAATAGGCTTAGATATACCCATTGGTTCGCAAAATGGGCTCTTTTTGACCGTTTTTCGCATATTTTCAAACATTTGCCGAATCTAGATTTTCAAAATTTGGATGGATATAACTTCTAAAAAAGAATGTTCTTCATTTTGAAAAACCTTCTTAACCCGTTAGTTTATTTTATTTAGTTTAAATCGGATTTTTTATAGTATCGTTCGTGCAGCGTTTTTTTTTCAATTTTTGTAATATTAAAACAAGATGTAGACCCAGATAAAAGTCAAATTTTGATTTTTTTTGACTTTTGAGATCTTCTTTTTTCTTTTTATGAAGTTTTTTTTTATAAACTTAGATCATTTTATTTATTTTTTATTTAGGAGGCCTAAACCCTACATAAACCTTGAAAAATTTTACCTTAGGGTCCCTATATTTTTTTTTTATTTTTCGTAATGCAAAATGCAAATTAAAACCTTGCTTGTCTCCAACTTAAAGAAATAAAAATGATATGAAATATGAAATAATATGATATTGAAATATCTGATAGATAAAATTTAAGACTTTCTTGTATGTCTGTACCAAGAAATTAAATATTTACTGTTGATCAACACTTTCTCAAATAAAATAAAAATATTATTACGTTATTTCACGTTCAAATAACCGGGCCCTAGTTCTGATGTTATGCTACTTCTACAGGGGTATGTTCGAAGGGTAAATGTGACTCAGTTTTGTCATTAATTGCGTTTTTTCTTCTTTTTATTTCCACCATTTCCTTGACCCTCAATTTGTTATAATTGAGGTAATGTTCAATTATTGTTATAATCTTGTAATTGCAGGAATGGCTTGTTTCCTTTATATGTTTATTTAAGGCAGTCGCAGCATTTTTCGTGAATTTGTGCTCATGTAATCTATTGTTTAGTAATTATGTTGTAATTTCTATATATTTTTTGGACAATTTGTGAAAGAACCTTGTATAAAAATGATTGCTATAAAAAAAGTACACAAAGAAACAAAAAAATATCAAGATCAATAATATTGGAGCCTTTATTTTGGTTTCGTCTTGGAATTTTTATCTTGTATCGATTCTGGTTTTGATAGGTTATACACTAGTTGCAGAGGTTTTTGTTAATGTTGTGCACAATCAGTAGCCTATTTTTTTTATGAGACAATATCTAGTCATCTCTTTCGTCTTTATATTCTTTTAATTTAACTGAAGGAAACTGCTTAAATTGTTTTGTTCGTCTATCAACCCAAATCGAAACTAATGTTAACTTAATAGTTATAACTGTAGATTACAAAACTCTTCTCAAGAAATACAATTTTTACAAAATTTCAAAAAATAAGGTCATCTCTATTTTCTTCCAGAAGATCGGTTTAGATCTCTCGAAATTGGGATGGCATAAAAGATTGCGAATACTTAAAAATACCATTGGGTTTTTTCATTTGCAAATATAAAAAAGTTTGCCATTAAATTGTAGCACCAGTGTCTGTCATAAGATGAAAATTCAAAATCCAGCAAATTTTAGGTTTCAAAGCACCGTCAATTTCTTAAGGGAATTGGGATTTTTTTATAAAAAATTTAAAAGAAGGATGTTAAAATTATTTTATAGATCTTGATATTTAAATTTAAGCTTCTTAATGCTAATAAATCAGGTATACGACCGCAAATTTAACGCATAGTCTGTTGGTTTATTTTTTTGTTACCTTATGACCTCAACTTCAAATAACTTTTCTATTAAAGAAATCCGCAGTATTGTAACAATCCAAAATTCTAGAGAATATACTAATCCTTTTATAATTAAAGTTCTGCTGAACATTAAAAGAGTATAAAAATACATCAAACATTTGTATAAATTGTTTGCTAATCGAATAACTAAGAATTCGTTAAAGATAAATTCTATTATTTAAACACCGTGATTAGGTTCATTGCCAAATTCTTTATTTTTGTTGAAAAGAAAGTTCAAAATTTAATATCATAACCAATCATTTCCGAAATTTAATTTTTTTCATTTCAGTCATATTCAAAACTTAGTTTTATCATATAACAAGACAGTGTCGTGCTATTTACTTTCCAACTGTTCACTAAATTGTAGCAACGATGTTTGTAATATTGCCTTTCCATATTAAACAATACTAAACTTTAGGCCCAGATATCTCCGATTTTCGCAGTGATTGCTCTACTTGTTCTATTCATAAAATACACAGATTTTTCTAACAATTTTTTTTGATCAGTTATTGTTTTTGTGAAACTTTTAAATTAACATAAAACTATGATGTTTTCCAATTCTTGCTGTATTGAAATGGACAATACTTCAGGACTTCTTTATGGTCTTTCTTTCCATATGATACAGTGTTACCAAAAACAAAATTGAAATTTCCAAAATGAATTGAACAGGGATATCTTACATTAAGTTATCTCAATGAACTTAGTTTTTATATGTTCATGAATTTTAGGAAAATAATAGAATATCGGTTAGTTGTAAAGGATTAATACGTTCTTCCATTTCTCATACCAGGCTATATGGAAAATATATAATAAAAAAGTTTAATCTTTCCTGCATCAAATTTCAGCGTCAGTGGAATTTATAACAACAATGTTTTTTATTATAATTAATTTAACAATTTTATTTAATAATGTAAAAAGCTGTCTGCTCTAAAAATACCTTTTTTTTACAGGCTGCTGCGCCAAATGGACGGGACAACCCAATTCCAGGAGGATCTCGTGCCGAACCTGGAGATTTGGGCGGCACGACGATCCCGGTGTGCCCAGATCACGGGCAGTTGCAGTACCTGTTCTGCACCAGCTGCACCAAGGGAGTCTGCGTAATTTGTATTCCGGCTGACCACCGTGAACACCCTCTGGAGACCTACAAAGTCGCAGTATCACAGGGTAATAATTTAAGTTTTATAATATTATTGTAAGCAGAAGAAAAATCATTTTCTTAATATATTATTTATCTTTGTGTAACTAGGGTGACAAAAAATATAATATTGACTGGGAGCGGTACTTAATACCCAGTCTAAACAACAAAAATGTTTTATAAAAATTCATCAACTTATCAAAAATTATGAAATATCATTGATTCAGAACTGGGGTATGACAACAAAAACTTTTGAAGTCAGAGCGTTTTTATTTTTGCTCTTTTTCTTATTAGATGGTGTTTGTAAGAAGTTTAGTCATATCACACATTCAGACTTTAAAAAATTACAAAGAAAAATAATTTTGGTCGTATAGTCGATACCAATAATTATCAGTTTACCCCTATCATTTATTTACTTAATTAAAATATAACTCTTTAATAATAGATGAATGCAGAGAAATTTATATTGTATGGAAAATTTGTTTCTCGCTTACCCCTCTGAGAGGAGTATCATTGAATACATAAAATATTAAATTAAATCGGTCATATAACATATCCTGTTTTGTTACCTCATTTACAAAATAAACAGCTCTAAACTTTTTGGAAATTCTAACTAATCTCAAGGCCAGCTCTTAAGTTTTTACAGATAAGCACAAGGTGGCGCTATTAACATATGTCATAAATATGTTCGTCAAATTTGTCATTTGTTATTTTTAAAAAAGTTAAAAGTTGACCGAGTAGTTTGTTTATAGCTAGAATTAAAAAAAAAGGAATTTTGCGGAAAAATCAAAATCTCTTAGCAAGGTTTTAGTTGAATGATTTTTTTCCAATTTTAGTAAAGGTTTAACGATAATACATGGCAATACAACCGTTTGTTCCAAAAAATATTTTTTTTGCAAAAATTTAAAAATTTGGCTTCGTTTTGCTTAATAGTATCTACTTTGTAAATATTTTCAACGATATTTAGTATCTCAAAAGTAAACATTTTGGGATTTATCTTTTCTATAAGATTTTTTTGCACCCGTAAATCATTTTAAATATGCAAGGTAAAAGTTTTTTCGTATAATACCTTAACTAAATGTAAATATGATTTGTATACCGTACAGACTGACTTTAGGAAAGTCCTTGAAATGACATAGGCTAGGCCCCAGCGTAAACAAATCTTGTTTGCTCTATAGATAACGAGATATATAAAATAAAACTTCATAAATGATTTGAAATATTATATTAAAGTCAGCTGACTATTAAGAGTACTAAGATCATGGAGTTAAAATGCCAGTAATCAATATAAATAGGAATATAACAAACAAAATATCATTGTCGACAGGATCCAACAAGAACATATCCAATTGCTGTATCTCTTTAATTAACATTGTGAAAAATTTTACAATGAAGCCTTGAAAATGAACTATTTTTTAATCAAAATAAATGTGGTATGGTAGTTAGCAATAATAAATAAATTGAATACAACAGGAATGGAGTCTGGATTTAATATTAGGATATTGAAAGAGTTTATTAAAGGAAATACTTGTAGAGTATTCTAACAAATAACTTAAACCCTGAAAAAATATCAGATGTCATTAGAGACAGTTTTAACAACTTCTTGCAAGTTAAGTACCCTTTGACAACGTTTCCTCATTTTGTGAATGGGTTTATATGTTCCTTGAACTTTGTAAACAGTAGGTTTTGTTTTTATTTTTGCTAAATAGATGTATTTACTAATTTGAAGGTCATTTTTGTGTTGTAACTGCTGATAACTTATCTTATTTTTTTCGAGTTTCTCTTAATATATGAAATTGTGAAGAAGGAATGTGGATCTTTCTGACCTGTGGTCTTTGCTCTAATGTTATTTATAACATTGTCAATTAATTTTAGAAACCATTCTATTGTAAATCGGATTTAATGTTTGGTACCCCATTTTCAAATGAATCATTATTGCATATAAATATAACGCGATTATGGAGGTTGAATATAAATCTTCTTTTTCTTCTAACAGAATGATTAGAATGATGGTTAAGATATTTATTCCATTTCATTTGAACGGATCACCAAGACAATTGATCATTGACTTCTTTTTTCACGGTAAACTTAATTGTAGGTCTAATAGAGTTTAGATCTGTGAAGAAATCATTTAGTTCTTGATCGTTACCCATACGATCATCGACATATCACCAAAATCACCTCTACTCAATTTAATACTATATAATATAGAACGCATTTTAATTCAAAATAAAAGAGTATCTTTTATGTGGACACCTAGCCATGTTGGAATAGCTGGCAATCAGAGAGCAGATTTATTGGCCAAACAAGCATGCAACTCAAATAATTCAACTTTGAATTAGGTCTTTTCACTATCTGACATAAATAATTTTACGGACAAAATAATTAAAAACACAAAACAGCTTGAGTGGGATCTACTAGAGGAAGAAAATAAGCTATATGAGGGAAAGGACGTAATTTACGGCAAAGATGATGTCTCACAGGTGATTGGGAAACATCTAAACATCATAATAAGGATGAGAATTGGACATTCGAAATTCATACATGGTTACCTCATAGAGAAGACTGATCCACTTATATGCCAGAAATGTTCTGCTACACTGACTATTAAACATATTCTTTGTTCTGCAATACGAACCTCTCCTTACAACATTAAACCTGACAGGATCATTACAAAGTAAGTTAGCTTACTCGAATGCCTCAAACATGATCAAATTCCTAGAAATGACTGGACTTATAAATCAGATTTAAATAAATAATATACATATATAAATATAGACACTAAAAAGCCCAAGTGGCTATTGTGTCTTTAATTAATATCTCTCTCTCTCTCTCTCTCTCTCTCTCTCTCATCGACATATCTCACCCAGACTTTCGGCTTCACTATTGCCATTTCTATGAGCTAAGTTTCGAATTATTTCGTATATATATTGGACGCGATTGGAGAGAATGAAGAGCCCATTAGAAGCCTGTTGTCCTGAGCGTAGAAACTTGGGATATTTCTCTTGACTCTCCTTAAAATTAATTTTGATGAAATTACATGCACATGCTTTTTTTTCTGTTTTTCTATTTCTCTTTATATATATATATTTTTTTATTAATTTTCATAAACCTTCATTACAGTGTGTTTGCAATATCCGTTTTCACAAAACATTCACTTTAAGCACAAACATTTATTTACTATTATTTCTTTTGTCACGTGCCATTATACAGATAGTTCTCACAGAGTATCTGTATCTGGCGTAGCTAACACCGTAATACCAAGATCCCTTCATCTAACTAACAACCTCGAAAACGATTAAAGACTGCTGCACAAAATGGCTAGAAACTAGCAATCATCAATGAAACAATAAAATTGCAATAGAAATTCTCACAACAAATAAAACCACCTACTGATAATAGACAAATCACCATATTTTTATACATATATTTCACAACGGATAAATGATTGGGCATGAAACGTGTGGTAGTAAAGTTTGTTTCAAAATAGCAGAATTTCGACCAAAAACGATGTCGTGTAGATATCGCCCAGGAATTGCTGAATGAAGTCAACAACGATCCAGAACTTTATAAAAAGATCATAACACATGACAAAATAGAGGTATATGGGTATGATGTCGAGACCGAATCGTAAATAGCCCAACGAAAGCTGCTGAAGAGTCAAGAATGACAAAAATTTAACAAGTTCGATCAAATGTGAAAGTTCTTCTCACTGTTTTCTTCGGCTCCAATGCCACAGTACATCATGAGTTATACATAGTTGTATGGTCAATAAGGAATACTGTTTGGAGGTTATATGTAGCTTGCGTACAGCAATCCGACGAAAACGCCCAGAATTGTAGAAACTGCATCACAATAATGCTCTTGCTCACACCTCACTGCGTTTTCGTAATTTTTTAGCAAACAACAACACTGTTATGTTGCCTCAGACTTGGTTTTTGCCTGACAGCCCCCAGCAACTTTTTTCTATCTCCAAAGCTGAAGAAAACCTTGAAAGAGTGAAGTTTTGCTATCTGATGAAATAAAAGCAGAGTAGCTGACGAAATTAGCTGCCATACCAGTGCATTATATTCGAAGAGGATTATTTTAAAGGAGACAAAATTAATGTTGATGAATAAATAAATTTTCTTTAAGAAAAAGTTAAATTTACGTTATTTTTTCATCAACCCTCGTATTTTCTTCTTCCTCTGCTGAAAATGTTTGAGAAATATATTCAGAATATAACTTGGAAAAAGTCTACTATCATAATAGTAAATAGATTTACAAAAAATTATTTCTTGCATTTCACTTTACAACGTGTATATTTTCAATTTTTCCTTTTTTTATTCAGGTATCGCATGGAGAAATGCGCTATCCTCTGATATTGAGGACACGGTCAACGACCTCTCCAATGGTTTGAGGAAAGTTTCCGCAACCAGGAGGACCGTTGACCAAAGAGTGGCAGTTGCGAGGAGGCAAATAAAATCGCATATGGAAGAGTAAGTTGTTTTGTAATCAAATTACTTTATTAAAAATTTTTATTAAATATAATTATTATAAAGCATCGCGATTTGCTTAAATTTAATTCAATAATTATTCATTTTTCTCGTTGAAGATGAACCACCCTCACTGGCACAATTCAATTTTTTGAATTCTACAATCTTCTATATTGATATTTTAAAAAAATAATTTATTGCACTATTTCATTTTCAACTATATTGAGATTATTGAAAATTTTACCTAAGTTTCAGTTGAGATCTAAAAATATTTGGGAGGACAGGTTTTTACTAATATTTACGTACCAGGAAAGAACCAATAAAAATATGTTGAGTTAACTAATATTTGTATAATTAAGTCTGTAGAAATGTGCGAGAATTTTAACTTTAGCTTACAATATTTCATTTTGATTCATTCGTTGTACATTTCTAGTTCGAATATCAATAAGTTTTTCAGAACATTCGAGGAGAAAGGGTCTAGCCGATTAAATAAAAAATACCTGGTACTTCTACATTAAAAAGTACCAATGCAAAAAAAAATTTAACCACTTTTATGGTCACATAACCTCATTAGAAAAATAAAACGTCTTCTTTATATATATATATATATATATATATATATATATATATATATATATATATATATATATATATATATACAGTGAACTCTCTCTTAACGGACACCTCTATTCAATGGACACCTCTTCTATATGGGCAATTTTTGAGACAAAAACCATTCGTATATACCAGTCTGTACTTTTAAACCTCCCTCCAATGGACGCTCTCAACAACGGACACGGACAGTAAATTATTTATAAAAAATAATTCTAACGGACAAATATTTTACTATTTTCCTTTCAATATTTGCCTAAATTTTAAATTTTATTAAAGACACATTTTATTTGCGTAAATACCCACAAAATAGGCGGCAGCCAGGTATATTGGTAGGTAATTAGGGTTTTAGGGTTTTCCAAGGAATTTTATTGGTGCACGTGAATTCTATTCAGCACATTTTACTTTATTATGTACGTATTGTTAAAACTGCTGCGGAAAGGATAATATCATTTTAGTTGCATAAACGTTTTGTGACGCGAATAACATGGCTACCAACAAAAGAAAGTTTTTAAGTTTGGCAGAAAAAGTCGATGTAATCCATTATGCGGATACGAATAAGTTAAGTGTTAGACAGTTAGCAGAAAAGTTTGGAATTGGAAAAAGTCAAGCTAGTGAAATTTTAAAACATAAGAGTGATATAATTAAGCAGTTTTCTGAGAGCGGAAACACCGAAAAGAAAAGGAAATTTTTGAAAACTGAGGGTGCTGCATTAGATCAAATTGTTTTCGATTGGTTTTGTAAAGTGCGTTCTAAAAACATTCCTGTTTCTGGTAAAATTATTCAAGAAAAAGCATTAGAAGTTGCAACGGAACTAAATTTTGACATGAAGGCTTCCAGCGGATGGCTCGAGAAGTTTTGTAAGCGGCACAATATTTCCTTCAAATCTATATGTGGCGAAGCAGCGGCTGTAGATTTATCAGTGGTTGCTGACTGGAAGAAAAAACTGCTCACTATAATGAAAGAATACTCTCCTCGTGATATTTTTAACGCAGATGAGACGGGACTATTTTTTCGTGCCTTGCCTAACAAAACATATGCTCTGAGAGGAGAAAAATGCACTGGAGGTAAGGCTTCCAAAGACAGACTCACAATTCTGTTTTGCACCAATATGATTGGAAACAAAGAAAAGCCACTGGTAATTGGAAAAAGCAAGAATCCTCGTTGTTTCAAGAACTCCTATGTAGAAAAATTACCTATCGAATGGTATTACAATAAGAAGTCATGGATGACAAGAGAAATCATGACAAATTGGCTAAATAAATTTGACAGAAAAATGCAGAGAGAAAATCGAAAAGTACTTTTGTTCCTAGACAATGCTGCGTCTCATCCACAACTTGTATTATGTAATGTTAAATTGATATTTCTGCCGCCTAATACTACATCTGAATGCCAGCCCCTCGATCAGGGGATTATAAAATGTTTCAAAAGCTACTACAGAAAGTTATTGATCCGAAGACTGCTATCGTCGATAGAAGAGTCTGATTCTATAGGGGAACTTGAGAAGTCTATTAACGTTACCAATGCCTTGATTTGGACTGTAACTGCATGGAAGGAAGTACAACCGAAAACTATCAACAATTGCTTTCTTAAAGCTGGATTCGGTACACAGGACAACGTTGAGCCTGAAGAAGATTCCGAGGACGATCTGCCACTTTCTGAATTATGGAAAAAAAACAAACACTTTTCCATTGATTTATTAAGTTATACGGAAATTGATGGAACTTTGTTGACTGAAAATCCCGATTTAAGTATTCAAGAGTGTGTACGTGAGTTTCAGGTGAATCAGGTTGTTGAAACATTATCTGAAAGTGAAAGTGACGACGAAGAAACGAATACTTCGAATATAAAAGACATTAATGAAGCCTACAAAAAACTAAAATACATTGAAACATTTTTTGTATTACAGGGAAATTCTAACATTGCACAACAAATCTCCCAAGCTGTAAGTTCAGTAGAAACCCAAATTGTTAAAAATAAATTAAATGGCCTTAAGCAAACCACCCTTGAAAGTTTTTTTTTAAATAACAAATGATTTATGTGCATATTTTAATTACATATACATAGTTTATATACATATTTAGTATTAAAAACTTGTGTTTTTGCTAACTAACATTTAAACATTGACTACATATACGTAATATACATGTTTAAATATTTGAAGTTTATTTTATTTTCTCCAGTCAACGGACACCTCCATTCAAAGGACACTTTATGCTACACAAGTGCTGTCCATTCAAGAGAGAGTTCACTATTGAGATTATTGAAAGTTTTACCTAAGTTTCAGTTAAGATCTAAAAAGATTTGGGAGGAGAGGTTTTTACTAATATATACGTACCAGGAAAGAACCAATAAATATATGTTGAGCTAACTAATATTTGTATAATTAAGTCTATAGAAATGTGCGAGAATTTTAACTTTAGCTTACAATATTTCATTTCGATTCATTCGTTGTACATTTCTAGTTCGAATATCAATAAGTTTTTAAGAATATTCGAGGAGAAAGGGTCTAGCCGATTAAATAAAAAATACTCGGTTCTTCTACATCAAAAAGTACACATGAAAAAAAAAATTTAGCCATTTTTATAGTCCCATAACCTCATTAAAAAAATAAAACGTATTTTTTAGTTTTTTGACGATATATCAAAATTTTTAAATTCAATAAAATAAAAACTAGAACGATATTAGGTCAGGAAAAAAAATATTTTGTTTTTTTAGACGCCAGACTATGTCCATGAATTTTTTCAGATTTTTAAAAGGGGCCAAACATAGCTAAAATTGCAAAAAAGGCATTTATTAGCATTTTTTCACAATTCTATCGAGTTTTGAAGCATGGAATTTTCTTATAAATCCTAGTTGTCTTAAATATATATATATATATATATATATATATATATATATATATATATATATATATATATATATATATATTTGGAAGGAGTTTATCGGGTTGCGGTCTGTAGGATAAGAATAATTAACTCATTTTTCTTTTAATACTCAATATTTCGACATTTATTTTATGCCTTCTTCAGGAGTAAGAACTAAAAATCAAACACACAACAGGTAGTTCACAAACAGTTAAACAAAACTAATATGTAATTAAAATACTTACAAATTAGAGTTTCCTTCTAAGAAATCCACCCTAAACACACTCAACATCGTACGAAGTGTAAAACAACAATAAAAAATTTAGATTTGTATATTTATACAGTGATACATATTATTATTAACGAGACGAAAAAGGGTTCTTTCTGATAACAAAAAATTTTTCTTTTAAGGTAGTATATACAGTTTAGATTAAATTTAAAATATTACAGTAGATGTTGCTAAGTTGGTTAGTATCAGATTTATAGTTTATGGTGTTTTTTGTTTTTTTAATATGATACATTTCCAGGAATAGACGACTTTTATAATTGTTTTGATGTTCTAAAATTTTTATGTTGTTGTAATCAAAGTGATGACCTGTATTCAAATAGTGTCCAACCACAGCACACGTGTTTTTTCCCAATCGGCAATCGCTTTTGTGTTGGGTAACCTACAGACCGCAACCCGATAAACTCCTTCCAAAATTATTAAGGTACGGTCGATAACAAAAAAGAAAAACTATATATATATATATATATATATATATATATATATATATATATATATATATATATATATATATACATGTGTGTGAGATGCAATAGCAGTGGATACATCCACATTATGCCGTTGTAGTGCTGAAATCACATTCACCAAACGTACAACTATATGCAACTCCGTATATAAAGGAAGCAAAATGCGAACAATAAATGCAAACTTCGTTCCATCATATCCTTTCCGTGTTGGAGGTTGCACAAATTGAATAAATTGCTACACAACACAATTTATCCTATTTCACCATCATCGAGAAGATGGCCTGCCTGTACCACCATATTGAGAAGAAAGTCAAAACTTACCCTGCCCGCTACTGTGATACAGCAGAGGTACGGCGGAATCCGTGAAAGCCGCATAAACATATACGCCTTCCGATCTGTTCTTTGCACAAACCGGTGAATGTCGGTACCCTGATGGGTCTAGTAGAGACGAAACATATATATATATATATATATATATATATATATATATATATATATATATATATATATATATATATACATATATATATATATATATATATATATATATATATATATATATATATATATATATATATACATATATATATATATATATATATATATATATATATATATATATATATATATATATATATATATATATATATATATATATATATGCCGAAGCCATTTTTAAACATTTTGTATTATTTAATGATCGTTCATTTCCTTGAAAGTATGATTAAGACAAACCTAAGACAATTTTAGGTTATTTTTTTATTTGAAATACTTGGTCATACCTTGTATTTTTTTAATACAAAGTAACATATAAATAAATCATTTCAGTTCATAAAAAAGTTTTTTCGTTAAATATTAAGAAGTATTATTACTATTTTAAACAGAAAAGCAATAATCGACTTTATATCTGGTATGTATATATATATATATATATATATATATATATATATATATATATATATATATATATACATACTTCTGTAATACTTTCTTGGGTATAGGTTTTTCCATTTGAAAATCAGAAGACAACAATTTTTCTGACGTTTCACTCTAACATAGTGAGCTTCTTCAAAGATATGGTATATTTATCTTGAATCTACAAAATTGCAAATTATTTTTTATAATAAAACATGTATCACAGTAATTGTCCTACTTATCTATTGCATTTATATTTTTAAGTTAATTTTAAAATCGAATTCAATTTTAAAAACACCCACATTTTTGATACTGACAAAAATTTTCACAAACTGGTCATCAAAAAAATGATATATATGAAAAGAGGTAAAAATGCTGTAAATGAAAAACAAGATGTCAAAAACCTAAATGAAATATACTATAATTTGATATTTTAATATGACATGTTTGAAGTGACTCTATAATAAATATTAGAAATAATGTAATGATGCTTGGCACGATTTTAGAGCGAAACGTCAGAAAAATTTTTGTTTTTTGATTTTCAAATGGAAAAACCTATACCCAAGAAAGTATTTCAGAAAAACATTAACATAAGGCTTAAAATACAACAATAAATTAATGTCGGATATTCTCACGGGTGTGATGTGTAATCGAAGGTTTCCGGGCATCCCGTGTATGTGCTGAGTCCCTCTCAGGACTGTAAGGCAGCTGACGTTTCGGTGAAATCTCATTCACCATTTTCAAAGCTCACTGTATGGCGTGAGTCAGTTCGCTCGTAGACGCCATACAGTGAGCTTTGAAAATGGTGAATGAGATTTCACCGAAACGTCAGCTGCCTTACAGTCCTGAAAGGGACTCAGCACATACATGGGATGCCCGAAAACCTTCGATTACATATATATATATATATATATATATATATATATATATATATATATATATATATATATATATATATACATATGAAGTATTTTTTATTTATTTCTTGAACCTTTAATAAGATATTTTTTATTTGTGTGTTTTTCTTGTGATTATTGTCCGTTGAAAATGTTATGGTGGTATTGTACTTTTTATATTTTACATTTCTAAATATATATATATATATATATATATATATATATATATATATATATATATATATATATATACGTCTAATCATATAAAAATAAAAAATTGTTTTATGTGCGTTAGAAGAAATAAATACCTAACTATTATTATTGAATTTAAGATTCATCTTAACGTGCATTTTCGGCAGCAGAGTAATCTGAGAAGTAACATTGTGAACGACCGACCGCCACGATGACTTCACTACTATATGCATATTTGAAATTAAAAAATAACCTAAAATTGTTTTAGCCTTGTCTTAATCTTGTCATACCTTCAAGGGAAAAAACGATTATTAAGCAATACAAATTGGTTGAAAAGGCCTTCGGTATATATATATATATATATATATATATATATATATATATATATATATTATACATATTTAGTTTGAAGACAACTGAAGATTTATAGGAAAATTCTATGTTCCAAACTCGATAGAAATGCGAAAAAATGCTAATAAAAGCGGTTTTTTGCGATTTTAACTATGTTCCATCACTTTCAAAAATCTGAAAAAATTCATGGACATAGTTTGCCATCTAAAAAACAACATATTTGTTTTTTCGGCCCTGCTATTGTCCTAGTTCCTATTTTACTGAATTTAAGAATTTTCGAACACCCATAAAAAATTCAATTTCGCGCCAAAATTTTTTTTAAATAATATCTTGTTGTAGGCAACAAAAAAACCAACAAAATGAAAAATAAAAGAAGTGTCTACGATGACTAGAACCGAAGATATCATCAAAAACCAAAAAAAAAGACGTTTTTGAGGTTATGTGATGATAAAAGTTGCTAAAAATTTTTTTGTGCTGGTACTTTTTGAAGTAGAGCAACTGGGTGTTTTTTTATTTTTTTATTACTGACGGAGCAGTTTCGACTCTTTTAATCCGCTAGACCCTTTAAAACTTTATCATTTGATTAACATTTAAATATTCTAATTCAATTCGTTCGTGAAAATAAAACGTATAAGCAGCTAATCTCGTAGTTAATTCCAATATCTCCTCAATGCCTTCTATTTCGTCTAAGCAATAGTAATTATGATATTAATTTATTGTTTTCTTTTGCAGATGTCACAGAGCTTTGGACCGCAGGCAACAGGATCTATTAAGGATCCTGAGCCAAGCTCACGCGGAAAAAGGGACTGCTCTTAACCAACAAATGGTTGAAATTCATGAGCAGATAGAGTCCCTCGGCGTGAGCTACGAAAACCTCCAAGACGACTTTCCCACGAACAATCCTGAGTTACAGAGAAGGATTAACTCCGAGGCGCGAGAACGAGTTTCTGGTGCCCGAGAGGTAAATCTCTCCCCTGTAATAAACAGGGGAGTCTACTTTTACAAGAATGGCTCATTGAAAAGTAGACTCCGAAATTTCGTGGGAGGGTTCGAAATTGGAGGTCAATTGGTCCAAGCACCAGAGGAAGATGCAGGGTACACCAGTTCAGACAGTGACTAATTGGTTATTACTTCTGAATTGTTCGATTGTACACTGTATCTACAGAGGTAAGCTAAATATAATATAATTATAAAAAAAACTATAGATTCGGCTTTTACTTGGTGGAAATTCATTATAACTATAGGTTGTAATTACAGTAAAACAATTTTAGAATTAGAATTCAATAACTCTATCAACTTTTTAGACTTAACAATTAAAAGAACAAACAATAAGCATGACTTTTCTATTTATCATAAACCCACCCATACTGACATTACAATCCACAATACATCTTCACACCCAATACAACATAAACTAGCATCTTTTTTCAGTATGATACATCGATTGATATCTTTACCTCTTAACAAAATCAACTTTCAAAATGAACTAAACTTCATTAAACAAATTGCTATAAATAATGGTTACTCCCCAAAAATAATAGACAAAATACTAAATAAAAAACTATATAATAAAGCCATAAACTTAGTTTTTCCTACAAAAAAAGAAAACAATAATAAATATAAAGTAATTACTTTCTTAGGCCACATTAGCAATAGAATAAGTAAATTTCTGAAAAACTTGAATATTAATATAGCTTTCAAAACCACTAATACTCTAGGTAAACATATCAAAAATAGTAAAACCAAATCAAACAAAGGAAACAATTGCGGTGTTTACAAATTAAAATGTAATGATTGTCCTAAAGTTTATATAGGCCAGACTGGTAGAAACTTTAATAAACGTGTTAATGAACATCACATTAGTTATATAAAAAATAAAACTGATTCTAACTATTCCAGTCATTTAATAGAAGAAAACCATACCTTCAATAATAATTATGACATATTACACATTGAAAACAAAGGTTTAAAACTAAATTTGCTCGAATCCCTGGAAATAAATAAACTCAAAAATTCCAATAATTTGCTTAATGACCAAATAGATTTAGACCCATCACCCTTATTGAACCTGTTTAGTTATCCTTAACTTTTCTTGGAAATATAATTATGAAATTTCCTCTTATTCTGAATTGTAAACCTTATTTTACCTGTATCAAGACCACTTTGTTTTTATCTTTTAATGTTCATTTTGTAATACTCCTTTGAAGAAGCAACAGTGTTTGCGAAACATGTCGAGTGATTAAAATTAAAATTAAAAATTTGTGGAAAGTGTAAAATTGTTTTACTGTAATTACAACCTATAGTTATAATTATAAAACTTCTATTTGGCAAATTAAAGTAGACATAGGGATCGTATTATTACAATTTTCAATTGCAAAATTATACTATTTTTAACTCGGATTTAAAATTTTTATTAAAGATTATTATTATTATAAGGCGTCATGATGTGTCTTAGATTTAATTTAATGATTATTTATTCATCATCTCTCATTGAAAATGAATCACCTTTATTATTATAATGTATTTTTTTTCTACAATCTTCTAGGTTGTTATTTTAAGAAAATATTTTTTTTCATTATTTTATTTTCTACCATATTTTCTGAAATTAACAATGCTCATGCTGGAACGAACCCATATTGATGTAAAAAAGCCTCGACTTTCGATCTTGACTTTTAATAAGAATATTGAAAATGTTGTTTTTGAGATATATTATATTTGTATATTTGTATAGTTGTGAATGAAATATTAACCCTATTCAAGAATATCATAGAAGAATAAAACACACCGAATGAATGGAAGAATAGTGTAACAACACCCATTTTTAAAACAGGGCAGAAAACGCACCCAGAAAACTATCGAGGAATAACACTGCTTGATAGCATTCTTAAAGCATTCACAAAAACTATACTGGAAGAAATCACCAAAATCATAAGTATATAAGAAGAACAACAAGGTTTCAGAAAGAACAGATCCACTATTGACGCAATATTCATTGTCAAACAAATAACTGAAAAATCCCTAGAAATCAATAAACCTGTTTACATGTGCTCCATCGATATGACCAAGGCTTTTGACAAAGTACGCTTAAAGGAACAACGGAAGACATATATGTAAACACGGAAATTAGATAGGGCGATTCGCTACATATTTAATCTAATAATGGATAAAATAATAGAAAAACAGCTGCATACAAAATGGGAAACACATTCTTCCATACTGTCTGCTATGCGGACGATGCTGTTCTTATTGCAGACTCTAAAGATAACCTTCACAGACTACAGCACTCTTTTAACACTAAAGCGAAAGAATTAAATATGCTCATCAACACCGAGAAGACCAAATGCTCAGTAACATCCAAAGAATCAATAATGTGCAAGTTGGAAATCGACTCCAAAATTGTCGAACAGGTAAATCACTTCAAATATCTGGGAGCAGAAATAACGAGCCATGGAAACCTTGACGAAGTAAGAGAGCAAACAATGAAAGTGGCTAGAATTTCTGTATGCCTAAAAGAAAGTGCGTGGAAGAACAAGTACCTTAATACCGAAAGCAAAACTAAGATATAAAAAACGGCTCTAAGACCCATCATAACATACGCGGCAGAAACAAGACCAGATACAGGCAGAACTCTACAAATGATGAGAACAGCCGAAATCAAAACATCAAGAAGTATACTCTACACGACAGAATACAGAATGAAGATATCAGACAACAATGCGGGATACAGGACATAGGAAGATGGTTTAGACAAAGGCGAAGATTCTGGAACAAACATATAGGGAGAATGGAGGACGGTAGACTCGTTAAAAGCGCAAAAATGAATAACCAGTAGGAAAAAGATCACAGGGAAGACCACCAAAATGATGGCAAGAATGCTGGACCTCATCTTCCGGGGAAGACGTGATGACAATGAACAGGCAATAGCCGACTAGCATGGTTAACTGTGTTAGAAAGAAGAAGAAGTATAGTTGTACGATATCATTAATTTTTGAAACAATTTTTTCGGGCTTGATTTTTAATTCGACTACCATTTCAATTAATTGTCTTTTTGTATCACTGATTAGAACTAAGTTCTCAGCAAAGTACAAGCTATTCAAGTATTTTCACCTATATGTAAGCCTTTGACTTCCCAGTCGAATGTCATAAAAACATCTTCCAAAATACAAGTAAATAGCTTTGAGATAATTGTGTTCCTTTATCGGACTCTACTTTGACAGGTATTTTGCTGATCATCACGTTCTTCTATATTTTTTTTTGCAATAGTTTCATCTCCGTATATGCTTTTCTAACAATGTCAGATACATATTATTGTTATTTCATTTTTCTATAAGCATGTGCAGCGTTTGGAATCCTTGCAAACCCTGGCCGGATCGCAGGATTGGTAGTTATTTAACTAAAGATTTTGATGAGAAGCTTGTAGGGGCGTTATTGAGGTTCAAGTTATCTCATTTTTTATGTAGCAGAATAACTGTTGTATTTTTCCATATCTTAGGTATTGTACCAGTTTGGAGGCTTTTGTTTAAAAAGATTTACATCGAATATGTGGCGGATTTACCTCTCATTATTAGCTTCGCTTGTGATTTCATTTTCAAGGAAAGCCTCACCATGTTAAATATATTTGGATCATCCAAACAAGATAGTTTCTACGAACATCACACAAATTTTATTTAGAATTTTATATGCGTCATAGATAAAGTTTATGTTTTTATCGACATTATCAGTTATAGAATTAAAGATATCTACACAATATTGTAGATGGTAAATTTGAAAGAGATTTAAATGAAAAAAACTTGAGCAAAAACTTCTTTATACGACAAACTGTAGAAAATAGGCAAAGAAATCATTAATATTTTTATTTGGCTTCTTTAAAATCTCTCTTACCTTCGTAACTTTCTATTTACTCGGTATATATTTCTCAGTTTAAGATATTTCCAATAAGTTTTGATGAACATTAGGAAGGAATGTGAAGAAAAATATGTTTATTGTTAATTTTATTTTTTTATCTAGGAATTACGCAGACAGATCCTCCTGGTATTGGTTCATAACATCTTCAACGGTCGTCTCGCTTTGAATGTCTCGGAATAATGGTGCAGTATATGTAAGTGTAAGTGATATATATTAAAGAAATTATTCCTTTAAAAATAATGAGCGTCCTAATAAAAACATAACATATCGTTCATTTAAATCAGAATTATTCTGCTTTATAAAAAAATAAGTTTTTTTAATTTTTATTTTTTTATCTAGGAATTACGCAGGGCCATTCACCTGGTATTCATCCAAAACATCGCCAATGATTGTAACTTATTGAGGACTACGTGTTATGTTACATTATGTGTAAGTGTAAATGATATGTATTAAAGAAATTATTCCTTTAAAAATAATGAGCGTCCTAATAAAAATAGTAACATATCGTTCATTTAAATCAGAATTATTCTGCTTTATAAAAAATAAGTTTTTTTATTTTTATTTTTTTATCTAGGATTTACGCAGGGCCATTCACCTGGTATTCATCCAAAACATCGCCAACGATTAGTAACTTATTGAGGACTTAATATAATGATACTTTATATGTAAGTGTAAGTGATATGTATTAAAGAAATTATTCCTTTAAAAATAATGAGCGTCCTAATAAAAATAATAACATATCGTTCATTTAAATCAGAATTATTCTGCTTTATAAAAAAATAAGTTTTTTTAATTTTTATTTTTTTATCTAGGAATTACGCAGGGCCATTCACCTGGTATTCATCCAAAACATCGCCAACGATCGTAACTTATTGAGGACTGAGTATAATGATACATTATATGTTAGTGTAAATGATATGTATTAAATAAATTATTCCTTTAAAAATAATGAACGTCCTAATAAAAATAGTAACATATCGTTCATTTAAATCAGAATTATTCTGCTTTATGAAAAATAAGTTTTTTAATTTTAATTTTTTTATCTAGGAATTACGCAGGGCCATTCACCTGGTATTCATCCAAAACATCGCCAAAGATTGTAACTTATTGAGGACTATGTGTTATAATACATTATGTGTAAGTGTAAGTGATATGTATTAAAGAAATTATTCCTTTAAAAATAATTAACGTCCTGATAAAAATAATAACATATCGTTCATTTAAATCAGAATTATTCTGCTTTATAAAAAATAAGTTTTTTAATTTTTATTTTTTTATCTAGGAATTACGCAGGGCCATTCACCTGGTATTCATCCAAAACATCGCCAATGATTGTAACTTATTGAGGACTATGTGTTATAATACATTATGTGTAAGTGTAAGTGATATGTATTAAAGAAATTATTCCTTTAAAAATAATTAACGTCCTGATAAAAATAATAACATATCGTTCATTTAAATCAGAATTATTCTGCTTTATAAAAAATAAGTTTATTTTTAATTTTTATTTTTTTATCTAGAAATTACGCACCTGGTATTCGTCCAAAACATCGTCAACGATCTTCCCGCTTTGAGTGTTTCGGAATAATGGGGCATTATGTGTAAGTATAAGTGATATGTATTAAAGAAATTATTCATTTAAAAATAATGAGCGTCCTAATAAAAATAATAACATATCGTTCATTTAAATCAGAATTATTCTGCTTTATAAAAAATAAGTTTTTTAATTTTTATTTTTTTATCTAGGAATTACGCAGGGCCATTCACCTGGTATTCATCCAAAACATCGCCAATGATTGTAACTTATTGAGGACTATGTGTTATAATACATTATGTGTAAGTGTAAGTGATATGTATTAAAGAAATTATTCCTTTAAAAATAATTAACGTCCTGATAAAAATAATAACATATCGTTCATTTAAATCAGAATTATTCTGCTTTATAAAAAATAAGTTTATTTTTAATTTTTATTTTTTTATCTAGAAATTACGCAGGGCCATTCACCTGGTATTCATCCAAAACATCGCCAATGATTGTAACTTATTGAGGACTATGTGTTATAATACATTATGTGTAAGTGTAAGTGATATGTATTAAAGAAATGATTCCTTTAAAAATAATTAACGTCCTGATAAAAATAATAACATATCGTTCATTTAAATCAGAATTATTCTGCTTTATAAAAAATAAGTTTATTTTTAATTTTTATTTTTTTATCTAGAAATTACGCAGGGCCATTCACCTGGTATTCATCCAAAACATCGCCAATGATAGTAACTTATTGAGGACTATGTGTTATAATACATTATGTGTAAGTGTAAGTGATATGTATTAAAGAAATTATTCCTTTAAAAATAATTAACGTCCTGATAGAAATAATAACATATCGTTCATTTAAATCAGAATTATTCTGCTTTATAAAAAATAAGTTTATTTTTAATTTTTATTTTTTTATCTAGAAATTACGCAGAGCCATTCACCTGGTATTCATCCAAAACATCGCCAATGATTGTAACTTATTGAGGACTATGTGTTATAATACATTATGTGTAAGTGTAAGTGATATGTATTAAAGAAATTATTCCTTTAAAAATAATTAACGTCCTGATAGAAATAATAACATATCGTTCATTTAAATCAGAATTATTCTGCTTTATAAAAAATAAGTTTATTTTTAATTTTTATTTTTTTATCTAGAAATTACGCACCTGGTATTCGTCCAAAACATCGTCAACGATCTTCCCGCTTTGAGTGTTTCGGAATAATGGGGCATTATGTGTAAGTATAAGTGATATGTATTAAAGAAATTATTCATTTAAAAATAATGAGCGTCCTAATAAAAATAATAACATATCGTTCATTTAAATCAGAATTATTCTGCTTTATAAAAAATAAGTTTTTTAATTTTTATTTTTTTATCTAGGAATTACGCAGGGCCATTCACCTGGTATTCATCCAAAACATCGCCAATGATTGTAACTTATTGAGGACTATGTGTTATAATACATTATGTGTAAGTGTAAGTGATATGTATTAAAGAAATTATTCCTTTAAAAATAATTAACGTCCTGATAAAAATAATAACATATCGTTCATTTAAATCAGAATTATTCTGCTTTATAAAAAATAAGTTTATTTTTAATTTTTATTTTTTTATCTAGAAATTACGCAGGGCCATTCACCTGGTATTCATCCAAAACATCGCCAATGATTGTAACTTATTGAGGACTATGTGTTATAATACATTATGTGTAAGTGTAAGTGATATGTATTAAAGAAATGATTCCTTTAAAAATAATTAACGTCCTGATAAAAATAATAACATATCGTTCATTTAAATCAGAATTATTCTGCTTTATAAAAAATAAGTTTATTTTTAATTTTTATTTTTTTATCTAGAAATTACGCAGGGCCATTCACCTGGTATTCATCCAAAACATCGCCAATGATAGTAACTTATTGAGGACTATGTGTTATAATACATTATGTGTAAGTGTAAGTGATATGTATTAAAGAAATTATTCCTTTAAAAATAATTAACGTCCTGATAGAAATAATAACATATCGTTCATTTAAATCAGAATTATTCTGCTTTATAAAAAATAAGTTTATTTTTAATTTTTATTTTTTTATCTAGAAATTACGCAGAGCCATTCACCTGGTATTCATCCAAAACATCGCCAATGATTGTAACTTATTGAGGACTATGTGTTATAATACATTATGTGTAAGTGTAAGTGATATGTATTAAAGAAATTATTCCTTTAAAAATAATTAACGTCCTGATAGAAATAATAACATATCGTTCATTTAAATCAGAATTATTCTGCTTTATAAAAAATAAGTTTATTTTTAATTTTTATTTTTTTATCTAGAATTTACGCACCTGGTATTCGTCCAAAACATCGTCAACGATCTTCCCGCTTTGAGTGTTTCGGAATAATGGGGCATTATGTGTAAGTATAAGTGATATGTATTAAAGAAATTATTCATTTAAAAATAATGAGCGTCCTAATAAAAATAATAACATATCATTCATTTAAATCAGGATTATTATGTTTTATAGAATTCAAAATATTTTTTTAGATCAATATGCAAGATCATTTTTGAGAAATTTTCAATTTATTCGAGATTAAAACTCATTACACGAACTAACCGTAGCCAAAAATGAAGGGAAAAAAAGTAAAAAAAAAAC
Source organism: Diaprepes abbreviatus (assembly GCA_034092305.1). NCBI lineage: Eukaryota > Metazoa > Arthropoda > Insecta > Coleoptera > Curculionidae > Diaprepes > Diaprepes abbreviatus. Next base: position 1,065,318 of record JASJET010000282.1, on the reverse strand, counting down.
AATATTAACTCTTGTATTTGACTCGTATTATAATACATTAGTATGAAAGTTAAGATTGACTATATATAAAAACTTATATATTTTTAATTTTCACTTTTTTATGTAGTGACTGCAGCTAGAAATCGGTTATACTAGAACACTAAAGAATCGCATTCAACCATAGTTATAATAAATTTCAGATTAAAAATGTAATCAATTAAAAACAAAAACAAACTACACTCAACCAAATACAACCCATTTAATATATATAAAGATAACGCTAAATATACCTCCCTTTCGTATTTTGGACTTATTTGAAAATTGTATTCAATCATCGTAAAAACCGTCACACATGCCAAAGAACGAAATTCCTCTCTATATAATAATTAAAATTCCTGTTAAAAATATGGCTTCTTGAATCAAATAGAATATTGTGCTGTAGTAAACATATTGTAAACATTTTGCTAAAAGCAAATAATTAAAAAGAAATTAGAGGGGATGGATGTTAACAAAGTTTTTATAAGGAAACGTTTCAAAAAATTACTAATTCTAGTTTTTGATTTTTATTAAAACATCTATAGCTTTTTTAGCTTTCTCTATTCGATATAATTTCATTTTCTGAAAATTTTCGAATGCATTTGGATTAAAGTTAGAACTGAATAAGCAGGAAAATTTATATTTGCTTTGTTATCTAGGGATTGCATATAGAGATCGTTTTGTCCCGAAGATTAAAAAGGAATGGCCAAAAGTCTCACAAGCAGCAAAAGAGAAATTTCGCTTTCTTGAAGGTCGGTTGACGGAGAAGTAACACATAAAGGGAAACTCAAAATGCTTATAAAAGAGTAAGTAGTGTTTTTTAAATACTTTGTTAAATGTTATAAATTTCTTATTAATAATAATGATTTTTTTTTATTTAAATAATAACTCTGATGATTTCCAAGACGTGGATTTTCCTTTTGGTCAAATTTTGAATTAACTTTTTGTTAATATCTTTTTAAAAGAAATCTATTAAATATTTCTTTCAAAGTTCGATTTTTTCTGTGTTTTCTTTTTTTGCAACACATTGTTTATTAGAGTCAATTTTTAGTTCTTATTTACATTTAATTTAGGTTGTAACATGAACAAAGAATGTTTGGAAATATTTGTGTTTGATACATTATTTAAAAGGGCCTCTTAAATGCCTTCAATTTCATCGAATGAGAACTAATTAGAATGAAAATATTGGGAATAGTTTTTTTTTTGCAGATGTCATAGAGCCTTAGAACGCAAATGCCTTCAAAGGATCCTTGGCTATTTCTGGAAGGACGAAATCATAAGTAGTAGATCGAGAAGCTTCCTGCAAAGATGAGTCCATGTACCTGAGAGTCATCCTGAGTATACCAGCACTGTTCGAGCAGGACTTGGGATTTAAAAAGGTAAGCAAAAAATATAAGGTCAAATAATAAAATTACTTTTTTAAGTCGAGAAGAAAAAATATACTAGGTTCATTTTTAACCAGATTACTCTTTATTCGTATTTATTGCAAAAATTAATGCAGTAACATAAACAATTAAATATTCTATTCTTATGATGTTTAAACCAAGAGAGACGTTGGACAAAATACTTCTTTCGATTTTCAAAACTACTGAAAATGTGATCGGCATCTTTTATCTTTATAATTTTCTCTCATATCGTTATAATTACCAGTTTGAATGTTCTTATTGCATTTGCAATTGCAGAGTACAAAAATATATACAGTGAACTCTCTCTTAACGGACACCTCTATTCAATGGACACCTCTTCTATATGGGCAATTTTTGAGACAAAAACCATTCGTATATACCAGTCTGTACTTTTAAACCTCCCTCCAATGGACGCTCTCAACAACGGACACGGACAGTAAATTATTTATAAAAAATAATTCTAACGGACAAATATTTTACTATTTTCCTTTCAATATTTGCCTAAATTTTAAATTTTATTAAAGACACATTTTATTTGCGTAAATACCCACAAAATAGGCGGCAGCCAGGTATATTGGTATGTAATTAGGGTTTTAGGGTTTTCCAAGGAATTTTATTGGTGCACGTGAATTCTATTAAGCACATTTTACTTTATTATGTACGTATTGTTAAAACTGCTGCGGAAAGGATAATATCATTTTAGTTGCATAAACTTTTTGTGACGCGAATAACATGGCTACCAACAAAAGAAAGTTTTTTAGTTTGGCAGAAAAAGTCGATGTAATCCATTATGCGGATACGAATAAGTTAAGTGTTAGACAGTTAGCAGAAAAGTTTGGAATTGGAAAAAGTCAAGCTAGTGAAATTTTAAAACGTAAGAGTGATATAATTAAGCAGTTTTCTGAGAGCGGAAACACCGAAAAGAAAAGGAAATTTTTGAAAACTGAGGGTGCTGCATTAGATCAAATTGTTTTCGATTGGTTTTGTAAAGTGCGTTCTAAAAACATTCCTGTTTCTGGTAAAATTATTCAAGAAAAAGCATTAGAAGTTGCAACGGAACTAAATTTTAACATGAAGGCTTCCAGCGGATGGCTCGAGAAGTTTTGTAAGCGGCACAATATTTCCTTCAAATCTATATGTGGCGAAGCAGCGGCTGTAGATTTATCAGTGGTTGCTGACTGGAAGAAAAAACTGCTCACTATAATGAAAGAATACTCTCCTCGTGATATTTTTAACGCAGATGAGACGGGACTATTTTTTCGTGCCTTGCCTAACAAAACATATGCTCTGAGAGGAGAAAAATGCACTGGAGGTAAGGCTTCCAAAGACAGACTCACAATTCTGTTTTGCACCAATATGATTGGAAACAAAGAAAAGCCACTGGTAATTGGAAAAAGCAAGAATCCTCGTTGTTTCAAGAACTCCTATGTAGAAAAATTACCTATCGAATGGTATTACAATAAGACGTCATGGATGACAAGAGAAATCATGACAGATTGGCTAAATAAATTTGACAGAAAAATGCAGAGAGAAAATCGAAAAGTACTTTTGTTCCTAGACAATGCTGCATCTCATCCACAACTTGTATTATGTAATGTTAAATTGATATTTCTGCCGCCTAATACTACATCTGAATGCCAGCCCCTCGATCAGGGGATTATAAAATGTTTCAAAAGCTACTACAGAAAGTTATTGATCCGAAGACTGCTATCGTCGATAGAAGAGTCTGATTCTATAGGGGAACTTGAGAAGTCTATTAACGTTACCAATGCCTTGATTTGGACTGTAACAGCATGGAAGGAAGTACAACCGAAAACTATCAACAATTGCTTTCTTAAAGCTGGATTCGGTACACAGGACAACGTTGAGCCTGAAGAAGATTCCGAGGACGATCTGCCACTTTCTGAATTATGGAAAAAAAACAAACACTTTTCCATTGATTTATTAAGTTATACGGAAATTGATGGAACTTTGTTGACTGAAAATCCCGATTTAAGTATTCAAGAGTGTGTACGTGAGTTTCAGGTGAATCAGGTTGTTGAAACATTATCTGAAAGTGAAAGTGACGACGAAGAAACGAATACTTCGAATATAAAAGACATTAATGAAGCCTACAAAAAACTAAAAGACATTGAAACATTTTTTGTATTACAGGGAAATTCTAACATTGCACAACAAATCTCCCAAGCTGTAAGTTCAGTAGAAACCCAAATTGTTAAAAATAAATTAAATGGCCTTAAGCAAACCACCCTTGAAAGTTTTTTTTTAAATAACAAATGATTTATGTGCATATTTTAATTACATATACATAGGTTATATACATATTTAGTATTAAAAACTTGTGTTTTTGCTAACTAACATTTAAACATTGACTACATATACGTAATATACATGTTTAAATATTTGAAGTTTATTTTATTTTCTCCATTCAACGGACACCTCCATTCAAAGGACACTTTATGCTACACAAGTGCTGTCCATTCAAGAGAGAGTTCACTGTATTTTTAATTTTTAATCTTTCTAATTTAGAAAGTGAGTATAGGGATTGAAAAAAACGTCAATAATCTCACAAACGGTATAAGAAGGGTTTTGTAAACTCGGAAAATTACCAAGAGAAAACTGGAAAATGCATATTTATATTATAAATGTGAGTACCATTTTTTAAGAGTTATTTCCCTAAAGATAATGAACTTCTTATTAAAAATGATCAAATTAAGCTGTTATAATAAATTTCTCTGATCGTAAGAAGAAATCAGAAATTTTCTAAAATTCAAAATGTTTAATTTATTTGTTCATATTTTTATATTTTGTAAAATTTATTAAAGCCTGAAATTTTTGACATTATTTTAACTAAAAAATATAGTTTTGTAGATTACTTGAAATACAAAAAACCTAAACTTCAAAAATTTAATATGTTCAAATAAAAATTGTGTAAAAATTCATCGAAAAGTCATGAAAAGAATCTAAAGATTTTAAAAAACATTTCTTAAGAATTTTTGAAAAATTTCTCATTATTTTCCAGCGTTTCCTTTCTTATGACACTTAATAATTCAAAGCATATTTTATATTTCATATATCTCATTTTATTAGTTAATGTGGCCAAAAATGATTGAAACAACTTGTGTTTTATAATGTAGTGATTAGCCTTCAGTTTATACTCTTATATAATTTTTCAAACTTTCCTAGAGTACTTACTATTGCTTAGACGCCTAAACAATTTTTCTACCATTGAAACACTTATTTGTGTTTTCTTCTATTTTATAACAAATAAATTTGGTGGGTGATTTTGAAAAAATTTTCAATATTATTGACTGAAAATTTTTGTGTTAGGTAAATTTTAATATTTTAAAATTAATAAAACTTTATTTCTTTTGAATTTTGTTAAATTTAAAGCGAATACTTGCACCATTTTTTGAAAAATATCAATTTATTTATTAAAATTTTGCCAATTTAAGCTTTTCGATAATTTATTATTTTTGTAGTAATATACGGTGAAGGCAATATAATTTCACTTCAGGGTTTAATTGAAAAAATACATAAACTTTTTTATTTTTAGATTCTCAAAACATAAAACCTTGTTTGGTTTAAATGTAACTAAGTTAATAATAATTTAATGGGTCGTATTTTCTTGCAGATAACGCAGAGTCCTGAACAGTGGAAAGTGCTGAAAAGAAGCGGCTGTAACAACCTCCAGAATGGCTTTTTCTTGGACAACCATATTTACTAGTTGAAGATAGCTTTGGACCAAAGGAAATAAGATGCTGCTAGCAATCCTGAGCAAATTTTATGCAGAAAAGTGCTCTATAATAGTAAATATAACTTAATAGTACCAATTTTATTCATTATAATCTTATTCAGACAGATGTCAGTACGTGAAATTAACGATAGGTACCTCTGATTCTTTAACAGAGGTGTTTCTGTTATACTTAATCTATACCTCGAATTTAATAAATATTGCAAATATCTTTTGTATGCGACTGACGCACAGATATATTGTTCTATAATTCTATAATTTTGTAATAAATCTTACAGAATATCAATGTTGAATAGCTTTAGTGTCAATTTGCAGGATTGAATGCCACATTTGTGGATTTTGTAATAAATTTAAGACTTATTATCGGTGCTTAGAGAGACTGCTACTTCAAAATTAATAGTTGCTTGTGGACTTTCAAAAATTAATTTTTCGTTAAATCACTTTTTAAATCAGGATATTAAGGTTATGCTCCGCGATTCTTTTATTCTTTCATTGCCAAATTTCTTTGAGAACTTATATGGACCATGCCTTGATACCTTAAATGTTTGAAAAATTCCAAAATTCGTGGTTATTTGAAATTAGGCGTAGTACAAAAATTATTTATATACCTAAATGTTTAGATAGGCTTAATATGTATGACCGCAGAATGCCAAATTCCTTATGTTTCGTATATAAAATTATTAAACACAGATGTTGAGCTTACTAATATCGCAATATTGTGTGTGTTGCGAACTAACATACCATAATCTTAATATTCGTCAAAAATTTTTATTGACCATTCCTAAGCATCACAAAGAAATTTTTGGAAGATGATTTTCTTATTCAGCTGCTGCTCTCATAACCAAATTTATCGTGGATGATGTCACGATTAATTGTTTTTCATTTAAAAGTAGATTTTTATTACTTTTAGTTCATACGACTCTTAATTTAGAATATTCTGAAGTGTATGACTACTGAACCAGCGAACAATTATATTTATAAGAATTGTCATTTTATTCTGTTCTCTTAAACATATTTTAGCCCTATCTTTTTCTCTCTTTCTCTGCCTCTCTATTTACCTATTCATATCTGCTTTTGGTTGTATTTTTATTTGGGTTTTATAAATAATAGTTACATTTTCAAATAGCTTTGGTAATTTATATATATATATATATATATATATATATATATATATATATATATATATATATATATATATATGTATATATATATGTTGTTGCGTAGTTTCATGGATGGGAACATGTGATTCAGTATTAATCCGGGAATACATCCGTTCGTTGGTTTGGTTTCCTGTAGAAATTTGCAGACGTTTCGCCAAAATCCCATTTGGCATCTTCTGTGCTTGGTGGTTATAGATCAACTGAAAGAAAAGTCAGCGTGCAGCGTGCTTTATACGCGGTCGCAGATAGTAGCGGTTGGTTGGCGTTGGCGTTGGCTCCGCCTCCCTCTCGAGCGTCACCGTTGGTGTCAGTTTAAGCGTGGCACGCGTGTCGGTACCGTGGTTCCGCTTGAAGAAAGTTTTCCAAGTAGAAGGCAGATTCAGTGCATCGTCTCTCTTGTTCAGAGTGTCGTTCTTTTCAATTTCTATGGATTCACGAATCAATCTTGCCTTGTAGTGTTCTATATTAGCGATTTGCTGGCCGGTGTCAAAATCAATTTTGTGTCCTGTCTCGTGCTGGTGTCGAAAAAGCGTCGATGTTGTCTGCTTGTTTTTTATACCGAGCTTATGTTCTTTTAGTTTAGCTGATATTCTTCTGTTGGTCTGGCCTATGTATGTTTTGTTGCAGGTGCCACATGAGACTTTATATACGCCTTGATTTTCTAGACTGATTTTGTCTTTTGGATTTCTTAAAGAAGAACCTATTGTTTTATGTGGTTTGTAGGCTGTAGATATGTTGTGTTTCCGGAGTAATCTGCAGATTCTGTCTGTTGTGCCTTTTATGTAAGGAAGTATAGTGATTTGTCTATCCTTGGCAGGTGGTCTTGTTTCTTGCGTTGGGTTTTGTTGCAGTTTTATTGCCTTAGCTCCGAAAAAGATTCCTACGGAGGAAATAATCGCACAAATCGAGTCTACTCTTTCTTCTAAAGACAACCACGAGGCTGAGCAAATACGGCAGGATGTGTCAAGAATTCTTAGAACATCGAATCCTCCGAAACATAATATTACCAGCAGATAAAGGCAATGCAACTGTAGTCATGGATACCGAAGACTATACTGCAAAAATGAACGATATCTTGCAAGATCCTGCTTACAAACCTGTGTCAAGGGATCCCACTACATATCTTGAGAAAACAACAAAGATCAAAATCATGGACTCACCCATAGAACCTGATGTCAAACAGAAACTGATAACACGGGAAAAATCCAGCAGGTGCCCAAGACTATACGGACTTCCGAAGATCCACAAGCCAAATGTTCCTCTAAGACCCATCGTTAGCACTTACAACTTTGCCACTCAAAAACTAGAAAAATACCTTGCTGCCTTCATGCAACCACGTGTTGAGAATGCCGCCTCTTACATCAAAAACTCGGAGCACTTCTTAACCATTCTACACTCCGTAAGAATTGACAAGGACGACATCATTGCAAGTTTCGACGTCAAATCCCTTTATCCGAGCATACCGATGGATGAAGCACTGGATCAGATCGCTCAAAGAGAAGATTTCCCAACTCATATCATGGATCTCACCAGACACTGTCTTTAAAACGCATATTTTCTGTTTGATGGTCAGATATACAGACAGAAAGACGGCGCTGCCATGGGCTCTTCACTATCTCCAGCCATGGCAAATCTTTTCATGACCTATTTCGAAACGAAAACTCTTGATAAATTCCACCTCAAACTCAAACTTTGGTGTCGCTACGTTGATGACGTATTTGTAATATGGCCTCATGGCAAAAAACAGCTCAACTGCTTCCATGAGTTTCTCAATTCTATACACGCAAAGATACAGTTTACTCTGGAACTAGAGGAAAATAATTAGCTTCCGTTTCTAGACGTCCTCATAACCAAAACAATGAATGGAGATCTACGACACACAGTATATCGAAAACCAACACACACGGACAGATACCTGAATGCTGATTCTCACCATCACCCCTCACAAATACAGGGCGTAGCCAATACCTTAATATCAAGATCCCTCCGTCTAACTGATGATCAAGGAAAAGAAAAGGAACTGTCACACATAAAAAGGGCCCTCCAACAAAACAGCTACCAGACATCAACAATAAATAAGGCAATAAAACTGCAACAAAACCCAACGCAAGAAACAAGACCACCTGCCAAGGATAGACAAATCACTATACTTCCTTACATAAAAGGCACAACAGACAGAATCGGCAGATTACTCCGGAAACACAACATATCTACAGCCTACAAACCACATAAAACAATAGGCTCTTCTTTAAGAAATCCAAAAGACAAAATCAGTCTAGAAAATCAAGGCGTATATAAAGTCTCATGTGGCACCTGCAACAAAACATACATAGGCCAGACCAACAGAAGAATATCAGCTAAACTAGAAGAACATAAGCTCGGTATAAAAAACAAGCAGACAACATCGGCGCTTTTTCGACACCAGCACGAGACAGGACACAAAATTGATTTTGACACCGGCCAGCAAATCGCTAATATAGAACACTACAAGGCAAGATTGATTCGTGAATCCATAGAAATTGAAAAGAACGGCACTCTGAATAAGAGAGACGATGCACTGAATCTGACCGACACGCGTGCCACGCTTAAACTGACACCAACGGCGACGCTCGAGAGGGAGGCGGAGCCAACGCCAACCAACCGCTACTATCTGCGACCGCGTATAAAGCACGCTGCACGCTGACTTTTCTTTCAGTTGATCTATAACCACCAAGCACAGAAGATGCCAAATGGGATTTTGGCGAAACGTCTGCAAATTTCTACAGGAAACCAAACCAACGAACGGATGTATTCCCGGATTAATACTGAATCATATATATATATATATATATATATATATATATATATATATATATATATATATATATATATATATATATATATATATATATATATATATATATATATATATATATATATATATATATATATATATATATATATATATATATATATATATATATATATATAAGTAAATAAGAAATATTAGAATCTTTTGTTAGGCAGCTTCTAATAACGTTAGAAAAGCTGATAAAACTGTTTTAAGTCTTAAATTGTTTATGACTAATTAAATTGTATTATTTTGTAAATATGTACTGACAAATAAATATTTTTTTATAATTAATATTGTTTTTATTATTTACCAAGTTCTGTTTTGTCGAATTTTTTCAGATTTTGAAAATCTGCCTTTAAAAATTTAGGGAAAGGATTACAAATTTAAAATTTATGTGTAAACAAATCAAGACAGAATTCTATTAAAAATCTAAAATTTCATTGAAAACTGATATAAAATTTGTAGTAATTACGAAACTTACTGGAAAAAACGCGCTAAAATGTGTTGAAACATATAATTAATGATGACAGAGTAACTAGAAATAAAACGAAATTACAAGTTATATGAAAAATACAAAATGTACTTGATGGGCGAAAAAAAATTCATCACTTATTTCCACACAGGAGAAAATGCTCTATCGTTTTCCCCAATTACACCTCAGCTTGTTTTTGTGTAAATTGAAAGCATGTCTCTGAAAATTTAATTATAAAATATGGAAAAGTTATAACGTTGTTGCGTTCACTCGGGTAGACAAAATGAAAACTGAATATTTTATTTTTCTTATCGATATGGACATATGTCGCAAATACATAAAATATCTAATGTCCATTTGCAACCAGATGCTTACCATCAATCAATGTGAAATAACGTAGTAGGCAGTTTTTTTGACGAAGGGTTGGATAATGGTGGCTAGATGTTTTGCTAGAGCCTGAGTTGGGGAGCCAATAGAGCTTACTATTGGTCTCAAGAGGGCTCCAAGCTTATGTATTAACATTACGCTAAAAACTCGCAACATTTCTGCGAAATAATCAAAGATATATGTATAAAAGAAAAATATTTTCTAGTTAGTTTCGATGTAACATCAATTTTTACGCATATACCAGTCAAAGAAGCCCTTTATATAATAGGAAACAAATAAAATCTGTCAAAACATATCGTCAAATTGACTAGACACTGCCTCGATTACACCTATTTTACTTGTGAAGGCCAGCGATATAAACAAGTCGAGGGAGCCCCTATGGGATCGCTGCTATCTCCTGCACTCGCTAACTTATTTATGGAAGACTTCCAATCAAAAACTTCGAAGACCTTCTCACACAAACCACGACAGTGGCTGCGTTACGTAGATGACACATTTATTATCTGGCAACATGGAGAAGAAAATATCAAAAATTTCCTAAATTACATAAACAGTATAAACCTAAAAATAAAATTCACTATGGAGACAGAATAGGAAAGAAAACTAGATATCCTACTCAAAAACAAAAGAGGATGGCTTGCTTTCGCACACTGTCTACAGAAAACCCACTAACCTAACAGATATCACAACACCACCCCGCCCAATTATTTGCAGTAGTGAAATCACTTGCGTTTCGATCGCAGTCCCTTACAGATCAAGAAAATTACCACAAAGGAATGAATATACTGCAAGATACCCTAACAAAAGACGGTTATAAAAAAGCACATTTAGGCCAGACTCTAAAAAACAAACGCTTGGCCTCGAAAAATCGCGAAGACCAAGATAATAGCTTCAAAGTTTTTGTTCCTTATGTCAGAGGCACCAAAGACAAAATTGCAAACATTTTCAAAAGACACAACATTGAAACCATTTTCACCACAAACCGTAAAGTATAAGATCTCTCGCCAACATATAAAGAAAAAAATCCCTCTAGAAAACCAGGGAATGTACGATATTCCATGCGGAGAATGCAGCTCATCTTATGTAAGCCAAATCAACTTTAAAAGAAGCGCCAGAAAAAACGAACATAGAAATGCTGTCAAGCAAAAAACTTGCAATATTTCTGCACTGGCCTAACACTTGTTAAGCACAGAACATAAGATAAATTTCTCAGGAATAATAATGTTATCCAGATGTGAAAACCAGTCCACAAAAGTTATAAGAGAAGACATAGAAATTGCAAAGCGGCCCCACGTACATACAGGAACAACAGCACCTGAGTTGAAAGCGTCAGTTCGCCCACAGACGCCATACAGTGAGCTTTGAAAATGGTGAATGAGGGTTTCACCGAAACGTCAATAGAAATTTGTGGATGACATTATTACAGCAGTACCACAAAACAATATTGAGAAGACTTTACGAATTCACAATCTACATATTCAATTCACAGTAGAATGCAAAACAAACAATAGTGTACCCTTTTTGGTCACTAAATTAATAAGGACTGCTAACAACGAAATAATAGTTGATTGGATACTAAGCCGACGTATTCGGGATGTTACATGAATTTTCACTCCCATCATAATAAAAAAACTAATATAAACCTAGTAATTAATTAAAAAAAAAGAATTACATCAATTTGTCATCCTACTCTCATTCACAACGATATAAACAGATTAAATAACATACTAAAAGAAAACGGCTATCCTCAGTAGTCTTTAAATAAGTGCTTACATAACACCACCATCACTCGACAGGAACACAGCACACCACACCCCACACAACGCAGATCTATTCCACAAAATTTCAACGCACAACAGAAATATCCGCCTTCACAAGACCAGTACATTTTCACATAGAAAACAACACCAATCAAAACACCACTAACTTCTCCCCTGAAATTTCAGCTTTCTTAAAAGCAAACCAACCCTCATATTATTTCTCATTATCTTACATCAACCAAATTACACAAAAATGGAATAAAATTCTTTCTATGCACAACAGTATAAAAATATGTGGCAAACACATATTAACGCTTGGCCAAACCTTTTCCAGACTGAAAGACACAGATAGTAACCCCAACAAATCAGGGGCAATATACCGTTTAAAATGTATAGACTGTAACAAACATTATATCGGTCAACCATCAACTGTTTTGAAAGATAGAATCACCAGACACAAGAGTGATTGTAAATTGCAAAAGAGGACATGCACATTGTCGGAGCATGTCATCGATGAGGATCACAAGTTTGATTTTATCACTGTTGAAGCGATTAACAAAGAACAAAACAACAGTAAAATATATTTTCTTGAGATGGTAGAATTTATTTATATATAACAAAAAAAAGATATTGAAAATCTTAGTGTAATCTACTCTCATCTCTTATCCACCTTAAACAATAAAAATACAAAGCAAGAAGTCTCCCGGCCTCTTGACTTCACAATTTCTCCATAGTTTTCCACAAATTACGTAAGTACATCTTTGTCACTTTCCTATAATAACCACATTGCACGTAGGCATTCACTCAACTTTGAATGTTGAGAGAGATGTTGGGAAAATGTTTTTAACCTTCTTTTTTCTAAAACAAAAAAAAATAGATTTTCGTGAATCATATGGCTTATTATTTTCTTACAAATATTCAATTTTTAAACACAACAAAGCTCACAAGAACCCAATTAGTCATTAAAAAACATAAACCTTGTCAATATAACTACAAAGAAAAAGTAAATACAATTAAATAACTAACTTATAAATTAAAAATAATATTTGTTGTAAAACATAATGATTCCACATTCAAAATTGCCGCTAAAACTAAAATAAAATTTGACGTTGTTGACCGATCCCATCGACCACAAAAAAGTGTTTCAAGGATTTTCTTATCAGATAAACCTATATTCAGTACAACGAAAATGACCCACAAGAGAATATTATATATTAGTGTTTAAAAAGCATTTTAATAATATAATCTAAAATTAGTAAAAAATCAATAATGCCTGCATGGATTTTCTGTTTTATTATCTCAACGCCATAAATGTACTCATTTTGCACGTAAGTTTTTGAATTTAGAATCATTTTTATTAAACATCTTACATGGTAAAATAATAATTAACATAATTGTTCCGTATTGTAGCTCTGAAGAAAGAAATAATAAACTTTCGAAAGCTCGGTTTCATTCAGCCTTAGGACCGCTATCCCAAGACTTTAGAATTTTCCTTTCTAACTAGTCGGTCAAGAACTACTCTTAACCTTGTATATATATATATATATATATATATATATATATATATATAACTTTGATCAATTTTTTTATATACCATAAGAAGATATTAATATATATTATTGTTGTGTACATTTACCAGACTGTTAAAACACATTTATGTAAGAACTATTTATGAAAATGTTCTGCGCGTCAATTTGACTCATGGATGAATGTCACAAATTAACAATTGATTTAAGAAATACATGACCCTTTGAGTAACTTATACCTATCTGAAACTTATTTTGAGTGAAGAGGAAGATAAAGCCATTACGAAAACAATATATTTTATTAAGATAGGTAGGACATAAAAAGAAAGTGATCAGATTACAAGAACAAGTCAACATAAACATACGTATGTAAGCTTTCGTATACATATGTACTTTTTATAAAATAGGAAAATAAAATTGTAATATTGATACCAGAACCTATGAAAAATGCTGACGATTTGGGCCCAACAAATAATTGAAATAAATGAACTGATTTCATTATTAACGTAAATCTTCAAATACAGAAAGCAACATTTAATGTTCTCTTAAAAAAAAATTTAGTAAAAGTAAAGGCTAAGATAATTTTGTGGTTTTTATTTGATGGGTAATTATTATTTCTTTGTTAAATAAAATAAGGTTAATTTTCATTAAAAAAGCTAGGGATTAGATGCTTTCAATTTTTCCTTAATTCAGAAGAACACGCAAGCCCATTTTTATTCAAGTTTTCTTCAGTAGTATATATATTCGAACTTTACCTGAGCACGTTAAGTTTCAAAAAGATCTGAAAAAAACACGTGTTATAGTACTGTTAAAAAAGGGAACTTATTCCGAATTTGAGTCCCTGAAATACCCAAAAAGCTGAGATATGCTCATTTGAAGTTCCAAAACAAAACATACAGTGCAGTGTGTCATTTGGGAAATTTTAAAGCACCTCCATTCATAGTGCTGTAATGATAATATTTATATAAGTATACACTAGGAAGAGGAAGGACCTTATATTTTCCAAAATATTGCCTACAGGACTGAACTTTATTTAATATATTATTTCTGTCTAAATAGGGTAACAAAAATAATATTAATAAATTGGAAGCGGTCCTTAATACTAAGTCAAAATAACAAAAAAGTTTTTATAAACATTGACCAATATATCAAAAATTTGGGCGGTACTACGATCCCGGTGTGCCCGGATCATGGGCAACTGCTATATCTGTTCTGCACCAGCTTCATCAAGGAGTCTGCGTAATTTGCATTTTGGCTGACCACCGAGAATACCCTCTGGAGATTTATAAATCCGTAATATCCCAGAGTTATTATATGAATTTTATTTATGTTATTGTAACCGATAGAAAAATCATTTTTATTTAATGTGTTATTTCTGTCTAAATAGGGTAACAAAAATTATATTAATAACTTGAAAGCGGTACTTAATACTCAGTCAAAATAGCAAAAAAGTTTTTATAAACATTGACCAATATATCAAACATTTGGGTGGTACTACGGTCCCGGTGTGCCCGGATCATGGGCAACTGCTGTATCTGTAAAAATAACAAAAAAGTTTTTATAAACAATGACCAACTTATCAAAAATTTGGGCGGTACTACGATCCCGGTGTGACCGGATCATGGGCAACTACTGTATTTGTAATTTGCATTTGAGCTGACCACCGAGAATGAGGAGCGTCTACTCGCAGTGTTATCCAACGTTGCCAGATAGTCTGTATTTCGCACATTCATTGATTTCCGTATCCTTACCAACTTGGCTTGGCGCGAGATTTGAATCGTGAAATGTGCTTGCTGGGATGATTCAATTCCTACAGCACGTATTTTAGCAGCCAGATATTCTTTAAAAATCGATCAATATGTGATAATAAATACTTTAATAAAGTTTCACAAAGGCATCAATTGATTTTTGTTATGTTTTATATTAATTTCCATTATATTTATCATTTGGAAATTTATATTTTAATTTGAATACATAAATTAGTGACGGATTTACGGGTAGGGGAGGTTCAGGTTCAACAACATTTCATGAAGATTTGAGCTTGAAACAAAACCCCCATAAAATCATTTTAATGTCCACACTCCCTCATGTGAAATCAATGAACGTTTCCTTGATACTACAGCTATATAAAGAATATTTGCCTATGAATTTTCTTTCCAGATTTTATTGCAAAATGACTAAAAAATACATTTTTTTGAAAATATTTAAGGGAATAAAAATTCTTACTGATTATTTTTTAAAATTTTTATTTAATGCAAATATGTAATTACACAACAGACATTCTAGTGTTAGATTAAGGTAAACATAGAAACAAACTTTATAAAGTGTACTTAAACAAAATTTAATAAAACATATAAACCTACAGTGAGTGTAATAAGCTTTTTATTATTTAAAAAACAAAAATTAAAAACAACTTTTAATAATATTAATACCAACACCTCAATTTCCAAATCTATTAAAAACAAAGTCATATCAATCATATCTTAACCTTCATATATGCTAACACAAATACATAAACTGTACTTGGACAAAATTTAATACAATATATAATCCTACTGTGACTCTAATAACCTCTGTATTTATTAAAAACCAAAAATTAAAAACACCTATTTATATTAATACCAACACCTCAATTTACAAATCTATTAAAAACAGATCTTCATATATACTAAAATAAACAAATACACTCAAAACAATATATATTATCTATATGTATAATTTTAAAATTGCAGCCCAAAAACAACTTGGTTTTCTATACAGCAGAAAGATGAGGATAACTCTGAAGAACAAACTGTCATATTATCTATAATTAATGTTAATAGTTTTAAGAAAACCTTTTATTTGTTTAGAAAAAAGATGTTTTTCCCTACTCCTTTATCTAGTTATTTCATTTTCTTTCTGTACCATATCCATTCTCTTAAATCCTGTAAATTCAGTTCCAAATTTCTGATTTTCATCCCAATAGTAGGTATAACAATAGATATAAATTATCTTAAACATTTCTTCTTGGTCAATCTATAATTTTACATTTCCTAATAAACTTCTACTTTTCTGCAACCGATTCAAAACATCTTACATACCTCACATCTTCTTTCAAAATCTGTTGATTAATTAATAGCAGCATTAAGCTCCTCAATAAAATTACATAGTTTATTCTAGTAATGCAGTTTGATTAACATATTCTGAATGTTGTTCAACCATATATAGAAATCTAAAAAAGAACAAGAACACTTCTTTGTTAATCTTCTTAGACTCTCCACATTAACACCTTTTACAGGATTTTAATAATGTAAGTAATGCTTGCTTATCTTAAATCTCATTACTTACCATCCAAAGTGCTGAATTCTAAAAATTCTTTCATAATTGCATGTCCATGAATATGATGCAAGTGATCTCTTAAATCTGTGGTTAGTCTAAAAGCTATAGCACATCCTTCAAGACACTCAAGATTGTTTATAACACTCTTTTCACTTTCTGTATTATGAACTTCCCCTAAATGTCTCTTTAAATTACCTTGAGAGGAATAGGATTTGTTACAGAGAGAACAAATAAATGCCACAATAGTATTATATCACAAAATAATGACTAATATATCCACAAAATCAGAAAATGGAAATTATTAGAACAGCATAAAAAACAAGGGTTTATGAATCTGAGGCTTTAAAATAAAAAGTTTAGATTAGGAAACAACTATTGGCGGGAAATTATATGACGCCCTTTGAATAAATGCTCGAAATATAGACTATCTGGCAACGTTGGATAACACTGCGAGTAGGCGCTCCTCCGAGAATGCCCTCTGGAGATTTATAAACCCGTAATATCCCAAAGTCATTATATGAATTTTATTTATGTTATTGTAACCGATAGAAAAGTCATTTTTATTTAATGTGTTATTTCTGTTTAAATAGGGTAATAAAAATAATATTAATAACTTGGAAGCGGTACTTGATACTCAGTCAAATTAACAAAAAAGTTTTTATAAACAATGACCAACTTATCAAAAATTTGGGCGGTACTATGATCCCGGTGTACCCAGATCATTGGTAACTGCACTATCTGTTCTGCACCAGCTGCATCAAGGGAGTCTGCGTAACTTGGATTTTGGTTGACCACCGAGAATACTATCTGGAGATTTATAAACCCGTAATATCCCAGAATAATTATATGAATTTCGTTTATGTTACTGTAGTCGGTAGAAAAGTAATTTTTATTTAATATATTATTTCTGTCTAAATAGTGTAACAAAAATAATAATGAATTAAACTTCAAAGCGGCAGTTAATACTCAGTCAAAATAACAAAAAACTCTTTATAAACATTGACCAACTTATCAAAAATTTGGGCGGTACTACGATCCCGGTGTGCCCAGATCATTGGTAACTGCGGTATCTGTTCTGCACCAGCTGCATCAAGGGAGTCTGCGTAACTTGCATTTTGGTTGACCACCAAGAATACCATCTGGAGATTTATAAACCCGTAATATCCCAGAATAATTATATGAATTTTGTTTATGTTACTGTAGTCGGTAATAAAGTAATTTTTATTTAATATATTATTTCGGTCTAAATAGTGTAACAAAAATAATATTGAATTGAATTTGAAAGCAGCACTTAATACTCAGTCAAAGTAACAAAAAACTCTTTATAAACATTGACCAACTTATCAAAAATTTGGGCGGTACTACGATCCCGGTGTGCCCAGATCATTGGTAACTGCATTATCTGTTCTGCACCAGCTGCATCAAGGGAGTCTGCGTAACTTGCATTTTGGTTGACCACCGAGAATACCATCTGGAGATTTATAAACCCGTGATATCCCAGAGTAATTATATGAATTTTGTTTATGTTATTGTAACCGATAGAAAAGTCATTTTTATTTAATGTGTTATTTCTGTTCAAATAGGTAATAAAAATAATATTAATAACTTGGAAGCGGTACTTGATACTCAGTCAAAATAACAAAAAAGTTTTTATAAACACTGACCAATATATCAAAAATTTGTGCGGTACTATAGTCCCGGTGTGGCCGGATCATGGGCAACTGCTGTATCTGTTCTGCACTACCTGCGTCAAGGGAGTCTGCGTAATTTGCATTTGAGCTGACCACCGAGAATACCCTCTGGACATTTATAAATCCGTAATATCCCAGAGTAATTATATGAATTTTGTTTATGTTACTGTAACCGATAGAAAAGTCATTTTTATTTAATATATTATTTCTGTCTAAATAGTATAACAAAAATTATATTGATAACTTGGAAGCGGTACTTAATACTCACTCAAAATAATAAAAGAGTTTTTATAAACATTGACGAACTTATCGAAAATTTTTGCGGTACTATGTTCCCGGTGTTCCCAGATCATTGGTAACTGCACTATCTGTTCTGCACCAGCTGCATCAAGGGAGTCTGCGTAACTTGCATTTTGGTTGAACACCGAGAATACCATCTGGAGATTTATAAACCCGTAATATCCCAAAATAATTATATGAATTTTGTTTATGTTACTGAAGTCGGTAGAAAAGTAATTTTTATTTAAAATATTATTTCTGTCTAAATAGTGTAACAAAAATAATATTGAATTGATCTTGGAAGCGGCACTTAATACTCAGTCAAAGTAACAAAAAACTCTTTGTAAACATTGACCAACTTATCAAAAATTTGGGCGGTACTACGATCCCGTTGTGCTCGGATCATGGGCAACTGCTGTATCTGTTTTGCACTTCCAGCATCAAAAATGGGCCGGCGTTACTTGCATTTTGGTTGACTACCGACAACACCATCTGGAGATTTATAAACCCGTAATATCCCAGAGTAATTATATGAATTTTGTTTCTGTTACTGTAACCGATAGAAAAGTCATTTTTATTTAATATATTATTTCTGTCTAAATAGGGTAACAAAAATAGTATTGATAACTTGGTAGCGGTATTTAATACTCAGTCAAAAAAACAAAAAAGTTTTTATAAACAGTGATAAACTTATCAAAAACTTGGGCGGTACTACGATCCCGGTGTGCCTGGATCATGTGTAACTGCTGTATCTGTTCTGCACCAGCTGCATCAAAAGGGAGTCTGCGTAACTTGCATTTTGATTGACCTCTGAGAATACCATCTGGAGATTTATAAACCTGTAATATCCCAGAGTAATTATATGAATTTTGTTTATGTTACTGTAACCGATATAAAAGTCATTTTTATTTAATATATTACTTCTGTCTAAATAGTATAACAAAAATAATATTAATAATTTGGAAGTGGTACTTAATACCCACTCAAAATAATAAAACAGTTTTTATAGACATTGACGAACTTATCGAAAATTTGGGCGATACTAGGATCCCGGTGGTAACTGAACTATCTGTTCTGCACCAGCTGCATCAAGGGAGTCTGCGTAACTTGTATTTTGGTTGACCACCGAGAATACCATCTGGAGATTTATAAACTCGTAATATCCCAGAATAATTATATGAATTTCGTTTATGTTACTGTAGTCGGTAGAAAAGTAATTTTTATTTAATATATTATTTCTGTCTAAATAGTGTAACAAAAATAATAATGAATTAAACTTCAAAGCGGCACTTAATACTCAGTCAAAGTAACAAAAAACTCTTTATAAACATTGACCAACTTATCAAAAATTTGGGCGGTACTACGATCCCGGTGTGCCCAGATCATTGGTAACTGCATTATCTGTTCTGCACCAGCTGCATCAAGGGATTCTGCGTAACTTGCATTTTAGTTGACCACCGAGAATACCATCTGGAGATTTATAAACTCGTAATATCCCAGAGTAATTATATGAGTTTTGTTTATGTTATTGTAACCGATAGAAAAGTCATTTTTATTTAATATATTATTTCTGTCTAAATAGTGCAACAAAAATAATATTGAATTGAACTTGAAAGCAGCACTTAATACTCAGTCAAAGTAACAAAAAACATTTTATAAACATTGACCAACTTATCAAAAATTTAGGCGGTACTACGGTCCCGGTGTGCCCGGATCATGGGCAACTGCCGTATCTGTTCTGCACCAGCTGCATCAAGGGAGTCTGCGTAACTTGCATTTTGGTTGAACACCGAGAATACCATCTGGAGATTTATAAACCCGTAATATCCCAGAATAATTATATGAATTTTGTTTATGTTTCTGTAGTCGGTAGAAAAGTAATTTTTATTTAATATATTATTTCTGTCTAAATAGTGCAACAAAAATAATATTGAATTGAACTTGAAAGCAGCACTTAATACTCAGTCAAAGTAACAAAAAACATTTTATAAACATTGACCAACTTATCAAAAATTTAGGCGGTACTATGGTCCCGGTGTGCCCGGATCATGGGCAACTGCCGTATCTGTTCTGCACCAGCTGCATCAAGGGAGTCTGCGAAACTTGCATTTTGGTTGACCACCGAGAATACCATCTGGAGATTTATAAACCCGTAATAACCCAGAATAATTATATGAATTTTGTTTATGTTACTGTAGTCGGTAGAAAAGTAATTTTTATTTAATATATTATTTCTGTCTAAATAGTGCAACAAAAATAATATTGAATTGAACTTGAAAGCAGCACTTAATAATCAGTCAAAGTAACAAAAAACATTTTATAAACATTGACCAACTTATCAAAAATTTAGGCGGTACTATGGTCCCGGTGTGCCCGGATCATGGGCAACTGCCGTATCTGTTCTGCACCAGCTGCATCAAGGGAGTCTGCGAAACTTGCATTTTGGTTGACCACCGAGAATACCATCTGGAGATTTATAAACCCGTAATATCCCAGAATAATTATATGAATTTTGTTTATGTTTCTGTAGTCGGTAGAAAAGTAATTTTTATTTAATATATTATTTCTGTCTAAATAGTGCAACAAAAATAATATTGAATTGAACTTGAAAGCAGCACTTAATACTCAGTCAAAGTAACAAAAAACATTTTATAAACATTGACCAACTTATCAAAAATTTAGGCGGTACTATGGTCCCGGTGTGCCCGGATCATGGGCAACTGCCGTATCTGTTCTGCACCAGCTGCATCAAGGGAGTCTGCGAAACTTGCATTTTGGTTGACCACCGAGAATACCATCTGGAGATTTATAAACCCGTAATATCCCAGAATAATTATATGAATTTTGTTTATGTTTCTGTAGTCGGTAGAAAAGTAATTTTTATTTAATATATTATTTCTGTCTAAATAGTGCAACAAAAATAATATTGAATTGAACTTGAAAGCAGCACTTAATAATCAGTCAAAGTAACAAAAAACATTTTATAAACATTGACCAACTTATCAAAAATTTAGGCGGTACTACGGTCCCGGTGTGCCCGGATCATGGGCAACTGCCGTATCTGTTCTGCACCAGCTGCATCAAAGGAGTCTGCGTAACTTGCATTTTGGTTGACCACCGAGAATACCATCTGGAGATTTATAAACCCGTAATATCCCAGAATAATTATATGAATTTTGTTTATGTTACTGTAGTCGGTAGAAAAGTAATTGGTATTTAATATATTATTTCTGTCTAAATAGTGCAACAAAATAATATTAAATTGAACTTGAAAGCAGCACTTAATACTCAGTCAAAGTAACAAAAAACATTTTATAAACATTGACCAACTTATCAAAAATTTAGGCGGTACTACGGTCCCGATGTGTCCGGATCATGGGCAACTGCCGTATCTGTTCTGCACCAGCGGCATCAAGGGAGTCTGCGTAACTTGCATTTTGGTTGACCACCGAGAATACCATCTGGAGATTTATAAACCCGTAATATCCCAGAATAATTATATGAATTTTGTTTATGATACTGTAGTCGGTAGAAAAGTAATTGGTATTTAATATATTATTTCTGTCTAAATAATGCAACAAAAATAATATTGAATTGATTGAACTTGAAAGCAGCACTTAATACTCAGTTAAAGTAACAAAAAACATTTTATAAACATTGACCAACTTATCGAATTTTAGGCGGTACTACGGTCCCGGTGTGCCCGGATCATGGGCAACTGCCGTATCTGTTCTGCACCAGCTGCATCAAGGGAGTCTGCGAAACTTGCATTTTGGTTGACCACCGAGAATACCATCTGGAGATTTATAAACCCGTAATATCCCAGAATAATTATATGAATTTTGTTTATGTTTCTGTAGTCGGTAGAAAAGTAATTTTTATTTAATATATTATTTCTGTCTAAATAGTGCAACAAAAATAATATTGAATTGAACTTGAAAGCAGCACTTAATAATCAGTCAAAGTAACAAAGACATTTTATAAACATTGACCAACTTATCAAAAATTTAGGCGGTACTACGGTCCCGGTGTGCCCGGATCATGGGCAACTGCCGTTTCTGTTCTGCACCAGCTGCATCAAGGGGGTCTGCGTAACTTGCGTTTTGGTTGACCACCGAGAATACCATCTGGAGATTTATAAACCCGTAATATCCCAGAATAATTATATGAATTTTGTTTATGTTACTGTAGTCGGTAGAAAAGTAATTTTTATTTAATATATTATTTCTGTCTAAATAGTGCAAAAAAAAAAAATATTGAATTGAACTTGAAAGCAGCACTTAATACTCAGTCAAAGTAACAAAAAACATTTTATAAACATTGACCAACTTATCGAATTTTAGGCGGTACTACGGTCCCGGTGTGCCCGGATCATGGGCAACTGCCGTATCTGTTCTGCACCAGCTGCATCAAAGGAGTCTGCGTAACTTGCATTTTGGTTGACCATCGAGAATACCATCTGGAGATTTATAAACCCGTAATATCCCAGAATAATTATATGAATTTCGTTTATGTTACTGTAGTCGGTAGAAAAGTAATTTTTATTTAATATATTATTTCTGTCTAAATAGTGCAAAAAAAATAATATTGAATTGAACTTGAAAGCAGCACTTAATACTCAGTCAAAGTAACAAAAAACATTTTATAAACATTGACCAACTTATCAAAAATTTAGGTGGTACTACGGTCCCGGTGTGCCCGGATCATGGGCAACTGCCGTATCCGTTCTGCACCAGCTGCATCAAAGGAGTCTGCGTAACTTGCATTTTGGTTGACCACCGAGAATACCATCTGGAGATTTATAAACCCGTAATATCCCAGAATAATTATATGAATTTTGTTTTTGTTACTGTAGTCGGTAGAAAAGTAATTTTTATTTAATATATTATTTCTGTCTAAATAGTGCAAAAAAAAAAATATTGAATTGAACTTGAAAGCAGCACTTAATACTCAGTCAAAGTAACAAAAAACATTTTATAAACATTGACCAACTTATCGAATTTTAGGCGGTACTACGGTCCCGGTGTGCCCGGATCATGGGCAACTGCCGTATCTGTTCTGCACCAGCTGCATCAAAGGAGTCTGCGTAACCTGCATTTTGGTTGACCATCGAGAATACCATCTGGAGATTTATAAACCCGTAATATCCCAGAATAATTATATGAATTTCGTTTATGTTACTGTAGTCGGTAGAAAAGTAATTTTTATTTAATATATTATTTCTGTCTAAATAGTGTAACAAAAATAATATTGAATTGAATTTGAAAGCAGCACTTAATACTCAGTCAAAGTAACAAAAAACATTTTATAAACATTGACCAACCTATCAAAAATTTAGGCGGTACTATGGTCCCGGTGTGCCCGGATCATGGGCAACTGCCGTATCTGTTCTGCACCAGCTGCATCAAGGGAGTCTGCGTAATTTGCATTTTAGCTGACCACCGAGAATACCCTCTGGAGATTTATAAACCCGTAATATCCCAGAGTAATTATATGAATTTTGTTTATGTTATTGTAACCGATAAAAAATTAATTTTTATTTAATGTGTTATTTCTGTCTAAATAGGGTAACAACAATTATATTAATAACTTGGAAGCGATACTTAATACTTTGTCAAAATAACAAAAAGTATTTATAAAGATTGACCAACTTATTAAAAATTTTGGGCGGTTCTACGATCCCGGTGTGCCCGGAACATGGGCAACTATTGTGTCTGTTCTGCACTAGCTGGATCAAGGGAGTCTGCGTAATTTGCATTTTGGCTGACCACCGAGAACCCCCTCTGGAAATTTATAAACTCGCAATATCCCAAAGTAATATAATGAATTTTGTTTATATCATTGTAACCGGTAGAAAAGTCAAATAAACGTAAAAAAGTAATTACAAACAACATAGAACCAAAAACGTACATTGCAGTTCCCTATATGAGTCAGCTGTTGGAGAAATTAAAATACATTTTAACCAAATACAACATAGTGATATATCATAAGTCATACAATCTACAAAAATCATTATTTACACCTCTGAAAAGCAAAGTTTCAGCAGACCAGAAATGCAATGAAAAAATATATAGGCATGACTACACAATATTTCGAAAGCAGAATAAATGGACACAAATATACCAAAAACGCTTCAACAGCCTTATATAAACACGAACAAATAAAACATGATTTTGATTTCAAAAATGCCAAAATTTTAAATATGGATGGAATCATAAACTTGTCATAAAAGAAATGATTCACATAAAAAAGAGAAAAGCACAGTTAATCACAAACAATATGTTAAAAATCATCCAAATTTATAACAACCTTATAAATGCATTTTTTAAATAAAATAAAAATGCTTGGCGTTATTCTAGTGTTTACAGTCACAATTCTTAATTCCACACAACCATATAAGACATGAAAATGTATAATACAGAAAAAAAAATTAAAATAAAATTCCTTTGATATGAGTATATCAACAAAACAAAAAAAAATAATAATAACATGCTTATCTTTGATGCATTCAGTACAAACCCACATAAACAACAATATAACTTTTACAAGAAACAAGTAATTATTATCTAGGTGAGCACTGTGGTTTTTGATACGTATTTCTATTTTAGCATAATTTTAAGTTTTGAATATTTTACTTTTTATTCTTTTAACTATTATACGTTATGTGTGTCGTCACATCTGTTATATCTATAAAGATATGTTGTTCATGTACATTTTATAAATTGTAGATTAATATGAGATAATATAAAAAATATACATCCTGCTGAGGAAGTTCAGTATAATGGACGAAACGTTAAGAAAATAAAAATTATCAAGTAGTACCAAAACCAATATCCAAGAAAATAAAAATAAATATTTTAATAGAATAGTTTAAGAAAAAAACAAGTAGATGTCTCAAACTATATGGACCACCAAAAATCCACAAAGAAGGAACACCGATAAGAGCCATAGTAAGTGCAGTAGATTCAGCAACTCAACAACTGGAAAAATACCTGGCACTAAATATGCAACCGGCGACCGAAATTGCAGACTCATACCAGAAAAATTGGAATTATCTGGTTAGCATACTTCAAAAATTAAAACTGCAAAAAGATGACACTGCTGCTAGCCTGGACATCAGAACCCTTTATCCAAGCACACCAATTGACGAAACTCTAGACCAGATTGCTATGAACGAGGATTTCCCACATCACTTCATCGACCTCTCAGAACACTGTCTCAAAAACACATACTTTTCAAGCCGCAAACAACAATACACAAATTATTGGGCAATCCTAAAGACAAAATACCATTGGAAAACGAGGGAGTGTACAGCCTCCCAAATAGTGACTATGAAAAAGAATAAATTGGCCAAACAAACAGAAGAATCTCTACAAGGGTCCAAGAACATAAAAATAACATAAATAATAAGCAAACGACATCAGCTTTATTTCAACATCATCAGGAGACAGGACACACTATAAATTTCCAGGAGACCGAACAGATCGCACCCATAAAACACTATAGAACGCACATCATCAGAGAAGCTCTCGAAATAGAAAGCACTAAAAACTTTAACAAGAGAGATGATGCGCAAAATATTTCAAATACATGGAAAATTCTACTCAAAACCAAACCAAAAACAACACACTAGAAAAGCAGGACAGCGGGCCGAACAGAGGCACAAACCCAGAGAAGCGAAGAAACCAACCAGGCAGAACCAAGATATAACCTGCGCAACCGGCAAAAGGCTGTCAGAGGACCAGCACGCTCATTCTAAGTTGGGCAGCCGTCGAGGAAGCATCACTTGAAAGTGCCAGCTGAGATATTGGCGAAACGTCGTGAAGATATATCTACTGACGAACAGATTGAAAACCGGAAAAACGTCAGTACACACACACACACACACATATATATATATATATATATATATATATATATAATATATAACATATATACGTAAATATGTTGAGTGACTATGAAAATATTCCTTGTAATCCTTCTATTCAATTTTTCCTTTTTTTATCCAGGTATCACATGGAGAGATGCACTATCCTCTGATATTGAGGCCACGGTCAACGATCTCTCCAATGGTTTGAGGATAGTTTCTACAACCAGGAGAACCGTTGACCAAAGAGGGACAGACGCGAAGAGGAGAATTAAATTGCATATGGAAGAGTAAGTTGTTTTGTAATCAAATTATTTGATTAAAGATAAAAAAATTTGTATTAAAAATTAGTATTATAAGGCATTATTATGTGTCTTATGCCTAATTTAATAATTATTCATATTTCTCGTTAATGGTGAACCCCCCTATTAGCATAATTTCAATTTTATTAATTTTACCATTGTTGTTATTTAAAAAAATATATTTCATTTCACTATTTCATTTTCTACCATATTTCATCTAATTGTAAGTAGTGGTAATTATTAGATATTGTCACAGAGCCTTGGACCGAAGAGAGCAGGATCTATTAAAGATCCTGAAACACGCTCACGAGGAAAAAGGAGCTACTCTTGACCAGCAAATGGAGGAAATTAATGAGCAAATAGAGTCAATTCGCGTGAGCTATGAAAACCTCGGAGACGACTTTCCCACGGACAATCCTGAGATACAGGTGAGGATTAACTCTGAGGTGCGGTAACAAGTGCCTGGTGCCTGAGAGGTAAATCTTTCCCCTGTAACAGACAGCGGAGTCCCTTTTTGGAAGAATAACCGTTTAAAAAGTTGTCTGTGAAACTTCGTGAGAAGGTTGGATATAATGGGACAATTGGTCCAAGCACCACAGGGAGATGCAGGGTACATCGGTTCAAAATTGTCAGACAATGACTAATTGGTTATTATTTTCGAACTGTTGGATCGTGCATTGCATCAAATAGGTAACATAAATATAATATATTTGTAAATTTTCTATTTAGTGAATTAAAATAGATGAAGGGGGCGTATTGCCTGAACTTTTCTAACGCAAAATCATACTGTCCTCAACTCGCATTTGTGAAGCTAAAATGAATCGGATAAATTTTTTGAATAGTAGTTTTGAATTAATTTTTCCTCAGTTTTCGATGGTGTAGTCAAATTTTTGGAAATTTATTATTTTGACCTTCAAAAAATACAATAAATGAGTTATATTTTGAAATCAGAACGTTAATATTTTTTTCAAAGTCTAGATTAAAAGTTGAGGTTTCTTTAAATCGATATAGACAATTTCCAGACTAAATTGTATGTAGTATTGTCGAGATATAAAACGATGAACACTGGACTGCATGACAATTTTACATAAATGCATGTAACTTATATGAACAGTTGCGAATGAAAATGCCGCGTTAAAGTGGATTTTACAAGCTCTATAATGTTAACTGTTTTATTTTTTGAAATTACAAAAATGCTCATTCTGGAAAGAACCCATATTGATATAAAGAAGCGTCGGCTTTCAATCTTAACTATTAATAAAAATATTAAAAATGTCCTTTTCGAGACACATTATCTTTTGTATTTGTCAAAATTGACGTAGTGCCCCATGAGCCAAAACAACTATCACATAGAACTACAGTGAATTTGGTATTAAACATACTTAAACTGGTTTTTTAGATGCTCTTTAGGCTAGTTCTAATAATAAATATTTTTTTATAAATCAATCATATCTGATACGTGCCCGTGATAACTAATATTAGTATAATTAAATCTGTAGAAATATGCGGAAGATTCAGAATTTTGACTTCTGTGTAAAATATCACATTTTGATTCAATAATTGTATATGCTCACGTGGAAAAAGGGGCTGCTCTTAACCAGCAAATGTAATAAATTGATGATCCAATAGAGTCCCTCTGCGTGAGTTATGAAAAGCTCCAAGACGAGTTTCCCAGTTATAATCCTGAGTTACAAGTTAGAATAAACTTTGAGGCACAGGAACGAGTTTCTGGTGCCCGAGAGGTAAATCTTACCCCTGTAACAACCAGCGAAGTCTACTTTTTGAAGAATGGACGATTAAAAAGTAGACTGTGAAATTTCGTGGGAAAGTTAGTAATTGGGAGATAATTGGTCCAAGCACTAGAGGGAGATGCAGGGTACATCAGTTCAGAAGTATCAGATGAGGACTAATTGGTTAATATTTCTGAACTATTGGGTCATACACTTAAATAGGTTACAGGATCTGTTAAGGATCCTGAACCAGCTTACATGGAAAAAGGGGCTGCTCTTAACGAGCAAATGGTGGAAATTAATGAGCAAATTGAGTCTCCCCGTGTGAGCTATGAAAACTTCCAAGACGAGTTTCCCGGGGATAATCCTGAGTTACAAGTTAGGATTAACTCTGAGGCACAGGAACGAGTTTCTGGTGCCCGAGAGGTAAATCTTTTCACTGTGACAACCAGCGGAGTCTAGTTTTTGAAGAGTGGATGATTAAAAAGTAAACTTCGAAACTTCATGTTAAGGTTAAAAATTAGGGGGCAATTGGTCCAAGCACCAGAGGGAGTTGCAGGGTACATCAGTTCAGAAGTATCGGATGAGGACTAATTGGTTAATATTTCTGAACTATGAGGTAATACACTGTATCTAAATAGGTTACAGGATCTGTAAAGAATCCTGAATCAAGCTCACAGGGGAAAAGGGGCTGCTCTTGACCAGCAAATGGTGAAAATTAATGAGCAAATAGAGTCCCTCCGCGTGAGCTATGAAAACTTCCAAGACGAGTTTCCCAGGGACAATCTTGAGTTACAGGTTAGGACTAAGGATAACAGGAACGAGTTTCTGGTGCCCGAGAGGTAAATCTTTCCACTGTGACAACCAGCGGAGTCTAGTTTTTGAAGAGTGGATGATTAAAAAGTAAACTTCAGAACTTCATGTTAAGGTTAAAAATTTGTGGGGCAATTGGTCCAAGCACCAGAGGGAGGTGCAGGGTACATCAGTTCAGAAGTATCAGATGAGGACTAATTGGTTAATATTTCTGATCTATTGGATCATACACTGTATCTAAATAGGTTTCAGGATCTGGTAAGGATCCTGAACCAACCTCACACGGAAAAAGGGGCTGCTCTTGACCAGCAAATGGTAGAAATTAATGAACAAATAGAGTCCCTCCGCGTGAGCTATGAAAACTTCCAAGACGAGTTTCCCAGGGACAATCCTGAGTTACAGATTAGGATTAAGGATAACAGGAACGAGTTTCTGGTGCCCGAGAGGTAAATCTTTCCCGTGGAACAACTGGCGGAGTCTAGTTTTTGAAGAATGAACGATTAAAAAGTAAATTTCGAAACTTCGCGTTAAGGTTGGAAATTGGGAGGCACAGAGTCCCTCTTATACGTTATGTGTGTCGTTACATCTGTTATATTTATAAAGATATGTTATTCATGTAAATTTTATAAATTGTAGATTAATGTGAGATAATATAAAAAAGTATACATCCTTCTGAGGAAACTCAGTATAATGGGCAAAACGTTTAGAAAATAAAAAATTTCAAGTACTACCAAAACCTATACCCAAGAAAATAAAAACAAATATATATATATATATATATATATATATATATATATATATATAATGTATTTAAATATAACAAATATTCCGAAATGCGTTGAGTGACTATGAAATTATTTCTTGCACTCCTTCTATTAAATTTAAGAATTTATATATTTTGAATTCTTCCCTTTTTTTTTCAGGTATCGCATGGAGAGATGCACTAACCTCTGATATTGAGGCCACGGTCAACGATCTCTCCAATGGTTTGAGGATAGTTTCTACAACCAGGAGAACCGTTGACCAAAGAGGGACAGATGCGAGGAGGAGAATTAAATTGCATATGAAAGAGTAAGTTGTTTTATAATCAAATTATTTGATTAAAGATAATATAATTTGTATTAAAAATT
Source organism: Diaprepes abbreviatus (assembly GCA_034092305.1). Classification (NCBI taxonomy): domain Eukaryota; kingdom Metazoa; phylum Arthropoda; class Insecta; order Coleoptera; family Curculionidae; genus Diaprepes; species Diaprepes abbreviatus. The sequence continues at coordinate 1,034,875 of JASJET010000282.1, read as the reverse complement.
AGTATTATAAGGCACATGATGTGTCTTTGATCTAATTTAATAATTATTCATATTTCTCGTTAAAGATGAACCACCCTATTGGCATAATTTCAATTTTATTAATTTTACCATTGTTGTTATTTAAAAAAAATATATATTTTATTTCACTATTTCATTTTCTACCATATTGAGATTATTGTGAACTTCTAAGTTTTAAATATTCTAATTCAATTCGTTTGTGAAAATAAAACATATAGGTAGCTGATCCCATAGTTAATTCCAAATTTTCTTTAATGTCTTCTGTTTCATCTAATTGTATGTAATGGTCATTAAGATATTAATTTATTGTATTTTTTGCAGATGTCACAGAGCCTTGTACCGAAGGGAGCAGGATCTATTAAAGATCCTGAAACACGCTCACGAGGAAAAAGGGCCAGCAAATGGAGGAAATTAATGAGCAAATAGAGTCTATTCGCGTGAGCTATGAAAACCTCCAAGACGAATTTCCCATTGACAATCCTGAGATACAGGCGAGGATTAACTATGAGGCACGGTAACAAGTTTCTGGTGCCCGAGAGGTAAATCTTTCCCCTGTAACAGACAGCGTAGTCTCCTTTTGGAAGAATAACCGTTTAAAAAGTTGTCTGCGAAACTTCGTGAGAAGGTTGGATATAATGGAGCAATTGGTCCAAGCACCAGAGGGAGATGCAGGTTACATCAGTTAGGAATTATCAGGCAATGACTAATTGGATATTACTTCCGATCTGTTGGGTGGTATACTGAATCAAATAGGTAAGATAAATATAATATATTTATAAATCTTCTATTGAGTGAATTAAAATAGACACAGCGGGAGTATTACCTCAACTCTTTTAGCGCAAAGTCATACTGTCATCCACTCGCATTTGTGAAGCTAAAATGAATCCAATAAATTTTTTGCATATTGCTTTTGAATTAATTTTTTCTCAGTTTACGATGGTGTAGTCAGATTTTTGGAAATTTGTAGTTTTGACTTTCCAAAAATACAAAATGTGTTATATTTTGAAATCAGAATGTTAATATTTTTTTCAAAGTCTAGATTAAAAGTTGAGGTTTTTTTTTAAATCGATATAAGCACTTTCCAGAATAAATTGTATGTAGTATTTTCGAGAAACAAAACGATAAACATTGGACTGCATGACAATTTTATATAAATGCATGTAACTTATATGAACAGTTAATGAAAATGCCGCATTAAAGTGGATTTTACAAGCTATATAATGTTAACTGTCTTATTTTTTGAAATTACAAAAATGCTCATTCTGGAAAGAACCCATATTGATATAAGGAAACCTCGGCCTTCCATCTTGACTATTAATAAGAATATTAAAAATGTCCTTTTCGAGATACATTATCTTTGTATTTGTCAAAATTGACGTAGTGCCCCGTGAGCCAAAACAACTATCACATAGAACTACAGTGAATTTGGTATTAAACATACTTAAACTGGTTTTCTACATGTTGTTTAGGCTAGTTCTAATAGTAAAATTTTTTTTTATGAATCAATCAGATCTGATATGTGCCCGTGATAACTAATATTAGTATAATTAAGTCTGTAGAAATATGCGGAAGATTCAGAATTTTGACTTCTGCTTAAAATATCTCATTTTGATTCAATAATTGTATAAGCACACGCGGAAAAAGGGGCTGCTCTTAACCAGCAAATGTAATAAATTGACGATCCAATAGAGTCCCTCTGCGTGAGTTATGAAAAGCTCCAAGACGAGTTTCCCAGGGATAATACTGAGTTACAAGTTAGGATTAACTCTGAGGCACAGGAATGAGTTTCTGGTGCCCGAGAGGTAAACCTTTCCCCTGTAACAACCAGCGAAGTCTACTTTTTGAAGAATGAACGATTAAAAAGTAGACTGGGAAACTTCGTGGGAAAGTTAGTAATTGGGGGCTAATTGGTTCAAACACTAGAGGGAGGTGCAGGGTACATCAGTTCAGAAGTATCAGACGAGGACTAATTGGTTAATATTTCTGAACTATTGGATCATACACTGTATCTAAACAGGTTACAGGATCTGATAAGGATCCTGAATCAAGCTCACATGGAAAAAGGGGCTGCTCTTATATATATTTAACCATTCTATTATAATATATATATATATATATATATATATATATATATATATATATATATATATATAAATATAATGTAACATATGGAAATGTGTTGAGTGACTTTGGAATTATTTCTTGCAATCCTTCTATTAAATTTAAGAACGTGTATATTTTTAATTTTTCCTTTTTTTATTCAGGTATCGCATGGAGAGATGCGCTATTTTCTGATATTGAGGACACGGTCAACGATCTCGCCAATGGTTTGAGGATAGTTTTTGCAACCAGAAAAACCGTCAACCAAAGAGTGACAGATGCGAGGAGGCAAATTAAATTGCATATGGCAGAGTAAGTTATTTTGTAATCAAATTATTTTCCTAAAAATAATAGAATTTGCATTAAACATTAATATTATAAGGCATCATGATGTGTCTTTGACCTAATTTAATAGTTATTCTCGTTAAAGATGAACCAGCCTTATTGGCATCATTTCAATTTTATTAATTTTGTTCTTGTTGTTATTTCAAAAAAATATATTTTATGCCATTATTTAATTTTCTTGCATATTGAGATTATTGGGAAATTTTAAATTTTAAATATTCTATGTCAATTCGTTGGTGAAAATAAAACGTATAAGCAGCTGATCTCATAGTTAATTCCAAAGTTTGTTTAATGCCTTCTATTTCATCTAATTGTAAGTAATACTAATTAAGATATTAATTTATTGTTTTTTTTTTCCAGATGTCACAGAGCTTTGGATCAAAAGGAGCAGGATCTATTAAGGATCCTGAACCACGCTCAGGAGGTAAAAAGCGCTACTCTTGACCAGCAAATGGAGAAAATTGATTGTCAAATAGTGTCCCTCCGCGTGAGTTACGGGAAAATTGGTCCAAGCACCAGAGGGAGGTGCAGTGTACATCAGTTCAGAAGTATCAGATGAGGATCCTGAACCAACCTCACACGGATAAAGGGGCTGCTCTTAACCAGCAAATGTAATAAATTGATGATCCAATAGAGTCCCTCGGCGTGAGCTATGAAAACTTCCAAGACGAGTTCTCCAGAGACAATCCTGAGTTACAGGTTAAGATTAGGGATAACAGGAACGAGTTTCTGGTGCCCGAGAGGTAAATCTTTCCCCTGGAACAACCAGCGGAGTCTAATTTTTGAAGAATGAACGATTAAAAAGTAGACTGTGAAACTTCGTGGGAAGGTTGGAAACTGGGGACAACTGATCCAAACATCAGAGGGAGATGCATCAGTTCAGAACTATCAGATAAGAATTGGTTAATATTTCTGAACCATTGGGTCATACACTGTATCTAAATAGGTTACAAAATCTATTAAGGATCCTAAACCAAGCTCACGTGGAAAAGTGGCTGCTCCTAATCAGCAAATGGTGAAAATTAATGAGCAAATAGAGTCCCTCCGCGTGAGCTATGAAAACCTCCAAGACGAGTTTCCTAGGGACAATCCTGAGTTACGGGTTAGGATTAACTCTGAGGCACAGGAACGAGTTTGCGGTGCCCGAGAGGTAAATCTTTCCTCTGTAACAACCAGCGGAGTCTACTTTTTGAAGAATAGACGATTAAAAAGTAGACTGGGAAGCTTCGTGGGAAAGTTAGAAATGACAATTGGTCCAAGCTCCAGAGAAGAAACTCTTTGAATGCTGGTTTAAGATGATTTTTTTATCTCACTTTTTCGAAGGTGTAGTCAGTTTTTTGACTTCAAAAAAATACAAAATATGTTACATTTCGAAATAGGAATTTTAATATATTTTTGAAAATCTAGATTAAAAGTTTAGCTTTTCTTATTTGGATATGGGCACTTTCCAGAATGAATTTTTTTAGTATTTTCGATAAATAAATATGAACATCAGACTGCTTGCTACAAACAGGAAAATATGTAATTTTCGTATAACCGCTTGGTGAATCCTATGAAAATTTTACCATTTTTACTATAAATATCCATGATTGTTTCAGTATTTCTCAATTTAATGGATATGCTTTATAAATAACATTCACCTTAACAACACATTTACAATAGAAAAAGAATTAGATAACAAAATAAACTTTCTAGATCTAACAATATCATGGAGAAATAACATAGATATCTTCTCAATCTTTTTTAAACCCACGCATAGAGAAACACCCATATACAATTCTTCTTGTCACCCGCTACAACATACACAGACTTATTATTTGAACCAAGTAAATTTTGAAAAAGAACTAAATATTATTAAACAAATTGCTTTTAACAATGCAACATAATAAACAAAATTCTGATTAAAAAATTATATATGAAAGCGTTAAATCTGGTGTTTCCCATAATAAAAAATAGGGTGACGGCACCAATTATGGACATGTTAAGGATACCTTTTTCCGTTTTATAAAATAAAATTCGTGTTTTTATGTGTACAGATACCGTATAGTGGTAAATTAATTTAGAGATAATATGAGAAAACGAATCTTTAAGTTGAACTTTAAATAGTTGGATATAAATATGTTATTTTACTTAAAAATGTAGAAAGTTCAAAATCACCATTAATGGACACCTAAATTCCAATAATGATCAACCAGTTATGGACAAGTTCAATGAAAGAAACCCAGTCATTAGCAGTAACCTGGCTTTTTCTAAAAAGCATTCAATTACAAATTTAGGTAGGTACGTAAATGATAGGTATATTTAAAAAGAATAAGCACTTATTAATCATAAATTAGCTTTTATTTGAGCTTTATTTGAACTAACATTATTTGCGATAATGACCCCCAATTAAAATATTTCTGAAAAAAAAACACTTATTCTCATATAAACTATGGCATCGAAGTAATAGTCTCATAAATTTATCATTTACAGTCTCAGTATCATTAAAGTATTTATCCATTTAAAAAAAAAAACATTATAAAACTAAAAAGAAAATGAGCAAAGTAACAAAAACTAAGTAAATTCTTATAAAATTAAATTGCTTTTTCTTACAAACAAAATATTAGGAATTAATGAGATCTTCAGAGATCTGTGAATACTAAAAATCACAAAAAGAAGTGTGCCTACGTAATTAAATACTGTATAAATCAGGTAAGTATTTCTCCATTTCCTTAACTTTATAGAATCAAATATCAAAGACGAAATAATTCACTTGAATGCGCCAAGAAAGAGTACGTTGCAGTTAAAGAGAGATGCTTTGATTGATAACGATAAAAATAATTTCGAAGACGACGAGGATGAAGAAGAAAAAGACATAGAACATGAGGGGGTTGCAAGTGGACGTGGTGAGGAAGGATTAGTGAAGATTGCAAAAATAAATGCAAACGATGTAGTAGTAGATAATTATCTCATGCGAGAAATATGCGTTTTCCAATCGTATGTCGTAGTAATATCAGCAAGTGGTGGCACATACAATTTATGCTGTAAGTGTTACTATCACACGCCTTGGAATGTCCTGATGGTAAGCACAGTTTTGTTAACACACATTACAAACGGGCATTTATCTGTTGTGAAAACGACTTGTAATGTAAGAATTGTGACTCCTTCGCAGGCATGCGTAATATATAACAAAGCGGACATAAAAGGAATGCAAAACCATCTTGTTAATAAATCGAATTTTGGTTAATTTTTCTTTGATTGCATTTTGTGATGTGATTTCCACTAGTTCGTTTAAAATAGGCACCTAGGAATTTCGTTTTTAAGCTCCTGTTGAATTTTTATAGGTAAGTACAGATATTATTTTATATTATTAAGAACATTTTTTCCGAGTGTTATTTTGAAAAACATGTACTGACAATACAATAGAATCAATGAACAAAGCCGAAGTAATTCACTTGAATACGTCAAGGAAGGGTGCGTTACAGTCAAAGAGAAATGCTTTGATTGATAACGATAAAAATAATTTCGAAGCCGACGAGGATGAAGAAGAAAAAGGCATAGAAGATGAGGGGGTTGGAAGTGGATGTGGTAAGAAAGGATTGGTGAAAATTGCAAAAATAAATGTAAACGATGTAGTAGTGGATAATTATCTTAAGCGAGAAATATGCGTTTTCCAATCGTATGTTCAGAAACAAAGGTTCACTTATAACTTCTATTAGATCGTGTTTTTATACCATCAAGTTTGTCAGGCCATCTAAAAGAATTGCCTGTTGATAGTATCATAGTGCTAATTTCATACTGGTCTTTATCTGCCCGGGAAAAACTCGTCTTCATATTTTACTATGACAAACTGTCCGGGTCGAACAATGGCTTTATATTTTGAAGGTAACGTTTTGATTTTTAGCATGTTTAGCGATTCATCTTCAGAATTTTCTTCACTCTTGTTTTCGCGACGTCTTTTGATCTCCCTTTTTTCATGCGCGAGTCCAGCTCTTTTCCGCTGTTTACACTCATCTACTTTTGCCCTTTCTCCGTTATCTTCGGTAATGCCATCCTCTTTTTCACTCTCAGCATATGTTATTTCCAAATCTGTATCTTCGGAAGTTGTGTCATCCTGGTCTGTTGCTTTTTTCTAGATTTAGAACATCGTTTGTCCATCATTGGTAATTTGGTCTGTACTCGATCCAGTAATAAACATTGTAAAAAACAGAGATTTTAGGTTATGTTTCTATTTAATATTATGACAAAATATATTCTTAATTCCTAATATTCAATATAAAATAATATCAAACCTAATTATCAAATAACATTATGAGTAATTCACGAAAATATATACTTACTCTCTTAACGATTTTCATAATAAAACCGGATTTTTCGGACGTAGCTCATACTTCACTTATATTTAGGCTGCCATCTTGAAGAAAGTGGCCGATCTTGACATATTGATTTATTAGTAAGACAACTGACCCCCTACTACTTATAATCCAGTGTTACCATCCCCAAAATTCTTTTGCGTTTGGTTATTATTTCGGTTTATTTAGAAAAAATGTCCATCATTGGTTCTGGTTCATAATTGGTGCTATCACCCTACTACAAAAAATTTTATAGTATTACATATTTCGGTCAAGCAAGTAATTGCATCGCAAAATTTCTACTAAAGTTCAATATTAGTTTGGCTTTTTAAACCAATACTTCAACTGGTAATATTATAGAAAACAACAAAACAAAAATAAAAAAAGAAAATAAATATCAGATGTAAAGATTGCCAAATGTTTTGTATAGGACAGTCAGGTAGAAGTTTTTCAACAAGAATAAGGGAACACTTTGGTAGTTTTATTAAAGAAAAAACAGAGTCTCATTATTCAAATCACTTAATAGAATCCAATCATAATTTCAAACAAAATTTCCAAATTTTACATCTAGAAAATTAAAGTACTAAATTAAATTTGTTGGAATCCTTGAAAATAAATAAATTTTTTAATATTGATTCTTTGTTAAACTGTCAATTAAACCTAAAGAACTCTCCTTTATTGAACCTATTTTAGTGGCCCATTTCAATTACTTTTTTTTTGGAAAATCCGGAATTAGTTTATCCTACCTAAACCTAAAAATTTGTGCTTCCTTTAGTTTTGGAGAATTCATTAAGACAATAAAAATACCTAGTAACTTTAAGCTTGTTTCTCTGGATGTAGGCTCTCTATATACAAATATCCCTAATGAACTTTTAACTAATATAATCGAAGAAAAATGGAACATATTAAAAGAACATACTACCTTGAGCAAGAACATGTTTATAGAATGCATCAATTTATGTTTAACTAACAACTCTTTTCAGTTCAAAGATGTTTTTTATCAACAATTAGACGGTTGTGCAATTTCCTCTCCTATATCTTCAACCGTTGCACAACTAGCCATGGAATACTTAGAAGAGGAAGTCTTAAAAAAGCTGACATACCGGTTATTCTTTTCAAAAGATACGTTGATGATTGTCTTACAGCTGTATCTGAGGATCAAATAGATAATATTCAAAAAATTTTTAATAATTTTCACTACAAATTACAATTTACGCGAGAAATTGAATATAACAACGAAATTAATTCTTGGGGTTGATACAGACTTGGCACTAAAAGATATTCCTAATAATCTTATTTACAAATATGAAGCCTCTTCTTTGATTAAGAAACATTTTTTAATGGATTCACTTCCAAAACAAGATACAAAAGTCATTAAGCAAATTAAAGAAAAACGCAAAGATATAGTTTTTACTAAAGCCGACAAAGGTAATACAGTAATAGCTATTAATAAAATTGATTACATTAGTAAAACTCTAGGATTTTTAGACCCTACTAAATACATAAAACTAAAAATAGACCCCACTAATAAATATCAAAAAATTATAAAACAAGTTATATAAAACTGTAAAAGTTTGTTTTCAGACTGGGATTTACGCAAATTTACCCTAATGAACCCACAACCTCCCAAACTGTACTCTCTCTTAAAAATTCATAAAATTGGAAACCCAATTAGACCAGTAGTATCTTTCTTTACTGCCCCTTCGTATAAACTCTCAAAATATTTAATTGATATTATAAAAATTAACACAAATTTCTCCGCAAAATATTCTATTAAAAATTCTTACGATCTGGTCGAAAAAATTAAACACTTAAATCTACCAAATAACGCCAAATTTGTTTCCTTTGATGTTACCAATCTATTCCCTAGTATACCTATTGAACATACAATAGAACTTGTTAAAAAACTTTTAATTAAGAAAAATGACAATGTGATTAAAAATCAAGAAATTCTTTATGCTTTAGAAAGTTGTTTGAATCAAAATTATTTTGAATTTAACGATGAATTTTACACCAGTAAGGAAGGACTTATCATGGGTAACCCTCTAAGCCCTCTCCTAGCGGAAATTTTCATGGACCATATTGAATCAATTATTTCAAAAAACCCCCTTTTTAATAAATTTATCTATTGGTTTAGATACGTAGACGATGTTTTAGCTTGTTTTACGGGTACAGACAGACAATTAGACCATTTCTTAAATTTTATTAACAACATACACGGCAACATAAAATTTACAATAGAAAAAGAATTCAATAACTCTATCAACTTTTTAGACTTAACAATTAAAAGAACAAACAATAAGCATGACTTTTCTATTTATCATAAACCCACCCATACTGACATTACAATCCACAATACATCTTCACACCCAATACAACATAAACTAGCATCTTTTTTCAGTATGATACATCGATTGATATCTTTACCTCTTAACAAAATCAACTTTCAAAATGAACTAAACATCATTAAACAAATTGCTATAAATAATGGTTACTCTCCAAAAATAATAGACAAAATACTAAATAAAAAACTATATAATAAAGCCATAAACTTAGTTTTTCCTACAAAAAAAGAAAACAATAATAAATATAAAGTAATTACTTTCTTAGGCCACATTAGCAATAGAATAAGTAAATTTCTGAAAAACTTGAATATTAATATAGCTTTCAAAACCACTAATACTCTAGGTAAACATATCAAAAATAGTAAAACCAAATCAAACAGAGGAAACAATTGCGGTGTTTACAAATTAAAATGTAATGATTGTCCTAAAGTTTATATAGGCCAGACTGGTAGAAACTTTAATAAACGTGTTAATGAACATCACATTAGTTATATAAAAAATAAAACTGATTCTAACTATTCCAATCATTTAATAGAAGAAAACCATACCTTCAACAATAATTATGACATATTACACATTGAAAACAAAGGTTTAAAACTAAATTTGCTCGAATCCCTGGAAATAAATAAACTCAAAAATTCCAATAATTTGCTTAATGACCAAATAGATTTAGACCCATCACCCTTATTGAACCTGTTTAGTTATCCTTAACTTTTCTTGGAAATATAATTATGGAATTTCCTCTTATTCTGAATTGTAAACCTTATTTTACCTGTATCAAGAACACTTTGTTTTTATCTTTTAATGTTCATTTTGTAATACTCCTTTGAAGAAGCAACAGTGTTTGCGAAACATGTCGAGTGATTAAAATTAAAATTAAAAAATTTGTGGAAAGTGTAAAATTGTTTTACTGTAATTACAACCTATATTTAACTTTAAACTTGTATCTCTGGATGTAGTGCCTCTATAAACAAATATCCCTAATGAATTTTTAACTAATATCATCGAAGAAAAATGGAACATATTAAAAGAACATACTACTTTGAGGAAGAATATGTTTATAGAATGCATCAATTTATGTTTAACTAACAACTCTTTTCAGTTCAAAGATGCTTTTTATCAACAATTAGACGGTTGTGCAATTTACTCTCCTATATCTTCAACCGTTGCACAACTAGTCATGGAATACTTAGAAGAGGAATTCTTAAAAAAAAAACTGACATACCGGTTATTCCTTTCAAAAGATAAGTTGATCGTTGTCTTACAACTGTACCTGAGGATGAAATAGATAATAATCAAAAAATTTTTAATAATTTTCACTACAAATTACAATTTACGCGAGAAATTGAATATAACAACGAAATTAATTTCTTCGATTTGACATTAATCAGAAACGTAAATAGCGAGAAACTTAAAGCGAAATGGTACACAAAAACCACCAGGTCGGGCCGTTGCCTTAATAATAATTTATACCACTCTACATCTTATAAAAACGGTGTAATAATAGGCCTAACAGATAGAGCACTAACCTCACCAGAATATTGTCCAGAAACATTGAAAAAAGTAAGGAAAATACTTGAAGAAAATAATTTTTTAGAAGACTAGATAAATAAAATAATTAAACAACGTACTTATAGATTTTACAACAAAAAATCGTCCCTCACAAGCTTCCTGACAACTAATAATGTTACAAAATATATCGCCATACCTTACGTTCAAGAATTGTCCGAGAAAATCAAAGATATTTTGAAGAAATACGATATTGTTGTATGTCATAAAGCCCTAAATTGCCTATCCTCACTCTTTACACCTTTAAAAAGTAAAGTCCCTTCTAAAATAAGACCAAATGTAATTTATTCCATACCATGTATGAATAGCTCAAAAAAATACAAAGGAATGACGACCTAATATCTAGACAATAGATTAAATGGACACAAATATACAAAGAACGCATCTACGACTCTACACAAACATGAAACTAACCTTAAGCATGAGTTTGATTTTGTAAATACTAAAATTTTAACGCAAAATGAAAACCATCATAAACTTAAAGTGAAGGAAATTATTCATATGAAAGGAGAACAATATGTCGTAAATGACAAACAAGACATAATCAATTTAAGTCAAATTTACCATAATTTAATCCGCTAAAAATATTGTTAAAAAATTGTTCAAAACTTATAGCTTACCTCTGTATAACCATCAAGAATTATTCCACATCTGCTACACAATATTAAAAACTTTTTACAGCTATTTTTATATATAAAAAAATCCATGCAATGGCAGTAACTGATCGAACAATGCAGTCTCCAGGTGCGTACTTTTAACTTTTGTAAAGATGTTGTTTTGTGATTTTAATTATTTAGAGAAATATATTTTATTATTAGTGATGTTAATTAATTTTAATATTTTAAAATAATTGTCAATTGAGGTCTGTCTCTTTTTGTAGGTTGTAAATAATACTGAATCAAAAAGCAAATAATAAAAAAATGTTTTCGAAAAAGCCTGCCATGACAGGCGAAACGTTAAACAGTCTTTGATGTGGTGATATATATATATATATATATATATATATATATATATATATATATATATATATATATATATAGGCATATAGTTTAATCAAAATCTCCTTAATGTTATCTATTTTATAGTTTATTCAAAATCTCCTTAATGTTATCTATTTTATCTAAATAAGCATACTAAAAATATTAATCCGCGTGAACTATGATAAACTCCATGTCAACTTTAACATGGAGAATCCGGAATTACAGGTTGGGATCAATTCTGAGGCGCTAGAACAAGTTTCTAGAGACCAAGAGTTGAACTTGGTTCCTGTAATCAACAGCGCAGTTTACTTTTGGAAGGACGGAAGAATCAAACGTAGACTGCGAAACTTTGTGGGAAGGTTGGATGTTGGAGGGGAACTTGTGCAAGAACCGCAGGAAGATGTAGGGTACCTAAGCTCAGAAGTGTCAGACCATGACTAACTGGTAGTTAGTGTTTCTAAGTTTTTGGATCATACTTCTTCTTCTGCTCCCTGTGTTCACCGGAACAAATGATTCTTGTTTCAAATAAAGGTTGGAAATAATTGGTATTAAAATAGGTAAGTAAAGTATAATAAAACTTAGTATATATATATATATATATATATATATATATATATATATATATATATATATATATATATATATATAGGCATATAGTTTATTCAAAATCTCCTTAATATTATCTATTTTATCTAAATAAGCATACTAAAAATATTAATTTGGTGACTTTTTTGAAGATGTCACAGAGCCCTACGCCGAAGGGAGCAAGATCTGCTACGAGTTCTCGATCAAGCTCATGCGAAAAAAGGGACTGCGTTAGACCAGCAAAAAGAAGAAATTGCTGGTCAAATAGAGGCTCTCCGCGTGAACTATGATAAACTCCATGTCAACTTTCCCTAGGAGAATCCGGAGTTACAAGTTGGGATCAATTCTGAGGCGCTAGAACAAGTTTCTAGAGCCCGAAAATTGAACTTGATTTCTGTAACCAACAGCGCAGTTTACTTTTGGAAGGACGGAAGAATCAAACGTAGACTGCGAAACTTTGTGGGAAGGTTGGATGTTGGAGGGGAACTTGTGCAAGAACCGCAGGAAGATGTAGGGTATTTAAGCTCAGAAGTGTCAGACCATGACTAACTGGTAGTTAGTGTTTCTGAGGTTTTGGATCATACTTCTTCTTCTGCTCCCTGTGTTCACCGGAACAAATGATTCTTGTTTCAAATAAAGGTTGGAAATAATTGGTATTAAAATAGGTAAGTAAAGTATAATAAAACTTAGTATATATATATATATATATATATATATATATATATATATATATATATATATATATATATATATATTTATATAGGCATATAGTTTATTCAAAATCTCCTTAATATTATCTATTTTATCTAAATAAGCATACTAAAAATATTAATTTGGTGACTTTTTTGAAGATGTCACAGAGCCCTACGCCGAAGGGAGCAAGATCTGCTACGAGTTCTCGATCAAGCTCATGCGAAAAAAGGGACTGCGTTAGACCAGCAAAAAGAAGAAATTGCTGGTCAAATAGAGGCTCTCCGCGTGAACTATGATAAACTCCATGTCAACTTTCCCTAGGAGAATCCGGAGTTACAAGTTGGGATCAATTCTGAGGCGCTAGAACAAGTTTCTAGAGCCCGAGAATTGAACTTGATTTCTGTAACCAACAGCGCAGTTTACTTTTGGAAGGACGGAAGAATCAAACGTAGACTGCGAAACTTTGTGGGAAGGTTGGATGTTGGAGGGGAACTTGTGCAAGAACCGCAGGAAGATGTAGGGTATCTAAGCTCAGAAGTGTCAGACCATGACTAACTGGTAGTTAGTGTTTCTGAGGTTTTGGATCATACTTCTTCTTCTGCTCCCTGTGTTCACCGGAACAAATGATTTTTGTTTCCAATAAAGGTTGGAAATAATTGGTATTAAAATAGGTAAGCAAAGTATAATAAAACTTAGTATATATATATATATATATATATATATATATATATATATATATATATATATATATATATATATATAGGCATATAGTTTATTCAAAATCTCCTTAATATTATCTATTTTATCTAAATAAGCATACTAAAAATATTAATTTGGTGACTTTTTTGTAGATGTCACAGAGCCCTACGCCGAAGGGAGAAAGATCTGCTACGTGTTCTCGATCAAGCTCATGCGGAAAAAGGGACTGCGTTAGACCAGCAAAAAGAAGAAATTGCTGGTCAAATAGAGGCTCTCCGCGTGAACTATGATAAACTCCATGTCAACTTTCCCTAGGAGAATCCCGAATTACAGGTTGGGATCAATTCTGAGGCGCTAGAACAAGTTTCTAGAGCCCGAGAGTTGAACTTGGTTCCTGTATTAATGATTCCTTTTGTTTCAAAAAATTCATAGATACCGTGGGTCCCTCAAAATTACAAACTTGTCTCCCTGGACGTAGTATCACTATACACAAATATTCTAAACGATTTAGTTAAATTATATTATCTGAAAAATGGGAAGAGCTAAAAAACTATACAACTTTGTCCAAGAATAGTTTTATAGAAGCTGTAACTTTAACTTTATCAACAAGCTACTTTCAGCATGACAATGAATTTTACAGACAAGTTGATGGTTGTACAATGGGTTCACCTATTTCATCTTCAATCACCCAGCTAGTCATGGAATATTTGGAGAAAAGAGTCATTCGGAATCTAAATTTAGACTTAATTTTCTTTAAACATTTCGTTGACCATTGTATAATGGCAATTCCTCAGGACAAAGTGGGTTACGATGTACAACAATTTAATAATTTCAATAGCAAATTAAAATTTACATCAGAATCTGAATAAATAGAAAAATAAATTTCCTGGTATGACTCTAATACGCCAGAATGATGAAATTCAAACGCAGTGGTATACCAAATCAACCTGGAACAGAAGATTTTTGAACAACTTTTCAAACCATTCAAAAAACCAAAAAAGGAGTGTAATCGTGAACTCGGTTGACAAAGCCATTTTACTAACGTCCCCTACATTCAGACACTCGATTCTAAGAAAAGTTAAAGACACACTTATACGGAACAATTTTAATATTAAAGATATTGACAAAATTATCAAAAAATAACATACAAACACTACAGCAACCTAAGAACCAAAAACAAGGATGATTCATAACAGGAAATACAAAAACAATACATAGCATTACCTTATACAACAGACCTTTCAGAAAAATTAAAATACGTTTTAAAAAAACACAATATTGTAGCATGCCACAAGAGTTATACCCAACTAAACTCAATCTTTACCAAATTGAAAAGCAAAATATCAACTATGAAATCTTCCAATATTGTATATTCAGTTCCGTGTGCAAAGTGCCCAAAGCAATATATAGGAATGACAAGTCAATTACTAAAAAATAGACTAAATGGACATAAATATATCAAAAATGCTACTACAGCATTGACAAAACATGAAAAGAATGAAAAACACTCTTTAACTTTGAAAATACAAAAATTAAAGGAAATGATAGCCATCAAAAAGGAAACACATACAGTAAATGACAGAACTGGCATAAAAAATCTAAGCCAAATTTACAACAATATAATTTAAACGCAGATATTCCTTTAATAACATCAAAAATGTTTATATCACCTTAAAAGCAAAAACAAATTCCTTAAACTTTTTATTTATCATCTCCCCGAATATAAAATGCAAGTCTTCGGCGGTTTGTTGATGTTGGCGATAGTTTTGACGAAATCTCAAGGTACGTAAAATTTACTAAAAATAATCCTTTAAATAATCATCACTTTAATTTCCGATATTATTTTAAATGTTATTGTCTTAAATGTTGAAGTTTAAGTCTGTATTATAGATGTATTTATATTATATTTATAATTCGTTTTAAATTTCAAACGATTATTTTTGAAAATGTTCTAAATAAAGAACGAAACGTCAAAGCGATGAAAACTCTATTTTAAATATGAAGCCCTAATCCCAAGAAGCAATTAAAAATAAAAATAAATATTAACGGTTTAAGAAAATCAATATATATATATATATATATATATATATATATATATATATATATATATATATATATATATATATATCCTTAATACCATCTATTTTATCTAAATAAACATACTAAAGATATTAATTTGGTGACTTTTTGCAGATGTCACAGAGCCCTACGCCGAAAGGAGCAAGATCTGCTACGAGTTCTCGATCAAGCTCACGCGGAAAAAGGGACTGCGTTAGACCAGCAAAAAGAAGAAATTGCTGGTCAAATAGAGGCTCTCCGCGTGAACTATGATAAACTCCATGTCAACTTTCCCCAGGAGAATCCCGAATTACAGGTTGGGATCAATTCTGAGGCGCTAGAACAAGTTTGTAGAGCCCGTGAGTTAAACTTGGTTCCTGTAACCAACAGCGCAGTTTACTTTTGGAAGGACAGAAGAATCAAACGTAGACTGCGAAACTTTGTGGGAAGGTTGGATATTGGAGGGGAACTTGTGCAAGAACCGCAGGAAGATGTAGGATACTTAAGCTCAGAAGTGTCAGACAATGACTAACTGGTAGTTAGTGTTTCTGAGTTTTTGGATCATACTTCTTCTTCTGCTCCCTGTGTTCACCGGAACAAATGATTTTTGTTTCCAATAAAGGTTGGAAATAATTGGTATTAAAATACGTAAGTAAAGTATAATAAAACTTAGTATATATATATATATATATATATATATATATATATATATATATATATATATATATATATATATAGGCATATAGTTTATTCAAAATCTCCTTAATATTATCTGTTTTATCTAAATAAGCATACTAAAAATATAATTTGGTGACTTTTTTGCAGATGTTACAGAGAACTACGCCGAAGGGAGAAAGATCTGCTACGAGTTCTCGATCAAGCTCATGCGGAAAAAGGGACTTCGTTAGACCAGCAAAAAGAAGAAATTGCTGGTCAAATAGAGGCTCTCCGCATGAACTATGATAAACTCCATGTCAAGTTTCCCATGGAGAATCCCGAATTACAGGTTGGGATCAATTCTGAGGCGCCAGAACAAGTTTCTAGAGCCCGAGAGTTGAACTTGGTTCCTGTATTAATGATTCCTTTTGTTTCAAAAAATTCATAGATACCGTGGGTCCCTCAAAATTACAAAATTGTCTCCCTGGACGTAGTATCACTATACACAAATATTCTAAACGATTTAGTTAAATTATATTATCTGAAAAATGGGAAGAGCTAAAAAACTATAGAACTTTGTCCAAGAATAGTTTAATAGAAGCTGTAACTTTAACTTTATCAACAAGCTACTTTCAGCATGACAATGAATTTTACAAACAAGTTGATGGTTGTACAATGGGTTCACCTATTTCATCTTCAATCACCCAGCTAGTCATGGAATATTTGAAGAAACGAATCATTCGGAATCTAAATTTAGACTTAATTTTCTTTAAACATTTCGTTGACCATTGTATAATGGCAATTCCTCAGGACAAAGTGGGTTACGATGTACAACAATTTAATAATTTCCATAGCAAATTAAAATTTACATCAGAATCTGAATAAAAGGAAAAATAAATTTCCTGGTATGACTCTAATACGCCAGAATGATGAAATTCAAACGCAGTTGGATACCAAATCAACCTGGCCCGGCAGATTTTTGAACAACTTTTCAAACCATTCAAAAAACCAAAAAAGGAGTGTAATCGTGAACTTGGTTGACAGAGCCATTTTATTAACGTCCCCTACATTCAGACACTCGATTCTAAGAAAAGTTAAAGACACACTTATACAGAACAGTTTTAATATTAAAGATATTGACAAAATTATTGAAAAATAACATACAAACACTACAGCAACCTAAGAACCAAAAACAAGGATGATTCACAACAGAAAATACAAAAACAATACATAGCATTACCTTATACAACAGACCTTTCAGAAAAATTAAAATACATTTAAAAAAAACACAATATTGTAGCATGCCACAAGAGTTATACCCAACTAAACTCAATCTTTACCAAATTGAAAAGCAAAATATCAACTATGAAATCTTCCAATATTGTATATTCAGTTCCGTGTGCAAAGTGCCCAAAACAATATATAGGAATGACAAGTCAATTACTAAAAAATAGACTAAATGGACATAAATATACCAAAAATGCTACTACAGCATTGACAAAACATGAAAAGAATGAAAAACACTCTTTTAACTTTGAAAATACAAAACTAGTCGACAGGGACAAAAATGAAAGGAAATGATAGCCATCAAAAAGGAAACACATACAGTAAATGACAGAACTGGCATAAACAATCTAAGCCAAATTTACAACAATATAATTTAAACCAGATATTCCTTTAATAACATCAAAAATGTTTATATCACCTTAAAAGCAAAAACAAATTCCTTAAACTTTTTATTTATCATCTCCCCGAATATAAAATGCAAGTTTTCGGCGGTTTGTTGATGTTGGCGATAGTTTTGACGAAATCTCAAGGTACGTAAAATTTACTAAAAATAATCCTTTAAATAATCATCACTTTAATTTCTGATATTGTTTTAAATGTTATTGTCTTAAATGTTGAAGTTTAAGTCTGTATTATAGATGTATTTATATTATATTTATAATTCGTTTTAAATTTTAAACGATTATTTTTGAAAATGTTCTAAATAAAGAACGAAACGTCAAAGCGATGAAAACTCTATTTTAAATATGAACCTCTAATACCAAGAAACAATTAAAAATAAAAATAAATATTAACGGTTCAAGAAAATCAATGTATGTATATCCTTAATACCAACTATTTTATCTAAATAAACATACCAAAGATATTAATTTGGCGACTTTTTTGCAGATGTCACAGAGCCCTATGAAGGGAGAAAGATCTGCTACGAGTTCTCGATCAAGTTCATGCGGAAAAAGGGACTGCTTTAGACCAGCAAAAAGAAGAAATTGCTGGTCAAATAGAGGCTCTCCACGTGAACTATGATAAACTCCATGTCAACTTTCCCAAGGAGAATCCGGAGTTACAGGTTGGGATCAATTCTGAGGCGCTAGAACATGTTTCTAGAGCCCGAGAGTTGAACTTGGTTCCTGTAACCAACAGCGCAGTTTACTTTTGGAAGGACAGAATAATCAAACGTAGACTACGAAACTTTGTGGGAAGGTTGGATATTGGAGGGGAACTTGTGCAAGAACCGCAGGAAGATGTAGGGTACCTGAGCTCAGAAGTGTCAGAAAATGACTAAGTGGTCGTTAGTGTTTCTGAGTTTTTGGGTCATACATCTTCTTCTTCTTCCAGTACTCTATCCTTAGTGAACGTTGGCGATCATACTGGTTCATATTACTTTATTGACAGCGGCTCTAAATATTTCAGGAGATGTTTTTCCGGTCCATTGTCGTAAATTATGTGGGCATGAACTTCGTCGTCTTCCGGGGCCTCTCGTATCATCCATCTTCCCTTTCATAATCAATTGTAGTAGTTCATATTTTTGATTACGCATTATATGTCCAAAGTATGCTAACTTCCTTTCTTTAATAATCCTTATGATTTCTCTCTCCTTTCTCATGCGCTGCAGAACAGTTTCGTTGGTTACGTGATGTATCCAAGATATTCTCATCATATGTCGGTAACACCACATTTCAAAAGCCTCAAGTCATTTACATACAGCCTTCGTCAATGTCCAAGATTCTACACCCTACAGCAGTATAAAGAATATGTAGCATTTCAGTAAACGAATTCTTCGTTGTAGCTTAAGTTTCCTATTACATAATAGTGTTTTCCTGCGATTAAAATAGGCTCTGGCTTTCTTGATACGTAATTTTGTTTCCTTTATTTGCTCCCACTGTAGTTGTGCGCCCAGATGTTTGATGAATGATACTGTTTCGATAAGAGAACCTCTGACGCGAAATTGTACATTTTGGGGTAAGTTTTTGCTTATTATCATAACTTTTCTTTTGCTTATATTCAATCTCATATTTTATTTTTCACAGATCTCAGCTACCCTTTCTATCAGTATTTGAACTCCTTCAGTTGTGTCTGCAAAAAGGATATCATCTGCATATCTATGTTTATTGATCAAGACTCCAATTAGAGAGATATCATCTTTTACCTCTTTAAAAACTTCCCGAAATAGTTTTTCTGAATAGATGTTAAAGAGTAGTGGGGATAACACACAACCCTGCCGAACACTCCGACGGATTTGGAATTTTTGTAACTCCTTTTCCTCCATCGGAACAACTGATCCTTTTTTCCAATAAAGCTTGGAAATAATTCGTATTAAAATAGGTAAATAAAGCATAATAAAACTTCTACATATAGAATTAAAATAGACATATGGAGCGTATTACGTCAACACTCCTAGCGCTAAATTATACTGTTTTCAACTCACGTTTGCGAAGCTAAAATAAATCGTAAAAAAGTTTTAATAGAGGTTTTAGATGATTTTTTCTCTCATGTTTTGGATGGTGTACTCAGATATTTGAAAACTCGATGCTTTGACTTTGACAAAATACAAAATGTTTTATTTTTCGTAAGAGGCATATTTACTTTTTCTTTTAAAATAGTTTAGATCGAAATCTAATGTTTTTTACATCGCTATAGGCACCTTCCATAACAGATTTTTAAATGTTTTCGAAAAATAGAATGATGATTATTAATTTACCTGTCAGTTTCACGTGGACATAGCTGCTAAAAGATAAAGATTTTTGATAAGGTCACTTAAATCCACTTGAGAAAATAGTACGTTTGTATGAAGGTTGTGGCCAATGTTTAAGATTGGCTAAAATGTTGTCAGATTTGTATTGTTGTAATTTTCATGTTGTATGATCTTTCGATTAGGTTGTATCTCTAATCAATATCAAATATAAACACAATGTTTTATCTGAAAACTACGGGACTGTCCATTGAAGCGCAAATTTTCCACTTTATTGTGCACCCCTCAATGACTGGATGTTACAAAATATTAGTTACCAAAAATTAGGTATTTTAACACTGGGTTTATTGAAGATTTCATTATTTTTAGTGTAATCTGCTTCTATAAATTTTCTTTTTTTGTTCATGTTGAGCCCCATATATAATGCCTCAGCTTCAGATGTTTTTGTATGATGTTGCTTTTCGCAAGCATGTTCAGCAATTCACATTTCTCCTTTTTGTGTGTGAGTTTTATGTTCTTTAATCTTAACTTCAGTAGACGCTTGGTTTCTCTAATATACATTTCATTATACTCACATGGAACTTTTGCAACACATTCTTTTTATCGGTAATTTTTGGTTTTGTTTTTGCCAAATGAGCTATGAGTGTATTTCCTACTTTGAAGGCTGTTTTCATATTGTAACTGCTAGCAACTCGCCTTATTTTCTCCGAAGATCCCTCAATATACGGAATTGTAAAGAAGGAATGTCTTTCTTGCTGTCCAGTGGTTTCTGTTCTAAGGTTCATATTGTCAATTAATTTTAAAGGATAACCATTCTGTTATAAATCGAATTTTGATGTTTGCTACCTCTTTTTAAATGAATTGGCATTGTTGCATATGGATACAGTACGATTATAAAGGTTTTGTTGCAATAGAATGATTAGAGTCATGGTTATGATCTTGTCCATTGATCATTTACCTCTTTTTCCATGGTGAAGTTAATTGTAAGTCGAGTAAAGTTTAATTGTGATCATTACCCTTCTATTCGATGAAGATATCATCGATATATCTCAACCAGACTATCAATTTCGCTGTTGCTGTTTCTATATCATGAGTTTCGAATCATTCCATATATATATATATATATATATATATATATATATATATATATATATATATATAGGAAATAATATACTTCCGAAAGCTTGGCGTTTGTAAAAAACAGAGTTTCATTCAGCCCTAGGACCGCTATCCCAAGAATTTGAGTTTTCCTTTCTAACTAGTCGGTCAAGAAATACTCTTCCCATTATTATTTCAGGAATGGAATTTTACCGTACAATTTTTCAACAATATGGAGCAGAAACTGTTACACACTGTTAACAACAAATTGGCATCATTGAATAATCGGAAAATTTTCCTCATAGCATGTAGAACTAATGGAACAACACCATCTCACATAACCAACAACACTAAAAATCTACCACTACTTATCCACACAACAGATGGAAGGACCTCTGGCAACACCATAGGGTTTTTTTCAAGGTTAGAGAGAAAAATTCTAAACTTGGAAATATCAACAACTTTAAAAAACATAATTAATATAAGAAAATCTTTAACTGAAATTTCTAACAAATTAAAAGAAATAATTCCTCATTTAACACTTCAACAGTTTTTTGGATATCAAAATATTACTCACGAAAGGTTATTCAATAAAATTAAAATAAACAACTTCAAAAAATTAAATAACTTAAAACAATCAGAGATTACCAAATTTTTAAACACTAAAGATAATTGGATCAATGATCTATCTAACATTGATATTCCCACCGATATCCAACAATTCTTAGTACTTGGTCACAAATTTAGCATTGAACCAAACGCGCAAAACCTGGATCTCAAACAAATTTTAGCTAATATTGAAAACATCCTTTTTATTTATCCAGATAACAAGAGAAATATTCTGAGATCTAAGGTCACTAATGTTCTTACCAATTTTACTTACAAATCAATTCATAACAATACTTTTTTAAGAAACATTTTCTATAAAACAAAAAAAATTTTTAAAGCACATCCAGAGTTGATAATAACCAAAGCGGACAAGGGCAATATCACAGTCATAATTGAAAAAACAGATTACATCTCTAAATCTATTGATATTTTATCTAATGAGAGTTACCATAAACTTCTTAACAGGGACCCTACATCTACATATCAGCAAAAAGCTAATAAAATTGTATCTAAATTAAAAAATAGAAACTTGTTATCTCCTGAGGAGGCCAAACAACTTAAGACTTACAATCAAACGGCACCTAACTTTTATGGTTTGCCTAAAATTCATAAACCGGATATTCCAGTGCGTCCTATCATATCCTCAATTAATGCTCCTAATAGTAAGTTGTCTGCACTCATCACTGGTATACTGACACAATCTTATAACAGAAACAATGATTATTTCACTCAAGATAGCTTTACTTTTGCAACTTTCATAACTAACAAAAAACTTCCACCAAATTTTGTATTAATCAGTCTGGATGTAGTCTCATTATATAGTAATAAACCTTATTCACTCATTCAGGAAAGCATTAATAGACACTGGTCTGAAATTTCAGAAAATACAAAATTTACACAAAGTATATTTTTAGAAATAATAAAGCTTATTTTTGACACCTCTTATTGCAAATTTGATAATAAATTCTATAAACAGGTTCTTGGCACTCCTATGGGAGCTGATATATCACCGATCATTTCTCAATATATAATGGATGACCTACTCAATTCATGTATCCCGGAATTAGGCCTCCAACCACCCTTCATAAAGAAATTTGTGGATGACATTATTACAGCAGTACCACAAAATAATATAGAAGATACCTTACGAATCTTCAATTCATATAGTCCACACGTTCAATTTACAGTAGAATGTGAAACTAATAATAGTGTACCTTTTCTTGACACTAAATTAATAAGGACTACTAACAACGAAATAATGGTGGACTGGTATACTAAGCCGACGTATTCAGGACGTTACATGAATTTCCACTCCTACCATAATACTAAAACTAAAATAAATCTGGTAATTAATTTAAAGAAAAGAATTACATCAATTTGTCATCCTACTCTCATTCAAAAAAATATAAACAGATTATATATAATACTAAAAGAAAATGGCTATCCTCGGTGGTTCTTAAATAAGTTTTTACATAACATCACTATCACACAACAACAACACAGCTCTCCACACCCCACACAACGCAGATCCATTCCACTAAATTTTAATGTATCACCAGAGATATCTGCCTTCATAACACCAACACATTCACACATAGATAGTAACACCAATCAAAATACCACTAACTTTTCTCCTGAAATTTCAGCTTTCTTAGAAGAAAACCAACCCACATATTATTTTTCATCACCTTATATCAACCAAGTCACACAAAAATTAAATAAAATCCTTTCTAAGCATAATAATATAAAAATATGTGGTAAACATATATTAACAGTTGGCCAAACCTTCTCCAGACTAAAAGACACGGATAGCAATCCTGACAAATCAGGGGTGGTATACCGTTTAAAATGTATAGACTGTAACAAACATTACATAGGTCAAATATCTACTGTTTTGAAAGATAGAATCACCAGACACAGGAGTGATTGTAGATTGCAAAAGAGGACATGCACCTTATCGGAACATGTAATCGATGAGGATCACAGGTTTGATTTTGTCAGTGTTGAGGTGATCAACAAAGAACAAAGTTATAACAAAAGGCATTTTCTAGAAATGGTAGAAATTTATTTAGATGATAACTGCATCAATAAAAGAAAAGATATTGAAAATCTCAGTGTAATCTACTCTCATCTCTTGTCCACCTTAAATAATAGCAATACTAGACAACAAGCCTCCCAGCCTCTTGACTTCACAGTTTCTCCATAATTTTCCACAAATTACGTAAGTGCATATTTGTCACTAACCTATAACAACTACATTGCCAATAGATATTTTACAATTTTGAATGTTTAGAGGGCGAAAGGTTGGGAGACGGTTTTCTAACCTTCTTTGTTCTACATAATAATGTTCATTAATCATTTCTTAATACCTTCTTACAATTATAACAATTTTTAAATTTAACAATACTTTTAAAAAAACCACAATTACTCATTAATAATTACAAATCTCATCAATATTATATATATATATATATATATATATATATATATATATATATATATATATAAAATAATAATTTTATTAATCACACAACTTGAACATTAAAATCAAAATAACAGTTCTTGTAAAACATAATGATTCCACATTCAAAATTGCCGCTAAAATAAAATTAGACATTTCTGACATATCCCTTCCACCAAAAAAAGTCTGTTTCAAGGATTTTCTTATGTTATAACTTACTTTCAGTACAACTAAAATAACCCATAAAATAGATTTATATATCAGTGTTTAAAAAATTAAATAAAACCATGTAACAGTAAAATGTGATAATTATGCAAAAATCAACATTTTCTGCATGAATTTTCCGTTTCATTTTCCAAAAGCCATAAATGAACTCAATTTGCACGTAAGTCTTTGAATTTAGAATCATTTTCTTTTTATTATTAAATATCATATATTGTAAAATTTAAAATTATGATCAACGGAACTGTTCTATATTGTAGCCCTGAAGAAGGAAATAATGTACTTCCGAAAGTTTGGCGTTTGTAAAAAACAGAGTTTCATTCAGCCCTAGGACCGCTATCCCAAGAATTTGAGTTTTCCTTTCTAACTAGTCGGTCAAGAACTACTCTTCCCCTTATATATATATATATATATATATATATATATATATATATATATATATATATATATATATATATATATATGGCGACGACTGGAGAAAGTAAAGAACCTATTTGGATACCTGCCATCCTGATTGTGGAATTTGTTCTTTACTTTAAAGTAAGCAATACGTAGGCAATACTTAAAATGTCCATCACCTTGTCTAGATCGAACCACCCTACCACTGCGAAATCCTGTTTGATCATACGATTGATAGTCACCTAAATAGTTTATAAGTATGTTAAGCAAGCATTTTGGTGACCTTGTAGGGGCATAGCAATAAATATGTTGAGCGATAATTATTGTCTCCTTTTTTACGAAGCAGAATAACTGTTGCGCTTTGCCATGTCTTAGGTATTGTACCACTTTGGAAGCTTCTGTCGAGTATGACTTGCAACGATTCTGTGGTGATTGTATTCCCGTTCTTAGCATTTCGCTGATGATTCAATCTTTAGCGAACATTATCGGACTGCTTAAACAAGAATATTTCCGCGAAGACAGATTTTATTTAAAATTTGATGTGTTGATATTTTATAGAGTTAAAAAATCTACACAATATAGTATACCTTAAATTTAAAACAGGTTTATTAAACAGAGTGAAACTTAGGTAGAAATTTCTTTAGCTTAGAACCTGTGAACACATTAATTATTGTATTTGACTTTCATTAAAACATCTAACACCTTTGTAATTTCCTATTTACTAGGTGCATTTTTATCAGCCTGAGGCATTTTCAATGATTTGAAAATAAAGCCGATGTCATAAATATGGAAGTGAAAGAATTTCAGGAAGATGAGAAATGGAGACTTGGTGGTAGCAGCGATGCCATTAAGGCCTGTGTCTTAATAGAGGAGAATGATGTTATAATGAATAATGTTAATTTTAATTGCACTTCTTATTTTTAATTATAATGTAGCAAAATAAAACTCAAAAAATATTGTAATGCTTATATTTTACATAAAAAATAACTAAAATGCATATAAATTAAATATTTAATATAAAAAAACCACACTACTTTCATAAATATTAAAGAATAGAAAATATTTATAATTTAGCATTTTAATTAACTGAATTGGGGTTCTATTGGGTCAGGCTTATTAATATTTGTTTCCAAAAATAAAAGCTTGAATAAATACCTTCCACTATTTCATGAAACAGTCAGGCACTAAAAGATATTCCTAATAATCTTATTTACAAATATGAAGCCTCTTCTTTGATTAAAAAACATTTTTTAATGGATTCACTTCCAAAACAAGATACAAAAGTCATTAAGCAAATTAAAGAAAAACGCAAAGATATAGTTTTTACTAAAGCCGACAAAGGTAATACAGTAATAGCTATTAATAAAATTGATTACATTAGTAAAACTCTAGGATTTTTAGACCCTACTAAATACATAAAACTAAAAATAGACCCCACTAATAAATATCAAAAAATTATAAAACAAGTTATACAAAACTGTAAAAGTTTGTTTTCAGACTGGGATTTACGCAAATTTACCCTAATGAACCCACAACCTCCCAAACTGTACTCTCTCTTAAAAATTCATAAAATTGGAAACCCAATTAGACCAGTAGTATCTTTCTTTACTGCCCCTTCGTATAAACTCTCAAAATATTTAATTGACATTATAAAAATTAACACAAATTTCTCCGCTAAATATTCTATTAAAAATTCTTACGATCTGGTCGAAAAAATTAAACACTTAAATCTACCAAATAACGCCAAATTTGTTTCCTTTGATGTTACCAATCTATTCCCTAGTATACCTATTGAACATACAATAGAACTTGTTAAAAAACTTTTAATTAAGAAAAATGACAATGTGATTAAAAATCAAGAAATTCTTTATGCTTTAGAAAGTTGTTTGAATCAAAATTATTTTGAATTTAACGATGAATTTTACACCAGTAAGGAAGGACTTATCATGGGTAACCCTCTAAGCCCTCTCCTAGCGGAAATTTTCATGGACCATATTGAATCAATTATTTCAAAAAACCCCCTTTTTAATAAATTTATCTATTGGTTTAGATACGTAGACGATGTTTTAGCTTGTTTTACGGGTACAGACAGACAATTAGACCATTTCTTAAATTTTATTAACAACATACACGACAACATAAAATTTACAATAGAAAAAGAATTCAATAACTCTATCAACTTTTTAGACTTAACAATTAAAAGAACAAATAATAAGCATGACTTTTCTATTTATCATAAACCCACCCATACTGACATTACAATCCACAATACATCTTCACACCCAATACAACATAAACTAGCATCCTTTTTCAGTATGATACATCGATTGATATCTTTACCTCTTAACAAAATCAACTTTCAAAATGAACTAAACATCATTAAACAAATTGCTATAAATAATGGTTACTCCCCAAAAATAATAGACAAAATACTAAATAAAAAACTATATAATAAAGCCATAAACTTAGTTTTTCCTACAAAAAAAGAAAACAATAATAAATATAAAGTAATTACTTTCTTAGGCCAAATTAGCAATAGAATAAGTAAATTTCTAAAAAACTTGAATATTAATATAGCTTTCAAAACCACTAATACTCTAGGTAAACATATCAAAAATAGTAAAACCAAATCAAACAAAGGAAACAATTGCGGTGTTTACAAATTAAAATGTAATGATTGTCCTAAAGTTTATATAGGCCAGACTGGTAGAAACTTTAATAAACGTGTTAATGAACATCACATTAGTTATATAAAAAATAAAACTGATTCTAACTATTCCAATCATTTAATAGAAGAAAACCACACCTTCAATAATAATTATGACATATTACACATTGAAAACAAAGGTTTAAAACTAAATTTGCTCGAATCCCTGGAAATAAATAAACTCAAAAATTCCAATAATTTGCTTAATGACCAAACAGATTTAGACCCATCACCCTTATTGAACTTGTTTAGTTATCCTTAACTTTTCTTGGAAATATAATTATGAAATTTCCTCTTATTCTGAATTGTAAACCTTATTTTACCTGTATCAAGACCACTTTGTTTTTATCTTTTAATGTTCATTTTGTAATACTCCTTTGAAGAAGCAACAGTGTTTGCGAAACATGTCGAGTGATTAAAATTAAAATTAAAAATTTGTGGAAAGTGTAAAATTGTTTTACTGTAATTACATCCTATAGTTATAATGAATTTCCACCAAGTAAAAGCCGAATCTATAGTTTTGAAATTTTTTTTGTTTGTATTTCTACAAAAATATGTACTAAACATACATTCACGGTTTTTGTCTATTTATTCTAAAAATAAAAACATGTTTTCTCGTTTAAAGTTGTTTTATTCATTCATTAATAACAAAAACTTCCATACATGTTCAACACATTAGTAAGTATACATGTAAAAGGTGATTTGAAATGATAACAAATATTTGGAAACTGTTTTTTATGTTTTACTATCAACAAAATTTTATATCCTTTAAAATTAAAAAATATGTTTTAACATCATTATGGTCTTAACACTATTATCAGAATAAGGCGTTTAAAACATCATTTACGTACCATATGGAACATTATGTTACAAGGTGGTAGGTACCACCGAAAGCCACGTGATCAAGTAGTTCTCGATTTACAAAAATCTTATTGCAGCGTAAAAATTGTGACAGATTTAATTCCTGATAGTGCATGTTTCACCAGCGGTACGATCAAATATATGTTTAAATTTTTGTTATACCACTTCATTACATACATATATGAATATATTGTTGGACTTATATTTGTAAAGTATAAAATACTTAGGAATGGTGAGCGAATACCAAAAAATAGCACACACTATGACTTATATTTTAACCTATTTGTGTATAATTTTATTTCAATATTGAATGAAGTTAATAACGCATTTATTTTCTAAAAAACTCTTGTAAGATTATCTAATTTCAAAGTGAATAAATCTACCTCCTTTCAAGATCATTGGATTGGTTATAAAAGTGTCTTTCATTTTATGTAATAAAATCTACGGAGATCAGAGCTTACCTCCTGGTGAAAGGCGGTAACGAAGCCTAGCAATAAGTCATCGCAAGGTTACTGTAGGGTCAGTTGAATAGTCTGGCACTTTCTTCATGTGTCATTTATCTACTATCTATTGTAAGATCGTGAGATCCTCTAGCATTAGAAGAAGGTGGCTTACCATGTCAGCCTTTTGCACCAAGATCTTTAAATTGGCAAATGTCCGGCTTTTTGAGGTTCAACCGTTCGCTTCTTTTACGAGAAATTTTTAAGACATCCACTTACATCTTTTACTGTTTGAAACCCCTGTTTACTGTTTTTTCTGGTGCTGTTTTGTTTTCCATAAATTACGTAAAAACCATTGAGTCTCAAAATCCCGGTGGCAGCTACAACATACCTTAATTTTTATTTTCTATTTTACCCTTAACATTTAGCAAAATGGAATTCCATATTGCTGAAGTAACGGATGATCATTTGCGTTACTTGTTTCACGTCTTTGCCCTGGATCTAAAAAAAGCTTTCGACACTGTTCCACATGATTCAGTTAAAAGGGCCTTGGCGAGGTTTAGGGTTGGAGACGTAATTTAATTATGGATGAATATGACAATTACACCACTGTAATATCATTAAATTGGAAATTTTCGAACCCCATTAAGGTTAATAGAGATATTAAGCAAGAAGACCCATTATCTTTTCTTTTATTCATCTTGGTCCTCGATGAGCTAGTCTGCAGTCTCGAAAATTCCAACGATAAGCTTATGCTCTCACCTGACGTCAACATATCCACTATGGTGTATTCTGACGATCTTATTTTATTTGCAGATGCCACTAAAAAGGCACATAAATTATTTTAAAAATTCAACATTTCCTTGGAGACTGCGCGCATGGCATTTAACACACATTGCATTACAGTTAACTACAATAAGGACGACAAATACCTCTACCAATTAACTACACCGATCTTTTATATCCATGCGTCTCCTGTCGAGCAGCTTCAGGCTGGAAATTATTTCAAATATTTCAAGGCCAGTAATTCCTGAATTAGAACAGACATTTTAATCATGGACGTTGCAAATATCCACTGATGGTTGACGACACAATCTGTCCCACTTGCAATAAAATTTGAATAGTTACATGGGAATAAGCCAGCATGTAAGATTGCTTCATCCAGCAACCTACAATAGAAACTTGGGGATTGTTATGATGATCCAAAATCATATGATGCTGAAAGTTACAAAATAATTATGATCTTAAAAATGTCCAGAGATAGGAATAGGATATGCTATAATAAATATACTCAGGATCTTTCATATAATATAAAAATACCAGAAATGTAAAATATATTTCCAGTTGATTGTATAAAATACAATTATATAAGAAAAACTTAGCTCTCCACCAACGGAAAAAACCTTATACTATAAGGATAAACGTACTCTGTTCTAACACAGTTAGAGACAAAGCACTATCTCAGATTACAAGAATACCAGGAAAGTATGGAAGGAAGAATTTCCTATGGTAGTGTACCGCCATCTATAGACCGGTTTCGAACTTGTTAGTTCTCGTCAGTACAGAATAGGCCAGCGCATAGGAGAGACTTTTACCCTTTCCTGGTATTCTTTTCAATTGATCAAGAACAGAGTACGTTTGTCCTTATAGTTGATTGAGAGCTAAGTTTTTCTTATATAATTGTATTTTATACACCCAACTGCAAGTATATTATTCACTTTTGGTATATATACAGATCTCTACGAGATTATATATTCAGATTGCATGGAATGCTGGAAGATGGCGACGCTTGTATCAGATTTCATATTTTGTCTAATATAAGATGCTTAAAAAAATTACTTTTCCGATGCTGAAGTGCCGGTCTATAGATGGCGGTGCATCACCACTCCTTCCTGGTATTCTTGGAATCTGAGATAGTGCTTTGTCTCTAACTGTGTTAGAACAGAGGTTTGTCCTTATAGTATAAGGTTTTTTCAGTTGGTTGAGAGCTAAGTTTCTCTTATATAATTGTATATTATAAAAATGCAAAAATATGTATTCTATTTAAAATTTAGACTTTCGTATCAGCTAATGATGGATCTGGCAATGTCAAATTTTCAAAAATATGGTATAAAATCTGATTACTTTGTCTTGTGACCACAACAAAATTTTTCAAATATTTCAGATACTTCAAATACGTCATTGAGTTAGGTGCACCTTATGTATTATGGCATTTACAGTATTGGGAAAAAATACCATCTACATCGGTATACTTTGGGAATATTTTTAAAAACTTACTAGTGTTGAGCTAAATATATACAGTATCATACAATAATCCTTTTAATAACAATAAAAATCTCTATTTTTATATACTGCTTTTCAATTTGTTATAAATTTTCCATATAAAATAAAAGACAATGACAATATTTTAACCAATGATGAAAATATTAAAAAGTATTTGACCACCAACAAAGTATGACAAAGAAATTCAACACCGAAATAAGTAAAGATAAGCACGAACAAAATTCCTTAGAGCCCAATAAAAATAAGATTTATTACTTTATATTGAACATATGACTATTTTGGTGTCGTTTTACCAACAGATTGGAGAAAATTTTATTTTTAGTACTTTTAATCAACGTTTAATTAACCATACCTACACAAGCATTTTTTCAAAAACCATTAAATATTTCGGCTGACTATAAATATACCCTGATGGGTAACATTTGTGAGTGAAAGTAATTCGTGTTTACCATCTCATCAATTAAAAGATGCCATTTGTTAGATGCCGCAGTGAAGCTGAAGTGTAGCTATATAGAATCAACAATATAGACAAAGTTATAGCACAAGATCTTAAGAGATGTTACTCGATTGTATCGAATATTTCAAAAAACCATTCGGAAAACTGCAGAAGAATACCAGGTCAAGGGAGCAGAAGAATACTTAATTATGTACTAAATTGCACGTTGACATCCATGCAACTGAAAAGTGAACTACTAAGTAGGAGATAAATTGATATTAGTCTGGCACTTCCTTCATGTGTCATCAATCTACTATCTATGGTAAGATCGTGAGATCCTCTAGCATTAGGAGAAGCTGGCTTACCATGTCAGCCTTTTGCACCAAGATCTTTAAATTGCCAGATGTCCGGCCTTTTGAGGTTCAACCGTTAGCTTTTTTTACTAGAAATTTTTAAGACATCCACTTACATCTTTCACTGTCTGAAACCCCAGTTTACTGTTTTTTCTGGTGTGGTTTTGTTTTCCATAAATTACGTAAAAACCATTGGGTCTCAAAATCCCGGTTGAAGCCACAACATACGTTAATTTTTATTCTCTATTTTACCTTAACATTTAGCAAAATGGAATACCATATTGCTGAAGTGACGGATGACCCAATTATTTGCGTTACCCGTTCCACGTCTTTGCCTTGGACCTAAAAAAAGCTTTCGACACTGTTCCAGATTATCCGGTTAAAAGAGCTTTGGTGATTTATGGTTGGGGACGTAATTTAATCATGGATGAATACAACAATTATACCACTGTAATGTCATTAAATAGGATATTTTCAAACTCCATTAAGGCTAACAAAGGTGTTAAACAAGGAGACCGATTATCTTTTCTTTCAATCATCTTTGTCCTTGATGAGCTAGTCTGCAGTCTCAAAAATTCTAACGATAAGCTTATGCTCTCACCTGACGTCTACATATCCACTATGGTGTATACTGACGATCTTATTTTATTTGCAGATTCCATTAAAAAGGCACAGAAATTATTTAAAAAATTCAACGTTTCCTTGGAGGCTGTGCGCATGGCTTTAACACACATTACACTTACAGTTAACTACAATAAGGACCACAAATACCTCTACCAATTACAACACCGATCTTTTATATCTATGCGTCTCCTGTCCAGCAGTTTCAGGCTGGAGACTATTTCAAATATCTCAAGGCCAGTAATTCCTGAATTAGAAAAGGCATTTTAATCATGGACGTTGCTAATATCCTCTGATGGTTGACGACACAATCTGTCCTAGTTGCAATAAAATTTGAATAGTTACATGGGAATAAGACAGCTTGTAAGATTGTTTCATCCAGCAACCTACAATAGAAACTTGGGGATCGTTATGATGATCCAAAATCATATGATACTGAAAGTTACAAAATAATTATGATCTTAAAAATATCCAGAGATAGGAATAGGATATGCTATAATAAATATACTCAGGATCTTTCATATAAAATAAAAATACCAGAAGTGTAAAATATATTTGCAGTTACAATTATATAAGAAAAACTTAGCTCTCAATCAACTGAAAAAACCTTGTACTATAAGGATAAACGTACTCTGTTCTAACACAGTTAGAGACAAAGCACTATCTCAGATTGCCAGAATACCAGGAAACGGTGGAATTAAGCCTTTCCTATGGTAGTGCACCGCCATCTGTAGACCGGTTTCGAACTTGTTAGTTCTCGTCAGTACAGAATAGGCCAGCGCATAGGAAAGACTTCTACCTTTTCCTGGTATTATTTTCAATCAATCAAGAACAGGGTACGTTTGTCCTTAGAGTTGATTGAGAGCTAAGTTTTTCTTATATAATTGTATTTTATACACCCAACTGCAAGTATTCACTTTTGGTATATATATACAGATCTCTACTAGATTATATATTCAGATTGCATGGAATGCTGGGAGATGGCGCCGCTTGTATCAGATTTCATATTTTGTCTTATATAAGATGCTTAAAGACTTTACTTTTCCGATGCTGAAGTGCCGGTCTATAGATGGCGGTGCACCAGCACTCTTTCCTGGTATTCTTGCAATCGGAGATAGTGCTTTGTCTCTAACTGTGTTAGAACAGAGGTCTGTCCTTATAGGATAAGGTTTTTTCAGTTGGTTGAGACCTAAGTTTCTCTTACATAATTGTATAATATAAAAATGCAAAAATATGTATTCTATTTAAAATTTAGACTTTCATATCAGCTAGTGATAGATCTGGCAATGTAAAATTTTTAAAAATATGGTTACTTTGTTTTGTGACCACAACAAAATTTTTGAAATATTTCAGATGCTTCTAAAACATCATTGAGTTACGTGCACCCTATGTATTATGGCTTTTACAGTATTAGGAAAGAATACCATCTACATCGGTATACTGTGGGAATATTTTAAAAATTTACTAGTATGGAGCTAAATATGTATTGTATCGTACAATAATCATTTTAATAACAATAAAAATCTCTATTTTTAAATACTGCTTTTCAATTTGTTATAAATTATCCATATAAAATAAACGACAATGACTATATTTTAACCAATGATGAAAATATTAAAAAGTATTTGACCACCTACAAAGTATGACAAAGAAATTCAACACCGAAGTAAGTAAAGATAAGCACGAACAAAATTTGTTAGAGCCCAATAAAAATAAGATTTATTACTTTATATTGAACATATGACTATTTTGGTGTCGTTTTACCAACAGATTGGAAAGAATTTTATTTTTAGTACTTTTAATCAACGTTTAATTAACCATACCTACACAAGCATTTTTTCAAAAACCATTAGATATTTCGGCTGCCTATAAATATACCCTGATGGGTAAAATTAGTGAATGAAAATAATTCGTGTTTATATCTCATCAATTAAAAGATACCATTTGTTAGATGCCGCAGTGAAGCTCAAGTGCCGCTCTATATGATCAACAATATAGACAAAATTATAGCACAAGATCTTAAGAGATGTTATCGAATGTTTCAAAAAAGCATTCAGGAAACTTCAGAAGAATACCAGGTTAAGGGAACAGAATAATACTTAATTCTGTACTAAATTGCACGTTGACATCCATGCAACTGAAAAGTGAACTACTAAATAGCAGATAAATTGATATTAGTTCAAAACTAGTCAGATGACGATTAAAAGAAGCAGGTTCAAGTGCCAGAAGCCTTGCCAAAGTTAAGTACATTTTCGAAAATTACAACTCGTCTATTAGACTTTTTCAGAACACATATGTAATGGAAAAATACTCAAGAATAAAACTAAAAATTATGGAAACCAGATGAACAAAACCATAATAACGATCCAACTACCACGAAGTAGGCCAAATTTAAGAATAACCTTATAGCCCTGACTTAAATCAAATATAGTATAACAGGATTTGGCCAAAATATTGCATGCGATGAAAAAGTTCCGTTGAGAAGGTCGGAAGTCCTAATGAGAGCTAGAAGAGGAAGTACTTGTTACTAATCATGCTATTATTTTGGTCAAAAGACTAATATATATCATCTCAATAACCGCTCGGTTCAAACCAAAATTCTTTACGTGTTAATCAAGATCAAAAATATCGTATCTCAATACTCGTCATTTCGATTGTTCGCAACTAACCTTCTAATCTATAGTTCTTCTAAATCCACCCATTCATTTGAACGTCATCTGTAACCAATTCTCAACAACCTAAACAAATAGTCCCAAAAATAGACTTCTTCTTTTCTCCCTCCAATTCCCTAAAAGTTCATTTTTGCAAAAAGAGGAATCGTTCAAAAACAAATCTTCTAGAAATTTTGAATATAAATATCCCTAAACAAGATAACTTAAAATTTTTGAATCTAGTATTTAAAAGCTAACTGAATTGAATGCTCCAGACTCTCAACCTCCAAGGATTTAAGTGTGCTCTGATATCTTCTTCAGTCTTTTTGGGGGTTGAACAAGAACACTCCTCGATATTCGCAGCTTAAATGCTCATCATCGTCAAATTTAAAATAATCTTTGACTCCATGAGTTCACTGCAAACATATTGTACTATCATCCAGATCACTGATCTCTTAGCAATATGTTTAAAAAAATGAATATATTTCTTTTTTTTTTCTGGATTTCTGGCCATACTATATATATATATATATATATATATATATATATATATATATATATATATATATATATATATATATATATATATATATATATAAGGCAACGTAAAAACATCTCTGAGGCCAGAGACTCTGTCGTCAACGGCACCGAAATGGCAAATATAAACTTTAACAATGAACTAAAAACGTTACTTTTATCATCTTTCTACAAAATCTTCAAATCAGAACGGAATCAACCTAAAAACTAGGATAAATTATGCCAAATCAAGCTTATGGTTCAAGGACTTTTCCATTTTCCTTCTCTATCTCGCAAAGAAATCATCACCAGGAAAAGAATTGCACTCAGTTATACGTACTTAACGCACTTCTGCCTCCTTAAAAGATAACACCATTCCCTCTGAATGTCCAAACTGTCAGCCTTTTTTTACAATTAAACACATTCTATTTACCTACAATACATACAACATCGCTAGAGTAAATAACCAACTGACAAATAACATAAGGCAACAAACATAAAATATTCCCCAGAAAGAGCACGACAGAAATACAATTTTATTAAAACATCCATTATTTTCTCAAAGATCTAAACCTCCTCACTGTCAACATTTCAACTAACTTGAATACTGTATATATTCTGCATAAAGATAATAATACGAAAAATGACTTAAAATAAATTTCTCTTTATTTCTCTTACTTTGAATACAAAGCATTTATATCCAGAATTTCGACTTTCTACACCAAAACTTTATTAAAATTAGGTGCATTCACAAGAAAATAATAAAATTTGTTACAAAAATTTCGGAAATTTTCAAACAATAGATCTAGATATAAAGAAACATTTTTAGCTTAAGAGGATTTATTTATCCGTATATAGTTAATAAAGTAATTTTCAAGAGATATATCATACATATGATAATCTGATACTTGATAATTATGATAAATATAACTGTGTTGGTGGTCAAATACCATCGGCATGTTTAAAATAAGCCCGTAAATACGGATTTTTTAAAAAAAGACGAGTCACTGCCTCTTAAGAGGCAGATTTTTTCTTTCATATAGAATTAGGCATGTGGTTTAGCTAGATAAGGTACTTACTAATGATGATGATGTTAGTAATATTTACCAATTGGCTTTTGATACAGTAATAAATTTTATACTATAATAAATATTAAAGAAAATCTTCTTTTTCTGTGACTA
This sequence comes from Diaprepes abbreviatus, assembly GCA_034092305.1. Classification (NCBI taxonomy): domain Eukaryota; kingdom Metazoa; phylum Arthropoda; class Insecta; order Coleoptera; family Curculionidae; genus Diaprepes; species Diaprepes abbreviatus. Next base: position 997,681 of record JASJET010000282.1, on the reverse strand, counting down.
TTAAATAATACTTTTATAACTTATTTTATTTTGATTTAGTGATCATATTTATTACCCACTCACAAACTTCACAACACTTGCGAGCTCAACCAGTCTGATTAAATTGTAATGAAAGCAATAAATTTCATATAACTTAAATAGATTAAAAATATTTTTGTGTTATTGAGTATTAACTGTTAGATTAACAACGCAATTTAATGTATGTAATATTTAATTATTTATCATAAAGTTTGCATTCAGTAGTGTGAAATATCAACCAATATACATACAAGAATAGAAATTTTACTATGAATTTAGTGGACAAAAAATGAGATTAAGAGAAAAACAAACTGACAAATATAAACCGAATAATTCAACAAATACACGTCAAAAGATATCTGATATTTTTTCAGAGAAAGCGTAATTGCAAGAACGATAACAGGAACAAATGCACAGGACCTTCACAACATGTTAGAAAGTAGGATCTAAGAAAGTAGAACCGGAAATAAAGAAAAATAACGAAAGTAAAGGGAATATTCTATAGGGATCAAGGAAAATATATAAAGAATTGGGAAATAGAAACAGTAACAGAATAAAATATCTAGAAAGAGGGAACCAGACAAATGAAATTAAATGATGATCTCGACAAGATTGGAAAATTGAGTTTGATCTTAAAACATAAGGAGAGATCTGTATATTCAAAAACAAGTATTTGACAGTTGCAGCTTGGGATATATTATGAACTGAAAATTGAAAAATGATCCAAAAAACATGAAAAAAACAAATACAACATAACATTTAATATGACGCGTGAAAGATAAGAAAAAGAGATCTTGGTTTGTGTGGTAGGTATGAGCATTTAGAAGAATTTGCATTTTAGTAAAAATTTTAAAATGATTTTAAGAAATGTTCTTTTTTAGAGAAAAGAGATTACTGTCCTAATTTTCTATTGTAATTTTATGAGTTGTTGCTTTTGACATATGGGAATAGGGTTGATTTACTTCCTTCGTAATTGGCCAAGCAACAAAGATTGTAAAATTCAAACTGACAAAATCCCACAATATCTGCTTTCTGTTTCCATATTTTTAACGTTTGTACACCGAATTCAGGTAAAATCACTGACTTTTATTAATTAAAACACTAGCTTGAAACAACAAGGAAAACTTTTCCATTTTGCCTTTTTGGTACCATAATCACAAAACTGTATGCTATTTATATAGTTTCTCTTTTAATTTTACTGGTCACATTTTTAAATACAGATTCAATATTCATATTCAGGTTTTGAGACTCAGTTTTTAGTTTGAAAAATATTAATTCAGGTTTAAGTTTTACGTTTGAACTACTATATTTAAAATTTAAGAATAACGATGTAAATTTCAGTTACAAGATTGCAGATTCAAAGTCAATTGATTGACTACGTGTGTGGAGTATCAAATAGGAGATTACCAGTGTGGATTTAGAAAAAACCGCTCACGATTAGGCAATTAATGGAGAAATGTTGGAAATACAACAAAACATTGCACCAGCTATTTATAGATTTTAGACAAGCATACGATAGCATCATAAGAGTGGATTTGTGGAATGCCATGGCAGAACTGGGAATACCGAAGAAGCTAATTAACCTTACCAAAATATGTGTAGAGGGATCTACAACTGCAGTAAGACTTGAAGGAAGATTATCAACCTTCTTTACAATCAATAGTGGTCTTAAACAAGGCGATGCGCTCTCTCCACTCCTCTTTAACGTCGCCTTGGAGAGCATCGTGCGAAAAACCAACATAAAAACGCTCCTCTTTAGAAATCAAGGTCCGCGCATCATATTGGCGTTCCCTGATGATATCGATATTGTAGGTAATACAACTACCAGTGTCAAGGAAGAGTTCTTCAAACTGAAAAATGCCGCAAAGAAAGTTGGCCTACGAATCAACGAAGAAAAAACAAAATATATGGCTACAACAAGAATGGAACGGCGAGACAGAATAGGACAGAACGTGACTATGGACAACTACAATTTTGAAAGGTTCCATCAGTTTAAAAATTTGGGAGCTACGATCACCTCTGACAACAACATTACACAAGAGATTAACAACAGAATACAAGGAGACAACCGCTGCTGGTATGGACTGCAAAAGATAATGAAATCGAAAAATATATCCCGCCGCACGAAAATAAAAATATATCATGTAGTTATAAGACCGGTAATGACATATGCATGTGAAACATGGACGTTGATAAAACAAAATGAGAATAGACTGAAAATCGCAGAAAGAAGAATGCTTAGAGGGATATACGGACCGGTCAGGGACAACACCACACAGCAATATAGAACGAGAACAAATAAGGAATTGGAGGAACTATACAACCAGCCAGATATAGTGAAAATAATAAAAGCAGAAAGATTAAGATGTGCCGGCCATGTTATGAGACAAGATCAACGTATCGTCAAGTTGGTATGGGAAGAGAACCCAGAAGGAAAGCGGCCCATAGGAAGACCAAGGATGAGGTGGAGAAATAACGTTGCAGCAGACTTACAAACCCTAAACGTCGAACGCGCGGAGGAACTGATGATGGATTGCAGCAAGTGGAGGCAGATTCTGAAGTCAGCAAAGACCCACCCTGGGTTGTAATGCTAAAGAGAGAGAGAGAGAGAGAGAGAGAGAGAGAGAGAGAGAGATTCAAAGTTGTAGTTTCAATTAACATTTTGCTGTTCTCAACCTTGAAGTTTCCAGTTTGAACATCTGGAGCATCACCTAGTTCACAGTTGACTCGTGACAACACCAACAGTAATAGAGGATGAATCTGTATAATTCTACAAACAGCCTATTAATAAAATCTTGTAAAAAGTGTTTGAGTTTAAAACAGGTTTTTCAATACATACAATTTATTAATCGATAAGATAAATCTATTCCATATAAAGTGCTGATCTTTACAAGTTAACCACTGTAATACAATTTACGGCCCATTTGTAAAGTAAACCGACGTTAAGCAGACTTAAAAACTTACAAATTCTTACTTAAGACTAACTTATGGAGAGAGAAAATATGACCTTTCTAATCATACCTTCATCAGTCTATGTTAAATAGAAGAATTTTGTATTCTGAAGTTTTCCTTTTTTTTCAAATACTATACTCCATTCGCGCGTTGGTGAAGGAAAAGGGACTATCTCTTATGAGATGTATATGTCTTGAACCAATTCCTAATCTACCATATTAAGAAATTTTGTTCTAAAAAGTCGTTTCGCATTGTCGCCTATGTAGTTATATGAATTAGTTTTAAGTAGGAAGTCTTATTACCTCACAATTAAACCCAACTCTCCAATGATAATAATTATTTTATTTTCCTAACGCCTAAGGGCATCCTCAATGAGTACAGTACCAGCCAGTAGACGAGATACTTCAGAAAAATATTTTGACCTGCGGCCAGCGCCGATCCAACATCCTTCAACCCAATTCAACTCGAATGCTGACAAACATACCATTTCGTCACGAAGATGTTTTTCCTTTGCAATTTTCAAAACAAAATCACCACCATATTTAAAAAATAAAGTACCTTATCACACACCTGTTCACATTTCGTTCGGTAGATTAAATTGTAACTTAAAAATTTATTAAACCATTTTAAGGATATTTTGTAATTATTTTATCAAAAATGTTACATTTCATTAGAAAAAGGAATAAAATTATTATGAAAAAATTTAATTTCGCACCTGGTGCTACTTCATCTTGCTATATTAGACTTTTAATGTATTTTTGATATGTAATTTTTTTTTTAAATATAACTTTTTGTTTATTAATAAAACACCTTTGGTATTATTATTATTATCTCCTGAATACGTGTTAAAGATCTACCGCCAAAGAAGTTGTCATAACTCTCGATGTTTATCATTTAATTTAAATTGAAAAAAGTAAACAGAGAAAATGGATAAATGGTGTAAAATCGAGTAATGGGAAACTTTAATATTTTTTACGGTATGGGGTAAGTTTGGGTAGTAGAAACAAATGGGAATTTTCTGGAATACTTTAGAATATTAAATATTTTTTTAAATTTTAATTTTTTTTAGTGGTTTTTATGTCATTTTAAACAATATACATAATATTTCGTAGTAAATAATTACATATAGCAAACTGAATAACCCTTTAATATTGATAATTTGCATTTTAGAATTTCCTTCCTACAGAACCAAACTTTACGAGACCTATTTTTATGTCTTATGCACTAAAGATGCCGCCTAGAAATTAATATTTTATTTAGGTATATTCAGTATATTTTTTTTTTGGCTTTTGCGTTTGAAATAGGATCACTTTTTATCAAAATTCCTCTTCAACAGAAAAGTTGCCTCAGGCGTTATTAATTTATTTTTACGTTTAAATTAACAACTCAATTTTATCCACTCTTATTTGTTCTCCGTTGTCTCTTTGGATTAATAAAAGTGGGCAAATTTGGAAAAAAATCTTATAAGTTTCTGGGTTTTGAGTTTATAGGGTTTTGTAGGTTTGAAGAATGATAATTTTATTTATTTTAGCGATATCAGACTTTTGTATGTGAGACATGCAGCGACCAAAAATACGTACAGCAGACGTTGTTTGTTCTGGTTAATTTTTTTTTTCATTTTATGGTCCTGTGTAATCAGGGAATTATAAAGACTACAAAGAATTCACTAAAAAAATCTGCCTTACCTGAAAATAAGTATTTATAACCCTCTAGTTAATTTAAACTTAACATACCCGTCGATATCAAAACCGACCCTTATGAAAACCAAGAATCACGGCTCTTGTTCCAAAATAAAAGAACAGCCGAAATGATTAATTTCAGTTATTACTACGGCTACGGCCACTCGCTCGTAATAAATACGATAAAATGAATGATATTATTTCATTCCGGATATAAACATGACTTTCCGAGGGGCCCGTGCACTATTTATAAGGAAAAATTTAGTGGTTGTATTATTTTTAGTGTGGCGCGGAATTACGCCAATGAGAATGTTGACTTTATTTTTATTTGGGGTTGGAAACGACTTCTTTATAGGTTGTTTGTTTTTAGTTAATAGTTATGTTTGTTTTGGTGAAATAAAGTAAGATTTAATCACTTTAGGATAGGGGTAGAATTTAAGTTTTCCGGTAGCAATTATATAAAATGTGCTTTTACGGGCACGTTGACATATTTCTAAATAATGTTACGAAAGAAGAGAAGGTTTAAAATGTGATCTATATATATATATATATATATATATATATATATATATATATATATATATATATATATATATTTAAATAATATGTTGGGCAATTTAAAAGTTAGTTCATCACGATGGGGAAGTGAATACTGTGGAAGAACTACAACAGCGCATTAAAAATGCTTGTGGCGTTATCCTTGGAGACTGGGATTTAATTTTTGAATAATTTCTTTATTTGCCAACTTTTATATAAACGATTTTTGGTAAATCGATTTTTCTTTACGAGTTTTATAATATTTTATCCAACTTTGAGAACATATAAATAATGAAACGATGGTATACTTATATTACCAGATGCAGTTTCACTATATATAAACATTCTAATTTCTTTTACAGGTCATGAAGCGAAATAAAAAAATGTATTGTCATTTTTCAAGATGATTTCTTTAATCCATTAGAACTTAAACCAAAATCTACTTATTTTTCATATGAAAACCAATTATATAGGTAAATTTAAGGATGTGCTATGGGGTCATTAATTTCAAGCATCATAGCACAAATTCTAATAGGGGAATTCGAAGAAAAAACTTAACATAATATTCCTTTCTTTTATCGATGTGTTAATGATTGACTCACTGCAATCCCAAAAAATTGAGTTAATAATGTCTTAAAATATTTTGACAACTTCCATGAAAAACTTCAATTTACCATAGAAATAGAAGAAAACAAAAAAGCTAATTTCTTGGACAAAACCCTGCACTGCAGTTACAATAATATCATAAAGACTGGATGGTATACAACGGATACATGAGGCCCGATTCTTTAAGCATGTTTTTTGACATTCCCTTTCCTTATTTTTTTTAGGACAGTGACATAGTTATATGTTACTATAGACTGAACAAAAATGGAAGATCATCATTTTGACATTCTCTTTCTCTTTACTTTTATAGAATCGCACCCATGGTCTTCTTACATAAATTTTAACTCCAGTCATCCTATTAACAAAAAAAAAAAATCGGTAGTGACAGACCTTGCTAAGCGTACAAAAAAATTGTCTGATTCAGAATTTCGAAAAAGATCTATTAAAAACGCTTTAATAATAAGTAATTGTCAAAAACAACAGAATTTAAAAAAAGTGGAGACTGTAATGCTACATATATACATATATATATATATATATATATATATATATATATATATATATATATATATATATATGTATATATATATATATATATATATATATATATATATATATATATATATCGGACCAAAAAGTGAATATTTGGAAAACACATTGAAGAGCCACAAATATGACAAGAAAAATATTACAGATTTGTCAAATCATGAAAAAACAAAGATCATCATTTTGATTTCAATAACACTAAAATTCTGAAATCAGAAAATTTAAAAAAAAAGAGAGAATTTTATGAAATGGTGGAAATTCAAAGATCAAGGTTTGTAATATGGGGCAAAAAAGAAATAAACAATCTAAACAGAAAATACGTATCATTTCTTTGATGCAAAAATTCAATTCTATGACATCGGTAAAACTTACAAGTGACCAACACACAGTGTATTATTAAAAATAATTTCAACAGCAAAATTTCAAAGTGTGTCATTAGTGTGCATAGCTAGTCATTTTAGTTTTTATATAATAAATATGTTGCTGTGCGTACGAGCTGTGACAGTCCAAGTATTTATATTTTTTAATCATTGTAAACTAGGTACAGCCACGTTTTAAAGTATGTTTTTGATTTAATTCTTGCGTTTCTGTACCATCTTCGGTTTTTGTTCTCTAATTTGCACAATGTATATATATATATATATATATATATATATATATATATATATATATATATATATATATATATATATATAATAGCCCAACTTGTGCTCAGTATTAAAAAGATTAATAATTCTTATCACCCAAAATTACAGTTCACAATAGAAAAGAGAAACAAAATAAAATCAATTTTCTTGGCCTTCCCTTACACATTAACAACCAGATATTTCCTTTTTAAATCTCAACACCCTCTATTTCTCAATAAAATCGTTGTTATAGGCCTCGTGGATCACAGTATTAAATTATCGGATCCTGAATACCAAAAACAAGCCATTCAAAAAACAAAAGAATCCTTAAAAAAGAACAGTATTTCCACAAACATAATTAATATCTTTAAAAAAATAATCTATAAATTATGTAACGAAAACTCATCACATAATAAAACAACACAAAAATGAAAAATACTTATCATTTCAATATATTCATATATATTAAGGCACATAATATAACTGTTAGCCATAAGGGTCACCACTTCCTAACAAATTGCTATAGCAAACTAAAACATAAAATATCAAAAAAAAAACAGATGTCGTTTCCATACAAAGATTCTAATCTTGAACACATAGGACAAACAAGCCAATTAAAAAAAAAACGATTAAACGGGCATAAATACGACAAAAAAATAAAAATAAAGCGGTGTTAACAACACATAGCATGGAAAACCACCATTCCTCCGATTTTGAGAGTCACAATTTTAGAAACTGAAAGCAACACGAGAAATTCTAGAAATGATAGCAATAGAAAAAATAAAACATGCAGTAAATGCAAGCAACTTATCAGAATATGCAACAATATAAAATAACCACTAAAAAACATAATTAAAATCAAAAATGCGTATTTGCAAAAGAATAACCAGGTAACATATACATAGATTTAGGCATCAAATTATTTCTATTACAAAATTCTTCTTGGCATATGAATAAATCTTAAAGGTATGTAAATCCAAATTTCAATTACTGCGTCTAGCAAAAAAATAATTGAAACATCCATATTGAAGCAACGAAGTCGAAATATTATCCTATTTCTGTATTGAATATCAAATAAACCTTTTAATAAATTGCAGTTGTAAAATCCACATGTTGAAGTGGAAATAATGTGCATTACGAGTATTCCTTGAAATTCAATGATCCTGTTTCAAAATACTTTCTCTATCGGTTTTAAAATTCAATAATATATGATCACATTTCTATTAGACTGGTTCTTACACGACTGATGGCAGTTTAATGAGAAACCTAGCAAAGCTTGTCCCTTGGTAACAAAATATTACAACATTTATTTCTTAATTATTTACTTATTGAATGGTTTATAAGTAATTAAAGTGGTTTAGGTAATGCGGTTAATGAATAAGTAATTAACAAGTTGTACACCGAAAAAATCAAGAAATTGACGGATTTTGTATTTCAGTGTATATTATTAAAATTATTACAATCGGCCAAGCGCTTTCGGTCTAATTTAGACCATCCTCAGGGCTCAGACCCTAGAAACAAGAGAATATGGCCAGCAAATAAGTTTAGTCAGTACTCACCAACCACACTCACTTGTCAAAGGGCACACCTTAACTCTGCCAGTTTGAGAACAGTCTCCAGTCGAACACAGAACAAGATGGGTACAATTAAAAACTCTTAGAAACTTTCAAAATTAAAATTAAAACTAGAACATTCAACACACTGTGCACATTGACATTATTAAAACAATAAACCTTTTTAAGAACAACCCAAAAGGGTGAGGTTATGCCACACACAGTCATAGCATAATACAGCAATAAAACTTTCCAAAAATTAAAACTACATACAAGTATGTGAAAGCCTGAGTAGAGATTTTCTGTATGAGTTTTCATTTTTGAATTTCTTGTCAATTGTATTTAAAATCAATAATTCATTGACAATGAGTAAAAAGAGAAAAAAAAGAAAAAAAGAGAAAAAAAAAGAAAAAGAGAAAAAAGAAAAAAAGAGAAATTAAATTCCATTCTTTGGAACATCCACAGTGTCTGAGTCAGCTAGCTCTGAGTGGACAGCGTTTTTAAGATTTATTTGCATACAAGTATGTGAAAGCCTGAGTAGAGATTTTCTGTATGAGTTTTCATTTTTGAATTTCTTGTCAATTGTATTTAAAATCAATAATTCATTGACAATAAGCAAAAAGAGAAAAAAAAAGAAAAAAAAAGAAAAAAAAAAAGAAAAAAAAGAGAAAAAAGAAAAAAAGAAAAATTAAATTCTATTCTTTGGAACATCCACAGTGTCTGAGTCAGCTAGCTCTGAGTGGACAGGGTTTTTAAGATTTATTTGCTACAGAATGTCAAAACAGTATTTTCTGAAGATGCTCATACCGAAATTTAAAAATTAAGGCGCCATCTGTAGCTTAAAACTGATAAAATAATAATTTCGGGAAGACTTAGTCTCGACACAAAGACTCTTTAGGTTATTCAAATAAAACTGAAAATTCTTTTACTGAATTAGGAAATTTATTTTATAAAAACATACGGTAATTGTAGATTAAAAACACTAATATAGCAACGACATTGGTGGTCAACGGAAATTGCAATTTCCTTTACTATGTGATATTTTGTTTCATCTTCTTACAAATTTAAACACACAGCTACTTATCTGTTAATAAGTACTTGCTATCGGGATACAGTCACCAAAAGATGGTCTTGGCCAGTGAAATGCTTGGAAACAGCACAGCTCTCGGATGTTTTAATATTTACTTGTGTGTAACATATTCGCCAGCAGAAGTAGTTGATTTGGAAGAAATATGTAGTATTTCTATTAAAGACCAAAAAAACTTCAAGCAAAATCTTGAAGAAATTGAGATTAATGCTTTAAATGCAGGCTGTAGATGCAGGGATGTGATTTAAAAAGCTGTGCTATGATTTTAAAAAGCTGTTATATGGTATAAAATGCTAGTCCCTGAAACAAAAGGGAAATATAAGGGACAGTATTTTGGATGTTTGAATGTTTTATGAGGTCATGGCGTGCGTAAAATGGAAATAAATTAATTTATTGAACTCGACGACTATAACGAATAATATGGAATATAGTTACCTGATTTTGGTGAAGATTGATCAAATCAAATAATAGAACACACAGATGATTACTAATTTCGTTTTTTTAACAATTCTACACGACTGCCAAAATAACTGAATACCAAAATTTCAACTAGACTTGTCAAAATGCATATTTCAAGGGGTTTTCTAAAGCCACGGTCTTAATTACTGGAAAATTGTTCAACACGACATATTCCCAAAATTCAATATTATTCACCCAAAACTGCAACGAAAATATATAATCAATTTATAGATACCTAAGAATGACAGGAATATTTATACTGAAAACCCGCTTGATATCACGATTTCTGTTAACTATCCCAATAGACGACGCGAAATTACAAGCCTAAGGCAAATAAGTTTAAAGAAAAAGAGGCTGTTACAAGGTCATCTGGAAGTGTCGTTAAGTTGATGAACTGTTCAGCTTTATGTCTACCAAATTCAATAAATCTATGTCTTAGTAAGCCCCATTATAGGTCTGAGTTATGGTTACATTATTTTGACCACTATAATTGAAGTTTGAGTAATTCAAACAGCACAAGTTGTCAAAATAGTCTAGAACTTTTTCACTTTTGGGGCCTTCTTCATAAGATTGGCATTACAGATGATATCTAGAAGAGGCTATAACTACAGTAATAAACAGACTGAGGCTAAAAAATTTTGGGGAGAGAATATTATCACCTGCAGCAATCAGGCAAGTACAAGTAGTGACTGCTAGTTCTCCGTGAGATGTAGAGAAAATCAAAAGGCACTACACTGCTTGAAGGTTCTTGAGTTTTAATTATAAATACGTATTATTTACTAAAATATTGCGAGAATAATTTAGTATCGTTCTTAAAATAAGATTTTTTTTCAATATATTATATAGCCACTTTGGCAACAGCGTATTTGCAGGGTATTTACTTTTCTGATTAATAGATTTCAATCTTGGACCTCGGTATATGACAGCTTCAGCTTTTAGGGGAGATAAAATTATATCAGGCCTGGATTTCTATATTTAACACTTGACTTCATCCGAACTTAGAGAGAAAGTTATTTGTAAGATATTTTATATATATTTTTCGTATCTTTTCAATAAACTCGAGGAAATTTTATCTTTCTAATTAAGTTTAATTTTGGTGCAAGGACTGGAAGTTTTTTTAATAAGTATTATGCTGTGCGTTATATATACATTTTTGTTGATGAGTTTTAATTGGAATTTATAGGTGAAATAAGAGATTTATTAAAACAATGTTATTGTAGAATATTTAATAATCTAGAGTGATAATTTTTTTTTATCACAAACAACAGCTTAAGTTCTGATGAAGTAAAATGCGAACAGTAAATGTAAACTTCGTCCCATCATATCCTTTCCGTGTTAGAGGTTGCACAACACAAAACACAATGTATCCCATTCCACCACCATCGAGATGATGGCCTACCTGTGCCAACATACTGAGAAGAAAATCAAAACTTATCCTCCCGCCACAGTGATATGGCAGAGGTATATGTTTCGTCTCCACTAGACTCATCAGGGTACCGACATGCACCTGTTTGTGCAAAAGACAAATCGAAAGAAAGTATGCAACACTGAACGCGGCTTCACCGACCTCCCGCCGGATGGCGTATATATGTTTATGCAGCGTTCACGGATTCCTCCGTGTGAGATACAATAGCAGTGGATGTATCCACATTATGCCATTGTAGTGCCAAAATCACATTCAGCAAACGTACAACTATATGCAACTCCATGTCAGGTGAAGTAAAATTGAAACAGTAAATGCAAACTTCGTTCTCCGTGTTAGAGGTTGCACAATTTGGATAAATTGCTACAGAACACAATTTATCACATTCCACCACCATCGAGATGATGCCCTATCGATACCACCATACCGAGAAGAAAGTCAAAACTTACCCGCTTGCCACAATGATACGATAGTATACGGAGTTGCCTGTAGTTGTACGTTTGCTGAATGTAATTTCAGCACTACAAAGGCATAGTGTGGATATATTCATTGCTATTGCATCTCACATGGAAGAATCCGTGAAAGTCGCATAAACAGCTTAAGTACTTCCTTGATTCTATTTACCTGAAGATACAGTTCACTCTGAAACTTGAAGAAAACAATCAACTTCCGTCCCTAAACATTTTGGTATACCAAGACGATGGATGGTCACGCGTAACATACAGCCCAAAAACCAACCCACACGGGTAGATATCACAATGCTGAATCTTACTCCCCACAAATGCAGGGCATAACCAACACTCTAATTTCACGTTTCCTTCATCTAACTGACAACCTAGAAAAAGGAAAAGAACTATTACATACAAAAAAGCTCTCAAACTAAATGGCTACTAACCAGCAACTATAAGTAAAGGAATAAAATTGCAACAAAAACCCTTGCAGGAAATAAAACTATCCAATTATAATAGACAAATCACCAAAGTGACATAAATAAAAAACACAATAGATACAATCGACAGATTGATCTGGAAACATAACATATCTATTGCCTAGAAACCACATGAAGCAATAAGTTCATCTCTAAGAAACTCAAAGGAGGAAATCTGCAGTTAAACATACTTAGGTCAACCATCTGTCCTTGTCAGCTCAAGACAGTATATAAGGTTGAAATATTCTAGAAATTAAAAGCGATCCTACAAAAGTTTTTCAAACAAATTTAAAACAAACCCTGTCAAACATAACAGCCATTTTTTCAGAATTCGATAAAAAAGAATAATCAATATGAATCCACAGGCACCAAAACTCTATGGCCTTATAAAAAATCACAAACCAGGAAATCCCATTCGTCCAGTCGTTTCATACATAAATAGCCCCAGGAGAGAACTCAGTATGAAACTAAATTCATTCTTCAAACAAATAAGCAACTTTAAAACAAGTCACAGTTTAAATAATTCAGTAGATCTCGTCCAAAAAATAAAAAACATAAAAACCCCAGATAACTCCATACTAGTTTCTTTTGACATAAAAAAGCATGTTTTCTAATATTTCAACACATGAATGTTTTATACTTATCCAAGACATCTTACAGGAACGAAATATAAATCCAATAGTTACTATTAAAATCTTGTCCTCTTTTAAACTTTGCCTATCACAAACCTATTTTCAGTTTAATAACAAATTTTATTTACAAAATTCAGGCCTACCAATGGGTTCTCCTCTTAGCCCTCTTCTAGCAGACATTTTCATGTCAAACATAGAAAACAAAATTCTTAATTCCCTTTTAAGCAAAAACCATGTTCAATTTTGGTACATATATGTGGATGATGTTCTAACATGTTTTAAAGGCACTACTAGACAGCTTCAAAAATTTTTACAATTACAATACATTAATAATTGTCATCCAAAAATTCAATTTACTTTAGAAACTGAAAATAACCATAAAATAAATTTTCTAGATCTCACCATATCTCACCTCAATAATCAGTGTAATTTTAAAATTTTTAGAAAATCAACAGGTAATACTATATCTAATGACTCTTTTCACCCCTTACAACACAAAATGGCTGCATACAATTCAATGATACATAAAGCATTCTCTTTGCCTCTCTCTGAAGAAGATCTTCAAGAAGAACTAAATATCATTGAAAGGATTGCAATATCAAACAATTTCTCCCAACAAACCATAAAGAAATTAATAACTAAAAAACAAAAACAACTAGGTTTTAATTCAATATATCCCAAAATAAAAATTGATAAAGATAGTTCATCTTATATATATTTGTCATACTGTGGTACCCTATCAGAAAACATAGCTAAAACTCTTTCCAAACATGACATAAAAGTATCCTTTAAATCTCAACACAATCTGTCCACTATCCTTTACACTCCTAAAGATAAAATTAATAAATTTGATAAATCAGGAGTTTATAAGTTAAAATGTTCAGAGTGTGATAGCTTGTATATTGGACAAAGTGGTAGAACCTTTAAAACTCGCTTTTCAGAACACCACCGATCATATAGACTACAAAAAACAGATTCGAGCTTTGTCAACCATTGCTTAGAACACAGCCATAGTTTTCCTGATTTAAGCAACACTGACATATTACATTATTCAACAAAGGGTCAAAAGTTAAATATTCTTGAATCTTTAGAAATATATAAACATAGTAAAAATAAAAATGTAAATTTGCTTAATGACCAGACAGAACATGGATTTTCCCCGTTATTTGTTGTCGCTAAATAATAATTAGTTCCCAAAATTTAGTACCTCCTCTTTGTAATAATGTAATTTCTCAGGTAGTTTTTATTTTTTATTTTTTATTTATTGTTAAATTTTCTCATGTTTCTGCATTGAATACTTAGTCTACCTTTGTAATTCAGTTTGAAAATGACTCTGTTTTCTTAATAAATTTAGTGGTATAAAACATAGTAGTTCCTTTTAAACATTTCCCGAAGATGATTAACTACCACATAATAACGGCTACCAGCATCAACATTTTATATAAGGTTGATTTTGAGAACTGCCAGCAAATCTCCAAAATCAAAGTAAGATTTCCCGAGTCCATTGATATTGAAAAAAGCCTCTCTGAAAATAAGGAACAATGCTCTTAATTTCCATTATATCTAGAATTTGATCCATATTTGATTTGATGTTTACTGTAAAAAATGTTCAAGAAATTCTTTAAAGTAATGTGTTTTTGAACTTTTTTAAAACTCCAATTCCTCTATAGCCACATTTTAGCTCAAGCTATGAATAATAACGCAATGACCTTCATATCTATCTACCCTCGTTAATACTCTATTACAAAGTCTTCAAATAAATAAAGATCGTTAATCTTAAACGAATACCCATTTTTGCATTAATTGATAAAAAGAAATCTTAATTGATCCAGTTACCCAATTTGGACACCAACGGTAACTTTCCCTGCAGACTGCAATTAAAATATCCTTTGTTTATTTTGTGTAAAATGTAATCCAAGGTAGTTAAGCCCCGGTTATTTTACTGTTCAATTATCTATTAATAAGGATTAGCGAAAGATTGTATCAAATTTAATTATATGGAGTTTATTATGCCATAATATTAGTTCCTACATCAATTACCTTACAAGCAGGTAAAGTAAGAAGAAAGAGGTGGATACGAGGCATTTTAATCGAGTTTATTATAGATTACTTAGTCGAGATTAGAGTAATGTAATCGTTGTAATTACTGACAAGTTTTGAATTATTTGCCGATGAAATAAGAGCTGTTTTAAGGATTTAAAATTTGCATGTATAAGTTTTTTGTCTTACATCTCATATATTATTACCTATTTATTTAAAAATCACACTTTTATGGAAAGGTATATTAATATTTATTCATATGCATAAAAATGGAGAGTATGCGTCATGACGTTTTCTATAAGGCTATACAAATCGATCGAACAACATACCTGGAAAAAACTATAAAAACACTAATAAAATTATCCCTACTAGATGAAGAAATTAAAATGTTAGCAATTTCTTGAGAGAAATCTTCGATATGCCCAAAATTCTACAGCCTTCCTAAAATCCAAAAACAAGTCGTTCCTCTTAGACCCATAGTCAGTTCAGTAGGCTCACTCACGCAACCCTTAGCAAAATCTTACAACCTTTAGCCGAAAAAGCCAATTCATATGTCAGAACTCTCACCATTTCTGTGACCCGGAGTAATCGGCCTACATAAATAATTAAGTAAGTAAATAAATAAATAAATAAAGAAATATATATATATATATATATATATATATATATATATATATATATATATATATATATATATATATTGCGTTGAAAAACGTGATGCGGGACCTAATGTCTATCGTCAGAGGTCTATATTCGTCGCCCACACACGCTTCAAGCAACTGCCCGAAGAGGAATTAGAATATTAATATTTTGAATATTTCTTTTTTTTATAAAATTTGAATGTTGATGAATGTGAATGATATAAGTTCTCTTTTGCTCTATTAAAAATATTCTAAACCACGATATGTATTTTTAATTTTTCCTTGAGCGCCCAGTTACTGTATCCTATCAAAGATAAGATAACAGCACTGTATTTATTCTTTGGATTTACTTAAAAATACATATTATTGTTAACAAAATTATAATTAATCTATTTTCTCTTTTTAATCTCCCCTTAATATAACTAGCTCGCTTACCCTGAAACTATCCCAAGTGAGTTCAGATTCTCATAAGTTAAAATTACTTTTTATCTACTGCCAATTAAAACCACTGGATTGTATTAACAATCAACATAAATTTATTATAAAACAAAATGATATTATTACTGATTATAAAATTATTTGATACACCTATTATCTAGATCATCTTTATTAAAATTAAAAATCAATTGCACCTTATCTCAACTGTTAAGTATAATGTCACTCCACTTAACTGTCAAGAGTTGTTTGACAAATATGAAGGTCTCGTGTTCAGTTGAAATGTATTACTTTTATTTATTTTAAAAATAAAAAAAAATGTGCAAAGTGCGGATTATTAATTTTAATAAGTGATTATAAATTAGTTCTAATGATTTTATAATGTCTCATATAAATGTGGTAATATTATATTTTAAAATACCTTGATCCTTAAGTGTTTGTTTACTTATAAACAATAAAAAAGTATATTTGTGTTTCTCTGTCTTCTTTTACCATCAAATTGGATTGGGATATTTGTTTTAAAAAATACCTACTATCAAGTAAGTAGATATTCTTAATTAAACACTGTCTTGGTTATTTTTGGTAATGTCCAGGAATTGTCTACTTCTAGGAAATGTTGGTATTTACACCAGCCAGGTATAATTTCTTGAACTTTTATTTGCCACAATCGGGTTTTTACTAAATTTTCTTGATGTTAGTTGGAGTTGCTATTTCTTAATGACATTCAATTTAATTTAAATTATTTTTTTTTTTAAAATATTGATTAATTAAACTTTATTTAATATTTATTTACTTTCATAACCTTTAAAAATTATTTACTTATCAAAAACAAAAGATCTCGCACGTGGCTTTATGATCTCGTCGTGAAAAATTTTAAGGTTATGTTTTGAGGAGAAACTTTTCTTTTACACCTCTCTGTAACAATACTTTTTTGCAACTGTCTCCAATTTTTGTGATTTTTCTTTCTATCGTATGCCACCAGCTGACTTAATTAATCATTCTGATTGGCTCAGCAGTTGAAGGCATCGGGTTACTTGATGAAAAATCACCCTTTTCTTGGCGTTCTTGTCAAACAAAAATGGCTGTCAAGAATTTTAAAATTGATAAAATTTTTCCAATTTTACCATTTCCTGGATTTATCCAATAATATGCATGACAATAAATATTATAAAATTAAACTCTATTATTTTTCCTATCTAATTATACATATTTTAGCCTTCCTAAAACAATTTTTAATATTAAAAATTATAAAACAAAATGGCTTGACATGAAAATATTGAAATATATAATTAACTAATTATTGAAAATTATTGTTTGAAGATGCTAAATTATGTTTTCTTAATATTAAAATATTAAATATTAGAATTTTCCTTACATTCTAATATAATTTATTTTACTCCATTACTTAAAATTAATTTATAATATTTAATTTTAATGTCAATATCACAAATTTTCTTAAATTTATTCTATGTTTTTATATGTTTTAATTAAAATTATTTTCTTAATATTACTGTTAACTGTCTAATTTATATTAAAAACAATTTAATGAATCTTATTTATTATTTAAAAATACTTTTCGTAACTGGTTTCACACTATGTTCACCTTTTGTTCCTTTTCAAAACATTATTGTTGCAAAAACCGATCGTTATGTTTTTTTTTATTTCACTTGATGATTTTCACTCTTTATTATCACTTTACCTTCACTATCACATCTAATGTTTGTACCTTATTATTCTTATGATCAATTTATAATATGATCTTATTGTATTAATATTTATATATTGTTTATTTTACAATTATGTCTATAAATTCATTATGAATTTAGCATTATATATGATTTTTTTAATCATGTAAGCTTTTAATTATGCTTTGGTCCATATTATTTGTAAATATTAATGACTCTAATTAATTAATATATCTACTAACTACTTATTACTATCTAAATAATAAATTTATGTTGTATCTTAGATATTTTAATTGAAATTGTTTAGACTCGTCGAGTATATATAATATGGTCATTAGGTCATCTTGTGTCGATTCCTATTCAATTGCCCCAAATTGAATATTTAATATTTTATTATAAATAAAATATTAAATATGAATATTTTAATTCTTATTTGTACTTATTATTTATATTAATTACAACTTTTAGTTGATAATAAAATTTATATCCTTATATATTTCACAGTTTATTAGAAATTTATTGTTTCACAAAATATCCCTTTTAATCATAAGCTTTTGTACGTTATTTGATCAGCTAATATTATATTTATACATATCTTTGATATTAAATATGCCTCTGACTTGTCTTGTGTCAGGGTATACTATTTTATAGCTATTATCTCCGTTTTCTGTTTCTATTTCAAATGGTCCTTCATATGGCCATTGAAATCTACTGTATTGACCTTGTTTAGTATCTGTCTTTTTTAGGGCTTTAATCAATACAAACTCTCCTTTATTAAATTTGACTTTTCGTTTAATGTCTTTCTCTTGTTGTCTTATATATTTATGAGCCTTTCTTTTCATTCTTTTAGTGATATTTTTAATTAAATTTTGATATTGGGTCTCTATATTCAATATCCAGGGTCTGTTACTTATTTCATATCCCATGATCTGGCTTGGGATTTCTTCTGTCACTAAATTAGGCATGGTATTTAAGAAGGTCTCTATCTCTTCCAGGTTTTCTTCCCAAGTAAGAGGTTTTTCATGACATTGGATACGCAATAATTTTGACACTTCTTTTATGTATCTTTCTGCTGGGTTTGCTTGTGGATGTCTTATGCTTGTAAAATTTAATATCATATTTTTCCTTGCACTGTACCTTTTAAACTTTTCATTTTGAAAATATGTAGCATTATCCAGTATACAATATCTTGGACTTCCTATCGTCTCAATGTAATTATTCAAATTTTTAGTTATTTCAATGACGTTAGTCCGTTTACATGGATAAAGTTTTACATATTTAGAGCATACGTCCAATATTACTAAGATGTGCTTCGATTTATGGGATGATGGTGGTAAATTACTTATGAAATCGATAGCAATCATCTCTCTAGGATTTGTCGCTATTATGGACTTTGGATGGTTTCTATTAGTAATGTTTTTGTCTTTAGCCTTTTGACATATATCACATGTTCTGGTTACTTGTTTGGCTAAAGACAAATCATTCTTACTATAATATGTTTCTCTATATACCATCCATAATTTTCTAGATCCTATATGTCCAAATTTATTATGCAAATTATTTAATATTGTTAATGCCAATGGGAATGTTATTATATATAATTCATTACCATTTATTAATTTTAAATATATTCCATTTTTTAATAAATTTTTATTTTTAATGTCATCATCTAATTCTTTTTGGTTTTTCAGGATTTGGCTTTTCGAAAAGAGTCCTTGTTTGTCTTTTAAAATATTATATCCAATTTTGATCTCTTTCTTATCCTTTTCCAATCCTTCCGTTCTTGTTAAGGTATCTGCTACTATATTCAATTTCCCTGGGATATGTTTAATTTCAAAATCATATTCTTGTAATAATAGTGACCATCTATGGACTCGATTGTTTCTATATTTATTATTCAAAATCGAAGTTAATGCCATATGGTCTGTTTCTATTAAAAATTTATTACCTAATAAATAAAATCTTAATTTTTGTATGCAATATATTATGCTAGCGAGTTCTAATTCAGTAACTGAATATTTCTTTTCATATGGTTTAGTTACTCGAGAGCAAAAATATATTGGACATTCCTGATCATTAAGTAATTGGAATAATACTCCTGAAAATCTTTGATCTGATGCGTCTGTTCTTAATATAAATTTTTGTTGATAATCAGGATGATAGATTTTCAAATTGTTCGCAAAGGTATTCTTAATTTGGTTAAAGGCATTTTCTCTCCTTTCATCCCATTTCCATTTCACATCTTTGCGAAGTAGTTCTATCAATGGTATTTCCTTACTACTTAGATCTGGTATTAGGCGATGATAATACTTTACCAATCCCAGAAATCCCCTTAATGTTTTTAGACTATTTGGACGTGTATAATTTTGTATTACTTCCACTCTATCAGGGTCCATTTCTACTCCTTGTAGATTTATTTTGTAACCTAGGTAATTTACCTCTTCCTGATAAAATTGGCATTTTTCTAAATTTATTTTTAGGCCTGCAATATCTAATGCTTCTAATACAAGTCTTATATGCTCTTTGTGCTGTTCTTTATTATTTGAATATATCAATATATCATCAATATAGTGTAGAGCATAATCACTGTGCCTTTCCAGTACTTTATATAATGCTCTCACCAATGCTGAACAAGCACTTTGTAATCCAAAAGGTACTACTTTAAATTGGTAAATGATTCCATTTATTTGGAAACCCGTATACTTTCTACATTCTGGATGTAGTGATATTAACCAGAAACTATGTTTTAGGTCTATCTTTGAAAAAACACCAGCATTTGTGATCCTTCCTAAAATAGCATCTATAGTCATTGGAGCCTCGTATTGTGGAACCGTATATTGGTTTATGTTACGTGCATCCAAACATAACCGAAGTTCTCCATTCCTTTTCTTCACCACAACTATTGGATTTATATATGTAGTATCGGCTCTTTCTATTATATTATTTTGAACCATTTCTTCAATTTCATCTTTTATTTGTGCTTGATACTTATATGGTATGGGGTAAGTTTTGGCTTTAAAATTTTCAATGTTTTGTACTTTAATATAATGAATATAGTCTCGTGCTACTCTGTTTTCGTTTGAAATTAAGTTTTTAAAAGAATTTAACATGTATACTATATCTTTTTTAAAATTTGAATCGCATATAATTTCCTTTTCATTCATAATCACATCATTATTATACTTATTATAATCACAAAAACTTCTCCTACTAAAATTATCATTGACTTTGTCAATACTAATATCTCCTAAAAATTTTGGTTTTGTGCTCCTTTTAGCTAACAAAACCTTATTATTTACCGCATTATTCTCCTTCTTACAATTATCTATAATACTTTCAAGATTATGTATTTCTATTATATTATTTGCGCTTTCTTTACTTGTAACTTCTTCACTTAACATTTCTATACATGATAAATCCTCACTCGAATGATTAAAAACCAAATTATTTATGAACTCTATTCTATGTTCATCAATTATCAAGATCATATCTTCGTAATTTATTTTAGCCCCATATTTACTTAAAATATCATTCCCCATAATTATATCGATATTCATATTATTCACTACTATTAATGATGCTTCTATAATTTTATTACCAAGCACTATTTTTAACATACATTGCCGATTTACTTCACAAATCTTTTTATTATTTGCCCCCACTAATTTTAATTTTGGTATTTTATTTATTATTACTTTATTATTAAATAACAATATATTTTCTAATTTATTTTCATCAATTAATGATGCTTCAGAACCACTATCTATTAATATTTTAACTTCAGTATTATCAATTTTACCTTTTACATAAATTAAATCTAAATTATTTTCATATTTTTCATTGTATAAATTGTCATTTAAGTCTATTAATTCTCGTGGATGTTCGTAATGTATAAAATTCGTCTTAATTTCAGATCCAAGGCTGTTATTTAAAAATTTGTTCGTCTGTTTCTAGGATCCGAAGATACCTCCCTTCGATTTCTTTCCAGGCTGTTGCTCCGTCTCCCTGTCATGTGGTTATTTGTCTGTTCATTGTTTACTAGTAAGTCTGTATCACTTCTATTTCGTCTAATATTATTAGTTTGTCTATATTCCCTGTCATTTCCATTGTAAAAAGTTCGATTCCTAAAATTTTGTCTTTCATTGTTCTGAACGTTCCTATCAATTTGTCGATCATTGTTATTTGCGCCTCTATTTAAGTTTATATTATTTTGTCTCGCGTTATATTGTTGTCTATATTGTGAATTATTATTATTTAAATTATAATTATTTGTACCATTGTCTGTTTGTCTGTATCGTGTATTATTATTAAAATTATTGTTATTAAAATTTCTATTTGTTTTCTGGTAAAAGTCATTATTACGATTATAGTTATTATTATTTCTATTAAAATTGTTAGGAATATTATTTGTATAATTAGTTTGATTCTGTCTAAATTGATTCGGCTGTGGACGTATATTGTTATTTAGGTTTTTAAAGTTTTGATCATAACTATTTTTTTTATTATTTTGATTGTGCCCATTAAAATTACCTCTTTGTACTCTTGTTAAGAAATTAATAAATTGACCCATTGTTTTTATATTTTGAATTGTAATTGTTTGTACTATATTATCTTGATAATGACGAGCAATGTTCAGAATAATTTCGTCTTCTCTCATTGGTGGATTTAAATACTTTGCTACTGTACTTAGCTTTAAAGCATAATTAACTAGATCTCCATTTTTATTATAATTAAATTTCCCAAAGTATAATTGTTCCCTAAACTCTGCTTGTTTAATCTCTCCCCAAAAATATTCCAAAAATTCCCTTTCAAACTCACAAAAATTATTTATCGTTGATTCTATATTACCATACCAAATACTTGCATGATCAATCAAATTAACTCGAATAAAGTCTTTTATTACTTGAAGATTATTTACATTATTTAACCTATTCTTGATACTGTTAATAAAAGCTACCGGGTGTAACATACGAATGTTGCCATTAAACTTTAGACCCATGTCATTAGTACTGTTACAAATATTTCCATTGCCCATATTATTTCTAGTTACAGTCTCCAATTTCTTATCCACGGTACAAGTAACTAGTTCAGTTGTGGATTTTAGTTTTTCTTCTATAATCTGATCGTATTCCTGGAAAGTTCTGTAACATTTCCTATCAATTTTATCTATTTCATTACCATGCTTATCTAATTCTGAGGTAATGTCATGCATGGTCGTATCTAGTTTGTCATTGAGACGCTCTATTTCTGTGTTCCTGTCACCTTTCTCTATTTCTAGCATATTTAATATTTCTTGGTTATTTTTAGTTACCTTTTCATGTATTTCTTCAATGCATGTTGACAGCTCTTTTGACATTCTGTTTTCAATTTCTAATATTTTCTCATCCACTTGTTTTTCTAATCTTATTTGCCCCTGTTTAATATCATTTAATTCTTTTTGGCCTTTAGTTATTTCCTTTTTTAATTCTTTTTGACCCTGTTCAATCTTATGTTCTAGGTCTTGCTGTCTTTTTTCTAGCTCCTTCTGACCTTTTGTAACTTTCGTATCCAGATCGTTAAGCCCTTTTTCCATTTTATTTTCCAGATCTTTTTGGCCTTTTTCCATTTTATTTTCCAGATCTTTTTGGCCTTTTTCCATTTTATTTTCCAGATCTTTTTGGCCTTTTTCCATTTTATTTTCCAGATCTTTTTGGCCTTTTTCCAGATCTTTTTGGCCTTTTTCCAGATTATTTTGCATACTCTGCAAAAATTTTATTATATCTTGATTACTACTCTGTTCTGTCTTTTCTGGTTCTTTTTGCTCAGGGGTTGTTATTTCCCCTACCTTTTCTAGCTTAGTCTGCTGAAATACTTCAATCTCTCGATCGGTAGAAGAAGTGGATGTACTAGCTGTATCTTCTTTTGTTTTCCGTACTCCAATTTCTTGATTAATTTGTTTTCCTGATCTTAAGGTTATATTTTGTTCAGCCATGGTATTTTATTTATTCTAGTTTTATGCAATTCAAAAATTTTATAAAATTTATGTACTAAACTTTTGTTTAATACTATTGTTATCAATTTTGTTGTAATTAATTTTAAATAACTGATGTGCAATAATACTCGTTTTTTTTTTTTTTTTTATATGTTACAAGTTCCTATTAATTATTTTTATTGACAGTAGACTTATATACCCTGAAAATATTTATGTCCTGATAATATTTTAATAATCCCTGAAAATATTTATGCCCCAAAAACAAAAGATGCCCCACGTTGGGCGCCAATTGCGTTGAAAAACGTGATGCGGGACCTAATGTCTATCGTCAGAGGTCTATATTCGTCGCCCACACACGCTTCAAGCAACTGCCCGAAGAGGAATTAGAATATTAATATTTTGAATATTTCTTTTTTTTATAAAATTTGAATGTTGATGAATGTGAATGATATAAGTTCTCTTTTGCTCTATTAAAAATATTCTAAACCACGATATGTATTTTTAATTTTTCCTTGAGCGCCCAGTTACTGTATCCTATCAAAGATAAGATAACAGCACTGTATTTATTCTTTGGATTTACTTAAAAATACATATTATTGTTAACAAAATTATAATTAATCTATTTTCTCTTTTTAATCTCCCCTTAATATAACTAGCTCGCTTACCCTGAAACTATCCCAAGTGAGTTCAGATTCTCATAAGTTAAAATTACTTTTTATCTACTGCCAATTAAAACCACTGGATTGTATTAACAATCAACATAAATTTATTATAAAACAAAATGATATTATTACTGATTATAAAATTATTTGATACACCTATTATCTAGATCATCTTTATTAAAATTAAAAATCAATTGCACCTTATCTCAACTGTTAAGTATAATGTCACTCCACTTAACTGTCAAGAGTTGTTTGACAAATATGAAGGTCTCGTGTTCAGTTGAAATGTATTACTTTTATTTATTTTAAAAATAAAAAAAAAATGTGCAAAGTGCGGATTATTAATTTTAATAAGTGATTATAAATTAGTTCTAATGATTTTATAATGTCTCATATAAATGTGGTAATATTATATTTTAAAATACCTTGATCCTTAAGTGTTTGTTTACTTATAAACAATAAAAAAGTATATTTGTGTTTCTCTGTCTTCTTTTACCATCAAATTGGATTGGGATATTTGTTTTAAAAAATACCTACTATCAAGTAAGTAGATATTCTTAATTAAACACTGTCTTGGTTATTTTTGGTAATGTCCAGGAATTGTCTACTTCTAGGAAATGTTGGTATTTACACCAGCCAGGTATAATTTCTTGAACTTTTATTTGCCACAATCGGGTTTTTACTAAATTTTCTTGATGTTAGTTGGAGTTGCTATTTCTTAATGACATTCAATTTAATTTAAATTATTTTTTTTTTAAAATATTGATTAATTAAACTTTATTTAATATTTATTTACTTTCATAACCTTTAAAAATTATTTACTTATCAAAAACAAAAGATCTCGCACGTGGCTTTATGATCTCGTCGTGAAAAATTTTAAGGTTATGTTTTGAGGAGAAACTTTTCTTTTACACCTCTCTGTAACAATACTTTTTTGCAACTGTCTCCAATTTTTGTGATTTTTCTTTCTATCGTATGCCACCAGCTGACTTAATTAATCATTCTGATTGGCTCAGCAGTTGAAGGCATCGGGTTACTTGATGAAAAATCACCCTTTTCTTGGCGTTCTTGTCAAACAAAAATGGCTGTCAAGAATTTTAAAATTGATAAAATTTTTCCAATTTTACCATTTCCTGGATTTATCCAATAATATGCATGACAATAAATATTATAAAATTAAACTCTATTATTTTTCCTATCTAATTATACATATTTTAGCCTTCCTAAAACAATTTTTAATATTAAAAATTATAAAACAAAATGGCTTGACATGAAAATATTGAAATATATAATTAACTAATTATTGAAAATTATTGTTTGAAGATGCTAAATTATGTTTTCTTAATATTAAAATATTAAATATTAGAATTTTCCTTACATTCTAATATAATTTATTTTACTCCATTACTTAAAATTAATTTATAATATTTAATTTTAATGTCAATATCACAAATTTTCTTAAATTTATTCTATGTTTTTATATGTTTTAATTAAAATTATTTTCTTAATATTACTGTTAACTGTCTAATTTATATTAAAAACAATTTAATGAATCTTATTTATTATTTAAAAATACTTTTCGTAACTGGTTTCACACTATGTTCACCTTTTGTTCCTTTTCAAAACATTATTGTTGCAAAAACCGATCGTTATGTTTTTTTTATTTCACTTGAAGATTTTCACTCTTCATTATCACTTTAACTTCACTATCACATCTAATGTTTGTACCTTATTATTCTTATGATCAATTTATAATATGATCTTATTGTATTAATATTTATATATTGTTTATTTTACAATTATGTCTATAAATTCATTATGAATTTAGCATTATATATGATTTTTTTAATCATGTAAGCTTTTAATTATGCTTTGGTCCATATTATTTGTAAATATTAATGACTCTAATTAATTAATATATCTACTAACTACTTATTACTATCTAAATAATAAATTTATGTTGTATCTTAGATATTTTAATTGAAATTGTTTAGACTCGTCGAGTATATATAATATGGTCATTAGGTCATCTTGTGTCGATTCCTATTCAATATATATATATATATATATATATGAGTAAATGTCCCAAACTATACGGACTACCAAAAATCCACAAAGAAGGAACACCGATAAGACCCATAGTAAGTGCAGTAGATTCACCGACTCAACAACTGGAAAAATACCTGGCACAAAATGTGCAACCGGTGACGGAAATTGCAGACTCATACCTGAAAAATTCGGATAACCTGGTTAGCATACTTCAAAGATTAAAACTGTAAAAAGATGACATTCTTGTTAGCCTGGACATCAAATCCCTTTATCCAAACATACCAACTGACGAAACTCTAGACCAGATTGCTATGGACGAGGAGTTCTCACATCACTTCGTCGACTTCTAGAATTTTTCTTTCTAACTAGTCGGCCAACTCTTCCCCTAATTATTTTAGGAATGGGATTTTACCGTAAAATTTTGCAACAATATGGAGCAGAACCAGTTACAAAATTTAAAAAATGGGCAAATTTTAACAACAAATTGGCATCTTTGAATAATCGGAAAATTGTCCTTATAGCATGTAGAGCTAACTAATGAAATAACACCAACACACATAACCAGCAACACTAAAAATCTACCACAACTAATCCACACAACAGATGGAAGGACTTCTGGGAACACCATAGGGTTTTTTCAAGGTTAGAGAGAAAAATTCTAAACTTGGAAATATCAACAACTTTAAAAAATATAATCAATATAAAAGAATCTTTAACTGAAATTTCCAATAAAGTAAAAGAGATAATTCCTCATTTAACACTTCAACAGCTTTTCAGATATCGAAACATTTCTCACGAAAGGTTATTTAACAAAATTAAAAAAAAAACCAACATCAAAAAATTAAATAACTTAAAACAATCAGAGACAAACAAATTTTTAGACACAAGAGATAACTGGGTCAAGGATCTATCAAGCATTGATATTCCCATAGATATCAAAATAATTTTAGCACTAGGCCACAAATTTAGCATTGAACCAAACTCGCAAAACCTGGATCTCAAAAAACTTTTAGCTAATATTGAAAACATCCTTTTTATGTATCCAGATAACAAAAGAAATGTTTTGAGATCAAAAGTCACTAATGTTCTAACCAATTTTATCTACAAATCAATTCATAACAATACTTTTTTAAGAAACCTTTATAAAACAAAAAAATTTTTCAAAGCACATTCAGAGTTAATAATAACCAAAGTGGACAAGGGCAATACCACAGTCATAATTGAAAAAACATTACCTCTCTAAATATATTATTATTTTATCTAATGAGTGTTATTATAAACTTCTTAACGGTGACCCCACATCTGCATATCAACAAAAAGCTAACAAAATTGCATCTAAACTAAAAAATAGAAACATGTTGTCTCCTGAGGAGGCCAGACAACTTACTATTTACAATCAGACAGCACCTAAGTTTTATGGTTTACTTAAAATTCATAAACCAGATATACCTGTACGTCCAATCGTATATTCAATTAATGCCCCTAATAGTAAGTTGTTAGCACTCATCACTGGCATACTGACACAATCTTATAACAGAAATAATAATTATTTCACTCAAGATAGCTTTGCTTTTGCAACATTCATAATAAACAAAAAACTTCCACCAAATTTTATATTAATCAGTCTAGATGTGGTCTTGTTATACCGTAACATACCTTATTCTCTTATTCAGGAAAGCAATAACTGACACTGGTCTGAAATTTCAGAAAATACAGAATTTACAAAGAATACATTTTTAGAAATAAAAAAACTTATTTTTGACACCACTTATTGTAAATTTGATAATAAATTCTTGGCACTTCTATGGGAGCTGATCACCAATTATTTCTCAATATGTAATGGATGACCTACTTAATTTATGTATCCCAGAATTGGGCTACCAAGCACCTTTCATAAAGAAATTTGTGGACATTATTACTGCAGTATCACAAAACAATATTGAAGAGACCTTACGAATCTCCAATGCATATAGTCCACACATTCAATTTACAGTAGAATGTGAAACTAGCAATAGTGTACCGTTTTTGGACACTAAATTAATAAGGACCACTAACAACGAAATAATGGTTGATTGGAATACTAAACCGAAGTATTCGGGACGTTACATGAATTTTCACTCCTACCATAATACAAAAACTAAAATAAATCTAGTAATTAATTTAAAAAAAAAAGAATTACATCAATTTGTCATCCTACTCTCATTCATAAAAATATAAACAGATTAAATAACATACTAAAAGAAAATGGCTATCCTCAGTGGTTCTTAAATAAGTTTCTACACAACACCACCATCGCTTAACAGGAACACAACTCTCCACACCCCACACAACGCAGATCTAATCCACAAAATTTCAATGTCACAACAGAAATATCCACCTTCATAACACCAATACATTCTCACATAGAAAACAATACCAATGAAAACACCACTAACATTTCACCTGAAATTTCAGCTTTCTTAGAAGAAAACCAACCCACATATTATTTCTCATTACCTTACATCAACCAAGTCACACAAAAATTGAATAAAATTCTTTCTATGCATAATAATATAAAAATATGTGGTAAACACATAGTAACGTTTGGCCAGACCTTTTTCAGACTGAAAGACACGGATAGCAACTCCAACAAATCAGGGGTAGTATACCGTTTAAAATGTATAGAGTATGACAAACATTACATCGGACAAACATCAACTGTTTTGAAAGATAGAATCACCAGGAGTGATTGTAGATTGCAAAAGAGGACATGCACCTTGTCGAAACATGTAATTGATGAGGATCATAGGTTTGATTTTGTCAGTGTTGAAGTGATCAACAAAGAACAAAATAACAATAAAAGACATTTTCTAGAGATGGTAGAAATTTATTTAGATGATAACTGTATTAACAAGAGAAAAGATATTGAAAGTCTCAGTGTTTTCTACTCTCATCTCTTGTCCACCTTAAATAATAAAAATACAACACAGGAGGTTTCCAGCCTCTTGACTTCACAATTTCTCCATTGTTTTCCACAAAGTGCATTTTTGTCCCTTCCCTATAATAACCACATTACAAGTAGATATTTATGCGATGTTGAGAAGGCGAGAGGTTGGGAGACTGTTTTTTTAACCTTCTTTGTACTACAAAAATAATTTTCATTAATCATTTCCTTATTACCTTCTCACAATTTTTAAACGCAACAAGGCTCATAAGAACTTAATTATTTATTAAAAAACATAAACCTTATCAATATAAAAACAAAGAAAAATTAATATAATTACAACCTAACTTGTAAAACATAATGATTCCACATTCAAAATTACCGCTAAAATAAAATTTGACGTTTCTGACGGATCTCATCGACTAAAAAAAAATGTTTCAAGGATTTTCTTATCAGATAAACCTACATTCAGTACAACTAAAATGACCTACAAGTTAATATTATATATTAGTGTTTTAAAAAAACATTTTAATAATAAAATGTAATAAAAAATTATGAAAAAATCAATAGTGCCTGCATGGATTTTCAGTTTTATTTTCTAAAAGCCATTAATGGACTCATTTTGCACGTAAGTCTTTGAATTTAGGATCATTTTTTATTAAACATCGTACATTGTAAACTTTAAAATAATAATTAACAGAACTGTTCTGTATTGTAGCCCTGAAGAAGGAAATAATAAACTTCCGAAAGCTCGGCGTTTGTAAAAAAAATGAGTTTCATTCAGCCCTAGGGCCGTTATCCCAAGACTTTAGAATTTTTCTTATATATATATATATATATATATATATATATATATATATATATATATATATATACATCATCTGTTTAATCTAAATGGATAATATATAGTACTATTTCATATCCATAAAACTCATCAATATAAATATAAAATGCATGGCAATATTTCCTTTGTAAATATAAATGAATTATAAACGGAGGGATTAAAAACTTATACCTGTATTTTAGATTTACTATCTAACACGGCAACACTGCATCGTCTCAAATCTTGCTTTTTTACTACTATAACAAAATTTATTAAATGAGTTGGATTTAATGCTTGGAATATCTCATCTTGCGCTCTCGCCAAAAATAGCAAAAATAGTTGCCAAGACGTTCATAAGTCTTGTGTTTATTTAGTCTATGCTAAAACTAAACATCATTAAGCGAGGACAAACTAAATCTAAAATTTTAATATGAGCATTTCTCATGCCATCATACTGACTACACTGAAGATAATTGAAAGTATCTTTTATTAAAAAAAAAACCTCAAACAGTAGTTAATCATTTCCAATTGCAAGCTTTGCAACAAATTAGCATTGATTATTACACATGTTCCACCCTGATTGGCAGCTTACTTTTCGCTTCATTTATCATTGTACTCACATATATTGTTAAACATTCAATAGTCAGACCGTAATAGGACATATTTCATAATCGGTCACTAGCTCTTAGTCTATACGTAAATAAATTTACAGATACGAAATTAATTGTAATATCAAACTTTAACACATTAACAAATATGCAGCTTTTGTACAGCTTTTATAGACCGTAATCTGCTCTAAAACTAATAATTTTAAGGGGCAATTTACTACGTTGTTTATAAGTCATATTTCACAGTATTGTGACTCAATTCTATATTTATTGTGGAAACTGTTACAAAACATCAATTAGAAAACTTACTTTCTTAATATAATAGTACTAAAGTGTTCGTTCTAACACTCGAAAGGGAGATTTCCCTGTTACACCTCTTCCCCTACATTTGTTGGTTATTCTATACAACATTTCCATTAAGTTAATTTGACTTTTTCCACCCTCTAAATAATCAATCCATCAGTGTTTTTCAGGGGAGGCGCCTCTATGAGAGTACGATAAAGCATGATAGAGTAGCTGGAAAATACCCGCGTTAAAAGAACTTTTTAATTAGCAAAAAAAACATACATAGATGGTATTTGAGAATAACTAATAGCAAAATTTTAAAATAAAAATTTTGGACTTATAAATGAGCATATTTTTCTAAAATTGCAAGTAATTTCCAATCTTTTTAGGTCAGATGCAACCGAAAAGCCTTTTGTACCTTGAACAAGTTTTCTTGCCTTAACTTTATTTTCTTTTGATAATGTTTTGGAGGTTTACTGCTCGATATTTTCGGTCAACCACACCACCATTTTGAAGTTTAAAAGTTATACAATGGAATTGAATTTAGTGATTTCATTAACGATTTCATATTCTATACAAAATTATTAAGTTTAGTATAGGCATCGGGAAATCGGAAAATTTTCAACTTTCTTAGGTTAGATGCAACCGAGAAACCTTCTCCTACCTTTTTTTTTATTATGTATATTCCCGGGTCCGTCCTAAAGCCGGATGCACTGCGACCAGAGTAGGCCTATTGTGCTCACCCTAGACATTACAGCCACTCTCTCAACCTAGCCCCCTGGCTCAATCTGTACAGTCCCGCTAAGGAATGAGTGAGTATTTCTCTCGGTTCCAATTTTACTGACCCGAAAGTTTGTTGTCTAAATCTCACCAGTGACTCACAGTCACATATGATATGTTTCACCGTTTCCTCGGGTTGTCCACATAGTCTGCAGCCGAGGTTCCCGTTATATAGATTCATTCTATTCAGATGTACTTTGACGGTCATGTGTCCCGTCATTATACCCGTAATAATCCTTAATTTGTTTCTACTCATTTGTAGTAGTTTCTTTGCCAGTTTCAGGTCCGGATTCCCAATAAATAGCTTGCTGTGGTTTAAACCTTGTCTGGTCTTCCAGTGGTTTCTATGTTCTCTTTTGATCCATTCTTTGACTGCTTCTCGGGCCGGGCACCGCGGCACCCCCAAGGCCGGTTCTGGACCAATGTATTGAGATGCTGACCCTGCTCTAGCTAGCTCATCAGCTTTTTCATTTCCATGTATGCCTTCGTGTCCTGGTACCCACTTTAACATAACTCTGTTGTCTTTTGCCAGAATTTTCAGCTCACTCTGACATTCCCAAACCAGTCTCGATGACACCTTTTGGCCCTTGAGGGCCCTTAGGGCTGCTTGGCTGTCAGAGTAAATGAGGATTTGCTTCCCTTTGTAAGCTCCTACCTTAACCAAATTTCGAGGTCATGACGTTATTTTCATTTGCTAAATTTTCGATTCACCAACCAAAAATAGAAGAAGTCAAATGAGATTTTGAAGTTGCAAGTTTCTACAAGAATTCACTCGCATGACTCGACTAGTTAAGAAAAAGCTAATTAAACCAAAAGTTTAAGATAGACTTGTTGGACCGCAAACAAAAGGATGGTTGGCCAGCAAAAGAAAATTCTTTTTAATTAGTCTACTTTCCAGAAATTTTATTCTAATCATCAGGGCTTCTACAAAAGACAAAAAAAAACACATTGTCAGGAACTCTCTAGGGACTATCGAACCCTTTCCCTTAAAACTATTTATTATAAAATAAAAAAAAAATTTCTTCAGCAATACTATGAACTAGGATTACATATCATAGGAAATTAAAAATTAAAACTATCTATTTAAGAGGTTAACTGATAACACGTGGGCGCTAACAGACCGTCATTCAAGAATAAAAACGACTGTTGACAGCCGGCGCAACAAGCCCGTTTTAATTTGAAAAAGAAATATACTGCTCACAGATTGGAAAACACTCCGGGGCGGAGGTAACAGTAGCTACAGATAAAAAGATGCAAACTGCGATTCGAGAGCATCATATCGGTTAGGAAAAATGATATTTTAATTGTGTATCTGGCACAGGTAAACGCATACAACCACTCACCTCACGTCAACCCCATCATTGGAAAAGAGTATAAAAATATTTCTATTGCACCAAGGTTTTCCTCTTCACCCAAAATTCATAAGCCTGCCCTGTCAATGAGGCCTATTGTCTCTTCATTAAATTGCCCCAATGGCCTCTTAGCAACGTACATCAACAACATACTAACTTTAGCTTAAATTACGGATATTAATTTTTATGTTAAAGATTCTTTTTCTTTCAGTGAATTTATTAATGATTGCCGATCTCACAACTATGTCATTGTTAGTTTTAATGTTGTCTCTCTCTTCACTAATTTACCGCTTGATTTGTTATTAATAAGCCTCAAAAACCATTGAAATGACATGTCCAATTAGTGAATATTGGATTAGGGTACTATCGAAATGGTTATCACTGTTATTTTTGACTCTAATTACTTTGTTTTCGGTAACACTTATTCCAAGAAAATTTTCGGTACCGCTATGGGAAGTGAATTATCACCCAATACTGGTTAACTTTTTGTAAGTGATCTCATATCATACTGCATGCAATACCTTCGTTTTTATATCGCTGTGGTAAAGAGGTATGTTGATGAACTCCTTCTCACCCGTTCGGCAACCAGAATAGATGAAACTCTGGAGATGTTCAACTAATAAAAATTTCATCTCCAATTTACAGTCGAAAATTAAGATTCATCATGTAGCATACCATTTCTGGGTATGTTGGTAATATGCACAGAATCTAACCGTTTAAAAACCAGGTGTAATGTAATACCCAGATTAAACAAGTTTTATAAAATAAAACTTTACTGTTTTACTTCAAAACTGAAACATCGGTTTTACTGAAAATTTGGAACATTGTCTATAATATTCCATGTCTTAATTGTGATCAAGCTTACATAGGTCAAACTTATAGAAACCTCTCAGATAGAATTGGTTCCCATAATATAGTTCAGTCAAATTAATCAAAAAAAGGGGTCAGCCTCGGAATCTAAAGGAACAAGCCTTTATTTTGGTTATATAAACAATATCCCAAAAGTCACAATTGATCACGTGTAAGGGCGCTTAGATGTTCAAGGTCAAAGGCACCAAAAATCAGTTTTTTGGGAATATCTCGTTTTCTCTGCCTCCAATCGTATTTGTGTTTATTATAAAACTTGAAGAGGACTAAATTCTCTAAATTTTGTCTCAGACTCTTTTTCGTACCATGAACCATTCTTGAGATAGAGGGCGCTGAAGATGGAGTGCTCATTCATACGTACCTTAGTTCACGGTCAACCGTGAATCTCAATCGATTATGAGGTTCTTTTACTTAATTATTCATTAAAAATTTCTTAACTAATTATTTTTTATTTATAAACATTTCTTTTAAATCAAGTTGTCATTTAATAATACTTACCTTTTGCATACAAATACGATAGAGGGCGCAGGAGATAAAAAATAATTTTTCATAGTCCAGATTCTACTGTTAAGATTACATACCTGGGAATACGCACCCCACTACTCGACCTTTCCTATTTTTAGCAACTTGGGACAGATGTTTCTTTGTATAAAGGAGGCTTGTTTCATTTTTAACGGACTAACCTGAACTAACCGGAAGTAACCTGCTATCCACTACTACCTACTAACCAAGTTCATTCGTTAGTTTTAAAGTTTATCGTGACAAAGACGGACGTATAATATTTAGAATTACCATGGCTGATTTGTGTTTTATATGTGATAATTTACTTTCTGAAGGTAATCCTGTGACTGTTGTGCGCGGTATAAAGACTTTAAAACAGGCAAGTATTGAGAGAAATGATGGGAAAATAAACTATTTGAATACTTTGACTTCTGTGACCGTTCATAGTGAGTGTCGAAAAACGTACGCTAGTAAAAATTTAATTGCAGCAGCGAAACGACGCCTTAAAGAGACTGAGCCTTCAACGTCATCAAATGTACCGTGGAAAAAAAGAAATGATGTATTTAATTTCGAAACACTGTGTTTATTCAGTGGCAAAGCAGCAGATGAAACAGCAGAGGCCAGAAAATCTGCGAAGTACAGGGTGAGTCAACGATTGGATGAAGTAGGTTTGTGCCTTTTCGGTGAAATTTACAAACAAACTATATTTATTGTTTGATACAGTTTATTTTTACGCAGATTTTAAAAATATTTAGGACTCTACAGGGTAAGCCAAAAAACTAGGACAGCATAAAGTTGTATTTTTTTAAATAGAACACCCTATATACGAATCATATTTTCGATTTAGCTTATAATTTTAAATCTTTTTTATTAAGGGTTTACTATAACAAAACTTTATAGTTTCTGAGATAATTAAGTTTAAAGAAAAAAAGTCACATTTTCAAGCATCAATTCAATCCTAAATAACGTTTTCAATTTTGTGACAAATATATTCAAATTTGGAATTTAGCAAGGCCAAGGACAAGTTAACATAATTTTTACCTAATATTTGCAATAAAAGCTACAGGGTGTTGAACACATCGGCTCAAATTTGAACAAGTTTAAATGAATAAATATCTTTTTTTTTTTAAATGGTACACCCTGTATATTTTCATGTTATTTAATAGAGTAATAAAAATCCTAAAAGTTTTGTTCAGTATATCCTATATCTATTTATAATAGTTTTTAAGATATTTCAGTTTTTCTTATTTTCCATACTTTTTTACAGAAATAGTCTTCATTATCATAGTAGCCATGGCAAAAACAATGTAAAAGAACATTTTTCTGTGTGTCAAATTTATAACCGCAATCGCTTCTTTTGGTTTTTATGTAGTGTAGTTTGGTTTTGTTTTGCATTCATCTTATATTGTAAAATGAATTTTCCAAAGAATGAGTTAATAGATATGATTTATACAATAGGAGAGGCTCAAAAAAATTGCCTTCTTGCTCAAAGAATTTACAAAATGAAGTATCCTGATCGACGCCAGCCTAATACCCATACTTTTCAAAACTTAATGCAAAGATTTGATGTTTCTGGTACTGTTGATTATCCAAAACGTAAAATGATCAACAAACCAGTAACTAATGAAGAAAAAGAACTACAAGTATTGTTAAATGTTCAGGAAAATCCTTATATTGGTAGCCGTCAGTTAGCAGCATTATGTGAAACATCACAATCCACCGCTAATCGTACTACCAAGAAATATAGGTATCATCCATATCACATGGAATTACACCAAGAATTGCATGGACAGGATTTTGAAAGTCGTGTAAACTTTGGTCGTACACTAAATGCGGAGATTCAATTAAATCCAAATTTATTATGCAAGGTAATGTTTAGTGATGAAGCTACTTTTAGAAGTAACGGTGCCGTAAATAGACGCAACATGCATTATTATGCCACAGAAAACCCATTTTGGATTAGAGAGGTGCAACATCAAAACCACTGGTTATTAAATGTTTGGTGTGGTATTCATCATAATCGAATTATTGGACCCCACTTTTTTAATGAACCACTAAATGGCCATAGTTACCTGAATTTTCTACAAGAAGAACTACCCCAACTGCTTCAAAGTCTCGATAGGGATGAGCTCGACAGTATGTGGTTCCAGCACGATGGTGCGCCTCCGCATTACCATCGTGAAGTTCGTGCGTTTTTGGACCAACGATATCCGCAAAAATGGATTGGACGTGGGGGTTTTTTGAGTAGCCACCAAGGTCTTGCGACATCACCTCATTAGATTTCTTCCTATGGGGTTATATTAAAAATAAGGTGTATGTTAATCCACCAACAACAGTGGAAGATATGCGAAACAAGATAAGGGATACCTGTAGAACAATAACTCCAGTAATTTTGTCCAGGGTCCGAGAAAATCTGCAAAAAAGACTAAATTTGTGCATTGCACAAGAGGGTCGTTTATTCGAACACTTATTTAAAAGAAATAATTAATCTCAGTATTTAATAGGTAATTTTTTTGTTTCAATTTAGTATAAAAGTAAATATGTATTTGCCTTGTCGTTATTGTTGTGTTAATTTTTTCACATTATGTTTAATTAAACTATTGCCGTTGTAATATAACGAATAATGTATTTCATCATATTTAACCACATTCTGTTTGTTTCTGTGGTTTCTTTTTATTATTTTACATGGCTACTATGATAATGAAGACTATTTCTGTAAAAAAGTATGGAAAATAAGAAAAACTGAAATATCTCAAAAACTATTATAAATAGGTATAGGATATATTGAACAAAACTTTTAGGGTTTTTATTACTCTATTAAATGACATGAAAATATACAGGGTGTACCATTTAAAAAAAAGATATTTATTCATTTAAACCTGTTCAAATTTGAGCCGATGTGTTCAACACCCTGTAGCTTTTATTGCAAATATTAGGTAAAAATTATGTTAACTTGTCCTTGGCCTTGCTAAATTCCAAATTTAAATATATTTGTCACAAAATTGAAAACGTTATTTAGAATTGAATTGATGCTTGAAAATGTGACTTTTTTTCTTTAAACTTAATTATCTCAGAAACTATAAAGTTTTGTTATAGTAAACCCTTAATAAAAAAGATTTAAAATTATAAGTTAAATCGAAAATACGATTCGTATATAGGGTGTTCTATTTAAAAAAAAAAAAAAACTTTACGCTGTCCTAGTTTTTTGGCTCACCCTGTAGAGTCCTAAATATTTTTAAAATCTGCGTAAAAATAAACTGTATCAAATAATAAATATAGTTTCTTTGTTAATTTCACCGAAAAGGCACAAACCTACTTCATCCAATCGTTGACTCACCCTGTACAGGCGCATTATTAATAAAGTAAGTACTCTCGAGTTTAAAGACAAAATCATCAAAAAAGCTGAGGAACGAAGCGATATTTTAGGACAATTAGTGAAAGATCGAGCATGACTTAATTGCTGCCGAAGCAAAATATCACAAGGTTTGCTACAGTAATTTTTTAAAGCCAGTACCATCTCCAATTAGAAAGACTTACCAAGCTGACAACGTTACTGAAGCTATGAAAGAAATTTTCAAGTATAGAGAAGAATATGAAGATTCGCAATTTACGTTGACTGAACTTAAAAAAGTTCCTACAGAGTATGTACCCGATGACAAAACAATAATCACAAAGCTCCAACAAAAATATCTAACGGATATAATAATTACGAAGGTAGAATCGTTTACAATAATATCTTTTCGCAATGCACAGGCTAATTTATTATCCAAAGCTTGGTACGAGAATAAAAAAGTACTCCACAAGAAGAACGGCTACGAGTAGTAGAAGCTGCTGCGGCGATTATTAGAGAAGATATTCGTTTATGACATAGACATTCTTGAAGATTTGACAGTGGTCAATGAGAACGAGGAAAGTTAGAATGAGGATGAGTCTGAAGTCGCTAGACTACCGGAAGAAGAAAATGACGAAGAAGAAGATGAAGATTAATAATAATAAAATGTGTATAAATAAAAAAACATTAGAAGCAAATATACTTTTTTTTCCTACTACAAATCCGATTATCCTTAATTAGAATAAGATTAAATTATACGATAGATAAGATTGATAATAAGCTTTAAATATATTTATGATGATTTACTGTATTATGTCATTATATGTATGGAAAAGGTAAGTAATATTAAATGACAACTTGATTTATAAGAAATGTTTATAAATATAAAATATTAAATAGTTAGTTAAGTAAAATTTTTGATGAATAATTAAGTAAAATAACCTCATAATCGATTGAGATTCACGGTTGACCGTGCACTAAGGTGCGTATGACTGAGCGCTCCATCTTCAGCGCCCTCTATCTCAAGAATGGTTCATGGTACGAAAAAAGGTCTGAGACAAAATTTGTAGAGAATTTAGTTCTCTACAAGTTTTATAATAAACATAAATACGATTGGAGGCAGAAAAAACGAGATATTCCCGAGAAACTGATTTTCGCGACTTTTGACCTTTAATATCTAAGCGCCCTTACACGTGATCAATTGTGACTTTTGGGACATTGTTTATAATATCAAAATAAAGGTTTGTGCAAAAATTCAGCTTGTTCCGTTAGATTGCGAGATGAAATCCTAAGATGACTGGACTAAAAGCGATTGAAACAGAGGAGTTTCTTTCTGTGCTCTCGCCGAGCACGTTTTGAGTCAGGGATACCTAATCAACTATTACGAAAGAGTTTTTTTCGAAATTGTTCACATAAATAAGGAACCACTTTCTATGCATAAAAGAGGGGACCTAGAAAACTTGAGTAAAATATACAATTACTTGCTACAATTGAAGAATAATGATGGTTGGTCTCTCACGGCTAAATCTTTTCGGTCAGCTACAAATTAGTCACTTTCTTTGTGGTTTTTTTTCATTTGTCCAACCAGGTGAGGTATATATGAATCTGTTGATTGTTTAGTTACATAGAGTTTTCTAAATTACAGCAGATGTGATCGCCGCTCTCTTTCTAGTTGGAGATGTCTTATTTGAAAATCATTTCTATGTAGAACGTGCTAACGTTAAGTCTTCAAGGCTTACTATAGATCTGTAAGTATTTGTTAATTTTTTATTGTTTATCTGTAAGTAGAGTTGTTAATCTTTTATATTTCAAGCAAATTTCAAGCAATATGTATTTTCGGAAGCGTACGAATTCTGAATGTGCTCTAGATGAGGAATGATATTTGACAGTGGTTTAGTGGTTTCTTTCTTTCCTCATCTCAACAGCCAAGGACAGATTTGTTTGTTAGTGACAACTATTTATTGTAAACAATTATATAAATTTCAAATATTAGGCAATGGTAATTTATTATCAAGATCTATTTTATTTGTATTTAATAATGAAAAAAAAATATCAAGAGATAAAAGCATGATAAAGGCATGCGGTTGCAAAATATGATACTATTATATATCTTGATAACTAAGAGGAGCCAAATATTGTTTAATGGTTATTGTTGTAGATGTCTCGTTTTAAAGTAAAAACTATGTTGAACCTATGAAGGATAAGTCTTGGAGGAAAATCTTGATCTGTAAGTATTTGTTAATTTTTTATTGTTTATCTGTAAAAGTTGTTAATATTTTATATTTGAAGAAAATTTCAACCAGTTTGTATTTTTTGCAGCGTGCAAATTCTGAATGCGTCCTAAATGATGCATTATTTTTGTTTTCGTCTTTTTTCTTATTGTGGTGAAATATATAGTTTTAAGGATAAAAAGAGTGTGGCTAGTCTACAGACCGCAACCCTGAAATATACCACTCCTTTTAAACATACACTACAAGTATATGAACCAAATATTTACACAGTTAGCTTACTGTGAATATATGAAAATACAGTTTTTCTCAAATTTCATAAGGACGTTCATTTTTTTGGACATAATAGGGCGGAGAAGACGCTAGAAAATAATAAATGATATGTGAAAAAAGCCGGACAATAAATTACACCAACAAATTTACCATAAATTTAAACTAGGTTAAAAAAAGGTTTTTGTTTAGTTTATTTTCAAAATACAAAATCCAACAACTGAAATTGAGTGGAAACATCAGCTCAATCAAAATGATAACTATAATATCAATTTAACTTCACCAGTTTTAATCAGTTCGCTGGACTGTAAAAATCAGAAAATTCATGTGTCGCCCTAAAAGACAATTTCAGCTTTGTCTCCCGTGCTCTGGTGCTGTCAAAATGTCATTCAAAGAGTTCCCCAAATTTTGTCTGATCCGAGAAATGAAGGACCATGCATCACTGATTAGATTTAATATAGAATGTCAACGATATCGGATTTGTGGAGGTTTCGAAGGGATTTTGCAAACATCGTGAGAAAATTTTTGACACTGGTTTGGCGGTTTCTTTCTTTTCTCATCTAAGAACACCCAAGGAGAGTTTTGTTTGTTTATCACAATTATTTATTG
Source organism: Diaprepes abbreviatus (assembly GCA_034092305.1). Classification (NCBI taxonomy): domain Eukaryota; kingdom Metazoa; phylum Arthropoda; class Insecta; order Coleoptera; family Curculionidae; genus Diaprepes; species Diaprepes abbreviatus. The sequence goes on along the minus strand of JASJET010000282.1, from coordinate 956,575 downwards.
CAAACAATTATATGAATCCAAAATATTAGGTAGATAAAACAATTTAAATTCAATATATTCAGGAAAAGCCCAAATAATTGAGTTGATTATACAAGAAGTATTTTGTAGTAAACCTGTAGTAAATTATCTTTTTAATTTTAGTACCTAGAATAGGAAAACAAAAATTGTATTAAGATTAAAGAGTAACTATTCATAGTACATCGAACATTAGAAGAAGCTACATCGTAGCAAAACGTGTTATGTATTTCCAAAAACAACAAAATATAGCGAAAATTATACAATGAACTTGTGTTTTTGTTTTATATTATAGACAATGGATTTCCATCAAGAAAAAACCTTCATAACTCATTTTTTAACTTATATCTTCAATATGCTGAATTAGAGTAATTCAAGCTACTTAATATATCTAAAATATAAATGTTAGATAATAAATAATTAGTTGCATAAGTTTAAAATTAATTTCATTTATATAATTTTCTATCATCACTTTGTTTAATAAAATTTAATAAGTAATATATGCAATACAAAGAAATCTCCGAAAAACTTATTTAGGAACGAGACATTTTTATGCCCAGTGCCTTTTAATTCTTAACTTCAAAACTTACCTAGTTAAATGGAATGCAACTTTGTGGTTTTATATATGTTATTTTATATGTAAACTCATCTTTGTTTCTTTATTCTATCGATTGAATTTTTTTCATATTTTATCAGTTTTCAGACTGATTTATTTCTATTATTTAATCTCCAAATTTACGAGCTTTGTGTCACCCGAACGCATGCATCTCCGTGTCTCACTATTACAGACATGTCGAATCGATTCATTCCTTTATCTTAAACATCATGCCGCCAACACAAAAGTTTTTTCTCGTATTTGGTATGGGAATGAAAACGAGATAAGTGAATGGGGAATAAATATAAAAGTGTTGCGGAAAATCTGTGATTGAAAAGTTTTTGTTTTTGTGACGGGTCAATAGGAATCTACCCTTGTTTATGTGCAATGCAGACAGAGATAAGTCAAGTTATTGATGCAATAAGAAAACTTGATTCGAGAAAACATTTTCAAACATAAAGTTGTCACTGGTTTGTGCTGCTATGTATACTCTACAAATGTACAAACTCCTGGTGATTTTTGCAAATCAACCGACTTGGAACTAAAAAGAATATCTTAAATAAAACATTTATGTAATTATTGTTTTACTCATACGAAATTTAACTTGAATGTTGTTCAAAACTTCTTTAGTTACTCCATTACAATGAATAAAGATATTACTGATATTTTCACCTACCATTTAACCAAATTTATTATAGTGTTAGTTCTACATGTTAGTTTTGCTTTAGATGTTTCAAAAATATCTCCAGGTCAATACAATTCTAAGCTAGTGCTAAATTAAATATCATACTTTTAAAGAAACAACATTTCTACTTCAATGTTTGTTTGTCACAATCTGCGAAAAACAGAGTACTTATTATTTAGCAGAATATGACGCGCTCTAAGATAATCCTTATGCAATCTTATTCTGATTGAAGACAGACTTACATTTATCCCAATCTTTTAACGGGCTATGTAAGCCGAGAATGTGCAGTTTCTTCTGGCAGTGATCGCCTACCGGTAGCTTTTTGTCAACCTCCACCATGTAGTGTATCGGTACTACCTGACTCCTGGGTGACATTTGCGGCCCGACTAATCACACTTTTTAATACATTGTACAATTCAACCACATGTTCTTGCGTATGATTTCCATATTGCAAAAGAGCTATTGTAGCAGCAAGTTCATTAGACACAGTAATTACGAACTTTTTATCAGAAACAATTACCTGCTTAAAGTGGTCATATTTTCCAACTGATTTTGAAGAGCGGAGTTTTTTCCGGAGATCTGGAAGATTGCCAAAGTCTATCCTATTCTAAAAATGGGTGATCCATCTCTAGTTGAAAACTATCGCGGCATTACAATCTTATGTAATTTTTCCAAGGACTTCGAGGTTATATTGCCGAAATATTGATTTTCTAAAATTCAAGCCTGGTCAGTCACAGCTTCTTTTCTAAAAAATCATGTATGACAAATCTTTGCTCTTTTTCGTCTTACCTTTGCGACGCCCTTAACAGCAGGAGTTAAGTCGATGTTATTTACACTGATTTCCGTAAAGCCTTTGACCAAATCGACCATCACATACTCTTAAAGAAAGCTTCTGTCCTATTCGGCTTCTCTTATGACCTTGTTCTCCTTTTGAAATCCTACTTATTTCATCGTAGTTAGTTTGTGCAAATAAAAGAATATAAATCTGCTAGATTTACTCCAACGTCAGGTGTCCTTCAGGGTTGGAACTTGGGGCCACTTCTCTTAAACATATTTACAAACGATTTTGTTTCCCAGTTGGACTGCCACAGACTGGCTTATGCTGATGATTTAAAAATATTTTAACGCATCGTTTCTGTTGCAGACTGTTTGTCCCTTCAGACCAGTATTATTATGCTCAGTCAATGGTGTGTGATTAATAAGCTGGATCTTAACATCTCTAAATGTAATGTTGTTTCTTACTCTCAGACAAAAAAATTTTACCATATAAATAGTTCTCTCGTTAATAAATACTTTACTGTGACGGACCTGAGGGTCGTCTTCGATGCGAGTTTTTCCTTTATTCCCCACATTTATCAAATGGTGGCTTGTGAATCTCAAACGTTGGGTTTATTCTGCGAAACCGCAAACCTTTTTCTAGCACAGTCACTTTCAAATTGCTGTATTATATTTACGTAAGATCGAGGCTGGATTATGGATCAGTTGTGTGGTCCCCATATACAATTGTCATGGCCTTGTCATAGACGCCGTCCAAAGGAAATTTCTAAAATATTTAATGTTTAGAGAGGACAGTATTTATCCTCTTCTTCTTCATCCAGCCCTTTGCGTCCACTACTGGACATAGGCTTCCATCATTCTTGTCCATTGTGCTCTATCTTGAGCGATTTGCATCCAATTTGTTGCAATTCTCTTGAGATCGTCAGTCCAACGAGTAGGGGGTCTTTCTCTACTTCTTTTGTCTAATCTTGGTTTCCACTCGAGTAATCTCTTCGTCCACCTTCCATCATTAATTCGGGCGACATGTCCGGTCCAGATCCATTTGAGTGTGGCAATTCGGAAAATTATGTCGGTAACTCCTGTGTTTCGTCTCAGGTCTTCATTTCTAAGTCGGTCATGCAGCATTATTTATTCTCAGTGGGGTTTAAATCATGACCACATTCTCCCAAGATTTCAGGAACCGCCATTGGCTGCACGTTGTAACTCCCAATCCGTATCATTTCTCTATAAGCTTCTGAACGCGAGGATTGATTGTCCATTTCTGTTAGACCAACTGTCATTTCGCGTTCCTCGTGTTGGTGCCAAGCATCCACCAGCTGTCTTCCCTGCCCTTGCTAGGTTAAACATTTTATTCCAATGTGCTATCTACAAAATGTGCAAAAATTTTAATCGTATTTCTGCCCTATGCGACATGCATTTTGATGGTCTACCTACTATTCTGAGACACTTGCGCGAGGTGTCTGCGTATCCTTTGTAGCTTGTTACTTGGCTATGTATATGTATATGGATAGTTTATGAAAGTATTGTATGCTTACAGCTTCTAAATTCGATATTCAAATGGATGGTGAATTGATTTTGAATGAGTCCTTAGCTCTTTTATATATATTTGAATTTCCTTTAAGGGGGTCGTTGGCCCCTTAAAAATATATAGCTATTTATTTATTATTTATTTAAAAGTTTAAAATCAGCAATTACTTTTCTTTTAAACATGATACTTGTAAAAAATTTAAATATAATGGGATTTGTTCATTTTGTCGTGTTTATTAATAAAAGATCAGTATTTCTTTGTTAAAAAAAAATAAAATTGCCTCTAAAGGAATTTGTAATATTTACTTCAAAAGACGCACAGAGTACTTAACTTGCCAATAATGAAAATAAAATAACTTTCCAAATCCTACTAATTAATTTCAGTATACGTAAAAATGTATTACAAATTTACTGCAGATCTTCAACAATTTGCAATCAAGCTACAGCCTGCTTGAAATGGAGCGAAATAACTTCAAAACTAGTGACAAAACCACAAAACAGACCTCGGTGTGTCTCGAACAATCAAAAACTTTGTTCGCTAACCAGATGAGTAAGATAGCAGACTTTGTGTTTAATTCCAAGCTTTGCAGATACATCTGTAAACATATTAAGGTCTATTTACAATAAAATGTATCATTTTTCTCTTAACTTAAAACTGAAAAACAATAATTCCAATATGTACATCTAGTAGTATCCTAGAGGTATCCTGCCAATACTCTCACTGCTAAATGAACAAACAGGTTATAACAAAAAAATAAATTTAAAATGTAACATTTTTTTGTAGAGAAAAGAATTTTCTCTGAAATATAATGTAAGCCAAATAAAATAGTACAGTTTTTTCTAAAAATAAATCAACTTCAAATAGACCAAATATAATGAAACATTAAACTTTTTACATTTTTTGTAAATTATTTATAAACACAGCCTCTATTAATAATAAAAAGGTGTTTAAGTAGATTGAACACTAAACAATACTGGATGAACTTAGTGAAGCAAAAATTGACCCTTGATACTTCAAATTGATCAGAAATAGATATCCAGGAACATGCCAAAGCTGCCATCGCCGGAGGTAATTTTCAGTCAAAAATAGGGATTAGCAGACAAGGGAAAAACTAGGTCACTAAGTCCAGTAGCATTTCAATTTAGTACTAAAGACCTTCTTCTTCATGTACCTTCTCCATTTCGGAGGTTGGCTATCATCATTGCTATTCTGACCTTGGAAGCTGCAGCCTTGAATAGATCAGATGACTTGACGTTGAACCATTCTCGCAAATTCCTAAGCCAGGATATTCTTCTTCTTCCAACAGATCTTTTTCCCACAATCTTTCCCTGGATTATGAGTTACAGAATCTTATATCTTGGACCTCTCATGATGTGGCCGAGATATTGCAATTTTCTCTTTTTTACTTCATATAGGATCTCTACGTCCTTCTCAGAACCTCCAAGTTGGTCACATGTTCTGTCCATGATATTCGCAGCATCCTACGGTAGGTCCACATCACGAAGACTTCTAGTTTCTGTCTTCTAGTCATATCTCTCGACTCTTTCCAACCTTTCGCCTTCGACATACGGATGTTCATTGGGTACTTCAGTTTTGGTGACAATCATGTATTTGGTCTTCTTAACATTAAGTGTCAGACCATATTCTCGACTAGTTGTGGTGACATAATTCAACATATTCTGAAGGTCTTGCATGTTTTCGGCGAGAAGTACTGTGTCGTCTGCGTAGCGCAAATTGTTCAGTGGAATGCCGTTAACTCGTATTCCACCGGTGTTTGGCGAAGATTTCCTCTGAGTAGAGGTTAAAAAGGAGTGGCGGGAGAACACATCCTTGTCTCACCCCTAAAGACTAAAGTCAGATTAAAAATGCAATTCCTTCTAATGGGGTAATAGAACAGACAAGACAGATGAAAGAGAACTTTAAAGATTTGGCAAAGCAAACAAAAGGTGAGAATAACGAAAAACAATACAAAGAAAAATGGAAAGATTATAGAAAATATTTGAAACAGTAAAATCTTTAATCAGAACCTAATAGAAAATGTAGAAAACAAAAGAAAAAAAATATATTGCAAATAATAAATACTGATCTAGGGAAGAAAAAGGAAATCAAGTCTATTTGACAATAAACAAGAAATAAGGCACAAAAGCTGATAATTTTCAGCTACAATGCCAAATAAGAAACGAAAACAGTATTTTGGAATAACTTTATCTACTAGTACAACAACCTCAATAATGTTACTAAAAATTTTCCTTGAGGAAGTGATAGAATTAAAAACATTCAAATATTTCAACAAAAGTTATTAAAAATATCCACAATCAATGACTAAAATGTGGTCAGACTTGCATTGTCTTTACGACCTTTCGATTAGGTTGTATCTCTAATCGTTATCAAGTATAAACTGAATGTTTTGTCTTAAGACTACGAGCTTATATAGGGACTGTGTCCATTGAAGCGCAACGTTTCGCTTCACTATACACACCTCAACGATTTGATGTTACAAAGTAGTGGTTGCCAAATATTAGGTATCTCAACACTCGGTTTCCTGAAGATTCCATTATTGTTTTTAATGTAAATTTCCTTTTTTTCATAGTGTGTTCCATATATGTTGCCGCAGCCTCAGACCATTTTATATGGTGTTGTTTATCCTAGGAGTGTTCTGCAATACCTGATCTCGACGTTTTCCCTTTTTGTGTATGAGTTTTATGTTCCTTAATTCTAACTTCTAGCGGTCGCTTGGTTTCTCCAATATGCATTTCACCACACTCACATGGAACTTTGTAAACACATTCTTTCTTATTGGTAGTTTTAGGTTTTGTTTTTGTTAAGTGAGGTCTAAGGGTATTTCCTGATTTAAAGGCTGTTTTTATATTATAACTACTGGCAATTCATCTTATTTTCTCCGAAGTTCCCTTAATGTAAGGAATTGTGAAGAAGTGTTTCTTGCTGTCCAGTGTTCATTGTTCTAAAATTATTTATAATATCGTGAATTAGTTTTAAAGGATAACCATTTTGTTGTAAATCGGATTTAATATTTGCTACCTCTTTTTCCAATGATTCGGCATTATTGCATATAGATATAGCGCGATTATAGAGGTTGCGTATAATTCCTCGTATTGTTACAACAGAATGATTAGAACTATGATCAAGATATTGTCCAGTATGTGTTGGCTTTCTATATACTGAAGTTTTAATAGTTTCGTTTGAACGGTTCACCATGACATCTAGGAAGGGCAATTGATCATTTACCTCTTTTTCCATGGTAAACTTAATTGTAGGCCAAATGGTATTCAGATGTTTCAGGAAATCATTAAATTCTTAATCATTGCCTTTCCACAGGATGAAAGTATCATCAACATATCTCAACCAGACTTTCGGTTTTACTGTTGCCGTTTCTATGGCATGAGTTTCGAACCATTCCATATATATATATATATATATATATATATATATATATATATATACATATATTGGCGACGACTGAAGAGAGTGAAGAACCCATCGGAAGCCAGTCATTGTAATGTTAATAAACGAAACTTTTACAACTGAGATTTTTCCACCGGCCAAGTAACTGTAATACTTGTTCACAAATAAGGTCTTGGAACAAAAATACAGCGTTACAGGCTGGTGTCTCTTCTTACTGTCTTCTCAAAATCTTTGAACTAGCATTGTGAAATAAACTAATGAACTATTTAAATGAATTTGACATAACAGACAACGAACAATACGGTTTTAAGCCTGAAAGATCCTTCGTGGACAGCTGCACTTGGACTAATAGAATTTGTCTACCGGGAATTTCAACTGGAACGTTGATAATTATCCTTATCTTCGATTTGTCGAGGGATTTTGATGTAGTGAACTTTTTACTTTTTGAAGATAAATTGTATTGCGTGGTATAAGAGGACAAAATACTCTCACTTTTAAAATAATTTTTATTGGAGAGCAAAGTACCGGTAAAGATAAATAATTGCACTTCCTGGTACTATAATGATAGTATTATTGGAGCAGTATAGGGATTAATATTAGCACCTTTATTATTTTTATGATTTATTAATAATATTGATCTTCTTGGGGTTGCAATAAAGTTTGTAGACTATACTTCTGCTGCAGTCCCCGGCATAGATGGAGATAAAGCAATTTTCAGAGTCATTAAACCTATGAAAATATGAAAAAATAATGCTACTGATTACTGCTTAAACAAATTTTTTAACATTACTTGGAACCTAAGTTTTTCTCCAAGAAAATGACAGATGATGAGACTTGGTTACATTATTTGCACTCACACCTTACATTGAAGGGAGAGTAAAAATAAAATGTCCTAAAAATTTTTGCGTTATTCAGAGAAAAATTTTATAGCGCCCCTCGTAATTTGTTAATTATTTTTTATACCCGATTGCTGTAAGCGTATTTCTTTCAGTTTCAAGGTAAACAGTTTTCTTACTAATTATACGGTGGTTTTTTAAAAACTGGTTGTAGCTTGATTTAACATAAACAGAATTTTTTACAACATTTTAATTACTCTTTAGAAATAACAACCGAAAAACAGAAATAATATTAAACCCGCATAATTTTTTGTAGAAAACCCTTTAATATTTAATAAACCAGTTTTTGCTGATTTCAGAAAAAATGGTTTGTTTATTTTAGTTTTAACAATAATACAGAAATATGATGATTTTTTCCAATACATGAGTTTTAAATTCCTCAAAAGATGTTCATAACTATAGCAAGTCAAAATGAAACTCATACACTAATTAGTATCCCCAAGGAGGTTCCCAGTGGTGGCGGTAATATCCCCTAGTTGGCACTGAAACAGTGTTGCCAACCTTTAAATTTGAGAATACCGTACAGAAGTCATAAAAATTACTCTATCAGCTTATTTTTCGTGCAAAGTGAATATGAATTCAAACACAAGAAAAAGATTCAATACGGCAGGATATATGTAAAATTTTGAGACTTGTAATTGATTGATTAAAAAAGAACATGATGCGTACGCATGATCTTTTGAAATAAATACGGTCATTGGCCTTAACTTTAATTTTTCTTCTGAAACAAATGAAGAAACTGTAGATTTTTCCATCTTAATCTATGTGATCCATCCTTTGGGATTTTGGGGAGGAAAATCGTTTAAATTATTCCGATAATTGAGTTTAGTTATTTAGTAACCTTATCTTTTACTTCTTTTGGTGTTTATTGAATTATTTTTACCAAAATAAACTTAGAGATAGGGATTTTAGCAATTGTTCACTTTTCAATGAAGGAATTCTTATAACTTCACATAAAAATTAGAGTGAAGGGCCATTAATTGCAATTTACTAAACCAATCTTTTATAGATTTTTGATTCATTAAAGTTGGAGCTCAAAATTCATTGTTAGGATAGTTTTATTTAACCCATGTGCTCACTTACATGTATTTTTTTGTACTTGCACATCTATATAAGTGAAGCTGAAAGTTAATTCCTAACGACATTGCGTAAGGTGTTTGCATTCAACCTAGCTATAGATGCAGTGGTGTTCTGAATAACCCACTCATATTCTCGTGTATATGGGTTAGCTTGACATATTAGCTCGCTGGCATAGCTAATAACTTTGATTTAAACTCTGTTATCTTGTTATTTATTTATTATAAATTTTATATAAAAAAATATTTCAATATAAATAATAATTCTTAACTCTGACTAAAAACTTGTAGGAATTTAAACGTTCTGGATTTAAAAAATAAAATTTCGAGATATTTTCGCAATATCAGAATAGATGGCATTACTAATTACAAAAAAAAAATTATGTGAAATTTTTTTTAAATTTTCTCATAAAGGAAACTGACCGAGTATATAGATTTGTTTTTTTATTAATAAAATTCTCAAATTTTGAAATTACCGTACTCTTACGGTTACAATTTATTAATAATATATACTTTGAAATTTTTTATTTTATTGTTGTAGTATAAGTTCTTTAAAATAAAATTTAACATTATAATTCGTTTTAGTTTTATTCTTTAGAACTTTGTAAGTTATAACAACTATGAGGCTATATATTCTTTCTAACTAGCTAGCGTGTTAAAATAATAATAGGGGACCTTATAATGACTTGTTTAAATAGCGAGTAGAGTACTTTTTCTGTTTTATCCTACATTCCCACTTACTTTTAAGAATCAGATTCCAAAATATCTCTGATATTGATTTTTATTGTTCGAATTACAACAAGATTGAAAAATGTATTCACACTTGATGCGACAACAGTACAATATTTGAAAAATCAAAAATGCACTTATAACGATCAATGTATGCATCTTACTTAGTGTAAATATACCTTAACCTAACGTACACAAAACATAACTCTGCATAGCGTCATTTAAATGCTGGTAGGATGCTTTTCTTCTTAGAATAATAACAACAACTTGTATTGTTGTACATGAGTTCACTTGCAGGGACAGCCCGTGAATTTTGATCTTTTTTGCTTTTGTTTCGCTCCTGCTGTCTGACTTTTTATGCAGAAATTTCAGCAGGTAAACAGAATGGAAAGTAGTAAGATTTCGCTGAATTTCGGAGTGCGTATGTAATATTATTCTTTTTTATTTAATATACTGATATGCATGCATGCCTCTCTAGAAGAATAACATCGATATATATATATATATATATATATATATATATATATATATATATATATATATATATATATATATATATAAGTTAACATCATTAATTTAAAATAATATTGAAGCAATAGTGTTAACAAAGATGTATTTGATTATTCTGCCTATTGGTATATACAGAATATTCCGCTAAGGTTATAGACCATCTGTATCATGGTTAATATTTGTAACTGAGCTTTCGGAAAAAAATCATGCTTGACTAATGTGGCATGATGGTCTGATGATGAAGACGGAAGGTGGTTACAAGACCTCCGTTCTGGCGGACGTAGTCCTACCAAGTTTGGGCTCGTTAAATACATATCGATGACTACTTGAGTTCTAGTTATACCCAGGGCTATAGAAATTATGCAATGGTAAACAGAGATCCATTGAGTTTGAGCTAATTTGATTAATTCTCCCATCCAAGTCAAGGTCAAGATATAATTGCGTTATGCACAAAACAAATTAAAAGATAATAATTAAGATTAAAGTTGATTCCAAAACAACTACTTATATTCTGTGGTGACAGAGACAATTTTTCATTCTTGAGGAATTAAAACTTTATAGATTCTCAGTCATAAATTAATAATTAATCATTATATTCAAGAGTAATATTCTGACTATTCATTCATTAATCTTTTCGGTTTTATTTTTTACCCTACATCAACCCTTTATATTCGCAGATCAAATAAGTAAATTTCATAATTTTAGCGTGAACACATCTTTAGTGTTTTCTTAAAGATATTTTTCTAAATTTTCATGAAAATGGATGATGTTCTCAATGACAGCGATTCTGAGGTTGATTTAAGCGCAGATATCAATTATTTTTTAGATGATTTAGTGGAAATTGGAGAATTGGAAAAAGAAAAATGTGAAATCTTCGGGTGACAATGGTATTGACAGTTATGAAGAAATAGAAGACAATTTTATACTCAATTTAAAAATGTTAATAGAGATGTCAGATGCTCTCATAGTATCATTTAATGAATCACATGACGCTAATATTAGTGAAATAGAACATTAAACTTCCGTTCTTAAAGGTTTGATGCTGATAAGAGTAGAAAAGAAATTGTAGACAATTCTGTAATCAATGAACAGAGGCGATGTTAGAAGCGATTCTGGGGTTGATTTAAGCGCAGATATCAACTATTTTTTAGATGATTTAGTTGAAATTGGAAAAAGAAAAATGTGAATTCTTCGGATGACAATGGCTTTGACAGTGATGAAGAAATAGAGGGCAATTTTGTACACAATTTGAAAATTTTAATAGAAATGTTAGATGCGTTCATAGCATCATTTAATGAATCAGATGACGCTAATGTTGGTGAAATAGAAAATTAAACTTCCGTTCTTAAAGGTTTGATGCTGATAAGAGTAGACAAGAAATTGTAGACAATTCTGTAATCAATGAACAGAGGCGATGTTAGAAGCGATTCTGGGGTTGATTTAAGCGCAGATATCAACTATTTTTTAGATGATTTAGTTGAAATTGGAAAAAGAAAAATGTGAATTCTTCGGATGACAATGGCTTTGACACTGATGAAGAAATAGAAGGCAATTTTGTACATAATTTGAAAATTTTAATAGAGATGTTAGATGCGTTCATAGCATCATTTAATGAATCAGATGACGCTAATGTTGGTGAAATAGAAAATTAAACTTCCGTTCTTAAAGGTTTGATGCTGATAAGAGTAGAGAAGAAATTGTAGACAATTCTGTAACAAATGAACAGAGACGATGTTAGAAGCGATTCTGGGGTTGATTTAAGCACAGATATCAACTATTTTTTAGATGAATTAGTTGAAATTGGAGAATTGGAAAATGAAAAATGTGAATTCTTCGAGTGACAATGGTATTGACAGTGATCAAGAAATAAAAGACAATTTTGTACACAATTTGGGAATATTAATAGACATGTCAGATGCCCACATAGCATCATTTAATGAATCAGATGAGACTAATGTTGGTAAAATAGAGAATGAAAGGTCCCGTCCTTAAAGGCTTGATGCTGATAATAGTGGAGAAGAAATTGTAGGCAATTCTGTAAGCGATTAACAGACGCGATGTTAGAAGCCCTAATAGCATCATATGAATACGAAGACATCAACAGTGATAATGAAGACCTTAACGAAGGTTACGAGGCTAATGAATCGAATAATAATCTAGAGGAAGAAATGCCCACCAGTTCGGCAAGCTCCACCAAAAAAAAAAACTAAATTCGTAAGTAACATTTAATTGTGTACTAATGTAAGTTAAGTAAATATTGGTTTAGGTTTAGATTATATAGGTAGTTTTTGGTTTTAATCCCTAAAACTCAAGAAGATCTAACAAAAGCTAAGTTAGAATTACATATGGATTACTTAATAACACTTGAAGAAGTGATTGATCCAACGAAAAACACACAGGTTGTGAAAATAAGAGAATATCAATCTGCTGCTTTTAATAGTTCTTTAACCAAGAAAACTGATAGGCTTAGTTTAGCAGAACTTGGATAGATTGGGGTTAGTGAAGACTGTCTTCTTAGAAGTTGGAGCAATAGCTGAAAAGATGGATTCCTCCACATATCAGAGCATCTAGAAGGAGAGCTGACACTGAATCCGCTTTTCATGCTTACAAGAAAAGTAAACAATTTTAAATTTTGTTTCATATTTGATTATTTTATTTATAAATAATATTATTTTATTTGTTTAGTTATACCTAAGAACGTTCTCATCATATTCTATTATTATATTTCACTAAATAATATATACATATATATTGAGTTTTATTGTAATTATAGACTCAACAAATTTGGGAATCTCAATATAATTTGCACTTTTCATTATATATCTTGACTAGATGGTGTATTCTTGACTCTCTCAATTTGTTAAAACTCTGGTGGGCCCTTCTATATATATATATATATATATATATATATATATATATATATATATATATATATATATATATATATATATATATATATATATCAACGAATTATATGCCTAGCCCGATTTCATCATAATCTGAAGAGCAAAGAATCCAACCAGCTTTTCGTTATGAGCTTTTTCAGACTTGACTGACAATCCGGTGTTATTTTAACAGTTTTGTTGAGCGCACAAAAAGCCATAATAACTTCTTTTGTTCGGACTAAGTGGTCGGTTTTTGACGGGCGGATGTTCTATTATGATTTAATTTTCGCTTTTGAAAATCTTCATATATTGAAAGATAATCCCTGGAAGACGTCGGAAAAGTTGCCGACTATAAAGACTTAAACTGTGCAAATGTTGGGTGTTAATTAAAAAATGGGATTATAGCAAATTTTGTTAGGAGATCTGTTTATGTTTTGTTAATCTACTTAAAATGAAAAGTAAAATAGAGATCAAAAGGCAATTTCAAATTTCATGTTTTTAATCTAGGAGAGTAAGAGGAGTATGCATGTATAAAAGTTACAGACTACTACACAAAACACTGGTCCTTCCAGCACACTCTGGATGATTATGGAAAAAGAGCAAATCAGACACTGAAACCTGAACAATTTTTGATCTCAATATTCATTGCTTTTGTTAATAACCAACAGTCTACCATTGGAAACATTGGTCCTTCAAGCCACTGGCTATATGCACCGTCTTGACCATTATGGGGAAAAACAAAAAAGGGAATGTAACATAAGCAATCAATCAACGAATATGTTCATATATTTTGTTCTTAAAATTCAGCATTTTTGTTAAAAAAATAAGGCTTTTTTTTTGAAAAGTTGTAAATTACACACACACATACACAGTCTACTAGTTGGAACACTGGTCCTTCGAGCCACTGATAGGCTGATACGCACACTTCGAACGGTTAAGATTGAAGGGCAAATTAGAGAATGTAATATTCATTGTTTTTGGTAAAGGAATGAACAATTTTTGTTGAAAAGTTGTAATCTACTTCAAGCCTACAGATCACTACACGAGATACTGGTCCTTCGAGCCACTGGCTATATGAACCATCTCGACGATTATGGGAGAAAACCAAAGAAGGGAATATAACTTGAACATTTAACCACCGAATTCGGTTATATTTTTTGATCATACTTTTCATTGTTTTTGTTAAAGGAATAATAAAGTGTTTTTTGTTGAAAAGTTGTAAGTTACTTGAAGCTTACAGTCCAGTACACCAAATATTAGTCCTTCAAGCTACTGACTCTCTTAAGTGATGAGTCGAGGATTTTGGGCGCTTAGGACACCATTTTACTTGTCGGTTGAAGTCTGAGTGATATATACACAGATAGAAACCCGCTTTTTTAAAAACGAAGCAACGATTCCAAAAAGCGTTTGAAGGAGATTCGTCACTTATACCCAGGTAGGTCCGTCTGTAATGGACACCCGAGAGTCGGTAACGTGTGTGACTAAGTTCCGCACGGCTAAACCGCCAGGCCTACCCCCACTGTCAACGGGAGAAGGGACTCGGAAAACACTGAGGCCGTCCGAACGACGCGGGGTTCACAACTTCGTGCGCCTACAAGTACCCGGACTGTGGGCTCCACTGCTGTTGCTGCGACAACCATCCGCAGCACGGGACAGAGCTCTTTAAGACCGAGAGAAACCGAGTGGTGGTCGAACTTTGGCTAGCTCAACTGTCGAGCACGAGAAGTCAAATTCTGGCACTCAACTTACTCTTAATTGCAACGTGTGCTGAGAGGCGTTCACCAGTCACAGTAAGCTAGTAAGGACATGGCAGCGGCGGTCGGTCTTACCATTGACCAGGTTCGCCATCGGAGGAGCAAGGTGGAATATGCGACCTACCTGAGGATTGCTCGGAGCAATCCGAGCCCCAAAGGCACGGAAGCTAAGGAAGCCGAGCGTAATCCAGCATGCAGTACCGTCCGTAGCTGAACTGACAAGGACTCACTTAGGCGTAGGTACGCCCTCCCGTCGAGGCCCAGAGGCTGACATGACGAGGAGTGTAATAGCCATACCTTCTATTTAGAACGGGTTGGCGGTCTCTAAGCCAGCGCTGCAGGATATAGGCCGGAGGTGACTGTCAATCAGTTAAGGTACAACTGTTGAGAGGATCTGCGGTTAGTTCTTGACTAAATTGGGTTAACAAGGTTTCAAAGGCATAGACGGAGTCAATTTCATTTGAAAACAAGGTATAGAAAGATTAGTACAACTTTAATCTCAACCTTTTTTTTATATGATAAAAACTTAAATCTTAACTCATTTCACTTAAAAGCATTTTCAAATTATTCATTTCACCACCGAATACGGTTATATTTTTTGATTATACTTCTCATTGTTTTTGTTAAAAGAATAAAGTGTTTTTTGTTGAAAAATTGTAAGTTACTTCAAGCCTACAGTCCACTATACGAGACACTGGTCCTTCGAGCCACTGATTCTACCATTATAGAAGAAAGCAAAGCAGGGAATATAATATGAACATTCAATAATTTTTTGATCGTAATATCCATTGTTTTTGGTAAAAGAATAAAGAATCTTTTGCTGGTTCCTTGCTGAGTAACCGGACGAACCGCATTTGAAAATGCCAAATGAAATTTTGACAAAACGTAGTGAAAACGATTTTTTGAACGAACGGATTGAAGCCAGGAGTAAGCAAACCATTTATTTCACCATCCGTGAAAACTTACGATATAACATATATATATATATATATATATATATATATATATATATATATATATATATATATATATATATATATATATGTAAAATTTTCGTTGTATGCCTCTGATAATTTTGATGTTGTCTCCAGCTATAATTGTTTTATTATGTTTTTCCTACTGATTCTAAACATATGTAAGTTTTTAAAATGTTCATATGAAGGTAGAAGTTGAACGAAACTCAAAATAAATATGCGTAACTTGTTGAGGACTTCCGCAGCGTCACGTTAACAAACTTTAATGACCAAGGGCTCAAAAGAATCGGTTAGAAATCACTATTTTTGATAACCACTAACTCCTTTGGAAACCATGAAATGACGACATAATATGGAAGCTAGAAATAAAGGAAAAATAATTGTGAACAGAATGGCGGTAAAAAAAAATGAAATCGATTCCATCAAATAAAGTCTTAAGGTACTCCACTATAACGTCCAGTTGAAATTAGTGAATCCGACATATTTGTGAAATTGAAAATGGAAGATCTAATATGGCACCTGTGAGGGTTAAAAATTGCTCAAATTCATAGGAAATTCATACAGACCGAATAAAATTTGTATCCCTGAACATAACTAACTACAGGGACATACACCGTATTGGAATCGCCCTTTTTATATTCCTAAAATCTAACCCGAAATTCATTTTCAGCAACTTTGAAGTAGTATTATTTTGTTTTTACCATTTTCTAATGGCAACTCAATCGAAAAATTTGGAAAATTATTTCTCCAAGTACCAATGTTGCTTAAAAAAATATTCCACCATTTTAAATCTCATACGCAATTCTATTTTCGAAATAAAGGCGGAATACTTATAAAAGATCTTACAATTCTACTTTAAATATATTTATTCAGAATAATAAATGAATATATTGGATTTTCTGCTTCATGCTTGCAAATTGGAAAGAAATTGGTAAATATGGCAATTGCAAGATTGAACTGAAAGTATTTTTGATTAAAATTATATTACATTTCAAAATATTGTTTTCCAATATATAATTTCTAATACAGAAAATTGATATACAAGACTTTGTTAATTTCATCGGTTGGTGAACCTCAAAAGATAACATACATCCGCTCATACCCTCATAATACTTGACACATTCCCACCATACACTACACCAACTAATTCTGCAGATCCATTGTCAGTCAAAGTACAAAAACATTTAAGCAGCAAAGCCTTCGAGTTTAACTCGAATTTGCCTGAATTCGGAATCCGGTGTTCGTACGCCCTCCGACAAAAGTCAGATTAGTTATTTTTATTGAATTTTTAAGTCGATGTGTCAATCAGTCAAGGTACAGCTGTTGACAGGATCTGCGGTTAGTTCTTGACTAAGTTTATGCATGGGTTAACAAGGTTTCGAAGGCATAGACGGAGTCGATTTCATTTGAAAACAAGGTATTGAAAGATTAGTATTTGCTCTCTTAAGGGAGTCAACGTTAATCTCAACCTTTTTTTTTTCTTTGATACAAAAATCTTAAGTCATTTCTCTTAAAAAGAATTTTCAAATTATTCACTTTTTCTAAAGATGTTGACATTTAATTAATTTTAATGGAGTTTATAGTCTCTCGTGTATTTTATTCCAAAAAATACCTCACATAAATTAAAAACTAAAGTGAATTTAATTATTTAAAGTGATTGAGTGATTCATGTTCGAGTTATAATTAAGGGGCTACGTCACCAGCGTTATTATTAGCTAGCTACAAATTATCAATGGTAATCTATTTGGGCAGCACTTGTTTTTCTCCTCATTCACAACAACAATCTCATGATTCTGGAAGGTTCTATTTAATTTTATTGGTCTTTACTGGTGCTACGCTTGTTCGAAGCTTATTGAGCGTCCTCCAGGTCCTCAGTCTAGATGGTGGTTCTTCACACAATGGGTGTTCTTGCGGGGGCTCGTTTTTGATATGACAATAAATACAGCAGGCTGACACATTCTAGGTTAAGGTTCTTAGAATCATAATACAAATTCCTTGGCTTCTAGAAAAAGCCCACATGTAATGAGACTTTAATTTCCCCACTATCCAAAACTACATACGATCACTCTATCTATATAAATTCTTTGCTCAGTACAGCATTATCCCAACGGTATAATCTGTGACACCTTTTACCCAGATTCGAACGTCAGATCTATCTACCCACTCCCATATGACTTGTTTTCAAGGCCTTAAAGTTAGCAAAATAGGGAGTAAGACAGCTTACTCCTTCATATAAAGGTACAGCGTTCAGAACTTTCTTACTAAACTCTACCCGATAAGAATTTGATATGAATTTGATATCCTAGATGATAATGTCAGATCAAAAATAAGCACAATTATATACAAAAAATATCTTACTTAGTCAACAAAATTTAAAAAACCTATTCATGGAAAAAATGAAACTGGTGAGACAAGAAGAAATAAATACAAATCAGAAACATACTTTGACAGGTTAGTTAACCTATTAGATATATAATTCTCAGATCTAGAAATGAAATTGTTAGAAAAAGGCCCAAAATATAACTCACCTTCTACTCTACTCCCTGTAAAGTAGAAAGTGATATCTGAAGTCAAACTCGCTCTACCAAATCAAGAAAACTCAAGTCTACCTAAAGAACATATTACAACCTTAATTCATAATCTTCACACCTAACATCAGAGAGAACAATTGTCAGATCAAGCCAAAAGAAAATAAAAGATAATAATTTGGCAGTTACAAGAGGCGACAAAGGCTACTCAATAGTTATTTTAAAGGAAGATCATTACACGAAAAAATTTTAAATTTTTTAAAGAAAGAAAAACCTACTGTATTGAAGAAAGAACCTACCGAAAAAATACAGAATGTGCTAAAAGATACCTTTACAACCAATGAAATTGTCTTAGATAAAGAAAAATACCATTTAATAAATAAAAACCCAACCCCACCTACCTAATATGGCCTAAATCCAAAATATGGGAAAAAATTTTTCTATTAGTATAGATACGTCGGCAATACCCCGGTATGTTTCAAGAGAAATAAAAAAGAACTCAAACCACTTAAATTCCATACATCCCAAAATCAAATTTCAGAAGAAAATAACTCAATAAACTTCTTAGATTTAAAAATTTTGAAAACCACCACGTTTTAAAAAAAAACTATAGATTCGGCTTTTACCTATATCAAGACCTTTTTGTTTTTATCTTTTAATGTTCATTTTGTAATACTCCTTTGAAGAAGCAACAGTGTTTGCGAAACATGTCGAGTGATTAAAATTAAAATTAAAAATTTGTGGAAAGTGTAAAATTGTTTTACTGTAATTACAACCTATAGTCACCACGTTTTAATTATACACAAAACCAATTTACACTGACAGTAAAATTCCGCATGACTTTCTTCACTCTAAAGTACATAAAACGACAGTATACCGAGCAATAATACATCGTGCGTTCTCTATATCACTTACCAAAAAAAATCTAGAGAAAGATCTCGACACAATTAGAAAAATAGCAAATAACAATGGTTATTCACTGCATGATTTCCAAACAACAAAAAACATTACTTTGAATTTAATTCATCTGCAGGCTCAAGAACAAAATATTAGACAATTCCGAATTCTTACGTTTTTTGTGGAAATTTCCAGGAAAATATCAAAAAATCTTTTGTGAAAACAAATATAACATAGCCTTCAAATCTTCTAACTGATTATCTAACCTAGTCTTTATGGAGCTGAATCGAACCGAGAGTAGAGCTCCACTAACGAGACCATAAGCTGATCGAATCGCGTATGGAGAGAGGGCCAGAGTTGTATTTGCAGGAAACAAACTGTTTGTATATATTCTTTCCTTTCCTTTGCTTGAAAAGATAACACTTATAGACAACTATTTAAATACAGCAGACAGATTTCTTTATTTCTTACGGAATTTTTGATTTCTAATCTTTAATATTAAAAACAGATAATAAATATGAAAAATCAGGAGTTTATAAGCTGAAATGTAACGGATACAATAACTGCTACATTGGACAGACAGGAAGAAATTTTGAAATTATATGTAATGAACATGAATCCTGTTATTGACTTAAGAACATATCAAAATACAAAACTTCTCAACAATCAACTGGAATTTGAAAATTACCGGTTATTAAAGGTATTGTAAATCAATAAAATTCGACAATTTTTCTTAAGTTTAGGACCTAAAAAAACTGATAGTACAGCGGATTATTGTAAAATTTTAGATAGTTATTACATCTGCTATTTTATATTTATATATAAGCAGTAACTTAGTTTGTTAATTATAGCGTCTTAAGATGTAGTTGTTACAATGAAATGACCGTAATACCAAAAAATTTAATATATGTGATAAATAACAACGTAAAATCGTGTTTATATTGCATATATGTAAATTAAATTAAGAACATCCACTATTTGATTTAATTCTGAATACGATTTTAGCTGCTTCGATGAGGCCGAGGTGTCGCAATCAAATGGAAAGCCAAGATTTATCTGACGAATTTTTTACTTCAACTTGGTTGAGTTCAACGCTGGTTGAATTTATGCGCCATCGGCGGGAATGTGTTCGTTCTAGCTCACAGAGAAGCCAAAGAAGAAGAAATCATTAAAAGATTAATTTGATCTTTCATCTCTGATAGATATATCAAAAATATACCATAATTTTTGCCAAAAAAATAAATTATTATAATTTTGCTATTTCACGTTTAACATTTCTTCTTTAGCCCGGATCTTCAAACGCTACCAGCAGGTTTAGAATGTTCGAGACCCCAACCAATCTCGCAGGTTAGTTTAGATTATCTGGCAACTCATAATAAAAATATTTTTTAGACATGAACCATGAATTTTCAGATTTAAATAGCTTACCAATTTTACACTTTGAACAGAAAAGGCAGAAATTAAACATATTAGAAAAAATTGAGATATATAAATATAAAAAAGACCAAAATGCAAAACTTCTCAACACTCAACTGGAATTTGGAAATTCCCTGTTATTAAGGGTACTGTAAACCAATAAAAGTAGATCATCTTTCTTACGTTTAGGACAAAAAATCCGACATAACATCAGGCCAGACGCGGATCCGAGGGGGAAGGGCGGTGGGGGGCGATCGCCCCCCCAAGAGCTTTGAGTTCAGAAAAATAGACCCGATTTTGCTTCTTACACTATAGTTTATTCAAGAAATAGAGATAGTAATAAATCGTTTTTTACCCTTTTTTTTTCTTCGCAAACCACCTGTGTTCTTTCGCCCGGTGTCTTTGGGGAAATCTAAATACACACATATATTTTTCATAGGAATGGGTTAGAAATTTTATAATCAAAAAATACCGGTCTATAATAATGGATTATTTGAGTTGAATAACGATAGATATTTGAAAGTGTGAAGTGTTAAAAAGGATTTTAATCCTTGTCATAGACGTCGGAAGGAGGTATATATTATCACTTAAGTATTTATGGTATAGAATATCTTCGCACAAATTAATTATAATTGGTTCCTCGATCTCACCGATCATGAGATCGAGTTTCCACATTTTCTTTTATTCATTTATTATATGAATTTTTCCCAATTTTCTGCAGTAACTTTATTCAAAAGTTCAGTTAAATTACTAATTTTGTAAGTTGTGTTATTTCTAACAACTCTACCTTTTACTTGAGAGAGATATTTCCCTCTCTAACGGATCTTTTTAGGGCGATCTATAAGAACAGATTTCCTATCTGGTTTTTTTCAGCAAAAATTAAGTTCCCTGAGCAATTTTCAGAGCTCAGTTCTTTTAATTTTAGGTAAATCCCGATCTTCATTGATTTTAGTTAGAATTTTGTCGACGGTTGAGATCTGCTTCTCATAATAAAATGTATGTACAACTCCTTTTATTGCAGTTTACATCTCTTCTTCCAACGAGGTTTTTCGTCTGCCTGTGATCGAATGTCGCTTGGGAGTACTAACAATTTCAGTCGTTTTTTCTCCTTCAGTATTCGGTACATAGTAGATTTTCCAACTCCTATTAAGTTGGACTACATCTCAATAGAGCTTTTAACATTATTATCCAGATATTGATATCTTAAGGCAACATAAAAATTCATCGTAATAAGTTTTTTATTGAGGAAATAATGCCCAGTTTTAACGATTTTGGAATAAATATAGAGGTGGAAGCCATATCTTTTGGGTATCTCACTAATCTCAAATAATATATAAAAACAAGCACAAACAAGATAAATCACTAAGGACTGTAAGGTGTACTTTGCTCACCGATAGAACTTAAATTGAATTATCAGAAATTTTATTGTTGCAGTGAATTTATAAAAGCTTATAATATTTAAATATAATAAGATTTATGGCAGACCTCAATTACCTGCGGCACTGGAGCAGGTGTGTTGGAGGTTTCAGTAACAGTTTTATTACTATCTCTAGTTCTTGAATAGAGTATAGGAATGTGTATGCTTGCGATCGCCTTTTGTATTAGGAATATGTACGCTGCTGTCATTCCTCCTCCCCTTCCGTTGACAACTTGTTTCTCTTGCGATAGCCCTCCCACCAAGGGCTTTGAGTTTAGGAAAATAGACCCGATTCTGCCTCTCATACTAGGAATACGTATGCTGCTCGCATCTTCCCCCACTGTAAAACGGCCGTAATGCCAAAAAATATAAGTGACAACTAACTAAGTACAATCTCGTTTAGATGACATTTCACAAGATTATAATTTTTTTTATTCAACTTTCTACTGCACTAAAAAAATATATGTTGTAAAGCTTAAGTCACTCACTACCGAACGCCACTGTACAAATCTATTATTTTAACTCTCATACAATGATAAAGCAAAAATAGCACAAGGGACTGTTTCAAATACAGTCAAAGTGGACCAAGTTAACGTTTAAAATCGAGGGTACGCTTCTAAGAACTCCGACGTTGGGGTTCCAAATTTTTATAACTTTCTGGTTTAATGAAAATTTATTATGGTTTTAAAGTCAAGAAGTCTACCTAAACCGTTTATTGTTTTATTGGTGTTGGATTTATTAATTCGTGGGCAGAGGCAGAAAATTGCAATTTATATTTTTGACCTCTAGTTCGTTTAGAACAATTACGAACGTGTCACAAGTTGAAATGTTATTGCAGCGGCTGTTGAATATTGTAATTTAGGTTGGTAATTGGTTTTTAAAATTAATTATTTAGTTTGTCTTAATAGATCAGGGTTAATATTTATTTTGGTAAACTTAATTTGTTAGTTAAAACCTTCAGATAAGTTTGTCGTATTATTCAAATAACATGGTTTGAATAGTGATATGAAACATGCCAAGATAAAGTTTCAAACGTCCAGTAGTGCATATGTCTACAGGAAATAATTTCTCATATGTTGCGACTATCTGCTTCTTGACAGTGATTTCTCAAAATTTTAGTGCAATCTTGGTATTTATCTAATAAATTTTGATTCAAATGTAATAATTAAAGTAATAAACATTTTATATTTTCAATGATAAAAAATACGCAGGAACAAGTACAAGTGCAAAATACAGAAAATAAAAGCCGTATGTCCAGCTGCCTTCAAAATTGAGGGTGCTTCTGAGCCTCAAAAAAAAAACAAGGTACAATTTAATTTTTTGTAAATAGTATGTCAATCTTATAAGACAGAATTATTAATAGCGCAATTAATGAATAATTCTTAACAGAAAAGATTAACCTTGAATTAAACAAGTGATAGGAAAAGAAATGCCTAAGAATGGGAAAAGGAAATAGAAGAAATACAATATTCACTTTGTTTGTGGTTTGTAGGGTTTTAGGTTTATTCTGGATCGACGTTCTTGCAGGAAGAATTCCTTTGGCTTACAACGAGCAACCTTGAATTGGCTCAACCAAAACTATTTCATCTTCTTCGGAGTCATCAACCTTTACTTTTACTATACCTTCTGAATTTGAGGGTAATATTGCATTTTCAAGAAGTACAACTTCTCGGATCGACACTTTACTATTTTTTGGTAGATTCATAACAATTTCTTCATTTCTAGTTCTCAGTACTCATTGAGGAAGATCAAGGACAAGCTAATGGTGTTCTATGACATCTAGACCTAATATATTCATCCAAAATATCAGCAACAATAACCACATGTTTGAAAGTGGTGCTTTTCAGGGTTATTTTGGCTTCATGTATCCCTTTAACTGGTATTACTTCACCACTGGCAGTTTGCAGGACATAATGCTTTTCCGGAAGACAAATTTTACATTGAACTACGATGTTCGGCTTTACAATAGTGTGAGTAGAACCAGTATCTAGTACCATTTCACATACCCGACCAAATACTATTCCTGGTACTACCAAGCTGGAACCATTGTTTTGCAGCCAGGATACCTTAATTGTTATTGTTGGTGGGGCTTGGTAGCACCTAGCCTGGCTACTGGGAGTTTTCCTGACTTTGATAGCTGTCAAGAGTAGTACTGCTAATAGACACGAAGAGCAAGAAAATTCTGACGATTTCTATTGCCGAAAGACGCAACTACAATGCTCTTTGGATTGGGATCTCAAAATCATCTCCAAAGAACAATAAAAAGTTCCAGACCTTCTTTCATAGACGTCTCCTGAGGAAATTAACAAAGATAAAATTAATTAAATAAATTATGAACTAGTAGAAAATAAACCTAAAACCCTACAAACTACAAACACGAACTAATACTGTGAAATGTAAAAAGCTATAAAGTTCGTTACAATACTTACAAAGAGGGAGAGATGGAAAAAAATAATAGAGAAGAGCTCAGAGAGATCACATCGTAGTAGATACAACTGACAGTCATAAAATAATTAGTGCTAAGAAAATAACAGACGTTTTAGTGTATGCTTAAAAAATTGACCGGATGAGGTGAAGTCCTTAATTTTATATTTATTAATTAGCGATGTATTCTAATCCTGTAGAGTACAGATCCCTGAAGATATCTCGTACAATCGTAGGTGAAACGTCAGATAATAATTACAATTTTACACGGTCCAAACCCAAGAACCATGAGGACCTACGAGAAAAGACATATTTATGATTGACAAAGCTGCTCACAAAGCAAACTGTATGACAAGGAGAAAGGAACTATTTAAAATTAAGTTAAAAATCGACCCATCGAACTATCTGGAAAAATTAACACTTGAACATTTAAACAAAATCCAGAATATATAAAAGACCTTTACAAATGAAAGTTGATGCTGACAGCCTTTACTATGTGGTAGTTAATCATCGCAGGGAAATGTTTAAAAAGCGACAAAACTCTATGGCCTTATAAAAAGTCACAAACCAGAAAACCCCATTCTCCCAATCGTCTCATACATAAATAGCCCCACAATGGAACTAAGTATAAAACAAAACTCAAATATCAAACAAATAACCAATTTTAAACCAATTCACAGTTTAAATAATTCAATAAATCTTCAAAAATCAAAAAATCTAGAAATATCCTTATAACTCAAATTTAATTTCTTTTGGGATAAAAAGCATTTTTTCTAATATTCCAACAGATGAATGATTATACTTATTCAAGAAATGTTACAAAAACGCAAGATAAATTTAATAATTACTACTGAAATCTAATCCTTTTTTGAATTTTGTTTATCATATCTCTATTTTCAGTTCAATAACAAATTTTATTTACAAAATACCGGCCTACAAATGGGTTCTCCCTCTTAGCCCTCCTTTAGCAGACATTTTCATGTCAGACATAGGAAACAAAATTCTTAAGTCCCCTTTAACAAAAACCATGTTCGATTTTGGTATAGATATGGTAAAGTTACGACTAGACATCTTCAAAAATTCTTATTATATATTAATAACTGCCATTCAAAAATTCAATTTACTCTAGAAACCGAAAATAACAATACAATAAATTTTCTAAATTTCACCATATCTTACTTAAATGATCAATGTAATTTTAAAATTTTTAGAGAACCAATGTTTGTAGGTAATACTAAATCTAATGACTCTCTTAAGTGATGAGTCTATGATCTTGAACGCCAAGAACGCATTTTGCTTTGTGATTGAAGTCTGAGTGCTCAAAACGAAGATAGAAATCCGTTTTTTTTTTTAAAACGAAGGCAACTATTCCTCTAAGCGTTTAAAAGAGATTCGTCACTTATAAATCTGGTGGGTCCGTCTGTAATGGACACCCGAGAGTCGGTAACGTGCGTGACAAAGTTCCGCACGGCTAAACCAGGGAGTCGCGAAGGGTCGGAAGCGGGCGCCTCTAGCAGGGCAAACGCTGACACCCGTAGCGCCAGGCCTACTCCCTCTGCCAACGGGAGAAGGGACCCGGGAAACACTGAGACCGTCCGAACGACGCGAGGTTCACAACCTCGAGCGCCTACAGGTACCCGGACTGTGGGTTCCACTGCTGTTGCTGCGACAACCATCCGCAGCACGGGACAGAAGAACTAGTGGGTCCCCGTCACTTCGAACTCATAGACCAGTAGTCTGCTCGGCTACTGGTCCAAAGCTCTTTAAGACCGTACAAGAGCGACGAGAGAAACCGAGTGGTGGTCGAACTTTGGCTAGCCCAACCATCGAGCCCGAGAAGTCAAATTCCGGTGCTCAACCCACTCAAACAACTGCGACGTGTGCGGAGACAGAGGGCGATGTGCCTATTGCAAAAGGCACTTTGACTCCTTTGCGGGGGTCAAGGCCCACGAGCGACGGGAACACCTTGAGCAGTACTTGTACGAGCGAGATAAGCACGTTGCCCGACCTGAGGCCGAAACTCTTCATCTTATGGCGGAGTTCGAGGCTTCATACCGGGGGGCGAGCATTCGTAAGGACATGGCAGCGGCGGTCGGTCTTACCATCGACCAGGTTCGCCATCGGAGGAGCAAGGTGGAATAGGCGACCTACCTGAGGATCGCTCGGAGCAATCTGAGCCCCAAAGGGACGGGAGCTAATGAAGCCGAGCAAACTCCAGCTTCCAAAACCGTCCGCTGCCTAACTGACAAGGACTCACCTAGGCTCAATGGCAACAGAGCCGGTACGCCCTCCCGTCGAGGCCCAGAGGATGATATGACGAGGAGTGTAACATCCGTACCCTCACTTTCGAACGTGTTAGCGGTCTCAAAGCCAGCGCTGCAGGATATAGGCCGGAGGCGTTTTGTATTTGAACTTACGCCTCTCGATCTGTCTGGTCGCAACGAGCTTGGTGCCGCCGTTCCTGGAACTGCTTTCAGGGGAAATATTACAGATTTATACTCCTTACAACACAAATGGCTGCATACAATTCAATGATAGGTAGAGAGCACATTCCTTACCTCTCTCTGAAAAATGTCTTCAAGGGGAACTAAATATCATTAAAAGGATTGCAATATCAAACAAATTTTCTAAACAAACTATAAAGAAGCTAATAAATAGAAGACAAAAACAATTAGAATTTAGTTCAAAATAAAAAAATGATATATATCTTTGTCATACTATGATGCCTTATCAGAAAACATAAAAGTAGCCTTTAAATCTCAAAATAATCTATCCAATATCCCCTACAATGCTAAAGATAAAACTAATAAATTTAATAAATCAGGGTTTTATAAGTTTAAATGCTCAAAATGTGATAGCTTGTACATCGGACAAAGTGGCAGAAACTTTTAAACTAGTTTTTCAGAACGCTACAGATCATATAGGATACAAAAATTACTCTGGCTTTGTCAAACATTGTTTAGAACATAATCACAGTTTTCCTAATTTAAGCCACATTGAGATATAACATTATTCAACAAAGAGCCAAAAATTAAATATCGTCGAATCTTTAATAATTAATATCGAAAAAATAAAAATGTAAATTTGCTTAATGGCTAGAAAGAACTTGGGTTTTCCCCCCCTCTTTCATGTCGCCAAATAATAATCGGTTTCCACAATTTAATACCTCCCCTTTATAATAATGTTATTTCTCAGGTAGAATTTATTTGTTAAAATTCACTCACGTCTCTGTGTTAAATACTTAGTCTACTTTTGTGATTCAGATTGGAAATGACTGCGAATTTTTAACCGACTTCTAAAAGAAGGAGGTACTCAATTCGTCGACTATGAATTTTTTATGTATGTACACCGATTACTCCGGAACGGCTGAACCGATTTGAATGAAAAAAAAAAAAAACTTAATATGCAATATAAAATATATCGGGCTAAGATACTTACATCTCAAGTTCTTTAAATATCGATATTGGAAGGTTTTGAGGTCTATATTATCAACTGCAATTTAAAATAATGGATTTACTATGATAGACTAAATATTTATTTGACACAATTTCATTGGTATTTGGAGAACTCTAAGAATCAAAGAATTTTTAGTGGTTCATTTTAGGGTGACTTACAATTATGGATAAAATGGGTACTTTTTTGCCACCTTGGAGTCATTGCGAGTTACACTAATCTCGATTAGCACTTAGTTCAAATAATTTATGAATATCATAATGAATTCAAAAGTAAAAATCAAAAAATAAAATTTTTCTAAAAAAAAATTTAACCGACTTTTAAAAGTGTGCTAAAAAGTGAAAAATAACTAAAAATTTTTATATGAAATAGAAATTTTTGAAGTCGGCGCCAAATTATTTCTAAATGAAATAAAAAACTACCAATATATTTTGGTAAGAAAACAATTACAAATAAAGCATTTTTAATCTGTTTATACGGATCACATTTTATCAGGTATTAGTTTGGCGCCGACTTCAAAAATTTTAGTTATTTTTTACTTTTTAGCGCACTTTTAGAAGTCGGATCAATTTTTTTTTTATTTTTATTTTAAATAAATTATGAATTATTCAGTTTGTCGGAGGGTGTAATAAACAAATTGTAACTTTAAATAGGGTTTATAAACCTGACCCTTCATTTACTAATTTCTTTTGTTAGATATACAATTACTATTTGACATAAATATTTAAAATGCAATAAAATAATTAATTTTTGACTATATAAGCCTTTTACATTCTGGGACGAAATCAGTGCCTTTCAGAATTCTGAGGTGAATACTTTTCTCTCTGTATTTTGAAAAATATGGATCAACGTCTCAGTGATAGTGATTCTGGAGTGGACTTAAGTGAGGATGTAAATTTCTTTTTAGAGGAAATGCAGGAAATGTTTCCTGAACTGGATGAAGTAGTAAATCAGGACAATTTTGTGCACGAGGAAATGTTGAATGCCCACGCAGAATCATCTAGTGAATCTGATGACGAACTGTTCGTTGATAGACGCCATACAGTGAGCTTTGAAAATGGCGAATGAGATTTCATCGAAACGTCAGCTCCCTTACAGTCCTGAGAGGTACATACACGGGATGCCCGAAAACCTTCGATTACATATATATATATATATATATATATATATATATATATATATATATATATATATATATATATATATATATATATATATATATATATGTAATCGTAAAAGTTGTATTGCTGTTAATTTAGATTTATGCTGGAATGCATCAACGATAAGTATATTATCTTTTGTTGAAATATTCGTATCAAAAAAATTTTATTTTAAGTTTTTTACCTGTTATATTAATATTCATATTTTTATATGATTGTGTGGATTCAAAATTTTTGAGCCGAACCACTAGAATAATGCCAAGCATCGCTTTACTTTTATTTAAAATAAAAATTTATAAAAAAATTGAACCGAGTTCCAAAGATGCGCTAAAAAGTGGAAAATAACTATAACTATAAAATAGCTATAAATTGATATATATATATATATATATATATATATATATATATATATATATATATATAAAGGGTTTTCCAATAAGAGGTGTCATTTTGAAAAGCCCGCTATTTCGGTAGATGTCACTTTTGAAGCTGTAAGTTTTTGACGTTTGACAAGTAGAAACTACGCCATAAATAAAGATGGAACGATACACGCTTCAACAACGCATTGAAATTATTAAAATTCACTATAAAAATGGTGAAAATTTGGCAGAGACGGTTCGTAAAACTCGAACATTTTTGGGTCGTCATGAAGCACCTTGTCGGAGCGCAATAAAGAAATTGGTGAAAAAATTCGAGCTGTTGGGACAAGTTAGTTATGTGAAGAAGAAAACCCGTGCACGTCGCTCAAGAACAGCCGAGAATATTGCTGCTGTAGCCGAAAGTGTTGAAGAAAACCCAGGTTTGTCCATTCCTCGTCGTTCTTTGGAATTAGGGATTCCACAAACGTCATTACACCGTATTTTGCATAAAGATTTGGGTCTTAAGGCTTATAAAGTTCAGTTAACGCAAGAACTCAAGCCGGCCGATCATCAACAACGTCGTGCCTTTGCTGATTGGGTTCTTGAAATGCATGAAAATGATCCGGAATTCCATCGAAAAATCATCTTCAGTGATGAGGCCCATTTCCACCTCGGTGGCTTCGTCAACATACAAAATTGTCGCATCTGGGGCTCGGAAAACCCAAGAGTTATTGTTGAAAAGCCTCTCTATCCTGAACGTGTGACTGTTTGGTGCGGTTTATGCTCCGGCGGGGTCATTGGACCTTACTTTTTCGAAAATGAGGCTGGAGCAACAGTTACGGTGAATGGATTGCGCTATCGAGAGATGATTAATGATTTTTTATGGCCGGAATTGGATGGTATTTATCTGGACCACGTTTACTTTCAACAAGACAGCGCTACGTGCCACACAAGCAACGAAACCATTGATCTTTTACGGGAAAAGTTTCCGGGCCGTGTTATCTCTCGAAGAGGTGATCACAATTGGCCACCAAGATCTTGTGATGTGACACCTTGCGATTTCTTCCTTTGGGGCCACGTGAAAGACAAGGTCTACGCCAACAGCCCAGCGTCGATTCAAGACCTCAAAAATGGAATTCGTGAGGCTATCGAGGGCATAGGGCAGCCACTTTGCGATTTGGTTATGGAAAATTTCATGAAAAGGATATGGTCCTGTAGGCATGGTCGTGGTGGTCATTTGGCTGATGTTATTTTCCATCATTAACGGCATACCTTCCTCTTTATAATGTAATAAATATCCGATCATTTATCTTAAAAAATGGCATTTTTCTTTGAATATCAAAATAACACCTCTTATTAGAAAACCCTTTATATATATATATATATATATATATATATATATATATATATATATATATATAGTAGTCATTTATTTCATTTAGAAATAATTTAGCGCCGACTTCAAAAATTTCAATTTCATATACAAAATTTATAGTTATTTTCTACTTTTAGGCGCACTTTTAGTAGTCGGTTCAATTTTTTTTATAAAATTTTTTTAAATAAAAATTTGGTGGTATAAAACATAGTAGTCCCTTTTTAAACGTTTCTCTACTATACAAATAATTATGATCCCGCACAGATGAAAATACTTTGGAAAAGTGTTGGATGAAAGCTACGCGATAAAGAAATAAATGAAAATGTTAGAAGAAAACAGTAACGTAGAATAACAAGAATGGAAACTCCTGAAGATATCTTGTTTACAACAGAAATCGATGGAGTGTTAACTAGCAAGATCAGCCGCGTCTCAAAACGTACATCAAAAAAGACGGAGAGAAAAGAAACAAATGTGTTATTTTACGCAGCAGCAACAGCTTCATCCTGTAGAAAAATAGAGGAAGAAGTTGGTGTAGCAAAATCTGACGCTGAAAGAATTTTGAAAAAGTATAAATACCATCCATATGGGTCCAGTCCTATTTATTTCTTATATAAATTCATTACTTTGTCTTAATATTGGAGGTAAAATACTGCCTTATGCCGATGACACGGCCATCTTATTTTCGGGAAATACTTGGGAGGAGGTAAGATCAACTGCCATTAATGATTTTAAAATTATAAAAAACTGCTTGGACTCCCTAAAGTTGTCCCTCAATATAGGGAAAACTAATTATATGGCATTCTCTTTAACATGAGCTTGTAGGCCAGATTTTCAGAGCTTAATGATAAATGACAATCCAAAGTTAGAAATACTTCCTGTCACTAAGACCAAATATTTAGGTATTATCATTGATCAGTTCTTAAAATGGAATGAACACATCAGTTATCTAGCAAATAAAATTCGTAAATTAATTAGTAAGTGTTACATAATGAGAGAATTCTTAAATACCAAACTACTTGAAATAATTTATAAATCGTTGGTTGAATCGCTTTTAAGATATGGTCTGATCGTATGGGGTGGTGCTTATGAGTGTAATATGGGACCATTAAATATTATACAAAAATATATTATTAAAATTATATATAGACGAAATAAAACCTATCCATCATGTCTGTTGTATAGTCAGGATATATGTAGTATAAAATGTTTGTACATACAGTTAATATGTTCATACTGTCACAAATCAAAGCATTTTAAGAATTTTACAAATCATTGCTACTCGACTCGAGCAAATATGAACAAACTTTTAATATTGCCAGAGAACAAAAAAAACGATGAATCTTAAATTTATTGATTATTTGGCTCCTAAATGTTACAATATTCTCCCAGCCGGAATCCGTCAAATAGATAAAATAAAAACCTTTAATAAAATAAGTAAAGAATTTATTTTAAAGAATAGTAGTTTATTTGAAAAAGTGATACGTCAGAATTAAATTGTGTATTGGTGTGGATTTATTTACTGTACTCATATTGATTTTTTTTTGTTTACTTTTTTTACTTGATTAAGTGTTTCCATGTTTGACTTTCACTGTAATTTTAGGATATGATTTGTTTTTTTTTTGCACATACAGGTGCTGCAGCATCTAGGTGCAATATTGTTTATTGTGATATTGTAGGATTACTGTGTGGATGTAATAATTTTACTGATTATGTAAACAAATTGATAAATAAATAAATAAATAAATAAATATAGATTTAAAATAGTTCAACATTTACACCCAGGAGATGAAGAGCGCAGAATAACCTTTTGGTATTTAGAACAAATCCGTACCAATGAATCTTCTGGAAGATTTGTCATCTCATGTTCTTTTTCAAGTGCAGGAATTTTTAACCGTTACAACACGTGGCACTGATTTACAGAAAAAAATCGACGAAGAATATGCTAATGTATATAATAAAATTGGCATGTCTATTGTTAACTTCGTTATGTTTCTATTTTGTTCACAAAAAATTAAAAATATTGCCTTTAAATATAACATATTTTTTAATTTAATATTAATTACAAGAAAAACAATTTTTTATCTAGAAGCAGGTCAAGTACCCGACACCATTATCACACACACACACACATACAAATTCTTCAAACTCAATTTTCTTTGGTTTATATTAATGATGAATGGCCTTAAATGATTACTCAATCACTTACTCACCGGAAATACCACACACAATGCAATAAGCTTTTATAGGCTTGAATGGTTTTATTAATATTGACAAGCGTTGGATTCGTGCTTTTTTCTTTTTACGGTAGAACAATTGGTTATACAATCAGAATTTTTATCGAAGAATATGTCAATGATCTTCGCAATTTGTACTTTTTTTGTAAATCTGCGAATAATAAAGTACTGAAGCCAAATCGTATGTTACTATTTTATGTATTGGATCAGTAAGAAAGTATTTTTGGTTAGCACATATAGAGGGCGTTTTGGGGGACACGTCAGTGTTATTGTTCTTTTTTTCTTTTGACTTTTGGTATGATTACATCTAGACTTCCTTAGAATCAACTTTTTATGGTCAACATATTTTTGACATATTTTACTTTTTCAATTCCATAAAGGAAGTAAAGTTGTTGAGGCTCACAAGGAGATATGTGAAGTTTACGGTGTTGATTGCATAATAGAACACACATGTTGTTGTTTTAAAAGTTCCATTCTGGAGATTTTTTTTACTCAAAGATGACCAGTTAGATTGCCCTCCTGAAATTAATAATGATGAAATTAAAGCAGTAATTGAAGAGAATCGTCATAAAGCTATTCGAGAGATTGCAGAGTGTTAAATGTATCGCATACAACAATTGAATATCACTTAAAATGTCTTGGATTCGTGAAGAAGCTCGATGATTGTATTCTGCATGAAATGAAAGATATTCACTTAATACAGCGAATCAATATTTGTCATATGTATCTCATGTGCCATGACATCGACCCTTTTTTGAAAAGAATCATCACTGGTGATGAGA
Source organism: Diaprepes abbreviatus (assembly GCA_034092305.1). Lineage (NCBI taxonomy): Eukaryota > Metazoa > Arthropoda > Insecta > Coleoptera > Curculionidae > Diaprepes > Diaprepes abbreviatus. The sequence goes on along the minus strand of JASJET010000282.1, from coordinate 922,683 downwards.
AGTCATCTACAGTAACATCATTCAAAAATGATCATGATTCAAGAGTGGTGCCCCAGCACAAACCACATCTAAAACTGAATAGCATCCAGAAAAGGTATTGCTGGAAATTTGGTAAAACTACAAAGGAATTGTGTATTTTGAAGAGACCGTATGACCATCTAAGATATTTATGTCAACAAATAATGAAACTGGATGAAGCAATCAAATGAACTATGTTCCATTATGATAATGCAAAGCCTCACTCTTATAATCTTCGTTGAAAAGTAATAGTACATCCCCCATACAGCTCTGACATGACACCATCTGATTACTTTTTATTTCGAAGTTTGCAAAACCCTTTGGATGGTAATACTTTTACAAATGACGATGACCTTAAATTGCATCTTGTTCAATTTTTTGCTGATATAGACCAACATGTCTGTGAGCGCGGAATCAAGAAGCTACAAGAAAGATAGCGAAAGGATATTGAATACAATGGAAAATATATAATTGGTTAAAATTACTTCTTTTATGAAAAAAAAGTAGTTTTATTTCACACTACAAAACCGAAATTATTTGCTGGTCGACTAGATAACATATATATATATATATATATATATATATATATATATATATATATATATATATATATATATATATATAATATGATTTGAAGAAGTACTTGCTATCAACTAATTTTATGAAGAATCCGCCTATGAAAGTGTAGGAAATTCAATTTTTAAAATCGTAATGCAGTGTCTAAACAATTTAGGGCTATAGTTCGCACATTATTTACTTTTGTATCCTTGCAATATAAGGCCTTTTTTACATATGTATATTCAAAATCGAATTGCGACAACTCAAGAGCTGCTACTGACCTAATATCGGAGACAAATCTAGAAACTACAAGAAGTTCTGGACCAGACTTGGCAAGGAGAAAGCACCCATTCTATTTTTACTACAGGCATGTTGGTTAACAATTAAAATTGTTCATACTATAAAACAGGCCACGTCGCATTTTTAACAAGGCCAGCAAAGCATTAAAATGAACTCAAATAAATTATCATCGTTGATGAAAAACTCTTTCTAGACGACGTATTAGAGCACTAAGAAAATATTAAGGAAGAAACTATAAGACAACTGTAAGCTAATTTTTGGTACAATAAACAACATATGCAATGAATTGAAAGAAAATATAGCGAAGAAATAGAAAAGCAAATAAGAGAAATTAAAATCATGTCAACAACCGACTCCAGCTCAAACCACTTCAAGACTATTGATTAGAGGCTTTAACCTCTAAACATAACCTAAAACACACCTGTTTTAGATACCATGGAATCACATCGAAAAAATTTAATTCTACGAATTTAGGTGGAAAATAAAATCGACTCTGAAAAACAAAAGGACTCCATCCCAAATTTTTCCATGACTGAAACAACAGCCCTAAAATAACTTTATATGAACGAATTTATCGGAGTCCTATCAACAAACAAAGAAAATGGAACGGTAATCATGGATATCATAAGATATGATCAAAAAGTGGAGGATATCCCGATTAGTAGAGACAAAAATTTACACAACCTTGAAGAAATACATATCCTCTCCATTATTGTAAGCCTTTATATGTTTACAGACTCTCAAAACTTCACAAAACCAACATACTAGTAAGATCAAGAACCAACTAAATTTTTTGAACCGTCATCTACCATGTACCATCTCGAGTACCCTCCAAGCTTTCTATGATGACAGTTTTGAAATTGTACAGCTGGAGAGTTAATAAATCAGATTTCCGGATTGAAATCTTCCAATCTCTCTTGAAATATATTACCTTTCGTAACTTTCCAGCTATTAAAGTTACTCAAATTACTGGGAGAAGCTGTAAGGCTGCAATAAATGTTAAATAAGCAAATTAGAAGTTCACCAAAATAAACAGCCACAAAGTAAAACTTGCTTCGCTTGTTTTAGTCTAAAAAGCATAGATCAAAAAATATAGACCTTAAAAGACTTATTACTACTTAAAACTGTTTACAAAACTTTCTCTGATAATTAGAAAGAAAAAATATGACAAGCAAACGAAATCGTCAAATGTTTAGATTTTAGAAAGTTTAGAAACCACAGAAATAATAGTTTTATTTATCCAATTATAAGAATATCACCAATAAATCTTTATAAAAATTTATTAGACCCGATACTACACTTTCACACATTTCCATAGAACTAAACCTAATTTTTCTATTTCGATAACAATACCTCCAGTGACCCTAATCTGGGGAATTGCGGTCAATAAAACAGTTTACTGTAACCACGGCTGTCATAACTAATAAATTTTCTTCATTGTCGAATTATCTTTCAAGAAAAAATCTGCTTCGTCACTTTTGACCGGGTGAGGATCCCACCGTATTCTTTAAAGATGCAATTGAGGCATAAAGTCAGTGGCGGGTCGACCTGTTGTTTAATAGGCTAAAATTCAAGAATGTTTATCATATTCAATTAAATTATTTTCCCTATCGAAATTATTTACTGCTCAATACTTGAGATTCTAAATTGCAGCGCATTGTATATTGATAGTTGCTTGATATTCGTGAAACGTATGAGACAGACTTAAAATGAATATGAAATATCATAAAAGATTCGAGATAGTTTTTCTATGTAGAGACAAGAAAGGCTCAAAAATGACTGTTGCTTCTGCCACTGCAAAATATATGAAAAAGTCTCAAATTTTGTGTGTAGAAGTATAACATAAAATTAGTATAAGGTAATTTTAGGTATTCAAAAGATATTTCTGAATTTGCGACACAGATAACAGGTTTTAGCCGGCATGGAAATACATATAAGCCTAAATCTATTATTAACAGGTTGTATGTATACTGAAGAAATGAAGAAAATGAGAGATATTGACTAAAATATGGTTGTCGGACTTGCATTGTCTTTGTTTTTATTTATTTTTACGACGTTTCGATTAGGTTGTATCTCTAGTATAAACTAAATCAGTTATGAAGTTGCAGTAACTGTAGAAAGTCAAATGGTGATAGAAAACAAAATCAAATAGTTTTCATTATCGACTTATAGTGCAAAGTAATGGATCTGGATTCCTCAATCCAATATCCTTCAGCATATTTTGTCCTCATATAGAAGTCGCTAACAATATTTTAAACTCTTACACTAGTTTACAGTACATGTGTTGACGAAGAAATTATAGCTGTTGTTGACTACATATGATATGTTAATTTCAAACATATGAGTAGAATTTTTTATCAGCTCTAGTTTCTAAGTTTCAGCTATGTAGGTATAAAACGGAAAAAACATGTATATTTACTAAGAAAAAATTTATTAAAAATCAAGTTAACCATTGAGTTCTAAAAAACTTCGTTTTAAAGCTCTTCTCTGATGTGTAGACTTAAGAAAATGACCAACAATAGTCAGACATCATATTCGTATCCCAGAAACCCTGATAGCGCTTTTCCATGACGCATAAGTCCTGATGCATACGCTCTCCCTGCTCTTCGCTCATATCTCCTAAATTTTCCGGAAACCTGTCTAGGTGACTATGGAGGAAGTGGAGTTTTATGCTCATATTGCACCTCAAATTTTTTAAATTGTAACAGAAGGTCTTCTACAAGTCCAATATAATTTTCTGATTTTTTATTTCCGAGAAAATTCTGCATCACAGAGACACAAGCTGTCCAAGCCCTTAGTTCTAACTCAGTCATAGAATTTCTAAATTGAGTATCTTTCGTAAGTTGTCTAATTTGGGGGCCATCAAAAATACCGGTTTTAATCTTTTCCATAGTGAGCTGAGGAAATTTTTGGCAAATGTAAGAAAAGCAGTCCCCGTCTTTATCTAATGATTTAACAAACTGTTTCATGGTAATGGTGGAAGGATAATTTTATCACTACTAGTGAATTCTAAACTATATTTTGGTTTCCAGGCTTCATTTTTTTTTCTCAAGGGCTAGTTTCTTCTTACCCAATGCTCTTGTTTAGCTCTACTGTCATAAAGACATATAAAAAACAGGGAAACTTAGTGTAACCACTTTGTTGACCGAGAAGAATGTTCACCATTTTTAAATCAACACAAATTTGTCACATATGGTCATTGTACTGCATTTTATTTAAGACTAGCGAGATGTTACAAAATTCTTCCTTTAACTTTATACTGTGGATAATAGGTATCCCAGCGTATTTATTTCCATTATGTATTAGAATACATTTTAGGCTACGTTTTGAGCTGTCAATGGATAAACGCCAGTCATTTGGTTCGTATTGTTTCAAGCCCATTTTTATCAACAAGTTTTTAATATCTGAACAAAAGGTAATACCCTTATCTTCGGAAAAATATCGCCGTAATTCTTTATCTCTTTCACGATAAAAAGTTATTTTACTATTTGAGGAAATTAATTTTTTTTCTTTCAGTCTTGATGCCAACAATTCTGAAGCTTGTTTCGAAAGATTTAAATTTCTTACAAGATCATCTAACTCATTTTGGGAAAAGCATTTTTAGGCACTGAAAAGTCAGGTGAATGGTGCACTGGACGCTGAACATAACTAGTACTTGGATACTGCCATTTAGCTCGCTTTTTAGTGTTTAGACCGTTTACGTTCACGCTATAAAAGCAACAGTCTTGGAGATGATTTTGTGGTTCTCGCCAAATAGTCGGTGTTGCAAATTTAAAGGCACTTCTTTTACCACTTTTTCATAATCTTAAATCTTCCACACACGATTTACAAACACAATTAAGAGCCCAAGACTCTTCATTTTTATCTAAGAGCATCCCAAAATACTCAAAATAGGTATTTTTCACAAACTTTGATATAACTTTTCTACAAGTGTTAAACACATATTTTCCGCATATATAGCAAAAATGATTTGGATTGTTTAAACAACGTCTCCTTGAACTACTCATGACGCGAAAACTTCAGATACTAATCTTAACGCAGTAAAATACGTAGGTTATCGATAAATAAATACGCATAAATGATAAAAATCAAAAAAAATAGTAACTCGAGCTGCACAAAAGTTTTTGAGGGTTAGATTTAACAAAAACAGGTCATAAGTGAATATTATTAACCATAAAATTCACGGCAACAGACAAAAAGTTCAATTTTGTGCTAGTGCTATTCCTTATTTTCTCTTATTTTTGAAAAGTACCACTATTTCTGGTTCACAATAATCAAATAATATTTGAATATATAAAAATCTCCTTCTTTTACCTACGCCACTGCAAAAACTCATTACAAACGCATGCATCTGTCTTTCAAAGTCACCGTCGCTGCACCACTTGAGGCGTTCAAAACCCCGGGGTGTTATTGTTGGCATTTATGCCACTTTTTGCCTTTTTCAAATTGGGGTTTCATGCGATTGTTTTCCCAGTTGGACGTCTACGGAGATCTTTTCGGCAACGTATCTATGGCCTGGCCTAAATGCCCTAAAAACGAAACGAAATATTGAATATAATGTTATGATTTCCGGATTCTGGGAAAAAATTGTCTTTAATTTTGGGAAAACGAATGTTTTTTTAAGGTAAATCTGTAAAATAAATATTGTCCTGTGATCAGGTGTGAACGGAGTATTAAAGGTGGTAATCGGAATGGCTTAAATTAAATAAATATTGGTTTTGCACATGGGTTTTTAAGGTTTTTCAATTTAAAATTTACCATTTGTATATTTGACTGTCAAAGACAAACTAACTCTTTAGAGAAATTCTTAATATGGACCATATTGATATTATGGGCCTCCACTTTATTAGTTTCAAGGTGTACCTCCCAGAACAAGAACGTTATAGAAATGTCGCATCCATGTATTTAAAACGTCACACAAGTCCATCCCAGGAGCGTCTACTCGCAGTGTTATCCAACGTTGCCAGATAGTCTGTATTCGGAACATTCATTAATTTCCGCATCCTTACCAACTTGGTTTGGCGCGAGATTTGAAACGTGAAATGTGCTTGCTGGGATAATTCAATTCCTACAGCATGTATTTTAGCAGCCAGATATTCTTTAAAAATCGAACAATATGTGGTAATAAATATTTTAATAAAAAAGATTAATTATTCATTATTATAATTGAGACAGGTAAAGTGCTTATATATACGATAATCAAGTCTTTATAACTTATTATTTGTTTTATTATTTATGTTTCTTACTTCAAATCTGAATGAAAACCTAAAAATTATTAAAAAAACATATTTATCGCGAAATTCATTTTCACAAAGACAACAACTGCTTTTTTTTATTACGTTTTGTATTCATTTCCATTGTACTTATTCATTTGGAAATTTATATTTTAATTTGAATACATAATTCAGTGGCGGACTTACGGGTAGGGGAAGTTCAGATTCAACATTTTATGAAAATTTGACCTTGATACAAAACCCCCATAAAATCATTTTCACGTCCACACTCCCTCATGTGAAATCAATGAACGTTTCCTCGATACTGCAGCTATATATAGAATATTTTCCTATGAATTTTGTTTCTTGATTTTATTGCACAATGACTAAAAAGTACTTTATTTAGAACATATTGAAGAGAATAAAAATTCTCACTTATTTTTTTTTTAACTTTTATTTAATGCAAATATGTAATTACACAACAGACACTCTAGTGTTAGATAAAGATAAACATAGAAACAAACTTTATAAAGTGTACTTAGACAAAATTTAATAAAAAAATATCAATCTACAGTGAGTGTAATAAGCTTTTTATTAATTAAAAAACAAAAATTAAAAACAACTCTTAATAATATTCATACCAACACCTCAATTTCTAAATCTATTAAAAACAAATATCATATCAATAATTTCTTAACTTTCATAGATACTAACACAAATACATAAACTGTATTTGGACAAAACTTAATACAATATATAATCCTACAGTGACTCTAATAAAAATTAAAAACACCTATTTATATGAATACCAACACCTCAATTTACAAATCTATTAAAAACAGATCATATATACTAAAATAAATAAATACACCCAAAACAATCAATTCATTATCTATATGTATAATTTAAAAATTGCAGCCCAACAGTAACTTGGGTTTCTGTACAGCAGAAAGATGAGGATAACTCGGAAAAAGAACAAACTGTCATATTATGTATAACTAATGTTAATAGTTTTAAGAAAACCCTTTTTTTCAGAAAAAAAGCTGTTTTTCCATACACCTTTGTCTAGTTATTTCATATATTTTCTATACCATATCAGTTCTCTCAAATCTTGTAAATTCAATCCCAAGTTTCTGATTTTCATCCCAACCTTGGCAGTAGCTATAAATTATCTTAGACATTTCTTCTTGCGCAATTTATAATTTTATATTTCCTAATAAACTTCTACTTTTTTATACCCAATTCAAAACAAATCTTATATACCCCACGTCTTCTTTCAAAATCTGTTGATTAATTAATACTAGCATTAAGCCCCTCAATAAAATTACATAGTTTATTCTAGTAATGCAGTTTGCTTCTTGTTTTTTTTTTATCAATATATAAGGAATCTTCTAACTCTCTTATGGTGTTTTTTATGTCAATAATAAACTATTATATCCACAAAATCAGAAAAAAATTATTAGACCTGCGTGAAAAACAAGGGTTCATAAATCTGAAGCTTTAAAATAACAAGTTTAGGTTAGGAAACAACTATTGGCGGGAAATCATATGACGCCCATTTGAATAAATGCTCGAGTTACAGACTATCTGGCAACGTTGGATAACCCTGCGAGTAGGCGCTCCTGTCCATCCCTTGATGAAGTGGCCGATCCAACTTGCAGAAGTGTGTGTTGAAATTGCCTAATATAACACTTAATAGAGCAGCCTGCAGTTAGTAGCGCCCTATCGTAGCAGCTAGAAATACTTAGATAACAGTATACATAAAAACCATATTTACTTTTACAGTATGGTTTATATTTCATTTCCATTCTAAAGTGAAGTTTCTTTGAAAAAAATATTCTATTAAATAAGTTTTTTCCTTGAAGGTGCTAAAAAGATTTAAATTGATTGCAAACCTTTGAATTTATTATATAAAACTAACTTAAAATACCTTATTCTCCTTTGAACAATTTTATATGAAAAATAACTTATTTTTGTTATCTTGAAAGTTTTATTTTAAATAGTAATTTCCTAAAAAAAAATTAAATAATTTAGTGCTTTTAAAACTGCAACTATGAAATACTTATAAATACATATTATTTCCTCTTTTTAAAACTAATAATACAGCTTAACGAATTAAAAATAATATTATTTTCTATTTAAAGTAAGCAATGTCGAAAGGTATGTGGTAATATATAAAACTAACAAAGTATCAATATTATTAATTTAATATTACTAAAATAATAACATACAGTATATTAATACTGAATTTAGTACAACCTTAGAACCAAGCTACAATACTTGATCATTTCCATATTATACCTGTAAAAAAGTACGATATTAATAAAAATTGAACTCCTGATTTACCAAGCAGAATTAAATTTAAACACAGTCTAAACTGAAAACTAATAGCCAGATTGACTAAGAAGAAACATAGATCTAATTTAGTTGCCATGGAAGTTAGATTTTCTAGTAGGTCAATTTTCTTTTGCTTATGATTTTGTCATACAATACTTTTATAGGGATAATAAGAATAAAAACCAAGCGATTAAGAAATATCTAAGAGAAGTAGTTATGCTCAAAAATGATAAAATTATCCATTTTTGCAGGTTCAGTACAAAAAAAAAATCTTTTTATGCTTGTATTTTTAAAGTTCAAAACTTGCTTGACTTATTGTCGTTCTTGTCAGTTTCAACCCTCTACTGCAACCAGTTTTAAAGTTATACCATTTGTGAAATTAGGGGGTAGGTAACGCATTCAAAATTAGCACTCTTCTATACATTAATTGAAAAAAGCTTTGTTCGTTTTTATACGACAAGAACTATCCTTACCCCTAAAACACCTTTTTATATTTGAAAATAATTGTTGCCTGGTATCATTATTATTATCAATTAAGATGTGTAATAATTATTTGAGATATCCAGGATGATTTTTCTATCAGTTGAATGTTCCTACAACATCATTTTAAAATAAAAAAAAAACAGTAGAAAACTTCAGTCATTAATACGAAAGGCCCTATAATAAGTTTACAAATTTAAATAATTTATACATTACTTACAATAGATATTCAACAATTTAAAGAGTAAAAAGAAAGCGACCTTCTAAGCGAAGAATTTCCTCCCGGCAGGAAGGTCCTGAAATATCATTTTAAAATAAAAAAGATTGCAAAAAAAAATATACATTAGGGGTCCTGTAGTAAATTTGGAAATTAAAATAATCTACTTATACTTATGAGCATTATTTACAACAGCTTGAAGAATCCAAAAAGTTAAAAACAATGATTTAATTAAAGAATGCCTTATTTATTTATACATCATAAAAATGTACAAATATTATTCACAATATACCAACTCATATTATAAACTAAAAACTAAAAAGAAAATTATATTCTAATATAATTGCACCAAAATCGATAGCTTTGTTCTAACACATCATATTTTATAAAAAATTAAAGTATCAAACTTTTATAATATCCATATTAATGATTGAAAAAGGATTCTAAATATGCTGAGGTAGATGATCTGTTAGAATTATGCTACTGATATACTACTAAAATTAAATCATCGTGCTGTTATTAAACAAAGAAAAAATGAAAACAATACATAGCAAGAATTTGAGTCGGATGATTATTATTATTCATTATTAACTAAAAACTAACTCACAGATCACACTTATAATACCTGTCTTTCGCCACCAAAGCGTAAAAAATAATGTGAAAATGATATAAAAATTTGGGGCAGTGTGTATTACCGTACGCTTCCTACAACAAAATAAAAACTATTAAGCAAGTGATTTGAAAAGTATAGAAGAATTCTGTCTTTACACTTCCCAAAAATTTTGGAAAAAATACTGAAAAACAACAATTTCATAAAACACTCGAAGCAAGCTGATATGCCTGTCGTAACCATAATTCTGAGACAACTGACAACGTCACACATTATTGCCAATACACAGCTGATTTTTATAAATATTTTTTCTTGGTATTTTTATTTAAAACATATCACTTAATTGACAATTTATTATAGGAAACACAATATTATTCATGTGAAGTTCGCAAATATCGGTAAATGGATTAAAAAATTTTACAATTAGTTCTAAATAGAAAATTCCTAGTGCTGGAAGCCTAGATTGAAGGTGATAGATATAGATTTTTTTCCTGCCGCTAAAGTGGTTGCGCAAGCCCCTCAAATTCCATGTTGCCGTATACCTGTATTTTAGTGACACGGCCCTGGTGTACCTACGCTACATAGCTTAATCTTTCCATTACAGCTATTTAAACATAGATGGCGTAGAGAAGCTATCGATAAGTTGAGATTATTATTATTATCATCATTATTTTCTTACTTTATTATTTTCATAAATATTGCTAATAACTTATAGGCAGAAGCTTTTTTGAGTAAGAAGATGAATTTAAGACTGCTATCCTGATGGATAAGCCAGTAAAATGCAAAAGCAAATTAAGCCGCAAATCCTGTGTTCAAAAAGGTAACAGAATATACTGGTAACAGGAACAATAACCGGTCACAGAAACTTACGGAAATATCTACACACAATAGGCATCAATAATCATCTTGGAAAGCGGAGCTTTAACCTACTAGAGTCATTATAGGACAAACTAGTAAACAGACTACTTAATCTGATTAAGGCAACCAACTTAGTCACATAAAACAGATATAACAGGCAACACAATAAGTTGCCAGGCTGCAGTATAAGGGCTTCTCCACTCTCACCTGCTATATCACTCAATTAATCAATCAATCGAATTTATTAATGAATTCATAAAGTCAGTTCTGAATAAATTTGGCACTTTAGTCACAAAACTCTCATCTTCGTAAAAAATACCACACAAATCCAACTAGAACTTCTTTCTCTTATTAAATTACGAATGTAAAAGAAAATAATTGCCTCTGAAAGGCGGTGCAGGTTCTAACCCAACGATCCCTTCCAGCCAGTCGCAAAGCAAAAAACCAGGCCAGGTCGGTTAATACGATATAAATTACCGGCAACATGGTAATTATGTTGTCTTCAGAGACATCTCTGATTGGATAATGATATTGACATTGTGCACTGTGTATTATTAGAAACTCGTTGATATATGTTTGTCCAACCTATAATTAAAATGTTACATCGGGACTTTGATACTATTATAGAATTTTCTTGTATTTTGTTACCTATTTTTCACGTATATTCGCCAGTATTTATTTTGTTTATAAATTAGAAATGTAATACATATATAAACAAATTGAAATATTATTAAAATGTTAATACCGATACTACGGTTCTTTATTTTTTTTTTGTAAATATGTGTGAGAATTCTTTCCTGGGATTCTTTAATCCTCGTAATAGTACAATATTTTTTTAATTTTACACAGAGCTTCCAAAATTGACGTTTATATATTGATAGCTCAACTCTATTTTACGCCATTTTTTAAATGGAACAACCTGTATTGACATGTATCAAAATAATATTTACTTATGTAATTCTCCTTTCAGGCAGAGAATATGAAAAATATATGTACAAACAATTTATTTCCTGCAAATATCGCTCTGGTTCTGTCTCCATACGCGTTTCGATCACCTCATGATCTCGTCAGTGGAGCTGTATTGGACCGAGAGCAACATTAGCAGGAAATAACTGATATATGAACCATAAATTTCAAGGTATGTCGGCAGGATATTACACCTGCCGACTACCAACTTCGATGTCAGACTGAAAAATATCGCCAGTCGAACGACATCTATGAATCAACGGAGTAACGTGAAATTTTTAAACAATCAAAATTTTAGTAAGAAATAAAGAAATCTTTCTGCCGTATTTAAATAGTTTGTTATATATGTAATTCTCCTTTTAGGCAGAGAATATGAAAAATATATGTACACACAGTTTATTTCCTGCAAATATCGCTCTGGTCCTCTCTCCATACGCTTTTCGATCACCTCATGATCTCGTCAGTGGAGCTGAATTTGCAAGAATTTCGGGATATGCTGGAAGAACGTCATTTAAAATTAGCAAGTATTTAGTTAACTGTGAATCTTTGCAAGTCGAAATTTACGACAATGGGCAACATAGCTATATATCTGGGTGAGTGCGGTCATTCTAGAAATATCGAAGGCATTTGATTAAGTCTGACATGATGGCCTAAACACAAAAATTATATGCTTTGGGTACCCTTCATGTATTGTAAAGCTGTACCTCTCTTTTTGATCGGGAAGGACAACCTATATCAGGGTATCCCACAAGAATCTCTCGTACATACCTAAATCAAGCCACAACTGCCTTGGTATTACAACACAGCCCTAAGTACCACTCGCTGTAAGCTTCAAATGATTACTTCGAGGCTACAAAAACACTTTAGTGGGTCGACGAGTGGATGGACCGATGGAAGATAATAGTCAACACGACCAAATCCTAATCAATAATTTTTACCAGGTTTCGCAAACAGCACATGGTCAATCATTATTGCATAACAAGCCTGTCCAGTGGTTTAACAAGGTAAAATACTTGAAGTCTATTGAGATATGATAGAAAACTGGTGAGGAAAATCAAGTTAATGAGACACGGACAAAAGTGTAGAGATTATTAAGATCTCTGTATCCACTTCACGGTAGAGACAGTACGTGTTCCGTTAGAAACAAACTGACTATTTATATAACGATTATCCATCTAGTGTTGATGTATGGCATTCCATCTTGAGCACACATTCTAAAAACCCATTGATACCAACTACATATATTTTAAAACAAAGCCTTATGGAAAATTGTTAACGCTCCTTCATTCCTAAGAACAACACAATTATATAGAAAGCTCCAGATACCCACAATTTTGGAGTGTCCAATGGCATCTACTATTCAGCTCTATAAGAAACCATCATAATAACTTAATCCGAGGCGCGTTTCATTCATGCCTGCTCTATGAAAGATGACATTCACTGTCAAGTGATTCGTTGTCAAAGTTCTAGAAAAAATACTGTTAAAAAGTTGATTCAGCTATTAACACTGTAAAGGTAATAGATTAGATTCTAAAATAGTGTAAACTCAGATAATGCCATATCTCCAGAAATTCAATGAGTAAGAAAGAGATGGCTATATTTCTCACTGTTTTTAACTACTCATAGACGCTTCCTTCTCAACGTGTCAGTTCTTAATCGACTGCGCTCGAGTGTGACGTGTTTATGATGAAAAGACTATTGTGGCCTGAGAATTTTTCGACGAAAATTTTGAGTCGCTGCGGTTTCAATGAGTGTTAAAAGTAAAACAAAGACATCGTAAGGTAAGAACTGGTTTTAATGTTTTATTTAGTTTGTTATTAACTTATTTAAACTACATTTTGCAATATATGTTAATACCTACGTACTTTATACCTATATGGCATTTCTCCCACAAAATGAGGAGAGATGCCAACCTTTGCAAAAGTGTAAATAAAGGGGTATTTTCTTTATTATTTTTATTGTTTTTAGAATGTCGAGAAAATACGTGAGGAAGCATACGGTAGTCAGGGGGTGGTGGAGTGAAGAGAACTTAACTCTGGCTATTGAAAAAATAAAAAAAAGGAGAAACATCGAAAAATAAAGCTTAAAAACTTTATGGAATACCGATTTGTACCTTGAGTAGGCGTCTCATGACTGGTGATACTAAAAAGTCTGGACTAGGTCCTTCAGGTATTTATTAAACTCTTGTTATTAATGTAAGAACTTATTGTTTTTATATGTAATGATATAGTAAGTAATTATATTAACTACTGTTCCAGCATCACTTAGGACCAAAGGAGCAAAGGACGTTCATGTGATCACACCTCGTGAAAAAGGAGAAACAATTTCTCTGGTTGCATATTGCAGTGCTGAAGGCCGTTTTCTACCTCCAGTGTTAATAATGAAAGAAGTCAATAAAAAGTCAGTTTTCTGATGGCTTACCAAATGGGTCTGATGTGTATATGAATAAAAAGTAATCTTATATTAATTCTGAATTATTTTTGCGTTGGTTTAAGAAACATTTTCTACCCAAAAAACCAAAGACAGGTAAAATAATTTTGATTTTAGATGGCCACACCTCACATTCCAATTCAATAAATCTGTTAGACCTAGCAAATGAAAATGATGTCATAATTATATGCGCGCCGAGTCACACTACACAAGTCCTTCAACCTCTTGATCGCAGTTTTTTCAAACCTCTGAAAACATATTATAATCAAGAATCAAATGCATGGATGTTGAGAAATGAGAATAGAACTACAACACGACTACATGTTGGGTTATTAATAGGGCAAGTATGAGGAAAATCTGCAACCGTGGGAAATGCCACATCAGTTATTAAAGCTTGTGGAATATTCCCACTAAATCCTAATGCTATTCCAGATCATTTCTTTGTCATATCTAATTTAGTTGAAGTAGCAACTCCTGCAATTCCTTTTGAAAGTGCTGCCACTGCAGCTCTGTCTCCATAAAAACCATCAACTTCCAGACAAACATCCACCAGTAAAGAAACCCCTACAAAGATCCTTGAGAAGTCTAATCCAATCCCAAAACTACCTAGCTCGACAGTGAAGCGAAAACAAGTTGCTTGTGTTTTGACTTCCCCTGAGAACGTTTGTAAGAAGACTTCCAATGTCAATTTAATTAAAGGAGCAGCTAAAAACGCAAATTACCTAGTGCAGAATTAAAGTCTTCATCTTCTGTTTTGGCATCCACCCCAATCGAAGATGATAACAATGTGTGCGGGGAATGTCGGGAAAATTGTTATTTAACAAAAAAAAAAGACTGACTGGATTAAATGTTCCTTATGCCAAAAATGGCTGCATGAGTCATGTACAATGTACGCTCCGCATTGCAATAATTGTAGTAGGAAAATGACCTGCAAAAAGAACCAAATAAATGAATAATAACATATATGGCATCTCTCCCACACGTTATGGGAGAGATGGCCTGCTGTCAACTTATAATTTTTATTTTTTATTTCTTTTTGATTTAAGTCAAAAACTCATTAATTGTAATTTTAATACTTAATATTAGTGTACCTTTAAAATAAAAAATAAAGGGTTTATTTATATTATATTTTTTATTTTTTACTTAATTTCTACAAAAAGTATGGCATCTCCTCCACTTTTACCCTACATCCGATATGAGTTGTTAATTTATCTGACATATATATTTATAAAAACTATGGAACGCACTATAAAGACATTTATAAGTATTTAGATCAAACTGTCAAATTTAGCGAAGAATTAAATTTCCAAAATATTGAAGTGTGAGGAGTTTACACCCCTATATTTTAATACTATCCTCTATACTTCTGTTATGACACAAATGCAATAATTATGAATCAGGTTGATCCAAAATCAAGCATATAAGTGATGACTGCGTCCATTTTTACCACTTCAGGTAATCAAGATTTTCAATAGTTAATCCTCTAAGTATTCTTATAATTATTTCAATTTTAAATAAATATTGAATTGTTAGGTTTTCGGAAGGTGCAATAAATAAACTCTAAATGTAAATGTGCCTTGTAGCAGTATAATTTTGATCCTTCTTTTACTAATCTCTTTTGTTAAATATATAATTACTCTTGTACAAAAATATATAAACTGCAATAAAATAATCAAGTCTTGCCTATATAAGCCTTTAACATTCACAGACCCAATTAGTACATTTCAAAATTTTGAAGTGAAGAGTTTTGAAGTAATTTTTCGAATATTTTTCCATGTATCTCGGAAAATATGGATCAACTTCTCAGTGATAGCGATTCTGTAGTGGACTTAAGTGACGATGTTAACTTCTTTCTAGAGGAAATGCGGCAATTATTTCCAGAAATTGGTGAAGCAATAAATCAAGACAATTTTGTGTACGACAAGGAAATGTCAGGTGAGGAAATGTTGTACGACCAAGCAGTATCACCTAGTGAATCGGGTGACGTTCATAAAAATGAATAGAGAATGATAATATAAACAATAGCGAAGGAATGGAGAATGGGGAGGACGAGGCAGAACAGTTGAAAAAACAAAATATGAAACACTGAAAAAGTTGCAATGCTGTAATTTCCAAGTTGACATGATACCACTACGGAGGTTCCTAAGAACGCTAATACCAAACTCCTGCTTAAAATGTTTATTACGAAGTAATCCTCATTTTGTAGATATAACTGAAAACTAATTAGTTTCTTTATAAACATTTACTAGAGCTACTGTAGTAAATTTTCCCTTGGACCAGAAATTGGTGAAGCAATAAATCAAGACAATTTTGTGCACGACAAGGAAATGTCAGGCGAGAAAATGTTGTACGACCAAACAATATCACCTAGTGAATCGGGCGACGTTCATAAAAATGAATAGAGAATGATAATATAAACAATAGCGAAGGAATGGAGAATGGGGAGGACGAGGCAGAACAGTTGAAAAAACAAAATATGAAACACTGAAAAAGTTGCAATGCTGTAATTTCCAAGTTGACATGATACCACTACGGAGGTTCCTAAGAACGCTAATACCAAACTCCTGCTTAAAATGTTTATTACGAAGTAATCCTCATTTTGTAGATATAACTGAAAACTAATTAGTTTCTTTATAAATATTTACTAGAGCTATTGTAGTAAATTTTCCCTTGGACCAGAAATTGGTGAAGCAATAAATCAAGACAATTTTGTGCACGACAAGGAAATGTCAGGCGAGAAAATGTTGTACGACCAAGCAATATCACCTAGTGAATCGGGTGACGTTCATAAAAATGAATAGAGAATGATAATATAAACAATAGCGAAGGAATGGAGAATGGGGAGGACGAGGCAGAACAGTTGAAAAAACAAAATATGAAACACTGAAAAAGTTGCAATGCTGTAATTTCCAAGTTGACATGATGCCACTACGGAGGTTCCTAAGAACGCTAATACCAAACTCCTGCTTAAAATGTTTATTACGAAGTAATCCTCATTTTGTAGATATAACTGAAAACTAATTAGTTTCTTTATAAATATTTACTAGAGCTATTGTAGTAAATTTTCCCTTGGACCAGAAATTGGTGAAGCAATAAATCAAGACAATTTTGTGCACGACAAGGAAATGTCAGGCGAGAAAATGTTGTACGACCAAGCAATATCACCTAGTGAATCGGGTGACGTTCATAAAAATGAATAGAGAATGATAATATAAACAATAGCGAAGGAATGGAGAATGGGGAGGACGAGGCAGAACAGTTGAAAAAACAAAATAGGAAACACTGAAAAAGTTGCAATGCTGTAATTTCCAAGTTGACATGATGCCACTACGGAGGTTCCTAAGAACGCTAATACCAAACTCCTGCTTAAAATGTTTATTACGAAGTAATCCTCATTTTGTAGATATAACTGAAAACTAATTAGTTTCTTTATAAACATTTACTAGAGCTATTGTAGTAAATTTTCATTTGGACCAGAAATTGGTGAAGCAATAAATCAAGACAATTTTGTGCACGACAAGGAAATGTCAGGCGAGAAAATGTTGTACGACCAAGCAATATCACCTAGTGAATCGGGTGACGTTCATAAAAATGAATAGAGAATGATAATATAAACAATAGCGAAGGAATGGAGAATGGGGAGGACGAGGCAGAACAGTTGAAAAAACAAAATATGAAACACTGAAAAAGTTGCAATGCTGTAATTTCCAAGTTGACATGATGCCACTACGGAGGTTCCTAAGAACGCTAATACCAAACTCCTGCTTAAAATGTTTATTACGAAGTAATCCTCATTTTGTAGATATAACTGAAAACTAATTAGTTTCTTTATAAACATTTACTAGAGCTACTGTAGTAAATTTTCCCTTGGACCAGAAATTGGTGAAGCAATAAATCAAGACAATTTTGTGCACGACAAGGAAATGTCAGGCGAGAAAATGTTGTACGACCAAACAATATCACCTAGTGAATCGGGCGACGTTCATAAAAATGAATAGAGAATGATAATATAAACAATAGCGAAGGAATGGAGAATGGGGAGGACGAGGCAGAACAGTTGAAAAAACAAAATATGAAACACTGAAAAAGTTGCAATGCTGTAATTTCCAAGTTGACATGATACCACTACGGAGGTTCCTAAGAACGCTAATACCAAACTCCTGCTTAAAATGTTTATTACGAAGTAATCCTCATTTTGTAGATATAACTGAAAACTAATTAGTTTCTTTATAAATATTTACTAGAGCTATTGTAGTAAATTTTCCCTTGGACCAGAAATTGGTGAAGCAATAAATCAAGACAATTTTGTGCACGACAAGGAAATGTCAGGCGAGAAAATGTTGTACGACCAAGCAATATCACCTAGTGAATCGGGCGACGTTCATAAAAATGAATAGAGAATGATAATATAAACAATAGCGAAGGAATGGAGAATGGGGAGGACGAGGCAGAACAGTTGAAAAAACAAAATATGAAACACTGAAAAAGTTGCAATGCTGTAATTTCCAAGTT
Organism: Diaprepes abbreviatus; assembly: GCA_034092305.1. Taxonomy (NCBI): domain Eukaryota; kingdom Metazoa; phylum Arthropoda; class Insecta; order Coleoptera; family Curculionidae; genus Diaprepes; species Diaprepes abbreviatus. Next base: position 904,184 of record JASJET010000282.1, on the reverse strand, counting down.
GACATGATACCACTACGGAGGTTCCTAAGAACGCTAATACCAAACTCCTGCTTAAAATGTTTATTACGAAGTAATCCTCATTTTGTAGATATAACTGAAAACTAATTAGTTTCTTTATAAACATTTACTAGAGCTACTGTAGTAAATTTTCCCTTGGACCAGAAATTGGTGAAGCAATAAATCAAGACAATTTTGTGCACGACAAGGAAATGTCAGGCGAGAAAATGTTGTACGACCAAGCAATATCACCTAGTGAATCGGGCGACGTTCATAAAAATGAATAGAGAATGATAATATAAACAATAGCGAAGGAATGGAGAATGGGGAGGACGAGGCAGAACAGTTGAAAAAACAAAATATGAAACACTGAAAAAGTTGCAATGCTGTAATTTCCAAGTTGACATGATACCACTACGGAGGTTCCTAAGAACGCTAATACCAAACTCCTGCTTAAAATGTTTATTACGAAGTAATCCTCATTTTGTAGATATAACTGAAAACTAATTAGTTTCTTTATAAATATTTACTAGAGCTATTGTAGTAAATTTTCCCTTGGACCAGAAATTGGTGAAGCAATAAATCAAGACAATTTTGTGCACGACAAGGAAATGTCAGGCGAGAAAATGTTGTACGACCAAGCAATATCACCTAGTGAATCGGGTGACGTTCATAAAAATGAATAGAGAATGATAATATAAACAATAGCGAAGGAATGGAGAATGGGGAGGACGAGGCAGAACAGTTGAAAAAACAAAATATGAAACACTGAAAAAGTTGCAATGCTGTAATTTCCAAGTTGACATGATGCCACTACGGAGGTTCCTAAGAACGCTAATACCAAACTCCTGCTTAAAATGTTTATTACGAAGTAATCCTCATTTTGTAGATATAACTGAAAACTAATTAGTTTCTTTATAAATATTTACTAGAGCTATTGTAGTAAATTTTCCCTTGGACCAGAAATTGGTGAAGCAATAAATCAAGACAATTTTGTGCACGACAAGGAAATGTCAGGCGAGAAAATGTTGTACGACCAAGCAATATCACCTAGTGAATCGGGTGACGTTCATAAAAATGAATAGAGAATGATAATATAAACAATAGCGAAGGAATGGAGAATGGGGAGGACGAGGCAGAACAGTTGAAAAAACAAAATAGGAAACACTGAAAAAGTTGCAATGCTGTAATTTCCAAGTTGACATGATGCCACTACGGAGGTTCCTAAGAACGCTAATACCAAACTCCTGCTTAAAATGTTTATTACGAAGTAATCCTCATTTTGTAGATATAACTGAAAACTAATTAGTTTCTTTATAAACATTTACTAGAGCTATTGTAGTAAATTTTCATTTGGACCAGAAATTGGTGAAGCAATAAATCAAGACAATTTTGTGCACGACAAGGAAATGTCAGGCGAGAAAATGTTGTACGACCAAGCAATATCACCTAGTGAATCGGGTGACGTTCATAAAAATGAATAGAGAATGATAATATAAACAATAGCGAAGGAATGGAGAATGGGGAGGACGAGGCAGAACAGTTGAAAAAACAAAATATGAAACACTGAAAAAGTTGCAATGCTGTAATTTTCAAGTTGACATGATGCCACTACGGAGGTTCCTAAGAACGCTAATACCAAACTCCTGCTTAAAATGTTTATTACGAAGTAATCCTCATTTTGTAGATATAACTGAAAACTAATTAGTTTCTTTATAAACATTTACTAGAGCTATTGTAGTAAATTTTCCCTTGGAAAATTAGAGGTGAGGTTTTAAAAATTTTAATCCCTACATTTTAGACCAAATTTTTTCCCATTATCACCTAAGTTCTATTTTTGAGTGCACTGAAAGTACATGGCTGCAAAATTTCATTGCAAAAGATGAAAAACTGACAAAGTTGAAATGCTGTCAAATATAAATGGACATGAAGAAAGTATAAGAATTCCTAGTAACCCTAAAAGTAAACTCCACCTGCTTCAATCATTTGTCACAAAATGATCTCCATTTAATAAATATAACTGAATCGTAAAAATTTTCGTTAAATATATTTAGTAAGAGCTATAATGTCAAAGGTCAGAGGTAGATAATTAAAAATTTTAATCCCTACTTTTCATACCAATTTTTTTTCCACTATTGTACCAGGTCTGTTTTCGGGTGAACTGAACGTAAATGCCTGCAAAATGTCATTGCAAAAGATGAAAAACTGATAAAGTTGTCACGCTGTAATATACAAGTGGACATGATGAACTTACAGGGGTTTCTAGGAACCCTAAAACTAATCATTTAGTGGATATAATTGAATTGCAATAATTTTCGTTCAATATATTTAATAAGAGCTATTTTACCGTTGGAAAATTAGAGGTAGGGCATTATAAATATTATTCTCTACTTTTCAGACCAGATTTCTTCCCACCTTTTGCGTTAATTGAACATGTCTGCAAAATTTCATTGCAAAAGTTGAAAAACTGACAAAGTTGTAAGGCTGTAATATACAAGTAAACAGGATAAAACTATAGGAGAACCCCAAAACCAAACTCCAACTGCTTAAACCAATTGTTACGAAGTAATATTCATTTCATGGATATAACTGAACTGTAATAATTTTCGTTGAATATATTTAGTAAGAGTTATTGTACCAAATTTGTAAAATTAAAGGTGGAGCATTAAAAATTTTATTCCCTACTTCGCCGATCAAAATTTTTTCCCACTACCGCCTCAGGCTTGCTTTTAGGTTAACTGGAGGCTCGTATTTACAGAATTCCATTACAAAAGATGAAAACTGACAAAGTTGTAAAACTATAATATATACGTGGACATGATGACATTAAATAGGTAATCTCCATTTCAAATAAAATTTTGTAGTTTCCATATCGAAAATATAAGTTATTATAGCGCTTACTTAAATCTTTGGAAATGAACAAACTGTAGAAAAGAATATATAACTTTAACACAAAATCAATTTAAATCATTCTCCATTATACTTAATCTGCTAAAATTTTATCAGTATAATATCAAAGATATTAGAAAAAAGCCACGAACGAGTAAAAAATCTAATAAATTTTGTTCCCGAAGATGCTACAGTGGTTTAAATTTTAGTTACTTAACTTGAATATAGTCAAAATTTGAAGCAGAATGATCGTTTTACCTATATATATATATATATATATATATATATATATATATATATATATATATATATTGAGATCTCGTCATATTGCTGTGAAATAGAATACCATACTTATTTGGGCGTACTCTTTTATTAAACCTATCAGACCAGTAGTATTATTATTCTCAACACTGTCATATATATTATCCAAAAACTAATTGAAATTCCAAATAAATACACCAACTTTTCGGAAAAATCTCAAATAAAAAATTCCTCTGAACTAATTAACAAAATAAAAAACATAAACCCTTCAAATAACTCCATTTCATTCGATGTCGGTAATTTATATCCTAGTGTACCTATAGAAGAGACAATTTTGCTAGTTCAAAAACTTTTTTCATTAAAAAATAATAACATAATTAAGAAACAAGAACTTATTGTTTTCTTGAAACATCTAAACATCATTCGAGGTATAATTAAGTTTACTATGGAAAAAGAGGTAAATGATCAACTGCCCTTCCCAGATGTCGTGGTGAACCGTTCAATATACAGAAAGCCAAACACATACTGGACAATATCTTAACTATAGTTCTAATCATTCTGTTGTAACAAAACGGTGAATTGTACGCAATCTCTATAATCGCGCTGTATCTATATGCAATAATGCCGATTCATTGGAAAAAGAGGTAGCAAATATTAAACCGGACTTATAACAGAATGGTTATCCTTTAAAAATAATTTACAATGTTATAAACAACTTTGGAACAATAAACACTGGACAGCAAAAAAACATTTCTTCTTCACAGTTCCGTACATTAAGAGAACCTCAAAGAGAGTAAAACGAATTGAAATCAACGAAAATCATAAAATAAACTTAAAGCTCGTTTAACAGAAGATATTATAGAAAAGTGAGAAACCACACTATTTTTAAGAAATTTCTTAGCGTCGTAGATATGTCGATGTTGCTCTTTTACTGCTATAGACAATTGACACAGTTTCTCAACTTTATAAATAACATTCACCTTAACATCATATTCACAATAGAAAAAGACATAGACAACACAATAAATTTTCTATTTTAACTGTATATTTGTTTTTTCAATATTTCATAAAACCACCCATACAGACACAACCATTCAGAATTCTTTTTATTACCCAATACAATATCAACTGCCAACGTTCCATGGTATGATACAGACTTATTACAGTTGCTTTAAATCAAGTAAATTTTAACCAAGAAGTAAATATTTTTTAACAAGTTGTTGTCAACAAGGGATACACTCCTTAAATAGTAGATGAAATTTTGAATAAAAAATTATATATAAAAACATTGAATATGGTGTTTCCTGTAATAAAAAAAACTCCACAAAAATTTAATATGTAATAGTATACAGGGGCGGATCCAGCCTCTCTCCTTGGGGGGGGGGGTGATATCACAAAAGTACAGTATGGCAAGGAAAACAAGTTGTCAACGGGGGGAGGGGGGGAGCAGCATACTCATTCCTAATATAAAAGGCAGAATGGGTTCTATTTTCCTGAACTCAAAGCTTTTGGGAGGGGGGGGGGGCGATCGCAAGCATACAGACTCCTATACTCTATTCAAGAACTAGAGTAATAAAACTGTTACCGAAACCTCTAACGTATCTGCTCCAGTGCCGCAGATAACTGAGAACTGCCGTAAATCTAATTATATTTCATTATATTTAAATATATTTTATAAATGTACTGCAACATAGAATTTCTGATAGTTTAATTTAATTTCTGTCAGTGAGCAAAGTACAACTTACAGTTTTTTCTTGTTTGCGCTTGTTTTTATATATTATTTGAGATTAGTGAGATACCCAAAAGATATGGCTTTCACCTCTATATTTATTCCAAAATCGTTAAACCAGGGCATTTTTTCCTCAACGAAAAACTTATTACGATGAATGTTTATGATGCCTTAAGATATCAATATCTAAATAATAATGTTAAAAGCTCTATTGAGATATGTTCCAACATGACAGGAGTTGGAAAATCTACTATGTACCGAATACTGAAGGAGAAAAAACGACTGGAATTGTTAGTACTCCCAAGCCACATTCGATCACAGGCAAACGAAAAACCTCGTTGGAAAAAGAGATGAAAACTGCAATTAAAGGGGTTGTATATACATTTTATTATGAGAAGCAGATCCCAACCATCCACAAAATTCTAACTAAAATCATTGAAGATCGCGATTTACCTGAAATTAAAAGAACTGATCTCTGGAAATTGCTCAGAGAACTTAATTTTTGCTGGGAAAAACCAGATAGAACATCTGTTCTTATAAATCGTCCGGAAACTGTCCGTTGGAGACGTAAATATCTCTCTCAAGTAAAAGGTAGAGTTGCTAGAAATAACACAATTAATAAAATTAGTAATTTAACTAAACTTTTGAAAGATTTTTTTGTATAATTTACTCCGGAAAATTGGAAAAAATCCATATAATAAAAGAATAAAACAAACTGTGAGAACTCGATCTCATAATCGGTGAGATAGTGGAACCAATTATAATTAATTTTAGCGAAGATAGTTTCACTGACTTTGATTAGGAATTAGATACGTAATGTTTACTAGTGTAAACACAATTTAATATTTAAATTTTTGTTTTTGTTGTATTTTATTGTTTAATGTTGTTTATATGTTTTTTTATTTTTTTATATATTTTTATTTTAGTGTGTCCCATTCTTTAATTTTATATATATTTAATTCTAATTAGCCGTAAGTTTTTTATTATTTTATTACTGTGTTTGTGTCTTTTTCTTAAGCGTGTAGAATTAACATGTTTATCTTATTTTTTTGGGGCTATCGTATTTCCATATATAAAAGTAAATTAAATTAAGATATCAGTACAATAGAAATAAAAATAAGTAGGTCTAATTTTAATTACAACATAAAAAAAAAGTAATTACATTTGAATCCCTTTTTAGTGTTTAATTGTAATTCTGCAGATGGTTTAAGAAATAAATAAACTGAAACGTCAAATACCCTAAAAATGTTTTTAATTAATAATAAAATGACCGATAGCCCCAAACATATTTTATTATTATATGGACGAATTTATTTTTTTATATATGTTTAACTTTTTGTATTTTTGACAATGGATATTTTGTAAGTATTTAAATTATAACTTAGAATTTTTTGAGAGAATAATCCTACGTTTTAGTCTATTATTATAGACCGGTATTTTTGATTATAAAATTTCTAACCCATTCCTATGAAAAATATATGTATCTAACAAATTTTGCTAAAAACACCCGACTAAAGAACATAGGTAGTTTGCGAAGAGTAAAAGGGTAAAAAATTATTTATTACTCTCTCTAGTTCTTGAATAAACTACAGTATAAGAGGAAAAATCGGGTCCACTTTACTAAACTCAAAGCCCCCCCCCCTTGGATCCGCGCCTGACAGTATATGTATATATATATATATATATATATATATATATATATATATATATATATATATATATATATATATATATATATATATATATATATATTTCGATCGGGCAAGTAATTAGATCGCAAAATTTCTTATAGTTTATTATTAACGTGGCGTTTGAAATCAATAACTCAACTAACAAGATTATAAAAAACAACAAAATAAAAAATGAAAATAAATCTGGTGTGTGTAAAAAAATATGTGAAGATTGCTCAACGTTTTATATTGGACAGTCTAGAATAAGTTTTTCAATAGAAATTAAAAAACGCTTTAATAGTTTTATTGAAGAAAAAATAGATTATTACTCAAACCACTCAGTAGAAGTCAATCATAATCAAAATTTCCAAATTTTACATATATAATTAGATATATTGGAATCCCTAGAAATAAATAAATTTAAAAATACCGATTCTTTATTAAACTGTCAACTAGACCTAAACAACTGATCTATTTTGAACCTATTTTAATGACCTATTTCATTATCGAGAAAACCCAGAGTTAGTTTATCTTATCTAGATATAAGAAATGGTATTAGCATTGTTCATTCCTGATAAATCCAGCCTATAACGAAACATGTTGAATGTCTATTAATTCAAGTTTCAATTCAAGTGGAATTTTAAAGTAATAATCGAGTTTCACTTCGTTATTGTTGATATGGAGTTCCACCAAGCATCAGCTAACTCAATTCAATTTAATAAAGTCTGATACATATATAATTAGATATGTTGGAATCCCTAGAAATAAATAAATTTAAAAATACGGATTCTTTATTAAACTGTCAACTAGACCTAAACAACTGATCTATTTTGAACCTATTTTAAAGACCTATTTCAATTACCTGCTTATTACTGAGAAAACTAAGAGTTAGTTTATCTTACCTAGATATAAGAAATGGTATTAGCATTGTTCATTCTTGATAAATCCAGCCTATAAGGAAACATGTTGAATGTCTATTAATTCAAATTTCAATTCAAGTGGAATTTTAAAGTAATAATCGAGTTTCACTTCGTTATTGTTGATATGGAGTTCCACGCACAAGACACGATAGCCAAATTAAAAACGAGAAAAGCTCCAGGACCCGACAATATTCCCAACGAACTAATTAAATATGGTGGAAATGCATTACACGAAGAACTAACAAAACTCTTTAACAAAATAATTAAAGACCAAGAGATACCCCGAGATTGGAAGAAAAGTAAAACAGTACCTATTTTCAAGAAGGGTGATAAGAAAATCACAGAAAACTATAGAGGAATAACTTTATTAAATTTAATAATGAAATTATTGATCCTTGAAGGTATAATAACTGACTATTGCAGAATATCAGAAGAACAGAAAGGTTTCCGCAAAAACAGATCTACAGTGGATGCCATATTCATCGTAAGACAGATAGCAGAGAAATCTATTGAATTTACTAAGCCGGCTTTTATGTTCTTTATAGATCTCACTAAAGCCTTTGATAGGGTGAGACTGGATGATATTCTGCAAATAATGCGAATTAAAGACATCCCAAATAATTTAAGTAACATAGTTGAACAGCTAAACTCCAACACCACAACACAAGTCTCAATAAGCGGCAACCTAACTAAGGATGTACCGATAGCATCGGGCATACGACAGGGGGACTCTCTGAGTCCATTACTGTTTAACATAGTAATGGACCAAATAATTGAGAACGTCAAAAGAGCGGCACCAGGGTACAGAATGAATACCGGGGAAATAACAATAATATGTTACGCTGATGACGCTGTCATAGTCTCGGAAAATGAAGACGATCTCCAAAGACTTCTATTTGCATTCCACACCATAAGCAAGCAATTCAACATGAAAATATCCATCGATAAAACTAAGTCAATTGTAATAAGCAAAGTGCCCTTAAGATGCAAACTAGTAGTGGATGACAAACCAATAGAACAACTCATGACCTTTAATTACTTAGGAGTTGAAATATCCGCAAACCAAGACAGAACAAGAGAAGTAAGAAACCAAGTAAAGAAGGCAAATAGAATCTCAGTAAGCCTGGCGGATATAATATGGCACAACACATACATGAGCAAGGACGCAAAAACAAAAATCTACAAGACCTGTATTCGACCGATAATGACGTACGCAATAGAGACGAGAGCTGACAACACAAAAACAAAATCAATTCTAAGAACTGCCGAAATGAAAGTACTAAGAAGAATATCGGGATACACATTAAGAGATCACATACGCAATTCAACAATACGCGAGGAACATGGAATGCAGGATATAGTAAGATGGGGACGGAAGCGCAGAAGAGCCTGGAATGAGCACGTAGGAAGAATGGCGCAAAATAGTATAGCGAGAATCGCCCGAGATGGAACACCGGAAACCAGAAGACCAATAGGTAGACCACCTAAAAGTTGGAGAGAGTCCTGGATTTCAACATCGAATGAAATGAATGATTGAGTTGGAAAAAACAGGCTGTAAGCCTATAACAAGACGAAGAAGAAGAAGAAGAGTTCCACCAAGCATCAGCTAACTCAATTCAATTTAATAAAGTCTGCTAAACGTTGACTTGGACCTGATTATGAATCATGAATACTATAAGGCAATTACCCGAAACATTGTGTCAGTATTAACAAGCTTGCTTCTTTGCCTGATACAACTCCTAAGTATAAAAATACGTAGAATATTGGAAACTTCATTATTGGTTTATTCGGGAAAGTTGGTTGGAAGTATGGCTTGTGGTGACTAGACCCTATATTGAGGTGGTCACGTCTTAGACCGAAAACTAGTATCTCCAAAGACATAAGACTTTTACTATATCTTTTTAGGTAGTTATTATTTGTCCACACGATTTTGTGGATTTAATTACATGTTTCTCATGGGACATTAATTTCCGTATGATATAAATAAAATCTGTATTATTTAAAACGAAATTATCCCTAATTAATTAAGAAGAAAAGTTATAAAAGAAAACATCAGGAAACTCATCCACAGGAATCATTTCTTTTAAACTCATAATCATTATGCTTCTCCGAAATTAAAACTTCCTTACATTTAATTTTAATTAATTTACACTCAAGGGCCCGACTTTCAGTCTGTGTTTCGGAAAGTTTAAAAATTTACTCGATTTTTCTAACTTTTTAAAAGGCCCGTGGAGATCAAAAGACTACTTTCTGATATAACAAGATTTAGTGTGCTAATTACGTCGATAAAAATTTCTGCTGCTTCCAAGGAAAAAACTGCTTCTGTAAAATAAGTTATGAAATAAGTGCTTTTAACTGAAAAACGCTTTATCAATTAGGAATTTTTATATTAGTTAAATATTTAATGCTCGGTAAAATTAAAAGTAGTTTAAGTGCAAAATTACAAACACAAAGGATGTTGTAAAATGAAGGTTTTTGCAGCAGTATTTCCCAACATTTTTTTAATCACGGCTCTTTTAAAAATATTCTTGACCTGCTTTTCCCATCTGCTATATTTGATTAATAAAAAAAAAGGAAACTTTCCAAATACTAGTGCAGACGAGATTGACAATAGCCATCAAGGCCAGAGAACAATAGTTAACATATCTGCTAAGGAATTAACCTCAGTCGAAAACGTATTACTTGTCAAAGGTTTAAACTTCGTGCTTACTCCGATAGAGGTTTCAATGGTCGATATAAATAGCGAGCGGATTCAGCAAGCTTCAAAAACCCTCTCACATCAAGATTCTACCATCGGATAAAAAAAAAATTGACGAAGTTTTAAGGAAAGGAAACTATATATCTGTTGCAAAAGATCCTAGATTCTTTTGCTTTCTTAAGAAACATGAAAAGTATATTCCTGAGAAGACCCGGATTTAGTTAACGCCACACCACAGCAGAACTCCAAATCGTTATGGACTCTCGAAGATACATAAACAAGACATACCTTTACAACTTATTACGGATTCCCGAAACTCCCCGACCTCTGAGCTTGCCAAGTTCCTTCTTCCAATCCTAAAACCATTACAAGGAAATACATCATCTTGGTTCAAGAATTCGCAGCATTTCGTAGAAATTATACGCGAAATACAACTGTAACCAGGAGACCATTATATTATCTTTGCAATGGAAAGCCTGTGCACCAATGCTCCATTGAAAAAGGGACTAAAGATCATAACAAAGAAACTTGAAGAAAATCAAACATGAGCAGAAAGAACTTCTCCACCATTATATGTCATCATGGACTTGCTGGAATGTTACTTGACCAATTACTATTTTAAAGAAAAGAAAAAATCCTTCATCCAAGATAATGGACTACCAATGGATCTTCGCCCTCATCGGTAGTAGCAAACACTTTCATGAAATGGTTCGAGATCTTTAAAACTGAATCCACAAATAGAAATACAACATTATAACTTAAATACATAGACGACACCTTTATTATCTGGAATGAACAATGAAAATCTTCCGAACTTCCTTTCTCATCTCAGCAATATTAGCCCAACCATTAAACTCCCTATGAAGAAAGAGATACAAAATAAATTACCATTCCTGGATGTTTTGGCTGAACCAAATGGCAGGCCCATACAAAAATCCACACACACAGGATAATATCTAAACTATTCATCCAACCACTCTAATATACCAAACATGGAATTGTAAGAAACCTTATGGATAGAGCATTGATGAAAGAAATAAATCACATGAAAAGTACCTTGACAGCCAACGGATACCCAGTAAATCTAGTAAAAAAAAATTCTGGAACAACGCAGAAATAGGACAAGATCAATCAATTAAAGCGCATCCAAAGAACATATTTCGTGGAGAAAGAGAAAAATTTGGTGCCGCTAACCACTCCTGGACTTATAGACATCACCTAAAATGGTCTGGAGCTAGAGAACCCTGCTCCGAAAATAATACTGGAGAAAACGAAAACTCAAAATCCGAATTATTTGATAAACCGTCTTTATATATATGGGAAGTAAAGAAACCAGTCTTAAGGTATTGTAAATAAATGGGACCTTAGGTAGCATGCATGATTGCACACAACTTTTTCGTACTCCACTGAATTTACTTTTAGTATAAATAGTTGTATAGCTTAAAAATTTGTTTAAATTCATATGTCTGAAATACACTTGTAAATTGTGTTATTGGACAAGGATATATTACGCATTTTAATCTCACTCACTTCTTCAAAAATTACCTTAATGAACTTTAATAAACAGGTTTTTGATGAGGGTTTTTGCAATCGAAAGAAGTTTTTTGTATTTTGCATTTTCTTACCATAGAGCAATTTCTTACCATACCTGAATTATAGCTTGGCTTTGTTGTTGAAATGTTTCTGTAAAATCCAACTCTAGAATCCTTTGTAATGCCTTGATTCTAAGTGGCGTTAGGGCGTTGAAAGTTTAATAGATTCAGTACTAAGAACAACATTACATAAAACACAATGTGCGTTCTTGAAACCGTAATTAGTAACGGTCGAAAATCCAAATTCTCAATAGTTCATCGGTAATTTTCCTTTTTCCTCCGTGATGTTGACATCTGGAAAATAAAATCCCTACGGCTTTGCACATTGTTCATATATCAGTTGAGAGTACTTTCTTAATTAGTCCCAATCTTATACGGTCTTCGAAAGGCAATGAAATGTCGCGATAGTCACAAACTACCCTGCTAACTTGCTCCCGTCGGATTTGACCAAGCATAAAAAAAGATGCATGCGCCGGAAAGTTACTGATTATATTGCATATGTCCCTCTTTGTTAAGCATAAAGAAATTATTAACATCTATTTACCTATCTTTAAATTTTAAATTTAATTTTGATTTTTAAAATTAATAATTAGCAATCCCTAAAACAGTCAAGGTGACCCTTTAGAAGTTGCAACCAATCACTGATTTCGACAAATTTATTTATATTTATCGCACGCAGCACAAAATCTATCCATTCATTCCTTTTTTATATAGAACAACTTGAACAAAAAACAGAGCTTTCTGATTACTAGTTGAAATATATTTTTTCTGTAACCATTCTTAGTCTAAATATGAATACAGATCTCCCGCCCCTAATTTTCGTCGTCTCTCTAGGTTCTGCGCTGCTTGCTCTCAGAATAATTCTTCTAAGACAATCCAATATCTTATCACATCTAGAACTTTCTCTTCTCCGTGGTCTCAAATGTTATCATCACCCCAAAAGAGTGATTTTGAAAATATGCTATGAGGAAAAATCTGTTGTATATTTTCCAGTGAAAAAACTTTTGTACGTTGCTAAAAGTATGTAATAATAAATTAAGTGACAACTAAAATATCAAAATTAACAACAGTTATAAAAAAAATTAACTAAATCATTTGGAAGTAATTTATTTTTTAAAATAATGATGTAACATTTACCCAATAAATATGCCTTAAGCCTATATTGGGTTTCTGGGTATATATGTCATCATGCGACCTGTCATGAAAGAAACATTTATATTAATGATGCTGAAGTGAATATGCACAATTTCGCCAATGTCCTTAAAATTGCTAGACATTATCAGAGGCCACACCAACACAATTACCCTAATAGAAATTTTACATTATTGTAAACATTAATATAACGATAAAAATGCAATAATATTTGAAGAATTTCAACGATATAAATTGAAAATAAAAGAAAATACAGAGCGTATTAATTTTTTCTCACGATTTTCTTCTCATAAAAACTTAATATTGTTCACTACAAATTTACCAATAAATTGTTTTTCTCAGTACAAAGTGTTTATATGGCTTTAATTATTAAACTTTATATTTTTCGAAAAAAATTTTTTTTAATTTATATGGACTTTCTCCATCAGTGTTGGTAAAATTCCCCAGGGAGAGGCAGCGGGTCCAAGGGTAACTGTAGAGTATTAAGGTAGTCAAGACGGGCGATGGCATTTGAAGAAGTCAGTGATATGTAACTAAAAAAATTTCATGTTATTCGTGTCCTACAGGGTAAATTTTAGCTCTATAATGCGTTTTAGGTTTATTCATGACAAGTCATTCAAGTCTATCATAATATTCACTATTAGGCGATTCAAGAAATCTATTTAGCTAACATGTTAAGACAAGAATATGGGAGCTAGTCATGACTTTTTTAAACAAGTGTTCCGATATCGAAAACAAACAAAGACAAGCAAGTCGATAATTACACGATTTAAATTTATGAAAAATGGGGATCTCGAAATTAATCTTATTACTTATTGTGTGATTTGCCCATAATTTTAAGTGATTCACGATATAACCCATTAATCATTATGAATATTATAAAGGTGAATAGTTAACAGGTAAATCTATTGAAACCGTGGCAAAATTTGTCTTTTATCATATCTGAATTTAATAAGTAACAACCATATCAAAATTTTTTTTGGTCGTCCTTTAGACAAGATGATGAACTACGAACTTTATATAATATTTCTTTGTTAATCTCAAAGCGAGAAAACCACATACAACTGGTGAAGAATTATTCTTATCGGCAATGAAAGACGTATTAAAAACGGTTCTTCATTATAAAAATGCATCTAACATCATCAAGAAAATTTCCTTGGGCAAGAATTCAATCCAAAGAAGAATTAATGAAGTGGCTAAGAAAGTCGAAATATCATTATGCGATTATTTGAAGACATATAAATCGCCCATTCAACTCGATGTGTTGACTCACTAAAGGGATCAAATATTGAATACCATTTTATTTTTTGACAAAAAGAAAATCATTTTGCAAATTAAAGATTTTAAAGGCAACCGTAGTTATTCATGGACACCCAGAACCCACATATTAAACATTTGATCCACATTTATGCTTAAGTATCTTTAGAAAAAAATCGTTGGAAGAATATGCACGGGACTTTGCTTCTGTTATCAAAGTCTGCAGGATCATTATCAGCCTTAGTTTTCTTGGTTTCCTTTTTTTTCTCACGTTTGTTTGTTGTTTCTATTTGTTGGTCAATATGTTTTCTGTGTCAATATTCTTCTTACTTTTTTCAGATCATTTTTATATGGTGAAGAAGCTATTAATGCTCACACAGCAGCTTTTCTATCCCTATTAGGTATCTTCTTCTATTTAATTGATACTGGAGTTATTTCATAATAAGATACCAAAGCAAGGCTGCTGCGATCAAGTCTGGAAGTTCATGATTCAATATCGCGTACTGTTTCATGTCTTAGCCCAAAAATTGATGTTCTTTCAGTTGAAGTGAAGCTGCTATGTTCAGATGCGGAGCTTGAAGGTATATGTGAAGGTTCTCCTTCTGTTCAGGTCTAGGTTCAGAAACTGATGTTCAAGTCAAATTGCTAAGGTCAAGTGAAAAATTGGAAGATCTAGATAAATAATGAGGTGATCTGAGATTGGTAGTTAATAGTCTTTTAACGTATTGCTAGACAAAGAGGGAAACATTATTATGGAAACACAACACAAATTATGCAGGTGGAAAGAATACATAGAAAAACTATTTGAAGATCAAAGACACGAAAATTCTTCTATAAACAGTCTGAGCGGTGACATGGGGCCTGAAATTACTAAAGCAGAGGTCATTTATGCATTGAGATCGATAAAAACTAATAAAGCTGTTGGTCCAGATGAAATGCCAGGTGAGTTGTTGTTGAAGCTGATCAATGACAAAAATTTGGATTTATTGGTGCGATTATTTAATACAATTTACACGACAGGAACCATCCCTCGAGAACTGTTAACATCAACATTCATATGTTTACCAAAGAAAGCAAATTCAAAATAATGCAGTGACTATCGAATAATCAGTCTCATGTCACATACTTTGAAAACCCTTTTAAAAATTGTACACGCTAGAATACATTCCAGATTGGAGCTGAATATTAGTGACACACAGTTTGGCTTCCGGAATGGGGTGGGTATAAGAGAAGCATTATTTGCTTTTAATGTGCTTACTCAAAGATGCTTGGATATCAATCAGGACCTCTATATCTGCTTCATAGATTACAACAAAGCTTTTGATAGAGTCAAACATGACAAACTGATAGAGATTCTCAGAAGCAAAAATTTGGATGAAATAGATTTAAGGTTGATATCAAATCTGTATTTCAATCAGCGAGCGGCAGTAAAAATTGGACAGGAAATGTCCGGAGAAGTGGAAATACAAAAGGGAGTCACCTTTACTATTTAACGCTTATTCTGAAGAGGTCATATTGGAGAGTCTTGAATCTGAAACAGCAGGGATAAAAGTAAACGGAGTTTTAATCAACAATATTAGGTATGCAGATGACACCGTAACAATAGCTGATAGTTTGAAAGACCTAGAAAAAATAATGAATAAAATATTAAGAGTTAGTGGAGAATATGGACTCTCTCTTAACACGAAAAAGACCAAGTTCATGATAATTAGTAAAAACAATACCAATAATAATGAAACCCTAATGGTAGGAGGCCAGCACATAGAAAGAGTTAAGAAGTAAACTTACTTGGGAATCCTAATAACAGAAAATAATGACTATACCGTTGAAATAAAAACCAGAATCGAGAAAGCACGTGCCAAGTTTATTAGAATGATCTGCAGCAAAGATCTAACATTAGCCCTGAAAATACGACTGACTAAATGTTACGTATATAGTGTTCTATATTATGGAATGGAAGCATGGACACTGAATCGAGAGGTGATGAGAAGACTTAACTCTTTTGAAAAGTGGACCTATAGAAGAATTCAGAGGATTTCGTGGGTGGATCGAGTTACGAACGCCGAAGTGTTGAGACGAATAGGGAAAGAAAAGGAAGTCGAGATAACAGTAAAACAGAGAAAACTGCAATATTTCGGACACATTATGCGGAGAAAAGAGTACAGCATCTTACGGCTCATAATCCAAGGCGAAATAAGTGGCAGAAGAGGCGTAGGACGACGACGAATTTCATGGCTAAAAAACCTAAGGGGATGGTTTGGATGCAGTTCAAAACAACTATTTAGAGCAACTGCCTCAAAAATTAAAATAGCTATTATGATTGCCAACCTCCGCAATAGAGAAGACACTTGAAGAAGAAGAAATCTTTTATTAGTGGGACATGTTAATTTTATCAGAGTAACATTTATATAGATATCTTTCACAACATCTTGTTCCCGGCGATAACTTTCAGACATCGTTCTGTATTATTGTAATCATTTTGTGTTAATTCATTTTTGTAGGTTAACTTTAGCTTTAATAATATTTGTCTGTCAATGTTCTACGATTTTGTTTTATTTTTCTGTTATAAATAGTTATTCAATATGAAAAATAAATTTTAATTATCCAATTTAACTGTTTCACTTACTATTCTTAATGGCTACACAGGAACTTTGTCAATTTATTCCGGTTTTTGGTAGGGGTTCGCGAGAAGGAAAAAGTTGAGAAATGCTGGTGTAGATAATAATATATAACTCACCCAGTACTTTTATTGGCTCAAGAGCACTGATTTATTTCACAAAATTGCCTTGTAAATGTCAATCATAATCCAAATTTCAAACTGTGCTTAAAAAAAAAATAACAATATTAAGTAATGGATTTCACCCACACTAAATTTCATTTTAACTTTATAAAATATTTACACGAAAAAATGCTTTTATTTATAATAAAAAGATTCGGAATTTGACATCTCTCTTCAAAAGAAATTTTGAAACATATTCATTCAATATCTTCCCGCAGGTAATATTTAATATTTTATCGAAGTAAAATCCCTTGACTGATGATATGTGAATTCTTGACAGTTTTCCCTTGAATACAATTTTATCTTGTAATATGTTTTATTAATTCAAAATAACAAAACAATAGGCATGATGACTGTAATGAAGAATCACTGAAATTATGACTTGAAATAATTATATAGGATAGACAGATTCTAAAAAACACACTTATTTTTAGACTACACGCGAGTTTATATTTATTTTAGTAAAAATAAAAACACAAAATATGGGAATCGGCCATATTAGATCAAACACCAATCAGAAACTCGTGACATCACGCTTTCGTAAACATCACATCAGTCATCATTGTTTATCGCCTTTATCGTTCGAATTTGTCTTTATTTGCATCGTTAATTAGATATTTTGTGGATAAAACTATCAAGTGTATCAGTTTCGTGCTATCAAAAGTACAACAACATTATGGAACAAGAATTTATCCTTGCCAATAGCTCAAATTTGCTAAGAATCGACTTCTTGATGCTGGGAGCGAGGTTAACTAGTGCACTGTTTTTACTTCAGTCTGGACAGCTTTACTTCTGAATTTGTACTGATTTATCAGCCGATTTTAGAAAGGTGGTAGGTGCTTCTAGATCTTCAATTGTGTGCATAGCTAAAAAATAAAAATAAGTACTTGTGAACAAACTATAACTATTTATATATTATTATGTACAATAATTTTTACAACGGACTGTAATAATATTATCATAATAATTGCAATGAACTCACTATCACGCCGTTTGAACTCAACCAGATACGGCTTTAGTGTTAGAAATAACAACGAAGAGGTAGTCAGAGTGAATCATCTTCTATACATGGATGATCTTAAACTGATGGCTGCTACCAGAAACCAGCTGGAACAAATGCTTAAAATTGTAGAAGAGTTCTCCGGGATATCGGAATGCAATTTGGACTTGACAAGTGCCGTATTTTGAACATCGTTAAAGGGAAGATACAACCGGGGGCTTTTGAAATGCAGAACGGTGAAACTATAACTTCAATGGAAGCAGACCAAACATACAAATATCTAGGTATAAAACAGGCTAAAAGAATTGACCATGGCACTATGAAGGCCGAATTGACAGACGAATTTGTAAGGAGGGTAAAGCGGGTATTATGAACTAATTTAAATAGTAGAAATTTGTTTAAGGCGCTCAACACGTATGCTTGCTCTGCGCTGAGCTACTCTTTTGGAATTGTAAAGTGGAGCAGGACGGACATCCAAAACCTGCAAAGAAAAATAAGGACACTCCTAACAAAAGCACAAAAACATCACCCTCGGAGTGCTGTTGAACGTACAATGCTTCCAAGATACCAAGGAGGAAGAGGATTGGTGGATATTGGTAAGCAGCTCGACCAACAAATAATAAACTTACGTTCATATTTCCACAGGTTAGCGGACTCTTCCACACTACATCGAGCAATATGCGAGGCAGACGTTTCAAGGCCGCTACAGTTGAGGGAACAAGATATTACTTCTCACCACCAAACAGATCAAGAGAAGATACAAATCTGGCTTCAGAAGCCACTTCATGGACGGCATCCAAATGAGGTCAATCAGGACAATGTCGACAACTCAGCGTCGAACTACTGGTTGATTTCAGGACAGATGTTTCCGGAAACGGAGGGCTTCTTGTTAGCTATCCAAGACCAGGTTATTCCGACGAAGAACTATCGGAAGTTCATCATTAGAGATCCCTCAATAGAAAATGACCAATGCAGATATGGCTGTCGAACATCGGAGACAATTCAGCACATAACTGGAGGATGCCAAGCGTTTGCCGCAACTGAGTATAAGGAAAGACACGACTCAGCCGCTAAAATACTCCACCAAGAGTTAGCAGAAAAGTTAAACCTATTACAGGTAGGAAAAGTGCCTTATTACAAGTACAATCCGGAGCCTATTCTTGAGAACAACCAGTTCAAGTCATAATAGACCAGACATTATACTAATAGATAAAATTTCTAGGCGAACTACACTAATCGACATTGCTGTACCTAACAACAACAACCTAAGGCCAAAATACAACGAGAAGATCGCCAAATACAGAGATCTGGAGGTCCAAATCCGAAGACAATGGGCAATGAACAGCATCCAAACGATTCCATAATACTGTCAACAACTGGAGTGATACCAAAGAACCTCCTGCAGAACATCAAGGGACTGGGCTTTAGTGAGCATCCGTATAAGCCGATGCAGAAAGCAATTCTTCTAGCAACCGCGCGAACCGTCCGAAAGTTCGTAGGAAATACAGCAGACAACGTCACCTAGGACCCGATAACATGGAAAGGGTTCCCATACAGCTTCATACTTTTGGTGTTTTTGTGTGCCTGGTATGAGTAAATAATCCCTGGAGGGAGTGCGAAGCGGTTTGGCTTGTAAATCCTAATAATAGGTACCACATTTTTCGCACTTTCTTCAATTAGACACCTTCTTTGTTTTTTGAGAGCATAGGGATGCTAAGGGGTGTCAGAAGTTCGTTTGCTTCTACCTGGTTAGCATTAAAGTTTTATGGGTATACACCCTGACTTTATGGGCACTTGTAAAACAGAACCCATTACATGGTACTGTATATAATTTTCCATATCATTTGATAACTGGAAAAAGCTTTTAGTTAGGGACGTTAAATATAATACAGTAATAAAGAAATGAAACCTAGCCTCAAACGGGATCGACAGTGTTATTGACAAATATTTACCTTACATATATTTTGTTTGTTAGCTTGTCCACTTACTTATGTAAAATAAATACTTACATCAAAATGATCTTCGCAGAAATAAATTACTGAATTAACAGATACAGAAGCTGGGTCTCGACTTCCAAGATTTAGCCACATATTTCTGATATTTTTCTTCATTGGCACGTTAATAAATAACTTATTTGGAGTTTTTATCGATGTATCAATACATCGAGAAACTGCACACCATCGATACACATTAGAATTCATAATTATCGCACAAAACGATGGAAAATATAAATCGTAACAAGCAATAAGATGCAAGTTGTCAAGTGTTTACGCAAGGGTGACGTCACAGATGGACGCCATTACTATTCTAGCGTCTTAGTGCGAAATTTAAATTGTATTTTAAAAAGGTCAATTTTTCTTTCAAAATATAATTTTTTTGCGGAAAAAAGATTTATTTTGTACAAAGTAGGTGCGTAAAAACATCGTAGAGTATTTTTCCAAAATCAGTCATCATGCCTATTCTACATTCAAGTGAATGGGATTTAGGAACTGCATTCAATTATTTTAGCTTGAGTTTAAATCGCATTAAAAATAATTTTTAAAATAAGGAACTGTAAAAATATATTTTCTAAAATAATTACCCACAGTTAATTTATAAGATTATCAATATGCGTCCTCTAAATATTATATATCATCGCTTGAGAAGCTTGTCTCGTTGAGCACATACACACATGCACCAGACATTTCTTATTTCGGGGGACGTCAAATACGACTCATGAACGGAGAAGAAAAGGGGAGAACGGTCCCACTTTGACATAATTGATGAATCGTTTTTGACGGCGTATTTTGTTCCTAATGTAATCTGTCTTGTTTTAATTAGCGACCCTGTTTGAAAGTAAATTATTGAGTTTTAGTCTTAAAGAAAACAAGTAAATGCGTCTTAGATGAAGCTGGGATCGATCAAATTACAGTGAGCAGAAAAATAAAAAATTGGTCAGAAGATATATTTTAGAAAAAATATTTTTTAACATGCCAGGAAGAATTTTTTTTTATTATGTATGTACACCGATTATTCCGGAACAGCATCACCGATTTGAATGAAATTTTTACGTTATTTTCGGGAAATTACTGCGGTGGTTCCGTATTTTTTTGGACGAAATTGGTGCAGTAAAATCCAGGATGGCGCTGCCAATATAGAGGCCAAAAAAATTAATTTTTTCCGATTTTCTGCAAAATTGGTACGGGGGAATTTTCGGGTTCGTGGACAACGAATCTGAAATTATTTTTAAGAAACTCAATATGGTAGATTCAACATGGCGGACAAAAAAATCAATTTTGTCCGATATTCTCCAAAATTGAGATGGGGGAGTTTTCGGGATCGCACATAACGAATCTGAAATTATTAAAAAAAAATACATATGGCAGATTCAATATGGCGGATTAAAGATTCTATATCTTGTCTAAAATCAGTATTGGGGAATTTTTGTTAATGTTAATTACAAATTTAAAATATTTTTTGAAAAACTCAATCTGGCAGATTCAATATGACGTCCTAAAATTTTACATTTTTCGATTTTCTCCAAATTTGATATAGGGGGTTCTTAAGGGTGTAAATCATGAATTTAAAAGTATTTTTAAGGTGGCACTGAATCGTTTTTGGGGATGTAAATATCGAATATAAAATTATTTTAAGAAAATGTAAAATGTCAGATATAATATGATGGTCTAGAAATTTTAAATTTTCGGATTTCATCCAAAATAGGTACTAGTGGGTTTTGAAGTATTAGGATGATAAAATACAATATTAGGGACTGACAATTTTATATTTTCCCATTTTGTATAAAATTGATATTGCGGGGTTTATTGGGTATATACAAACTCAAATGCAGTATAAAATATATCTGACTAAAAAATTTACGTTTCAAGTTCTTTAAATATCGGTATTGGAAGGTTTTGGGGAATATATTATCAATCTAAAATTTAAGAAACTATATTTATTGTTTGATACAGTTTATTTTTACGCAGATTTTGAAAATATTTACGACTCTACAGGGTGAGCCAAAAAACTAGGACAGCATAAAGTTGTATTTTTTTAAATAGAACACCCTATATACGCATCGTATTTTCGATTTAGCTTATAATTTTAAATCTTTTTTTATTAAGGGTTTACTATAACACAACTTTATAGTTTCTGAGATAATTAAATTTAAAAAAAAAGTCACATTTTCAAGCATCAATTCAATCCTAAATAACGTTTTCAATTTTCTGATAAATATATTCAAATTTGGAATTTAGCAAGGCCAAGGACAAGTTAACATAATTTTTACCTAATATTTGCAATAAAAGCTACATTTCTGTAAAAAAGTATGGAAAATAAGAAAAACTGAAATATCTCAAAAACTATTATAAATAGGTATAGGATATATTGAACAAAACTTTTAGGGTTTTTATTACTCTATTAAATAACATGAAAATATATAGGGTGTACTATTTAAAAAAAAGATATTTATTCATTTAAACTTGTTCAAATTTAAGCCGATGTGTTCAACACCCTGTAGATTTTATTGCAAATATTAGGTAAAAATTATATTAACTTATCCTTGGCCTTGCTAAATTACAAATTTGAATATATTTGTCACAAAATTGAAAACGTTATTTAGGATTGAATTGATGCTTGAAAATGTGACTTTTTTTCTTTAAACTTAATTATCTCAGAAACTATAAAGTTTTGTTATAGTAAACCCTTAATAAAAAAGATTTAAAATTATAAGCTAAATTGAAAATACGATTCGTATATAGGGTGTTCTATTTAAAAAAATACAACTTTATGCTGTCCTAATTTTTTGGCCCACCCTGTAGAGTCCTAAATATTTTTAAAATCTGCGTAAAAATAAACTGTATCAAACAATAAATATAGTTTCTTTGTTAATTTCACCGAAAAGGCACAAACCTACTTCATCCAATCGTTGACTCACCCTATACAAATTATGGTAAGAAAGCAATTACAAATAAAGTATTTTTAATCTGTTTCCGCGAATCACATTTTGTCAGGTATTAGTTTGGGGCCGACTTCAAAAATTTCAATTTTATATAAAAATTCTAGTTATTTTTCACTTTTTAGCGCACTTTTAGAAATCGGTTCAATTTTTTTTTGTAAAAATTTTATTTCTCAAATAATGAACCAACGATTTAAAAACATATGATCAAAAACATGTCAATAGAAGAAAAATCCAAAAACATATTAATCAATAGTGAGCACATTAAATGCATATTGGCTTAAAAAGAACCCTAAAGAAGTATAATTTCCATCATGTACCTTTGTAATCCTTCAGGAGCTTATAGTGATATAATTTATTTATTTAATAATGCCGATGACATCAATTTTATTATCAAAAACACGAAAAAATCGGACTAATTATACAATTATACATATCAATTTTGATCTAAATAAAGATGGTTTCATAAAAATGATCTTATTTCTAATACCATTAAATCACAATAGTTGATATTTAGGACGTAGCGAAATAAATTAGCTTTTGCCTATACAGTGTGCGATGAAATAAGTATTTTAAGTGAGTTTAAATTTCTTAGTGTATATATGATTTACATCCTAAGTAGTCGTTGTTATGGTTACAATCTTTATAAAACACTGTTCATGTCGTGGAATCTATTTAAAGTAAAACTAAATACTTAAATTCTTAACGCTGCAAAAATAGTATATTTTAGTAATTTTGTAACCATTTTACGTTATAGAATGCTGTTCTGGAACCAAATGTCTAATCTGAGATCCGATGATCATAATGCGAGAGAGAAAAATGAGTGAAAGCCATATTCTCCTCTGTAGATGGCTAAAGGCTGATGATAACGAGGACGATTACATTATTAATTAAAAACAAAACCTTCTGTTTGAATTAATTTTATTAATTGAAACTGTTAGTGTTCACATTATTCAACTCCAAGCAAAAAAAAAAAGAAAAAGACTGAACCAACCAAAAAGCGATTTTATGAACAGCATACTGTTCTTCTCTAGGTTGAAAAAATGTCATTTTTCTTCCTCATGTGACGAAAAAATTAATTCACTGCGCCAATGGAAATACCGAGCACCATGATCGACACAGGCTATATGATTGCTAAACTGATAAATTGTTGTTGGCACGCTTGCAAGCGCTAACTTGCTTCACATGCAGCCCTTTTTCTTGTGTCTTTTTAAATAGGGGAGCGTGAAGTAGGAAAATATCAAAAAGAAAATACAACTAATGCTTGAAAGATCATTTCTGGAGTTCTTCCTCATCGCTTCTACAGAGCTAACTTTCCAGATGGCTAACTGGTCGACATTGCAGTAACTAAAAGATAAACACTTTTTTCCCTATTCTAATACCATTATTTGAGAAACTAAGAATTTTACTTATCAAATTTCAAGAAGAACCAGTAATATAGTCAATATCATATTTTTGGAAAACCCTGGTAAACTTTAGAAGATATTTCATGTTAAAAGTAGACTTAGAAAGGAGAAAAAAATATTTTGATATATTTCAGTTTCGCTTTAAGCCTTTTTAAATCAATTGAGGATTCTTAGAAAATAAAACTGACAAGTTCTCATTAGATTCAGTATATGGTGTTGACCTCATTTTAGTATTAATAATTCTTGATCCTTCTTTAATTAGTTTATAAAATTCTAACTAGTTCATCGCTATTGTCTTTATAGATCATCTTCTTCTTCGTACTTTCAACATAGAGAAGAATAGTATCCTACTGAAATCATTACAGTTAATAACATTATAATCTTTTGAATGTCTTCCTAGATATAGATGTAATAGGTCCTATTTTATATCTTATCACCAATGGGAGTACATCAATCTCCCTTCAATAAAATGCACATAACTCTTTATATAAAAAGAGGGAAAATTATAGAATTTTATACAAAGCCATTTTAGTCCACTGAGACATACAATTTGACACTCGACTGAAGAATCTTATCTTTGTACCTGTTTTTTTATGTAAATAATCAAAATGTTTACTAAAATTTAATTGTGGGTCCAAAATAGCTCCCAAATACATTATTTGGGAAACAAATTCAATAACATCCTAATTTATGATAAGAAAATAACCTAAATTAACGAACTTTTAACATACATCGTAGAACCTATAACCGTGCATTTAATTTTTAGAATATATATTTTTAATTTATTTTAACACAGCCATTAATATAAAAGTTTTAATTCATTATTTAATGTTATAGTTATTAACTCATAATCGATCCCAGAGACGGAGATGGGAGTGTCATCAGTAAACAAGTTCACAAATGAGTTCCTGAGTACACACTGACATAAATAATAAATAGCAATGGACCCAAGACATTTCTCTTTGGCGTGTGCCTCATTTACTTACTCTTTAATTAGAAATATTACTATGGACCCTAGGTTGATGGTATCTATTAATTAAGAAATGTCCCTATCGATCGTTTCAAATGCGCGTTGTAAATCGACAAAAATACCCAAAGTAAATTTTGACTCACTCATGGTTTTCCTCCATACTGAACCCCCATATTGCAGCGCAGATTCACAAGAATGCTTGCTTCTAAAATCTGACAGTTCGCTGGTGAATAGTCCATTACTTTCAAAGTATTCACATAGCTATTCACATATCAAAGTTTCTAGAATTTTATCAACTACTGGTAACAGATTTGTTGAGTAAAAATCACAAGGAGCACTTGGTTGTGATGCTTTTGATATAAGAATTATAACACTTGCTTTTAATGCACTAGGAAATCTTCCTTCCTGTAATAACCGATGCATTTATTAAAAATAAGAGGGGGTAACCGATGACAAAAACCAGATCCTTTACTAGCTTAATAATCAATCTATAACTCTTATTTTTTAAACTATAAATAATTTTTCGAAGCTTTAAAAGAGCTATCGTTGTGAAGCATAACAAGCTACTATTTGTTTTTTCTTTTTAAATCTATGGCTCCACTGTTTCGTATCAATACTTTTTAATATATCTCAGATATTCGTTCCGTATTATTTCTAGTACTTTTAAAGTTTTCCACATCCTTTTACCATTTCTCTTGCAATTACTAATATTTCTGGGAAAATGTTTCTCTTTTTCTTTATTATTGAAGTAACTTTTCATCTTGTATTCATTTCAATCACCATCAGTTTCATACTAGGCAGATCTAACTTCTTGTGTAATCCATGGGTATTTTTGGTTACCAAAGTTAACTTTTTGTATAGGAGCTATCTCATCTGGCGTTTAGGTCATAATTATCTCTTCTATAAAACATTTTTATTTGTTCGTCTTCTATGTCAATTTATTTCCTCGATCTATCCTCTTCTATTGGGACTTTGTTATATCACTCTTTGGCTTCTCTTTGCTTCGACCATTATTTTTCACGTTTTATTCTAATATATCTTTAATTTCAAATATTTTCTAAAACGTTCCCTCAAGAGCATCTCGAAGATTCTAATACTCCAGGAGCTGGTAGATTTGATAGATGTTGCATGTGACAAATAATTTATGAAATTTCAATGTTCATTATAATATAATAACTACTCACACTATATTTTCACCTAACCATTAGCAAAAAATACACTCCCTATCCATTCCCTGTTTAGGTAAAAGCTTTCTTTACTCTCCCCTACATGCAATAATACCTGGCATATTAAACTTTTACTGATAAGAGTCATGAAATTGAAATGTTGATTTATGGTTTCGAAAAAACTCCACGCACTAGAACAAATGCCGTGTCTAATTACGTATTAAATAGTGGAAGTTGTTTTATTCCAAAGACTTTTTTGTACGCTTTTAAATTTGCATAGATATGTGGGAGTGGATGTGTTTAACTTAAAGCCATGTGCGACTAAACACAAAATAGTATGTTTTTCCTCGAAATAAAAACGTTCTATGGAAAATGAGATAGCTAAGGTGTTAAGGGATAATATGCTTTCGAAATTCGAAGACAGATGTTTAGAAATAGATTATTAAAATTTTCAATTTTAAGCTGACCTTATCATCGAAATCGAACACTTTGGTGTTTCCAAAGTCAGAGCAACAGCCGTCATTTTTTTTTAAATTCAGTTATCCTACCTTGATTTAATTGACTAAATAAACACAAGACTGTTACTGGAATGCTATAATTTTGACCCTTATAAAATGAACACACCACTAAGACACAACTCATTCATATTTTCAATGTTGCGAATGATTGAATATCAGCAATAAAATATTATATACATGCCTTTGTAACAAGTATAAAATAATTCAAATATTGGATTTCCGTTCAGAACGTGGCAATGTTGCATATACTTTCTTGCCAACTAAAGAGGATTAACTCCTCCTTGTTACTTTGATGAAGTTACACGGTTGCCACTTCCTAGCGAACTTTTACTGAACTCACAACGTTGCCAATTCCTAAATATAACCAAGAAGATGCTACATGATTTTATAGAAAAACAAGTTCATAATTACCAACTAGAAGGTGACCTAAATATATATGTTTTTTGAGAAAAAAACCTCTATAACAATGGAATAATATAGACCTATTGTTAAAATAATGCTCACAGTGCTACATTTATGATATGACAAAACCTTAGTTTTTAAATGTTTCTTCGAAATACGGCACTACTTCACTTCCCCTCGGCAAAAAGACATCTCTTCGATGTACTGTGTTTGCCTAATTTAACCTATGACCAGACCACTACTATAAAGTCTCGCAAAATATCAGGGATATTTTGTCTAAGGTATTGTCTGCTCTGGCTTCCGCAAACTCCGTTTTAGTAAGTTGTCCGCCATTTTAGTTTCAATTCGATTATCTAGCAGGATTTATTTCGTTTGTTTTTTGAGTTTAGTGATGCAAAGTGAAAGATTGAATTACAAAGAAAGTTTTTATTATAAACAATAATAAAGTTTTTTGTTTAGTAAATAAATTTTGCCCTTTAGGGGCACTTTATATATAGGTAAGTTATGATATTTATTTTTAAAAAATATTTTTAAATTTTACTTGCAGAAAAAGTTTTCATGGGTCATTTGGGACCTGCCTTTGATCTCGTTCATTCTGTGATATGTTGAAGTATGCCAAAAAATATCCAATTCGTATTTTTTTACGTCATGAATTGCATTTTTATATAATGTATAATTTAAAAGGCTGATTTTTTTCAAAAAAAAAACATGCATATTAATAACTTTACGAAAAGGGATTGATACACATCATTTTCTCAGTAATGGCTTTATAAATTTAAATGAATTATAAAGGGGGGGATAAAAAATTTATACCCGTATTTTAGATTTACTATCCAACACGGCAACACTGTATCGTCTTACGTCTTGCTCTTTTACTACTATTTACTACAACAAAATTTATTGAATGAGTTGGATTTTATACTTGGAAATTTCTCATCTTGCGCTCTCGCCAAAAATAGTAAAAATATTTGCCAAGACGTCCATAGGTAGTGAAAGTCTTGTGTTTGTTTAGTCAATGCTGTCAGGTTTGCAGAGGTTTGTTTTTTGAGTTCAGTGATGCAAAGTAAAACATTGAATTACAAGGAAAGTTTTTATTATAAACAATAATATAGTTTCTTGTGTAGTAAATAAATTTTGCCCTTTAAGGGCACTTTATATATAGGTAAATTTTGATATTTATTTTTTAAAAATATTCTTAAATTTGACTTGCAGAAAAAGGTTTCATGGGTCATTTGGGACCCGCCTTTGATCTCGTTCATTCTGTGATATGTTGAAGTATGCCAAAAAATATCCAATACGTATTTTTTTACGTCATGAGTTGCATTTTTATATAATGTATAATTTAAAAGGCTGAACACTTCGAAAAGGGATTGATACACATCATTTTCTCAGCAATGGCTTTGTAAATTTAAATGAATTATAAACGGAGGGATTAAAAATTTATACCCGTACTTTAGATTTACTATCCAACACGACAACACTGCATCGCCTCATGTCTTGCTCTGTTACTACTATTTACTATAACAAAATTTATTGAATGAGTTGGATTTAATACTTGGAAACTTCTCAAAACTGACCTGGCGAAAATGTTTACCATTTAATATAATAATAATAACAATCATGTGTGCTTTATGTGAAACGAAATATTTAAAAAGTATTGTGGTGTGAAAAATTAATACTAGTAATTTTTATTTTGATGATAGATGGTAAATTTTTTTTATTTAAAAAAAAAAAATAACACAATTTTATGGCAAAAAATGGCTCAAAATCAATCAGAGAAAAAATGCATTCCATTCGACTGAGCTGCGCCGAGAGGTTTTTGAAATAAATACAGAGCGATGTTGCCAATTTTTAAGAAAATTTTAAATATTTTGACCCGTTTTCCACAGAAATGGTAGCATTTTGGACAATGTTTTAAAGAACCTTTTCATTAGAATTGGAGGTTTTACTTTCTCTGGATGTATTGAATTGTTCTAGAGTGTTGTTGAATTTAACACAAATTTAAATGATAAATGAAATGTTCATCATTATATTTCAGAAAATACGCTAACTATTCCATAGAAATTATTTCATTTCAACGGTCTTCAAAGGTCTTTACGGACCAAATACCAAAAAAAGTGACACACTTTGACCATATGACATCATAATGAATTTTTAAACAAACAATTTAAATTTTTTTTACAACTTTAGCGATTAACCATAATGAACTATGTTCTAGTAATAAATAATTTAATAAAAATTCAATATCGTTTACAGCCCCATAAAATGAGTTGCCAATTTCAGCAAAGTCATTTTAAACTTGTGGCAGTTAAATGAAAAGCTACGTAACTAAATTTGAAAATGTGTATTAAAACCATAAAAGCATAAGCAATATACTTTTCAATAAAATAAATCAGATAAATTCTTCGTAAAATACTAAATATATTTTCACTTAAATCTTTCCGTCATACGGTGGAAAATTCATTGGCTCAAGTGGCCAAAAATCTAACTTTTTTGGACAAAAATAATTCGTTTTTATTTTTTTCCTCGTATTCACATCATAAATAAGGAATAAGAAAAATGGCATACACCCTTCAAAAAGATCATTTTTGCAGTATTAAGAAGAAACTAAATTTCCCCTAGCGTCTCTTTTTACAAAGCCAATCCCAGAAATAACCAAGCTCTATTTGAAATTACCTTTCTCTATCGACACTAGGCTGGTTTCAAATCACTAGGATTGTCGTGCTATTTAGAGCATTCATAGATTTTGAAAAGGGCTTTGACAGCATTGAAGATTTGACAGTTAAGAACTCATGGCAAAATAGCAGGATCGACCATAGATACACAGATTTAATAACAAACATATATAACAATGTAAAGATCACTATCAAAATAATGGAAGGGCACAGTTCTAAACCAATAAAAATAGGACGAGGGGTCAGGCAGGTAGATAGATTGTCACCGAAGCTATTCAACCAAGCTCTGGAGGATGGGATTAACATAAACGGAGAGCCATTGAATCAGCTAAGAAACGCGGATGATATAGCTTCGATAACAGATAAGAACACAGCGATGAAGAGGAAGATCGCAAATGAGATGGACAGACGACTTAAAAAAGCAAGCCGAACAAAGATGGGTACAAACCGCTCAAAATAGAGAACAATGGAGAAAACGAGGGGAGGTCTATGTCCAAAGATGGATGATTGAGGCTCATTAGATAAATAGAAGCAAAATGATTCTTTTTGCTGAAATTCGTAAAGCTGCTTGAAATAATCCCATTAAATAAGTTGGTTGTATTTGTTAAAAAGAGGTAATATTTCTCGTTGTGTACTTCTAATTAATTTCATCATATGAAATGGGTTCATCAAATGTTAAGTTAAAAAATTTTTTCCTTCCACATAACATTTTTTAGACATACTAAAATCAATAATTTTTTTAAATTCTGCTGATATTATTATTACAAAAAAAAATTCCAAGGAAAATTTTTCAGCTTCCAATAATACAACTTAAGAGGGGCACCAAAGGTTCCCTTGCAAAAGGAGTTTTCCTCGAACTCGTCCTTACGTCTATATAGCTGAAAGGTTTGGCATGACTTCATCTATAATTATAGAACATATTACATTCTTACTTGAAGTAGATACTTTCAGTCATAAAATTCCACGAGTCTCTCTGGTGAACCCAGGTAAATATTCTATATTTTGGTACCATAGACTATTTTCGTAGGATGAGGTAAACAAGTTTGAAATTTTCTCGGTTCATATTTTTACGCAGCCAGTGAATAAAAATGTAATGTCAAAGCGAGTACTTTAAGTTCTGTACAATATTTTCGTGATAAAATGTTATTTTTTGTTCTTTCCACTGAAAATAATATAATTCCTAAGGTCTTCAAAGTCTTGATAACGTATCTAGATTCTCATGATTTATAATTTTGTTTAAAACAATCAATGGGATGTTAATCCAAGCCTGAAGTTTGTTTTTCAGCTTCTATCGCTGACAGGGTAGCTTCTACTGACTTCCAGCGTGCGTGAATACTTATGAAAAATAATAAAAGGCTTTGAAAGTGAAATTAATAAATTTTCAAGTTCAATATTTTTTACGTTGTCAACCTTTTCTCTCTACAAAGCCCACTTTAAAGCATGTAGGATCTTTAGGAAATCTATAGATACTAAAAATAAATTGTCATTTATTATACCTTTTGATTCATTTTAAAGCAAAAAAAAAGCGTTAGGAAATCCTCCGAAAGCTATACAATATTTTAATGCGGACTTGTTTGTTGTTCATATCAACCCATGAAATGTAATTTCAGTTGATTCCATTTTATCCACCACGTCTGAACTATAACATCTACATGCAAGGCAACCAACTATGTTAGTTATTTCAAAGAATAACACAATTCTCACAAAATAGTTTAGGTAGATCACAAAAAACTTCGATTTATGCATCATAAAACAAATAACAAACAAATGATAGAAAAGCAGGAACAATCTGGTTACGTAATGCCATCTCTCCTTCATTTTACTTCAATACCTACAGCGTACCAAAAGTGACTATCTGAAAATATTGCCGGCTAGTTGAAATTCTGTCTGCAATTATTTTCGTTCATGTAATATTATGTAACTTTATCAGAAATCAGATCAACTTGTGAAAATTTTCATTGTGTCTTATTTTTATCCTAAGCGAAGACAAAAATCCAGGGTATAGGATCCTCTCCCTTCTCAAACCATTTTTAAGAAATGGGTTTAAATGGAAGTATTACTTCTTCTTTCCTATATGATCCTTTCTAGATATAAAGAATGGTATCACAGACAGAGTGGTGGAACTGAATTTAATACCGCTCAAGAGACAGCATTATTTTCATCACATTTTTTCTTCGGTTACATTCCATTGGTTACGGATCCAGTTATTTTAAATTTATTCATCAGTTCATCAATACACATAAACAAATTTCACATTAAATTGTTCATTTATGCTTTCATATATACTTTAGCATGCCTTCAGCTCTGAATTATATAAATCCTCAGTTTGGTGGATAAGATTTCTTTGAATATTAAATATTATCACTGGGAGAACAAAAAATATGGACATATCTTATTTATCATCAAGGTAATACAAGATAAAATAGTTTCAGAGATTTCCATTGAAACAAAATTTCACTTGATGTTTTTTAGGGTAAATGAATTTCCATAGCTTATCTTATTATAGTCATCTTTATTATTTACCGGTCTCCTCAAAAATTCAATAGGTACTTTACTGTCAATTTTCAACTGCACCATACTGGTATTTTTTTCTCTACACATCTTATTTTTAATCATTTTCATAATACTAAATTTTTAGTTTATTTGTCCTCTTATAAACTCTAATCAAGGACATATTGTATTTTTTAAATTAATATTGCATTTTTCCATATTTTTTTTGAAAAACCACTTTTGACCACAATTTCAAAGACATTTTCCTCAATGGATCATTTTAAAATCTTTCCCTATAAAATTAACATGCACTCTTAGTGGAAACAGGTCATATGGAAGGGTTATAAAAATGTCTTATATGGAGCCCGTTACTTAAATTTTATAAATTCCATTTTCCCGATTTGCAGATTTTATAGGGATGTTAGTGGTAAGTTTTTTACGTAAGACAGTTAACTATGACTATTTCTACAGAATAGAGTCTAACATAATATAAGTGAACAGAAAGATGAACTAGTATAATGGGGTAATAAAAAGCTTTTAAACTGATTGGAACTTTATTTTGAATGTTTTATTGCAGTGACGCATAAAATAATATTCTGGACAGAAATACGACAACGAAATATATCTGAGAAATGCCGTCATTACATTTTATTGTAAATATTGTCTGAAGATTTAGATTAGAAATTATATTTTATTATAACTATTTTATTTTTAAAATACATGATCAAATATGAATGATGGAATAAGATGAAATACGCATTTTTCAGTAAAAAATTCAAAGTCATGGTAGAAGTATGACCTTATTATAGCGGTAGGCCACACTAGACAAAAAAAATACAAAACAGTTTGAGAAGGCGTATGTCCCAAAATGCAGTGCACAAAGCTGATGATGATGATAAACATAAAGATACTTTATGATGAGCCAATGCTGAATCTGCTTCTATGAGACTTAGCTATGATGGAAGAGACAACAGCAAATGTCCTTAAACTGAATATTCTGGATAAAATTCCTATAGAATTAATATCGAAACCCGCACACTTCACATTTAAGATGCATAACTTTTTGACTTCCACCAAGCAAACGGAAATATTACCTCGACTAGGAAATAATTCAATGTTATGCTTTACCAATGGATTCAAGATTAGAAAGAGTATTGGAATGAGAATACCATTACCAGGTTTCAGGCTGACAAAATCCTTAAGAAACATCTCTACCATCTTCCAAGTAGAACTACATGCAATCCAAA
Organism: Diaprepes abbreviatus; assembly: GCA_034092305.1. Taxonomy (NCBI): domain Eukaryota; kingdom Metazoa; phylum Arthropoda; class Insecta; order Coleoptera; family Curculionidae; genus Diaprepes; species Diaprepes abbreviatus. The sequence goes on along the minus strand of JASJET010000282.1, from coordinate 870,430 downwards.
TCTGCACTCAAGGGTATCTGAATGGAAACACTAAGATGGATAGAATATAAATATTTTCACATAGCCTAGTAATATAAATTGACTTGACACTACAGGCAAGACCTTAAATAGTCGACAACGAACAATAAAGTAACTCTGATCTAGGTACTAGGGTACACGAAAATCAAAGGAAATAAAGCGCAAAAGAAGGAGCAAAAATTCCTTTTTTCGGCCCGGAACTTTTGTGTGAATTACCAAAATTTTACATAAGAGAGAAGTTTTGGTGGTGGAAGAAATTTATAAATACATCTACAAAGAACAAAGGAATGCTTCCTGATCTCCCAAAAAGGAATATTCGAGTAATAACAAACCTTTTCGCAGGACACTATTATCTGATATACCATCTCAAAAAGTAAAGCTGAGCACAAGACAACCGGATGCTTCCTATGGGAATGCATGGCACTGTTTTTCTAAAAGACATCACCTTGACTCTTGAAAAGATAAACTAACAGACTTTGTGAGAAATCTAAAAATTCTGGGCTTAAATTGGATTAGAAAATAGCCTTTACAACTTACTCTCTATCTGCAATCTATGACACAAATTTATACTTTATTATTATCTATCACTTTTCTATCTTCTATATCGTTTTACAGGATTAATTCATCAAATAGAAAGACGCCGATAAGGTGGATTTTGTCAAAAAATTTTAAAAAATTACAAGATTTCGGCATCCGAACTAGGCATAATGGTGAAAAAATATTTATACAGACTACATCGAGTATGGAGAAGAACCAAGGAAACATTTGGAGATGAATTTCTGCCAAAGAGCAAGAAAATTTACATTTAATATCAGGATATTCTTAAACAAAAATAAAACAATGCTATAGGTTGTAATTACAGTAAAACAATTTTACACTTTCCACAAATTTTTAATTTTAATTTTAATCACTCGACATGTTTCGCAAACACTGTTGCTTCTTCAAAGGAGTATTACAAAATGAACATTAAAAGATAAAAATAGACCCCACTAATAAATATCAAAAAATTATAAAACAAGTTATACAAAACTGTAAAAGTTTGTTTTCAGACTGGGATTTACGCAAATTTACCCTAATGAACCCACAACCTCCCAAACTGTACTCTCTCTTAAAAATTCATAAAATTGGAAACCCAATTAGACCAGTAGTATCTTTCTTTACTGCCCCTTCGTATAAACTCTCAAAATATTTAATTGATATTATAAAAATTAACACAAATTTCTCCGCTAAATATTCTATTAAAAATTCTTACGATCTGGTCGAAAAAATTAAACACTTAAATCTACCAAATAACGCCAAATTTGTTTCCTTTGATGTTACCAATCTATTCCCTAGTATACCTATTGAACATACAATAGAACTTGTTAAAAAACTTTTAATTAAGAAAAATGACAATGTGATTAAAAATCAAGAAATTCTTTATGCTCTAGAAAGTTGTTTGAATCAAAATTATTTTGAATTTAATGATGAATTTTACACCAGTAAGGAAGGACTTATCATGGGTAACCCTCTAAGCCCTCTCCTAGCGGAAATTTTCATGGACCATATTGAATCAATTATTTCAAAAAAAACCCTTTTTAATAAATTTATCTATTGGTTTAGATACGTAGACGATGTTTTAGCTTGTTTTACGGGTAGAGACAGACAATTAGACCATTTCTTAAATTTTATTAACAACATACACGACAACATAAAATTTACAATAGAAAAAGAATTCAATAACTCTATCAACTTTTTAGACTTAACAATTAAAAGAACAAACAATAAGCATGACTTTTCTATTTATCATAAACCCACCCATACTGACATTACAATCCACAATACATCTTCACACCCAATACAACATAAACTAGCATCTTTTTTCAGTATGATACATCGACTGATATCTTTACCTCTTAACAAAATCAACTTTCAAAATGAACTAAACATCATTAAACAAATTGCTATAAATAATGGTTACTCCCCAAAAATAATAGACAAAATACTAAATAAAAAACTATATAATAAAGCCATAAACTTAGTTTTTCCTACAAAAAAAGAAAACAATAATAAATATAAAGTAATTACTTTCTTAGGCCACATTAGCAATAGAATAAGTAAATTTCTGAAAAACTTGAATATTAATATAGCTTTCAAAACCACTAATACTCTAGGTAAACATATCAAAAATAGTAAAACCAAATCAAACAAAGGAAACAATTGCGGTGTTTACAAATTAAAATGTAATGATTGTCCTAAAGTTTATATAGGCTAGACTGGTAGAAACTTTAATAAACGTGTTAATGAACATCACATTAGTTATATAAAAAATAAAACTGATTCTAACTATTCCAATCATTTAATAGAAGAAAACCACACCTTCAACAATAATTATGACATATTACACATTGAAAACAAAGGTTTAAAACTAAATTTGCTTGAATCCCTGTAAATAAATAAACTCAAAAATTCCAATAATTTGCTTAATGACCAAATAGATTTAGACCCATCACCCTTATTGAACCTATTTATTTATCCTTAACTTTTCTTGGAAATATAATTATGGAATTTCCTCTTATTCTGAATTGTAAACCTTATTTTACCTGTATCAAGACCATTTAGTTTTTATCTTTTAATGTTCATTTTGTAATACTCCTTTGAAGAAGCAACAGTGTTTGCGAAACATGTCGAGTGATTAAAATTAAAATTAAAAATTTGTGGAAAGTGTAAAATTGTTTTACTGTAATTACAACCTATAGTTAAGAGAGAAGTTTTGGTGGTGGAAGAAATTTATAAATACATCTACAAAGAACGAAAGAATGCTTCCTGATCTCCCAAAAAGGAATATTCGAGTATTAACAAACCTTTTCGCAGGACACTATTATCTGGTATACCATCTCAAAAAGTAAAGCTGAGCACAAGACAACCGGATGCTTGCTATACGAATGCATGGCACTGTTTTTCTAAAAGACATCACCTTGACTCTTGAAAAGATAAACTAACAGACTTTGTGAGAAATCTAAAAATTCGTGGCTTAAATTGGATTAGAAAATAACCTTTACAACTTACACTCTATCTACAATCTATGGCACAAATTTATACTTTATTATTATTTATCACTTTTCTATCTTCTATATCGTTTTACAGAATCAATTCATCAAATATAAAGACTCCGATAAGGTGGATTTTGTCAAAAAATTTAAAAAAATTACAAGAATTCGGCATCCGAACTAATTTATAATGGTGAAAAAATATTTATACGGACTACATCAAGTATGGAGAAGAACCAAGGAAATATTTGGAGAAATATGTCTTCCAAAGAACCAGAAAATTTACATTTAATATACGATACTATGAATCAGAATAGCTATCAGGATATTCTTACACAAAACTTAAACAAAGCACTGAAAAATGTGCAGATGAAAAAACATTTAGTTTTTTTCAAGATAATGATTCTAAATATAAAGCTAAGTAAATTAAACACTAGATTCTAAAGCGAATAAATCTTTTGCCTTTCAGTGATCTCTACTTTTGAACGTGCTTTGGTGTCAAAATCCATTTTGTAGAGTAATCCTTAGAACCACGGAGATCTGAGTCCACAACCAAGCACTGAGATTGTCGGGTGCAGATTTCACCTTGAGCAGTCTTGGAGACGAAAATCAACAACTTGGTTTGGTTACAGAATATAAGGATGTTAATTTTCATATTGGAAAATGGCTACGATATTTGTTTGATCTATATTTTTTGAGGCCTGAGAAAGTTGGCGAAGCATTCGCAATTTGTTTTGCTGCAGATCAATCACTTTCTGACAAAGTTGTAAAATTTTTAGATTATTTGGTAGAAACATATATTGACCAAGATTGGATTTTTCCGCAGGCATCAAACACCGTTTCACTTTTTCATACCACTAATACATGCATGTCGTTTCATTTCAAATTTAATTCTTACTGTAGTAATCCACATCCAAACATATATGTTTTTGTCAAAGCCGTAAAAAGTATGCAAACTGCTATATATATCAAATTTAACTCTATTGGTAAAGACATTGTCAGATCTACCGTAGAGAAGTACTTGAAACAAAAATTCATTCAAAATAAAATTGATCAGTATCTTCACAACACAATTCTATATTGCGAAACAGTAGATATCTGTTGGACTTCCATTGCCTTTATTTTTTGTTGAATATCACGACGTTTCGGCTAGTAGTTATCTTTAGCCGTTTCCAAGTGAAACTAAATAAATCCCTTAGCTACATGACTATTTATACTGAAAGTAAATGCAGTAGAGTGTGGCTGAGATGGGTGCAGTCATACCTGCTACAGCAAAATTCCATTTTTTTATGCTGCATTTAGTTTTAGTTTATAATTATTAAGAAGTGGTTTCCACACTTCTCTTATATCTAAAGATGGTTTACTAAAACAACTCAAGTTCTGATGTATAACCGCGGCTTCTTTGAATTTACGTTTTCCTCAATGTTGTTCTCGGTGTAGTATATTAGCTTCAGACCATTTTATGTGGTGTCCATGAGTCCAGGCATGGTGGGCGGCACCAGATTTTTCTGTTTCTCCTCGAGATGTGCATTTTTGATGTTCTTTGATCCCTACGTCAAGAGGTCTCTTTGTTTCGCCAACGTTGGAATTGCCACATTCACATGGTATTTGATATACACAGTTCTTCATGTCCCTTTGAGCTGTTGGTTTGACCCTAGTGGGCCAACTTCTCAGAGAGTTATTTGAATTGAAAACAACGTTGATTTTATATCGTTTTCCTATCCTTCTAACTTTTTCTGAAATGCCTTTAACATAGGGGATGTTCAGTATTGGTTTTCGTTCTTCATTCGTTGTCGATATTGTCCTGTTTCTGCGTTGTTCTAGAAAACAATCCTATATATTGTTTATAGTTTATATTATTATAATACGTTTTTTCCATTATACTTGTTAGAAATTTATTAAATCTTATGAATATTTGTAACATGTTTTTATAATATTGTACCATTTAGTTCATGGTTCATATTATTAAACCTATGACTAAATTATACATAAAAAATCAAAATGGTTGCATTGTAATTGTGTTATATAACCGCATTATTTTTAATGGTTAATAAAGAAACAATAAAAAAATAATAAACAAAAATGTAACGGAAGTATGCATGATTTTCGGCATAATAATAATGATTATTTTTAAACGCCGTACGCAACAAATGTTAACAAGAGCTAAGTTTACATACATTAACAATGTAATTACGGTCTGATTATATTTAAGATTCTCGAAATAAATTTTAATGGAATTATAATTGTTGGTTACATCTCTAATTTAAATGTAATTTAACCTTTAAAAAATGGCTGCAAATTGTTGTGCATTAAGCCTGACATACTTGGGCGTAAGTCGGGTTAATAATTAGAGGAATAATTAGTCACGGGCAAGCAGTGGTGGATTTGTGATTTTGGGGCGCATGACTTATTATTTTATGTAAAATGGATGAAAATAATAATTTATGTGAACCGCTTGTATCTTGGGGGGAACTTGGGCTTGGCCTTAATGTTCACATAAAGAACAATGGACATTCTTCTTCTTCTTCTGGTGCCATGTGCAAAGCCGCACGTCGGCGATCAAATGTCCATTCCTCTTCTAAAGTTATAAGACGGCCAGGACACCCTCTTCGGCCTGTCTAAATATAGTTGCGGCGTCCGATATTCCACACCAGTCTCTTATATTTCGTAGCCAAGAATGTTGTTTTCTGCCCGGTCCGCGCTTTCCCTCTATTTTTCCTTGCAAAATCAACTTTGGTATGGAGTATCTGGATCCTCTCAACATATGTCCCAAGTAAGACACTTTACGCTGCTTTACCGTGTCCAGCAGTTGTCTTTCTACGCCACTCCTTCTTAAAACTTCTTCATTTGTAAGATGAGCTGTCCAGGGAATACGTAGCAGTCGACGAAGTGTCCATAGTTCGAAGGCTTCGATCCTATTCAGTGTTCTAACTTTAAGTGACCATGTTTCAACGCCATACAATACCATAGACCATACATAACATTTCAAAACACGTATTCTGGTATTTAGTGGTAAATGCCTGCAAAGAAGAAAATTCTTGATTTTAAAAAATGCTGTTTTTGCTCGGACTATTCGTCCTTTCACTTCTTCATCACAGTCCCACTTTTCATTCAAGGTAGCTCCGAGATATGTAAACCTCGCGACGCGTTCAATTATGTTCCCGTTGATACTGAGGGGAGTATTGCGTTGATGCCTACTAATCACCATCATTTTTGTCTTGGCAATATTAATTCGTAGCCCAAACTGTTCACCGGATTCGTTAATTTTATTCAATATTGCCTGAAGGTCTTCGATGTTATTGGCTAGTATTGTGGTATCGTCTGCGTAACGAATATTATTCATTGGTATGCCGTTAATTTTGATACCTCGTGTCTCTTCTTCCAAAGCTAGTTGAAAGATTTTCTCAACATAAATATTGAATAAAATAGGGGACAAAATACACCCCTGTCGGACTCCCTTTAATATGCCAAAAGTGTCCGTTAACAGATCGGTATTAATGCGGACTTCTGCTGATTGGTTCCAATACAGTTCTTTTATTATTCTTATATCCTTATCGTCAATACCAATTTCCTGCAATCTCTCCAAAAGTGGCCCATGTCTAACATTGTCAAAGGCTTTTTGGTAATCAATAAAACAGATGAAAACATCCTGTCTTTGGACATGATCACCTTAAATTGGCGGGACACGAATCTTTCGTCAACATTTAATAGTGTCCAAGTTTCGGCTCCATATGTAAATATATTAGTGTTTTATATGTTTGGTATTTTGTCTTTCGTGAACATACAGATAATCTTTTTATTAGATTTAAAATAAAAATTCATAAATTTAATAAGGAAAACTTGCCATATGCTTGCGCCATACGAAAAACACATATCACTTTCATGTATCCCGACGCTCTCCGAAAAACTTCAAAATGCTTTCAAGAAATATAATGTAACTGTCAGCCATAAAGTCGCAACCACCTAAAAAAATAGCAAACTAAGATCTAATATACCCAAAGATAAAAGCAGATATTGTTTACAGTATTCCATGCAAAGATTGTGATGTTAAATACATAAGTCAAACGAGCCAATATCTAAAAAACAGAATGAACCTGCATAAATACAACAACAAAAAAAATAAAACCTTAACAATTCTTTGCATGGGAAACCATCATTCCTTCGATTTTGTCGATGTTACAATTTTAAAAACTGAAAACCACAAAAAAAATTACTAAAAACAGAATATGCGGCAAACGTTAAGACAGATACCCAGTAACTTAGCAGAATATATAACAATATTATAAAACAACAATTAAAAATATAATTTTAAAATCAAAAATGCATGGGACTTTCTGACTAAACCCCTTAAATCCTAATTATTTAAAACAATCTCTATTACTTTACAAAAAATTCTATCTGGTTTTTTCGGTACTAGTCTAACTTCGAGATGACACAAGCGAACAATTAAATAAACTACAATCTGTTTAAAATATTACAATATATATATATATATATATATATATATATATATATATATATATATATATATATATATATATATAATACTTAGTTTGTTAGTATCTAACTTTGAATTTATATAATTTTTGCTCTTATTTTTGTGACGCATTTTCAAAAATAAGCGATTTTTATAGTTGGGCTCTTGTTTCAAAATTTTGACATCAACATATTTAAATTTATTGAAAGAATTAAATATAGTTAACGTTGGCTGAACATAATTAAATGATACAGAACATACAATATCATCCATATAATTTGTTGTTACAAAAATGATCGTTGAAAGCAAAATAAGTGCTATGAAAAATTACTATACCTGAAAGTTACCTCTTAATCCCTCTGGACGTAGTTTCATTATTCACCAACATGGCTCTAAAGTTAGAAGATGATACTTTGCAATTGAAAGGGAACAAAATTAAAATACATACAAAACTATGAAAGAATAATTTCATTAAACCGATTAATTTTATTTTTAATTACACTTATTTTGATGTCAACGATAATTTTTACAAACAAATCTTTAGATCTCCTGTGTAATCCGATTCTTGTAACGACATTTTTGGATCATTTGCTAACCTGTTCTAACCTGATCTAATAAACTAAATAATATATATAGATAAATTTTAAGAAGATTGTAGTTTATTCTTATTATTCATGTCGTTTTTAATTTTTAGACCATTTTGGGTAAAATTTTATAAATTTTTTGTTTTTTAGTCAGGTTTGAACAGTTACACTACTTACTAACAACCAAAAACAACATATTTAAGAAATGGGACAGCGAGCCGAGAGGAGGCCTAGACCGAGGGAAGCGATGAAACCAACCAGGCAGAACCAAGGTATAACCTGTGCAAGAGCCAAACTTTAAAAAGGCAGACACAGAACTAGCACGCTCATTCCAAGTCGAGCAGCCGTCGAGGAAGTCGTGAAAATTTTTCTATTGACGAACGGATTAAAAACACCAGTGCACATTCCACCATGAATGAAAATTTACGTTACAACATTGTACACCTCTACGGGGAGGAGACCTTCAAAAGAATGAAACGCTTCGAAGCACTAAGGTCCAAGATATCGACACTATTGTGCAACATAGCATTCCTAATAAGATGCCGCGATAACAACATCCTGTCTACTTGTACGAAACTACCAGAAAAACAGAAGCCATTCTAAGGAACACAAGCAAAGCACTTCTACGGGAACAGAAAGCGAAAGCAACTTGCAGAAACAGAAAAAACTGTTTACGACCTACACCTACAACTAAGCAGACAAATTCACCCCTTACTCTGGGACAACGTGGATAAAACATCCTCATGGAGAAAAGAAACTGACATGGACTATAAAATTACCAAGCAAAAGAAGAAATTTGCCGAATTACAACAAAAAACTCCTCACCAAACAAAGTCGATAGATATTTCAAAAGTCGCTCATAATATCTCTAATTACCAGTTTCAGGAAGACGAAAAGCAAGTTCTAAGCAAAGGCTTCAACTACGCAAAAACCCCAAAGACCACACCCAATGAGGACATTATTGCCAATATCGAAGCCAGTCAGGAATACATCGGCCAAACAAACAGAAGAATTTCCACCAGAGTCCAAGAACACAAAAATAGCATAAAAAATAAGCAAACCACATCAGCTTTATTCCAACATCATCATCATATATATATGAAACTAGGTAAACAAAAAAAACAGCCAACATTTTCAATCATGTTTAAATATCATCGTATAACAATTTTAATATATATATATATATATATATATATATATATATATATATATATATATATATATATATATATACACATACAAATTGTAGGTATATACCTTGGAAAAAAATTTAATAATACAAAAGAAAAAGTTCTAAAATTAATTATAACGAAAACAATAAATATCATTAAAGAAATAGGGAACCAAGTTAACTATCAGTTCAACATACTATTTAAAGTATACTAACAGAATAACACATGGTAGAGTTTTTATCCCATCTTTGATACAGGTGCTAAATGAATTCTTCACGCCAAATTTAAGCAGCCAAACTAATTGCCCAAAAAGATGAACGCACATTGAAAATGATGCATGATTTGGAGATTTTGGTTAACAAGTCGTTTGAAGCTACTGCAGGTGATTATCTGCTAAATTTGGAAAATTATATAATTTTGTATATTTCTGTGTTTCTGGTTCTCAGAAACTGAATAAGATTGACCACGATTTGCTAATTTACGGCAATTTTCGACAATTTCCGTCTACCTAATCACAGAGCTGTTTTATAAAATTGCTTTATCATATATGTGTCATTAAACAAGTATTTAGCTAGACACATTTTTGTTAATTAACAATTAAATACAGGGTTGCGCATAACATACACAAAAACCCATCGTTCTTCTTACTAATTAATAATCTATTTTGCAAATTCATGTATAATTTGTGCTAAAACAAGTTTTAAAGATGAGAGAGTTTAGGTGGCAAATACATATTGTAACGAAGGATTAAACAAATTCGGACGCGTCATCATTGTTACTTATATTTCTAATAGAATTCTAGACTTTCATTCTAGGATGTTCTATAGATGTATATAAATAAATAAGATAGGATTTAAGATTCAGTTGTATTTGAACTATGAAAGTGTTAACAAGTAGTTATTAAAGAGTTGAAAGTAATTAGTGAAAAGTGTTTATTTGAACCCAGTGAGAATCTAAGAAGAGCAGAATCGTAAAAATTTTAAGGTGATAAAATCGTAACAATATATTTCCCAAGAAAGTAGTTGGGTCGATAATGGACTATCCCACAAATGACTTTACCTTAACCCGAAAGGTGAAATATAAAGGTCCTTTGAAAAGTCAAGTCAGTTTTAAAAATTGGAATCATTATTTATTATTTAAGAAACGAAAATTATGAAATATTTTATTTTAAAATACTATTTAGTGATGAAAATATATAAATATTCTCCTTGATCATATGTTTTTTGTAACCTGTCTAGAGCAGGAGCGTCTACTCGCAGTGTTATCCAACGTTGCCAGATAGTCTGTATTCGGAACATTAATTAATTTCCGCATCCTTACAAACTTGTCTTCGCACCTTATTTGAATCGTGAAATGTGCTTGTTGGAATGATTCAATTCCTACGCACGTATTTTAGAAGCCAGATATTCTTTAAAAATCGATCAATATGTGGTAATAAATACATTAATAAATAAAATTAATTATTCATTATTATAATTGAGACAGGTAAAATGCTTATATATACGATAATCAATTCTTTATAACTTATTATTTGTTTTTATTATTTATGTTTCTTACTTAAAATCTGAATAAAAACCTAAAAATTATTAAAAAAAAATATATATATTTATTGCAACATTCATTTTCACAAAGGCAACAACTGCTTTTTTTTTATTACGTTTTGTATTCATTTTCATTGTAGTTATTCATTTGGAAATTTATTTTTTAATTTGAATACATAATTCAGTGGCGGATTTACGGATAGGGGAGGTTCAGGTTCAACATTTTATGAAGATTTGAGCTTGATACAAAACCCCCATAAAATCATTTTAACGTCCACACTCCCTCATGTGAAATCAAATGAACGTTTCTTTGACACCGCAGCTATATAAAGAATATTTGCCTATGAATTTTGTTGCAAAATTACTAAAAAGTACTTTATTTAGAAAATATTGAAGGGAATAAAAATTCTCACTTATTATTTTTTAAAATTTTTATTTAATGCAAATATGTAATTACAGACAGACACTTTAATGTTAGATAAAGGTAAACACAGAAACAAACTTTATAAAGTGTACTTAGACAAAATTTAATAAAACAGATAAATCTACAGTGAGTGTAATAAGCTTTTTATTAATTAAAAAACAAAAATTAAAAACAACTCTTAATAATATTCATACCAACACCTAAATCTATTAAAAACAAATATCATATCAATCATTTCTTAACCTTCATATTGCTAACACAAATACATAAACTGTACTTGGACAAAACTTAATACAATATATAATCCTACAGTGACTCTAATAACTTCTGTATTTATTAAAAAACAAAAATTAAAAACACCTATTTATATGAATACCAACACCTCAATTTACAAATCTATTAAAAACAGATTTTCATATATACTAAAATAAATAAATACACCCAAAACTTGGTTTTCCGTACAGCAGAAAGATGAAGATAACTCTGAAAAAGAACAAACTGTAGTTTTAAGAAAACCCTTTTATTTTTTTAGAAAAAAAAAAACTGTTTTTCCATACTCCTTTGTCTAGTTATTTCATTTCTTTTCTGTACCATATCTATTCTCTCAAATCCTGTAAATTCAGTCCCAAATTTCTGATTTTCATCCCAACCTTGGCAGTAGCTATATAGACATTTCTTCTTTTGCAATCTATAATTTTACATTTCCTAATAAACTTCTACTTTTCTATACCCAATTCAAAACAAATCTTATATACCTCACGTCTTCTTTCAAAATCTGTTGATTAATTAATACTAGCATTAAACCCCTCAATAAAATTACATAGTTTATTCTAGTAATGCAGTTTGTTTCTTCTTTTTTTTTATCAATATATAAGGAATCTTCTAACTCTCTTATGGTGTTTTTTATTTCAATAATAAACTATTATATCCACAAAATCAGAAAAATTATTAGAACAGCCTGAAAAAGAAGGGTTCATGAATCTGAAGCTTTAAAATAACAAGTTTAGGTTAGGAAACAACTATTGGCGGGAAATGATATGACGCCCATTTGAATAAATGCTCGAGTTACAGACTATCTGGCAACGTTGGATAACACTGCGAGTAGGCGCTCCTGTCTAGAGCATAGATTCTTGAAGAAGGCGGCAACGATCACCAGTGTGCGCTGAATTCTTTCAAGGGAACGGCAGATCATTTAATTAAAATGCAGACTGATAGAGAAGAACAAAGATGTGCTCTATTTTCAATAGATGGAAGAAATATTTGAATAGTAGATAACATACTTGCTTGTGTATATAAATACATTTATACTCGAAAAAGCAACTTTTGAGCGGGACTGCAAGCCAGTACCAAGATTTATTATTTGTAGCTACCTTTATCAACTAAATTTTTCGATATAAAAGCCTGGAATTTACGAGACTGCGATGAAATAAATATTAAACATATATGAGAATTTGAAGTCAGTTGTTTAACAGGAAGCGGTGTTACGGGGGTGGTGAAAAGGTCCTGAATGGGGTCGTGTAAACAGACACACCGCGTGGGCTTGTTTGTTTCTTCCACGAGTTTAGATACGATATAATTTCTAATGTACTGTTTTAAAAAATCAATAGTAAATTTCTGTGTATCAAAAAAAAATCAAAAATGTTTAATTTTGTAGTCTTGGATAATTTATTTTCAAGAGTATTAAAAAATACCCTATATGAAAATATGCTTATCTTAAATCAACTCACTTACCGAAAAACTTCGATATCTGCTGGTGTAATTTTCTTTCCTGCTACCAGGTATTTTGAGGGTACTCACAATCAGGAAAGAGATTAAGAAAACAGGAAAAAGGGAATCTAGGAAAATATTTTTTGTCTGGAATCCCACCGTATACACCTTTCCGATCAAACTCGTACGCAAAAGCCCGAAAATTTTTAACTTCTAAATTTGCATACCGTTATGCTATTTATCCGTTCGGACCGTTTTTCAGAGACTCCTTTTATTCCCGATCTTATTTTCTTAATCCTAAAAAAGGCGAGGTTGCCGATAATTACAAATATTTTTTCGTAGCAAACTTGCTCAAACAAGTCTATTTAGCTCAAAATGATATTTGAAAAAAATTAAATCAACGATTTTATAAAGTAAACATGGATGGCAAATAAAAACTTATTACACTTGAAGTGTATATGTGATGTAAATATAATGTGAAATGTTGAGTTGATTTGATGACAATTGGTCAAATTATAAGCCTCCTAAGGGTATCCCCTAGATACCTCGGAGCCGTTAGGCTGGACTTGTCAAAAATTTTTAATAAAGTCTAGCACGTTGGCCTGGGATTGAAAATGATGAGATTCGGTTGCTCGCTTCACATCACGGAGCAGGTCCTTCGCTTCCTTTTCCACAGGATGTTCTAAGTCAAAGTAGAAACTATCACATCAACTTGAAGAATCATGGCAGCAGGGGTACTGCAGGGTGCATTACTCAGCCTCAGCTGTTTAAATATTCATCACAAACATTCTCAAGACCAGTTTAACCAGCCTCATGTTGTACATGGATGACACAGTCCTAACCTCAGCAAGCTGCAAAACCAGTTGCATTACTTCCATTCTGCAAATCATCTCGGCAGCCTGGAAATCTGGATGAAACATTGAAAAATTAAAGCGAATCCAAAAAATCAACAGCCATACTATTTGGTAAGACCAGAAAACTCCCATAAGGGAGTTATTTCTAACCAACAAATCCAATGGTTATCAAGCTTGAAATACCTATTGTTGGTATACGACAAGAAACTGGTCTGGAAGAACCAGGCAGATATAGCGATTAAGAAACCAACGAAGCATTCTGCTCTCTCTACGTACTCATAGACAGACACAGTCGGATGTCTCCTAGGAAAAAACTAACGATATATAAGACCATCAGACCGGTCTTACTTGCACATCCCTGGTATGGATACAGATCTCAAACGTGCGGAGAATTCACCTGCAGCTCCAGCAGAACAAAGTCCTCCATGTAGTTTTAGATGTCCAATGGTTCTTAAGGACTACTTAACTACACCAAGACCTCCGGCTACCCACACTCCTGGAGATCTTCCGTACCACAGCTGAAAATTTCATCAATCCACCACAACACACCATAACCATCCATTTTTCTAACTATATCGTTCACTATTTAACAGGTATGCAGGACAAGGGTATCGTATATGATAGAAAGAACAAAAAAATTTATTCGATGTACGGAAGATAAGAAATAGGGCAAAATCTAATGGAAGGGTAAAATATATGCAAGATAAGAAAATGTAGAATTATGAAATGAATGAAGACGCATATGAGTGAAAGATGGACAAATATATAACCTCATTGCAGTACTCAGAATAAATCAGGAATTGGTCTCTTGGAATTGAGCGCGAACCTCATCAGAACACAGAATACTCTACGACAAATCAATGAAAGCACTCCAAATATTCTGAATAGTTCAAACACCTTCAAAGAAATATCCCCGACATCTTTTGATTGTGCACCTTCTGCGTATGCAGTTATTTTTCGGCTCAAAATTAAGATCTACCTCCTTCGAATAGTAAGGTTGGTCTTATCTTTCCATACAGGAATCTTGGTGATGGACTCTCTTCAAAGAGAATAAATCTTTCGCCCTAGACTTCCAACGCTTGGGAAAATCGAAAAGGTTTGCATACTATAAAGTCAATAAGAGGAAAACGTAGACGCTCGCTGCTTCACTAAGATCATTTGATACTTCAAGCAATATAGTGGCTTTCTCTGACCGATAAGTCTCTGGGGGATCCAAGACGGCTCTGTCTGGATGAACAGTATCCTGTAGTGTCTTAGTAGATTAGTGGAACAGGTACCCTCGTGTACACTTATTAGGCTAATCGAAGAGACATCGGCTTGAGATGGTATGTCGGTGTGAGGCAGCCACTACGGCCGTGGTGTACTGATTACGTTAGTTCGACCGGGTGCACTTTTGTATCCCCTGTAGGCTAGCTGAAAGGTCACCCCCGGGGTATCTTATTAGTCCAGTCATCCGACTGGAGCCGAAACCAAGGTTTGTGAGGGACGAGAGCTAATTGCTCGCGCTCGACAGGAGTCGTGAACCGAACAGGCGTCCGAAAGGAATTTCTTACTAGAATTTCTTCCAAGGTTGTCGCTAGGGGAAAGCTCCTAATCTCTTTACGCAACGGTGGTATCGATGATGACGCGTTTGGGTGTGGGTATTCCGCGGAAACCAAGATCCGCTCCACGGAAGTCGTGCGACCGACCTCCACGCGGTTAAGGGTGGTGACGTCTGGAGGCAATCAGTCGTGGACTTGTGCACCACGCTAGAAGTTCCGTCAGCGGCTAAAGGTCGTTCTCCCACTTTCCCACCTTACTTTCCGTCCTTTTATCTTCCCCTTGTTCCGCTTTTCCTCCCTACCCTTTTTTGGACTTGGCTCGCTAATCTATTTGAGAGTTCAGGGTCTCTACTAGGCTTAGTTCTAGAATTAACCCCTTAAGGGTCTATACTATAGGATGTTAGTGTTCTTAATTATTTTAATTATTTAATTAAGTTGTAGTTTTTCATTACCTAGCCCTGAAACAAATTTTCTTATAAAAACGCCTCTATTTCAAGCCATAAGTATCTTCAACAACACTTGCAGTGACATCGATGTTTACAGTCTACCCCCTAAGAGATTAACACAAGCTTTAAAGTTCGAGTTTCTAATAAAAATGTAAAATGTTTTCTTCTTGTGAATTGTTGTATGAATTAATCGCTAATTTTATTTTTTTCTTATAATTTTGTTTAATATCTTATTTAAAGTTGTATGTCATATTGTCTTATAAATGGATGTTATCTGCTAGACAATAAAGATTATTATTATTATTATACGCGGGTTATCCTATCCTTAAATTCTGCGTTAACGTTGAAGTGTTAGCTGATTGCGATAGTCATTAACGAAATATGCAGGAAGGAGTTTGGATCGGAGAAGGGTGTTAGGAAGCACATTCGTAGGAAGCGGTGTAGGGGCCCACCAAGGGATGACGACGGAGCTTGACCGATTTGTACGAGGGTATTTAAGAGGTATGCTGGGATGCGGAATCATTTTAGGCAAGCCCATCCTGCGGAATATTTTCTTCATTTAGTTTTTATCTACAATTATCTTTTCTAGGTCTTCCATTAGTATTTTGTACCTACTTCTACTAGTTCTTGATCTGACTCTTTAAATACATTAGCAATGTCATATTTACTTTGCAGTCTTAATTGATTTGATTTTTTTTCTATTTTTATTCCATTGCCTTTTTAGTTTTGTTCTTTATCGATTTTATAAGTAGGATCTTATCAATAATGTTGCGCGCGAAGTAAAAGTCCCGGTTTACCATCGTTAATAGATGCGGACGCACTTTTAGGAAGAATTATCGGGTCTTATTTGCACGCTGACTAGAAGGATAGCTGCGTATCTTCTTCCCAATCTCTGCAGAGAAAGTTCGAAACTGAGTGACGGAGTGGCAATAATCGACTCCTTGATTGAATGGAATCTTAGTTGTGGAGGTGAAGAACATGCAGCCCCTTGTCTTAAGTGCCGTATTCACTATCCTTTTCAGTCGTAACGTCCATCCATCTTCCTAAATAATGCCATGCACAGTACTTGTGCTAAAAGATGATATTTATATTGTTTTCCTAGTTTGTTTGCCTGGTTCCAAGTACCTCTCACTGATGGAAATCATTAACCTCCTAAATATGAACCTACGTGTAGCCAACGATGGTTATTTTTGAAGACATGTGCTGTACTGTAAATTCTTTAAAATAAAATGGCACAATATTTATTAGAATAAAAATCTTGTAAATGACCCATTCTTTTCCTATGACTATAGGCGATCTTTTAAGATATTATTTAGCATAATAAAGAAATGCAAAAATTGCTGTAGCCCTTGCATTTTTATTCAGCACTCTAGCATATTTTGCATTAAAAATAGAGCTTTATTGTTTACTACATCAACGTTTTACGACGTAAACTTATTTGAAAATATTTAATTTGTTTTTCAACGAGCAAATTGTGTAGATTTTCTTTATCCGTAATAATATTTCCTCCGTTTCCTAGGCGTCCATATTTTAATTTAAAAAAACTTGAGGAAAATAGAACTTAGTACCATTCCCTTGTAATCAAAATGAAGGTTTTATTAATAATATTATATACGAGGATCGATCAAAATAAATATCTGAAGTGTTCCAAAAAAAAGCGCTTGAAATTTTAAAACGGAAATGACAAAAACCAATCCTAAATTATCTATATCATTGACATATACCTTGCCAAGTTAAAATACCTGTTATGACAGCAAAAATCTCAGAACTAGACTATTTAGCTAAAATGCTGAATTTAAGGAGGCACGAGGATAGGACAGTAAAAATACTTATACCTGGATAATATACCCTGAGAAAAATTTGTAATTATGAGAATATATAAATAAGAACCCATCAACTAGATTGAGAAAACAGCCATTTATTATATTCGAGTACCCTGTACTTACCTACTAATCTGGAAGATGAGAATTGCACAATGAGATTAACAAAACCTCTCCTTAAAAAACCACAGACCGTTTCTATTATTAACGCATATTAGCAAGATTTTTCCAGCATGTAATTGTATTAGATATACTTACCTTAAGCTAATGTGAAACGAGCCCTATCTATTATCTTTCTCATTGTCAGTCATCCTCAATCAATTTTTTTGCAAAGTATTTATAAACAATATTTTTTATCTCATTATATAATTTTTTTCTTGCCTTTTTTGTTATGTAAACTGCATCTGTCATTTTGGTAATTTGCTGAATAACTCCGTAGTTAAAATTGATATTTTAGAGATATGAACAACAATATATATGGGTTGTATGATGTTAATTCTCTTAATGCGGTGCCCCATGGTGGTTGAAAAAGTGGATTATTGGACAAAAATCTGCCTACAAGTCAAATATTAACAATTTTGAATCATTTTAGACTTAAAAAGGTCCTACTTGGTGAAACTTGGTAGCAATACTGCCTAAATTAAGAGCCGGAAATCCATAAATTCATGTAATGTAAATAAAAGAAACGAAAATGAGGTTTTTGGTAATATTCGATAAAAAATGTTACTAAAATCCAAGATAAATCCTAAAAACAAAGACAAAATATTTTTGATTAGTCACTATAGACGGATTTACAGGAGCTCGGAATTTTCCTCAACTTTCCTAAATTGACAAAGGAAATAAGTAGAAGAGAAGACATCTGTTTTACTTTTGAAAGTTTTGTTTATTTGTTTTAGTGTGCAGCTTCCTTTTGCGGTTTCTTGTTTATAGTTCTTAGCAATAAAAGCTTTTTGGTTTAAAAGACTAAAATAGAACAAAATATTAAATTGGAAACATTTTATTAGCTGTGGCGAAAATCTGAAGAAATTTAACTTTTTTTATTTGTTTGTGTAATATGTGTTATTTCGAGTAAAAATAAAATATGACGAATCATAGAAAGGCAATTGCGAAATATATATAACATATTGGTTGTAATTAAACATGCCTAAGTGCAATTCCAAAGATGGTTTAGAATAATGGACAGAAGAGAAATACAGAACAGCATACACCATACTTGACTATAAAGGCTCAAGCAGAAAAATTGAACTCGGAAAAAATTTATTTTAAAGGAAAATTCATTACATTTAAATTTCATTTTTAACGGATCATAATCCCAGAAAAAACCAACAAACAAAAAATATTTTAATAAAGGTCCAAGAAATAAATAAGAAATACCTCATATATATATATATATATATATATATATATATATATATATATATATATATATATATATATATATATATATAATTTTTTTATTAATTAATTAAACCAATTGTTTCTAGCATACAATCTCCATTTTATAAACTTTGAAAATATTTATCCAATTCATTGTCCAAAATAACCGAAAAAAATAATTATTCTATAAAAGACTCCTCCGAATTCAAAGAATTTATAGATACAGTCAATATTTCAGAAAATTATAAATTAATATTATTAGACGTAGTATCGTTATATACAAACATTCCAAATGATCTTACGTCAAGTATAATCAAACGAAAATGGAGTATATTGAAAGTACATACTGAACTCATATTAACCGATTTCATTGAGGCAGTTAATCTCACTTTAAACAACAATTATTTCCAGTATGAGAATATATTTTATCAGCAACTGGACAGCTGTACAATGGATTCTCCGATTTCTTCCATAGTGGCACAATTAATTATGGAACATTTGGAAAAAGCTTAATAAATAAACTTAATTTCAATATAACATTCTTTAAAGGATTTGTTGACGATTGGTTAACAGCTGTACCAGAGGATAGGATTGATGCCATAACGACTGCTTTCAACTGCTTCCATGAAAAATTGCAATTTACTGCCGAAACAGAAACAAATAATGAAATGAATTTTCTAGATTTAACTGTAATTAGAGATAGATAGAATCATAAAATTGAAACTAAATGGTACTAAAGAAACTTGGTCAGGTCGTTACCTAAAACAATCACTTTCCAAAAAAAATTACATCCAAAATAACAAAACAAAGAACACATATAATAAGTATATTAGTATGCCTTATAAGAATGGTCTTTCGGAGAAAATAAAACATATTTTGTCAAAACATCATATAACCGTTTCTCATAAAACACAAAATGTACTGAAAAATTTATTTACACCTTTAAAAAGTAAAGTTCCTAAAAATAAAAATCCAACATTATTTATTCAATACCATGTCTAAACTGTCCAAAACTTATACAGGAATGACAACACGGTACTTAGACAATAAATTGAACGGTCACAAATATACAAATAGCGCTTTAACTGCATTACACAAACAGGAAATCTAAACAAAACATGAATTCGATTTTAACAACACTGAAATATATGTATATGTGTATGTATACGGCAAAAAATTTTTTTAATATAAAGAAAGAACTACACAAAGAAATAGGTCAAAAAAATAAATTCCATCACATCAAATTAAGACATATTTAATAATTTTAATACTCGTGAACTGACTGAGATGTTTGAGTGTGTTCTACATGTTTTTGTTTTTATTTTATAAATTTTCTGTTTAAGGAAAAAAAAACTTGAAAAAACGCAACACGATGTGCGGAACGTCGTAAGTAAATATAAGAAAGAACTTTTGAAATTTATTTTACAACCAATTACCCAAGAAGATATCTATTATATTATACATATATATATATATATATATATATATATATATATATATATATATATATATACAACATGTTGGGAGTAGAAAATTAATTCGTTGAGCTAAATAGGTCCAGATCTGCACTGTAAAAAGGAAATTAACGCCTTAGTTCACGCCCCTCGTCCGATTTTAAAATATTTGAAATATTATTTTCGAAATTTAGATTTTTAGGAGCTTCATGTTCATTCACATTACTTACGTTTGTATTTTGCCCTGTAAGGTCATTTCTTTCATTTCCTCCACCAGTGGTAGTCAGTAAATGAGTAACCTTGGTTTGTTTATTCACCATTGAGTTGAATACCACACTAGATGCTTGCTCTATCTGATTTCTTTTGTTATCTCGTAGACTAAGAATTTCATGAGAGGTGGAGTGGAGAGGACCCGCCATGACCACCCGGCCGAATTAGAAACTCCGATCGCCTCACCATATTAAAACTATTTTCTCCAAGGTCGTTGGGATTAGATATTTTGAAGATTAATTAATTTGAACAGAATTTGTCTTTGAGAAAAAAATTCTTCAAATTAAGAGGCCAAGGAGGGACGATATTTAAAATATCAAGAACAGTAATTAAAATTAAAAATCAAAACAAAATACACTCCAAAATATTATAAATTGCAAATCAAAATCCAAATAGAATTATTAATAACAGTTCAACAATACCTTTTAAATATATTTAAAACCCGTTTTTCGTAGATTTATTCCATTCGTTAAAATTCCTGAGCAGTATTTTTAGCCACTCACGGAATTAAATTTTTAATTATAAGATCAAAAAAATTTTATTAAAATTTCTCTTAAAAATCATGAATTTAAATATATTCGAAATCAAATTACAATTAATATTAACAAAAAGAGGATTTAAAAACTTATTTTTATCAGTAAATATTGTTAGATATTGTTTACATATTGAAACTACCAATAACAATAATTTAGGCAACCATATATTCATACTTTGTTTTCAGAATTGACGTGCCGATGATACTCGTTTAAATAATGCAATTAGAAAAGGATAGCATAAAATCGGTATGTGTGTATCAAGAGACGAAGTATCTACTGTTTATCAATACTTTTTCAAAATATAAATAAAAATATTATTAGGTTATTCAGCGTTCAAATAACCGGGCCCTAGTTCTGACCTTATGAAACTACTAGGAAAAGGTGAACATTTTTCCCATAGGTAGTGTCCACCATCTAGATCAGTTTCGAACTCATTGATTCTTTTCACTACGGGGCAAACATGTATACGTCACCATAAGAAAATTGAGTCCTTAAAGCAACTTGTGTCATACTATATAAAAAGTTCAATACAAGTTGCGCCATCTCCCGGAATCTCGTGCAATGTATATTGAATAATAATGTAAATTCCTTTAATATTAGGGCATGTGTGAATTAATTTTAATGTACCGAATTGGAAATATCTTTTTAGTTACTTTATTGAAACTTAAGATAACATTTAATCACATTCAATATAGAACGAACTGATATTTCAATGAATTTGCTTTAAATTCAAAGTAAATGTAAATTATTCGCGATTTCAAATACAAAATTATTAAATAGATATTAAGTTTGCATTAAATTTAAGGTTCTTTTTCAAATGTGTGTGTCTTCACTTTATGTTAGTCAAGGTCTTCAATTCTCAATCATTTCCCTATATACCGATCTAAATACGAAACTCTATTCACTCGTAGTTCACTATTCCACTCTTTAAAGCCAAATTAATAAGATATAACTAATAATATTTAAAGTTTTTATTACATTTGTTTAATATCAACTTTATCAACGAACGAAGATAAAATCAATCATCCTATAAAACGTTAAAATGTATAAAATCTTGAGCAATTTAGTTGGAAAATGGCTTTCGGCGTTTCCTCGAGTAATTTGTAAGATCCGTCGCCGTTTAATAAAACCTGGAGAGGAATATTTTAGGACCGATTACGAACAAAATGATATAATAATTTCATTTAAATTAAAAGTTTTGTTTCGAGAAATCAGTATTAATAATGGGGAAATTTATTATTCAAAATGCATAACTAACTTTTAAGGACGACGCAATTTGAGTAACTTTAGTGGGTACCGAAGATTTATTGACCAAATCGACTTTTCCTTATCTTTTGAATGTTTGTATGGATTATGCTATAAGAACTGTTAAACTGGCTGGATTTTTTTTTGGAATTTTTCTGTAGGGTCTGTCCAAAAAGAAATTAAACAAGAAATTATTCAAGCACTCAGCATTCTATCACAAAAAGACAAATTTAAACTATTTACAATGAATCCTCAAATACCTCATTTATACTCTAGCTATTGTATGGTGGCGTAGTACAACAAAGCGCAAACACATTCTTTAACTTGATAAAGTTCAGAGAATGGCTTGTGTGGGAATATTGAGTGCGATGAAGACTGCTCTCACCAGGGCTCTGGAAATCTTGGTGAATCTGCGTTCTCTTCACTTATACATAGAGAACCAGGCCCCGATGACTGTTTATCTTCTCAGTTGCCTGGGACATCTTGGAATTGAAACAGGCGGTGACTTAGGTGTGTTGGAAAGCGTGGTGGGGAGGTGTCCATCACTCCCCATGCAGACAGACTACATGACACCGATTTTAAAACCCAACCTCCCCCTGGAGATACTTATGCCAAGTAGAGAAGATTGGGAGGTAGAACAAAATCTTTCGAAAAATGGATCCTGGTGGTATACTGATGGATCTCGACAAGATGAAAGAGCTGGAGCCGGAGTATTCGGCAGGATCACAGGAATCAGAGATTACTACGCTCTCGGAAAATGTGCAACAATTTTTACAGCGGAAATTTATGCTATTGTCAGTGTGCCCATCTCTGCGAGAGGGACATAGACAGGAATAGAGTAATAAATATATGCTCAGACAGTAACGCTGGGATATTGGCACTGAAGCCGAGTGTCGTGACTTCGTGACTGGTGTCTGAGTGCAAGGATGTACTAAATGGTATGACGAGGAAAGGCTCGTATGGGTCCCGAGTCACTCGGGCATATGCGGCAATGAGGAAGCAGACCGTCTGGCATAGTTGGATTCGGCGATCGAACCGTATGGACCCTAACCGATATTACCTGTACCAATTGCTATTGGCAAAAGGGAATTAAAATCGTTGCTGGAAAGCAAATTTATTGAATCGTGGAGAGGAGCTCCTGGAATGAGGTGTACGAAGGAACAAATAACTGGGTCTAGAGCATGGCGTACTCAGGAGCGTCTCTCCTTGGGAAGGAAAGAGCTGCGAATTATGGTGGGATTGTTGACAGGACATTGTCACCTCAGGGGCCATCTTCATAGAATCGATGTCGAAGCCGACCCGACATGCAGATGGTGTTTGGAGGAGGATGAAACTGTTGATCATATTCTTAGAGAGTGCCCAGCACTAAACGGACTGCGACAGAGATATAGTTTTGTTACCGGAAGCAGTTAGGCAAGTTCAACTAACGAGGCTGCTTGGATTCGCAAAGGCGATCTGCTTCGAATAACCTGCAGATATATTGGGATGTAAAGGGCCCAATGGAGGCCTAGGCATCTATGATCTAGCATCACCATCCCTGTTTCATTCATTCATTCATTCATTCATTCACATATTACCAAAAATGTGTTACCAGAAACCCCATATTTTCTAGCAGGGGGACACATCACAGTGTCCAAACCTAAAGTTGCATTTTCCCATTTACTAATTAAACAATTAGTTAAGTTCCAAAATAGTAAATGGTCTCGTAAAAATATGTTTGTTACCATCAAAGCAAGAGGAAGGATTCCACATTAGGTGAAGTTGATTTAAAAGGTATTTTGCCTCATAGTTTTGTACGTGTATTTTCTTCAGTGCATTTATTGTATAATAGGTGCCTTTTTTTCGCTATTTTTGACTAATTGTTACTGATAGAGTCAGAAAAGTAGAATTTTAATATTAGCTTTTGGTTTCTCTTGAAATTATATAATAATAAAGGGTTTTCCAATAAGAGGTGTCATTTTGAAAAGCCCGCTATTTCGGTAGATGTCACTTTTGAAGCTGTAAGTTTTTGACGTTTGACAAGTAGAAACTACGCCATAAATAAAGATGGAACGATACACGCTTCAACAACGCATTGAAATTATTAAAATTCACTATAAAAATGGTGAAAATTTGGCAGAGACGGTTCGTAAAACTCGAACATTTTTGGGTCGTCATGAAGCACCTTGTCGGAGCGCAATAAAGAAATTGGTGAAAAAATTCGAGCTGTTGGGACAAGTTAGTTATGTGAAGAAGAAAACCCGTGCACGTCGCTCAAGAACAGCCGAGAATATTGCTGCTGTAGCCGAAAGTGTTGAAGAAAACCCAGGTTTGTCCATTCCTCGTCGTTCTTTGGAATTAGGGATTCCACAAACGTCATTACACCGTATTTTGCATAAAGATTTGGGTCTTAAGGCTTATAAAGTTCAGTTAACGCAAGAACTCAAGCCGGTCGATCATCAACAACGTCGTGCCTTTGCTGATTGGGTTCTTGAAATGCATGAAAATGATCCGGAATTCCATCGAAAAATCATCTTCAGTGATGAGGCCCATTTCCACCTCGGTGGCTTCGTCAACAAACAAAATTGTCGCATCTGGGGCTCGGAAAACCCAAGAGTTATTGTTGAAAAGCCTCTCTATCCTGAACGTGTGACTGTTTGGTGCGGTTTATGGTCCGGCGGGGTCATTGGACCTTACTTTTTCGAAAATGAGGCTGGAGCAACAGTTACGGTGAATGGATTGCGCTATCGAGAGATGATTAATGATTTTTTATGGCCGGAATTGGATGGCATTTATCTGGACCACGTTTACTTTCAACAAGACGGCGCTACGTGCCACACAAGCAACGAAACCATTGATCTTTTACGGGAAAAGTTTCCGGGCCGTGTTATCTCTCGAAGAGGTGATCACAATTGGCCACCGAGATCTTGTGATGTGACACCTTGCGATTTCTTCCTTTGGGGCCACGTGAAAGACAAGGTCTACGCCAATAGCCCAGCGTCGATTCAAGACCTCAAAGATGGAATTCGTGAGGCTATCGAGGACATAGGGCAGCCACTTTGCGATTTGGTTATGGAAAATTTCATGAAAAGGATATGGTCCTGTAGGCATGGTCGTGGTGGTCATTTGGCTGATGTTATTTTCCATCATTAACGGCATACCTTCCTCTTTATAATGTAATAAATATCCGATCATTTATCTTAAAAAATGGCATTTTTCTTTGAATATCAAAATAACACCTCTTATTGGAAAACCCTTTACTATTAAAGCGATATAAAATGAAACATAAATCATAATCTGTATCGTCTAATAAAGTTCTCACTAAATTTCTCACTTCTTTTTGATTTTGATACATTTTCACAAATTCAGTATCTCCGTAATAGTAATAAAATTAAGCCTTCCTAGAAAGAGCACAAGTAAAAAACTACTTGTTCTAGTAATTTAATTCTTTAAAAAGGAAAGTCTTCTTAACTATTTTTTGCGTCCTGTATAAGAAATAAAATACAACAAAAACAAATATTTTTCTGCAACTGGATGAGTCATCAGAAAGCCTCCACTTCATCACCACATCCCGAATTAAACTCTATGTATTACGTTTAATTTTAAACCGTTGACATTTACATCGACGGCCTCATTGAAGGTCAGGCCTTCAACTTTCGACTGTAGAATTTGTCCCACAAACCGCTAATCTAATTAAAAATTTAATCAATTGGATCGGGTTTACAGCGAATTATGGAGTTTAGTTTGTTTTTGTGTAGTATATTGTTTCACATTTTAAGATATTTTTACAGTGGCGGTGCATAGTTCCAGCTTAAGAGAGGTTTATAGAGAGGGGTAGTTGTATAATATAAAACACACAGTAAAGGTTTTCTCTGTTTAAATATTAATCTGCTTTATTTATTCTACGAATAAATCTATATATGATATAATTTTTAGTGTCATTTAGTAATATTTTTGTTCTTCAGGCTTCAATCAAAATATTTCATCTTCTGTTACTTTATAATATAAATTTTGGCGTACATTTTCGAAAACACCATTATTTGGAGCAAGAAACCTTTCAGTATGTAGTTTACAGTGGAAACATAGTCGAATGAGGAATTTTCTGAATGAACTATAAAAAAGAAGATAGCTTGAGGCCACCAGTACATTTGAGGAGCTTAGGAAAATTTTCCCACTAAAATTGAAACAAGAGGTTTGTTAATAGTTTAATATCTATCCTGCAATGATTTTATTTGAAAAAATGATTCCTGTTTTCCTTCTTAACCTTTTTAACTGATCATCGTCTGCAAAATTAAGGATTTTAAACATTTTTTATCTACAGATTCTTTTTAAAAAGCCTTTATTAAATTTATTTTTTAATTTCTTTAGAGCAATACAATGGACAGTAACTGATATCAATAAAAAAAAGTATAACAAATATTTTGAATTTAACGATGAATTTTACACCAGTAAGGAAGGACTTATCATGGGCAACCCTCTAAGCCCTCTCCTAGCGGAAATTTTCATGGACCATATTGAATCAATTATTTCAAAAAACCCCCTTTTTAATAAATTTATCTATTGGTTTAGATACGTAGACGATGTTTTAGCTTGTTTTACGGGTACAGACAGACAATTAGACCAATTCTTAAATTTTATTAACAACATACACGACAACATAAAATTTACAATAGAAAAAGAATTCAATAACTCTATCAACTTTTTAGACTTAACAATTAAAAGAACAAACAATAAGCATGACTTTTCTATTTATCATAAACCCACCCATACTGACATTACAATCCACAATACATCTTCACACCCAATACAACATAAACTAGCATCTTTTTTCAGTATGATACATCGATTGATATCTTTACCTCTTAACAAAATCAACTTTCAAAATGAACTAAACATCATTAAACAAATTGCTATAAATAATGGTTACTCCCCAAAAATAATAGACAAAATACTAAATAAAAAACTATATAATAAAGCCATAAACTTAGTTTTTCCTACAAAAAAAGAAAACAATAATAAATATAAAGTAATTACTTTCTTAGGCCACATTAGCAATAGAATAAGTAAATTTCTGAAAAACTTGAATATTAATATAGCTTTCAAAACCCCTAATACTCTAGGTAAACATATCAAAAATAGTAAAACCAAATCCAACAAAGGAAACAATTGCGGTGTTTACAAATTAAAATGTAATGATTGTCCTAAAGTTTATATAGGCCAGACTGGTAGAAACTTTAATAAACGTGTTAATGAACATCACATTAGTTATATAAAAAATAAAACTGATTCTAACTATTCCAATCATTTAATAAAAGAAAACCATACCTTCAACAATAATTATGACATATTACACATTGAAAACAATAAATTTGCTCGAATCCCTGGAAATAAATAAACTCAAAAATTCCAATAATTTGCTTAATGACCAAATAGATTTAGACCCATTACCCTTATTGAACCTGTTTAGTTATCCTTAACTTTTCTTGGAAATATAATTATGGAATTCCCTCTTATTCTGAATTGTAAACCTTATTTTACCTGTATCAAGACCACTTTGTTTTTATCTTTTAATGTTCATTTTGTAATACTCCTTTGAAGAAGCAACAGTGTTTGCGAAACATGTCGAGTGATTAAATTTAAAATTAAAAATTTGTGGAAAGTGTAAAATTGTTTTACTGTAATTACAACCTATAAGTCAAAAATTACTGGTCTAATAATTAAATTTTTTAAAAAGGAAAGTCTTCTTAACTATTTTTTGCGTCCTGTATAAACAACAAAGTACAACAAAAACAAATATTTTTCTGCAACTGGATGAGTCATCAGAAAGCCTCCACTTCATCACCACATCCCGAATTAAACTCAATGTATTACGTTTAATTTTAAACCGTTGACATTTAAATCGACGGCCTCATTGAAGGTCAGGCCTTTAACTTTCGACTGTAGAATTTGTCCCACAAACCGCTAATCTAATTAAAAATTTAATTAATTGGATCGGGTTTACAGCGAATTATGGAGTTTAGTTTGTTTTTGTGTAGTATATTGTTTCACATTTTAAGATATTTTTACAGTGGCGGTGCTTAGTTCCAGCTTAAGAAAGGTTTATCGAGAGGGGTAACTATATAATATAAAAGACATAGTTAAGGTTTTCTCTGTTTAAATATTAATCTGTTTTATTTATTCTACAAATAAATCTATATATGATATAATTTTTAGTGTCATTTAGTAATATTTTTGTTCTTCAGGCTTCAAACAAAATATTTCATCTTTTGTTACTTTATAATATAAATTTTGGCGTACATTTTCGAAAACACCATAATTTGGAGCAAGAAACATTTCAGTATGCAGTTTACAATGGAAACTTAGTCGAATGAGGACCTTTCTGAATGAACTATACAAAAGAAGATAGCTTGAGGCCACCAGTACATATGAGGAGCTTCGGAAAATTTTCTCACTAAAATTGAAACAAAAGATTTATTAATAGTTTAATACCTATTCTGTAATGATTTTGTTTGAAAAAATGATTCCTGTTTTCCTTCTTAACCTTTTTAACTGATCATCGTCTACAAAATTAAAGATTTTAAAAATTTCTTATCTACAAATTCTTTTAAAAAAGCCTTTATTAAATCTATTTTGTAATTTCTTTAGAGCAATACAATGGACAGTAACTGACATCAATAAAAAAAAATTACACCCAAGGAAAATGTAACAAATAATTTTTAGTTTAAATAGTTACCTTAGTTACTTAAGTTTTCTTATGTAAAGAACCCTTAAACTAAGAAAATTATAATTTATTTTAGCTTCTAAAATCTTTCATCAAAAATACCATCTTTTCGTTTCCTTCTTCAGTTAAAAATATATCTCTGAAGGTGGTTTAAATAAAATAAAGCAAAAGATCAGATGAAAATAAATTAATTTTATTTAAATTTCTATAAAGAAATTGACTCAACCCTCCAAGAAATAATAATTGGTAAATCGATTTCAGGGTATCGTATTTTAATTATTGCTGTTCTCATAGCAAACCTAAATTTTAGTTATTACCTATGATTAAATTAGTTTTATTAGTTCATTTTAGAACATTGTAATTCATTGCTCCAAGAAATACTTGATAATGAAGTTTGTTGAAGACTTATAGGAGATATTGTGGAAGACTCTTTTTTCTGCTTTCCGGTAAGTAATAATACTCTTTGCTTCTTAAATCCAGCACACTAAATTGTAACAGGGAACCCTTATTGTTTTCGTTATGTCTGTCCATCCGTCTATATGTCAAAGCCGTATCATCGTCAGTTTTGCATCTTTGCAATGAAATTTTGCAGACATATGCTGTCAATGCCGGATGGTAACCGCGTTCAAAATGAGAACCAACTCATGCGAAGACTGAGCTACCATGATCAGAGCGGCGCTTTTGCCGGATATGCACGCAGACGGTGTGCTGTTCAGGTAGAAACACTTAGACATATACTGAAGCAATATATTCACACAAAGCCTTTGGGCATTTAGAGGCACAATGTTGTGACCTTATTGTGTCTCAAACCTGACTTAGTGGTACGGAGCCAGGACAAGTTCTGCGTGGTCGCCGTAACAGTTCGCCACGAGGATGGGGGCAATCTCGCTCAGGGACGACTTAATAAACACGAAAAATATAGTTAATTGCTACCTCAAATCTAGAGGAGAGTTAGGGCAATTTTCTCTGAAATCCTACCAATTGTAGTGGGAACAAAGGGGACGTTGCTCAAGAAGACCCTCAGATGCCTTCAGGTATGGAAGATTACATCAAAAGCAACGCCAAAGACAATGAGTTAACGGATTACAATTACCCTCCTCTGCTGATAGCCCCCGTACCTACACTGGGATTTTCTCTTGCAGTAAGTAGTTATATACTAGATGGGCAAAACATCAGGTCACCCGCTGGTCATTCCTGCGCTCGGACCTCAGGATTTATATGACCTGCGATAATTTTAACTTGTTCATTTAATCGTTTGTATTTGTCTTTTGTAAATATTCAGTGCTGTTTGCGTCTGGCTGTAGAGGGTCCGCTCGGTGGCAAACGGGTCAGTTGGAGCTTTCTGCTGGCTGTTCTGCTCCTCCCTGACCTACCAGGTAATTTAATGGGAGTGACTGACGAGTCGTATGACGTTCATGGTACGTGAAGCATCATAGTGGTGGGCACGGAGGGAGGTGGTTTTAAAAATACTTCCTCCGGGAGACAGCTTTTACGAAGACTTTCCTGTCCATTGGTTTACCGACACAGGTGGTCCGGGCCAATCCCTGGGATGATTAGTTCAGAGCTAATTTTTCTAGAGTCTCAGTGGAATCAACCCTGCAGGGGACCAACCTGATATGTTAGAGAGCTGAGCAAGAAATAGATATGGATGTTAGCAAAGATGTGTTGTCAGGTTTAGGATGCTAGCCTGCACTCTGCACTTCTGCACATAATCAAGGCCACCGCGCTGTATGTACGAAACGCAACGTGCCACCATGCATGGGCGGAATTATAGAAGAGCAAATTGTAGGACCTGGCTTATTTTCATGGATGGGGATACTTATTTAGATTTCCTGCTGAATATTCTTCCGCAATTGTTGGAACATGTTTCCATGAAAATAAGACTTTATTTGGCTATATCAAGATAATAATCCTCATTTTAATCTGGACGTGCGGATATATTGCAATGACACATTCCTGGACGAAGAGGACCGATATTTTGGGCATCGCGCTCGCCTGATAGATTTTTTCTGAGGACATACATTAACTCTGGTTTATAAAAAACTCGCAAATGATTTCAAAGATCTCAAATCAAAGAATATTAAATGCAGTTAAGATATTCAAAATAAGGCTAAATTTTTTTAGAGCTCGACAACATTTTTTAAAAAACATCAGGAAATATATAAAAATGAATAGAGATAATTTTGAAAACGTATTATATATTTTTTTTAAATATTAATTTCTGTAATAATTTTTTATTTAGAATATTAGTTTTTGTGTTATAATTCATTTGCTTTTTTAAAATATTAATTTTGTATGAAATATTTAATTTACATATTTAGCTGTTATCACGTTTTTGATATCGAATTGGCAGATTTAGAGACTTTTTACATTGATATAGATTTTTTTAGAACTAGGATGTTGGTATTTTTGAGAAAATTTAAAATTTTTTAAAAATACCTTTAAACTTCACAATGTCACTCTTAATATAATTTATATGAAATAAAATCCAACTATAACGCTATGTAGACAGTATAATAAGATGGAAAAAATACTAACACACCTGGCATTAATTTAAAAATAATTCCCTGACGCTAAGAAAACAAGCAAATCTACAAATATTGTATTAATGTCATGTAAAACAGTTGATAAAAATATATATTTAATATTTAAGTAAACGGCAGTAAAAAATTATAATCACTCTTGTCTTTGTAGAGTTGTTTTTATACCTTTATGTAAATAAGAACATAAACATGTGGCTTTCTTTCCTCCTTTATGAAAAAACAAAAGTATCCATTAGTTTTATTTAAGGTAAATTCATAACACAAATGATATTTACATTAACATTTTTATCCTCAAAATGAGTTAATCTATAAAATTACCACGATCTAACTACAACAATATTTTTAAAGGAAAAATTTAATAAAAACTTGATTAAACAATAAAGACACTTTACACGAAGGATAAGAAAATTAACTTTTTTTCTTTTTAGACCAATAACCTCATAAAAACCAGTGTTTTATAAAGACGCCATGCAGCGAGCATGGAGGAAAACAGACTAATTTTCATCTTCATAACAGTTTCCATAAAGGGAAGTCTAGTGTGAAAAATAACGGCTTTTTTAATTGTGCTGTTCAAAGTATTAGTTTTAATTACAGAATGACTGTAACGTTTGTAAGGAATATCTGTTTAAAAATGCTGCTTCCAGAGAAAACGGGGTATTTTAAGATTATTTAATTAGAATATTTCGCCTCACTTAAAAGAAATGAATCCACAACTTTTAGAGGAAATTCAAGAATGATAAAAATACTCATATAAATGGATATATACTATAAAATGAATACCTCGTTAGTGCCTAACAAAAGGAAATAGAGATGAAAAATTAAAGAAAAACGCAAAGATATAGTTTTCACTAAAGCCGACAAAGGTAATACAGTAATAGCTATTAATAAAATTGATTACATTAGTAAAACTCTAGGATTTTGAGACCGTACTAAATACATAAAACTAAAAATAGACCCCACTAATAAATATCAAAAAATTATAAAACAAGTTATACAAAACTGTAAAAGTTTGTTTTCAGACTGGGATTTACGCAAATTTACCCTAATGAACCCACAACCTCCCAAACTGTACTCTCTCTTAAAAATTCATAAAATTGGAAACCCAATTAGACCAGTAGTATCTTTCTTTACTGCCCCTTCGTATAAACTCTCAAAATATTTAATTGATATTATAAAAATTAACACAAATTTCTCCGCTAAATATTCTATTAAAAATTCTTACGATCTGGTCGAAAAAATTAAACACTTAAATCTACCAAATAACGCCAAATTTGTTTCCTTTGATGTTACCAATCTATTCCCTAGTATACCAATTGAACATACAATAGAACTTGTTAAAAAACTTTTAATTAAGAAAAATGACAATGTGATTAAAAATCAAGAAATTCTTTATGCTTTAGAAAGTTGTTTGAATCAAAATTATTTTGAATTTAACGATGAATTTTACACCAGTAAGGAAGGACTTATCATGGGTAACCCTCTAAGCCCTCTCCTAGCGGAAATTTTCATGGACCATATTGAATCAATTATTTCAAAAAAACCCCTTTTTAATAAATTTATCTATTGGTTTAGATACGTAGACGATGTTTTAGCTTGTTTTACAGGTACAGACAGACAATTAGACCATTTCTTAAATTTTATTAACAACATACACGACAACATAAAATTTACAATAGAAAAAGAATTCAATAACTCTATCAACTTTTTAGACTTAACAATTAAAAGAACAAACAATAAGCATGACTTTTCTATTTATCATAAACCTACCCATACTGACATTACAATCCACAATACATCTTCACACCCAATACAACATAAACTAGCATCTTTTTTCAGTATGATACATCGATTGATATCTTTACCTCTTAACAAAATCAACTTTCAAAATGAACTAAACATCATTAAACAAATTGCTATAAATAATGGTTACTCCCCAAAAATAATAGACAAAATACTAAATAAAAAACTATATAATAAAGCCATAAACTTAGTTTTTCCTACAAAAAAAGAAAACAATAATAAATATAAAGTAATTACTTTCTTAGGCCACATTAGCAATAGAATAAGTAAATTTCTGAAAAACTTGAATATTAATATAGCGTTCAAAACCACTAATACTCTAGGTAAACATATCAAAAATAGTAAAACCAAATCAAACAAAGGAAACAATTGCCGTGTTTACAAATTAAAATGTAATGATTGTCCTAAAGTTTATATAGGCCAGACTGGTAGAAACTTTAATAAACGTGTTAATGAACATCACATTAGTTATATAAAAAATAAAACTGATTCTAACTATTCCAATCATTTAATAGAAGAAAACCATACCTTCAACAATAATTATGACATATTACACATTGAAAACAAAGGTTTAAAACTAAATTTGCTCGAATCCCTGGAAATAAATAAACTCAAAAATTCCAATAATTTGCTTAATGACCAAATAGATTTAGACCGATCACCCTTATTGAACCTGTTTAGTTATCCTTAACTTTTCTTGGAAATATAATTATGGAATTTCCTCTTATTCTGAATTGTAAACCTTATTTTACCTGTATCAAGACCACTTTGTTTTTATCTTTTATCTTTTAATGTTCATTTTGTAATACTCCTTTGAAGAAGCAACAGTGTTTGCGAAACATGTCGAGTGATTAAAATTAAAATTAAAAATTTGTAGAAAGTGTAAAATTGTTTTATTGTAATTACAACCTATAGTTATAATGAATTTCCACCAAGTAAAAGCCGAATCTATAGTTTTGTTAAAATTAATTCAATTAATTTCCTAGTAGCAAGTTATCAAAACAATATTGTTTGCAGTGTTTTAACATACAATGTTTGATCAAGGCTAGCTGAAATGTTACATTAAAAATATATGTTCCAAAACAAAAAAAAAACTGCTTGTTCTTTTTCAAAAAATTAAGCCCCCAAATGTTAGCTTTATGGGATATGGTGAAAAATTTTTGAGTTGTTATAAACTACAACTTTAGATATTTGTGTAAAATTTTAAAAATAATACACCCTGTATTTTGTATAACCTTATTTCACGCTTTATGCTTACATTCTCCACAAATCCATTAATGTATTAGCTACACACCCTTAGTACAGGAATCCTAAGTTTTATCGTTAAAATCTCGGTCCATTTTCCTTGCCAATTTAACGGCACATCTACAATTCCTGCATTACTTTTATCAGAATGCAGGAGTTCTCTCCTGCATCAATTTCGTGGCAATAAAATATTTATAGTTTTATGTAATGGCGTAGGGGAGAGTTGTAATTCCTATAAAGTAAAACTGCATGAATACGGCATATCTATAAATAAGATAGCACCGAGGTTGAAATCAAGGGAGAAGTTAAGTGAGAAAAGGAATAGGCGACATTTAGCTTCGTGAAGTAGGTTAGAGGTGAAATTTACTAAACTGTACGGGTTTTTCTTATATAAGGACTCGCCAAAAGCCATTATTTGAAATGTAATTAAAATATTTCCAAAAGAAATGTTTCTCTAACCTGATTCACTAAGAAAATTAAATTTTAAAGAGAATTTAATTGCTATAGAAACTGGATCATCTATGTTTATATTTAATATTGTTTATTATCTTAAGCATAATCAAAATTTTCCGAATATTAGCATTACAGTATAATATCGTAGCATTGGAAAGTACATTTATTAAACCTCCTAGGGAGGGTCTTGTAATGAGTTGTGCTGAAGACCTGGATCTAACACGTAACATAATAGGGAACTTCTCTTCCTTTAGAGAAAAAAATGTGGATTGTGGTAAGATTACTGACAGACATTGTAACCTGTGAGGCCATCTGCATAAGACTGGCATTATAATTGACTTGAAGTGCAGATAATCTCTAGAGAAGTACGAAACGGTTGATTATGTCTTCAGAAAGTATTCAGGACTAAGGCAGATATATTTCATATATGCAAGTTTATTACTTGAAATCATCAGTCAAGTTCCATTAATAGGTGATTGGCTTCGATTAACGTACAGTCATAGTGGGGCTATATATCAAAGATCGAGTATTAACCATATATATAAAAATGAAAATAGATAAGCAAAAAAAAACAGCCAACATTTTCAATCATGTATAAATATCATTCGTATAACAATTTTAGTTATAAATTGGACAGCAAATAAAGTATACCAAAAAACAACAGTGGAAAGTAAGGTAAAATGATAATAATAATAATAATAATAATAAGAATGACCAGTGCAGATATGGCTGTCGAACATCGGAGACGGTCCAGCACATAACTGGAGGATGCCAAGCGTTTGCCGCAACCGAGTATAAGGAAAGACACGACTCAGCCGCTAAGATACTCCACCAAGAGTTAGCAGAAAAATTGAACCTATTACAGGTAGGAAAAGTGCCTTATTACAAGTACAATCCAGAGCCTATTCTTGAGAACAACCAGTTCAAGTTATATTGGGACCGAACGGTTCTGACGGATCAAACAGTAGCTCATAATAGACCAGATATTATACTAATAGATAAAATTTCTAGGCGAACTACACTGATCGACATTGCGGTGCCTAACAACAACAACCTAAGGCCAAAATACAACGAGAAGATCGCCAAATACAGAGATCTGGAGGTCCAAATCCGAAGACAATGGGCAATGAACAGCGTCCAAACGATTCCCATAATACTGTCAACAACTGGAGTGATACCGAAGAACCTCCTGCAAAACATCAAGGGACTGGGCCTTAGTGAGCATCTTTATAAGCCGATGCAGAAAGCAATTCTCCTAGCAACCGCGCGAACCGTCCGAAAATTCATGGGAAATGCAGCAGACAACGTCACCTAGGACCCGATAACATGGAAAGGGTTCCCACAGAGCTTCATACTTTTGGCGTCTTTGTATGCCTGGTATGAGTGAATAATCCCTGGAGGGAGTGCGAAGCCGTTTGGCTTGTAAATCATGTATAATAATAATAAGGTAGAAAAATGTCTTAACATATAAAAACGTAGAACTCGTACAACTAAAACTCTATCAATATTACCTAAGGTTATCGGCAAAATAGGTATATTATAGCCACAATAAAATTTGAAATTGAATTTACAACCAAATAAAACAATAAAGACAGTAGATTTGGAAAAATAGTAACTCATAATCCTGATAATATTTTTAGTGACGAGAGTACCAATGATATAGAGGCCTTCAATGAAGGATACTTGGGTGATTTTTCAATCTATGTCCTGGAGAATTACATGCCTCCACCAAACAGACAATTAACACTATAGAAAAGAATGCTACTATAAATTATGCATTTATTTATATTTGATAGTTGTTAGTTTTTAGGCCTAAATGTGAAAAAACATTAATAAATATCACTTAGAACTATACTTCCTGGATTGGTATGGATTGGAGTTTAACTAAATAGTCTCGGTTCGTTCACTCGGAAAAAGTTAATGTTAAACTTTTTTTAGCTCTGGCGTTATTGGAGGAAGAAAAAACTATCTATATATTTTTAAAACCCATTCATATCTGAAAGTACCTCAGCTTGATTGTAGAAAAAAATACAGCTTTAAGTAATTACGATGCATTGCCCAAACTCCCTTCATACATTGTGAAATACTACAAACATATTTATTAGAATATTTTCTCTATAAACTTTTAGAATTTTCTTTTAGTAATAATAATTTATTGTATTTTTATTACCTTAAACAGATATGGGGTAAGATTTAATTTTTTTATTTTATATGTAGTGTTTGGCTGGGAGAGTCTGTGTGAATACCACGGGGTTCAAGTTCATGGTCAGGCATTCTATTTTTTATTCTTCCTTTCCTCCATATTTTTACTACACAGGAAAGATATCCCTAGTCGATGAGTGGGTAAAATGGCATAGAAACTTTGTTAAAGCACATCTTAGGCATGAAGTCATAATTGTTATTTTGTTACTGTATGTATTAACATTTTAGTTTAATTATTTAATTGTAATAGTTGAATTAAGAAATGTAATATGTAATATAACACGTAATATATAAAGAGTTGGCAACACTTTTTTAACTGGCAGCCATTTTGTCAGCTGTCAAATGATTTATGTTTAGTTTGGTTTGGCATTTCAACATGAATAGACTGACACCTGAACAACGCTTTCAAATTGTGAAAATTTATTTTGAAAATCATGGTTCTGTTCGAAATACGTATCGCGCACTACGTCCATTTTACGGTCAACATAATCGTCCATCAGAGCAATTAATTCGATTAACTTTGGAACGTTTTCGCACCACGTTTGCGCTAAATGATAATACGCATCCACAGAGACGTCGTACAGTGCGTACAGAAGAAGTCATTGCTGCTGTAGGGCGTAGCGTAGAGGAAGACCCGAATCAGTCTATCCGCCATCGTGCACAGGAACTGGATATGTGTCCATTCACTTTATGGAAGATTTTGCGGAAAGATCTTGGTTTGTGTGCTTACAAAATCCAATTCGTGCAAGAATTGAAGCCACACGATCACCTAGCAAGGCGTAGATTCGGTGAGTGTGCCCAAAACAAGATTGCCGTTGATCCCAATTTTCATAAGCGAATTTTGTTTAGCGATGAAGCTCACTTTTGTTTGAATGGATACGTCAATAAACAAAACTGCCGTATTTGGAGTAATGATAATCCTCAAGTATATGTTGAGACACCGTTACATCCAGAAAAACTGACTGTGCTTTATGGGCTGGCGGAATCGTTGGTCCGTACTTCTTTAAAAACGATGCTGGTCAGAACGTTACAGTCAATGGTGACCGCTATAGAGCCGTGATTACTGACTTTTTCGTTCATCAATTGAACAACCATGATGTACAGGAGCTGTGGTTTCAACAAGACGGCGCAACATGTCACACAGCTCGTGCCACAATTGATTTATTGAAATAAACGTTTGGTAACCGCATAGTTTCACGTTTCGGACCCGTGAATTGATTTCCAAGATCGTGCGACTTAACGCCGCTGGACTATTTTATGTGGGGATCTGTGAATTCGCTAGTCTACGCCGATAAGCCCGAAACGATTGATCACTTGGAGGACAGCATTCGCCGCGTTATTGCCGATATACGGCCACAAATGTTGGAAAAAGTCATCGAAAATTAGACCTCCAGATTAGACTACGTCTGAGCCAGCCGTGGCGGTCATATGCCAGAAGTCATATTTAAATTATAATGCCAGAAGGTTATCTTTCGAATAAAGTAAATTTCATGTCAATTTAAAAAATTCATCTTTATTTTATTCCTTTTAAAAGTTCTGTACCTTTATAAAAACACCCTTTAATATGTAAAATAATCGATTATATAAGAAAAATTCTACTTTGAAAACGTACAGGATGCCAAAAAATTTGGGAGGTTATCTCTTGTCGAAGATATTGCTTTCCAAAGTTTGGTGGACCAGATAAATTTTGTATGTTTTTTCATTAAATCATTGTTAATTTAGTATATCTACTTCTGTTGCCTAACGCCGTGTCGGTACTCCGACAAACAAGTCGGTATTTTGGTCGTTTTGTAAAAAGTAAGTAATTAGAAAATCCATAAACGAGCCGTGGTTAGAGAATATGAGACTGAAGAGCTACTCATGCGTCAAAGGTGAAGGATCGACAGATGTATAACGTGAAGCCTTCTCTTTTGAAGGCGGCACCTCCTATCTCTGTAAAGCTTTTTATTGTTTTGCAGGAAAAACGTTAAGTGTAGAAATAGAATTATCATGAAAGTTCACATGAAACTTGGAAAAAAGCTACTGAAAATTATTTTTTAATTAAAGAAGTGTGAAATCGATAAAAGTATTGAAAAATTCAGTAAATTACAAATTTTATTAAACAAAATACGATTACTTCTTTGTATATCCTCTTCCTAAATTAGAGTTTTAAAATTATTTCCTTAGTTTGATTTTTGTTTCCTATGTATTTACAATTATGAATCCAAAATTAGAATTAAAAAGTAAATCGACGCATTTGATCCGGCTTATAATAATATTTTAGAGGTATTTTTTATTCAAAGCACATAACGCATATTTTTATTTGTTACCGATGTGAGGTTAATAAAGAAATAAACTATTATATGGGAAAATTATAGATAAGAACTTTAGTCTTACCGGGTGGTTAAAAATTGAATATTGCGTTATATATCAAGAAACATTTAAAATTTATTGCACTTATTTAACATTTGTGGTTTAAATTCAAAGAACGAGTGAAAAACAAAAAACTCCAAGCAATACGTCGGAAAGGGAGATCCAAAATAGTTTTTTTCTAGAACACTGATGGTACGAAAATAATTGCTTAGTTTGTTGAGTTAAAAATTGTGCGAAAAAAAAATACCCAGTACGTACAATAATTAACTCTTATATGGGAAAGTTAGGGATAAAACCTAAAGTTGCAGCCTTTCCGGGTCATTAAAACTGGAAATTGTATTATATACCAAGAGATATTCAAAATATCACCGCATCCATTGAAGATTTGTATTTTGAACTCAGCGAAATAGTGAAAAAACAGAAAATTCCAAACAATATGTTGGAAAGAAAGGTCCAAAATTCCAATTATTGACAAAACTGGTGAAACAGGTGTCTAATAGGTTACAAGAAATTATAAAATCAAAAAGGTAACATATTCAGTATTATTTTTAAGCACATGAATGATAGAATAGTTTTTGTGTATTAGGTTTTAATAATGTATTTTAACGTTCACCTAGAAACCTTAGGGCTCTAAACAAGCTACTTTCAAGTATGAAGAAGTGTACATGATAAATAAAAAAACTTTGAAAAAGTTCATTATGTAGAGCGAAACATTAGGAGAAATTGAAAATTTTTGTATTTTAATTTAAAAGGAAGAAAACCTACATGTAAGAAAAAAATAAAGATAAATATAAACAATAGATTTAAGATTCCAAAATAAAGTACATATAAACATACTATTAAAATTACCTTTTTAATAACCTAAAACTTAACAAAATTTACCCTACAAAAAGAAAAATATTAAATCTGCTCACGAAATTTAGAAAGTTTAATGGCACAACATCTTTTTAACTATTGCTGTTGAATAACTGGAAAAATCTAAATTAGATTTACTGTAATAGTTGTTTGTTTGTATTATCCTTTCAAGCAGAGAAAAAGAATATATATGTATATATATATATATATATATATATATATATATATATATATATATATATATATATGTATATATAAAATTTTTCCTTTATTTTGTCTTTTCTTGGGTTTAAGTTCTATATTTAATAAAAAATACAAAACGATTGACGTTTCGCCTTTTATTTAAGGCATTTTCAAAATTTTTTTTTCTAGAAATTTTGTTATTCTATTACTAAAGTGGAGGTAGGGTAAATTATGTTAAGTTTTAGGTTACTAAAAAGGTAATGTTTAATAGTTTCCTAATTATTAGCATAGGTTCTTTTTAATAAAATTATTTTACAATTAATGTTTTAACTCTGTCTTGTAATTAGGGATTAGTCTGTAAGGCAGTTATAGTAAATAAATAGATAAGCTGTAACCTAAAAGACACTATGTCTAAGGAACAATAAACCTGTATATAGTAAAATAAGGGAAAAAATTCAAATTACAGTCTTGCAATCGGAGTGGTTGTTTCGTGAAAATCAAACAAATTTTTCATTCTTGCCATTTTGGTACCAAAGGAAAATAATTTTTCCAGAATTCTATATTTAAAGTTCAACACTTGATTGAAATTTTTGATCTCTCTAATATAAATATTTTATGGTGGTGAATTTGGAAGTAAAAGTTTTCGAATAATTTTTAATAACTTTTGCGAAAAAGAACGAAATGCATAAAATATATTGAAAAAAAAAAATATTTTTTATTATATCTTTGTGGAAGGCGACCTGAACATTATTTTATATTACATATATTCCTCTTCAAAAATGGCCTATTTTTAAGCAAAATACGAGTATTATAACAATTATAAAACTCCAACTGCGGTTGAAAAAATTGGCCTTGAATAATTTAATTTTATTATTTCATTTAGTTCAGAATATACATTCGATTCTCTCAAGTATAAATCAAAATAAAAATAATCTTTCTTTCCTCTGGACTCGATAACTTTCCTGCAGTAAATAAAAAAACAACAGTCAATCAGAGTAGGCTAATACAGACATTTAAAAAAATAAGTTTTAATTATCCCATGAACCAAAAGAGAGCGCTTTGTCGCTTATATAAAAATGGACCAAACAAAAACAATTAAGTATTGGG
Organism: Diaprepes abbreviatus; assembly: GCA_034092305.1. Lineage (NCBI taxonomy): Eukaryota > Metazoa > Arthropoda > Insecta > Coleoptera > Curculionidae > Diaprepes > Diaprepes abbreviatus. The sequence continues at coordinate 828,495 of JASJET010000282.1, read as the reverse complement.
TGTTACAGTTTGTTTCTTGTAAAATTTTTCATTCCTAATTTTCCACAGCTCCGTGAGAACAAAGTGAAGCGTTTAACTTGGTTATTAATGATTTTTTGTTTTTAATTGAGTGAAATTAAAATTATAGTTAATTTTTATCAATTAATTAATTAGGGTTACATTAATTTTTTCTTATTCCCATAAAACATGTATTTCTATATAAACGAAAAAGTATCTTGGATTAAAGCAAATCTTGTCAAATATATATAAATATACAGGGTGTCAGGAAAATATATGTACAACGAAATCTGAGCTCCCGGGTGACGGTAGCTAAGGAAACTAAGCAGACTCCAGCTTCCAATACTGTTCGCTAAGCAACTGCCAAGGATGACTATTGTAGCTTCCCCTTTGGCGAATCTTGTTGTTGCTCCTCTAAGACGCCCTAGCTCAGTCTACGCCCCTACGATGCCGCGAGAATTCGTGGATATCGTGGTGGAGTCGCAAATTAAGCTCCAAGCTAGATTCAATCCGTTGGATCTAGTTTATGAGGCAGGCCTATGGGGAACATACGCTAACCTAGAGGTAAAACTCGACAGTTAGTTGAAGTCTCTCAAGGGAATAAAAACTGTCTCTTGACGACCACGGATACCCCGTGATCAACAACGCAACTACGGACTACAAAATGACGCAACAGTTGTATGGGAAAAACAGATTGGCCTTAGCAGATCATGCTATTTCAGGAAACTGAATGTCCAAGAATCCCATCTTACCATCGGTAAGAGATGTTGAGCAGCTTTTCGATGGGACTCTCAAGTCTCCTTCGAATGAGTACTTCGAAGTTATCGCGGACCAAAATGATCAGCTGCGCACTTTCTTCCCTATCATCATCGAGGATGTTCGTACCGGAATGGCTGGATGGCAACACTCAGCCCTCGTACCGGACGGAATGTGGGTGGCGGATGTAAGGAAAGTGCAGCTCCTTGTATTGAATGCTGTGTTCACTATCATCCTTGGTCGCAACGTTCATCTCGTTAACTGGATGACGTCACGTACCGTACTTGTGCCAAAAGACGGTGAAATTCGTGATACTGGAAACTGGCGTCCAATTTCGATTGATTCAGCCGCTCACAGGCTCCTTCATCATATTTTTCGACGCGGGGAAAAGACTTATATAAACGTGGTTTCATTTAGATTGACGGGACTCTGGCTAATGTGGTTATTCCGGAAGCTTACGTCTTGAAGTCTCTCTGTGGTGACTCAACAGTCATACATGTGGGGGATAAAATGACAAGAAAGCTCCGTGTGAGTAAGGTGAGCCACTCTCGCTTTTGCTCTCAATCTCGTACTGGCGTTTTTGAACAACAAGTACACCGCAGGTGCGCTAGGGGATGATGTGAATGTGGCTGTCATGAGTTTCGCAGATGATATGGTTCTGATATCTGATAAACATAAAGAAGTGCCTATGATGCTAGATGACATCTGTCGCTTTGTTTGTGCAAGAGATATGACTATGAATGCGGCGAAGTGTGCGGGGCTTTCAGCTGCTCCTTCCTGTAGTGACAAGAAGCCTTTGTCAATAGCGAAGTCGATTTTTAACATCGGAGGCAAAAAGATTCTCGCAGTATTGGCCTTGTCGGCATCCAAGTACTTAGGTCACAGATTTGATTATAGCGGTATTAAGAAACCTGGTGTCCCAAACCTTGAAGTCTGGTTATGTAATGTTGAGCGTGCTCTGCTGAAATTGGATCAGAAGACGGATATTATTCGCACATTTCCGATTTTTAGGCTTCAGCACGGTCTATAAATACCCAAAGCTACAGGGGTTGTACTGAAGAGTTGTGATAGGTTGATAAAAGCAGCGGTCAAACGCTGTCTGCATCTTACGAAAATGGCCTCGGACTACGTGCTCCACGCTAGTGTCCGCGATGGCGGCCTTGGGTCACTATAGTTGCAACAAATAGTGTCCGATACGCTTCTTAAGCGTTTTGCGGTCCTACTATCAAAACTGAAGATTCCCTTGGCAACTACGTGTTGCATAGAGCGAGGAACATAATGGATAGTTGGCAAAGAATAACCTAGGAAATCCTCGCAGACCAGGTTTGGAGAAAGACACTGACCATCAGCCTCCTTACTTCCGGTATCCAAGCTGCTGCTGAGGACTCCGCCAGCCGTGAATGGGTAACAACTCGTTCCACAGGCTGGACTGGAAGAGACAATGTTTAGATCGGGATGGTGGATGACTACCTTCTTTAGTTAAACAAGAGATAAAAATTGCATTCAATAGACAAAATATTTTCAGCAAATTTATTAAAAAATGATAAAGGCACACAGACAAGAATTCAAAATCAGACGTTTACCGAATTAATTGCACTTGCCCAGAAATCTATATAGGTCAAACAGGGAGATAGTTCAAAAAAGGTATACAGGAATACAAAAATTAGTTATTAAAAAACATAATAATTTTAATTATATATTTGAACTTAGCAAATTATAATGTAGATAACTATTTTGCGATTTTACATATATAGTTAAAACGCTGTATATCTTTATGTCAAAATTTGACAAATGCATCAAACTAGCGATATTTTTTTTTGAGAAATGTAACAGGATCGGAGTGGCTCATTCTACTATTTTCTTTTTCGGTTATTTAACAAGAAATTTGTCGAATGGTTTATAAGCAAGTTTCACAAACTAAATATCCTTAAAAAAAGAAAAAAATTATACAAAAAAATTTTAAAATCGAAGTTTTTCCTTCTGTTTAGATATATCGATAATTTTATATCCCATTTGTATAGGGCTATTTAATGAGGAGTTTAAGTGCTTATAATGGGTTTGCTATTTTAAGTGACATTTTAAATATGAGAGATTTTAAAAGCGGATTAAAATTTCCTCTTTTATATTACTACACTAAGAAATGTACTACTGCTAAAAATAATTTACTTTACGTATTAGTACATTCTTTAATAAGTATTGCCTTTTAATATGTTGTTTTTAGCTGATCATTTTGAAATTGTAGAAACTATTGTACTAAAAATTTTAGACACACTCTTTTTAATTTTGGGATTAGTAGGGTGATGTCTGAAGGTACAAGTGTGGGTGCTTATGTGTATGTTCACTTTTATAACTGAACCTATGTTGTTGTAATGTTTCACTTATGAAATTTATGACAATAAAAGCTTTATTTATTTCTTTTATAAAGTAAATCGTTTATATTCTAAATTATTGGTAACTATTTCGATAACAGAAAAAATTATACGTAATTTGTTTATAAAGTTCTATTTTTATTATAATACTCCAGTTAGGTATAACAATATTAGGGTAGTCTAATTAAAAACTAAAAATAAATTGACTATTGTAATAGAATCGGAACTAAAAAACAGTTATCTTAGAAACAGTGGGTGTTAACTAATCATAGTGTACACTTAAATGAGTTTGAAATACTGTGTATTTTCATAAAGCTCGACAGAATATTGCTTAACGTTTTCGAAAGAGATACTACAAAAAAAAACCTCTTTATTAGTTACTTACAGGTATATCAAGTTGACTAAAATTTTCCATATGTACATCCATACCTAGTTAGAAAACCTAAATAAATCCAATAAAAACAAGCACTAATAAAGTGTTTTTATTATAATAACGATAGTCTAAAATGTATAGGCTATCAAGTCACAAACACTAAACACTACAATATTAAATAGCGGCACAAAGTGTCTAAACTAATTTATATCGTAATATAATAAAAATATCGTAACGTTGTCGACAAAAATGCGTTTATTAATATTTTATAGCCGTTATTATAGAAGGACAAAATAAAGACAGTTAGTCTGAAGCAAGGTTATGTAAATAACAGCGGCTTTTTTTTGTATTCCTTGCTCCTGACCTGTGGATATCTTTTATCTCTTTCATTATTATGAAGAGAAATAAGGAGGAAAAATCATCATATCCTTTAGTATTTTCCGATTTCTATTGTGTCTGGAGTAGATACCGAGTTGGTAAGCGTGTTAACATTCATATTTTTATAAAAATATTAATGGGATATTTTGTAGAATTATTAAATTTTAGATAATAAAACATGTTAAAAATTATGAAATAAATATAAATGTTGTTTCAATTTTAAAAATAACTTATTTTTCTCTACTCCGAGAGGAAGACAGAAAATCGAAATGAACGACTCTAGTTATATTTACGAGGAACATTTTTTTTTGATGTATGGCAACTAAAAACCGTTACAATTCCTAAATTTTTAAAGATATACACCGTTCTGAGTATACAAAATAAATCTCTAAATCTTAATATCTCAGAAAGTATGGAAATCAAGAAATCAAAATATGCAAACATTTTGTTAAACGATCAGTTAGATTTGTATGGATACCCATTATTGAACTTATAAATAATATGCCTTTATTTGAAATTTCCAATAATAAAATATCTTGGTGGTTATATAATTATATGATTAAATTTGTATTATATAGTACATAAGTTAAAGAAGTTCAAGCTTGCTTCACACTTTAATTATTGTTCATCATCTAAAAGCACCACATGGGGAAACAACTGTGATGTTTTAAATATTAAAAAATGAAATAATAATAAAAATAGTGTAAATCTATAGCAATTGTAGTATTTAAAATAGGTATAATAGAAATAATATCCGAATAAAATGTCCTCTGGTGGCAAGTTAGGGAAACAATTTTAACTGTAGCTGAGACTATTTATTAGCATCCATGCCAGATATCAAATTAATTCATTAATAATTAAATATGAATTCAAAACCAATTTAAAAATTTAACTTTATTTATCAGTAACTGGGAAAACTGAAATTTTGGCATATTTTTAAATAAATTATTAACTTTATTACATCACATCCTTAATTTTCCTATCGTTATTTGAGGACACCTTGTATATCACCATAATAAGAGAGTTATCAAGATAGGAAATTAAAAACCAGTGCTTCATCAGCGTCGGGTCGAAAGGGGCACAAATTAATAGAATTCAAATTCTAAAAGGCTTTATTTACCATTAAAGAAAGCAAATAATTTTTTTGCAGGCTTGACCAGAGGCAACGCAAATGCAAGGTAAACATTCACTTTGAAATATTCATACGTTTAGTTCTAAAGGGAATAGTAAGTACACGGATACATATATAGAGAGTACACAAAGTCGATAATTTCAACACAACACTTTAAACTGTTTACCAACTACATAAATTAAATTAAAGTCCATACGGTAACCCACACGGTTAACCAAAATTGTGCCTGCACTTATACATAAATATTTGTGCAGGAATATTATATGAACCCTCCGCTAGCCGATGATTTATATGAAAATTATCCTTCCAGGGGTTAAACTAAAACTACAGTTGGTATTAATTATTACAACTATATTTAAAATATTTTGAAAACTTTTAATTAATGTCTGCCTTTTTTTAGACGCATATTGAGTAAAATAAATATTATACAGTGTGCATTAAAAAGTTAGGGAATACAAAAAAGACGATGCGTGAGCAGAAAAACCGGGAAAATATAATACTTTTTTAATTTGATATAAAATTAGTTGATGTTAATATATATTACTATTATTTTTGATTTTTGTAACCTAACGAAATTGTATCAAAACGTGACCACAAAAATATTCAGCGAAAGTATATACAGATAATTTAAAGCATAACTATTGCACAATATACGGTGAATAAGAAAATTAACAATTTTTCTCGATTATTTGATTTCCCAAGTCGATTTTGTCCGTGGGATTTTTCAGAATATGCTGTTTCAAGTGATTGGTAACCTAAAGATGATAGCTGTCGTGGTATCATCAGCAAACATAACCAACTTTCCTCTACTGATGAATCTAGGTAGGTCGTTAACATAAATCATAAACAAGAGCGGCCCCAAAACCGACTCCTGCGGCACACCCCAGGCGACTTTTTTGCAATCCGATATATACGAGTCGATGAGTTTTAGGATATTTCCTCTTATACTCGAAGCAAAGAGCTTTCTCAATAAGAACTCTCTACTCACAGTATCAAACGCACTTGTTAAGTCAAACATTAGACACATCACATACTTGCCCCTGTCGAGCTCTGTATATACAAAATTAAGTAAATCACAGCATGCTGTCTCGATGGATTTGTTCTGTCTGAAACCATGTTGGCAAGGAGTAGTAATTGAATTCTGGTTAAAAAAATTTGTCAAATTTTCGTACATTATTTTTTCAAAAACCTTCGAAAATACACTCAGTATAGATATTTGCCTGTAATTGGCCTTGTTGTGAGGATCATCCTTTTGATATATTGGCGTAACTGCCGCCTGCTTTAGTATTTGAGGAAAAATGCCCTCTGAAAGTGATCTGTTTATTAAATATGTCAAGGGAAGTGCGACAGATTCTGAAATTAATTTTAAAATTTGAGGATAGGATATTTAAGTATTATTTCTAACGCTCAGTACTAAACAAATAAAATAAAAAATGAGAGCATTATCTTTTCTTCGACTTTTATCCCCGCGAAGCTGGGATAAAAACATTTCTATCCGGAAACGCTGTCGATTTACATTAAGTAAAAATATTTCTAAAATCTTGCTGGAAAAACCCTTCTTTCTTCGCAATACGACGATTTTACTCATATTTTTACCATGTTTACAAAATAAATCAGAACAAATACGTTAAAAAGAAGCTCCTCGAATGACTAGCACAGTCTCAGAAGGTCGTAGATCAAATGATTTATTCGTATAATTAAGCATCACGCGTAATGTTTCATAAATCTGCTTTTCAGATGATTTACGCGACCAAAAACGCCCGGTTTATGCACTGAACTTCGCTAAATTCGTAACAGTGGGCATTCATAAAGAGGGCGATTAATTTTGGTAGTCAAAGAATTATTTCTTGGTATCCAAATAAGATTACAATGGGTTTTATGATGGTAATGATTCATTTCTTTTAAAAGATTTAAGCAGTTCTAAATATGTATGAGCATGCCGGTTTAATTTATTCCTATTACTAATATTGCGTTCACCTACAGCAAAATGTCATCTAAAACTAGAAAGCAGCAAGCAGTTCCAAATATATATATATATATATATATATATATATATATATATATATATATATATATATATATATATAGGTTTTACCGCTTATACAATCCCAACTCGTTACATACTTATTACGAACACAAGCCAAATAAACGTTCTCAAGCCCGGGCTTGAGGCTTGAAAACGTTCCTTTTGCCAGCGTAATCAGGAGAGTCATAAGATGCTAGGGACAAAATATTAGCTGGGCCTAAGATTGTGGTAGAATATCGAATTATATATTGATTTAATTCCGAAATCTATCGTGTAGAGGACGCTAGCGTCTGATCCGTATATAGTATGTAATTCGATTCGTTAGATCAACGTTCACAAGCCCCTAAAATTGGCAACCACGCAGTTTGTATAACAATCAATATATCTGTTGGTTTTACTGACTTTGTTAGACCAATTGTACTTTACCGACGGCCATAGACTAACTAGAATGATAATATAATATCAATCATACAAATTATTTCTCCATTTTAATGTTCTGCGAAAGAATGGAAAGTAACATTTTTACTTTCGAAAATAATTCTCAAAATTATTTTTATTTGCAAAGTACAAAGAATATTATTATTACATGATTAGTCTAAAACTTCCATGAAACGTTTTTAAAAAATACGATTTTTGTCAATTTACAAAAAATAGAGGAAGAGGTCGCCATTTTTTCTATATAATATTATTGATATTAAAGAAAAAAGTTATTATGTTTAAAGATTACTGTTATCCAATTTTGGAAATTGGTATACCATAATTAGTCTTTTATAAAATTTATAGACGATGTATCTATATATTTACTACTGGAGCTAGCGAGTTTTTTGTGTCCCATTTGCATCAGTGTAAAAGTGTATTGTTTTGGTTATTATGATCACTCTTAACCTGAAAAGTTAGTGCTACTAATGCACATTCAGTCTAATTAATGACAAAAAACTGCTGCCAATCCGTTGACAGTTCAAATTACTGCTGCCAGATACATGTAAAAAGAGTTGAACATCGAGCTCATTTCCTTAAATTTAAAATTTATACCGGGCGAAGTTTCAGCATGATGCAGATAAATATTTTGGTATTTTTTTTTATATACTCTCGACCCCAGTTTTCACTGTTGAACTAGGTGTGCAGTACAGACTTTTCGTAATAAAATAGATAACTAAATATACTTTCACGCTAATGCAAATTGAAAAAAACTGTCGATAACTCCCGGGCTGTGATTCTATAAAAGTATAGGGAAAGAGAATGTCATAATAAGGATCTTCCATCTTTATTCAGTCTGTAGTAACCCATAAGTATGTCACTGTCCTTAAAGGAAAGGGAATGTCAAAACATATGCTTACAGAATCTGGCCTCCGGTCTAATTGAATTTTTAAAAAACAGGTTTCAAGCGACCATATGGAGATTTCGTAATGCAAAATAATTTCTTTAAAATTTTTGTCTATTTGTTTCTACTACTGCCACATGACATTAAACCCACTTAGATGAGACTTTCGTAGTTTAAAAGCATATAATAAGACTCTAAATCGTGGTCCTATGAAGGCTAAAGGGGAGCATTAAAAGAAAATGCTTTTTTAATCGACTTCTAAGAGAAGGAGGTTCTCAATTCGTCGCGTATGTAGGTTTTTTTTATGTATGTACACCGATTTCTCCGGAACGCACCGATTTGAATGAAATTTTTTGCGTTATATTCAGGTTGCTGCGGTGGTCCCATATTTTTTTAGATGAAATTGGTGCAGTAAAATCCAAGATGGCGCTTACAATATGGCGGCCAAAAAAATTAATTTTGTTCGATAGTCTCCAAAATTGGTATGGAGAAATTTACGGCGTTATACCCAACGAATCTGAAATTATTTTTAAAAAATTCAGAATGACGGATCCAATTTGGCGGACAAAAAAATTTAATTTTGTGCGATTTTCTCCAAAATTGGAATGGGGGAGTTTTCGAGGTCGTATATAACGAATTCAAAATATTTTTTGAAAATTCAATATGGCGGACAAAAAATCAATTTTGTCCAATTTTCTCCAAAATTGATACGAGGGAGTTTTCGGGGTCGCACAAGCCGAATCTAAAATTATTTTTAAAAAATTCAAAATGGCGGATCCAATATGGCCGAGGAAAAAATCAATTTTGTCCGATTTTCTCCAAAATTGGTATGGGGGAGTTTTCGGGGTCACACATAACGAATCTGAGATTATTTTAAAAAAATTCAATATAGCGGATTCAATACGGCGGACCAAAAAATTTTATTTTGTCCGATTTTTTCCAAAATTGGTACGGGGGAGTTTTCGAAGTCGCACATAACGAATTTAAAATATTTTTAAAAAATTCTATGTGGCGGATCCAATATGGCAGACAAGATCAATTTTGTCCGATATTCTCCAAAGTTGGTACGTGGGAGTTTTCGGAGTCGTACATGACGAATCCAAAATTATTTTTAAAAAATGCGATATGGCATATCCAATATTGTGGATAAAAATTAATTTTGTCCGATTTTTCTCAAAATTTATATGAGGGAGTTTTAGGGATAGCACATCACGAATCTGATATTATTTAAAAAAAATAAATATGGCGGATCTAAGATGGCGGATTAAAGATTCTACATCTCTCGATTTGGTCTAAAGTCAGTATTGGTGGATTTTTGTTAGTGTTAATTACGAATTTAAAATATTTTTTGAACAACTCAATCTGACGGATTCAATATAGTTGAAGTTAATTTTTTACAACTGTTAGGTTGATAAGATACAATATGAAGGACTAAAAATTTTACAATTTCCGGTTTTATCAAGAACTGATATTGCTTTGTTCTTGGGGCGTGTACACACTCAATATGCAATATAAAATATATCGGGCTAAGAAATTTACGTCTCAAATTCTTTAAATGTCGATATTGGAAGGTTTTAGGGCCTATATTACCAATCTATAATTAATTTGAAATTTAAGATAGTGGATTTACTATGACAGACTAAATATTTGTTTGATACAATTTCATTGGTATTTGGAGAGCTCTAAGAATCAAAGAATTTATAGTGGTTCATTTTAGGGTGATTTACAATTCTGGATAAAATGGATACTTTTTTGCCACCTTGGAGTCATTGCGAGGTACACTAATCTCGATTAGCACTTAATTCAAATAATTTATGAATATCATAATGAATTCAAAACTAAAAATCTAAAAATAAAATTTTTATAAAAAAATAAAACCGACTTCTAAAAGTGCGCTAAAAAGGGAAAAATAACTATACATTTTTACATGACGCCAAATTATTTCTAAATGAAATAAATAACTAATATATACTAATTATGGAAGAAAGCAATTGCAAATAAAGTATTTTTAATCTGTTTATGCGAATCACTTTTGGTCAGGTATTAGTTTGGCGCCAACTTCAAATATTTCAATTTCATATAAAAATTTCTAGGTATTTTTCCCTTTTTAGCGCACTTTTAGAAGTCGGTTCAATTTTTTTATAAAAATTTTATTTAGCATTGAAATGTCACGTCGATGATTCCAATTCAATTTCCTGCTGGTTTTTTTGGCTGTTATTATTATTCTTTTTATATGAGGTTGAAATATTGAATTTATTTTTTTTATTAAAAAGGATTTAAAATTAATTATTAAATAAAACACGTCAAAATATTTTTTATCTTTTAACAGTTTTTCGGAAAATGCTCCCTTGCCAAGAGATTTGCAATTTTATGCAAAAAAATTACGAAATTCGTTATTTTTGGAAATGAACCTTCAACACCAACAGAGATTTTTTTGATGTGAGCAAGTGGAGTTTGTGACGCTGAAAGTGGGACTCAAAAGTAACCCGTTTCAGACGTGTTGCGTGAGCGTACACACAAGATGGTGGTTGCGGCCGCACAGACGCGCGCTATGAGGGCATATTTCACTTTCTTACCTTTTGAATTATTTTATTTCAAGTCGACGATTTTTATTTACTATGATATTACTTTATTGAAACTAATATATAATCTGTTATTTTATTTATTGTCTAAAGATAGCGCTCTATTTTATATTATTCATTGTTTTCACCTCCAATAATATGATTATTTTCATCAATAACCCGATTTGTCGGGTAAAAATCATCGTCTTCCATAAAATGTTGTTTAACATTCAGACAATTCTGTGATAAACGTGCGTATACTGCGCAGCATTCTAAATTCGAGGATACACAGATACAATTTTGTGTACATTTTCCAGTGTATGAACAGACATATCTTTGTAGCATGTCCAAAGCTTCAAAATAATTAAACTCTAAACAGTTATTTCCAACTTTCCAACCATGAGTTAATGGATCAAGAGATACAATATTACTTTTTTTGCTTGATCCCATTCAATTCATTTGTTTGCCATATCGCTCTTAAATAATGTTAAACTAAGGCCGATTTAGGAGGTGGCAAATTTTCATCACATATATTTTTTTTCAACGCGATATTGTATCTTAATTTTTTTATACATTCACAACAGTCTTTAAAGTTATTCTGAGAGTCATATTTTTGATAAATACACTGTCAAAGTATTAAGTCCATCACCTGCAAGTTTATTTAAAGCTTTGTTCGCCTTCTTTTTTCCAACGTCATATATGAAACTTAATCTATCACAGCATTGATTATTAAAATACTGTCACACTGAATTTTTCCAATATCGTTTGCAATAGTATGTACGGGAATAAATCGAGAAAACATTTCCAGTATTAAACCATAAAAGAAGTTCCTTTAAGAATCCATGATAAGATAAACACATCTGTGTCTGCGGATATAACAATAATTAAACTTTTTATCGGAATCCAGCTCTTGTAACTAACGGGCATAAAATACAATCTTGGTATCTGCTTCTGTATGATCACACAAGAAATATGCATCGAAATATTGATCATTTTCCATAATAACATATGCTCAAATGCTCCAGAAATGATCAACTTATTCTGTATTGGTAACCGAATAGTTTTTTTTTTATAATTTTCAATAAATTCCACTAAATTTGATTTACTTGTATCATTACTGCAGAATTTTTTAAAGTTTCATGTAGACTGACCGGCAATAATTATATATTCTTTGTTTTCGCTATCATTTCCATACCTCCGAATTCGTTCCAACTGTTCTGGATTAACCGTTGTGCTGTCGTATCGATCATAAATCAAGTGAATTTCATCTACTCGATCAAATCTGTGTAATAATCCATTCATAATTTTATTGGTTAAATTACCATTCAATTATCAAAATGGTGTAATTCATCGTTTCCATTCAGTATCAGAATAACTACCTAAGACATTTGTAGTCATAGTTCATCTTGAAGTAGCAAGTTCTTTTTGAGTCATTTCTGTGATTCCAGTCTCTGATTTTGTACTTTTGATTACTGTCATTTCAGTTGTTACATCTGGGAATAATCCCGAAATGCTTCATTAATCAAATTAACATTAAAGTATCCCTTTAAAAACTGTTCTTTGGCTTCGGTTGATAGCATAAGGAGAATTTCAAAGCACAAAAAGTCTCACATCGTAATTCGGTTTATCGCAAATAAAGAAAAAAGGAAGCATAGATAAGTGAGTGGAAACGTATCGGGTCTATCGGCTCGAATAACTCTAAATTTGAATTTAAGATTCAAACCAAAATTGAAAATTTTCAGATTCTTCACTTCCTTCTTTTCTATATTTGTCAAATAATGTCATAAATTTCTTCTATCTAAAGAGAGTTTTTCTAAATCATATTTCTTATATGTACCCGTTGAATAACTACTGTAAACGTTTCGATATTTTTTATCAGAATCGCTAGAGTTTCTATTTTATTATTTTTTTAGTTGATCAAAAAAATGTCCTATCAATAACTGCATTAGCCTATCATATATTAAAATTAATTCTCGAACGACCCCTACAAAATTCTGTCTACGATATTTCCAGCAAAAACTTTAGATTCGGCTAGCATATCTCTTATGCCACAACTTCCCCATATTTTGCTGAGGCATTAAATTGCACAGCAAACAGTATGAAAAACGCCTAAACGAGTAACAACATTTTTTAATTTATTACTCATCAAATTTGACCAACTGAATTATTGTATACAACTGTTGTTCAAACGTTTGAATACAGTATTTTTGACCTCAAGCTTCCGTTCAATTATAGTACATATTGTATTAAAATCAATTGTTTTTTTTTATTAAGAGATAGTAAATAGTGAGCAATAGTGACTGCATTTTTTATTTCTTCAAAGTTAGTGTTAGAGGCTATCCAATTCGATATTATTTGCTTTTCTTTTTTTCATTCTTAAAGAAGGTTTCTCGCGCAAATGACATTAATAGCACACATAAATAAAAATCATTATAATTGAGAAGAATCGATTTTACAGAAGATTTTGCATCAACAAAATCTAGAATACAGGTACATAGGTTTAATTTGTTGTGCATGTGATTTACTTTATGATTTTGGTAACTGAATACCCTAAGTCTATATTACATGTATATTATTATGGTATTCCCAACATTGGTAACTTTGTTTTATATGTAGCATTTACCTTTAAAATTAAACTCCTTATTTGTGGGTGTTTTTTTATTTAATTATTATAAATTAAGTTAGATGCCAAAATATCGTCGTCTTAACCAATACAGAATTGTATTCTCTACAAAGGTAAAGTTAACGAAACTGTTAGTTTTAATTTAAAAATTTAGATAAAATGCTCAAATATCAAAAAATACCAATCAAAATGACCAGATTTAAAGAGAAAGGAATATTTCTACACAAAGATTTTATATCATTATTCTTTGCTGTTTAATATTTTACATGGCGTAAAAACGGCAACACTGGCGAGTCTGAATCACTGGTAAAATGATACAAATTTGATATACTGGGCTTTAGTTCGAGATAAGTTGCAATTGGCTCATGAACGTGGCTAATATAATATGAAAATTTTTTTTTTTTAATTTGCTTACCCCTCTCAATAGTAATTGATTTCATGAATAAAAATAATCATACAACGCATATTTATTTGCTTCTAATATAATTGTTTCTGGGTGGTCTAAGGTGGTCTGTAAAGTAAAATTGGTCTGGCAACGACGTAAAAACCTGTATATATATATATATATATATATATATATAAAGATGTGATTTTTAATTAAACACTTATTTGAATCAAATGCTAAAGGTTTTAATTGTTATGATTAGACCAAGTTATATTTTTAAAGGTACACAATACAAATTTCACACAGGAGAAGAATGTGAGAAATGAAACGTAGCTTTCAACCCTGTTATACTAATTTTTTTTCTAATTTCTAATTAATTATTTATTGATGATTTGTTACCGTGTAATTATGAAACAATTAATGAAGAAAGAATTTTACATATGCCAATAACGTGAAGTGAAGATAAAGAATCAATGTGTAGACCTATTTTTCTGTATATCCCAGAGCCTCCACCATTGCAACAGAAAACGATTTTTTCATAACCTTTTATTCAAAGAATTATAAGAGAATAGCGCATACATCCATATAAATTCCACTACACAAGTGAAGAGTTTTGTGAAATTATTTTAGTACTAACACAAGAAGATCCGGCATTTTTACGCAATATTATATGGACAGACAAATCAAAATTTCAAAAAAAAAACATTTTTAATAGCTATAATTCTCACTTTTGGAGCATTGAAACTCCCCGTGTCATTCGGAAGAGAAATTTCGAAGACAGTTGAATGCCGAAAGAAACCTGGCTATTTTACAAAAGTTGTGACAGATTTTGTTGATAATCTGCCGTTGAATAGAAGAGATTGTTGGTATAAAATGAACGGTGTTCAGCCGCGTTGTAGAACTGTGGTAAATCAAAAGTTGTATAATATGTTTAAAGATAGATGGATTAGGCGTCTAGGGCTGTGAAATTGGCCACCAAGGTCTCCAGATTTTGAGGAAAATAAAGCAAAAGATTTACTTCACGCTCGTTGGATCAGTGAAAGAAATAGTAACTCGAATAAGAAAAACGTTCGACCAATCTGATCCAGCTGAAATAATAAAAGCTATTACAAAAGCTGTAATGTATAACATTCGAAAGTGTTTAAGAGTCAATGGGGATCATACTATTTACTATCCATAGTCGCAATTTTGTATAAAATGCATAATTGAGATGAGTCTTCTTAATGTTTTTAAAGCCAGAGGACAATAATTAAAATATCTGCCAAGGAATTAACCTCAGCGGTCACTTCACTGTTACTCCAAAAAAGGTTCTCATTCTCATTATAATGAGTGCCGCGAATTCAGCAAACATCGAAGATCCTTTTGCAGATGAGTTTAGGTGGAAAGTAGGGGAGGCTCTACAAAAATCTGGAAAAACTAAATCAAACGTTAGCCAAGACGACAAAACTGCCCTAGCTAATCTACAGAAGGATTCTAGTATTAAAATTCTACCAGCGGATAAAGGGAATGCCACTATCGTAATGAATGCTGAGACATACAATTAAAAAAATTGACGTTGAAGTTTTAAGGAAAGGAAATTATACATCTCTAACTAAAGATCCCACAGCAACAATCGGAGGAAGAATTGAACGCGTTCTTAAGAAACATGAACGATATATTCTTGAGAGAATCCGGACTAAGTTGACGCCACAGCACAGCAAAACCACATCTTTACGGACTCTCGAACATACATAAGCACGAGTTTTCGGAACTCGCCTACTTCTGAGCTTGCCAAGTTCCTTTTTCCAATCCTGAGACCATTACAAGGAAATACATCGTCCTGGGTCAAGAACTAGCAACATTTCATAGCAACGTGAAATAGAAGTACAACCGGAAATTCACTTTATTAGATTTGACGTGAAAAGTCTATACACCAGCGTTCCAATTAAGGGGTCAACAAAAATCATAAGAAAGAAACGTGATGAAGCCCAGACCTTAGCAGAATGAACATCGTTACCACCGTACGCCGTTATGGACTTACTGGAAAGTTGTTTAATTAATTCCTGTTTTCAGGAAAATGAATAATTCTACATCCAGATGATGATGGACTACCGATGGCATCCTCACTCTTACCGGTCGTCGCGAATATTTTCATGGAATGGTTCGAGATTTTTGTAATTGATTCCGCAATTAAAAAACCAAAGTAATGGCTGAGATACGTTCAAGTAACCCTCTGAGAAGTCGGCATACTAGGGTCAAATCAACAACTCAAAGGGATAAGAAGAACTGTGTCTATCAGATACCATGTGAAACGTCTACATTGGAATAACAAAGAGATCCGTTGACGTAAGGATCAAAGAACATCAAAAATACACATCTCGAGGAGAAACAGAAAAATCTAGTGCCGTCAACCATGCCTGGACTCATGGATATCACATAAAATGGTTTGAAGCTAAATTCTACACAAAGAACCGTTACTTGTGTGCGTGGAAACCACTTCTTAATAATTGTAAAGTAAATGCAGCGTAAATGGGACATTGACGTAGCACGCACGACTGCACCCATCTCAGTCACACTCCATTGCATTTACTTTTAGTATAAATAGTACTGTAACTTAGGAATTTATTTAATTTCACTTGAAACTAGAGATAACTACTAGCCAAAACGTCGTGATATACATGCGCCTCTGTAAGATATCATCAAATAACGGAGTACAAATTTATTTATGTTGATGTAAAAATATTGGAATAAGAATCGAACTATAAATCTGCTTGTTTTTTGAAATGTGTCACATAATTAAGAGCAAGAATTCTTTTAAATTAGAGTTAGATAGTAACAAACTATGTAATATTTTAAACAGACTGTAATTTATTGTTATGGTCCAGTCCGTTTTAGGTTTTTTTTAGCTGATGTTGGAGATATTATGTATAAAGTACCAGAGGACAATAAAAACATTTTAAGAGTATAAATTACTAATATAACAAAGGCAGACCAAACATACAAATACCTAGATATGAAACAGGCTAAAAGAATTGGTCATCGCACTATGAAAGCCGAATTGACAACCGAATTTGTCAGGAGGGTAAGGCGGGTATTACGAACTAACTTAAATAGTAGAAATTAGTTTAAGATGCTCAACATGTACGCTTTTTTTGCACTTAGCTACTCTTTTGGATTTGTAAAAGAGAGCAGGTCGGACATCCAAAACCTGCAAAGAAAAATAAGAACACTCCTAGCAAAAGCATAAAAACATCACCCTCGGAGTGCTATTGAACGTAGTGCTTCCAAGATATCAAGGAGGAAGAGGATTGGTGGATATTGGTAAGCAGCTAGACCAACAAATAATAAACACGTTCATATTTCCACAGGTTAGTGGATTCTTCCACACTACATCGAGCAATATGCGAGGCAAAAGATTCGACGTCGCTGCTGCTGTGGGAACAGGATATTGCTTCTCCCCACCAAACAAACAAAAGACCAAGAGAAGTTACAAACCTGGCTACAGAAGCCACTTCATGGACGGCATCCAAATGAAGTCAATCAGGACAATGTCGACAACTTAGCGTCGAACTACTGGTTAATTTCAGGATATATGCTTACGGAAATGAAGGGCTTCTTGTTAGCTATTCAAGACCAGGTTATTCTGACGAATAACTATCGGAAATTCATCATTCGAAATTCCTCATTAGAAAGTGACCAATGTAGAGATGGCTGTCGAACATCAGAAACAATCTAGCACATAACTGGAGGATGCCAAACATTTGCCGCAACCGTATATAAGGAAAGACACGACTCACACTCTAAAATATTCCACCAAGAGTTAGCAGATAAGTTAAACCTATTGCAGGTAGGAAAAGTACCTTATTATAATTACAATCCGGAGCGTATTCTTGAGAACAACCAGTTTAAGTTATATTGGGACCGACCGGTTCTGACGGATCAGACAGTTGCTCATAATAGACCAGATATTATACTAACAGATAAAATTTCTAGGCGAACTACACTAATCGACATTGCTGTACCTAACAACAACAACCTAAGGCCCAAATACAATGAGAAAATCGCCAAATACAAAGATTTGGAGGTGCAAATCCGAAGACAATGGGCAATGACCAACATTCAAACGATTTCCATAATTGAGTGATACCAGAAAACCATCTGCAGAACATCAAGGGAATGGGCTTTAGTGAGCATCTATATAAACCTTGCAACCGCACGAACTGTCCGAAAACCCATTCCTTGGGCCAGCAAGGTTAAGTATCTGGGGCTCCTGTACGACAAGAAACTAGTATGGAAAGACCACGTGCTGGAGGCAAAGACAAAAGCGCAAGGGCTCCTGGCATCCCTGTTCCCCCTACTAGGTAGAAGCAGCAAGCTGTCCCTCAGGAACAAACTGACGATCTACAAGGCTATCTTCCGCCCGGCGATGCTGTTCGGCATCACCTCATGGGCCCAAATCCCAAAGATGAAGAGATACATCCTGCAGGTGATGCAGAACAAAATTCTGCGCATCATCGTCGACGCCCCCTGGTACTTGAGGACAGATCAGCTGCACAGGGAACTCCAGATCCCCACCATCCTGGAATTTGCCAGGACCACTGCGCAAAAGTTTTTCAACAAGATCCCGGACCATGCAAACAGCATCATCAGGAACGCCTTCCGCCCCTGCCCCTTCTACAGACGAGTATATCCCCTTCCGAGCGACCCGATCCAATGAGTCCCAGCCAACAACACGAGGACTATAAATATATTAAGTTAGCTTTAGTTCTAAATATGTAATCTAGATAGGAAAATAATTTGTAATTAATCATTCAATTAAGTCTGCACATGTAAAAAGAAGTTTGAAGTTGTAAAATACTGACTTAGCAGCCAATAAAGACTATGTAAGATTATGTAAGAACTGTCCGAAAGTTCGTAGGAAATACAGCAGACCACGTCACCTAGGACCCGATAACATAAAAAAGGTTCCCACAGAGCTTCATACTTTTGGTATCTTTGTATTCCCTAGAGGGAGTGAGAAGCCGTTTGGCTTGTAAATCATGATAACAAAGTTTCTTAATCAAAAAATTCTTTTTTTTTTAAAGCAAACAGTTTTTGAGGGCTAATCCAGACTTACAAATTTTACAGACTGATAAGGGCAACTATACCGTGTCTATGAATCGAAATTAATATATTTCAAAAGCAAAGGACTTTTTGACTAGGATAGAGACGTACCAAATCTATGAAACAAAATAAACGAAACATTAAAACTGTTAAAATCGAAGTGGGATTAGTATTATTGTAGTAAGTATAGTTTATAGATAAATTTTACCTTTATTGAATAAATTTACTCACTCCAGCCTGTACAACCTGAGTATATCTAAATCTGGGCATTAAAAAAACCTCCTAAAAATCGCATTGCCAAATTTATGTTATCTGGACGATATTCATGAGGAACCAGAAAGTAGTAAGAAAAATTGCTTCATTCCCTAAAGAATTCTAAACTTGCGTTTGCGGTCTCACAGGAATTAAATAATTGTGAGTTACTGCTTTAGACTATAAACATTTTCATTTCCTTACAAAACTTTAAGGGATAACAATCGTTAATCCCAAACATGGATTATCGAAGCAAACAACTGTTAAAACTAAAAAAACAATTTAAATTCCCTCTACTAATTTAATTAAGAAGAAACTTTTTCCACTATTTGCGCCGACCAAATAAAGTAAAAGCATTCAATACGCTTAGACGTAAAAAAATACCTATTCAATTTCTCACCGTCCTCGAGTGCGGTGTGCTGCTACACTTGTAACATTTTAGAGAATCCCAGCGTAAATGCAAAAGTAATTAAACAGACAAACACACGAACAAATGGGTTTTCTAAATGATGTAAAATGTGTTTCTATGGCATTCCTACGTATGTGGACGGCGCAATCAATTAAAATGAAACTTCGCAGATCCGCCGAGCAGTAAGCGTCATTTCGCATTTTTTTTAACTTCTCGCGTTCGAAACTTTTTTTAGAGACCGCATTCGTTTAACAACATAAAACAAATATTTTCATTAAAATGGTTTCAATTAGTGGGTAATAGCAAACACTAAAATATTTTTGGAGTGCTTTTCGATAAATTTTTGTTTATTTTCTTTAAAAAAGTATTTTTTCCTTGCTTTACTTAATAACAATTTCACAAGTACAGACGCGAATATGGAACATTATATAAGTTTTCTATTAAAATATTTAATCCAAAGTTTTAAGCGAATAAATTACGTGTGCTTATGAACCCAAACAGCACAAATACGTCCTAAAGAAGTCCATAAAACGTTTGATCTCAACATTCAGGACGTCTTATGGATGTCCATAAAAGACGAATGACGTCTATAAGACGTTGTATAGACGTCTTATGTTACACAAGGTAACGTCTTTAAGACATTTGCTTACAACGTCTTATGGACGTCCCTTCCCAACATTAAAACAACATATTCCACCAATAAAATTATGTACATTAAAAAGGGCCCCTTTAATTTTTTTGTTTGTCTTGTTTACAAAGTCAAACTGTAATTATTCAAAAGTCAAAAGAAAACTTTAATTAAGAAAAAATCAAGAGCATACTACCATTTTAAATAACTACAAATTCCGCATGAATAATTTGCTTTAAAAAATAAGTTCAACATAATCTCTTTATAAAAAAAAATACATAACTTAAGCATAATGTAAACTTTTTCTAATTTGAAATTGAGGAAGTGAGGTAGAAGAGCAAATATTTTCAGAACTACTATTGTTCGAACTATAAGTGAACCTATCAAATTTAAGCCTTAGTTTATCCCTTCGATATAATAACTCTAAAAGGTAGACTATCAACAAAATAAAAGTTTATTGAAATAAAAAGTACACAAATCTTTAAATAGTTTTAAAAACAAGAATTTTTATTTAGTCGAATAACAAATCTGGTCTGATGCCCTTTTCAGCCATGTTTGGATTGAAATTTCCTCATTCTTCCGCCTTTTTGCCAGTCCTGTTGTCTCTGTAGATCCTAATAACAAACTGATTTTAATTTTATAGGATAAAGTTTATCATGTGTGGGAGTAAATTTTTTGATATTTTTGCGAATTTTTATAATTGTCCTCTACTATAGAATCGTGACTTATGCTATTTCAAGGTTAATATGAATAATGAAAGACAGAACTTACTCATAATAAGTCTCGCCAAGTTGGAATCGTAGAACTTTCTCTTTCCTTTTCGTACTAATCAACTGTACATGGTAATTTTACAAGCTCGCTTTACAAAGTCATAAATGCTCCCTACTTCCAGTTTTGAAATTTCTAAAACCTTAAACAAAATTACTTCTTGTAATTAACAAAACTCTATTTTCTATGTTCTTTAAATATAAACCAATCATCAGGAACAAAATAAATGTTACAGGTTTCATTAGAGAAGCACTCCATAAACAAACATTTCGCCGTCCACTTCATTAGTAATATTTCTTGTAATATTTAGGACCGGGTCTGGATGAGCTGTGCAAGCCTTTTTCCCACAGATAATATTTTTGAAGATTTCATTTCATACTTCTAACATAGAGTTACTACAAAAATATAAGCGGTAAAGCATTCGGGAATTTCCGGTAACACAACCTATAAATAACGTTACTGTTTTTCCTAAGTACATATGATTCTCGATCTTACCTTAAGTATTACATAAACACGAATAAAAAAGATTTTCAGAGGCACATAGATGATAAATCAATTATTTTAATAAAATTCTTTTAAAAGCTAAATTTTCACAGTCGGCACCCCAACAACATTAAAAATGAATAACGACATGACGAAACACAAAACAGAAAAATGACAGTTGACAGAAACAAAAGGCGGGTTTTTTAAAGTTAGTTTTAAAGTTTTAAAGTTATAGTGTCATTGTTATCGGTACATTAAACAGTCTGTGACAAAAAGCACCAAAGTATTGATAAAAAAGATCACGCAAAAGTTTTATTAACCAAGGTGGTAGTGAGGCTACTAAAAATTTTTCGTTCAATCAAAAATTTTAACCTCAACTTGTATTCAGCTGAGCTCTGTGCGGCGTTGCAAACTTATTACCCAACTGCGACAAAATCCATAGGGAAGGAAATGCTTTTAGTTTTTTTCAACTAAATTATACACAACTGTATTTATTTTCATATAAAATGTAGTAGGTAGACTTTTAAAAGATATCTTAAAGACGTTGTATATAGACGTCTTATGGACGTCTGTAAAACGTCTATAAGACGCCTTATTTATGTCTTAAGACGTTCAGACATAATCTGGGTATAAAAATGATGTCTATAAGACGTCTAGCGCTGTGTGGGAAGTGACTATGACTGTATTCCTTAGAGTAATTATCAATTGATCAAAGTGAAAAAAGTGTAACTGATAACTTCAAGTTCAAGCTGGTTAAGGTTGGTTAAAAAATATTCATAAATAGATCAACACCTCGGGCGCACTAAAAAGAATTTTTGACTAAAAACAAATCTCCCAATCGGACATTGATTCTTTGTAGTATTATCTTAAGTAACATGAAATTTATCGTTTCTGCAATAACACTGCAGAACCATCGAAGCCAATTCATTTCCAAAAGTAAAAAATTGTAACAGAAAATAGTTATATGATAATCTTTGTGGTAATATTGTACATTAATACTGCACAATTACTTACATTTACTTTTGAACTAAACTGTACTTTTAATGAAGTATCAGTTACCTTTTCTTATATGCTTTAAAGTTGCCGCCATTATTACATAAGAACTAAATCTATTACCTGCGGAAGATACGCAACTCAGGTACATAATAGCGTTTACCAACACCATTAAGTATCCATAAACAAAGTGGAGCATCTTATTACCATTTTACTTAAACCTCGATTATTCTACAAGTGAACTTTATGGGATTAGGCTTTGAACGTACATTTTGGCTATTAAGATAAACCAACATATTTTGATATTACTGGAGTATAGTTGTGGCGTGAGAACAAAGAACGAAATAAAACGAGCCTGTGCGGAAATGACTTCACGCCATTTTTCTTTAAAGATCTTGACGTTTTAATTATAGTTTTCATGAATAAGCCTCATTTCTATGATTGATTTTGCATTTAAAAATATAATATTGTCTCGTTAGTTTCTGATCGGCAAATAAATTAATAAATTAGAATTTAACTTATTGGCCCTCAGAACTATTAATTTCATCTCATTGTCCCATCTTCAGTTTAACTTTAAACATAGGCCATCCTCATTTAACACCATTTTCTTCCATTTTCTCTCTCTTTCATCTACATCCATTCTCAGGAACTTTTAAGTCGTCTGTCTTCCAAAATTGGGAGGAACCTATGGATCTCTATGTCCTTCAATTCAGCTCTATCACATCTACATGTATTTCTTTTTCGATCTCTTAAGGATATGTAGAGAATCTGCTGTTCTATGACGCATACAGTACTTTCTTATTGATTCATTGTTTGTTTTGTGATGGTTCATGTCTTAACTCTAACATTAATACCAGTAAAATACTCGATTTTCATTTTTCAAGGTTTAGAAAAATAGGTAATATTTAATTTCACTAATATATCTAAAATTTCGTTTTTTTTTAAAAATTCATATTAAAATTCACATAAAATTATGGACATTGATGAATCCATATCTTATTAATAATAATTCTTTTGGTACAACGTGTTGAATATCATTTAGAACTTTGGTGTCAAGCTTCCTGAATCCTCTAAATATACTGTGGCTTAAAAAAGAAAATTTTTAGTACTGATGTAAATCTGGATTACTGGATATAAAGAGAAACAACGTAAAAAATGCAATTAGTCTCTGTGTACTGACAAAAACAAAAGCTTTATAATTTCCGTTAAAATTTAACAGGTAAAAATTTAATTAGATTTGATTTAGTATGGTTAAAAAATTTTTCATTTCAATTCAATTTTAATCGAAAGTTGTTCAAAATTATGAAAATTATTAGAAGTATGATATACTAGTGTGTTTTATACTTCTTCTTCTTCTTCCCCTTGTTATAGGCTTACAGCCTGTTTTTTCCAACTCAATCATTCATCTCATTTGATGATGAAATCCAGGACTCTCTCCATCTTTTAGGTGGTCTACCTATTGGTCTTCTGGTTTCCGGTGTTCCATCTCGGGCGATTCTCGCTATCCTATTTTGTGCCATTCTTCCTACGTGTTCATTCCAGGCTCGTCTGCGCTTCCGTCCCCATCTTACTATATCCTGCATTCCATGTTCCTCGCCTATTGTTGAATTGCGTATGTGATCTCTTAATGTGTATCCCGATATTCTTCTTAGTACTTTCATTTCGGCAGTTCTTAGAATTGATTTTGTTTTTGTGTTGTCACCTCTCGTCTCTATCGCGTGCGTCATTATCGGTCGAATACAGGTCTTGTAGATTTTTGTTTTTGCGTCCTTGCTCATGCATTCTATTTGCCTTGTTTACTTGGTTTCTTACTTCTCTTGTTCTGTCTTGGTTTGCGAATATCTCAACTCCTAAGTAATTAAAGGTCAGGAGTTGTTCTATTGGTTTGTCATCCACTACTAGTTTGCATCTTAAGGGTACTTTGCTTATTACAATTGACTTAGTTTTATCGATGGGTATTTTCCTGTTGAATTGCTTGCTTATGGTGTGGAATGCAAATAGAAGTCTTTGGAGGTCGTCTTCATTTTCCGAGACTATGACGGCGTCATCAGCGTAACATATTATTATTATTTCCCCGGTATTCATTCTGTACCCTGGTGCCCCTCTATTGACGTTCTCAATTATTTAGTCCATTACTATGTAAAATAGTAATGGACTCAGAGAGTCCTCCTGTCGTATGCCCGACGCTATCGGTACATCCTTAGGTTGCCGCTTACTGAGATTTGTGTTGTGGTGTTGGAGTTTAGCTGTTCAACTTTGTTACTTAAATTGTTTGGGATGTCTTTAATTCGCATTATTTGCAGAATATCATCCAGTCTCACCCTATCAAAGGCTTCAGTGAGATCTATAAAGAACATAAAAGCCGGCTTAGTAAATTCAATAGATTTCTCTGCTATCTGTCTTACGATGAATATGGCATCTACTGTAGATCTGTTTTTGCGGAAACCTTGCTGTTCTTCTGATATTCTGCAATAGTAAGTTATTATACCTTCAAGGATTTTGGTGAATAATTTCATTATTGAATTTAATAAAGTTATTCCTCTATAGTTTTCCGTGATCTTCCTATCACCCTTCTTGAAAATAGGTACTGTTATACTTTTCTTCCAATCTCGGGGTATCTCTCGGTCTTTAATTATTTTGTTAAAGAGTTTTGTTAATTCTTCGTGTAATGTATTTCCACCATATTTAATTAGTTCGTTGGGAATATTGTCGGGTCCTGGGGCTTTTCTCGTTTTTAATTTGGCTATCGTGTCTTTCGTCGTTTGCAGACTTACTTCCTTGGTGTATTCGTCATATTCAGATGCATTTTCGGGTGGTGTTTTATCCAATCCAATGAAATCTTTCACGAAGTTTCGGATATTTCAACAGGTACATATAACAAATATTTATTGCTTTGAAAAATTGAAAAGATCCTTCTTAGAACATAGAACCTTTACGTAGCCATGGCAAAAAATTTATGACAAAGAAAACACAGAGATACGACGTAAATATTCTGGATTGTGGAGAAGTAGCACCTCTGACCTAATGTAGAGGGACAGAGAAGGAAATTGGAAACATCAAATGTTGTGCACAATAATATTAAGGAAACATAAATACCACCCTTCGGTGATGAAGAACGCTGAATAATATTCTTCAATTGGTATATAGAATAAGCCAGAGCCAAAAATAATTTTGAAAGATTGGTAATCTATTCTGATAAATGTTATTTTATTACCTTCGTTGTTTTTAAAAGACGTAACACCAGACATTGGTAGGTAGAAAATCCTCATAACATCTTTGAAACGGAGCAACACAGACGCTTTGAATTTGGAAATTTTCGATTTCATTCTTTAATATAAATACCGTTTTTGGAAGAATAACTACTGGAACCAATTTTCGATTAAACTATAGAATTTGAAAAATACACCATTAAATTTTTACCACAATATATTAATTGAAAAAATTATGACTTAAAAAAAGTACAAAATATCCAAACTTTTCTTTTCAACAACTTTTTTTGTAAGTTAAAACTAAAATTTCACATAATTATTGAAAACTTTTGGGTAAACTCACACATTTCCACACTGTGACAATTATGTAATTTCAATGGGATAAGACAGTTGAAAGTTTTTATTGCGTTTAGAGGGAACCATCTTTCTTTAAAATATCCATGCAAATTAGTTAATATTTACAAACTTTTTTGTTTATAGTTTCAGCTTTCACTTAGACCGACAAAGATCTTGAAAAAATCTTCTCTTTTGTATCAATTCATAGTGACATGGGAAAATACCTTTTTCCTACTGTCACTACCCCAACTATACACTAAGCTCCTTCCTCTATCTTAATGCACCTGTTGGGAAGACAAACAGAACAAATATAAATAATTAACTTATCGAAACTGCCTGCATTACCAGGGCTTCAGTAGTTCTACAATTCAGGATAAGATATCTCCTCGGTCACAACTGTGGCTGTTTAGCATAACTTATCACGTCGGAGGTGATGCTTTGTTTCTTAAGTTGACCAGCTGCTAGGTATTTATTTTCAAGAATTTTAAAATAGAATATAACGAATGATTTATGTATTTTATTGGAAAATAAATTAATATGTAACTGGTAACATTATTAATGATAAAAACATAAAAAAAAGTTCTTCAAAACACTAATAAACCAATTATAAAACATGTACAAAATACAATAATTAAATCAATACAATCCAAACTAGAAAAGAAAGAGCTTGTAATCACCAGACATATCATTGTTATTTTACGTAAAAGAGAGTATCACCAAAAATAACCCATTTTAGTTACAAAAGACACTCTAGAACAAAAAAATGACCCCACCATCAGATTTTTCAATAGACTGAAAACAACATTAAAATGCATTAATGGTCTATTATCTAATAAAGATAAAATTAAATTATTTAATATTAACCTTACACCTCGAAAACTATAAGGATTAATAAAAATACATAAATAAAACTCACCCATTTGTCCCAGCGTCTCATATACAAATAACCCCCTAAGCAAATCTGCCTCTATGTTAAATAACATTTTTAAACAAATTACAAATTTTAACCCAGAATATTTAGTGAAAAACTTTATAGAATTTACATGAGAATTCTAAAATAAAACATCCCCAAAAATACAAAGCTTTCTCATGTCATTCGACGTCGCTAACATATTCCCTAATATGCCAAATTTTAGATTGCTTCCATATTATACAAAACAAGTAACAACAAAAAATATTAATTACGTCATTAAAAACGCAATATTAACTCCAATCAACTTTTGTACGTATGAAAGTTATTTTCAACATAATAAAACATTTAACATACAAAAAGAAGGTTCAGCAATGGATATATATGTCTAATCTTGAAGAGAATTTCTTAAGAGGGTATTCTAGTCTAGAGGCCTAAATTTTAGGCGTTTTTCTGGATAAAATAAAAAGGAAATGCGAAACATTTTTACCATCCATTTTTTTACAAGATGTTTACTAATGATACAAGATACAAAATAAAATCAAAAAATAAAAAATTTAAGGCGTTACAAAATAGTGAATTGGGCCCTAAAAAAGGTGCGTCCTGGTCGACATGTTTTCAACCCTTGTAGTGTTCTGAAACAAAAAAATCTAAAATATTCTTAATAGGTAAAGACGTCCCTATGACTTGGATCATGGAAAGAGAAAAAAGTCTTTTTTTTCACTAAATGACGACGCTATGAAAAAAAATTTTTTTTTGTCCCTGCATTTTGACCTTTCCGAATATTCTAAATATAGTAAAAAAAAAATTCAAAATCCATGCTCTCAGATATAAAAGGATATATAGAGAAAATTTTCACCAAATTTCAAGTAAATCGTTCTAGTAGAAATCGAGATATCATGTCGACTAGGTCGAAAAAAGTAGTTCCAAAAAACAAGCTTTTAAAGTTTAATACAAAGTTTCGACAGCGTAACTGAGATAATGGTACTTAAGACTCACATTTGATCCTTGATTCATACACTGGACCTTCTTCTAATTCCAAATTAATATTTTCTGAAGTGCTTTTAGCTAAATTAGCTGTTCTAGCTTCGTTAGAAGCTGCAGAAGCTCGCAGTTCACAGCAGTCAAATCTAACTTCGTTGCGTCTGACAGCAAATGTATGAACTTCAGTACCAATAGTGATGCTCATGAGTTCCATAATTTTTAAAATAGGTAAAAATTCTTCATTAAAAATGGTAACAGCTAAATAACTAGCAATTTCAATTGTCCATGTCCCGTAGCTTTGAATATCTGATTTCTTCTTATTTTTCCACTTATTTCAGCTTTGGCAAAAACCTGATTTTACAACTGTATCGACCACATCCTTACTATATTTACCAATAAGGGCTCTAACGCCAAAAAGTGAGTTGAATCCTAGGTTGCAATGATCTTCGGGGAACTCGGTATTCAGGTAGTCGGGCGACATCTGCCGTTTATCGTTTGATTCACTCCGGCCGGCCGGTTTAGTTGCCACGTCACAAAAGTCGCTGTAACTTCCGAAAATAGTTCGAATTTTCAATTATCCTTTCAAGGGCATATTCCTAAAGATCCAAACTTTAAAAACATGAAAAAAAAAATCGATTTTTCCAAATTTCTAGACCAGAATACCACTGACCATGCAAAAAGTTTAAATTTTTGGTACAGATACAGAGACGACATTCTAATATGTTTTACACACAATGATAAGGATCCATATAACCCACTTAATAACAATAGTGTTAATAGCTAGGTCCAGTATAAAGCAAGGTAATTGGATGGTAAAATTTTTATTAAAGGGTACATTTTGAAAAACCTCTGCATGCTAACTTTCAGCTCCCAAGTGGGATTACATTCAATCATTGCAGAAAATCTTTCAGATTATAAAAAACATAGATTCATTAACACAAAGTTCGAATTACCGAACCTAAAAACAGGCCATGCAAAAAGAATACGTTTTTAGTACGATATTCTAATATGTTTTACAGGCTATGATGAGGATCTATATAACCCACTTAATCTTTTGAATAGTTTACGCCTCAAAATGGAAAAAGAAACAGGCAGTAAAATTAATTTTCTAGACATATCCATTACAAGAATAAAGAATCAACTCACCTTTGACATTTATCAGAAACCCTCATTTACAGATACAACCTTTCCACATAACTCACCCATTTTCCCACAAACTGGCCGCCTATAGATCGATGATGCATAAGGTCATTATGTACGATAAATTTAAACAAAAAATCAAAAACAATTAAACAAATAGGGATGAAAAACATTATTGGCACAAATATTATAAGCTTTCTTATAATAAAAAGCAAAAACAAATAACGATTTCAAAAATATATCCACCCATTAAAACAAATGGAAACAGTATAGCATACTTTAATATACTTCGGTCGAGTTTCAGATAAAATAGCACATATCTTTTATAAAAATGAGATAAAAGTAGCTCTCAGACCTTCACAAGAAATCTCGTAGTTATTCTTTAATGTTAAAAAACAAACTGAATAATTTAAAAAATCAGGAATTAATGAACTGAGTTGAAATCAGTGAATCAGTCTGATGCTAAATGAGTAAGCCTGATTTGCAGAAATTCTAACTCTAGATTCAAAAACACAAGGCCTCTTTCTTACAAAAGAGACATAATTACAATTTTGCTAATCATTTCTTGGAAACAGGGGACATATTTCCAGACATTAATAATATAAAAATCACTTAATGATCCTAAAAGTAAAAAACATAGCATCTTTGAATCTATTAAAATATATAGATTTAATGAGACACAACAACAAACCTTTCGTATGACCAGACAGTGGTCTGGAATTTCCCACTATTTATTCGGTTGCAAAACCAATTTGTTTCTGATATTTTTCTATCATTACAAATATTTAACAACTTCTTGGATATTCTATATATCTATGCTGTCGCAGACGCAGTTTTAAGTCACCCAGTTTCAAAATTTAATAAATCTAGGAAAGTGCAGTAACTGTAAAAAATTAAATAAAGGGATAGGGAACAAAATAAAATAGTATTCATTATCGATTTACAATGCTCTATCACAAAATAATAGAGTCTTCAATTGAGCGTCAATGATATGCTGTGTTTAGCTAGCGTTTCACAGTTGATAAGAGGTGGGGGGGAGGGGATCGGCGATTTTTCACACTGCCCTTTACAACTTTTACTAATTATATTAATGAAGAATATGTACAAATATTAAAAAAATTTTAATTTGTTTGGAAATGCAACACCAAGTACTGTAGCTTTTTATGTTTTTCGGACAGCCATGATCACTTGGTAAAAAAGCCCAGCCTTTAAGCACTTTACACCAGAAACAAAAAATAAACTACATCGTAGGGAAATGTTTAAAAAATAACTACTAATTTTTATACCACTAAATTTTTTTTATTAAGAAACATTGACTACAGGTCCAACTCACAGAGTCAATTTCAAATTGAATTACAAAAATAGACTAAATGTTTAACACAGAAACATGAGTGAATTCTAACAACAAATAAAGACTACCTGAGAAATAATATTATACAATACAAAGAGGAAGTATTAAATTATGGAAACCGATTATTATTTGGCGACAACCAATAACGGGTAAACCTAAGTTCTGTCTGGTCATTAAGCAAATTAACATTTTATTCTACTCTATTTATATATTCCTGAAGATTCCAGAATATTTAATTTTTAGCCTTTAGTTTAATAATGTAAGATCTCAGTGTTGCCTAAATTAAGAAAATTGTGCTTATGTTCTAACAATGGTTGGCAAAGCTATAGTCTGTTTTTGTAGCCTATAAGATCTGAAATATTCTATTTTATCTTATAAACCCCTGATTTATTAAATCTATTAGTTTTATCTGTAGTTTTGTAGTGGATATTTGATAGATAATTTTAAGATTTAAAGGCTACTTTTGTGATATGTGTGGATACATTATTGACATGTTTTCTGATAGGGAACTACAGTATGACAGACAAATATAAGAGGTACTAACTTTTTCATTTTTTATTTTTTGGTATATTGAATTAAAGGCTAATTGTTTTTGTTTTTTATTAATAGTTTCTTTATAGTTAGTTTGGAAAAATTGTTTGATATTGCAATCCTTTAAATGATATTTAGTTCCTCTTAAAGATCATCTTCAGAAAGAGGAAAAGAAAATGCTCTATGTATCATTGAATTGTATGCAGCCATTTTGTGTTGTAAGGGGTGAAAAGAGTCTTTAGAAGTATTACCCGTAAACGTTGGTTTTCTAAAAATTTTTAAATTATACTAATTATTTAAGTGAGATGTGGTGAGATTTAGAAAATTTACTTTATTGTCATTTTCGGTTTCTAGAATAAGTTGAATTTTTGGATGGCAATTATTAATATATATTAAGAATTTTTTAAGTTGTCTAGTAGCACCATTAAAACATGCTCGAACATTGTCTACATATCTCTACCAAAATTGAACCTGTTTTCGACTCAAAAGGAAGTTAAGAATTTTGTTTTCTATGTCCGATATGAAAATGTGTGATAAGCGAGAGCTAAGAGGGAAAACCCATTGGTAGCCCTCTATTTTGTAAACAAAATTTGTTATTGCACTGGAAATAGGTTTGTGATAGACAAAGTTCAAAAAAAAAAATAAGATTTTAGTAGCAATTATTAGATTTTTATTGCGGTTTTGTAACATTTCTTGGATAAATATAAATTAATATTGAGTAATCTGGGCTTTTTAGGTTTTTGCACGAGATCTATTAAATTATTTAAACTGTGAATTGGTTTAAAATTGGTTGTTTATTTAAAAATTTGAATTTAGTTTTATACTTAGTTCCCTTGTGGAGCTATTTATGTATGAAACGACTGGGCGAATGGAGTTTCCTATAATGTGATTTGTTATAAGGCCCTAGAGTTTGGGTGCTTGTGGGTTCATATTGATTTTTTTATTGAATTCTGAAAAAATAGCTATGTTTGACAGCGTTTGTTTTCAATTTATTTGAAAAACTTTGGTAGGATCGCTTTTAATTTCTATCATATTTTCGAATTGAATAAATTCTTCTATTTTATTGGCATATTCAACATTTGGTAAAATAACTGTCGCATTTGATTTATCTGCTTTTGTTATATTAGGTCATTATCTTCTACTTTTATATAATGATCTAATAATAAACTACATTCACTATTAGTGCCAACGAAAAATATTATTGTGACGCCTCTGCATATAAAAATAGAAATAATGAGTTACCTTCTGAAGTTATTTAATGGTTAAATTGATGCTTTTCAGTATCTTAAAGAAAAATTTTCAAAAATGACAAATTCAAAATTAAAGGAGCCCCTCAAATATAAGATTTAATAAAAAACAAAACTTTTCAAATTAAGTTGTGTCTGAAAGAATAAGGCACTTGTGAACTGATAATACAATTTCTCAAATCTTGCTAGAAACCAAATGACCATGGATGTATAATGTCACCTAAATTACGCATACTAAACTCACATTTATTTTTATAAACAAAATCTGAGCTTGTAGAAGTTAGACTGTAAGTACTTGTTAGCAAAGTCTTTCGACGAAAAAAATCACCTTTTTTCAATATGTTGTAAATATAATACAAGTTCCATTTTTCCATTCCTAGAAATCACAATACACCATGAATTAAGACCTGATAATACTGCACCATTAATTATTTTGTCAATTGATTATTTCCACCTTTCCCCAGAAGGGATTGAAGCAGTTAAAATAGAAATAATGATATCTTTCTTGACGATAAACATAACCAGCAACACCAAAGTTGCTTCACCAATAATAATACCAACATTCGAAGTATACCATTAATTATTTTATCAATTGATTATTTTCATCTTTCCCCAGAGGGGGTTGAAGCAGTTAGAATATATATAATGATATCTTTCTTGACAATAAACATGACGAGCAACTCCAAAGTTGCTTCAACAATAATAATACCAATATTCGAACAATACCATTAATTATTTTACCAATTGAATATTTTCACCTTTCTCCAGAAGGGGTTGAAGTAATTAGATTGTAAATAATTATATCTTTCTTGACGACAAAAATAACAAGCAAGACCAAAGTTGCTTCAACAATAATAATACCAACATTCCAACTATACCATTAATTATTGTATCAATTGATTATTTTTACCTTTCCCCAGAAGGGGTTGAAGCAATTAGAATGTAAAAAATGATATCTTTCTTGACGACAAAAATGATAAGCAAGATCAAAGTTCCTTCACCAATAATAATAATACCAACATTCGAACTGTCATAACAGATTTAAAGCCACATCCCAATAATTTCAAAATTCACCAATATCTCAATTAATCTCACAATCTCATAGTTTACATAATCCAAAATAAATTAATGCCCCCTTAAATGTTTGCCTGTTCTAAACTTCGACATTCTTAGAAGTGGCATAAACTTGTAAGCCTTCCTAAACTGCTATCAATTGTGAAGATTATGCTCGCACTCTAAGTGGGAATACCTGTTAATTACTGACATTTCAGATAGGGAAACTGTAGGTTAAATAATCTTACTTGAGAGTTTTAGTAAGGAGAATAAGTTTTGAGATAAACACTTGACCCTAGATTTGCTTTATAATAATGATGACGTGGACTTTGTAAGTTGAGTATTTGTAAAAGCTATAAGCTTATTTTATTTGTTTGTTTATCCACTAGTACTGATTGACCACAAAGAATATAGAGCCACACATTATAGTTTATTAGACATATTTTGTTTTATTTTACTGCTAGTTCATGCAGCATTTTGATTTCTGAATAAAGAAATAAAAAAAACTGATTTGGGGGGTTTGGTAAGGATAAGGATGGGAAGTAAGGCAGGTTATATATTTATTGACTACTAAAAATATATAAAGATATTTTTTTTAGTAGTTTCTTCAATAATGTTGACAGCTACTTCCAGTATAGAGAAAAGTAACTGGATGGAACATTTTTCAATTGCTAGTTCATTTTGTAGCCTCGATGAGGATTATATTCAACCATTGCCGTAGCACTTCCAGATTATAACAGGCATAGATTCATCAACACCAAATCCAACTGGTTGAACCTAAAAAAAAAGGAACTTTAAAGAATATATTCTTTTTTATTATGCAGGTACGCTATAAATTTAATTTTCCAAAATTTGACGTTTGTGAGAGTAAAAAGTGATTAAGGTTTTTTTGAAAAGGTAAATATAATTTTAAATCTAATAGCACGGAACTTAGCGATCATTTTTATTTTGGACAATTTGCATCCATGTTGGAGTGCATTTTTTAAATTATTAGGATGACGCTGACGCTCATTACGGAATGTCAGTGCTGTCAGAGCACATCAAATCCATCGATGAACTGTCTGAAGTATACAGAGTGATTCTCTGATCTCTCGATCGATTATGAGAAAACTATAATTAGCAGTAACCTGAAAATTTGATTGTGTACTAACGTAAATGGAGGACAGTTGAGTAAAATATTTTTAAAATTGCGCAACTTCCGGTTATACCGGAAGTAGATGTCAATTTGCTTATTTTAAATGAAATATCCTAAATGTAATTGCATTTTTGATTTCTACGTAAAATTCTAGACATATTTTATGCATAATGTTCTATACTATAGTCTCACCGTTTTGGACATATTTAAATTTTTATGTCAAAAATGACGTTTGCAGATCAAAACTTAATTATACATTTTTCCTGTAAGGAAGTCTTTATTATTTAATTTGGGTTAGTTCTCTTATAAATGAAGATCCAGTCTTTTTATGATATTTTGAAAATTATTAGTACCGAGTAGTCAAAAAAGAAGAATAAAAATTTTATTTAAAAAATCGTCAAAAGTCAATTTTTTCAAATAAAAAGTACCTATTTTTATAATTTTATCATATTAAGTATTAAGAATAAGGGTAACTTTGTATAAGGTTGTTTATTTAGAAAATTTGTAGTTTTCAAAATATTGGCAATTCAACCTTTTTCTATTGTAATAATGCAATCGAGCTCAACAGAATTGTCACTGTTTCTTGCTATTTGATATTTATTAATAATAATTATGCCGGGGCGATTAAATTATTTGAACTTATTTGCTATTTATGTCGAATGCGATAGAGTTATTTCCAGAACATACGATATATTCGCGATTCGATATCCGAAGAAATAGAAACCAACACTACCAACTGTTAAAAAGATTATATTGGATCTATAAAAGCTAAAAGAAATAGAAATAAACCAGTTGTTAATAAAATAAATTTACAAAATTTATTTGAGTAAATGTTCAAATTGACGTCCTTGAACTTCCAAACATTTTTCGCATCTAAGCAAGAACTCTTCATGGGTGGCTCTTCTTATTGACGGAGGATTAAGTTCTTCAAATGCTATTCTGACGCGCATGGTGGTTAATGAGTTGTTGTATACTTTATTTTTGATTGTCCCTCAAAATGAAAAAATCAAGTACTGTTTTGTTGGGGGAGCGAGGTGGCTAAAGATGTGGCCCATTCTTGACTATCCAACAGATGATTGTTAACTAAATGACTATTATGTGTAGGCGCCCTATCATGTTGATAAAACAGATTTCTATGATCAACCAGCGGCAAGTTATCTAAATAGTTAACATCCAAATTTCTCAAGATGTTAAAGTAGTGCTCACCTATAAGTTAAAAAACGTATTTTGTATCTAGGAGTCTTCAAAAATCTTGACAGAATTCTAGGGCAACGATGCCGTAATTTCTTATAACAAAATAGATATTAAACTACCAAGACTCTTGAAAATTTAATTCTCTAAATGGATATACGTTGGAGTCCTTTCAATTGCGTCGATTAAACCATCAATTTTGTTGTTTGAATGTTACAGACAATGATGAAGAGATACAACCTAATCGAAACGTCGTAAAAACAAACAAAAATAAAGACAATGCAAGTCCAACAACTACATTCTAGTCAACCCATTTTTTGTGAATTTGGCTTCGTCCGACCAAATAATATTATCCAAAAAACCAGCATTTTATTGTGATCGAAGTAAATTAAATTGACAGAACCCTACTCTTCGTGGAAAAGCAGTACCTTTTAAATGTTGTACTATTGAATATATATAGCAATGAAAATTATGTTTCTATAAAATCCTTAAAACTGATGTTTGAGATAATCCAGACTCGAATGCCACTTGCGTTGTAGATATTGTCGGTTAAGCGGTGAAATATCCTAAAATTGTAGTTTCAATATTTTCATTATTAACAACTAGTTTAGTTCTATTTCTTTTTGCTTTTATGGATCCAAAGTTCTTGAAATTTTTTATAATCCTTTTAGCAGTTGATGGTGTTGGTTTCTGTTTCTGTGGATATCGGTTCGCGAATGTATCGCATGGCATGATTATTGTAAATGAATGTCAAATGGCAAGAAATAGTAATAATTCTGTGGGGTTCGATTGTTTTATTTTCGCTAAGCCTAGGCGTTGTGGCCAACTAATAACAAAACTTAAAAGCTGTTAGCATTTTTACAATAGAAAAATGTTGAATTGCCAATATTTTGAAAACTACAAATTTTTGGGACAGACAACCTCATACAAAGTTATTCTTATTTTTAATGCTTAATATGATAAAATTATAAAAATAGTTGCTTTCTATTTGAAAAAATAGATTTTTGACGATTTTTCAAATATAAATGTTATTCTTCTTTTTTGTCCACTCTGTACTAATAATTTTCAAAATATCATAAAAAGACTACTACAGTTGATCTTCATCTACAAGAAAACTAAATCAAATTAAATAAAAAAGACTTTCTTATAGGAAAAATGTATAGTTAAGTTTTGGTCCGCAAAAGTCATCTTAGACAAAAATTTAAATATGTCCAAGACGGTGAGACTATAGTATAGAATATTATACATAAAATATGTCTAGAATTTTACTTAGAAATCAAAAATGCAATAATATTTAGGGTATTTTATTTAAAACTAGCGACCCGCCCCGGCTTCGCACGGGTGCAATGCTGATACTAAATACACTACAGAAAAACTGTGACTATTTATTTTATTTTTACAACAATTATTACATCGGCCTCCGACGCGCTATTTATAGGCACGCTGCCGCCGCCCCGGTCGGCCAGTACCGCCGCAAGCGCTACTTCCCGCTTAACGACATCACATTAGAAACCTCAAAAATAACAGTATTTCTCCACTATTTAATGGATGTTATTATACATATAAACCTTCCTCTTGAATCACTCTATCTATTGAAAAAAACCGCATCAAAATCCGGTGCGTAGTTTTTGAAGATTTAAGCATACAAAGGGACATAGGGACAGAGAAAGCGACTTTGTTTTATACTATGTAGTGATAAGCAAGTTGACATCTACTTCCGGTATAACCGGAAGTGACGCCATCTTGAAAATATTTTAGCCAACTGTCCTCCATGCACGTTAGTACACAAATTTTCAGAATCTTCCTAATTATAGTTTTCCCACAATTGATCGAAAAATTTCCCGGAGAATGACCTTGTATAAAAAGAACTTGCCAAAATGTCACTTTGGCATAAGACTGAAACTTTGAGAACTATTTATTTGGATCAATTATAATAAAAAAATGCAATGCAGCCAATCCGTTGACGGTTCTATTTACTGCTGCTAGACTTTGGTAACTGCTAGCAGTACAAGTTTTTATTACTTATTGAATTTAGTTTTTATCGTTCGCCCAATATAAATTGGGTAATGATTCAGACGCCACCTGCAGGGTTATGTGAACATTGCATATTTCTGTTTGAACCATCCTGGGGAGTCATCGAGAGTTCCGCTTGCAACTTTGATAACTGCTGTCAAAACTATTGGACCGCTATTTTGATAGCAGTATAAGTTCTTATGATTTAATAAATGACTATCTTTCACTCAATATTATTTTATAATGATGCATATGACTCAAACGGTTAGCTTTTTTTTTATATGACTCTGTATCTGGCAGCAGTACATTGAACCATCAATAGATCAGTAGCACTGCACTCCTCAAAGTTTTAACTTGATGCAAATAAATATTTTGGTATGTTTTTTTTTTACATAAGCACCGCTGTTTATCGTGGAACAGGTGTTTGCTGACAGCATAGACTTTTCATGTTAAGCATCATTCTAATAGTCTAAGAAATGCATGTAACATTTATGCTAATAAGACGCTAAAAACTGTAGATAGCTACCAAGCTATAAGGAAATCAATGATGCTGATTTAGCACTCACTAAAAATATATAAATATTTATTTTACTGTATAACTCAAACCCCGAACTGATACATTTTCAAAACATTTAAAATGCCCAGACTTTATGCAGGGAGCACTAAGATTTTTATCAGTTCCAAAGAGACACAGTCTATTTAAGATAAAAGGAATGACACATACAATTTATATTTAGAATGGGTATTGTTCTCCCATTATTTCTATTATACTAGAAAGGGCATTGCATATCTTTTAATGGAATTTGAAATTTGACGTGGGGCGAATGAAATTTTAGATGATGTTTTGTTATAGGAAATTTAAAGAAATTTTCACTTAAAAGTTGTAAGTGTTTTATAATATATAGGGTGACTCATACAGTATATGATCAATCACTGATGAGAGTAAGATCTGGGTGAACATAACACTACTTCTAAAAAACAAATCAACGAAATTCCAAAATATTACGTGTTGATGTTTTAGTTACGTAATAGATTTTCGCTTACATTCATAGGTCTTTTTATATTTGTGGTGCAATCTATGTACATATTCTACGCCTCATTTAGTAAAAAATGTTTAATGCTAAA
Source organism: Diaprepes abbreviatus (assembly GCA_034092305.1). Taxonomy (NCBI): domain Eukaryota; kingdom Metazoa; phylum Arthropoda; class Insecta; order Coleoptera; family Curculionidae; genus Diaprepes; species Diaprepes abbreviatus. The sequence continues at coordinate 789,734 of JASJET010000282.1, read as the reverse complement.
ACTTTCATATGTATAAAATAGATACAAGTGTTTGTTTGAAGGTCATAGACCACGATGTTTCTTGCGAAGTAGTAGATATCTGTTGGACTTCCATTGTCTTTATTTTTGTTGAATATCACGACGTTTCGGCTAGTAGTTATCTCTAGCCGTTTTCAAGTTTTCACTTTGAAACGGCTTGAGATAACTACTAGCCGAAACGTCGTGATATTCAACGAAAATAAAGACAATGGAAGTCCAACAGATATCTACTATTTCACATAGATACAAGTCTCAACAAGTCTGATACATGCGTTAGTCAGATTAATTGTGACTATGAAATATTTTACACCTACGCAAATCAATAAACACTTGGGTGCTGTGTACATCAACTCATGCCCATCATTTGCTATAGTTAAAAATGGGTCAAAGTTATATGCGAATTGTTAGAAGGTGATCCATGTGAAGGAGACCCTGTATTCGTGACAACTCCAAAGAATGTTAATTTTGTATAAGAAGTTTTCTTTTATCGACAACTAAAGGCAAAAGAAATACCTGCTCAAACTAGCATTTTGGAATCCACTTTTCTGTGGATCTCACATGAACATCTAGGGATGACAAAAATTGGTACAAGGTAGGTTCCTCGAATCTTTAGCGCAGTTCAACAAAAATGTCCTGTCAAGTGTTATCGAATCGATTGTTATCGGGTGATGAAACTACGATCCTTTATTATGATCTAGCTTCGAAAACAGGTTCAATGAAATGGTATAGAAAGAGAGAACTGGTCCCAAAAAAGCCAAGTTCGCCTAAGGCACCAAAAAGCTTATGGCTACTATTTTTTGAGACTGCCAAGATATTCTATTGATAAACTTTTAGGAATGGAATACAGCCGCTAATGCGAAATGTTACTCGAACAGATCCTATTTTTCGTTTTTGAAATTGAAGGCTGATTTTTGAAGAAAAAAATTCCGATGAAACTGAACAAATCATTTATAAAGATTTTATTTGATCCAGCGTATTTTTAAATGGTATGGAGGCTTTAATTAAACAAAAAATATATGAAAACATAAAAACATTTCTTTTTATTTCAACCTTCCTTTCTATGTGAAGCTAAAAATACATAAACCGCACTACGTACATTTGTTGTTATAAATAGCAATATTTTTAAGACAATATTTTAGAAGATGCTATCTAAAAAATATGAAGTTTTATTTGCTTAAAGTTAATTTGTTTTAGTTTAATAAAAATTAATAACCTAGATCGGTGCAAATTTAGTAACAAAGTTTAAGTTTAAACTAGATTCTGAACCGCCCAGACAGATGTGGAATGCAAAAAAATATTATGCGGATAATACATTGTAAAGGGTGTTTTTTATAGAGGTATAGAACTTTTAAATGGAATAAAACAAAGATGAATTTTTTAAATTGACATGAAATTTACTTTATTCGAAAGATAACCTTCTGGCATTATAATTTAAATATGACTTCTGGCATATGACCGCCACGGCTGGCTCGGACGTAGTCTAATATGGAGGTCCAATTTTGGATGACTTTTTCCAACATTTGTGGCCGTATATCGGCAATAACGCGGCGAATGTTGTCCTCCAAGTGATCAATCGTTTCGGGCTTGTCGGCGTGGACTAGCGACTTCACATATCCCCACAGAAAATAGTCTAGCGGTGTTAAGTCGCACAATCTTGGAGGCTAATTCACGGGTCCGAAACGTGAAACTATGCGGCTACCAAACGTTTCCTTTAATAAATCAATTGTGGCACGAGCTGTGTGACATGTTGCGCCGTCTTGTTGAAACCACAGCTCCTGCACATCATGGTTGTTCAATTGATGAACGAAAAAGTCAGTAATCGTGGCTCTATAGCGGTCACCATTGACTGTAACGTTCTGACCAGCATCGTTTTTAAAGAAGTATGGACCAATGACTCCACCAGCCCATAAAGCACACCAAACAGTCAGTTTTTCTGGATGTAACGGTGTCTCAACTTACACTTGAGGATTATCATCACTCCAAATACGGCAGTTTTGTTTATTGACGTATCCATTCAAACAAAAGTGAGCTTCATCGCTAAACAAAATTCGCTTATGAAAATCGGGATCAACGGCAATCTTGTTTTGGGCCCATGCACCGAATCTACGCCTTGCTAGGTGATCGTGTGTCTTCAATTCTTGCACGAGTTGGATTTTGTAAGCACGCAAACCAAGATCTTTCCGCAAAATCTTCCATAAAGTGAATGGACACATATCCAATTCCTGTGCACGATGGCGGATAGACTGATTCGGGTCTTCCTTTACGCTACGCTCTACAGCAGCAATGACTTTTTCTGTACGCACTGTACGACGTATCTATGAATGCGTATTATCATTTAGAGTAAACGTGGTGCGAAAACGTTCCATAGTTAATCGAATTAATTGCTCTGATGGACGATTATGTTAATCGTAAAATGGACGTAGTGCGCGATACGTTTTTCGAACAGAACCATGATTTTCAAAATAAATTTGCACAATTTGGAAGCGTTTTTCAGGCGTCAGTCGATTCATGTTGAAATGCCAAACCAAACTAAACATAAATCACTTGACAGCTGACAAAATGGCCTCCAGTTAAAAAAGTGTTGCCAACTTAAATTTCTATACTTCTATAAAAAAAAACCTTTATTTGTATGGTCAATTAATTGGTGTTTTGGTTAATAATATCGATTTTACTAAGAAATGGCATCGCTAATATATTTGGTGGTATATACTGAAGAGAGTTTGTTATCAATTGTCATTGTGCAAAAACCATGTTCGAAAATCTCGAACTTTGTGCGACGAAAAGACGTTTTGCAAGGAAGTTTTATAAACTTCTTTCATGTGAAGAAAAGAACTGCTGTAAGTTATCGACTGTTGGTTTGAGCTTATGGTGAGAATGTTATAACCCAAAAAAACTTGTGAATAATAGTTTAGAAGTTTCTAGAGTGGTGATTTTGATACTAATCTTAAAATTGTAGTTTCAATATTTTCATTATTAATAACTGGTTGATTTCTATTTCTTTCAGGTTTTATAGATCCAGTGTTCTTAAAGTTTTTTATAATCTTTTTAACAGTTGGTAGTGTTGGTTTCTGTTTCTTTGGATATCGGATCGCGAATGTATCGCATGTTCTTGAAATAACTCATTCTCGATAAATAATAAATCAGTTTAAATAACCTTCGTGCGTGTAATTTAATCGGCCCGGGATGATTATTATTAATGAAAGTCAAATGGCAAGAAATAGTGACAGTTCTGTAGAGTTCGATTGTTTTGTTTTCGCCACGCTTCGCCGTTATGGCCAACTAATTATAAAACTTAAAGGCGTAAAGCATTTTTACAATAGAAAAATGTTGAATTGCCAATATTTTGAAAACTACAAATTTTTGGAATAGACAATCTTATACAAAGTTACCCTTATTTTTAATGCTTAATATGATAAAATTATAAATATTGGTTCTTTCTATTTGAAAAAATTGACTTTTGACGATTTATTAAATATATTTTTTTCTTCTTTTTTGACTACTCTGTACTAATAATTTTCAATATATCATAAAAATACTATAAAAGTCGATCTTCGTCTACAAGAAAACTAACCAAAATTAAATAATAAGGACTTATAGGAACCATTTATAGTTAAGTTTTGGTCCTCAAACTTTCTTTTTGACATAAAAATTTAAATATATCCAAAATGGTGAAACATAAGTATAGAACATTATACAAAAAATATGTCTAGAATTTTACGTAGAAAATAAGCAAGTTGATACAACCGGAAGTGCCCCCATCTTGAAAATATTTTAGCCGGCTGCCCCCACGCCCGTTAGTACGCTGCTAAAAGGTAAGATTCTTCCTAGTTACAGTTTTCCCACAATCGATCGATAAAATTCCCGAATAATTACCCTGTATACCTTTATTCATTAACTTTTAGTTCTAATTTTTAAATAATTTTAAAAATAAAAATTAAAAAAGAAAAATTTTCCTCAAGCATAGTCATAAAAAGAATTAGTAACTGGCCTAACTTTATGTTAATTTTAAAGACACCAAGTATAAATATAACTAAGTTGTTCCTCGTTTAATCTATACAAGAAAGCAATTCGAAAGGTAACAGTTTACAATACTTAATTTAAAAAATAATGAATGGTGTAGTACTGTCAGGTCGTAATATATGGTATATTGTCTCTTAAAAGAATGGAAGAATGGAACTTGTATTATATTATAGTTAGAACAAATTGGGGAAGGCTGAGAACATATCGTGAATGTATAATAGTTTTTATTATCTAATATAAAAGTTAATTAATTGAAATAGGCACAACATGTAGCTAAGAGAGTTATGAATAATAATTGGGCTTACGATATTTTTTTAATAAATAGTATTTAGAAACATACAGGGTGTGCCACGTGTGTGTATGTATACATACATACACACAAAACTACTTTCAAGATTTAAAATAAATATACTCACTATGTAGAGCGAAACGTCAGAAAAATTGTTGTCCTTTGTTTCTCTAATGGAAAAACCTATACCCAAGAAAATATTAATATATATATATATATATATATATATATATATATATATATATATATATATATATATAGGGGACGTTTCATGTCAACTGGATCATCTGCCTACCAAAAATTTGGGTTGATGGATTTTTATGATTGAGGTGTCAAAATATTTGCTTGGACAAGAATTTTTAAAAAAGGGGGTGTTTGGAAAAATTCAATATGGCGGCTATAAGTAGGCATCTCACGTTAAATTTGAGAAAAAGTTTCATGAAATTGCTGTAATCCTTAAATATACTTTCAAATTACGTTCAAAATAACTGCGGGGGATCACTAATGCTACATCAACATTAGACATTACCAAAAAAAAATCAATATGGCGGATACAAGACCCCATAAACCTATCTTATGGCTGAGTTATGAACGGGGTTTTAGTGAAATGCTCGATATGGAAGTTTAAAGTGTCTGTGATTTAAAATATATTACATAAATGCTAAAATCCAAAATGGCGGACGAAAAAATGAAAATTACATGAATTTGAGCAAAAATTTGACAAATCTGATATAAGTAACCTGAGGCGCATTTAAACAAATCTTTTTAAAAACTAATATATCCTCTTAAAATTAAATAAATAGGAATACCCTCTTAAAACGAATATTTGTTCCAAAAAAAAGCAACATTTGTTATAGTTTACCATTCAGTATTGAATTAAAAATAATAAGTTTAAGGTGAGTAAATATTTTTGTGAAAATTAAATATTTTTGAAATTATGTTGATTTTTAATGGTAAAATTATTTTTTTTAAGATTTTTTTGTATCTTAACATTTTGTATGTGATTTTAACTTTTAGGGTGTTTGACAAAATAAAATGCCGAATTTTAAGCTTCTTATTCCTTCAAATTTGAAATTTAAATTATAGAAACTCTAGTTCAATTTTACCAAATTCTATATTTTTGAATCCTAAAATTAACATGTATCATGATCAAGTAATCAAATTAGCAGTTTATCATATTATGTACCAACGAAATAAAGACTTTATGAAATTTACGTAAATACAATATGTAAAACAACATATTTGCTTCGTCATTAAACCCAATATCCCGGCACCAACGTTACAGTTTGACATTTATTGTATTGCAGTTAGCTGATATCGCCGCGGGCTATTGGCATATTGAAATTATATTTTAGTCATTTGCATGTTTCGATAATACAATCACAGATACAGGTCATTTCTTTGAAATGAATTTTTCGTTTTTATCGGAGTGATAGGTTTTCTAAACATGTTGCAACAGCTTTTAATTTCCTCATTGTTTGTGCATGGATTATAATGGTATATATCTAAAGTAGAGCAACACTTTTGAAAGATGTACAGATCCCAAAATTATTATATACTAAATGCTTGATATTTGTACTTAAGGGGGTCCAATTGCAGCCTGTGTTAAATAAAAAGTATTAGATCATAATGGAAATCAATTTTTTTTTATAATAGTTTATGTCACAATCCATACTATCTATAAATTTCAATTAACTTAACAATGTAACTTTTTAAAAATTCAATTTTCAAAAATCTAAAAATTTTACCAAATTTAAAATCAACTTGCGTTAAAGTGGACTCGGACATTTGGCAACGTTGCATCCGTACACTTCACATGTTTGAATACATTCAAAATGAAAATTTTGATCTATTGATGTTTTGAAATAATCCAGATCAATTAATTATTGTAAGATATATTGTATATTATCAAATTAATACCAAAAGCTAATCTAAAGTTAATATTCTAAAATATATTTGTAACTCCTTCTATGAACTAAATTTACACTACTGTATTTTATTTACTATATATATACAGGGGCGGATCCAGCCTCTCTCTTTGGGGGGGGGGGGGGCGGTGATATCACAAAAGTACAGTATGGCAAGAAAAAAAAGTGGTCGAGGGGGGGGGGGGGGGTGTGCAAGCAGCATACTCATTCCTATTATAAAAATGGGTTCTATTTTCCTGAACTCAAAGCTCTTGGGAGGGGGGAGCGATCGCAAGTATACACATTCCTATACTCTATTCAAGAACTAGAGAGAGTAATAAAACTGTTACCGAAACCTCCAACGTACCTGCTTCAGTACCGCTGGTAACTGAGAACTGCCGTATATCTAATTATATTTCATTATATTTAAATATATTTTATAAATTTACTGCAATATAAAAATTCTGATAGTTTAATTTAATTTCTGTCAGTGAGCAAAGTACACCTTACAGTTTGTTGTTAATGATTTATCTTGTTTGCGCTTGTTTTTATATATTATTTGAGATTAGTGAAATACCCAAAAGATATGGCTTTCAACTCTATATTTATTCCAAAACCAAACCAAGGCATTTTTTCCTCAACAAAAAACTTATTACGATGAATGTTTATGATCCCTTAAGATATCAATATCTAAATAATAATGTTAAAAGCTCTATTGAGATGTATTCCAACATGACAGAAGTTGGAAAATCTACTATGTACCAAAAACTGAAGAAGAAAGAACGACTGGAATTGTTAGTTCTCCCAAGCCACATTCGATCACAGGCAGACGAAAAACTTCGTTGGAAGAAGAAATGAAAACTGTAATTAAAGGGGTTGTATATACATTTTATTATAAGTAGCAGATCCCAACCGTCTACAAAATTCTAACTAAAATCAATGAAGATCGCGATTTACCTGAAATTCAAAGAACTGATCTCTGAAAATTGCTCAGAGAACTTAATTTTTGCTGGGAAAAACCAGATAGAAAATCTGTTCCTATAGATCGTTCGGAAACTGTCCGTTGGAGAAGTAAATATCTCAATTAAAAGGTAGAATTGCTAGAAATAACACAATTAACAAAATTAGTAATTTAACTAAACTTTTGAAAGATTTTTTTGAATAAAGTTACTGCGGAAAATTGGGACAAATCCATATAATAAAAGAATAAAACAAAATGTGAGAACTCAATCTCATGATCAGTGAGATAGAGGAACCAATTATAATTAATTTGAGCGAAAATAGTTTCACTGACTTTGATTAGGAATTAGATACGCAATGTTTACCAGTGCAATCACAATTTTATATATATTTAATTCTAATTAGCCGTATGTTTTTTATTATTTTATTATTGTATTTGTGTCTTTTTCTTAAACGTGTAGAATTAACATTTTTATCTTATTTTTTTGGGGATATCGTATTTCCATATAATAAAGTAAATTTAATTAAAATATCAGTACAATAGAAATAAAAATAAGTAGGTCTAATATTAATTACACCATAAAAAAAGCAATTACATCTGAATCCCTTTGTAGTGTTTAATTGTAATTCTGCAGATGGTTCAAGAAATAAATAAACTGAAACGTCAAATACCCTAAAAATGTTTTTAATTAATAATAAAATGACCGATAGCCCCAAAAATATTTTAATATTATATGGACAAATTTATTTTTTTATATATGTTTACTTTTTTGTATTTTTGACGATGGATATTTTGTAAGTATTTAAATTATAACTTCGAATTTTTTGAGAGAAACTATAGTATAAGAGGAAAAATCGGGTGCATTTTCCTAAACTCAAAGCTCTTGGGGGGGGGACGATCGCCCCCACCGCCCCCCCTTGGATCCGCGCCTGTATTTATATATATATATATATATATATATATATATATATATATATATATAAAATTTATTTTTGTATCTTAAACCTTTTGTTAATTTTTTTTTAAATATTTTCTTGGGTTTAGGTTTTTCCATTAGAGAAACAAAGGACAATAATTTTTCTGATGTTTCGCTCTACATAGTGAGCTTCTTCAAAAGAGCTGGTATATTTATTTTAAATTTTGAAAGTAGTTTTGTGTGTATGTATGTATACAAAATTTATATATATATATATATATATATATATATATATATATATATATATATATATATATATATATGAATGGTTTGGTTATTCCAGATGTCCAATCCGTTCGTTCAAAAAATCGTTTTCACGACGTTTCGCCACAACGTCATGTCGCATTTTTAAGTGCGGTTCGTCTCGTTACTCGCCGAGAATTGAGTATATAAGTAGGAACAATAGTTGTCGTTTCAACTACAATTCAGGACATTTTCCAAACTGTTTTATATATTCTTAAGAAGTTATTGTAATTTTTGTTATTGATTACCGGAATCGAATACTCATATTTTGGTTTAAATCAGGCTGGTGTAAATAAGGCACAAATTTCCGATGTATGTCTTTTTATTAACCTCATTTTTATGTTTTTTTTATTCTTGTAGCTTTAATTTTTGGCAGTTAGGGTATATGTTCTTAATTATCGTTATGTTATAATGGAAGGTAAGTTTTTTATCTTGTGTGTATTTGTTTGGCGCTGTTGAGCCATTTTTTATATATTTATGACCGTTAAATTGATCCTTTAGTAATTCGTTGGTCATACCGACAATTTATGAAAGGAGTTTTACTTTTCAACTTGTTGAATAGTGTATTTAGTTTATTACAAGACAGGTGGCAGACGATAATATTGTTCTTTTTAAAATGTGTTCTTTTTCTGAGAGTTCATTAGTATAAGGAAGTGCCTACATATCTTTGTTGTTTATGTTTTTTTTTGTTGTTTGATTATTGGAAAATTTATATGTTAATTTCTCAGTTATTCCGGTGTTAATCAATTCATTAAAATTATTATTTATTAGTGTATTTCACTCTTTCCCGTAATCTCGGTTTCTAGAGACGTATAGAGCTAGCACAGTCAGAGAGAGAGAGCCATTATAATACCATTTTTTAAAAGTTTTTAAGAAATTTTAAGAACAGACCAAGCTGGTTTGATATACCATTCAATTAATTTTTTTTTTGCGTAGAAGTGTCATATCTAAAAAGTTTATTTTTGATTATTTTCTGTTTCGGACGTGAATTGTTATTTTTATTATATTTTTTTATATATATTATAAAGGACGAAAAATATACGTTCAATTACAATAAAATCACAATCAGGAACCAATACATAAACTACCAAAAATTACAGATGAAAGAAATGATAGAAATTAAAGAAGATTAAAGACGGTTAATAACAGGGCAAGAAATTTGAGTTCCATTTACACCAGCCTGATTTAAACTAAAATATTAAATATTCAATCACATACCAAAAATTAAAAATCTTTCTAACTATAGATATAATGTGTGTTTTTTGGTTTTCTTTGTTGTATTGTAAGTAACAAGAAATAAAATAAAAAATGATTGAAGTACTACTGAAATTTTTTTTATGTCAAGGTTCGTACTTTCAAAATAGATATATTTTGGATTTATGACCGTGTTTTTAGCGTGTCGCTTATTTTGGATATGTTGTTATATATAAATGATTTTAATTATACAAAAATGTTTAGCAAAAATCAAATAAATAAAATAATTATGAATATTCAATGAATTGAGGGTTGATTCCAATTATTTAAAAAACTTAAACCCAAAAAAGAAATATTCTATATATATATATATATATATATATATATATATATATATATATATATATATATATAAGGAAATATCCATTTTTAAATAATCGAAATTTTCGACAGAATATAACTCTCTCTAATCCTACTAATTTAATTTTTCATTAAACTTTAAAAATCCCATCCAATTGAACTTTTCGCTATCGCTCCTTTAAATCTAGGACAGTCATTAAATAAATGACCAAAACATCAAATTAAAAGCACGGAAACAGTTAACAAAAAGTCAATTTAGCCGATTCCACAAGTCATGAGAACTAAGTAAAAAATCCTCTCGGATCGAGCATTTTACAATTCGCCAAGCTAAATGAAATTTTACGCTTAATTTGTGGTAGTTAAGGGGGCTTTTTCCCCTTTTTTACATGCTGGGTCCATCATAATAGATATGTTTTACTAGAGAATAAAAAAAGTGCATTGCTCAAAAAATATTGGAACTTAGTCAGACTGTTTTTAATTGTCGCTGGGTATGATAGAAGAAACGCACATTTCCTCCAATTCTAACAAGGGATTTAAAAAAATCTAAATTTTAAATAATCCAAGATTGGTATAAAATTGAACACTGTTCAGCATTTTAAAAGTTGCATTTTTCGCTACTTTTCAACATGAATAACTTTTGATAAAATGAGAAAGAGAGAAAAAAAGAATTTTGAGATATTGGGCGCATTAGTACCTAGGACCATTTAGCGCCCTCTGGAAGTTAATATTAGAGTTACAGGATTATGCTAATGTGGTAGATGCAATTACGTATATGCCATTATATATATATATATATATATATATATATATATATATATACATATACTATTTAAGTAGTCACCTTATTTCAGGTATGATAAGGTTTAATTATGAAAATGTCAAACAAAAAAAGGACATAAATAATTAATTGATGCACTTATGTGGTAAGTGTAGATTGTAGAATAGATATTAGTTATAGTATGTAAGAATTCTTATATAAATCATGTTTTAGAAGGACATTAAATGCCTATAATTTTGTAATGACATCGTACAATGTATAAAAATTAGAGTGAAAGGTTAGACATTAGTGCATTTAAAGCAAGAATAATAAACATATTTCACTCTAAAAGACATAAATCAAATAAAATAATAAACAACAGATATTTTTAATAATGTGTGAAGTATTTTTGACTAGAGACAGTGCCTAAAAAAGGTATTTTAACACAGTGTAGTGAAATCCACAAAGAAGAGAATCTTGAACACCCATTTTATAAAAAGTGCGGATAAAGATAATATTAGTGAGAATAAAGGTCAAATAATAATCATTTAGTGAAATATAGACACTATTTAAGAATAATTATTTATAATATTTTAGTTTTAACTAATTTCAACAATAATATTTTAAAAAACTTTGTTTAAAAAATTGTAAATCTGTAAGACTAGTATAAGAAAATGTAGATTATAAGTTAATTTCAAAAATAAATTAGAATAAAATAGTACCTAATGGTAGATAAAAACATTGCTAAATATGATTATAATATTAATAAAATAAGAATTATCAATTTCAATGAGTTACAATTAAAATTTAAATGTATATGTAAAATTTTTTAGATGTAATCAAATTTTATTTATCAAGTTTATGTGCTAAATAATAACGAAAAATAAATTGTAGATATATCAAAATATCAGGAAAAGTCTAAAATTTACATAACTCATAATTTATTTTCATCGAATACAATATTTAGTTCATAATATCAATAAAATATCAAAATTTCATCATAAATTGACAATTAGGAATCCAATTTGGTTTTGTATTTCAAAGCTTAAAATTCCATCTAGTAGCCAGTTCACGTCAGATCGCAGACCAATCAGAAAAAAATTAAAACAAAAATTTATACTACGTCACCGCTAACTATAAAAGCGAAAATTCATTTTTTTAAAGTTGTAAAGTAAACATCGCTAGTCTTATTCGTAAAAAGAAACATTAGCTCAAAATATTCATTTTTTATTTTTAAAAAACAAAAAATAAAGTGCGTATTAATCGGTTGTAGAGTAAACATCCCTAGTCTTGTTTATTAAAAGTAACATAACCTCAGAAGTAGAATGATCAATCAGTTGTAGAGTAAACATCGCTAGTCTTGTTCGTAAAAAGTAACATAACCTGAAAATTTTCATTCGTTATTTTTAAAAAAATAAAAGAAGACAGTGCACATTAATCCGTCGAAGAATAAACATCACTAGTCTCATTCATTAAAAGTAACATAACCTCAAAATGTTCATTTGTTATTTTTTTTTCTTTTGAGTTTTGAAAAGGGAAGAAACATAGAACGTGAATAATAAAAAATTCTGGGGATTAAAAGACGATTTTTAAAAAAAAGAAAGAAGTTTACTAAATTTATAAATAAATAATATCACTAAGCAAGTAGCTCTGAAAAATATTTAATAAATTAGTGATATATATAAGAAGAAAAGTTATAATAGTTGGCAAAAGGAAAAACGACTTTTAAGTTTTAAAAAAAGGAAGAAACCTAGCAAGTGAAAAAAAAATTGTGGAGATTAAAAGGTATTTATCTAACGTGTAAGGAGTAGAAATTTTAGACTTGCCTAAAAATAGTCTAACAAAATAGATATTACTAACCTTATAATGAATATTTTTAGTTAGGAATAAAATAAATTGTTTAATTTGCACTGTAACACTATTACTCTTAATATTAACGGCACACACAAATATTTTTTTAGATTGTTTAAAGTAAAATTACATGTAATAAGACACTAGTCATTTTTCAGACATTATATATAACGTTGCCAAATTTAATAATCTTAAATCCAACTAAAGAGAAACAGTGCACATTAAATAATACTGAAAATTTTAATTAGGAATAGATAAGGTGATTTATAAATATTCCATAAAACTGCACCAACTGACATATTTGTATTATTTTAATAAAGTTTATACTTGTGTTTATGAATAATTGGTTTGACTTTTCTAACAATAATAATAATTTAATCTGAACTGACATGAGAAAAAGAAAATTGACATCGATGTTTTTAAACATCTGATCACGAAAAACGGGGCACATTCAGAAATACAGCACATGCATATTTGTGAAGTTTTTTATTAAAATACAAATATTCGGTACAAATCAATTATACTCAAGTACAGTTATTTGTACCTGGCGACCAACAATTTAAAACAAAGAAAAGTAAGAATCATGTATATATATATATATATATATATATATATATATATATATATATATATATATATATATATATATACATATGTGCTGTCAATAATTTTTTTTTACTAATAAACAATTTAGTTAATATTGCGCAGTCGCGAAATCGACAAATCATCGCAATATATATATATATATATATATATATATATATATATATATATATATATATATATATTATTTATATTATATAGGAGAAACAAAATAATCTGTAAGTGTATCAATACTGTTTAAAATAATGCTCAACCGATGCATCTGTTTACTAATTAAATCTTTATATTCTTGTATATTAGGTATTCCAGTAGGTGCTTGCTTATGTTAATTCCAAAACTGGTTAATTATTATCTTAAATACCTAATTGAAATGGTACCCAAACCAGAAAAGATCCCTTAATTATACTAAGTAGCAGCTTACGTCTTAATCCCAAAGATCTGAAAGATGGAAAGGCACAACAACTTCATTAATATTAAATTAAAAATAAATTAAAAGTCATTTATGTTTAGAATAATCCCGTATTTTTCTCCGATAATATCTCGGTTTTTTAAAATGTTATATGCAAATCTTCCAGGAAGTTCGACCATTAAGATTTTCTAGATGTGCAATGGAGAACTTTATTAAAAAGAAAATTTAATGTCTTGATTATTATTATTTTTCTTATTATCTTGTTAAACATTAAGTTATAAAATGATCTTTGGAATTAATAAAATCCTCTCTTTAACATTGTTTTAGAATATGCAGCTTTTGCAACTTCTAGGCGTCCAGTTTTGGTTCTAAAAATGAAACCTGACAACTTTGTTTGCAACATCATGAGTTTACCTGCAGTATGACAGATGACACTATCCTATTAAAAGTACATATCAGTTACATTTATTCCATCCAAAAAAAGTTCATCAACATTCCACGGTAATAAATACGGAGTCACCTTCATCATTTTTAACCGACTTCTAAAAGGAGGTTCTCAATTCGTCAACTATGTATTTTTTTATGTATGTACACCGATTACTCTGGAACGGCGGCACCGATTTGAATTAAATTTTTTACGTTATATTCAGGAAGTTGCTGCAGTGGTCTCATATTTTTTGGGCGAAATTGGTGCAATAAAATCCAAGATGACGCTGACAATATGGCAAAAAATTAATTTTGTCTGATTTTCTCCAAAATTGGTATATGAGACTTCTCGGAGTCGTACACAACGAATCTGAAATTATTTTTAAAAAATTCAATATTGTGGACAAAAAAAAAATTATTTTGTCCGATTTTCTTCAAATTCGTGTGGGAAAGTTCATAATTAATCTAAAATATTTTTTAAAAATTCAAAATGACGGATCCAATATGGCCGACAAAAAAATTAATTTTGTCCGATTTTTTAAAAAATGATATGGGGGAGTTTTTGGGATCGCATATTACGAATCTGAAATTATTTAAAAAAAATTAAATATGGCGTATCCAATATGGCGGATAAATCTAATTGGAAGATTTTTGTTAGAGTTAATTACGAATTTAAAATATTTTTTGCAAAATTAAATCTGGCGGACTTAATATGGTGTCCTGAAAATTCTACATTCTTCGATTTTCTCCAAAACTAATATAGGGGGTTCTTAAAGGGTGTAAGTTATGAATTTAAGTGTATTTTTTCAGGTTTCAATAGGGCGAATCCAATATAGCGGACTAAAAATTTTGAATTTTTCGATTTTATTCAAAGGTGAGACTAAATCGTTTTTGAGGATGTAAATAGCGAATATAAAATTATTTTAAGAAAATCCGTAATGTCAGATGCAATGGAGAACTCTAAGAATCAAAGAACTTTTAGTGGTTCCTTTTAGGGTGATTTATAACTTTGGATAAAACGGGTACTTTTTTGCCACTTTGGAGTTATTGCGAGGTACACCAATCTTGATTAGTACTTAGTTTAAATAATTTATGGAAATCATAATGAACTCAAAACTAAAAATCGAAAAATAAAATTTTTATAAAAAAAATTGAACCGACTTCTAAAAAGTGCGCTAAAAAGTAAAAAATAACTATACATTTTTATATGAAACTGAAATTTTTGAAGTCGGCGCCAAACTATTTCGAAATGAAATAAATAACTGCTAATATATACAAATTCTGGAAAGAAAGCTATTACAAATAAAATATTTTTAATCTGTTTATGCGAATCACATTTTGTCAGGTATTAGTTTAGCGCCGACGACGACATTTCAGCGCACTTTTAGAAATCGGTTCAATTTTTAACCGACTTCCAAAAGAAGTCAAAAACACTTTTTAGAGTACTTTTAGAAGTCGGTTCAATTTTTTTTATAAAGATTTTATTTTAAAGTATGTTTCGATGTTTCATTGTCCCTACTGCATACCAAACTCGCTCTTTTTAAGGATGTATCAAAAGTTCTAGCAAGGCATGTGGATTTCTCGCTTCCTAGATCCCAAAATCTTAATATGTTTTTTAATACTATTTCATATATTTTACCCTCATACTACTGATAGAGATATTTACCTCTAGTTGCTACAAACAATACAGTTCGTAGCAACTAGCTAAGCTACTCTGATCTGTTCTAGATCCCATCCTTATTTTTATTTTTCAAAGTGCCTGTTAATTTCATTCAGCTTAATATTAAGTTTGTGTATAGTATTCGTTAAGAGCTTTCAAAATAGCATGCATTTCGATGGTATCAAAGACTTTTTGGAAATTGACAAATACAACTACTAATGACCTATTGTTTTCAAGTGATTTTTTGATAAGCAACTTCAGGACCAGTAGATTATTAATTTTGCTTGTAGAAAAATTATTTACGAGTAATAAAAAACTCAGGTCTATAGTTTTCTAAATTACTCTTATCGTTTTTTTTATGGATCGCTATCATTTCCGAGAGACACTGTAAAATTGTCTTCATTTTTGTAATTTATTTTTACTATTAATAAAAATTCTTCCAAACTACAATACGGTATTTTTGGAATTTTTATGTTTCAATTAAAAAACTACTAAATATTGCTGACCTAACAATTGCCAGATAAAAATGGCACTGCATTCAAAAAATAAAGCTCCTGTAGTATACAATTATACTCTATTCAGGAATTAGAGAGAGTAATAAAACTGTCACCGAAACCTCCGATATACCTGCTCCAGTGTCGTAGGTAACTGAGGGCTGCCATAATTATATTTAATAAGTCATTTAGTAGAATATACCTTGCAGTGTGTCCTTAGTGATTTATCTTGTTTGCGCTTGCGGAAATATGGAAACTGGATCACATGATTGGTGAGATAGCAGAACCAATTATAATTAATTTGAGCGAAGATAGCTCCACTGACTTTGATTACGAATTAGATACGTAGTGTTTACCAGTATAAACAAAATTTATTACTTAAATTTTTGTTTCTGTTGTCAGATATTATTTATATATTTTTTGTATATTTTTATTTTAGTGTGTCTCATTCTTTAATTTTATATATATTTAAGTCCAATTAGCCGTGATTCTTCTACTATTTTATTATTATATTTGTGTCTTTTTCTTAAGGGTGTAGAATTAATATACTTGTTTTATTTTTCTGGGGCTCATCATCAGATTTCCTCATATAAAGTAAATTAAATTAAGATGAGAAAAGAAAGTATAATTTTAAGTATAATAATATATAAAAATTAATTACATTTGAATCCCGTTTTAGTGTTTAATTTTAATTCTGCGGATGGTTTAAGAAATAAATAAACTGAAACGTCAAATGTCCTAAACGTGTTTTTAATTAATTTTTCGAGGCAATAAGGCTACATTTTACTCTGAATGTACCTAAAATGGTTTCTATGTAAAAACTAAAAAAAAATAAAAATACAGTTGTGATTTGTGTTAAATATGGCAAAATTATCTCTATTTTATAATGTATGTGAATTATTAGGAAATCATTGAAAATAAAATAATATTATAGCAACTAAGTTCTATTTTGAGTTTATGACCGAAATAATATTCTTTCCGACGCCTATAACAGTAATTAAAATCCTTTTCAACACTTTACACTTCCAAATATCTATTGTTATCCAACCCAAACAGTCCATTATTATAGACTGGTATTTTTGATTATAAAATTTCTAACCCATTCCTATAAAAAATACTTGTGCCAAAGACACCGGACTAAGGAACACAGGTAATTTGCGAAGAAAAAAAGGGTCAAAAATGAATTATTACTCTCTCTAGTTCTTGAATAGACTATAGTTAATTTTGAACTACCTAAAAATCTGCGAAAGTATAAGTATAGAAATAATTTTCATGAAAACTATATTTCATATTAACGCCCTTTCTATAAAATCGTCAAGTCCAATTTATTTTTTTTGTGTCTATTTTTATAATTTTCCTTTTTTTATTCTACGGAGATAAATAAGAAATATAATAATTGAAAATATTCCAAGTAAACCGGCACGAAGATGTTAAACGAAATAAAAACCCCCTTTGATGTGGGCAACCACATAGATCACTTTATCGTTGTGTTGTTTCAACGTTTTTACCAGATCCCGCTTATTTTCCGGAGCAATTAATTATTCTCGTTGAGTGTTTTGTGTTTGAGGTTTACAGAGGACAGTTAAAGAGAGTTTTTTGAGTATATTTATGGGTTTTTTATTGCCAAATAGCAGTTACGACCTACAATTGCCAATCGTTGCTTTGCGATGAATATATTTGTGTTCGTTAACATAGCTTTCGTTGCAGTAATTAAGAGAATAAATTACATGTTTTGAATTAAGATATTTTAACGAAACCATGCATAATTCTTGCGTTTATATTTATTCGCTCAGAAATAAAAATATGATATGAAATGATTCTCGAAAGAGTGGACAATCTCTCACATGAAAATAACTTTATACATTCTTTTTTTTTTTGGATTTACGTTCTTATTTCGAGATATTCAGCATCAAGCATGAGGAGTAAAATGTGATTTTCTCAAAATAACTTTTGTTCCGCTTCATAAAATGTAATGAAATTTCAAAATTATAGTAAATGAACACCCCTAGAATAGTTAAATAAAATAATTTATTACGTGTAACGTACGCTAAGAAAGAAATTGATTCGAACAAAAAAATTATAAAACACATTCGTTAGGCAATTGTTTTAAAGCCTGATAAAATTTATAAAAGAGACGTTATGAACAAGACAGAATATGGGACAAAAATTAACAATTTACGTTGGGATAATAATACATATAAAAATATTGAGTGATACAACTTATATCAAAATAAATATAACCCCTTTATAGAAAAACTATTCAATGTAAAAGAACTGACTGAAAAAGAACCAAAAAGGTTTAATATTTACAATGTTATTCCACTAAAGATATGTGTCCTACCAGAATTACATACCTCTGAAATTTATGGTTTTCTAGTACAATCGTCATTCTATTGTTTATCAAATTTTTTTTCTCTTTGTTTTTCAAACATTACAGGATACAAACCATTGTTTTTTCAAGATTTTTTACTTTTAAAAAAATTATGGGCTCATATATAAACATACAAAATGAACTTGTCCAAACTATTGTAGTTAAAAAAATGGGAATTTTTTAAAAATTATATTTCGGCATGAAAAAAAATGTAATGGAAGATGTTGACTTTGCTTTAAAGCCAAATTATTTTTAGTACAAAAATATCTTTTACAAACAACTCAATGGATGCTATGGGCTCACGAATTTCGCCTAATATTGCTCAGTTGATACTGGATTATCTTGGGACGAAATTAATAGAAAAACTAAGTTTTAATATAAACTTTTTTAAACGGTTTGTCCATGATCCTACAGTAGTTGCGTCACATCATAAAATTAATGAAATTATCTAAGAGTCCACTAGTTTAAATGAAAAATTAAAACTCACTTTCCAGATATGTCACTTGCACACGAAAAAAACAAAATTTTAACTGAATAGTATACTAGACGAACTTGGTCTGGTAGATATATAAACTATTTTTCAAATAACTCAAAAAAATAGTGTTATAATGGGTTTGTTTGATCGGTTTTCCTTTCTAACGTATCCAGAATTCCAATCAAGGATACTGGAAAAACTAAAAAAGACACTAATAAATAATAATTCGAATGAAAAGGCTATTACTGGAATAATTAAGAAACAAACGTATACAGCTGGTTTCAGTAACACAGCCTAAATTTAAAACCGCCCTAAATTGATAGCAGAGGGTTTAAAGTGACAAGAGCAATAATAAGTCAAGCAAGTTTTAAACCCTCAAGATACAAGAATAAAAAATCATTTTGTTTTACTACTGAACCGTCAAAAATGGAGAAATTTATTTGTTTTCAGAATACAACTATTTCTTTTACATATTATAAAGCTTTAGACTAAGGTTCTTATCCTTAATATCTGTATATAAGCGTTTATTTGTGGACATATGTAATATACATTATGACAATATCATATGCAAAACAAAACTGGTAAGATTTAAATTTTATAGCAATTAGATCGGGTTTAAATCTTAAATTTTCTTATTGAATCTGGTTGATAAATTTTCTAATAACCTAACAACAAAAATACATAAAAAACAAAAACATGAAGCACTAACTTTCACTAATGATTTCTCAGGAAAAAAAAAACAAAACACATTTCAAAAAAGCACAATACTATCGTATGCCACAGGTCTCATAATAAATCAAATACTCCATTCCCTAAGTTAAAAAATAAGACTCTTCTAATAAATGAATCTAATATAGTATACTCAATTCCTTGCATAAATTGTCCTAACAATATATCGGTATAACCATCCAATTACCAAAGAATAAATTAAATGGTCATAAGTATCCGAAAACATCTCAAAAAGTTAATGACATTTGAACCAGATTTAAACCAAAATAATATTTGTTCGATCCTGATAATAAAAACCATAAATTAAATATTTTTTTAAACACAGATTTGATATGTTTTTTCTTGGTTTTCTTTGATATATTGTTAGTAACAAAAAAATAAAACAAACTCGCATTCCATGTATCCTCAGTACTTAAATAAAAATTATAAAAGTGGTAGTATAAAACTTATCTATTTATAAAATGTTAAGGTTTGTATTTGGATATTTTTCGAATTATGGTAGTGTTTTTAACATGTCGTTGGTTTTTTTCGTTTGTATACTTAAATTATTTTAATTATACAAAAATTTTTAGAAATAAAAATAAATTAAAAAATGTTTAAAGTGTGTTTGTTGACCAAACGACAATTACATATTATATATATATATATATATATATATATATATATATATATATATATATATATATATATAGTGATAACCCTTTAAAAAAAATCTAGCGAGTTAAGATTGGGCGGTCTGGGTGGCTATTTTATTATCGCTTGTATTCATTGCCCCGAAAAAATTATATTTTAAGTACTACCTGTAGAAAGCATAAGGTTGACCTTGGTAAATCAGGATCATTGTTATCTACAAATATGTAGAGGTGCTAGAGTTGAAAATAAATCATTTTGAAGACGATATAGATATCTGTCTCAATAATACCTGTCCAATTATTAACCATTATATTGGGTATAATATCTTTTGATCCAGTGAGGATTTTTCTGGATCTAGTATCTGTAGATTTGTCTGTTGACCTGATCATTTAGAGAAAAATAGTCTCATTCGCAAAAAACAAATTCTTTGGGAAAATATTGGGAATCATCTGTTAACTAAACCATTATTTTATTAAAGTACTCCTACTGCGGTTGATCAGGATTACTTTCCAATAACTTTTAGAGAAATGGTGCTCTATAAGGATAATGCCATTATATTTTTAGAAATTTAGTAACGGTGGTATTGTAAATATCGTTGACACGTCCAAATGGGGTGCATTTTTTCTTTATTTATTGTGAATTTTAAGGACATAAAACTGCATTAGATTAGAACGCAGCGTAGAAACTAGGTCTAACATTTCTAATTTTATTTTCACAACTAAATATAATCAAAATATATATATATATATATATATATATATATATATATATATATATATATATATATATATATATATATATATATATATATATATATATATATGTGTTCATCTCCAGCAAGGTATATTTTGAATGTAGTAATAGCACAAAAATATTTAATTTTTAGTAACAATTTAATGACACTCTGTCTTTTATCTCATAAAAAATATAAAATAAGTTGCATTTCTTTACTGGATTTCAAAACCGCATTCCAATCGTTTTTTTAAATTAAAACCTCTTTGGAGATTTTTTAAAAATATTTATCCATAATTTAAATAGCATAGTATTCTGTGGAAAAGTTCGTAATTTGAAATATTTTTATGGAAGGTAACTCTTAAAGTTAGAGTATCTTAAACTGAATTGTACTTAAATTTAGTGTTTTGTTTTCATTCTAAATCATGTAAAGACGAGTTTTTCGGTTTTTTAAGAAAAACGTTCAACTTTAAACACAGTTTTACTTCTTAAATATAATACGGAATGTCTCAGAATTGAGTTGACTCTAAATATTATAAGATGGTATGATATGTAAAAGCACATTTTGTTCTACTTCTAATTTAATCGTTCAAAATCATAGAAGTCCTGAAAATTCAGGGGTCATATGAAAAAGAGGATTTTTAATAAAGGATAAGTAATATGGTGTTCATTTATTTTGAGATATACGAACACCTCACGTGTGTTTTGGGATAACTGACAAAATTTTGCTGTAAATGATAAGACACTGTCGAAGTTATAAGGCTATGACATATAGACTAATTTACGGAGCGACGGATAGGTGAATAAACGGACCATTACAACTTGTTTTTAAAAATGTATGCCTTCCTTTCTACAAGACGTTCATATATATATATATATATATATATATATATATATATATATATATATATATATACATACTGTCTACACCTGTACTCAGGCGCGGATCCAAGGAGGGGGCGGTGGGGGCGATCGCCCCCCCCCCTCCCCCAATAGCTTGGAGTTCAGGAAAATAGACCCGATTTTGCCTCTTATACTATAGTTTATTCAAGAACTTGGGAGAGTTTTTCATTTTTTACCTTTTTTTTCTTCGCAAACTTCCTGTGTTCTTTAGTCCGGTGTCTTTGGCAAAATCTGTTAGACACATATATTTTTCATAGGAATGGGTTAGAAATTTTATAATCAAAAATACCGGTCTATAATAATGGACTATTTGGGTTGGATAGCAATAGATATTTGGATGTGTAAAGCGTTAAAATGGATTTTAATCCTTGTCATAGGCATCGGAAGGCGTCAAAAGGAGATCTATTTTATCACCAAATATTTATGGCATAGAGTATTATTTCAGTAATAAACTTAAAATAAAAAGTTTTCATAATATTATTTAATTTCTTATGATTTTTAATAATTCACAGATATTAGAAAATATAGAAAATTTTGACATATTTAACACAAATCACAACTGTAGTTTTATTATTTTTAATTTTGGCATAGAAACCGTTTTAGGCACATTCAGACTAAAACGTAGCCTTTTTCTTTCAAAAAAGTCTAAGTTATAATTTAAATACTTACAAAATACCCATTATCAAAAATACAAGAAGTTAAACATATATAAGAACATAAATTCATCAATATAATATTAAAATTTTTTTGGGGCTATCGGTCATTTTATTATTAATTAAAAACATTTTTAGAATATTTGACATTCCAGTTTATTTATTTCTTAAACCATCTGCAGAATTACAATTTAAACACTAAATAGGGATTCAAATGTCATTAATTTTTGTATGTTACAGAAAATTTAAATAATAAATTATGTTAACGCTGGTAAACATTACGTATCTTATTCGTCATCAAAGTCAGTGAAGCTATCTTCGCTCAAATTAATTATAATTGATTCCTCTCTCACCGATCATGAGATCGAGTTTCCACATTTTCTTTTATTCTTTTATTATATGGATTTTTCGCAATTATCTACAGTAACTTTATTCAAAAAAATCTTTCAAAAGTCCAGTTAAATTATTAATTTTGTAAGTTGTGTTATTTCCACCTTTTATTTGAGAGAGATATTTCCTTCACAAACGGACATTTTCCGGACGATCTATAAGAGCAGATTTCCTATCTAGTTTTTCACAACAAAAATTAAGTTCTCTGAGCAATTTCCAGAGCTCAGTTCTTTTAATTTCAGGCAAATCCCGATCTTTATTCATTTTAATTAGAATTTTGTCGACGGTTGAGATCTGCTTCTTATAATAAAATGTATGTACAACTCCTTTTATTACAGTTTACATCAATTCCAGTCGTTTTTTTCTCCATCAGTTATAGGTACATGATAGATTTTCGAACTCCTGTTATATTGGAATACATCTCAACAGAGCTTTTAACACTATTATCTAGATATTAATATCTTAAAGCATCATAAACATTCATCGAAATAAGTTTTTCGTTGAGGAAAAAATGCCCTCCATCTTTTGGGTATCTCACTAATCTCAAATAATATATAAAAGCATGCACAAACAAAATAAATCACTAAGGACACACTGTAAGGTGTACTTTGCTCACTGACAGAAATTAAATTGAATTATCAGAAATTTTATTGTTGCAGTAAATTTATAAAAGCTTATAATATTTAAATATAATTAGATTTACGGCAGTTCTCAGTTACCGGGGGCACTGAAGCAGGTACCTTGGAGGATTCGGTAACAGTTTTATTATTTCCTCTAGTTCTTGAATAGAGTATAGGAATGTGTATGCTTGCGATCGCCCCTCCCCTTCCCAAGGGCTTTGAGTTCAGGAACATAGAACCGATTCTGCCTTTTATATTAGGAATGTGTATGCTGCTGGCAATCCCCCCCCCCCCCCCCGTTGACAACTTGTTTTTTTTTTGCGATAGCACCCCCCCTCAGGAGCTTTGAACTCAGAAAAATACACCCGATTCTGCCTCTTATACGAAGAATGTGTATGTTGATCGCATCTTCCCACCCCCTGTCGGAAACTTGTTTTTTCTTGTGATCGCCCCCCCACCCTCCAAGAGTTTCAAATTCAAAAAAATAGCCCCGTCCCTACCTTTTACACTAGAAATAGGAATGTTGCTGGTGTCCCCCCCCCCCCGGGGACAACTTGCTTTCGCTTCCATACTGTACTTTTGTGATCCCAAGGAGAGAGGCTGGATCCGCCCCTGCCTGTACTAACCTAGTTTGGTTGACGCTAACCTATTTTACAACTCTTTCACTAATTTCAATTGTATGTACCATTCTAAGACGTCACCGATATTTTATTTCAGATAATCTGTTTCCATAAATTAGTGTGCCTTTTATTTATTATTCGAATTTACGGAAAAAAATTGAGTTATTTATTGAATCACTATTAGAACAAGAACACTTTTATAGTCGTTTAGGATCCGGCAACAATGGAAGAATTTTCCTGTCATGTTCAAAGTTCTTAGTGTCCTTTTTTAATAAAAATAGCAAACTTAACTTGAATAACAAATTGCTAATTTTCAAGCTATTTATAAGATCTATTCTATCCTTTGGTGCTCCAACTTGTATCACCACAGGCAGAACAAGATTCAGAAGGCTAGAGAGATTCCAAAACAAGGTACTTCGAGTACTTTGCGGAGCCCATATTTTGTTTGAAATACTATAATACATAGGGACCTGAATTGTGACACTTTCGATGTCTTTATACAAAATAGTCTCATACGGTATATTGACAGAGCCACCACCTCAACCAACCCGCTCATACAACAATCACACAGCCTCACCAGGACACATAGACAGCCTTACAAATTTCTCCGAGATTGGATACAGGACCGGTAGTTGTGGTCATTTCATCTTTTTATTTACTGGCTTAAAAGCCGAATAGAATCTTGTCTTTTTCAAGCCTATTATAAGTCCATTGTTAAAGCAAAAGAGTCTATGGGCCAGTTCCGACTCAAGATTTCAAAGATGACCCCATATAGTGTCTTTTTCGGCACGATTTTAATGTTTTTTGCTATATTTTAACCAAGTGTTATTTAAAATGTTATTTAAAATGTTTTGAAATCTAAAGAAATAGGACGAAAAATTCAGTGTGAATGTGGAAAATATTTTACGAAACAAAAAATAATGAATTATTTTATATTATTTTATTTTATTAGCTAACTAACAAGAAAACAAATATAAGTTATCCAATTTCATAATATTTTTCCAGTAAATTAGAAAATCTATTTTAGGAATACAAAAGTTCTCAATAGGCCGAATCTAGCCAATAAGCTTAAGCTATGAAATCTTATATTGTTAGAAAAGGAAATAATTATAAAGGCAAGGGATTAATCCGGATTACTAACCGGATATATGTAGGATCGACCGGTCAGGAAGCACCTTAACTTGAAAGAGTTTTGGCAAAATATCCTTTCTACCTGTCCTAGATTTTAAGATTAGACAACGTTAAATTTTTAGTTTTTTTTTCTTTCAAGGAGAAACGCTGTAGGAAATTATCTTAGGCACTTTGAGATCCATATAAATATATAAATCTTTTATAAAAAAATTTAAACGACTTCTAAAAGTGAAAAATAACTTTAAATTTTTATATGAAATTGAAATTTTTGAAATCGACACTAAATTAATACCTGACAAAATGTGATTCGCGTAAACAGATTAAAAATAATTTATTTTATAATTGCTTTCTTACCATAATTTGTATATATTAGTAGTTATCTATTTCATTTCGAAATAGTTTGACGTCGACTTCAAAAATTTCAACTTTAGATAAAAATTTACAGTTATTTTTCACTTTTTAGCGCATTTTTAGAAGTCGATTCAACTTTTTTTGTAAAAATTTTATTTTTCGAATTTTAGTTTTGAATTCAATATGATCCATAAATTATTAAGTACCAATCGAGATTAGTGTACCTCGCAATGACTCCAACGTACAAAAGTACCCATTTTATCCAAAGTTGTAAATCACTAAAAATTTTTTGATTCTTAGAGCTCTCCAAATACCAGTGAAATTGTGTCAAACAAATATTTAGTCTGTCATAGTAAATCCATTAACTTTAATTTCAAATTAATTTTAGATTGATAATATAGGCCCAGAACCTTACAATATCGATATTTAAGAACGTAAACTTAGCCCGATATATTTTATACTACATATTGAGTTTGTATACACACCAAGAACTCCGCAATATCAATTTTAGACAAAATCGGAAAATGTAAAATTTCAATCTCTCATATTGTATCTTATCAACCTAATAGTTGTAAAAAATTAACTTCATATTCGTAATACTCGACCTCGGAAACCCTTTAATACCAAACCTAAAAAATTGCGAATAAGGTAAAATTTTCAACCCACCATATGGGATCCGTCATAATAAATTTCAAAAAAATAATTTTAACGCCATAACCTAATGTAAATCCAAACCCTTCAAAGCCCCCTAGTACCAATTTTGGATGAAATCCGGAAATTTAAAATTTCTGGACCGTCATATTGGATAAGATATTAGAGTTTTTTAAAATAACTTTGTATTCGCTATTTACGTCCTCAAAAATAATGCCACTTTCGAACAAAATCAAAAAATGTAAATTTTTTAGTCCGCTATATTGGATTTGCCATATTGAATCCAAAAAAAATATTTTTAAATCCATAATTTACACCCTCAAGAACCTTTTATATCAGTTTTGGAGAAAATCAAAAAATGTAAAATTTTTAGGATTGAATTGAATTAGTATTGAATCCACCAGAGTGAGTTTTTCAAAAAGTAAATTAAATTCGAAATTAACACTTACAAAAATCCCCCAATACTGATTTTGGACAAAATCAAGAGATGTAGAATCATTAATCGGCCATCTTGGATCCGTCATATTTTCGGATAAAATTGATTTTTTTCGTCCGTCATAGTAGATCCGCTATATTATTTTTTTAAAAATCATTTTAGACTCGTTACCTACGACCCCCCTCCACACCAGTTTTGAAGAGAATCGGAAAATAATTTTTTTTGTCCACCATATTGGATTTGCCATAGTGAATTTTTTAAAAATAATTTCAGATTCGTTGTGTACGACCCCGAAAATTCCCCAGTACCAATTTTGGAGAAAATTGGACAAAATTCATTTTTTTGGCCGCCATATTGTCACCCATCTTGTATTTCACTGCACCAATTTCGTCCAAAAAAATATGGGACTGCTGCAGTAACTTTCTGAACATAAAGTAAAATTTTTTTGTTCAAATTGGTGCTGCAGTTTCGGAGTAATCGGTGTACATACATAAAAAAAATACATAGTTTACGAATTGAGAACCTCCTTCTTTTAGAAGTTGGTTAATAAGACTTTATTTATATGATCAAATGTTGTAATCATACATAATTGGAAAGTTTACGTTTTTAAACCAAAGTTCTAATTTCTTGTAAACGCGAAAACTCCTTAATATCGACTTATGTCCATCTCTTGGCTTTGTATTGTTTAACTCTGTCGGTATTAATGTTTGAACTATCCTACCTAAAGGTATATGTTAAGCCTTAAGATACTCCCTAACTAGTTTGAAGGTTTATATACTCAATGCCCTAGAGACGTAATATATCCTTTGATAATCTACAAAATTTAAATGTTAGTGGGTGAATATAGCCATAACCGAGACTTTATGGTCAATAATATATCATATTACAACTCTTTAGTTGAATTTTAATAGAGAGAAATCTTAGCTAAAGCCTTTTTAATATTCTATTTTTCATCCATTTTCAAAACCATTTTCTAAAATAATTTTATCATAAACTGATCACTTCTTAAAAATCGCTGAAAAAATTTTGGACGTCACATTTTATGTTTAACACCAATTAATTATAGATTACTTTTAAACCCTCCCCTGTATAAAAAAAATCATCTCATAAAGATACTTATCACCGAAAAAGACAAATGACTTTCTCAGGACAGATAGGGATATTGGTTTTCTTGAGACTCAGATACACAAAACTTACAACGCCTCGCAGTGGTCAATATATTAAGTTAAACCAGTTTGCCCTATCTTTTTAACAAAACGATTTAAAATGTCCGACACCTTTTAGGTGATGTCATAAATAACTACACCTTTAAAAATGCTATAGAATTAGTTGTCATAATATTAAACGGAGCTTTAGATTGTCGATGAAAAATGGTACACATAAAAACATATAAAAAATTATGTCTTTTAGTGTTACCATTTTTAATCAGTTAAGAAATAAGATAAGTAGTGCGAGTATAAATTCGATTCCTAGTAAAACAGGTGATCAAATGAAATGTTTATCAAATCAAACTCTAAACTCCAGCGCTATGGACACTAAAAATACTAAAAAGATATGAGTTGATGAAAGAGCAAATAGTTTTTATAGTTTCACTATTGCATGAGAGACGGACTATTAACTATGTCAAAAAAAAGATGAAAAAGTAACTGAAACGTTAAAGTGTTTTCGTTATTTCATAGGTTTAATTAACCTCCAGATATGACAAAATCACAAAGTACTACCAAATTAAGGGGTGCCTTTTTGAGATTAAGATAGATTTGTCCACTTTTCAATTTTTCGAGTTTTACTCAAACACTATGTATTTTCCGTAGATATATGTCTACAAACAAGTTTTAGGTATTAAAATTTTCTATCAAAATGATACCCTATGAAATTCAAAAAAGTTAATTTTCAAAAAGTACACTCCAAAAACCAAATAAAAAAAAGCAAAACAATGCAAATTTTTTTTTTATTTTTTCCCCTTAACTTCTTTTCAGGTGAAGTTAGGCGTTAGCGTTGCTTCATAAAAAAAAGCTAACATTGCGCCCGTTAAAATGAAATTCTACAGCAGTCTAAAGGATAAAAAATAACCCAGATATGGCGTCTCAAACTTTGCTACTTTTCTCGATATTAGCAAATTTTGGCTTTTTCAAATTTAGGAATTGACATTGCCCCTTTCAAAAGAAAGTACCATGAATAGTGGCTGAGAAATGGGTTCTCAAAGTATGGCATCCCGGTTAAATAATGAGGTTATAGGTTGGCCAAGATATTAATGTTCTTGTTATCTTTTCAGTATTACCATACGAATACAAAAATATATGTTTTTTGAAACCATGTATAACCATAATAGCTGTAAGTTTCCACTTCTTCAAACTACCTTGGCTTCATCCACGAATTCAGCGGCTGTGATACGACTTCTTCATTTTTTGGTATTGGTAAAAATAAATTCTTCAATTTTATCAATAGAAATATTTTACTTGTGGAGAAATACTTAGATATATTTTAGTACGAAAATGCAAGTCCTGAAGATCTCGGTTCTGCATTTGAATGCATCGTAACTTTACTATACGGCTGAAAAATTGAGAACCGAACTACCTGTCGTTATCAGCTATTCCAGAAGCATTCAACAAGTGCCAAATTTACTTTGTTGCTATTGCCTCCAACAACTGATCCTACTAAACAGCATGGCTTAAGAAAAAACTTGCAAATTTAACAATGGAATGGAATTATTTTAAGGCCTCTCCACTGAGGTTGGAAAACTGATTGATAACAATTTTTACAAATAAACTTTGCAAAGAATGTAGGAGTTTAAATTGTGAAAATGCTGATGTACCTGATGTTACTAAAGATGATATTCTCAAAGATACTGAAGAAAAAATTGACAAAATAATTTAACTGAATCTAACTTTTTAATAAAACTAATTTAATTAAAAAAGATACAAAATAATGTGAATATTAATTTTATTTTTCACTCCAGACCGCATATTAATAGTTTTTTCAAAATATATTTATTTTTATCATTAAATAATTTGTTCATTGAAAGAAAATTTTTCACGCAAAAATATAAAATTAGATAATGTACGGGTAAAAAGCTGTAAAAATCGTCAAAAGTTGAATGCATTAAATGACGATTGCCTGGCTAATATTCATCGTACACACTTTGGCTAAAGACCATTTTAACGTGCGTGGTGTGAGCTTTTCTTTTAAGGGAGCACAATCTCTACCTAAATTCACTTACAAAAAAGTTGTGGAATGAAATTTGAAAAACATAACAAAAATTTGCTAATATCTAGAAAAGTTGCAAAGTTTGAGAACGCTATATCTCGGTTACTTTTCATCATATGGACTTCTGCAGAAGCTTATTGCGACGGACGTGATGTCAGAATTATTTTTTGTGAAGCAAGCCCTATACTTATCTTCACTTGGAAAAAATTATAGATAAATTTAATTTTTTTTATTATTTCGTATTCAGAGTGTATTTTTTTGAAAAATGGACTTCATAACTATTTCGAACGAAAATTTCATTATCTACAAGTCTCCTATACACATGTACTTATGAAAAATGAATAGTTATGATTGCTTTTCATTTCTGTAAAAATATTACTTCTATATATAAAATAAGAAAGCAATTTTATAAATCAATATATATATATATATATATATATATATATATATATATATATATATATATATATATATATATATATATATATATAATTAAAAATGTGTGCTATACAAATATTAACTAAAAGTGCTATGTATTTGTAGAGTCAATTTTTTTTACTAGGAAATTCATGTGGGGAAGTAAACTATTGAAACAAAAAGATCTTTCTTTTCAATAATTGACATTCGTGTCAATTACCAGTTATTTTTATAAACATACTTACACTAGCTATTTTAATACAAATTTGATCTGTTATAGTCTAAATTATTTCTCACATTAATACGAAGAATATAACTTCAATTGATCCAATAATTGATATGCTTAATGTATAGTGTCAATTACTGGTATCTTACTAGATCAAAATATATAAAAATCAGAATTTAATTTTGTAATTCTGTAGGGAATGAATAAAATATACGATATTTCAAAAATCATGTACCAACGCTAGTCTAAAGATACTCCATCCTAAAATAATAGGATATTTTCCTATAAACATGGATCTGGAATTGTCTTGTTATTGAAAAACAGGGCAATGAAAATTGAAAAAATATTATCATGGTTGTCAATGATTGTAATTGTCATTGAGGCTAAAAGTGTTAATATATTTTAATTGTTAATTGGTATATTAAATATATATCTCAAAGTTGTTAAGTTTAATTATTATGTTACTAATTTTTTTCACATGAATCCTGGAATATAATTTTGACAATTTTTTCCTGAAATAGCTCTATTATCGAAAAACCCCAAGAGAGAGATTTTGTTTAGTTAGAAGAAACAATTTTAAAAATTCTCTGAAATTTATGTCAAAATAATAGTGTATAATATTTTTCTTTTCATAATATAAATAATATTACCCGTATGCCTGCCTGTGATGAATAAAAATCATTTAAAATTACACTTATCTCTTAGCATAAAATATTTTACCCAACGCTTCAAGAAAATCCATATAAGCAGTTCTTAAATTAATAAGAAATACGATGATTTTTTTGCAATTTCCATTATCCTGTATTTCAATTACGAAACCATTCTGGATTTATATTTATAGAAAGTTTTCCTGCTAATTGAAATCTTCAGTCTTCAATCAAGCGTTGGTGTAAGTTTTTTGAAGCACTCCGTATATAATAAATCCAACAAAAAATAAAAAGTAAAACGGAAAATATTATATATGAACCACGGAAATTAGACTCAAAAAGAGCCGTTTTGGGAAAACAAATGTAACTAGCGATTTTATTGCTAAAAAGGGTATATTTTGGCGTCACTAAAAACATACTTCGATGGAAATTCATACGGTCCATGGCTTACATAATGGCGGCCAAAAAATGGTCACTTTTTTCGGTTTTTCCAGTTTATCTTGAAAAATAAGGATTATATGAAAAAATATTTCAAACAAAAGTTGTAGATAATTAAAAAACCTATCGATTGATATAATTCAGGTCATAGATGGCGCCACTAGTTATCAAAATGTAATTTTTTTTCTCGGAAAATTCAATTTTTTTTTATTTATAGTTAAATAATATTTATTAATTAACTATAGATTCAGAATTCCAGAAAATGATAGATTTTGACCCAAAAAGTGTGTTTAATCCGAAATTTGTGAGTTGAATAGTTTCCGAGATAATCGAGCTCAAAGTTGAAAATTCGATGTCGATTATTATTCTTCCTAATAAAGATACAGCAACCAGGTTGACAGTAATTTGTTTGAAATAACGTATATTTTCAAGATATATTTCCAAAAATTTTTTGTTTTGATTTTCCTTCGAGAAAATTGCGAAATACAATTTTTTGAACTCGAAAAATTACAATAACTTTTTTGTCAGTGTATTTACGATTATTCTAATACGTCTATTAGATTTAGATATATCATTTCCAATCTCTGGGAAAAAAATTGTTTTACGATAAAATTTACCTTTTTTTAAAAAAAAAATCGCAACGTCGCGGTTTATAAATATTATAAGCTGAAATTTACACAAGACATTATTGAATACTTGTAGTTTATAGAGAAATTTTTCGGTTTCACGAAAAACATCCCTGTAAGATCTATGGACCTCTGAAAACTACCCACAGAATCTATCCTATCTATATGATATATCTAAATCTAATAAACGTATTAAAATGATCGTAAGTACACTGACAAAAAAGTTATCGCAATTTTTCGAGTGCAAAAAACTGTTTTTCACAATTTTCTTGACGGAAAATCAAAAAAAATTTTTTTGAAAATATATCTTAAAAATATACGTCATTTCAAACAAATTACTGTCAACCTGGTTGCAGTATCTTCATTAGGAAGGGTAATAATCGACATCGAATTTTCAATTGGGAGCTCGATTTCCTCGGAAACTATTTTCGGATTGAAAACACTTTTTTAGATCAAACATATCTATCATTTTCCAGACTTCTGAAGCGATAGTTAATAAATAAATATCATTTAATTATAAATAAATAAAATGGAATTTGTCGAGAAAAAAAATTATATTTCAATAACTAGTGGCGCCATCTATAACTTTAATTATATCAATCAATAGGTTTTTCAATTATCTACAACTTTTGATTGAAACATTTTTTCATACAACCCTTATTTTTCAAGATAAACTGAAAAAATTGAAAAAGGTGACCATTTTTTGGCCGCCATTTTGTAAGCCATGCACCGTAAGAATTTCCATCGAAGTATGTTTTTAGTGATGCCAACATACACCCTTTTCAGCAATAAAATCGCTACTAACATTTTTTCCCTACCAAAGTTTAATTTCCATGGACTAATAGTTTCAAAGACATACATAATTTTCTAGGTGGCTCTCTTTACAACTTATACTCGATTGCTCAATTTTGTTCTAATATATGTTTTTTTTTTAAGTTACTTAAACAAATCAAAAACACAATTTCAACTTTGCCATCTTGTTTAGAATTAAAGAATTAAATTTTCCTAAACTAAAATATTTTAACATTAGGCAAATTCTGTTGTTTTGCATGCCATTATGAGACGTCCTCTGTTATATAAATTTGGTTATGAATAATTAATTTTCATTTTATTTCTAATAACACAAGAAATGACATAACGACTAATATATTTTTTGCATCTTTTCATTAAATTTGGCAAACCATTAAATATAAGCCATAAAATCACATATAGATAAAAAATACATATATTTTTATGGTTTTAATTTATTTCTTATTTAATTTAAATGCTAATTTGGCTAAATTTGGTTAACCTTAAAGACAAAGCATCAAATACCTCATAAATTAGAATGAAAGGATTTTATGTATTGTGTTAGATGCATCATAAAAAAAATAAAAATTAATCAAAATGTCACTACATACCCTTTAAGAATTAAAATTTTCAGTTACAGTTCTGTAGTGATATATATTTTGTTTAATAATATAAATTTATGCTATAAATTCAAAAAATTTTGGTAAAAATGGTTAGGTAGGTGTTCAATATACGATTCAGAGAAAAAAGAGACATAAATATATTTTCAGGGTAGAATCACTATGGCGAAACGTATGATCGCTTCTCATTAGTGAGAAAATGTAGATGTATTATTTAGGAAGTGATTGTTATAGTGATTTGAATATTGTTAAAATGCAGTAGAAGGTCATTATTTCAAGAATATCGAAATCTCTTGAAATTTAAGGAGAAAATTAAGGGGTCTTTTAGGTTACAATTTTTCAAAAATAAAAAATTTTTATTAATGTTTTTTCTAATAGAACGAAAAGAGATATCATTTTATAATTTTGCACATATATTTATTTGTACTTTAAGTATACAAAAAAAAATTTTTTTGATTTTTTTATAGGTTTTTTTACCCATAACAATTTAAAAAAAAAACATCAAAAAATGACGGCGGATGTGATTCCAGGTGACTAAATTGTCTGACAAAAAAAAAAAGGAAATACCAAATTAATCCTTGTTCAAGTGCCCATGGTCGGTACCGGAATCACTTTGATCGGTAACAAATTTTCCGATTTTTACCCGATTTTTCATCCAAAAATGGATTTTTTTTTTCAAATGGCAGCCATTTTGTTATTTTTTGGTGAAAAAAAAAATCATTCCGGTACCGATTATGGTCACTTGAACAAAGATTAATTTGGTATATATATTTTTTTTTTGGACGATTCAGTCACCTGGAATCACGTCCGCCGTCATTTTTTGATATTTTTTTTTATTATTATGGGTATGAAAATCCATAAAAAAATTCAAAAAAAAATATTTTTGTATACTTAAAGTACGAATAAATATATGTGCAAACTTATAAAATGATACTTCTTTTCTTTCTATTAAAAAAAATGAATAAAAAAATTTTTTTCTTGAAAAATTGTAACGTAATAGACCCACTAACTTAAAATTTTTTAGTGCAAAAAGTTTGTATTTGGATATTCCCATAATATGTTTGCTTTTTGGACGTATCTTATTTTCTAATGTTTTCAACCTTGTCCTTAAAGCAGTTTTTTAATATATTTCCTTTACAAAAATATATTAAAGTATATAATGATAATATTTTCAATAGGACATAGGACAATAAGCAAGAATATTCATGAGTAATTCTTCTGCGCAGGTCAAGTTTCAAAAAATATATATTATTTTTGTTATTAAAAAAGGAACTCATTAAATTTGAGCCTTTGAGGTGCCCAAGAAGCTGAGATCTTCCAATTTGGAGTCCCAAAATAAGCACATTTTGCTAATTTTTCGCATATTCCCAAGTCTTTCTCACCTGTTCGTTTCTTATCACTACATGGTATAAAACAAAGTCGCTTTCTCTGTCCCTATGTCCCTTTGTATGCTTAAATCTTTAAAACTAAGCACCGGATTTTGATGCGGTTTTTTTCAATAGATAGAGTGATTCAAGAGGAAGGTTTATATGTATAATAACATCCATTAAATAGTGGAGAAATACTGTTATTTTTGAGGTTTCTAATGTGATGTCGTTAATTATCATATTTTTTTCCGCTTACATTGCAAACGCAGGCTGAACCCTACGAGATTTATCAAAATAATGTACTAATTATTTGTACACATTGAAAAGGTCTACAGAAAACTCCGCGATGGTATATGTCTATCTCTCATGGATATCCCACAATAACATTTTTTTGT
Organism: Diaprepes abbreviatus; assembly: GCA_034092305.1. NCBI lineage: Eukaryota > Metazoa > Arthropoda > Insecta > Coleoptera > Curculionidae > Diaprepes > Diaprepes abbreviatus. The sequence continues at coordinate 754,142 of JASJET010000282.1, read as the reverse complement.
CATTTACTTTTTACGACAAATAATGGCAAATTTTGAAGCGATTTTAACCAATACAGCATTAATCCTTATCCAATTAAATAGCTTAAATACATTGTTGATTTAATATAGATCTATATGGTCCTTTACAGCACAAGATTTAAATGAATATTTTCGAAGATATTACAGATTTAAAATTGCGGGAAGTAGCGCTTGCGGCGGTACTGGCCGACCGGGGCGGCGGCAGCGTGCCTATAAATAGCGCGTCGGAGGCCGATGTAATAATTGTTGTAAAAATAAAATAAATAGTCACAGTTTTTCTGTAGTGTATTTAGTATCAGCATTGCACCCGTGCGAAGCCGGGGCGGGTCGCTAGTATACTATAATATGAAGATATTTTTTACAACACGAGTCGTGTTGAACTGTTTCTGCAAATTTTAGGTTTAAATCCTCATCGAATCTCGAGTTTTGACTCGCTCTTGAATGACAAGGTCTTATTTTTTTGCCTTCAAAATTTTTATTTTCAATTGGTTGGAAAGAGCCAGAGATGATACCAGCCTCTAAAGGGTGGTCTGTTTTAGAAAATTTGAAAAATGAGTTATTTTCAGGAGGCTAAAGCAAGAAAAAGCAAATATTTTTATTTTTTATTTTGAAGGTGTAAATTTACCTAAATGTAAAAGAAATAAATGGTGACAAAAATTGTTGCTCTTATATTTGGGTTCTTATACTTTTTTTCGATTTGAAAATATCGATTTTTTCCGTTTTTTAACTTTTCCTCTATTGTTTTTAGATTACTTTTACTATTTGAAATCTTCTCTCAATCGAGAGTTTTGTCTAGAGATAAATTCTGAAAAAAAAACAGTTTCTTCGTCTTGAAAAGCTCTTTCTGATCAGTAAATTTATTATATACTTTTAATTATAAGGGGCTTTATTACACTATTATTTTTACAAGCCCATTTTTGGTAATTTTTGTGATTTTTAGGCATAAAATTTCAAATTTTTTGCATCTGTGATTTTAAAGATTTATTTTTTTCGTTTTCCAAAGACCTTTGATTTTTATTTTAAAAATCTCAGACTGGATAAAAGAACGGGAGTTTTCAGTCTTTAAAGGGACGTTGGTTTTCGAGAATTTCGGAAGTGGCTTATATTTAAGAAAATAATGCAAAAAAAAACTTTTTTTTTCATTTTTGTGACGAACTCTTTCTTAATAGAACTCTGGTATTTAGATCTTTCTATTTATTTTTTCTGCACGAAAATATCGACTATTCCCCATTTAACTTTATTCCGTTTCTCGTAGACTAACTTAGCAACTTTACGTGCTCGTCAATTCAAGAGTTTTAGCTGGACTTGACTTCGTCAATGCAAAGACCTACCGAAAAAAGCGTTTTCTTCGCCTTAAACAGACCTTTCTAATTTTTATAACTAGTTAATTTATTGAAAATCGCAGTTCTTGGGTTTAGATCGTGTCAAATGGGAATTTTTATCCGACGTTTCGCCTACGATTGCACGAGGCATCTTCAGGGATCTTTACTCCACGAAATTAGAACACTGAATTCAGTGTTTCAATCTCGTGGAATTCAAAATGCAAAAACTATTTTATTAATAATTGGTAATTTACCAGAATTTAACCAAATTTTTTTTATTGAAACACTTCAACTTTTTAGGTAAAGTAATGGAAAATTAGCAGTAAGAAAAATTTGTCACATGCATCATTTAATTCTAAAGAAAAAATTGTAACAAAAAGGTACTTTATTACGCGGAAACATTTTTTTTTGTAAAGGCTAAAATAATTAATAGATAATTAAAAATAAAATGGCACTTCTTCTGCCGATGATGATACGCCCTAATCTCGTCAATTGGATTAAAAATGATCAAAAAAATTTTAATTTATGGATTTAACTCAAAAACCCGAGAAAGGAAGCAAAAAAGAGTAACGAAAAATTTGATTTGACGACATCTTACGAGTATAGTCGTAAACGTAATCTAAAAAAAAATAGAAAAGAATTTAAAATTGAAAATTTCAAATGGAATATTAAATTTAAGGAGAAAACCAATTTTTTTCAATGTTTCTTATGTACTTAAGGAGAGATTTATGAGGGAGAGCTTGCCTAAAAATCACCAAAATTCGCAAAAGCAAAACTACATGAACGGTGCTGTTGGATTCGGAAAGTTTTTTCAAGATGAATACAAGGTTTTTTAAGAATTCGTATCGATTAAAAACTCTAAATTTGGCGAGCATTTGAAAATATGCGAAAAATGAACTAAAAAATCCCATTTTGGGATTTCAATTGTACATATATCAGCTTCTTGGTCACCTCAAAAGCTTAAAATTACCATGAGTTCATTTTTTTTTAATAGTACGGAACATGTTTTTCAGGATTTTTTTTTAACCTTACCCAGCGAAATTCAAAAGTTTGAAATCTAAAATGACCCATATTTATATAAATTATTATATACATACCTAAAAAATTTTATGCATGGTGAATTTTCTGCTTCTTCCTCTTCCTTCCATCTAGATTAGATTACCTGCCCTGGATTGATCTTGCTGGTTTATTTAGTCCCGGTCTAGATCGAGATCACCACTTTATCATCTAGGTAGTTTCTATACTTCTTCTTCCTTTAAACCAAAAATAAATTTATCGATACAATATTAAGATTTGGCTACGTAAAAAAAATGTTGATAAAAACTCGCAAAATATGTACCTGACAATGCTCACAAATCAAGGTCAACTGATAACAATTTGCAAATATTTTTTGTACCGTAAATACCATAAAATGTACCAAATAAATATTTCTACAGAGCTGAAATTTTATTTTAATTTGTATGAGAGAAAAAAAGAAAGATAGTGTGGTTCGACAGCACGATCCAAGTATTGTTGGTTGCGCACAGCGGTGTAAATTCTCGCTGAAATTTTGTGCGCGAGAACACAATTGTTAAGGTCCAGTTTTATAGGTATTAAAGATATCAATTTTGCAAAAAAAACTTGAATGCCAATTAATATGCCCCTAACTTAACTATTATCCCGGAGTTTATACCCAATTCACTTTGAGTATACATTATTTTAACGAAAATTAAGAAACTTTTACGTCTGTTCTTAGAGCGTATGTCACTGTCATTATCTACTTAAGTGAGTGCTTTGTTTTCCAAAGAAGACTTGATAAAAACAGTTGCAAATTATTATGCATCGTGGCTGTCCATGGCGCACTTGTCATAAGTAAATAAATTATCCAGTATTTTGCTTAATAATATTTAATTTCTGTTCTTATGTCTAATCCAATCGCAAATAAATTAGTACCGTTAGATTCGTGAAAGAATGCTTTTTTCGAAGAGTAGTTGTCAAAAAGGGGTCGCCATTTAAAAATTAATAGTTAGAAATGAAAACGTAATTTTGTCAACTTGTCTTATTCCTGTCTTTCATACTAGTAACTAAAACTTTGCGATTGTATTTTTTTGACATCACCTAAGGCCCTTAGATAAGTTTGCGTCCTATCATGGCAACCTAGATGCAATTTTAAAAGTGGCTCTAAAAAAATGAAGTAGACGTAAAAAGTTTTTAAAACGTCACATTCTGATTAAAAATTCAAAACCGGGGCCATTTCCGGTGAAACCGGAAGTGGCCGGAAAGTGGAAAATATGCGAAAACTCTCCCCTTCATATACCATTTACCTGTACCAATTCTGATTTTGATACACATAATACTCTAGAAATTATGACTTGTCTAATAGATTCGTTGACACCCGGTATAACGATTCTAAAATTATTTTTTTAAGATTTAATATAGCGGATTAAAAATTTTAAATCTCTAGATTTTTGAGAGTGTAGATTACGAATTTAAAATTATTTGTAGAAAATTCAATAAGGCGGATCTAATATGACGGACTAAAAATTTTACATCTCTTTATTGTGTTCAAAATTAGTATAGGGGGGTTTTTGAAGATGTAAATTACGAATCTGAAATTATTTAAAAAAAAAAACGATATGGTGGATTTATTATGGAGGACTAAAAATTTAACATCTCTTAATTTCGTACAAAATTGACACTGGAGGCTTTTTGAGGATGTAGATTACGAGTTTAAAATTATTTTTAAAATATTTAATATGACGCATCCAATATGGCGGACCAAAAATTTTATATTTCTCGATGTTCTTTAAAATTGGCATGGGTGGGTTTTTGATGATGTAAATTAGGAATTTAAAATTAAGTATTGTAAAAAATTTTAATTTGACGGATTAAAAAATTAATATCTACCGATTATTTCCAAAATTGGTCTTGAGGGGTTTTTGAAGGTATAGATTACGAATTACAATTATCTTTAAAAAATTCAATATGGCGGATCCAATATGGCAGACTAACATCTCTTGATTTTGTTCAAAATTGGTATTGAGGGTTTTCTGAGAATATAAATAACGAACTTAAAATGGTTTTTAAAAAATGCAATGTTGGGGATTCAATATGGTGGTGTACAAATTTTAAGTTTACAGATTATGTTCAAAATTGGAACATGGGGGGGGGGGGGGATTAAGGTTAAAGATTAAGAATTGATTATTTTTAAAATTCTTTTTTTGAAACTCTATATGTCGAAGAAATTTTGAAAAATTCAGGAATTGTTTTTTAGATAATTGTATTCAAAATATGTGAAGCTAAAAATTATGTTGATATCATGATTTTTAGCAGAGAAAATTACCTTTTAATTAGCAAACGTAAAATTATCATCTTACTCGTTCTCCTTTTTAAATATGAATATCAAAATATCAAAAAATCAGCACTTTTATAAGTTGTCTTTTGAAAACAAGATCAAGTCCATATCCCTATATGATCAAGAGACATCGATTAATTTACTTCTTCGTGGATGAGTATATGGTGTTATCAATCGTTTTTAAAAATTTCATGCATCTATCTTTAATTGTTTCCGCTGTGCATTGAAACGTGGTTACACCAGGACAATGTCGCTTTTTTCCACGGGTCCACATCAAATAGTCATTGTTTAGCGAGAATGACTTTCCGCAACGAAAAAAAAAATTTTTTGAATATTTTTCATGTTTTTTCTGCTTTTAAACTTAACATAAAATTTTTAATGCACGTAATATACAAATTATACGTTTAATAAAGTTAAGTAAACAAGAACTTGTAAAATTACCAATCAATAAATAATTTAAAGCGATAATGATCTCTTATAAAAACGGCACAAAAAAGTTTGATAGAAGTACTCATTATTGAAACCAAATTATAGGTGATTTTATAGACAAACCTTGTTAATTTAAACCTTGGAGCATGTTTCTGACCACTTTTATTAGTTTTACTAGATTTTTAAAACAACTAATTGCTAACCAAGAAAAATAGTAATAAAAGGTTGATTTACAGGCTGTAATGTGATATTACAAATGTCAAATAAAATTATTAAATTACTTATATTTTTAATTTTTTGATATATAATTTTATAAATAATTTTAGTTCACATACAGAGTTCAATAACAAGCTTTAATTAATATTTTATGGGGACCAATTTTGTCTTGATTAAAATATTAACATATAAATCGAAAAAAAAAAATAAAATAAAAGCCAGAGTTAGTGGCAAGAAATTCATAGACCTTTGTGACCTAGTTGGTAAAGATATTTCCGCAAAAGTCAGAAGTTTTGCTTTAGATTTCCAGCGGAGGTAGAAAGCTTTTTCAGTTTTCAAAATTATTTTAAAACCGTTTAAAATACTATATTTTTTGCTTAAAACATTTTTTTGCCTCAAATTCTTTCCTCCAAAACTATATATTCATTTTGTAGTTTTAGAGAGAAATTGCAGTAAAGAGCAAACAATAAAATTTTTTCACAATTTTACAAAAACACACACACCAGAACAGCCGGTTACATAGAAAAAGGACCCTAAATTGATTTTAGGAGGTTTTCGGAAGCGGAAATTACAAATTAAAATTAACTTCTTAATATTTAATATAGCTAATTCAAAAATATTAATTTACATATATTTAGATAAATTCAGTTATAAATGAAATTAAGGATCTTAGAATAAAATTATACAATTAGGATCAAACTTGCCAAAGAGGACACACCTCTTCATTTTTGCTGCCCGGGACAGCAACGTCATTCCTATTGGTTTCAGATTAGAATCACCAATACCAGGTAACAGATCACGACGTACAACGCTAGTATAGCACTACTACGAACACACAAATAAATTATCACCGTTGGCGAAAAGCCCTTCTTCTGGATGAAGCTACACAACGTTACGAAGAAATCAAAGCCGAAACTCTGTCAGATGATCATGAAACAGTTTTTCATAAAATAGACAATATGTGCAAGAAGTTGAAAGAAAAAATGGCGAAGAAACACCGGAATAAACTGAAAAAACTAAAAACACAACAACAACTGACTCTACCTAAAACAACTTCAAGAAAAACCATTATAAACGTATCTTCAAGAATACTTTCGGTAGCAGAAAACCAACTATTAAGCAAGTAGCTTAATTTTACAGTAGCACCTAAAAGCATACCAGTTTAGACATCATAAGCTCTATAGAAACGATACAAGTCGACGAAAACCATTTTGACGAGTTTTTAGGTAGAAAATAAAATCAACCTTGGAAGACAAGAAAAATTCTGTTCAAAATCTCTCCAAATTAAAAGCATCTGCTTTAAAAAATTTCGTAAGGATGAATCCATAAAGATTCTACCAGCGGACAAGGGAAATGCAACGGTGATCATGGACATCGTAACGTACGACCAAAAGGTCGGAGATATCCTGGAAAAAGGAAAATATTGACAAATAGCTCGTGATCCCACTAAATCTATAGAGTCAAAAATTTGCAGAACACTTAGGAAATATCAAGACCATATACCTGATAACCTACGATCGGCGCTCACACCACACTACAGTAAGCCACCACATCTGTACGGACTACCAAAAATTCATAAAACGAACATACCATTAAGACCAATAACCAGCTCCAGAGGATTTCCAGCAAATCTAGAGCCAGACGACAGACTTATAAGTTTTGATGTGATGTGGATACTAGTGTACCATTAGGGGAATCATTAGACATAATCAAAACTAGACTTTCAAATGATACTATATTATCGGATCGAACTACGCTACCATTGGACGGGGTGATGAAGCGTTTGGAACGTTGCCCGCGTATTTCTTACTTTCAAGTAAAGGACAAGACAAGGAGCTTCCGATGGGTTTTTCATTCCTTTCAGTCGTCGCATATATATATATATATAAATATATATATATATATATATATATATATATATATATATATATATATATATATATATATATATATATATATATATATATAAATATATATATATATATATATATATATATATTAGAAAAAAAAGAAAATATATATATATATATATATATATATATATATATATATATATATATATATGCCATAAAAATGGCAACACTAAAACCGGAGATCTGGTTGTGATATGTTGATGATACATTCATCGTATGGAAGGGCAATGATCAAGAACTTAATGATTTCTTGAAACATCTAAATACCATTCGATCTACAATTAAGTTTATCATGAAAAAAGAGGTAAACGATCAATTGCCCATCCTAGATGTCACAGTGAACCGTTCAGATGAAACTATTTAAACTTCAGTTTACAGGAAGACAACACATACTGGACAATATCTTAATCATAGTTCTAATGATTCTGTTATAACAAAACGGGGAATTATATGCAATCTTTATAATCGCGCTATATCTATATGCAATAATGCCAATTCATTGGAAAAAGAGATAACAAATATTTAATTTGATATACAACAGAATGGTTATCCTTTAAAAATAATTAATTATGTTATAAATAACTTTAGAACAACGACCACTGGACAGCAAGACACATATTTCTTTTCACAATTCCGAACATTAAAGGAACTTTGGAGAAAATAAGCCTTTAAATCAGGAAATACACTTAGAGCCTATTTAACAAAAACGAAACCAAGAACTGCCGGTAAGAAAGAATGTGTTTATAAAGTTCCATGTGAATGTGCTGAAATTCATATTGGAAAAACCAAACGACCGCTTCTTCTTCAAGTGCCTTCTCCATTGCGGAGGTTGGCAATCATTATAGCTATTTTAATTTTTGAGGCAGTTGCTCTAAATAGTTGTTTTTAACTGCATCCAAACCATTCCCTTAGGTTTTTTAGCCATGAAATTCGTCGTCGTCCTACGCCTCTTCTGCCACTTATTTTGCCTTGCATTATGAGCCGTAAGATGCTGTACTTTTCTCCCAGCATAATGTGTCCAAAATATTGCAGTTTTCTCTGTTTTACTGTTATCTCGACTTCCTTTTCTTTCCCCATTCTTCTCAACACCTCGGCATTCGTAACTCGATCCACCCACGAAATCCTCTGAATTCATCTATAGGTCCACATTTCAAAAGAGTTAAGTCTTCTCATTGCCTCTTGATTTAGTGTCCACGCTTCCATTCCATAATATAGAACACTGTATACGTAATATTTAGTCAGTCGTATTTTCAGGGCTAACGTTAGATCTTTGCTGCAGATTACCTTTTTCATTCTAATAAAGTTGGCACGTGCTTTCTCGATTCTGGTTTTTATTTCGACGGTATAGTCATTATTTTCTGTTATTAGGGTTCCTAAGTAAGTGTACTTCTTAACTCTTTCTATGTGCTGGCCTCCTACCATTAGAGTTTCATTATTATTGGTGTTGTTTTTATTAATTATCATGAACTTGTTCTTTTTCGTGTTAAGAAAGAGTCCATATTCTCCACTAACTCTTAATATTTTATTCATTATTTTTTCTAGGTCTTTCAAACTATCAGCTATTATTACGGTGTCATCTGCATACCTAATAGTGTTTATTAAAACTCCGTTTACTTTTATCCCTGCTGTTTCAGATTCAAGACTCTCCAATATGACCTCTTCAAAATAAGCGTTAAATAGTAAAGGTGGCAATATACGACCACTAGAAGTTAGAAATAAAGAACATAAAAATCAAACACAAAAAGGGGAAACGTCGAAATCAGGTATTGCAGAACACGGCTGGGATAAACAACACCATATAAAATTATTTGAGGCTGCGGCAATATCCGAGTATATGGAACCCAACCTGAAAAAACAAAATTTATAGAAGCAGTTTACATTAAAAATAACAATGGAACCTTCAATAAACCTAGTGTTGAGATACCTAATCTTTAGCAACCACTACTTCTTAACATCAAATCATTGAGGTGTGTACAATGAAGCGAAACTTTGCGCTTCAACGGACACAGTCCCTATATAAGCTCGTAGCCTGAAGTCAAAACATTCAATTTATACCTGATAATGCTTAGAGAAATAATCTAATAGAAACATCGCAAAAATAAACAAAAATAAGGACAGTGCAAGTCCGACAACCACATTTTAGTCATAAAAGTTTTCCTGAAAGAAAAAAGAAGAAAATATTAAATACTTGGTGGCATGTTAAAGTTTTAGGTTTTTAGAATTGCTTGAAATACTTTCCTTCATTTAGCCATAAAATTAAGTACTAGATATAACAATTCTGCTAAATTGTCAGAGAGCAGGAACTCTCTATCAATGGAATACCGTAATTAACTTTTCATTTTTTGGTGAGCATTTTTTCTTGTTTACAATATGGATTTAAAAAACACTAAGTAGACGCAACCTGCCCAAATTAATTAACAAACTATTACGTATTCGTGATTTCCAAGCGAGGCGCCACATTTTTTCCTTTTACTTCACGAAAAACCAACAAAGGGCACACGCAAAGTTTCAACATCGAGAAAAGAAGAAGACATTCCGCTGACTTCGCGGTGGTCCGTAATTACGGGTTACGAAAATAATAAAGCCGGGGCATATTTTTGAAATTTGAATCATGAGAACCTGTGTTTAGTAAGCGATCACTCTTTTCAAAACGAGATTCTACTTAAGACACCCATGGACGTGCTAGAGAGTTGGTTAAAAATTGTTTTTATTGCCTTTTTATTGCTTAATAACTAAATTAACGCGTTTTCATGAGTTATTAGCCCATACAAAGATATAATGGTGATAGTTTTCGTACTTTAAGTGGGAAATTATTATCATTAGTTAATAATAATTTTTACTTGGTTATTACAGAAGATAATTTTTTCACTTTTTGCTGTATGCACTCATATGTTCGTTTCATATTTGATTAAACATCTTGAATAACTTTACATATTTTGATAAAAAATTACTCACTATATATATATATATATATATATATATATATATATATATATATATATATATATATATATATATATATATGGATTCCTCCGTGCAGTGGTGATATCCATATTATGCTGTTGTACGAGGATGGTGTGTTAAGTTCTTGGCCTAAAACAGAGGTGGGCACTAATAGGATCAAATAACTATAATATTTTGTAGCATTAACCTTGAGATGACGCCCTGCAAAGTTTCAGATATTCGCGTTCAGTTGCTTGTTTGTGGCGATCGAGTAAACACATAAGGTTCGATATTTTGTGAAAGATGGATAAAATTGAACTTTAAACGGTTATAAAATACTTTGTTTTAAGGGGTTTAACTCCTACCGATATTATACGGCAGAGGCACATGTTTCGTCTCCTACTAGACTCATCAGGGTAACGACATGCACCTGTTTGTGCAAAGGACAGATCAAAAGGATGCATGCAACACGGAACGCGGCTTCGCCGACTTCCCACCGGATGACGTATATATTTTTATGCGGCTTTCACGGATTCCTCCGTGGATATAATCACTTCTATTGCATCTCACACGCAGGAATCCATAAAAGTCGCATAAACATATATACGCAATCTGGCGGGTTTTCGACTTTCTTCTCAGTATGGTGGTATAGGTAGGCCATCATCTCGTTGGTGGAGGAATAGGATGAATTGTGTTTTGTAGCAATTTATTCAAACTGTACAACCTTTAACACGAAAAGCATGTGAAGTTTACATTTACTGTTCGCTTTTTATTTCATATATATATATATATATATATATATATATATATATATATATATATATATATATATATATGAAGTGAAATGCGAAACAGTGAATGCAAACTTCGCTCCATCATATCCTTTCTGTGTTAGAGGTTGCACAGTTAGAATAAACTGTAATAAAACACAGTTCATCCTATTTCACCACCATCGAGATGGTGGCCTACCTGTACCACCGCACCGAGAAGAAAGTCAAAGCTTACCCTCCCCGCCACAGTGATGCTGTTGTAGTGCTGAAATCACATTCAGCAAACGTACAACAATATGCAACTCCGTATATAAGTGAAGTGAAAGCCGTATAAACATATATAAGCCATCCGACGAGAGGTCGGCGAAGCCGCGTTCAGTGTTGCATGCTTCCTCCTGATCTGTCCTTTGCACAGCCAGATGCATGTCGGTACCCTGATGAGTCTAGTGAGAGACGAAACATGTATCTCTGCCGTATTACTGTGGCGGGGAGGGTAAGCTTTGACTTTCTTCTCGGTGCGGTGGTACAGGTAGGCCACCATCTCGATGGTGGTGATAGGATGAACTGTGTTTTATTACAGTTTATTCTAACTGTGCAACCTCTAACACAGAAAGGATATGATGTATATATATATATATATATATATATATATATATATATATATATATATATATATATATATATATATATATATACATATGCAACAAAAATTTAAATCAATGAAAGTTTAAAGGTTGCACCGAGCTGTACAAGATGAACAAATATAGGTGGATTTACGTTTAGTAAACGAGGCAGTGACAAATTATAGCTTGGTTGAGTCTTACACTCTTGGATCTGGTTAATATAATCAAACAATTGAAAACTAAAATCTCAAAAGAACAGGTTTGAATCCCTATTTCTAACCTCAAAATATTAAAATACTTGGATATTGTCTTAAAAATGGGTAAACTATTATGTAGTCTTAGAATACCTAAATTTAAGGAAAAGTTACAGAACTAACCTGAACTAACCTGAACTAACCTGAACTAACCACAAAAAATAAATTGTGTCTTAACAGTTACCTGAATCATATAAAATTGGCTCACGCTTAGAAAAAGAGAGAGCGTTTTTGATGAGTAGTATCTCTCTTTCTAATGGTGAAGCTAAGAATGATATTCTAAACGTCGTTGGATATCCCTGTCACCTGACCGAAATAAGAAAGAGAGGTACTATTCGTGGTACTCGCCCTTTTTAAACTTGATCCAACTTTGTTCTATAGGATCTGCAGTTTGTATTAATTAGCACTAATTACTCTCATGTCTATAATCTGAATAATGGTAAAACTCATTTGCCATTCAGAAAGATCTTCCATTTTCCAACCTCAAACAACGATTTCCCAAAATTTTAATCAGCAACAAATTTATTGAGGCCTGAGAAAACGGCGAACGAGAAAACCAGTCCATTTCACCAAAACCAGATGATTGAGATCTAGTTAGGAAATTTGAAGTACAATTTTCACTGCACTCACTTGTCTGCGTTCTTGGTCACGAAAAACTCGTTTTTCATGGGTCTTAAGAATTATGCCTATCAAATCTCAATCATGTGGTCTTGGTGATGTGAAATTTGCTCCTCGTTGACTCACATGATTTAGGAGCTTTAGTCATATAGAGCTTGTTTGTCCCGAAATATGTGCTTTTTAAGTTTTGCAGACCAAATCTTGGGAAACTCTGATTATAATATCAGAAAACACAAGGTTCGGTTTGTACAGTGCTTCTCTTTCAAAGAACGATTACGTTCTTTTGGAGTGCCAAATGAGTTTTTCCCTTACACAGCTATTATATATAAGACATTTACAGTCTCATATCTGTAAAGAAATAGTTTTCCAACGCTTCATCTACAGAATGAACTTATGTACTCGTAATTTGCTAACTTTTTGGAGGTATACTGCTTCTGTATTTACATTAATAAAAATTCAATTCACCCAAATACACATAATCTAATTCAGGAAAAGGTTTTTCAAAAGCCGTGTGCTCTGTTCAAAAAGTTCTATATAGCACAAACAATTAGTTGATGTAATTCGAGATAAAATGAAAACATTAATTAATTACTCCGAAGTTTATTAAATCTGTAAACACCATCTCTTAATTTGGTTCTCAAACGGCTATTTTTGAACGCTGATTACAACTCTGTTATCAGATACTCAAAATCCCGAATTGATAACTCGACAAAGCCAATCGAATATGATGGAGGTAACACCCAAAACTCAACCAATTTGCGTGGAAATTTACAGTAAAGAAATTTTTAAGACATTAATTATGAATCTACTGATATATTTCTATCTCCAAAATACTACAGCCAATAAGGTGACCAAACCAAAGAACTCTGTCGCACTCTGCCTATTAAAAATAAATATAAAACATATTTAAAGTTGGTTATATCATCGAAACAAATATTTTGCACGCCTATGTACAAAGTAGTATATCATCAACTTTTGGTCAGCCCAGTGATGAACTGTGGAATAATAAATTTCAAGATAATTATCATCTAGAGACGAGGCTAAACGGTTTCGGGTTTCGATGCGAGCACGATTATCCTTGCCGAGAAAAACAAACAAAATGATCTTTATGGGCTCTAATTTGATCATAGGCTATGGTTAGGTAAAGCAGGTCAACCAATTGGTAATGATTTTCTCATTATGAATTATGTAGCTTGTTCCAGACGTGAACGTTGAATATACATCATATGTTTTGCTAACATAATCGGTTTACGAAACATAAATTACTCCAGGTTAAAATACAGTAAGCATACGGCTTGTTAAGCGATGACCAACTAAGACAAAAACGGTAACTCTATAATTACATGTGATAACTGTGCACACTCGAATCGAGCATATCACATACTTTTCATTGACCAGCAATTCAAATAAGTATATTAAGATATTGAAAAAATGTCTCATAAATTTTACCAACTTCAAAATATGTTTCTAGACTGACACATAGATGGCGCTAATATTAGAAAACACATGCTGTTACTGAAATATTCAATAATTTTTTTAAACACAATTGAAATTTCAAGTCGACCTGTCAAGTATTTCTTCTTCTACAGCTGTTTGAAATAGACTGGTTTTGCTTTTTTCTTAAAGATGGAACAATTGAAGATTCGTGTACTGAAAATATATTTAAATAAAAAAAGGTTTGAAGGGAGATAAAATTCATATCGATATGGTAAATGTATCAGATAATGATGCTCTTTCCCGAGCAACAGTATTTAATTGGCTTCCTGAATGATGTTAATTGATTACACGTACATCGACGACAACATTTAAAAGTCGATTTCATTGTAACTAACAAAAGTAAATACCCACAACAAATTCTCGATGTAAGAACCCTAAATTCTACTAATTTAGGTAGTGACCACCTCTTACTGCTGAAAAACATTAAAACTAAAACTGATTTCAAAAAGAATATGATACCAACAGCACCAAAAATACATGTAGAGAAAATGAACGTCGAATCATTTTGAGACTCAACCATTATGGCCTATTGGCACTCGAAATATAAATGAACAAAATCGAGGACTAAATAGAACTCCAAGATTTGGCCAACAAGTCGAGAAACAGTGACAGAAGAAGAGAATAGCTTACTTAACACATTGAACAGTTTAAACAACAGAATTAAATGGGGAAAATAAGAGAATCCGAAAACAAATTATAGGGCTAGTCAGGAAAATTATAATGAGTACTTTACTAACAAAAGAGACTAAAGAGTCTATCATCATCAGCTACATAGGAAAAGAGACCTGGGTTAAATATTTACAGGAACTCTACATGGAATACGGAGATTACACCGAGCACAACGCCCTAGAAATTATATAAAACGATTAAGTATTATTGAGAGAACTCTGAAAAAATAATTAAAAATAAAATTTTTATAAAAAAAATTTGAACCGACTTCTAAAAGTACCCTAAAAAGTGAAAAATAACTATGAAATTGAAATTTTTGAAGTCGGCGCCAAATTAATACATGACAAAATGTGATTCGCATAAACAGATTAAAAATACTTTATTTGTAATTGCTTTCTTACCATAATTTGTATATATTAGTAGTAATTTATTTCATTTAGAAATAATTTGGCGCTAACTTTCAATTTCATATAAAAATTTATAGTTATTTTTCACATTTTAGCGTAGTTTTAGAAGTCAGTTCAATTTGTTTTACAAAAATTTTATTTTTCGATTTTTAGTCTGGAATTCATTATAATATTCATAAATTATTTGAACTAAGTACTAATCGAGATTAGTGTACCTCGCAATGACTCCAAGCTGACTTAAAGGACCCATTTTATCCAAAGTTGTAATTCACCATAAAATGAACCACTAAAAATTCTTATTTAGAGTTCTTCAAATACCAGTGAAATTGTGTCAAACAAATATTTATTTTGCCATAGTAAATTCACTATCTTAAATTTCAAATTAATTTTAGATTGATAATATTGGCCCCAAAACCTTCCAGTATCGATATTTAAAGAACTTGAGACGTAGATTTCTTAGTCCGATATATTTTATACTGCATATTGAGTTTATATACGCCCCAAGAACCCCGCAATATCAATTTTAGGCCAAATCTCAAATGTAAAATGTTCAGTTCTTCATATTGTATCTTATCAACCTAAAAGTTGTAAAAAATTAACTTCATATTCGTAATACATGGCCCCGAAAACCCCCTAATACCAAATCTGAAAATATGCGAATATGGTAAATTTTTCAGCCGACCATATTTGTTCCGCCATATTGAATTTCAAAAAAATAATTTTAACGTCTTAATCTTATCTAAATCTAAACCTTTCAAGACCTCCTAGAACCAATTTTGGATGAAATCCAGAAATTTTAAATTTCTAGAACGTCATATTGCATGTGACATATTAGATTTTCTCAAAATAATTTTATATTCGCTATTTACATCCTCAAAGACGATTCAGTCCCACATTTGAATAAATCGAAAAATGAAAAATTTTTAGTCCGCTATATTGCATTCGCCATATTGGATCCTGAAAAAACACTATTAAATTCATAATTTACACCCTGAAGAACCCCCTATATCAGTTTGGGAGAAAATCGATAGATGTAAAATTTTCAGGACGCCACATTGAATCCGCCAGATTCAGTTTTTCAAAAAATATTTTAAATTCTTAATTAACACTAACAAAAATCCCCCATAACTAAATTTAGACAAAATCAAGAGATGTAAAATTTTTAAGTGTTGAAATTTATGAATAAGTACTTAACTAAAAGAAAACAAAGATTGAAATTGAATGACGTTGTATTTGACGAGATTGAGAGTAGCATGGGTGTTCCACAGGGTAGTGTGCTAGGTCCATTATTATTTCTTATATATATTGACGATATAGTGAATACATCTGGTGATTGTTGTATACATCTTTTTGCAGATGATGTTCTTTTATATTTTGCATTTTCTGATCGTATTCAATTGGTTGACATACTTAACTCTACATTACAAAATTTATATTGGTGGTGTTCTTGTAACCAATTAAAAATAAATGTGGAAAAAAACCAAATTTATGATAATCTGCAATGAGAATGATTACAGAACTTTTTCTCGTGGAGATCCTATTATTAAAGTAGGCAATGAAACAATTGAAATAGTGGAAAAGCTTAAATATTTAGGAGTAATCATAATCAACTTAAATTTAAAGAACATGCGAATAACTTAATAAAAATAATCTCTTATAAAATTAGCTATATTCAAAGATATTCTAATTTTTTGATAAGGTGGACTAAAAAAATCCTGTTTAACACTCTGGTATTGCCGCACTTTGTTTATTGCTCCACAATTTTGTTCCTTCTTAATCAAAATAAAAAGGCAAGATTTCAAAAATTGTAAAATTGAGCCATACTCTCAGGTACAAGAAGAACATCAATTAACTACATGTTGAGGGAAATGCAATGGCTGTCGGTGGAGGACTTATTTCAATATCAAACATTGATCCTTATTTTTAAAATCAAATCGGATGGTTCTCCTATATATTTACAAAATCATATTAATTATAATAGATATATACTTGCATATGACACTAGATCGAAGGAAGACTTTTATATTCCTCCAGTATTAAAGAAACAAACACAAACTTCTGTATTCTTTAAGGGTCTAAACAGTTTTAATCAATTGCCCACAAATATCAAATGTTTAAAGTCTCTAAATAAGTTTAAGCGGTGTCTGAAGCAGTATTTTTTTAATAAAGTCTATCCTTGAGAGATGAACTTTCTTTGCTTTTTTTTTAGATTTGAGTCAGTTTAGTTTAGTATGTCATTGTTCTGCAAAGCTTGACGATGTTTGATTGTTGTTTTTAATTTTAAAATATGAATTTAGTTGTTAAGATTTGTGTGTAATTATATTAGTCTATGACCAAATAAAGGATTTTATATTATACTAGCGACCCGCCCCGGCTTCGCACGGGTGCAATGCTGATACTAAATACACTACAGAAAAACTGTGACTATTTATTTTATTTTTACAACAATTATTACATCGGCCTCCGACGCGCTATTTATAGGCACGCTGCCGCCGCCCCGGTCGGCCAGTACCGCCGCAAGCGCTACTTCCCGCAATTTTAAATCTGTAATATCTTCGAAAATATTCATTTAAATCTTGTGCTGTAAAGGACCATATAGATCTATATTAAATCAACAATGTATTTAAGCTATTTAATTGGATAAGGATTAATGCTGTATTGGTTAAAATCGCTTCAAAATTTGCCATTATTTGTCGTAAAAAGTAAATGACAAAAAAATGTTATTGTGGGATATCCATGAGAGATAGACATATACCATCGCGGAGTTTTCTGTAGACCTTTTCAATGTGTACAAATAATTAATACATTATTTTGATAAATCTCGTAGGGTTCAGCCTGCGTTTGCAGTGTAAGCGGAAAAAATATGATAATTAACGACATCACATTATAAACCTCAAAAATAACAGTATTTCTCCACTATTTAATGGATGTTATTATACATATAAACTTTCCTCTTGAATCACTCTATCTATTGAAAAAAACCGCATCAAAATCCGGTGCGTAGTTTTAAAGATTTAAGCATACAAAGGGACATAGGGACAGAGAAAGCGACTTTGTTTTATACTATGTAGTGATATTTAATCCGCCATCCTGGATCCGCCATATTTAATTTTCCGTTCCGGAGTAATCGGTGTATATACATAAAAAAAATACATTGTCGACCCTTTTAGAATTCGGTTAACAAAACAAGAAAAATATAGTCCAGACCCAAACAACATCCCAAATGAGCTGCTCAAGTACGGTGGAAAAATCCTAAGTCAACAACTAAAGACATTAGTTTGAAAAATATTATTCTACCAAAGAATTCCAGATAAATGGGGGAAAAGTACGACCATATTATGATTTGGGGTAGGTGATAAAAAAGTACTATCAAATATGGAGAGAATATATACAAAGAGTTTGTTTCCCGCAAGTAAACAACTCTGTTCCTCTCTCCATACGCGTTTATATATTAATATTCAAAGTTTCAGTAACTATATAATAAAGATATGTTAGGTTAAGATTGTCTATACATTGTATTCTGTACACGAAGGGAAAAAATTGTAAACTTGAGAAACTGAATAAAAAGAATTTAATTTTGATTTGTTACTAAACCACAAATGAAAAATTTTATTTATTTTAGTTTTTGCTGGCTGTTATAAAAAAATATTTGAAATTAATTTTCTTATCAAGCTAAGGAAAATTCATCAGAATTTCAACACTTGTCAATCATTCTTGTATTTCAGGCTTCCCAAAAAGATAAATATAATAAAATCATCACGGTCTAACAAAATTTTTCTCACATTATTCATCGAGTAATTGATATTTTCGGTTATTGTTATACTACAAGTAAAGTTTGCTCAGGTGTTTCGTTTAATTTTTACGTCCCACCTACATATTCTGATACAATCGAAATAAAAAAAGCTAAAATACAAAAGGTGTGCTATTTTGCCTATGCCTCTATAATTTATTACGAGAAAAAACTGAATGGATAGATATATAAATGTCAACAATCAATTTTTTAATGAAATACGATTTGTAACTTTATATTAATGGAGAGGACTTCTAACAAAAGCAAAATTAACAATAAAGTTTAAGGTTTATAGTTAACGGTTCAGTTATAAATAAAAATATATTGCTATAGAATAACCTCGGTAACCTCGGCAACCTCAGTAAATTGAGGTTAAACTGTACGATTATTTTTCTTTTGGCAAGGTTAGATGCCAAGAAGGTTGGGTCAATTTCTTTCCTATATCGGTATAATTTTTCTTTTGATTTTGGTTAGTTTCTAAATGAACCGCTTTAAAAAATGAGTTAGAAAAATAGATATATTTCAAAGAATATTTTAAATATTAAATGAATAAATAATTTTTAAATTATTTGCTTGATTTTACTTTGGATACTAATAATATATTATAGAAATATTAACGATACTTTGAGAAAGAAACTAAGAACAGACTAGAGATTATGAAACCAACCAGGTCTTAGAATATATTGAAAATATTAATGGTACTGAAATCAAAACTAGATATAGGCAAATAATCAACCAAGATAAAAAAAAATCGATGTGAAAACATAATAGCGGATATAAAGAAATTACACTCAGCAGCAAATAAAACGGTTTTTTTCTCACTGGACTAACAGTGTATAATAACGATAACTCTCCTTAAGCCCAATTAAGACTTGTAAAAAAAGGCTTTAATTGATTTTTTAAAAATTATTCTTAACCATTGTCTTATGAACACTGTAATAGCCTTAACATTTTTTTTTTTATTTTCAGGTATAACAACCCTGTTTCTGAAAAACATACAATCATTTCCTTGAACGATTCTATGT
The DNA here is from genome assembly GCA_034092305.1 of Diaprepes abbreviatus. Lineage (NCBI taxonomy): Eukaryota > Metazoa > Arthropoda > Insecta > Coleoptera > Curculionidae > Diaprepes > Diaprepes abbreviatus. Next base: position 734,314 of record JASJET010000282.1, on the reverse strand, counting down.
TAAACTTTTCGATGTATATAGGAGGCTTTTTCTTTTGGAAGTTGGCTTTGAATTGATATTTGCACAGTACTAAGCACAACAAGGAAACATCAACAAAAATGCTATACCAAAATAGGCTGAAAGAGAAACTAGTCCTAGATCCAATAATAGAGGAAGATAATCCTGGTGATGCTTGAAACAAAATCAAGATAAGTATAATTGATAGTGCAAAAGAAGCACTCGGTACTAGAACAACAAACATAAATGGGAGAAGAAACAACAAACCTTGGTTCACTTTAGAAGTAAAGGCATTGGCACAACAAAAGAAGGAAGCATACTTAAAATACAAAAATATAAGCACGCAAGAAGAATACTCAGCATACAAAGCCGTGAGAAATAGAATTAATAGCGCGATTAAAGACCTAAAGGAAACATATTGGGAAAGGTTTTCCACCGAAATGGAAAGGAATTTATACGGAGGGTAAAGGAAAGTTCGGAACGTAATAAGAAATAGGAAAAAAGAAGTCAACGAAGAAGTGGTAATCAACTCTATAAAAGCAGAAAACTGGAAAGAATACATGCAGAGCCTTTACAATAACCAGAAGTATAATAATGAGGACATCCAAATAGATTTAGATAAGGTAAAACCGATGATAGAAGACGAGAACATAAAAATAGAAGACGTACACGAAATGCCGACTAAACTGAAAAATAGAAAAGCTCCGGGAACCGACGATATTTCTAATGAAATGCTTAAATATGGGGGCCTTGAACTAGAAAAAGCACTAACAATACTATTCGACAAAATTCTATCAACATGCAGTATTCCAGAACAGTGGAGGAACAGCCTGACTATACCCATCTTCAAAAAGGAAAATAAGAATGACCCCAACAATTATAGAACAATAACACTACTAAACAGTACAAGCAAATTATTAACAAAAATCATGTCTTCAAAACTAACGAGTAAAATTGCAATAAGTGAAGAACAACACGGGTTTAGACAGAACAGATCAACAGTTGATGCGATTTTCATTATCCGACAGACTCCTGAAAAATCAATAGAATACAATAAACCTCTTTTCATGTGCCTAGTGGATCTTAAAAAAGCGTTTGATAGAGTTCGACTTAAAGACGTCTTGCAAATACTTCAGGAAAATAGCGTTAACCACAACTATATTACTGTAATTGAAGAGCTAAATAAAAACAATAAGACACGCATAAAGACACAACAAGGAGTAACAGAGGAAATACTATCATGACGGGAATACGACAAAGCGACAGTATGAGTCCATTTCTCTTTAATTTAATTATGGACAAGATAATTCAAAATGTAAAAGAAGTCAATGGAGGATACAAAATGGGACGAAAATCTTTAAAAATCTCATGTTTTGCCGACGACGCCTTACTGAAGACGCAGAAAATGAAGACGATCTGCAACGACTACTATACCGATTCCAGACCACATCAAAAAATTTAAATATGTAAATATCTACAGAAAAGACCGAAACGATGATAATTTCAAAAGATCCTGTCAGATGCAAATTGGTGATGAAGAACTATCCATGTCTTGCAGATACTTGGGAGTTTATGTATCAAGCAATAAAAATCTATACCAGGAAGTCAGAGCACAGGCTAAAAAGGCCTCAAGGATATCAGGATGCCTGAGGGACATAATCTGGAAAAATAAGTATATGTCCACAGAAATCAAAGTACGCACTACAGAACTGTGATAAGACCAGTACTAACTTATGCATCGGAAACTCGAGCCGAAACATTTAAAACAAAAATATGCTACGAACGGCTGAAATGAAAACGTTAAGAAAAATAAAGGAGTAACCCTAAGAGATCAAATAAGAAGTTCCGAAATAAGGGAAGAGCTTAAGATGCCTGATGTGGTACGGTTCATAAGGTCAAGGCGCAGATATTGGAGGGACCATGTGGACAGAATGGGCGACGATCGATGGGCAAAATGGGTTAAGAACGAGATACCAAACACTAGAAGACCCACTGGTCGACCTCCAAAACGATGGCACGAATGTTGGACATCAACATCATAGGAAACTTAATATAACAGAAAAAAAAGACGTCGTCTTAAATAAAAGAGGAAAAAGAAGAAGATATAATCATTTATAATAATAATAAATGTTTAAATAAAACAATTTTTTACTTATGCAACATTTGAGTTGTTTAAATAAATTTATTTTGCAAAACTAATGATAAATTTGGATTAAGCGATGCTTTGATAGTCTTAAAACATGTTTTATCAGAACTATCGCTTAAAAGTTTATCAATCACGAATAGTGAAGGTTTCCAAAACTTGAAAATTGTAGATTTTATCAATTCGGGATTTTCTCGGGTCGTCAGAAAATAAAATTGAAATGCTACTATTAAAATATTGTTTTTACCAAAGTATTAATAACAGTGTAAACAATCTAACTTTTAAGTTAAATAAAATAATTTGTTTCTGTACTTCGACTGCCTTGTATGCCTCTAAAACAAAAAAGAAGTATTAAGTGTCGGGTGGTCCCTGTTTTCGTAGACAAACTAATTGAATAACAAATATTGAAATACTTCTTAGCGACTACTAAACTACAAGGTTGTTTGTTTGGGGTTCAAAAGTAACTTGAGGAACTGTTTGCTTTTAAATGTTTGACTAAGTTGGAAAAAGGATGTCTGCTTGGCTGTAACAATAGTGGCAGAATGTAGGCATTCTTTTAACGAAAACATAAAAAATGTCTATACGGTGATAAAAATTCGAAGCAAGGGGAATTGTTGACTCGAAATAATGTTTAGGATATGTAGACTAAGAAAAATGGAAACGAGTTATAGTGAATTTCCTTTTTAACCGACTTCTAAAAGAAGGAGGTTCTCAATTCGTAGACTATGTATGTTTTTTTTTTATGTATGTACACCGATTGCTCCGGAACGGCGACACCCATTTAAATGAAATTTTTTACGTTATGTTGAAGAAGTTGCTGCGATAGTTCCATATTTTTTTGGATGAAATTGGTGCAATTAAATCCAAGATGGCGCTGACCATATGGCGGCCGAAAAAATTAATTTTGTCCGATTTTCTCCAAAATATTTATTTTGAGGATTACCGGGGTCATACACAACGATTCTGAAATTGTTTTTAAAAAATTTAATATGGCAGATTCAATATGGCGGAGAAAAAAATTTAATTTTTTCCGATTTTCTCCAAAATTGGTGTGGTAGAGTCTTCGGGATCGCACTTAACGAATCCAAAATATTTTTAAAAAACTCGATATGGGGGATCCAATATGGTGGTCAAAAATATAAATTTTGTCCGATTTTCTCCAAAACTGGTACGGGGGAGTTTTCGGGGTCGAACATAACGAATCTGAAATTATTTTTAAAAAATTCAATATTGCGGATAAAAAATTAATTTTGTCCAATTTTTTCAAAATTGATATGAGGGAGATTTTGTCTAAAATCCGTATTGGGGGATTTTTGTTAGTGTTAATTACGAATTTAAAATATTTTTTGAAAAACTCAATCTGGCGGATTCAATATGGCATCCTAAAAATTTTACACTTCACAATTTTCTTCAAAACTGATATAGGGTTCTTTAGGGTGTAAATTATTTAATTCAAAGGTGGGACTGAATCGTTTTTGAGGATGTAAATAGCGAATATAAAATTATTAAAAGAAAATCTAATATGTCAGATGCAAAATGACGGTCTAAAAATTTTAAATTTCGGGTTTTCATCCATAATTGATACTACGGAGCGTTGAAGGGTTTAGACTTGAATTAGATTAAGACATTAAAACTATTTTTTTGAAATTCAATATTAGTTTGGCGCCGATCTCAAAAATTTCAATTTCATATAAAAATTTATGGTTATTTTTGCCTTTTTAGAATACTTTTAGAAGTCGGTTAAATTTTTTTTATAAAAATTTTATTACAGATATTTTTGCAGTTTTTTATAGCAATAAAAATATTTTTTTCATTATGCAAAATTTATAATCTTTTGCACTGCTAAACTTATGGAATCCCATAGTTTAGTTTAACAGATAGTGTGTTTTATCTTCTAGACTATGTCGACGTAGCATTACTCCATTTGAAATACTTGTTTTGCTTACTCATTGGTATGGTCTTTCGTCCACCGTGCAGGACACTGTCGAATTTAACTTATTTTATCTTTCTATAATAGTCAAATAGTACAACGTATTATAATGCCATATCTCTTGGGTACCTTACTGATCTCAAATAATATATAAAAACAAGCGTAAATAAGATAGATCCCTAAGGACACACTGTAAGGTGTACTTTGCTCACTAACAGAAATTAAATTGAACTATCAGAAATTTTAGTGTTGCAGTAAATTTATAAACGCTTATAATATTTAAATATAATTAGATATACGGCTGTCTTCAGTTACCTGCGGCAATGGAGCAGGTACGTTGGAGGTTTCGGTAACAGTTTTATTACTCTCTTTAGTTCTTGAATAGAGTACAGGAATGTGTATGCTTGCGATCGCCCCCTCTCTCCCAAGAGCTCTGAGCTCAGGAAAATAGACCCGATTCTGTCTCTTATACTAGGAATGTGTATGTTGTTGGCATCTTCCCTCTGCAAAAACTTCAAATTCAGAAAAATAGGCCCGACCCTGCCAATTACACTAGAAATGGGAATGTTTCCGATATATCCACCCCCCATCGTCGACAACTTGTTTTCGCTTGCCATACTGTACTTTTGTGATAGAGAGGCTGGATCCGCCCCTGTACTCTCCTCAGCGTTAAGTCAGAAATGGGTAAGTCTTAACTGAGGTACCTTACAGGGTGTTGCTTGGATTTGTGAGACGTTGGACCGTCCCCTTTTAATTGGAAATAATTTTTATATTATATTTGCGGGCATAGATATTAAAATGTATTATTATTTTTCAGTAGTTTGCAGATATTTTCCACAAATCTTTAATTTTATTTTATATGAATTTTAAATTTTGCGCCTTGTTCAAAAAAAATGCTAAATAAATAAGCACACCTACAATTATTAAATTAATTTAGATATTATTATTTGTTACCTTATTTCCTACTTTTGAGAGCAATTTTTTGAAGGAAGTATAGATATTTTAAAAAAACATATATTATTTCACTAAATCTAACGGCGCTTATGACCACTCTGTAATTTTAAATTATAGAAATATTCAAATTTTTCAGTAAGTTACCTTAAGTGATTGTCTGCCGGGACATATCCAAATTGACTTTGTGTAAATTCGATTAGCAACTCCACCACCAACCGAGCAAACTTTTATAAGATTATTAAATGTACATGATTTATAACTCGCAAACGACATTCGAAAACTGGCTGCAATGGGTTGCAATAAATCAGAATCCAAATTTACTTTTGGAAGCGTATAAATCAGCGAAATTAAACAATTTACAAATTCGTCTTTTTTATTCAATGAAATTTATGGATATAAAAAATTAATCTATTGGATACCTACCGCGGAGAGAGCGACTATAAAACGCAGACTGTCAGGTGGTCAATTGAAATGGCCGTTTTACCCTTTTTGGTTGTTAGTTAAATTAATTTTTAACTAGATTTTTTTTATTTAGTTTTTCATGCCATATGTTATGGGAAAGTAGACTTCTTGTTTTTGTTTTCGCTGCATTCGTGCTGTAAATACTTAATATCGATTCCTAAAAGTACTAAAAATCTAAGTTCAAATGACAATATTATTATAGGTAATTATTCAAAAATTAGTGTGTGTACACTAGTCTTGTACAAACTGAAAACATTGCTTATTTCCTTCTGAAAAAATTAATTTTAATTGGCACATATTACGTTCGATTAAGATAACGGCATTGTTGGTAACGACTTTTCCCTCGTTGAACTTTAATTACCTCTTGAAATATTTTTAAACGGCCCATTTGAATTCTCTCCAAAATCGTAATAAAAGACATATTAAAATATAAAATATAACCATAAAATAAATTTTCTAGATCTCAACATATCTCACCTCAATAATCAGTGTAATTTTGAAATTTTTAGAAAACCAACCTTTACAGGTAATACTATATCTAATGACTCTTTTCACTCCTTACAACACAAAATGGCTGCATACAATTTAATGATACATAAAGCATTCTATTTGCCTCTCTCTGAAGAAGATCTTCAAGAGGAACTAAATATCATTGAAAGGATTGCAATATCAAACAATTTCTCCCAACAAACCATAAAGAAATTAATAACATAAAAAACAAAAACAACTAGCTTTTAATTCAATATATCCCAAAATAAAAAATGATAAAGATAGTTCATCATATATATCTTTGTCACACTGTGCTACCCTATCAGAAAACATAGCTAATACTCTTTCCAAACATAACATAAAAGTAGCCTTTAAATCTCACCACAATCTGTCCACTATCCTTTACAATGGTAAAGATAAAATTAATAAATTTGATAAATTAGGAGTTTATAAGTTAAAATGTTCAGAGTGTGATAGCTTGTATATTGGATAAAGTGGTATAAGCTTTAAAACTCGCTTTTCAGAACACAACCGATCATATAGACTACAAAAAACAGACTCGAGCTTTGCCAACCATTGCTTAGAATACAGCCACAGTTTTCCTGATTTAAGCAACACTGACATATTACATTATTCAACAAAGGGCCAAAAATTAACTATTCTTGAATCTTTAGAAATATATAAACATAGTAAAAATAAAAATGTAAATTTGCTTAATGACCAAACAGAACTTGGGTTTTCCCCGTTATTTATTGTCGCCAAATAATATTAGTTCCCAAAATTTAGTACATCCCCTTTGTAATAATGTAATTTCACAGGTAATTTTTATTTATTGTTAAATTATCTCATGTTTCTGCATTGAATACTTAGTCTACCTTTGTAATTCAGTAAGAAAATGACTCTGTGAGTTGAAACTGCAGTTACTGTTTTCTTAATAAATTTAGTGGTATAAAACATAGTAGTTCCTTTTTAAACATTTCCCGAATAGTAAAATATCTTATTCTTTTAAAAGTTATAGATATATTAAAATGACAATGACGTGACAATAGTAAGCTCTGTTGGCTCTCCAACCCAGGCCCTTGCAAAACATCTAGCCACCATTCTCCAACTCTTTATCGACAGAACTGCCTCTTACGTTAAAAACTCGCAACATTTTTGCAAAATAATCAAAAATATACGTTTACAAGAAAAGATTTTCTGGTTAGTTTCGACATAACATCACATTTTACGCAAATACCAGTCAAAGAAAATTTTCAACCCACCATATTGGATCGACCTTATTGAATTTCAAGAAAATAATTTTAACATCTTCACCTAATCTAAATCTAAGCCCTTCAAAGCCCCCTAGTACCGATTTTAATGAAATCAGGAAATTTAAAATTTCTAGACCGTCTTATTCCATCTGACATATTCGCTATTTACATCCTCAAAAACGATTCAGTCCCACCTTTAAACAAAATTGAAAAATGTAAAATTTTTAGTTCCCTATAATAGATCCGCCATATTGAATCATGAAAAAAATACTTTTAAATTTGTAATATACACCCTTAAGAACCCCCTATATCAGTTTTGAGGAAAATCGAAAAATGTCAAATTTTTAGGATGCCGTATTGAATCCGCCAGATTGAGTTTTTCAAAAAATATTTTAAATTCATAATTAACACTAACAAAAATCCCCCAATACTGATTTTTGACAAAATCCAGAGATGTAGAATCTTTAATTCGCCATCTTGGATCCACCATATTTAATTTTTTTCAAATAATTTCAGATTCGTAATGTGCGATCCCAAAACTTTCCCATATCAATTTTGAAAAAAATCGGACAACATTAATTTTTATCCATCATATTAGAAACATCATATTGAATTTTTTAAAAATAATTTCAGATTAGTTATGTGCTCCCCCATACCAATTATGGAGAAAATCGGACTAAATTGATTTTTTCGTCCACCATATTGAGTTTTTTAAAAATAGTTTTAGATTCGTTATGTGGGAACTCGAAAACTCCTCCATACCATTTTTGGAGAAAATCGGACAAAATTATTTTTTTTTAGCTGCCATATTGGCAGCTCCATTTTGAATTTTACTGCACCAATTTCATTCAAAAAAATATGGGACCACCGCAGCAACTTCCTGAACATAACGTTAAAAAAATTAATCCAAATCAGTTCCGCCGTTCCGGAGTAATCGGTGTACATACATTAAAAAAAATACTTAGTCGACGAATTGAGAACCTCCTTCCTTTAGAAGTCGGTTAAAAAGAGATCGATATGCTAATTTGAAAATTAAACCTAAATAATTTTTAATCACAATAATATTACTTAAAATTTTTCTGTTGATAACTGTTAACTATTTTTTTCAGTGTCTAATTTATATTACACAAAATTTTTCTCACTAACTGAAAAAAAAATAATCATTTAGAAATCGATAGTATAAATTTCGTTTGAATTTCAGCTACAAATTAAATAACAATAAACACATATCCATTTTATAGGAAAGGAACTTACAATTTTAATAAAAAAAAAATAAGAAACACTAGATACGCCAATGAAAATTAGCATGATGAAAAACGGTAAAACGAAACACCAGAACCATTTAAACAAGTTGAATAAATGGCGGTCACCGTAAACTTATATTATCATATTTTATAAAACAGATGAGTAAGTATGATTATATGCGATACCCACATATGACGCCTAGAGCAACATTAACAATTTATAGGAAACCATAAGAATGGCGGATCTTGCAAGCTATAAAGTCTGTTGGTTTATTTATCATCTTTTTTTAATTATCGTAATTAGAATAATGATTAGTTCTTGCTAATGAAGTAATTATTTCATTTTGTATTTAAATAAGACATTTATCTATGGTTGCAATCATCAGCACATAATGGAGGGTAAATGGTTGTGCAAGTAATATAGAAAAGTTGGTAATCTAACCTAAACTGTTACTGGTTTAAAGGTTTGATTCATCCTGAGTAATACTTATTCTTCTAGCCATCAAGGAAAAATATGGCTTAGATCTATTTATATCTCGAGTGTTAAAACGAAAAGAAAATTACTTCACCAAGAGGGGTCAAATCACATACTTTGGTAAGGTTACTCGAGAAAAATTATTTATTAAAAGCTATAACATACGGCTTTGAAATCACAAAAACTCCTCATCGAATCGGAAGAGGAGTTAAAAAATCTCAAATTGGAAAAAGTAGGGATAAGTGGGTGTTAGACTGGGAATAAATCTTATATATATATATATATATATATATATATATATATATATATATATATATAGTTAAATGGTACTCTTAAATAAGCATAGAAGAAAGCATATTATCACAAATTACATATCTTTTTCGACCTAGTTATCTACAACACGTGACAATACTAAAGTTGAAAAAATCGTTGCAGTGTTACAGAACATCGAACTTATAGATATCGTAACCAGAAATGATGCAAATGAATTCCTGATAGATTACCTACAGTTTGAATAACTATACTATATAAACACTTACTTTGAAAAGTCATTGAAAAGGAAGTGAAGCTAGCGTAGTCCAGATGGTATAACAAAAAATGAATTCGACTTTATTCTATCCAGCAATAAATACATAGTTACAGATGGCTTAGTAATTAATAATCTTCATACGTATGCTTACCATAATTTGTATATATTAGTAGTTATTTATTTCATTTAGAAACAATTGAATCGGCTTCAAGGTTCAATTTTTTTATCCCCCCCTTTTATCCAAAGTTGTAAATCATCCTAAAATGAACCACTAAAAATTCTTTGATTCTTCGAGTCCTCCAAATATCAGTGAAACTGTGTCAATTTCAAATTAATTTTAAATTGGTAATATTTAAAGAACTTGAGAAGTAAATTTCTTAGCCCGATATATTTGATACTTCACATTGAGTTTGTATATGCCCCGAGAACCCCGCAATATCAATTGTAGACAGAATGGGAAAATGTAAAATTTTGAGTTCCTCATATTGTATCTTATCAACCTAATAGTTGTAAAAAATTAACTTCATTTTCGTAATATACGATTCCGAAAACCCCCTAATACCAAATCTGAAAAAATTCAAATAAGGCAAAATTTTCAACCTACTATAATGAATCCGCCATATTGAATTTCAAAAAAATAACTTTAATATATCTTTAAATAATCTTTATCTAATCTCAATCTAAATCCTTCAAAACCCCCCAGTACCAATTGTGGATGAAATCCGGAAATTTAAAATTTCTAGACCGTCACATTGCATCTGATATATTAGATTTGCTTAAAATAATTTTATATTCGCTATTTACATCCTCAAAAACCATTCGGTCCCACCTTTGAACAAAATCGAAAAATGTAATATTGTTAGTCCGCTATATTGGATTCGCCATATTGAATCCAGAAAAAATACTTAAATTCACAATTTACACCCTCAAGAACCCATCAGTTCTGGAAAAAATCGAAAAATGTAAAATTTTTAGGACGTCATATTGAATCCGCCAGAGTAAGTTTTTCAAAAAATATTTTAATTCGAAATTAACACTAATAAAAATTCTCCAAAACTGATTTTAGAAAAAAATCGAGAGATGTAGAATCTTTAATCCACCATCTTGGATCCATCATATTTAATTATTAAAATAATTTGAGATTCGTAATGTGCGATCCCAAAAACTCCCTTGTGTCAATTTTGAAAAAAATAGGACAAAATTAATTTTGTATTCGCGATATTGGATGGATACGCCATACGGAATTTTTTTAAAATAATTTTAGATTTGTTATATGCCACCCCGAAAACTGCCCCGTAGCAATTTTGGAGAAAATCGGAAAAAACTGATTATTTTGTCCGCTATATTGGATCCGCCATAATGAATTAAAAAATAAATATATTTTGGATTCGTTATGTGACCCCGAAAACTCCTCACGCCAATTTTGGGGCAAATGGGAAGAAATTAAATTTTTTCGTCTGCCATATTGGATCCGCCATATTGAATTTTCTAAAAATAATCTGAGATTTGTTGTGTACGACCCCAAAAATTCCCCTATACCAATTTTGAAGAAAATCGGACAAAATTAATTCTTTTGGCTGCCATATTGTCAGCGCCATCTTGGATTTTACTGCGCCAATTTCATCCAAAAAAATATGGGATTACCGCAGCAACTTCCTGAACATAACGTGAAAATTTTTATTTAAATCGGTGCCGTCGTTCCAGAGTAATCGGTGTATACACATGAAAAAATGCATAGGCGACGAATTGGGAACCTCCTTCTTTTAGAAGTCGAATAAAAATAAAAGTAGATACAAAGAAGAACTCAACAATTAATTAATAACTTCACCAAAATCTAGAAAAGCTATGCTGGAAAATAACAATAAATATATAAACAACAGTAAAGAAAAATACTTCATAAATCAAGAATGAAGATAACGATAAATCAAAAAAGGTACATATAAGATAAGAATTTTTAATGAAACCATGGAAAAACCTTTATAAATATGGAGCGCTTCACACCAGCTCTCCTAGAGCGACGCCCGAGCACAAAATCATTTTATTTTTTTGAAAACGTCTTGTAGTACAGATGTAAAAATTTTAGACTGGTATCGCCCTGGCTTAACCTTTTCCAGTTCTGGTTGGACTGGCTTTCTTGTGCAAATCGATTACGGCGCTGGCGTTCTCGTATATGTTGTTCAATAATTTTGTATATTTATTATCAATTTGAAGAGCTCTTGCGATTGCTCAATATTCTACTGTATTGAACGCCTTCTCGAAATCAACAAATATCAAGTATAAAGATAGATTATGGTCGTTTGACTTTTCCACCAGTCCTGATAGTCAATAGATGAGCAGATGTTGAGTATCCTTTTCGGAAACCGATTTGTGCTATTGCTTGGTAACAGTCTAGCTTCTGGGCAATTCTGGTTGTTAGTAATTTGATTAGTAATTTATATAAATAAGATAAGAGAGTTATGGGTCGATAGTTTTTAATTGTCTTCTATCCCGTTTCTTAAATAGCAGAATAATTTTTGCGATATCCCAGTCCGTTGGTATTTGGTCTCCTTGCAAACTCGTATTAAATAATATTTTAAAGAATGTAATAAGCGGTTTTCTCCCTTTTTTAATAGCTCTTTTATGATGTGGTCTCTACCCGGAGCTCTTCCGTTTCTACTAATTATCTTGAGATGAAAGATATAGGATAACAATTTTACCCGGATTGAAGTATTAACTAGAAATAATGGCACTAACACAAAAAAATAGTGTAAATGAGAAACATTCTAACATGCTTCGAAAAAGACAATGCCTAGTCTAAGTCTAAGAGATTAAGTTCTTAAAGAAATATGTCAACAAGCTAGGCAGGACATGTATGGTCTATAGTCTCCGGTACGTAAGTAAACCGTATTATATGAGTATAGTAGTAATCTAGAACATCAAAAATAATTAAAACAGATGACTGAGAAGTATAGCTAACCCGAGCTGGCTCCAAACGACACAAGCAAGAAGAAGTTGGCAAAACTTATGGGTCGTCTACTTCTAGGAGTAGATGAAGGAAGACTGAAAAAAAAAGAGGAAGGAGATTGATTGATTTATATTAATTGAGGACACGTCAAGCCAAGGGGATTTTTTGGTGTCCACGGAAGTGTAAAGATCAAGCGATACTGTGGTGCTTTTGACATTAACATGTACTATTTAATAAGATAAATCGAAAGATGATTCTAAAAGGCATTAGTAGAAACATGATAAAGGCATTAACAGATAAAAAGACAGAATCAAAAACTCTGAAAGGACTAATACAAATAGACATAGATAGATAAGTACGTTTGTAATTTAGATATGGAGCAACAGGGAGGTGTATCGGAGGAAAGCGAATATTTTCATTGTGTTTCCATATGAAAGTTTCTCTTTGAGGGTGCCTTTGATGACGTATTCAATCAAATAAGGAGGGTATTTGGAGCAAGAATCCAAAATTGGAGAGCATTGGTTGCAGATGGAGGATCAGAGCATTCAAATAAGATGGCCATGGGTCAATCTGGTGTGACCAATCCTGAGCCTAACTATAAAGGACCGGGGTTGTCTTTGGTAGCTCTTTAGAGCAATATTAGTAAAGATTGAATCTTTGACCTCATGCAGTTTATTTTCTTCGAATTGGAGCTCCCATTCTAGCTACCAAAGGGCTCTTATTTTATGTTTTGAGAACACACGAAGCTCTCCTGGATGAAAGATGAGGATTATGGGCAGAGTTGTGATTCCTCTCTTTTCTATTGTGTCAGCCTTCTTGTTGCCTTCGACGCCCACGTGACTTTCCAAATTTTATTTTATATTTATGACCAAGTAGGATTGCAGGTTTTTAAGAATATGATGGAATTTAGGGAGGCTGTGACAATAGTCATAGTTCCTTGTTGGATCCCTTGATTATCTCGGTGTATTAGTAACTCGCAAACAGCTCTGCGGAAAGAATGCAGAATAAGAGATGCAGGGAGTAAGAGTATTTATATGGAGGGAAAAAGATAGCTGCTCCGACTCTAAAGTCAGTCTTAGATTCATCAGTAAATACTAGTATATGGTGCCCGTATTAGGAATGGGTGAGTTCGGTAAAATATTTTCTGAGGAATTCTTTGTTGCAAGTCTCTTTGGAATATTCCAGATAGGACAAGTCAGCTTCAATAGGGGTTGAATTCTATGTAGAAATGATGTAGAGGAAGGAAAATAATTAGGACAAAAAGAAGAAGTAGTCCAAATGCCTTCCAATAAAAAATATATAAAGCAATCTTGTGCCTTACGCAATAAGAATTTTTAATATTTAATAACTTAAAAAGTTATCTTAAATCTGGCTTTCAAATACGTACGTACTAGTACAGTAATTAACAAAACAGTCTTTCATCTCATTGATCAAAAATCCACAAATTGATATTCGTATAGGGCAAAACAGCATTAAAAGCATGAAAACCAAGCAAATATGGTACAAATTACATTTTAATTATTGATGTTTACCTAACCTAAACGAAATTAATTAACTAAAATCAACACAAGTAATAATATTTTTGAAACAACCGCAGTCGTTATGTCGTTTTATGTTTATTAAAATAACACAAAATGGCGTATACATTGCCTCGCTTTTATAGAAAAACAATCGGTATGTTATGGATACAAAAACAGTCTTTATTAGGAATACGTGGAGAGAAAATATAATAAAGGAAATGTAGTTGCACGCAAAATTAACAAAAGGAACAGTATGTTGAAATTATAGCAATAACTGTGTCGTTATATTATATTTATTCAAAAATGCAATTGTTAGAACACAGACGTGGTGGCAAGAAATACCACCAAAATGCCGCAATTTTTGAAACATTTATATAGACTTATAAAGATAGATTTCAGATTCTAACTAAATATAATAAAAATATTTTAAAAATATAGATATTTTCTTTAAGGGTAATATCTAATCATAAGTTTTATTTCGTTAAATACTAAATACTTTTGAAAATCTCTCTCAACACTCAAAGTCCTATGAGATAATAATGACCTAAGATACAAACATTTTTTGCGAAATCTGTTAGTTTTCTGGAAGGTATGGTGCAAAAGGTATTGCACACTTAAGAAGCAAATGTTTCGCTTTTTTTTCTACTTATTATGATACAATTAGAGGAGATATCATCAAACCAATATTTACTTTATTAGCGGGTACACGGAATAATTGGCTGGAGCTTATACTACATCATGTTGTTCGTCTCCCAAAACTTCATCTGCCTCTTACATTGCCTTCTATAATAAGTCTTAAAGGTTCGTAACGAGATCGTCTCATAATATGGCCAAAATATTATTAATTTAGTTTTTTAATGGATGTCAATATCTCGAAGGCCTCTAACTTCTTTTTCTCAACCTTTCTCGGAGTCCAAGCCTCCGTTTCACATAAACAAGGTGGACCAAATATAACAGCATAATATCTGGACCGTTGTCATTAATTTAAAGTTGCAATTGAAAAGTACTTTTCTTAATTTGACAAATATAGTTCTGACTATTTTTCTCTGGGATCTCACTTCTTTAACTTGCTCTATTGGGACGATATTTAGCTTCAAGAGTATATAAGTTCTGTTTTTTGGAGCCAAATGTTCTTTCAGGAAAGGGGCCAATGCCTCACCCCTGTTAGTCTTCTTCTCCCTCCCCAACCTCTTTAAAAAGTATTGACCCGATAAAATAAAGATATTTATTTTTGGAAAACTACTATCAGGCGATAAATTGAAAAAAATCCACAAAAACTAATCGATTTTATCCCACACGGGACTCCCCCGTACCCCGGCCTCTCTTTTACCTCCAAAAAAACATTAAAATCAGAAGAAACTACCATGCTCCTCTCCTTAACGTTGATAGAGTGCCATTATCCCGCGAAAACTTTTTAAAAAAATTGGCTACTCTTCACTTTACCCAGGAAGAATGACGTCAAAGTAGTACGATCAACAAAAGAAGTTTTTGCTTCTTGTTCTGCGAGGCTATATATTTTCCCATTTCTTCCAATTTCCTTGGGCCTCGGTATCCACAACAAGGCTCCTTTGTATTTTTTTTCCAGTTGTTTAAAAGATTGTTTGCAGTCCAAGTGAGCATAGCTGTTTAATTAAAAAAATTTAGTTCTTTTTGACCGTCAATATTATAAACTAACTAGCGACCCGCCCCGGCTTCGCACGGGTGCAATGCTGATACTAAATACACTACAGAAAAACTGTGACTATTTATTTTATTTTTACAACAATTATTACATCGGCCTCCGACGCGCTATTTATAGGCACGCTGCCGCCGCCCCGGTCGGCCAGTACCGCCGCAAGCGCTACTTCCCGCAATTTTAAATCTGTAATATCTTCGAAAATATTCATTTAAATCTTGTGCTGTAAAGGACCATATAGATCTATATTAAATCAACAATGTATTTAAGCTATTTAATTGGATAAGGATTAATGCTGTATTGGTTAAAATCGCTTCAAAATTTGCCATTATTTGTCGTAAAAAGTAAATGACAAAAAAATGTTATTGTGGGATATCCATGAGAGATAGACATATACCATCGCGGAGTTTTCTGTAGACCTTTTCAATGTGTACAAATAATTAGTACATTATTTTGATAAATCTCGTAGGGTACAGCCTGCGTTTGCAATGTAAGCGGAAAAAAATATGATAATTAACGACATCACATTAGAAACCTCAAAAATAACAGTATTTCTCCACTATTTATTGGATGTTATTATACATATAAACCTTCCTCTTGAATCACTCTATCTATTGAAAAAAACCGCATCAAAATCCGGTGCGTAGTTTTAAAGATTTAAGCATACAAAGGGACATAGGGACAGAGAAAGCGACTTTGTTTTATACTATGTAGTGATATTTAAACAAACAGAAAAAAAATATGCAAGTTTTAATCAGTTTTAAAGCAAGACCATGTTAGTAAATTAGTTGGCGTAATTTAAATACATCTAGAATATTAATTTCAAATAAAAATTTCTTTGTATAAAATATCAAAAGTTTTTGAGTTTGAAGAAAAAAAAAGATAGGGTAATAAAGATGTGTTTTCTTCAAATTACTGTTAAATAAATTAAGTATTCTTTGTAATGGGCATTATATTTTAAATGCTGAATATTTTAGAAATTTAATACGATATGTTACAATTTCTGAAAATTTATGCGATTATGATAACTTTCACTAATTAACTCACGTATTAAATTTAAACCACGTAAAATTCAAAGCAGTAGTAGGTATTATATGGGAGATAAACTAGTTATTATCGTTTATAATATGCTGGAAATGCGAGAGATTTTATTTTAAATGAATGTTTATAAAATCGTGTAAACTTTTTTTACCATCTTTGTTCAGTATCTTTAAAAATTTAACCCATATTCTCAATAGATTCTAAATGATGATTTTAGGATTTTCAGGGCTAGTGTAGTTAGGTGACCACTGCATTTTTTATTGCTTTGCTGAATTGAATTTTGAGGTGCAGAAAACTTAACGTAAAGTTAAAAAATTTAGAGCCAATTGCAAAAAGGGTTAACATTTGTTTACTCAAGAATCCAAAAAATAGTTATTGTGACCAATCTGTTTTAAAACTGTGTATCACGTTAATATCAATCTATCAGAACTATCAAAATTTCTACAGGCTTTATTGCCTAAAACTTCAATGTCGTCTGGACTAAATCTCAAGTAATTTTTTTATTAACAGAGCTAAAAATGTTCTATAAAGATTTGCAGGTATTATTTTTTTTCTTATGGTTATTTTATTTTAGTAATAAAACTTTGGACAGGATACTACTTGTACTATTTTTTGTGTAAAAGCAAGTACCTAGGACTATGATTATTCTTCTTTTCCAAAATCAGTATATGTCTTGGAAAGATTTTTAGGCGCCAATTATGGTATAATATTTACAAAATTCCATAGCCAAAATTAAAAAAAGCACCATTTATTGAGATAAGACTTTCATTGCCTATGAATGATTTTTTAGCTCTATTTTTTTACATTCTTCATCAGTTACACAATTGGCACCAGTTCTGATGAAATCATAAGTCTACGGAGAAATTTATTAATATCAGACCTTTTATACTAAAATTAAATTTAGAGCATAAAGAATAAAAAAATTGTCGTTTTTCAAATTCAAACAGTGGTACCCCAAATATATTAGATGAATATCAAAATACTCTAAGCTGAACAAATCAGGCTAGTGACAGGATTTATAACTGGCCACTGCAGCTTGCGAAAACATCTACATACAATGGGCATCTTCAGTGAAAAATCCCTGTGTAGATTATATGATGAAGAGAACGAGACTCCCTCACACATCAATTTCAAGTGCGAAGCTTTGACCTACTGGAGACACCTTCAGGAATTAATCTAACCGGAAGGCTTTTACTCAGAAGATAAACTAGTGAAAAGGCTACTAAACCTGATCAAGGCAACCAACCTATTCGTATAGAACTGATATAGCAGGCAACACAATAAGTCTGAACGCTGCAGTGTAAGAGCTTCTCAACCCTGGCCCGCTGTCTCATACAATCAATTAATCAATTAATCATAATTAATTAGACTGGGACTGTTCATTATAGTTTCAGGTACGTATATGATTGCACACAATATATTAATTTATTATCTAATATAAGTTTTTGATTTTTACTTACTGACATTCATTTAGCTCTGGAAATATTTAGTTCAATCTCTATAAATTGAAAGGCATCATCTGCTTATCTTGTATTTTTAATATAGTCTGCGTTCAACTTATTCCTTCGGTGGTTACATTTAGTGTTCTCTCCTCAGAGTATATGTTAAAGAGACGTGCCGACCCTGCTTCACATCGTTCATATCTTTAATGTAATCACTCCATAATTAGTGTACAATGTGGCAATGTTGAGTGCGGACTTTCACATTCAGTTTTTTTGGTATTGTCATAAACGTCGATTTGAACTGGTTTTCTGGAATTTCATCGCTCTTGGATATATCGTTAAAAAGAGCAGTAAGAGTATTTAAAAACTGATCATTAAATCGCACCAATATCAACATTTATGCCTGAATGTTTTCGGAAACGTATGCTTAATGCATCTCATATTATATATGATGTAATATTAAACATGGTAGTTGCATGAGAAGCAATTATGCTAAAACAACGAAGATAATATCGTATTGGAAGGGACGCCGACAGAAGAATCTGTAATCATGAAGAACAGTGCAGAGAATGGGAGAGATACATCAGTGACCTTTTTGACGATGCTACTCGAGAAAACGCTGCACATACACATACTATATGCAGCAGCGAGATAGACAGGGGCCCCAGTATATTGAAGTCGGAAGTCAGGAAAGCAATACAGCAAGCTAAAAATAATAAGGCACCTGGACCAGATCAGATCTCTGCTGAGTTGCTTAAACTTCTAGATGAGGAAAATATTTCTTACCTAACCACTTTCTTTAATAAAATCTACAACGAAGGAATAATACCAGATGAGTGGTTAGAATCGCTGTTTGTAACATTACCAAAGAAAAGTAGACCCATCAAATGCAGCGACTTTAGGCTGATTAGTTTAATGAGCCACACGCTTAAGATACTGCTACGAATTATACAGAACCGAATATTCCTTTTATGCGAAAATAGAGTGAGTGATAAGCAATTTGGATTTAGAAATGGTCTAGGAACAAGAGAGGCACTATTTTGTATGCGCGTTCTCCTACAAAAGGGCTGTGAATTCCGAAAGAACATCTACGTCTGTTTCATCGACTTTGAAAAGGCATTCGACCGAGTACAACATGATAAACTTTTTGAGTGCCTACAAGCGGCAGGTCTAGACCACTACGATATAAGACTGCTAAAACCTCTATATTACAATCAAGTAGCCTCTATCCAAATTGAAAACTCGTACTCAAAACCTACCCATCAAACGTGGAGTAAGACAGGGTTGCGTTCTGTCACCCTGTCTCTTTAATGTATACTCTGAAGAAATCTTTAGGGAGGCTTTGGATGACAGACAAGAAGGAGTAAGACTAGGTGGAGAAGTAATCAACAATATTAGATTTGCTGATGATACGGCCATTCTTGCGGAAAGCATCGAGGATCTCCAAACATTAGTAAACCTAGTCAATGAAGCGAGCTGCCGAGGAGGCCTTAAAATCAACATCTCAAAAACAAAGTGGATGGCAGTTGGAAAGGTTACTGTAGATGAATGTCAACTTTGGCTCGATGGGAAGAGGATAGAGCGTGTAAACCATTTCAAATACCTTGGCAGTTGGTTGAATGTAAATGGGGACTCAGATGAAGAGATAATAGCTAGGATAGAAATATCGCGGAAGGCCTTTATGATATGGAAACCAGTTCTATGCAACAGGAACCTATCAATGCATATTCGTAAGAGGGTCCTGAAGTGCTATGTATGGTCTATTCTATTATACGGTTGCGAGACATGGACACTAAAAACCACAACGCTAAACAAACTAGAAGCATTCGAATTGTGATGCTACCGCCGAATCCTAAAGATATCATGGGTTTCGCACACTTCCAACGAGGATGTTCTCAGAATGATGGATACAGATCGACTGCTCTTGAACATTATAAAGAAGCGGAAAACAGAATACTTCGGTCACATAATTAGAGGACCTAAATACCAGCTACTTCGCCTTATAATACAAGGAAAAGTGGAAGGAAAAAGATGGATAGGCCGAAAGAAGCTTTCATGGCTGCGTAACATCAGGCAGTGGTGTGATTGCACGGTAGAAGAACTATTTCGCGTAGCAGCCGATAGAGAAAGATTTCAGGAAATTGTAAACATGATGACGACCAACGTCTGAATACAGGCATGGCACCTAAAGAAGAAGAAGAAGGAAGGTGCTGAATCCGCGATACTGCAAAATGTTCCTGAACATTCTTCCATCGACGACAATGTAGGATGTCTGTTCAATTAAAGATCTTATTAAAGATGCGAATAGCATCCAAAAAGCGACCCTAAGTGATGATGAAGATGGTTATGAAGAGGGCTCAGCTCTAATCTTGTCAAATGCTCCGGCTTTGTCAGTAGTTGACAAATTAAAATATTATCATCTTCTTTCGGTGAGAACGAAAACGCATTACAAAGTTTAATTGTATCGTAATTTCTGAAGCATCAAAATCTTTTTTTCAACTCACAAAAAACCTGACCTCCTAAGGATAACAAAAATTCTTCAAATCCCAAAAAGAGATATATGTAATTTTAATCTTGTAGGAATTATTTAGAAATATAAAGATACATTTTTACATATTCATTTTTAGACAACGATATCAGCAAAATTTGTTATAAATACAGATTTTATTCTATATTTCCATAAAATGTATAAATGGGACGAGCTCTTTGAAGGTTACTTAAAATGTTTTTGTCTTGCAGACCCCATGCATAAGCTCCCTAAGCTTAATAGCCAATCCCGCGCAAATGTTTTGAATCCGTAATAAGTCATGTTTTTATTGAAGAGTTTTACGTAACTACATATTGCGCTTATAATTAAATTTTTTATTAAACGTGGCATCTGCTACGAACCTAACAAAAAACGATAATCTTACTTTAAAAAAAAAAAAAAAAAAACAACCTAAGCCAGTAATATTTATCTCAAAATAAAAAAGGACATGAATAAGACTAATCAAGCACAGGCCTAACGAGATAAGAAGCAAAACAACACCCTTACGTCTAGACCCCTAATTGTTAAAGATTTATAAGCAACACCTTTTGTCATTAACATTAATTGACGAGATCTTTCATTAAGATTTTTGATAGTTTTTATTTTATTAGATGGTCGTTCTCGTTTTTTATGTTAAGAGGAAAATTAAACCTGGATGTTATCAATCAATGTTATGTTTAGGAGCCTTATTTTGTTTATAAAAAGGGGAGAGATAAAACAAGGTATAATGTATAAGTAGTATTTTTTATTATATTCCACAAATAATTTTTTATATGTTTTAAATCTGTCCAGTTTTTCGGTGCAATAAATTTACTATATTTTACCATTACTATTATTGTTGTTACTCCTGGGTTCGTTCTTGAAAGAACGATCATCTTGATGGAAAGTGGGCATAGTTCTCACGAAAAGGTATGAAACCGTATTCTGGTAATTTTAAGCGATTGTCACATCCAACAAATCTTGAGAGAACTTGTTCTACTGGTCCGAACCAAGAAAACGGCCGGATTTTGAGAGAACGATACTGTCATTCCTGTCATTATGCGATATTTTTAGGTTATAAAAGTTCAAGAAAATTCATGATTGTTTTGAAAATACTGTTATTTTTATAAATTATTTTTTTCAAAAATATACATATATCAAATGGGTATTGAGAAAGTAATTTTGAACCATGATGGACCACAGGATGTCAGATTAACGGAAAAACAAATGGCAAATTATAATCGTCGATTTCTACCACGGTTGCGTCGATTTGGAGATTTAAATGATTCAGAATTCACGAAGCTGTTTAGGTAAGTATCTATTATATAAATATTTGTGGAAGTTGATGGACTCAACTTCGTTTAATTTATTTTACTGGCTTGGTAAAGATCTGCGAAGATATCTTGTATTAAAAATAATAGAATTCTCAGGGCTTGAAAGGAGGCAACATCATCTTTGCCAGAAGTCATGGTAACATTTGGTAACTATAAAGTTAGTATATGCAAGAGTAGCAAATCATTAATGATTTTTTTACTTGATTGGATTATAGATATTTGTAATATATTACCTGCCTTAGTTACTGTTAAAAAATTTGGAGAATGTTAAGCTAATATTAATTTTTCTTTTTAGATTTAGATACCCATATTAATATAATTTTATTAAAATATAAATATTTGTAGGTTCTTGGATTTTTTGCGACTCGCAGCTACCACGAAATAACTGGGTTGAATATATTTCTGGAGTGAGTCACCCAAATGTTAGTTGGAGTATTGTAGAAGAAAAAGTCAGATGCTTTAAATAGAGACGATGCTATTTCAGAGTGGATATAATTGCTACAAAATTTAAATGAATTATGAGCTTGTCCAATTGGATAATTTTCTATTAAGTTGTAAATTATATACAGCTAGCAGTAATACATATTTTGTTAACTTAAAATTTAAATGTAATTTTTTTTTTTTAAAAAAGAATTAAAACTGGTGTTAAATAGGTAATATGTAAGATAATTTTGAAATATACTACAAGAAGCAAGACCGATCCAACAACATATTATCAGTAACTACTTTAGGGAAAATTAACAATTTTACAATTAGCCGAATATTATGAATATATTTCAAGTATGCAGAATGTATTTTATTGGTAAAATAAATTTTTACAGTTTTCATTTTGTTTTTTTTTTACTTTGTGTATTCATTCCCTGATATTTATAATCTTTCTTTTCCCAACCCAGTAGAAAATAAACTAATTTTGTATTTTAGGAAATGAAAATGTTAATTTTATTTCGCATGATATCCTTTACATCTTTGTAGGTGATACTAATTTCACGCATAACGGCTATTTTACCAGTAAAATATTTCGATCTGTGTTTTTACATATTTAATTTTTCCTCTATAAAACTCCCTTTCTAATTCTTTTCTCTCATTAAGAATATTAAATAGGTTAAAAATATTAATTATTATATTCATTTTAAATTCGAACATTTGCTTGCTAAGTAGGGTTATGTCCATATTCACATTCTTTTTGGGGGATTTTTGTTCGTGTTAATTACGAATTTAAAATATTTTTTTGAAAAACTCAATATAGCGGATTCAATATGGCGTTTTAAAAATTTTATATTTTTCGATTTTTTCCAAAACTGATAAAAGTGGTTCTTGAGGGTGTAAATTATGAATTTAAAAGTGTTTTTTCAGGATTCAATATGGCGAATCCAAGATAGCAGACTAAAAATTTTACATTTTGTTCAAAAGTGAGACTGGATCGTTTTTGAAGATCTAAATAGCGAATCTAAAATTATTTTATGAAAATCTAGTATGTTAGATGCAATATGACGGTCTAGAAATTTTAAAAATCCGGTACTAAGGGGCTTTGAAGGGTTTAGATTTAGATTATATTAAGACGTTAAAATTATTTTTTTGAAATTCAATATGGCGGATTTGGTATTAGGAAGTTCTCGGGGTCGTGTAGCATAAAAAAATGTAGAGATCAGTTTTGTTGAAAGTGAAGTAAGGATTTACTCAAGATCTAAAAAATCAGTGACGTATCTTTATTTTTTTTATAAAAAGTATCAATTACAAATTTGCTGGGATGCCACTGGGCAGCTTTAGAAAAATATTTCAATGTAGAAAAATTGTTATTAAGAATTTGTAACCTGTCTCAAATTTCATTAAAAATCGTACATTCACTTGAAAGTTATTCCAGAAACAGTTTTTATTTTGGAAATATTCAACACCATACTGCATATTTTAAACAACTTATATATATATATATATATATATATATATATATATATATATATATATATATATATATATATATATATATATATTTAATGTTTGTTTAGGTATAACTTCTGATAGAAGCTTTAGAAAATGGGATGTTATATCACCTAAATTGCTTACTTTAAATTTGGAGGATATATTCAAGGATCTCCACCCAGAGAACAAAGGACTTAATATAGCAAGAGACAGATTTAGCAACCTCAGATTCGCAGATGTGATAGTTGCCTTTGCTTCAGACTGCTCTGAGCCAAGTAATATGATTAAAGAAATACAACTGGAAGCCAAGAAGTTAGGCCTAGAAGGAAACGTCTCAGAAAACAAATTTCCTCAATCCAAGAGAGATAGTGGAGGAGGGTAATTTAAATATTTTTCTAGATCAGGAAATAATAATGGAAAAGAACAACCAAGGGCTCGAAATAAACCATAGAATACGCTTAGAATGGACTGCATATCGTAAGATGAAACAAGTCTTAAGCTTCTACCTTCCCTTAAACTAAAATAAAAATATGCATGGAATGCGCTCTCCCAGTAACAACATATGGCAGCGAAATAATGGTTCTGATCAATAAAATTGAAAGTTCACCAATCGAACGAAGAATGTTAGTATAACAGTTATAGATCAGAAAACCACTGCATCGATAAGAAACAAAAGTAAACTGGAGGACACAGCAAGACGAATATGCATTCTAAAATGAACCTGGGTTGGACATGTTGTCAGAAACACTAACAATTGGAATGGGAAAATAATAAAATAGATATCACAGAAAAGTAAGAGAAATACCGGCAGACAACAACGATGGTACGACGATATCAAAAGGATAGCAGAACTGAACTGGTATTGGGTGACACAGAACAGAAATATATGGTAGAATATGAGGGAGGCCTGTATCCAAAAAATAGAAGACGGCTTGGAAACGGAAGAAGGAGAGGAAGAAGAAAACGAACTTCTGAAAGTAGTGAAATATTTTGTTGGGTTTTCTTCTTTTGTGCTAAGCAACTTTCCGAGGTAGTGTCGGTTGGTGAGCTTTCTCGTACATCTATCTCTTTTTGGGCTATTGATTTTCAAAGAATTTCTTCCTTGTTTCCACTCTCTTTTAAATATCTTGTATTTAAGTAATTTTATTATTAAGCAAGACTAAAATGAATTTTTAAAATTAAATAGCTATAAAAGAAATGCGTTTTAAAGTATAAAATAAATTAAGAACCGTTATATATTACAATTAATTTAATAACTTTTTTACTTCGCACTCTCTTAAAATTAGTGAAATGCACTTTTAGCTAAGACAGAATGAAGTGAAGGTAAATTTACAAATAATTAATAAATTTCAATATGAAACCATTTTTGTTTTTTAAAGCAATTTTTTGAAATGGGTTTTGTTAAAAAATAAATAATTTATTGTAATTTAATAATATAATGCAATGGAATGCACTTCAATAGCCCCCACGCGTCTATTAAGCATAAGAAACTACTTAAGATACAGATCAAAACATTTTGACTTACAACTTCCTCTCTATTCACCCAAATTCAAAAAAACATCCTCGATCATTCAAATTAGAACCATCCCCCATTATCCTTTTGTTAACCCGCCATTTTATACACTCTTATTAAATCCCATAAAAAATACACCTCAACCTCTTTAAGGAGAAAACAAAAGCAGACCGAAAGCAGCTGATTTATCATAAAATTTTTAACCTGATTCGACAGGTGCACTTTGAATGCGCCTTCGGCTTCTAAGAGGCAGTTCTGTTGGTTTTTCAGATCTCCGGTATTTCAGTTTGCCTACTAATTTGGCTGAAGCGAAGAAAGGAAGAATGAGTTTATTGACGATACAAAATATACTGGGTGTTTTATTTAAATATCATATATTGTGGTAAGACGGTGTTATTTGAAAGAAAATAAACGATAAAAAATTTTTATCTAAAAATTGAATGGCGAAAAATAACAATATACAATTTTAGAAGTCAGAGCCAAATTATCACCTAAAAAAATGCAATTAACAAAAAGAGAGTGCGAATAATTTTATAACTGACTTTCTTTGTGATTGCTTCCTTACTAAAGCTTATTTATATCTCGTGTTGATGGTTTTTTTATTTCATTTAGTAATAATTTGGCACCAACTTCAAAAAATTCAATTCTATATAAAAATTTATATTATTTTTCGCTTTTTAACGCTTTATCAGGAATCGGTTTCATTTTTTTGTAAAAGTTTTGTTTCTCGAATATTTTTTTGGACACTATATCTTTAAATGATTTTAACTATGTACTAGGCAAAGTAGGTAGTGTATTTCGCAATGTTTCCAAGGTCGCAAAAATATATCCATTTTAGATAATTATTATAAATTACCCTAAATAACCAACAAAAAATTTTCTGATTCTGAGAGTTCTTTCAGTTTTGAATGAAATTGAATCAAACAAAAATTTAGTCCGTCATAGTGCATTCAACTATCTTGAATTTTAAGAAATGAATTTTATATTCGTAATCTACGCTTTGAAGACCTCCCCATTTTTGATTTAATTATGGAGTTTGAAGAAATTAACTCTAGATCTGGAATCTACGTCCCTGAAACTCCTTAATACCAATTTGGAAGAATCCAGAAAAAATATTTAAGTTATAAGCTACACCCTTAAGAATCTCCAATATCAATTTTGGAGGATATCCAATAAAGTAAAATTTATATTATTAATAGCCGTCCATATAGCGTCATATTTAATTTTAGGAAATATAAATTTATAATCTGTAACTCTAAAAATTGACTAATATTAATTCTGAAAAATGTGAAATTTTCATCAGGCCATATTAGAATGCAAAATTAGGTTTAAACAAAGTCTACGAAAATTACGTTTTTTCTTAAACAGACATTTTTTCTACTTTTAGTTTATATTTTCCATTAAAATCATTAATATTTTCTTACATCCACAAATTGCACGTTTATGGAAGCTAAAATTTTATTTAAAATTTCAAAAATTTAGACTTTTTAATAAAAAAAAAAACACTAAAAAACCCCAAAAATAAAACCACTGAATACACATATCAGGCGAACAATTTGCGCTGTTGCCGTAGCATAAATATGATTTTTGTAAAACACACATTCATATATTTTTTTTCTTTCTATTTCAGTTTTAAAGAAAAAGAAGAAAAAACATATTTTCATATTTCTAAATCAAATTTCTACATCTTAGTCTTATAATATTTACTCTTTAACTTTCTCTTTATTATTTAACTGAGCCTCTTATTTAACTAAATCACCCGCTTTCCCCCTAATCCAGATCTTCACCTACCTCCTGTCCTGGCAGATATTGTCTTGCCTTTATGTTGTCTTTACTGAACACAAGCATTTTTTAATTAACGTATCTAGGTCAGTTTAGGTCAGTAGTTAGTAAAACTTATATGAACTAATTAAAATGAATTTAAGCTGAGTAAAACTTACTTAAACCAACCAAAAATTTTAGTTCGTTAAGATTAATGTTACACTTGTTTTTACTTTAAAAAAATAAGATATGTTGTTGGCAGATATTGGCAAATTTTACAACTTTTTGAAATAAAAATTTATTTTATGAAAATATTTCAAATCTGGCAACGTCGAAAAAAATAATTTTCTTGCTACCATGGGCTGTCGACAAGTAGAAGAAATGTCAAAAAACTTATGAAATTTATTTTAGTTCTTCCGTTTAAAATACATTTTTTTTTTTAAATTTAACTGCCAAAATTTCAAAATATATTGCATACAATATATTTTAATTAGTACTGTCAATAATAAATACCAAATTTCAATATTTTTCCAAGAAATAATGAATCGAATAGTGTAGTTTAAGAAAAACTGCAGAAAGTCAATACTTGAATCAAGGCATATTCAAGAAAAACCCTGTTCTCCTAGATTTTACTTAATCTAAATAACTATCGAAAATTTTTGTGTTTGTGAAAGTAATTAAAATTTTTTTTAAATACATAAATTCTCAACAGATTTGACAGTTTTTTGAGACTATATATATATATATATATATATATATATATATATATATATATATATATATATATTTATATATATATATATATATATATATATAAATATATATATATATATATATATATATATATATATATATATATATATATAAATATATATATATATATATATATATATATATATATATATATATATATATATATATATATATATATATATATATGTGGTAGAATTCCAAAGCTACAACTCTAGATATAAACCCTACTATAGCATTTTTAAGAAATTCAAACAATTTTTCGATTGTTCTTCCCAGGAAAATAAAATGATTGTTCTAAATAGTTTTCTTGTCGAAGTTACAACAGTATTTGCAACATCGAACATTTGTGATTCTTATCTGTCAGAGACAAACTTACATACTATTAAAGAAAGGATTGTTTAAAGATACAAAATTTCTCTTCTTTCTTTCCTGTCAAATCATGAGCGGCGCTTACCTCTTTTCAATACCTGGTACAAATTTGATATCTTCAAAATAATAACAGATCATTTCGTGTTTTCAAAGAAATTGAGCGTATAAGAAAGACAAATTTTAAAGTAAAAAAACTGCCCAGAGCAGCAGTCTTATTTACTCAAGCAGCTGCTAACAAGGCAATGTGGGTTTCCTTCTTTTGGTAGGTAGCAATCATGTTTCAAATCGTTATTAAAATAACTCGAAATAATGATCTTTGACAAAATAATAGCGTTGGTTAGAGGCTATGTTTACTTTAGAATTTAATACCATACAGGAAGAGATCTATCATAAATTATGATAGAAAATATGTAGGAAAATGCAGAGAAAGCTGCGGTTGGTGGATATACCAGCTAGATAGTGGTATTATCCGATTATAAAACTTTGATTATAAGTACCTTATTATATAATATTATTGAAAGTAAGAATAATAAAACCTGAAACTCATTTTATTAAATTATGAATGCAGCAAACATCACCTGCTATTGTTTGATTAACATTAACATTCGTATTGATTGTAAAAGTAATTTTTTCATTCCTAACAGATTTTTTGCCAAAGTAGGTTTAAAAAAACGGGCACTATTTGGTATAAATGTACTAATTCAGACATATATATGTATATGTATATGTATATGTATATGTATATATATATATATATATATATATATATATATATATATATAATTTTCTCTTTTGTCTTTTCTTGGGTTTAGGTTCTTTATTTAACATAAAAATCAAAAGTAATTTAACGTTTCGCCCTTTATTTAAGGCATCTTTCAAAATATTTTATTTTTTTTTATTTATTGATCTTCCTAAAAATATTTTTTATATAATTAAAAACATTCATACACAAACATATTTACAATTTTAAAAACAAAAAAACACTTTAGAAAACCATTCAAATAAAAAGGTATTTAACATCGTGTATTTAGATACTTAGGATACATGGAATGCGAGTGTGTTTTATTTTTTACATTTTAACGATGGACCAAAAAAACCGAAAGAATGCATACATTTTATTTTATGTTTAAGAGGATATTCAATTTTTGATGTTTATTAAGAGGATCGAATACTTAATATTTTTCTTTAAATTTGTATGTTTTTACCTTTTTTAATTTCTATCATTTCCTTTATCTGCAATTTTTGATAATTCATATCTTTGTTTTTAATTATGTTACTGTACTGTTATAATCGAAAGTATGTTTCTCATCATATATATATATATATATATATATATATATATATATATATATATATATATATATATATATATAAATATAATTATTTAAAAAAAAAGATGGACAGTAACACAAACCTCAAAATTGGCCTCACGTCCATGGAAAGAGTTATTAGGAGAGAGGAGATATTTAGGAATATAGTTAAATCAATCTGCAGATCAAACGAAAGAAATTAAATTATGGATGAACAATTTTTAGGGCTGTTTCTATTGAAATGATTAAGTTTGAATACTTAAAAGGCCAAAATAGATAAACTAGAAGCGTTTGAAAGATGGTGTTATTGTCGTATGGTATGCATGTCATAAGCTAATAGAGTTGCGAATGTAGAAGTACTTCAACAAGCAAGAAGAAGTGGAGAGAATACTTAAGAAGATACAAAATATCATGACAGGAAAGATAAAAGGAAGAAGAATCCCAGTCAAAAGAAAATTATTGTAGCCGAAAATTCTGAAAGAATAATTTGGAATGTCCTTCAATTATTTATATAAAGCTGCTACCAACAAGACCAGAATGTCTCTGATAATATATTTTATTTATTATTTTGTCTTTTAGTTTTAACAAGTCCTCGTATAATTATATTTATTATCTTTCTGTTCCTGTTAACAGCAGTTTCTTTAAATATGTTTCCTGCAAATGTAATTATCTAAATAAAAGCTGTATTAGAAACTTTGGTTTTTAATTACCTTAATAGCTTTTCCTTGTTCAAAAGAAAAACACATTTCTTGTTCAATCCTCTTTCTGTTAAGATTTTGCCGCTAGTTTATTTTTGTTCTATAGTCAGAAACTACTTAGTAGGTCTGAAAAGCGTCGATTAGTTACAGATTCTAATTAAATACATGTATCACAAGTGCAACAATTTGTCTGAATACCATATCACAACAGCTATTATCCCCAAAAGGGTCCATTTTAGCGACATAAAAAAGATTCTATGTTGCTTGGCATAATAAAGTTATTTGTGAATTCTGTTTAAATGTACAGAACTGGTAATTTTGGAATTAAGTGTTTTTAAGTTACTTATTACACTTATAATTAGATCGTCTCAAAAATAAAAATAAATTTACCGAGGACGTTTTCTTCAGACTTACTTTTAATGAGCGAATAAATGGATTTTCAATGTTTTAAAATGGTACCTCGAGCCGTGATTTCTCCCATCAAATGTAGTGAGAAAATGCCATTTAAAAACCCATCGACTGGGACTCTAATAAATTCGGTTGTTTCGTGATTGTAAATAACGTATTCAACCTTGTTTCCCTGACAAATTCACACTTTGGTACTGCCAATGACGACATCGACTTACAATAATTTTAAATCAGTCAATAAAACGGTTGTATTTTTTTTCAGAACGTGGATTTGCTTTCTTCATCACAGGTGGTCATGCAAGTTTCGTCTTGGTTCGTGGATACTTTAAAGGGGTCTTAGTCTGTGGGTAAATGCTACTACGAATATTGTTAAAAATTTGGTTATTAAATTGAACTTGACTATCTCATCTGCCTCGCAAACTTCTTTTTTAGCAACAGTTTCATGCAACAGCCGTTTTTATTCGTACGCCTTATTTACTAAACATTTGCAAATCGCAATTTTTTTTAGCATTTCTTGCAATAGGCCCAGTTTGATATCGTTTAAAAGTCTGGACAGAAAAATCTTAATACATCTGATTTCCGTCATACCTTTTTTCCTGAATTGCACTTGAACACAGTAATAATAATATGTTTTCAATATTTTTACTAATCTTTGAGGAGACTAAATGTGGTTGTTCCCATTTTTAGTACGTCACAATCTCTAAAATAGCAAGGTGAATGAAATGTTCCATTTTATTTTTAAGAATCAGTTTAACTTGGGTATATGCACATTAAGTTATTGAGTACAATATCATATTTTTATTTAGTGTGGTACTAATAATCCAATTAATTACTGGTTCATGCCATTTATAGCACTCCAATGCTGCTTATTTCAGTGTGCTGTTTGATCCAACTTGTTGCTTGACACAGCTTGCTACTTATTATAATCATTAAATGATCATAATTACGATTTAGTATATTTGATCACCGTCATAAAAAACTAGCGATCATATCATGTTTTATTAATAATTAGTAGTAACAAAATATAAAAAAATTACAATTTCACCGTTTTATAGAACTTATCACTCATTTTATAAAGATAAGTATTTACGAAGTAAAATACTTAAAATTGAAAATACAATGTTGTTTCTTATTATTTGGGTTATTTTGATCGTAAAGTGTAGAGACTAAGTCCTCTTGAGGATACCTTTAATTCATTTTTGAGCTGCAGATGCACCTATAATTTAATATTTTAGGGTAAGCAGTATCAGCAAGTGCTGTTTGACTTTTGAATTGGGTATCTAATAAACCCTGCTCATTTATAATTATCCCGATAATAGAGCTGGCTGACACAACCACTGTAGGTTCTTCGTCGAATGAAAATTAATATCTAAACATAACCTACTTGGAAATTAGTGTAGGATAGAGCAGCATTAGATGAGCAATTTTTCACTTGATCGGCCATAGCTCCTAAATGTTAAGTTCAAATTTCTTGATATGTATTCTGACACATAAGTAATTTATTCCCTTCTAAAAGTGTTCTAAAAAATTTATCTCTCGTAAATCTAATTTAAGTGAAAAAGGTCAGATATGCTCAACCTACTCCATAGGTAAGGTAAGGTGAGCAAGGGTACGGGGCAAAATTGAGCAATTAGAAAATTAAGTCGTGTGATGACATGCATGTTTACTAGAAATGTAATAAAATTGCCATTTTACAATCAACTTTTTATTTATGATCTCTTAGTGATATAATAGTGAAACCAAATTCGGATCCAAAAGGGGAGAGGCGATTTTGCCTCATATACTAGGAATATGTATGTTACCACCCTGACTTTAACACTAGAAATGGGGGTGTTGCTGGTTTCCCCCCCTCCCCTTCGACAACTTGCTTTCGTTTGCCATACTGTATTTTTGTGATATCCCCCCCCTCAAAGGATCCGCTTCTGAGTAGACCAAAAACTTTTTCTTTGGAATATTAAACATATGTTAAATATGTAAACAACACAAACAAAACATTTTCTACTCCTAATTTTTGGAACAGACTCAGTCTTTCTACTTAAAATCATGCTTTTACAGTTAATATATTAAAGCGATATACAAACATTTTGCATGTGCTCTTTCTTTGACACAAGATCTATTTTCCCCTAGTAAAGCTTTGCAGCAAACCAGGCAGGCATAGTCATTTTCATTGTTTTCCTCACTTGACTGGAGTATCTTTTTAAAGTACTTTCTGCTTTTTTGATCTTTGGTTTTTTTTTATAATTTTTTTAGTTGTTTTTTTATTCCTCTTTTAATGCATTCTGGAGCTTTTTTTAGAATAGCAGCTCTCTTTTTTCTTCTGATAACTGTACCCATCTTTCTTGGACCTGCCTTTGGATATTTTCAAACAATTTGAGGAGATAATCCCTGAGATGGATCGAACTTAATGTTTTCTTTGCAGTTTGTAGAAGCTTCATCTCTAGATTGGCTGGTGGAAGCTGTAGCACTATCAGGTTCCTTAGCATGCATTATGGCTTGATCTGAAGAACCTTTTTTCAGCTGGACAGATTCTGGATCTGGACATACAGAAGAAATTTGAATGGAAATTAATTTTTGACTTTTTCGTCACAAAATAAACAAAACATGCACCAACTTCATTCGATCGACAAGTCATCATTAGCGATCGTGCGGTAAGCTTCCCTCCCGCAATCGTTTCCCCCCACAATTTGATGAGTTAGCGTGGGATATGTGTAGTTTTCGAGATATTTTAATTGCCTAACTTTCCTCTATGCTCAGCTAGCCTTACCCTACATTATATAACAACTTTTATTATCTTATAATTTGCTTAGGTTTCTTTTCTGCAAATAAAATAGTGATGTTTAAATACCTATCTAAAAATTCATGCCTCGTTTATAAAAAAACCAAACAAAAAAAAGTTTTTTTTTATTTCAAAAATAGAACGAATATTCTCCAATGTATTTTATGACTTCTATTTCTCCATATGGAAAAAAATTATATTGTGTGGTAGAATTTTCATGTAAATCATTTTAGGGTAAATTTTCAGTAACGGTTATGGTTTAGGTTTCTGTCTTATATGAATATCTTTTTACCCGTCTTCTAAAAGAAGGAGGTTTTCAAATCGTCGACTATGTATTTTTTATGTATGTATACCGATTACTCCAGAACGGCGCCACCGATTTGAATGAAATTTTTTAAGTTATATTCAGGAAGTTGCTGCGGTAGTCCCATATTTTTTTAAATGAAATTAGTGTAGTAAAATCCAAGATGGCGCTGACAATATGGCGACCAAAAAAATTTATTTTGTCCGATTTTCTTCAAAATTGGTATGGGGAAATTTTCGGGGTCGTACACAACGAATCTTAAATTATTTTAAAAAAATTTAAATGGCAGATCCAATATGGCGGAAAGGAAATTTAATTTTGTCCGATTTTTTTTCAAAATTGATAGGGAAGAGTTTTTGGAATCGCACATTACGAATCTGAGATTATTTAAAGAAAAAATAAATATGGCGGATCCAAGATGGTGGATTAAAGATTCTATATCTCTCGATTTTGTCTAAAATCAGTATTGGGGGATTTTTGTTAGTGTTAATTACGAATTTACAATATTTTTTGAAAAACTCAATCTGGCAGATTCAATATGGCTTCCTAGAAATTTTACATTTTTCGATTTTCTCCAAAACTGATATAGGAGGTTTTTGAGGGTGTAAATTATGAACTTTCAATTAGTACTTAGTTCAAATAACTTATGAATATCATAATGAATTCAAAACTAAAAATCGAAAAATAAAATTTGTATAAAAAAATGGGACCGACTTCTAAAAGTGCGCTAAAAAGTGGATAATAACTATAAATTTTTATGTGAAATTGAAATTTTTGAAGTCGGCGCCAAATAATTCCTAAATGAAACAAATAACTACTAATATATGCAAATTATGGTAAGACAAGCCATTACAAATAAAGTAATATTAATCTGTTTATGCGAATCACATTTTGTCAGGTATTAGTTTGGCGCCGACTTTAAAAATTTCAATTTCATATAAAAATTTATAGTTATTTTTCACTTTTTAGCGCACTTTTAGAAGTCGGTTTAATTTTTTTAATAAAATTTTTATTAGGTCAAACTGTATACGACCCACATAAGATATAATTACCAAAATTTATTTAATCTGCTCCCGTACTAAAATTCTTTCTTCAATATGCATAAAAATGTACACACACGTATATGTTCCACTAGGTTTTTATTGAATTTAAATGTTGCTTGTCACAGACAAGGTACGTAATATATTCAAAAAAGTTCAGAAACATTCTTTGGTGGGCATTTTTAAAGAAAATTCGTCGATTTCGGTCATACAAATGGTGTCATTATTTGGTCATTCTCATAAAGTATGCATACAATGTAACAGTTTTATTGTTAAATCGTTTACAGAAAACGGCTAGCAATTTTTTGGAATTAAATTGATAATTGGTTCGTGAGAAAATAAACATTTACATACAAAAACCAGTTTTTCAGAAATTTAAACTACATATTTCGCAAATATTATTATTTGGATTCTTTGATCATTTTGACGCAACAAATTCGATTACGTCAGTGTAATATCCAATATTGCAAGCTTCTTAAAAAAACACCCTGTATGGATACCAACATTCAAATTTCAATATTGTACTCAGGTATTAATTAGTTAATGGCGTCACGCAAAATTTTCCAGCGGTCGAAATTCCAAACAGAAATTACACTGTGGCCATGCGGGTAATTGAAACCGGTACAGGTGTTGTTAGTTGTTATATTAGAACGACTTTTTAGATGGTTCCTTTAAGTGTTCCCGCCGTTAAAATTAACGCTAGACTAGTTCGAATTTCGTAGTTTTAATTTTGAAATAATTTTGCAGGAAAAAATAGATCCCAATGCCGCCCTCCCCCTTATTGGTTGTATCTAATATTAAAATATTGTATTAAAAATTAAAACAGCATCAAATTTATTAGGAAATTGCACACTATAAGTAATAAGATTAATTTCTAAACCCCTACTTTTTATAGATTTGAAACGTGTATGCATAGACTTGAACGCTATCATTTGCGCACTCGCTGTGTAAGTACGTTATTACTAGCTTTCATAATCTTAACATCGTGGCTGGCTAGATTACCTGAATGGCGAAATTGTTTTCATTGCTTACAAACTTATAAAGATTTATTAAACTGATGGATGATAAAGCTAAGTTAAGTTTTTAAAATCATATGGGACAATAATAAGATTTTTTTTTCAAAACATCGATCCCCACTTTGACCACCTTAAAGCCCCTTGGTTGCCTTTGGTCCTGCTGCCGCTTCCTGAAAAAGCTTCAGCACCCACGGGAGAAGGTGTTAACGCTCCTTTTGAGAACCTTTGCTCTAATCTAAAGCCTTACTTGAAGTTCTTATAGATCGATTTGTCCAACCCTTCGAAATAAGCTCCTCTTCTCTTTCCAGCCAGCATTTTTTGAGGTTTGTCAACAGCTAAGAGTGGCTTATGTCAAATCTAGAGAATACGGTGGATGCGCAAGCAATCCGAAGTGAAATTCATATAGTTTTACCATCGATGTGATCTATTTGTGACACTGTGCATGTTCTTGGTAAAAAAACACATTTTCTTCTTCATTGGTCATTTCTTCCTTCAAACGCACCAGTAATACCATATAATATTCGCTATTGATGGTTTTTCCGTTTTCAAATCAGTGGATGAACACCATGCGTATCCCAAAATACGGTCGCCATAAACTTGCCACCCAACTGCTGCATTTTTGGTAGCTTTGGTTAGCTTTTATCCTTCCCTGTTCACTCGGGTAACTGTCATAATTCATAACACAAACAGTGAGATGGCCAGGAAATGGAGAATGCCAAATGGAAGACTATATAGTATATTATGCTGGCAACGAAGATAGAAACCATCGACAAGGAGTTCGCTTTATCGTAAGAAAAAAATTGAAATCCTCAATTATCGGCTGTCTGTCACACTCTGACAAAGTTATATTGCTAAAGCTTAGAGGCGACCCTCTCAATATAAATCTTTTTTCAAATATATGCCCCAACAAAAGACAAAAGTGAAGAAATGGAAAGGTTTTATATGCTCAAATAAGAGAGGTACTTAAAAACGTCAAAGAGAGCAAGAGAGGTGAACATAATAATGGAAGACTTCAAGGTTGGACAAGGGCAGGTCATTTTGGTCTGGGACAAAAAAATGAAAGGAGAGAGAGATTACTACAGTTCTACAGAGAGGAACGCATGATAATAATAAATACACTATTCAAATTGCCATCGAAACGCTTATGCATTTGGAAAGTACCAGTGGATAAGCTTGATAATATAGTAAGAAACCAGATCCTGATCAATCAGAGATATCGAAACAGCATATTCTCGTTTAAAATTTACCCGGGTGTATATATATTCGAGGTGTGGCAGAAAAGTAATGAGACTGGCTCCGCTGTTGTCCTTGATAGAGCACCTGTATTAGTACCCTCCCATCACTTAGTGCGAGTTTCAACTCCTTCCGTTAACTACGCGATTTTTTCGACTGCTGTTAGTGAAGTTGTGTTTTGTTTGTGTGTTACGAAAAATAGAAAAGCGGAATTTGGAGCAGCGTTATGCCATTACATTTTGTGATAAGCTTGGAGAATCGGCAAGTGTGACGTTTGAAAAGTTAAAACAGGCCTATGGGGAACATTCTTTATCCGAGTTCAAGTTTTTTGCTGGCACAAATTATTTTTGAAAGGCAGAGAAAACGTTGAAGAACAACGCTCAGGGAGGCCTTTAACCTCGAAAATCGACGAAAACATCGGACGTTGTGAGATCAGATCGCCGTTTAACATTAAGAATGTTGAGTGAACAATTGAATTTGAACAGATTTACCGTTCACCAAATTTTAACTGAACATCTGCACATGCGAAAGATCTGTGCCAAAATGGTGCCAAAAAACCTCACAATTGAGCAGAAGGACAATCGAAAAACAAGTGTCTTGATCTTGTTGACAGAATCGCTAATGAGCAAGATTTCTTTAGTCGTGTGATTACAGGTGAGGAATCATGGATTTTTGAATACGATCCAGAGATCAAGAGGCAAAGTGAGGAGTGGTACATTCAGGGCTCTCCTCGACCAAAGAAAGCCCCAATAAGCAAATCGAAAATCAAATTAATGCTGATTTGTTTTTTTTGACAGAAGGGGAATGGTCCACAAAGAATTTGTTCCTCCAGGACAAACTGTCAACCAAGTTTTTTATAAAGACGTCCTTAAAAGGCTCAGGAGAAGGGTGATTCGCGTCAGACAAGACATTTCAGACAAATGGATGCTCCATCATGACATCGCCTCATGTCACACTACCCTCTTCGTCAGAGAATTTTTGACCCCAAAAGTCATTTCTGTGGTTCCCCATCCCCCCCTATTCACTTGACATCAGTCCCTGTGACTTTTTTCTTTTTCCTAAACTGAAAAATGTATTCACAGGACGTCACATCGGGACTTTAGAAAGCATCCAAAAGGATGTCACCGACATGCTGAAGACCATAACTGTTGAAGACTTCCAGCACTACTACCAACAGTGGGAAAAACGTCTCTATCGGTGTATAGCTGCCCAAGGGAACTACTTTGAAGAGGATAATATTGATGTTTGAAAAAAATAAAAACTTTGATAAATAATAAATCAATCTCATTACTTTTCTGCCACACCTCGTATATATATATATATATATATATATATATATATATATATATATATATATATATATATATATATATATATATATATATAAAGGGTGTTTTTTATAGAGGTATAGAACTTTTAAATGGAATAAAACAAAGATGAATTTTTTAAATTGACGTGAAATTTACTTTATTCGAAAGATAACCTTCTGGCATTATAATTTAAATATGACTTCTGGCATATGACCGCCACGGCTGGCTCAGACGTAGTCTAATCTGGAGGTCCAATTTTCGACGACTTTTTTCAACATTTGTGGCCGTATATCGGCAATAACGCGGCGAATGTTGTCCTCCAAGTGATCAATCGTTTCGGGCTTATCGGCGTAGATTAGCGACTTCACATATCCCCACAGAAAATAGTCTAACGGCGTTAAGTCGCACGATCTCGGAGGCCAATTCACGGGTCCGAAACGTGAAACTATGCAGTTACAAAACGTTTCCTTCAATAAATCAATTGTGACACGAGCTGTGTGACATGTTGTCACCATTGACTGTAACGTTCTGACCAGCATCGTTTTTAAAGAAGTACGGACCAATGATTCCACCAGCCCATAAAGCACACCAAACAGTCAGTTTTTCTGGATGTAACGGTGTCTCAACATACACTTGAGGATTATCATCACTCCAAATACGGCAGTTTTGTTTATTGACGTATTCATTCAAACAAAAGTGAGCTTCATCGCTAAACAAAATTCGCTTATGAAAATCGTGATCAACGGCAATCTTGTTTTGGGCCCATTCACCGAATCTACGCCTTGCTAGGTGATCGTGTGGCTTCACTTCTTGCACGAGTTGGATTTAGTAAGCACGCAAACCAAGATCTTTCCGCAAAATCTTCCATAAAGTGAATGGACACATATCCAATTCCTGTGCACGATGGCGGATAGACTGATTCGGGTCTTTCTCTACGCTACGCTCTACAGCAGCAATGACTTCTTCTGTACTCACTGTATGACATCTCTGTGAATGCGTATTATCATTTAGAGTAAACGTGGTGCGAAAACGTTCCATAGTTAATCGAATTAATTGCTCTGATGGACGATTATGTTGACCGTAAAATGGACGTAGTGCGAGATACGTATTTCGAACAGAACCATGATTTTCAAAATAAATTTGCACAATTTGGAAGCGTTGTTCAGGCGTCAGTCTATTCATGTTTAAATACCAAACCAAACTAAATACAAATCACTTGACAGCTGACAAAATGGCCGCCAGTTAAAAAAGTGTTGCCAACTTAAAGTTCTATACCTCTATAAAAAACACCCTTCATATATATATATATATATATATATATATATATATATATATATATATATATTATATATATATATACTAGCGACCCGCCCCGGCTTCGCACGGGTGCAATGCTGATACTAAATACACTACAGAAAAACTGTGACTATTTATTTTATTTTTACAACAATTATTACATCGGCCTCCGACGCGCTATTTATAGGCACGCTGCCGCCGCCCCGGTCGGCCAGTACCGCCGCAAGCGCTACTTCCCGCAATTTTAAATCTGTAATATCTTCGAAAATATTCATTTAAATCTTGTGCTGTAAAGGACCATATAGATCTATATTAAATCAACAATGTATTTAAGCTATTTAATTGGATAAGGATTAATGCTGTATTGGTTAAAATCGCTTCAAAATTTGCCATTATTTGTCGTAAAAAGTAAATGACAAAAAAATGTTATTGTGGGATATCCATGAGAGATAGACATATACCATCGCGGAGTTTTCTGTAGACCTTTTCAATGTGTACAAATAATTAGTACATTATTTTGATAAATCTCGTAGGGTTCAGCCTGCGTTTGCAATGTAAGCGGAAAAAAATATGATAATTAACGACATCACATTAGAAACCTCAAAAATAACAGTATTTCTCCACTATTTAATGGATGTTATTATACATATAAACCTTCCTCTTGAATCACTCTATCTATTGAAAAAAACCGCATCAAAATCCGGTGCGTAGTTTTAAAGATTTAAGCATACAAAGGGACATAGGGACAGAGAAAGCGACTTTGTTTTATACTATGTAGTGATATATATATATATATATATATATATATATATTATATATATATATATATATATATATATATATATATATATATATATATATTATAATTTGAGCGAAAATTTTGAAATTTTACATATACAAGATACATCTCTTAAACTTAGTTTCTTGGAAAGTATGGAAATCAACAAACCAACAGATGCAAATATATTGTTAAACCATCAGTTAGATTTAAATCGTCCGTTATTATTGCATTAGATAAATTTAGGTTATTTAGGTATGCTTCGCATTTTCATTACTGTTCATCATCCGAAGAAGGTACTGTTTTGCGAAACAATTATTATGGTTTTTTAAATATTAAAACAATAAGAATAGTGGAAATTTATAACAATTCCGTTTATGTTTATTAACAATGAATTTCCGTCAAGTATCGGCTACAACCATAAACTCATAATTTATCGTCATTCTGTAAATCAAAAATTTACCGAAAGCATTACTTAACGAATATTGCCCTTTCGAAAGTGCAAATACTCTCTCATTGCAAACGTACCTGTTAATTCAGAATTCTATTAGCATTTTGCTGTTCTGTGTACTTCAATGTTTAATTGCTCAAAGGGTCATTTGATTAGTTGCGGTTTTGACAAATATTTTGTTTACTCGCCTTTACGATTTTTTTTCTATTCGCTGTTTTCGGTGTTTTTACAGTAGTTTAATATATCGAATTGAAAATAAAATTGAAAAAAATTCAAATTCGATACATGTTTACTAATACGAGGGATGTTCCGAAAATTTTTAAAAATTTTCTTTGAGTTAAAGTATGTTGTGTATTTGTTGAAATTCGTATTTGCAATCCTTTTTTTGCTTACTGTTGAAGGTAAACTGTTATACTATATAAATAATATCTGTTAACCATATATTCAAAAAAATATTTTCCTTTTTATTACCAACTTGGATTCTGACAACTTGTCAAACCATTCAAGCTAAATCGATGACGTCTCGAACTAAACTGCCTACGAAAGCCGACCTGGACCCTTTATAAATCTTTTTGCCCATACTAGAAAATTCCGCTTTTTTCTAGAAGGATTTTCATACTACATGATGTAATTAAAATAAGAGAAAGTGATAATCTCGCGATTTCCAAACTTTTTGTCATAGGCGTCCCATGTTAAAAATTAGGAAATAGAATTTTCGAAAAAGTTCCAGATCATAGACGTATCATGAGGAAATTAACAAACGTAAAATTAATTAAATAAAATAGGAACTCGTAGAAAATAAACCTGAAACCCTACAAACTACAAACACAAACTGATACTATGAAATGTATATTACTATAAAGTCCGTTACATTGCCCCCTTTCAAGTCTTGATAGTCCCTATCAACCTTTTTGATCTACGCATGAAGGCTTTTCTGAATTCAGTACACCAAATCGTTTAGTCAGGTCACTACGTTGTACGTACCTTCCCATGACCTTTGAAGCTTTGGTGAGCGCCCTTTGGTTCTTTTCGGGTTATATAACCAAATTTTTTGACCAACTGTGAATCCACCAATATTAGTTTTGAGATCATAGCGAGTCTTTATTTCGATTTGTAATTTTCAACGGACTTCTTCGTGTAAGACCTGAAGCTGCTTACTAAGCTAGTGAAATCGTCCCAAGTTGTTTCAGGATCGGGTGTACGTCCAGTAAGCAAACCGTCTGGAAGAAGAAGCAGGTGTTTTCCCAGTAATTTCGTAAATGGCTGAACGATTAGCTAGTATAAATAGCTGAATGCATTTATCCCAATAATTTTGTTGTTCATTTACTTATGTTCTGATGTATTTCTCTAACATTCTGTTTAATCTCTCAACCATCCCACTTCTGACATCGGGTGTTTCGTCCTGATACTAGCAGTGCCTTCCCCAGACACCCTTTGACATACTTTCTATAACTTCACTTCTAATATTTTGAATCTTCTTGGCGTCGGAAACTATTGGTGAGATGTTCCTCGAGTGGCTGTTTCTACATCACCGTTATCAGTAGAAAAATCTTCACGACGTTTCGCCAATATCTCAGGTGGCATTTTCAAGTGATGCTTCCTTTACAGCTGCTCGACTTGGACTTCCTAACTTTTTTTGCATCTTCGTGTTAGTTCGCCCGGGATGGCCGATCTTATTGAATCTGGAAATAAATTTTCGAATGCGTCCCTTAACCTTGCCTTACAATCCTCCATCGTTCTCACTGGATTACAATAAACGAGTTTTTATAGTTCCTCATATAAAAAAATCTACGACAGCCAAACCAGGAGAACGAGAATGCCACAGAAAAGGTTCACAGTTGGTAATCCACTTGTCCTAAAATGTCACTTGTAAAAAGTTGGTAACTGGAACGGTTCTGAGTGGTGGGACGCCATCATGCTGATAAAAAATTTACTTTTGTTCCACCCTGGATTTTTTTTCGAAATTAAACGATGTCGCAAAGAAATAGTACTGATACCTTTAACTAAAAATAACATCAGAAACAGCATATATCATCTCAAGCATGCACAAAAGCATTTCTGAATGAGGATTGAACACTTTTTACTGATTCTTGCCAAAAACAAGAGCCATCAATGCTGCTTTCGGATCCTAACTGCTCCTTTAAATTAAGTATTTAGTAACTAATGAGTAAGAATCTTACAAGAGTAGTAAATTCTTCATCACAGCAATGCAAGTCTTAACACTATTCTGAATTAAATAAATGTTAACAGCTTTGCATTAAAATGTATTCCAATATATTGTTTGGATTTGGCTCCTGTTTTTTTACTCGCCTCCCAAAATAAAATAAAAATTATTTAATTAAAATTCTCCTCACCGTTGAAAATCTATATTACTAAGAAGAAGAGCAGTTATATACATTTATTCTTCAATTAGTGCAAAGGAAATTTCATTCAGAATTGCTAATTCCAATTCCGTGTGTGTTCACGTTACCACTGTTAATTTGCTTTAATAATATATATTCAAAGCAATATTATGTTCAGCATAAATTAATATGTACTAACATCAACCGTACGACTATTAAAACATAGAAATTCTTACGTGGAATCTGTCTTTCACACATACAAATTGAGCAAATTCTTGAACGAATGCTGTTTGAAGAAACTCTTAGAATGTGGAGTTTTTGCAGAAAGGCAGTATAAATTTTAATTTGTTCGGTCGAAACGAGGAATCATATATACTAACTCACATTAAATACTTGAAAAATTATAACAAACATTCTTTTAATATGGTCTTTGAATATCTTCAACTTTCTGCATAAAAATGGGTTTTGGTGGTTTACTATGTTAAATATAAAGGTTAATTTTTCTAATAATAAATTAAGTTCAGTTAAGGCAGTTATAAATTTTGAATATTACTCAGAGTAAAAAGGCTTTATGGTCCTAAGTAAAATACTCATTGATAAAGCGAGATATATGTTAAAAGTCAACAATAATAAAAAAATTTGTCAAAAAAAGATATACTTCTTCTTCTTCTTCCTCCTTTATTTAAGACGACGTCTTGTTTTTCTGCTATATTAAGCTTCCTGTGATGTTGATGTCCAACATTCGTGCCATCGTTTTGGAGGTCGACCAGTGGGTCTTCTAGTGTTTGGTATCTCGTTCTTAGCCCATTTTGCCCATCGATCGTCGCCCATTCTGTCCACATGGTCCCTCCAATATCTGCGCATTGACCTTATGAACCGTACCACATTGGGCATCTTGAGCTCTTCCCTTATTTCGGAACTTCTTATTTGATCTCTTAGGGTTACTCCTTTGATTATTCTTAACGTTTTCATTTCAGCCGTTCGTAGCATACTTTTTGTTTTAGATGTTTCGGCTCGAGTTTTCGATGCATAAGTTAGTACTGGTCTTATCACAGTTCTGTAGATGCGTACTTTGCTCTCTGTGGACATATACTTATTTTTCCAGATTATGTCCCTCAGGCATCCTGATACCCTTGAGGCCTTGTTAGCCTGTGCTCTGACTTCCTGGTATAGATTTTTATTGCTTGATACATCAACTCCCAAGTATCTGCAAGACATGCTTTGTCTGATAGGATGGTTCTTCATCACCAATTTGCATCTGACAGGATCTTTTGAAATTACCATCGTTTCGGTCTTTTCTGTAGATATTTCAATATTTAAATTTTTTGATGTGGTCTGGAATCGATATAGTAGTCGTTGCAGATCGTCTTCATTTTCTGCTAACAGTAAGGCGTCATCGGCCAAACATGAGATTTTTAAAGATTTTCGTTCCATTTTTTATCCTCCATTGATTTCTTTTACATTTTGAATTATCTTGTCCATAATTAAATTAAAGAGAAATGTCATGATAGGTATGTCCTCTGCTACTCCTTGTTGTGTCTTTATGCGTGTCTTATTGTTTTTATTTAGCTCTTCAATTACCGTAATATAGTTGTGGTTAACGCCGTTTTCCTGAAGTATTTGCAAGACGTCTTTAAGCCGAACTCTATCAAACGCTTTTTTAAGATCCACTAGGCAGATGAAAAGAGGTTTATTGTATTCTATCGATTTTTCAATAGTCTGTCGGATAATG
Source organism: Diaprepes abbreviatus (assembly GCA_034092305.1). Taxonomy (NCBI): domain Eukaryota; kingdom Metazoa; phylum Arthropoda; class Insecta; order Coleoptera; family Curculionidae; genus Diaprepes; species Diaprepes abbreviatus. The sequence goes on along the minus strand of JASJET010000282.1, from coordinate 689,369 downwards.
AAAATCGCATCAACTGTCGATCTTTTCTGTCTAAACCCGTGTTGTTCTTCACTTATTGCAATTTTACTCGTTAGTTTTGAAGTCATGATTTTTGTTAATAATTTGCTTGTATTGTTTAGCAGTGTTATTGTTCTATAATTGTTGGAGTCATTCTTATTTCCCTTTTTGAAGATGGGTATAATCAGGATGTTCCTCCACTGTTCTGGAATACTACAGGTTGATAGAATTTTGTCGAATAGTATTGTTAGTGCTTTTTCTAGGTCAAGGCCCCCATATTTAAACATTTCATTGGAAATATCGTCGGTTCCCAGAGCTTTTCTATTTTTTAGTTTGTGCAGCATTTCGTGTATGTCTTTTATTTTTATGTTCTCGTCTTTCATCATCGATTGTACCTTATCTAAATCTATTTGGATGTCCTCATTATTATACTCCTGGTTATTGTAAAGGCTCTGCATGTATTCTTTCCAGTTTTCTGCTGTTATAGAGTTGATTATCACTTCTTCGTTGACTTCTTTTTTCCTATTTCTTGTTACGTTCCAAACTTTCCTTTGTCCTCCGTATAAATTCTTTTCCATTTCGGTGGAAAACCTTTCCCAGTATGTTTCCTTTAGGTCTTTAATCATGTTAATAATTCTATTTCTCATAGCTTTGTATACTGAGTATTCTTCTTGCGTTCTATATAATGTACCACTTAACTACGTTACCAGCAAGCTAAATGTATAAAAAATAATAAGAGGAAATCAAAATGCTAACAGTCAATATTAACAAAAGTTATCAAATTATAAACTGTTATTGGAGGTTTAGTTTAAACCTATAATTCAATATTTTTGATGTGATGTAAGAGTTAATTTTTTGCCTACTTTTTGTGTCCTTCCTCTACTCTACAATAAGCTTTGACTTTAAGATAAAGTGTTCTCTTGAGGCAAATTGCTCATTACACTTGATCTTTACGACGAATGAATTTCTGTTCGAAAAACTGATGCATGTTATCCGATAAAGTGAAGCTTTCTATCTCCCACGCTTCTACCGAATATCCCTGCTCCACCTCTTTCTCTTGTCGACATACATTTGTGAATCACCAGAATGCATTTTAAGAGCATTTACTCATCTTTCCAATCTTCTCTGTTTGCTAAAAGTATCCCAAGAAAGTGACTTTTTTATGATATCGAATCACCTCTTGATATTATTACTTACTCTCGGAAAATAAAATTAATTTCTAAATAAATTATAAGAAATTTTTTTATATGCATGTATCAATAGTGTAGGTGTGCACTATAAAAAAATTAAATTATATTTCTGAAAAGATTGATACTCAAAAGACAAGATTAAATGTGATAGATAGATCAGTCGGAAATTACTCAAAATAAGAGTAAATAACGAAGACAAACATTAAAGAGATTAAGGAAATTTAATCTAAATTATCGTAAAAATTTATTACTGTGTGTGAAGGTAAATATTTCCGAAAGTAAACCTACATACGTATCTAAAAATAATATCTATTAGTTCCCGGTATTAGGTTAATTTTAGTATTTTATTTGCGTCTAATTTCATTAAAAGGTATAATAAAGCTTTACAACGATAAATATAACTTATATTGGACTTATCAATATTAATAGAATTACGAAAATAAAATTTTTATAAAAAAAAATTAAACCGACTTCTAAAAGTGCACTAAAATGTGAAAAATAACTATAAATTTTTATATGAAGTTGAAATTTTTGAGGTCGGCACCAGACTAATACCTAAAAAAATTTGATTTGCATAAAAAGATTAAAAATACTTTCTTGTAGGTGCTTTCTTACCATAATTTGTATATATAAGTAGTTATTTATTTCATATAGAAATAATTTGGCGCCGACTTCAAAAACTTTAATTTCATATAAAATTTATAGTTATTTTTTACTTGTTAGTGCACTTTTAGAACTAGGCTCAATTTTTTTTTTTAAAATCTTATTTTTGGATTCTTGGTTTTGAACTCATTATGATATCCATAAATTATTTTAACTAAGTACTAATGGAGATTAGTGTACCTCGTAATGACTTCAAAGTGGCAAGAAGTACCCATTTTATCCAAAGTTGTAAATCACCCTAAGTTGAACCACTAAAATTTTTTGATTCTTAGAGTTCTCCAAATACCAGTGAAATTGTATCAAACAAATATTTAGTCTGTCATAGTAAATCCACTATCTTAAATTCCAAATTAAATTTAGATTAGTAATATAGGCCCAAAAACCTTCCACTATCGATATCTATAGAACTTGAGATGTAAATTTCTTAGCAAGATATATTTTATACTGCATATTGAGTTTGTATACGCCCCAAGAACCCGGTAATATTAATTTTAAACAAAATCGAAAAATATAAAATTTTCTCTCATATTGCATCTTATCAAACTATCTGAAAAAATGCGAATAAGGTAAAATTTTCAACTCTCTATATTGGATCCGTCATAATAAATTTCAAAAAAATAATTTTAACTTCTTAATCTAATCTAAACCCTTCAAGGCCCCTAGTACCAATTATTGATTAAATCCAAAAATTTAAAATTTCTAGACCGTCATATTGCATCCGACATTTTCTTACAATAATTTTATATTCGCCATTTACATCCTCAAAAACGATACATTCCCACATTTGAACAAAGTCGAAAAATATAAAATTTTTAGGACGCCATATTGAATCCGCCAGATTGAGTTTTGAAAAAAATATTTTAAGGGGTCTTTTAGGTTACAATTTTTCAAAAATAATAAATTTTTATTAAGGATTTTTAATAGAAAGAAAAGAGATATCATTTTATAATTTTGCACATATATTTATTTGTACTTTAAGTATACAAAAAAATTTTTTTTTTGATTTTTTTTATAGGTTTTTTTACCCATAACAATTTTTTTTAAAAAATCACTTTGATCGGTAACAAATTTTCCGATTTTTACCCGATTTTTCACCATCAAAAATGGATTTTTTTTCATTCCGGTACCGACCATGAGCACTTGAACAAGAATTAATTTGCTATTTTTTTTTGTGGGTAAAAAAATCCATAAAAAAATTCAAAAAAAATATTTTTGTATACTTAAAGTACGAATAAATATATGTGCAAAATTATAAAATGATATCTCTTTTCTTTCTATTAAAAAAAATTACCAAAAAAATTTTTTTCTTGAAAAATTGTAATCTAAAAACCCCTTAAATTCGTAATTAACACTAACAAAAATCATTCAATATTGATTTTAGACAAAATCGAGAGATATAGAATCTTTAATCCGCCTTCCTGGATCCGCCATATTTAATTTTTTTAAATAATGTCAGATTCGTAATGTGCGATCCCAAAAACTCCCCCATATCAATTTTGAAAAATTCTCACAAAATTAATTTTTTATCCGCCATATTGAATACGCCATATTGAATTTTTTAAAATAATTTCAGATTCGTTATGCGTGATCCCGAAAACTTCCCCATATCAATTTTGGAGAAAATCGAACAAAATTGATTTTTTTTTGTCCGCCATATTGGATCCGCCATATTGAATTTTTTAAAAATATTTTGGATTCGTTATATGCGACCCCAGAAACTCCCCCACACCAATTTTGGAGAAAATCGGAAACAAATAATCCTCCACCATATTGGATCCGCCATATTGGATTTTGTAAAAATAATTTTAGATTTGTCATGTGCGACCCCGAAAACTCCCTCATACCAATTTTAGAGAAAATCGAACAAAATAAATTTTTTTGGCCCCTATAGTGTCAGCGCCATCTTAGATTTTACTGCACCAATTTCGTCTAGAAAATATGCAGCCACCGGAGCAACTTCCTGAACATAACGTAAAAAATTTCACTCAAATCGGTGCCGTCGTTCCAGAATAATCGATGTACATATTTAAAAAAATACATAGTAGTAGAATTACGTATCTAAATGAAAAATTTTATAAACCATTTCTCAGTTTCTAGAACCACGATTGGTACGTTTCAGGTAGCATTCGACACAATAAATAGTGTCTTATCTACTTTCAACACACATCATTAAAGATAACGATAAGAAATTACGGTACACCAATTCCAACACACCCTTTAATCTTTAACAAATTATATTCAACATTTTTATCATTAAAGTTCTCTCTCAAAACGTGTTAACGCAAGTCACGAGTTGTTTTTATCCGCAGTCATTTTGTATTTTGATAAAAGTACAAATGATCATGAGTTTTTAACATTTTGTTACTCGGGTTACGATGTTTTGTTGGGATATTCATTAATAAAATTTAAACAGTTGGTGTTTCCAGTATACATTCGTGAAAAGGTTTGGTAATTAAACAATAAGTCTAAATTTATGTTTTGAGTTTCTTTTATTGATTAAATTATATGGATATAAAAAATTGTAAATGCCAAAAAGGTATGCCCTTCACCTTTAAAATATCCAATATTAATTATTCTTCATTAAAAACATCTTTTTATTGAAGAAAACATGTTCTTTACTTGGGCGTATTAATAGGAAAATCACTCCAAGCAGAGAGTTTGTTCAGTAACAAAATAGTTACAAGAAAATTGAGCTACATTAATAAGCTGCGCATTATGTAGCTCTAATTTTTTTCCATAGGTTTTATCCTATAGTAACTATTTAATTTGAAAAAGTAATTAAAGGTAGAAATAATTAACAAACTTAAACGAATTTTATGAAGTAGCGCAGCACAAATGAAAGTTTATACCCTTGGAGTGACGTTAACATTTAGTTGAGTCAATGTAGGGCTATTATTCAGAACAAAGGATATTAAACGAAATATTTAAATCTAAACTAATGCGTGTGACAGTTCTGTTTTATATTTTTTCAAAAAACTAGTTTTTCTATGTTATTGCCAAATAAAATGTAGTAATTAATATTTAGAAAAGTTTATCCTTAGTTTGAAATGCCTAATTGTAAAAAGAAACGATTTCTTTTTTACCGTGTATATTTGAGGTCTTGGAACTTTGAATACATAAAATTTTTATTAAAAAAAATTGAACCGACTTTTAAAAGTGCACTAAAATGTGAAAAATAACTATAAATCTTTATATAAAAATGAAAAGACAAAATAGAAAACACCTTAAAGTCCCTTAAGAATAGAAAAAGCCCTGGACCAGACGAGATCACTAATGAGATGCTTAAATACGGAGGGAAAAAGCTATGGAATGAAATATTAACCATATTCAAGAATAACATAGAAGAACAAAAAATACCGAATAAATGGAAAAATAGCGTAACAATACCCATTTTTAAAAAAAGGGCAGAAAACACACCCAGAAAACTATCGAGGAATATCACTGCTTGATAGCATTCTCAAAGCATTCACAAAAAGTATACTGGAAGAAATCACCAAAATCATAAGTATACGAGAAGAACAACAAGGTTTCAGGAAGAACAGATCCACTACTGACGCAATATTCATTGTCAAACAAATAACGGAAAAATCCCTAGAATTCAATAAATCTGCGTACATGTGCTTCGTCGATATGACCAAGGCTTTTGACAGAGTACGCTTAAAGGACGTCTTAGAAATAATGAGAACAAAAGGTCTAAACCATAGGTTAATTAACCTAATATACGATATTAACATCCAGTGCAAAACAAAAATCAAAGTAGGACATATAACAAATGAAGACATATGTGTAAACACAGGAATTAGACAGGGCGATTCGCTCAGTCCCTTCATATTAATAGATAAAATAATAGAAAATCTCCCCAGAACAGCTGGATACAAAAATGGGAAACACATTCTTCCATACCGTCTGCTATGCGGACGATGCTGTTCTTATTGCAGACTCTGAAGATAACCTCCAAAGACTACTGCACTCTTTTAACACTAAAGCGAAAGAATTAAATATGCTCATTAAGACCGAGAAAACCAAATGCTTAGTAACATCCAAAGAACCAATACGGTGCAAGTTGGAAATCGACTCCAAAATTGTCGAACAGGTATATCACTTCAAATATCTGGGATCAGAAATAACGAGTCATGGAAACCTTTTTAACGAAGTAAGAGAGCAAACGATGAAAGCGGCTACAATTTCGGGATGCCTAAAAGAAATTGTGTGGGAGAACAAATACCTTAATACCGAAAGCAAAACTAAGATATATAAAACGGCTCTAAGACCCATCATAACATACGCGGCAGAAACAAAACAAGATACATGCAGAACTCTACAAATGATGAGAACAATCGAAATGAAAACATTAAGAAGTATACAGGGCAAAATTCTACACGACAAAATACGGAATGAAGATATCAGACAACAATGCGGGATACAGGACATAGGAAGATGGGTTAGACAAAGGCGAAGATTCTGGAACAAACCTATAGGGAGAATGGAGGACGGTAGACTCGTTAAAAGCGCAAAAATGAATAACTCAGTAGGAAAAAGATCACAGGGAAGACCACCAAAACGATGGCGAGAATGCTGGACCTCATCTTCCGGGGAAGACGTGATGGCAATGAACAGGCAACAGCCTACTAGCATGGTTAACTATGTTAGAAAGAAGAAGGAGAAGAAGAAGAAAATTTTGAAGTCGGCGACAAATTATTTCTAAATGAAATAACTAGTTATATATATATATATATATATATATATATATATATATATATATATATATATATTGTAACAGTGATGTAGAAATAGCCACCTGAGAAACATCTCATCGATAGTTTCCGACGCCAAGAAGATTCAAAATATCAGAAATGACTTTTTAGAAAATATGTCAAAGGGTGTCTGGAGAAGGTATCGGCGAACCTACTAATGAATGCACCGCCAGTGTCAGAACGAAACGCCCGAGATTATAGTGGCCGAATGCCATTCAGGGTTATAGTGAATTGCAACATTGATGACGGAAGTGGGATGGTTGAGAAAATTAACAGAACGTTGGAAAATCACATCAGAATACAAGTAAATGAACAAAAAAATAATTGGAATTAATGCATTCAGCCATTTTTACTAGCATATCGTTCAGCCATTCATGAAATCACTGGAAAAACATGCTAGCATAATTTTTGGAAAAGAATTACGTCTTTGAGTCGATTTCCTAGCTGGATGTCCAACCGATACTGAATCAACTTGGAAAGACTACACTAGCCAACTTAGTAAGCAACTTTAAGTGTTACACGAAGAAGCACGTCAAAAATTATAAATAAAAGCGACCGAATGAATACTCGCTATGACCTCAAAGCAAATACCGATGGATTCATGGTTATATATATATATATATATATATATATATATATATATATATATATATATATATATGTATATATATATATATATATATATATATATATATATATATATATATATATATATATATATATAAATTATAGTAAGAAACTAATTACAAATAAATTCTTGAAAACAGTAATATAGGTCGTTGTATCAGTTAGATTATTTTTAAAATGTAGCTCCTAAAATCTCACCATTTCGCTAATCAAATTTTTTATTGAAATAACATTATAACTCGAATCGAATATCGGACTGCAAAATAAACACACTGTATATGATTTATGTTTAATCATGTTATATCTAAAACTCAAATAACTTAATAAAAGTTTAAGGTAAATATACCATGAATATGAAGATATTTTTTATTATTTATTATATTTATCAAACTATTAAATTTAACCAAGAATTCATACTCAAAAATATTTTAGTACGTGTACGTAGTTCCATTATGCTCAACACAAGCCAAATTACATTAATTTAAAGGCAGGTTGATCCAAAACTAAGTATTTTTTTCAATAATGACTGGGACCATTTTTACCACTTCAGGTAGTCAAACTTTTGCATAGTTAATCCTCTTAATATTGTGATAATTATTTTATTTTAAATAAATATTGAATTATTAAGTTTGTCGGAGGGTGTAATAAACAAATTGTAAATGTAAATAGGGTTTATAAATCTGACCCTTCATTTACTAATTTCTTTTGTTAAATATACTATTTGACATAAATATATAAAATGCAATAAAATAATTTATTTTTGACTATATAAGTCTATTACATGCTGGGACGAAATTAGTGCCTTTCAGAATTTTGAAGCGAATAGTTTTCTCTCTATATTTTGAAAAATATGGATCAACGTGATAGTGATTCTGAAGTGGATTTAAGTGAGGATGTAAATTTCTTTTTAGAGGAAATGCAGGAAATGTTTCCTGAATTGGATGAATTAGTAAATCAGGACAATTTTGTGCACGAGGAAATGTTAAATGCTTACGCAGAATCATCTAGTGAATCTGATGACGTTGATAACAATGATATAGAGAGTGATAATGTTAACAATGACGAAGAAATGGAAAACGAGGAAAAATGCCACTACCAATCGGAAATTCGACACCGAAAAAACGAAATTAAGTAAATAATTTTATATTGTGTATATATGTATATATTCAGTTGCTTTAGTTAAATTTTAGACTAAAATAATTATTAGGTTTAAGTTTGACTGTGGATTAGGCCTAATGGGGATACCACAATAAAAAAGACGCGCCTACAACTCTACCTCCTTGGTGGTGTGGAAAAGAGTTTATTTTAAATTATGTAAACATTACATCTGTTGTGTATCAAAAAATAGACTAATTTTCACTTCCAAATCAAAGACAAATAGTTTATATATATGTACAGGGTGATTCAAAAATCGATCACGAAACTTAAGGGGGTGATTCTACTTGACAAAATAAGGGTAGAGCTTCATATAATTTTGTTTCAAAATGTCATTCGTTTTCGAGTTACAAGCCGTCCAAGTTCAAGTTTTTATTTTTTGTTTTTTGAATTACTCGCTTACAGGAAAACCGATTTGACTAATATTTGAAAGATAGGCTAAGTCTTCTGCGCTTCATCATTTTAGTAACAATTCACATTGATTGTTTGCCGCTAGAGGGCACTTTACCTACATTGAAAATTGTTTTTTTGTCATAATTTTTTAGTGTTGACAGCTACAGTAGTTTTTGGCATAATTTCTGAAAGACTGATGCCAGGCCTTTAAAAAAGGTGCTCTTTATTTACATCGCTAAACCCAACGGTTTAGACGTAAATCACCCTTAAAAATTAAGTGGTAAATTTACTTTTCTCATTTCATTACCACCAGCTACCAGGTAAATAGCTATCAAAGTATACTAGAGCTGTCAGTTTAACATCAAATAAATTCGCTTTTTAAACTATTTAATTTATAATCTTAAAATAACTAATAATGGCTAATCAGTAAATATTCATATTATGGATTATTGCGATATAAATTTAATTGATAAAAATTAATGAAACAGTACTAAACAAACTAAAAAAGATTCTCAAAATGTCCCCCAATTTCTTCCATACATTTCCTAACACTCTTCAAAAAATGTCGCCTAACTCGATGAAAAATTCCTGGTGTTTCTTTAATAATTTGGCACTTTTCGATTATCCTGAAGCGAAGATCCTCGACGTTGATTACTAGAATATCGTACACCAATTGTTTCAAATGACCCCAAAAGAAAAAATCCATAGGATTAAGGTCTGGTGACCTCGCTGCCCATGCCAATGGTCCACTTCGTCCTATCCATCGATCAGGATACGTTGCATTCAAATACTGTCGGACACGTATACTAAAGTGGGGCGGAGCTCCGTCTTGGAGGATCCACAAGTTGGCCCTTACTTCCAATGGCACATTTTCCAGATACAATGGGAGACGATTTTGGATAAAATCTAAGTATACGTCACCAGTTAATGGGCCATCAAAGAAATGAGGACCAATAAGGTAATCTCCTATTATCCCTGCCCACACATTTAGTGAAAATCTACGCTGATGTTTCGTTTCTACCACATTGTTTGGGTTCTCGTAAGCATATGTGTGGATGTTGTGTAGATTTGTTATGCCATCACGAGTGAAACCAGCTTCGTCAGTGAATAATATGACGCCAATTAATCGATTATCGTGTTCATACTTAGCTAGGATCTGATTGCACATTTCCAACCGTCTCGGCCGATCATCGTCATAAAGAGCCTGCACCTTTTTTGAATGAAACGGGTAGAGTTGTTCTTCTCTTAGTATCCTCCATGAACTAGCCTGACAGAGCCACACTTCATTCCCAATTTTTCTAGTACTAATACCTGGATTATCTTCAATAATTTCAAGCACTCTTTCTTCTTGTTGCACGTTTCTAGCAGTTCTAGGTCTTCCCCTATTTCCATTATAACTTTTAAAGGAACCACATTCCGCAAGCCTCCTGTGCACACTGGAAAATGTTTGAGCAGGAGGGATATTTCTTTCCGGATAACTCTCCATATAATATCTTCTTGCCAACTCTGCATTACCATTTGCTTTTCCATAACAAAAATGGATATCACAATATTCGATATTTGAATATTGGTGATTAGCCATTATTAGTTATTTTAAGATTATAAATTAAATAGTTTAAAAAGCGAATTTATTTGATGTTAAACTGACAGCTCTAGTATACTTTGATAGCTATTTACCTGGTAGCTGGTGGTAATGAAATGAGAAAAGTAAATTTACCACTTAATTTTTAAGAGTGATTTACGTCTAAACCGTTGGGTTTAGCGATGTAAATAAAGAGCACCTTTTTTAAAGGCCTGGCATCAGTCTTTCAGAAATTATGCCAAAAACTACTGTAGCTGTCAACACTAAAAAAATATGACAAAAAAAAATTTTCAATGTAGGTAAAGTGCCCTCTAGCGGCAAACAATCAATGTGAATTGTTACTAAAATGATGAAGCGCAGAAGACTTAGCCTATCTTTCAAATATTAGTCAAATCGGTTTTCCTGTAAGCGAGTAATTCAAAAAACAAAAAATAAAAACTTGAACTTGGACGACTTGTAACTCTAAAACGAATGACATTTTGAAAAAAAATTATATGAAGCTCTACCCTTATTTTGTCAAGTAGAATCACCCCCTTAAGTTTCGTGATCGATTTTTAAATCACCCTGTATATATATATATATATATATATATATATATATATATATATATATATATATATATATATATATATAGTTATTTCTTTCTTAAATAATTATTATAGTATTTCTCTCTTTCTATCTTCTTGGGTATAGGTTTTGGTGGTCTTCGATAAAAATTTTTTATTCTATTAACGTTTCATTCATTATACTAAGCTTCCTCAGAAAGATGTATTTTTTATTTTCTTACACTGACCTACAATTGATAAAATATACGCAAAAACATATTTTTACAAATATAACAGATATAAAGATCACACACAACATATAATATTTAAAAGAATAAAAAGTAGAATATTTAAACACTTAAAAATTATACAAAAACAGAGAAATGTATCAAAATCACAATGTTCTCCTTTAGAATAATTAATATTTATTTCACCGTAAAATTTGTATTGCTGCAAATTTAGGTTTATACTGGAATGCATCGGAGATAAGCATATTATTTTTTGTTGAAATATTCATATCAAAAAAATTTTATTTTAGTTTTTTACCTGTAATAGACATTTTCATATCTTCATATGATTGTGTGGAATCAAAATTTTTGAGCGGAACTACTAGGATAATGCCAAGCATCGCTTTATTTTATTTAAAAAAAAAATTTATAAAAAAAAATTGAACGGACTTCTAAAAGTGCGCTAAAAAGTGAAAAATAACTACAAATTTTTATATGAAATTGAAATTTTTGAAGTTAGGGCAAAACTAATACCTGGCAAAATGTGATTTGCATAAACAGATCAAAAATACTTTTGGTGTAATTGTTTTCTTACTATAATTTATATATATTAGTAATTGTTTATTCCATTTAGAAATAATGTGGCACCGACTTCAATAATTTCAATTTCATATACAAATTTATAGTTATTTTCCATTTTTTAGCGCACTTTTAGAAGTCGGTTCAATTTTTTTTATATTTTTCGATTTTTAGTTTTGAATTCATTATGATATCCAAACTTTATTTGAACTAGGTACTAATCAAAATTAGTGTACCTCACAATGACCCGAAGGTGGCAAAAAGTAGCCATTTTATTCAAAGTGGTAAATCACCCTAAAATGAACCACCAAAAATATTTTTGATTCAGTGTTCTCCAAATACTAGTGAAATTGTGTCAAACAAATATTTGGTTTGTCGTAGTAAATCCACTATCTAAAATTTTAAATTAATATTAAAGTGGTAATATAGGGTAAAAAATAACCTTCATATTCGTAATGCACTCGACCCCTAAAACCCCCTAATACTAAATCTGAAATAATTGCGAATAAGGTAAAATTTTCAACCCACCATATTGAATTTCAAAAAAATAATTTTAACGTCTGAATCTAATCTAAATCTTAACCCTTCAAAGCCCCCTAGTACCAATTTTGGATGAAATCCGGAAACTTAAAATTTCTATATCGTCATATTGCATCTGACATATTAGATTTTCTTAAAATAATTTTATACTAGCTCAAAAACGATTCAGTCCCACCTTTGAACCAAATCGAGGATTGTAAAATTTTTAGTCCGCTATATTGGATTCGGCATATTGAATCCTCAAAAACCCAATCCAAAAATTGATTTTTTTTCGTCCGCCATATTGTATCCGCCATATTGAATTTTTTTAAAAATAAATTCAGATTCGTTATGTGCAATCCCGAAAACTTCCCCATACTAATTTTGTAAAAAAAGAACAAAATTGATTTTTTCGTTCGCCATATTGAATTTTTTAAAAATAATTTCAGATTCGTTGTGTACGACTCCGAAGACTCCCCCATACCAATTTTGGAGAAAATCGGACAAAATTGATTTTTTTGTCCGCCATATTGGATTCGCCATATTGAATTTTTAAAAAATATTTTGGATTCGTTATATGCGATCCCAAAAACTCCCCCTCACCGATTTTGAAGAAAATCGGACAAAACTAAATGTTTTTCCACCATATTGGATCAGCCATATCAAATTTTTTAAAAGTAATTTCAGATTTGTTGTGTACGACCCCGAAAATTCCCCCATACCAATTTTGGAGAAAATCGGACGAAATTTTTTTGGGGGCCATTGAGAACCTCCTTCGTTTAGAAGTCGGTTAAAAATAACATTAAATTTTTTAAATTTTTGGCCACGAGAGGGAATTTTGAACTTCCTGTGTCCAATACCTACAATTTTGTTATTAGATTATCCATCGTAAAAATAGCATATTGGAAAAATAAAATATTCCTATAAAAGAATCTATTGACTAAAATTTTCGTTTGAACGCCCAAAAATTGTAATTTTGGTAATTTATTTTAGTAAACTAAGTATTTTTTTCACATTTACTTCTCGAAAAAGCACCACAATGGTTCCTCTTGTAACTTTTTGGTATGTTACACTAAAAAACGAACTCCTATGGATAAAAATTTAACCAGGTATGAAAACTGGTATGATACAAAACGACATTCATTCTCCTTTACCGCCGAAGCGTCCCAACATCCACAAATACCTAAACCGATCGTTTTGACATAATTTACGCATATCGGTTCATTTTCAAAAAGGTTCACATTCAGTTCGGTTACTGTACATTAATTTTATACGGTTCATTTAAATAAGGTTAAAAACCGGATTTCTGAACTCATTAGGGAGGTGTCGATTCTTTTATGTGGTATTAATTAGCTTTTACGGCGTATTATTTTAATGACACCGAATTTTAGGTAGTTAAAAAAGTGCAGTTCGGTAGTTTTCAGAATTCTCTTAATTATCCTGCAACGAAAAAATGAATGGTATTCTTTAGGTTTGTAAAATTAATTAAAACTTTAAATTACCTGATACTAATAGCAAATTATTAGCTTTTAAAGTGGACTGATGGAAAATTTTAAGTTAGTGCCGTAAACTTATATATGTGCTGATGTTATTTATATAGTAGGCGGAATTTTATTTTTCATTAATTTCATATTAATGGCGTTTATTACTTTTCGCGCATTTAATTATAAAAAGTTCCGTATAAGGTTTAAAAATTAAACTGAATTAAGTAATTTTTGCTGAAATTAGTGGGTGGTAGTGATTTGCGTTAAATTTTTTCTCTATTTAAAAGACCAATAGGCCATCCACCAGTTAAATACTGTAATGAAGTTGAAGAGGCATAAATTGTAGCATTTGAGAACGAAGGATATAGAAAAAAAGTATCATACGATGTCTCAGAAGTGGTTAACCTACAGCATCGAATATTTAAAAAAATATCAAAAGGCTAAAAATGCCGATTCAAGGGCGAAACACGTGAACACCAGCTATTGAGGGCCGTTTTTTAATACCTAATTGTACGCTGGCATTCATTCATCTCAAAAATTAAATAGTAAATGTAAGACAGATTAATGTTATTGAAACAGCCAGATGAAGCTTAAAAGAAGCACGTTTGAAATCACTAGAACCCGTTAAAATTGCATACTTTTTCCAAAAACTCTTATATTGGAATCTGTCGGAATACATGTTCGAGAATTGGAAAAATATTCTATTTACTGAAACTAGAATTTGCATTTGGAAAGGGTGAGCTAGGCTTCACTGGATCTGATTAGATCAGTTGTGCGTTCTCCTATAAGGGTTTTTGACTTAACCCAGCATACAAATTTCAAGCAGGAAATAAAGATTCCCTTAAATCGGATAAAGTGGGCCTAACATGGTCCCCTTTGTAATAAAAGAGCACGATAGTCATATGGAACACGTTATAGAGTTTTATTTTTGTTCTTCTAGCCCGACATATGGATCATAAACTGTCATATCGTGTAAGTATTTTCTTAGCTGGCACCCTGACTAATCGCTGTTTTTTCCTGTCTGTCGTCAGATATCCTCTGTTTGTTGCCATCACCAGGTAGAATTAATAACTGCTTGGAGTTTACAATTAAAGGGATCTCTAGTAAGTTTAGTCATTGTTAATTTATTTAGGGGTATTTATTAGTCTGGATATAGCATCTTCAGCTCAGCTTCTTGTTTTCCAATATTTCTATTGATAATTTTGTTTGCTGCAATGGTACTTCCCATAAGCTCGGTTTCGGTTACATTATTTGCCAGCTATTGAAACTAGAATTCAATTTCAAAAAGCAACTGGACATAGTTTATCGTGCGCTGTAATCTTATACAGTCACTAGTAGGAGTGTGGCATAATGAATTGGGAGTTATTGGTTGTGCCGGGATATGACGGGACTATTGACTGGAATTTTACATACCCAAAACAATCTGAATTTTGTCGGTTATATTTAGATACTTACCCAATTGTTATTCTGATTCAAATATTGAATTGGCCATCCCATACTGGGTCTAAATCTTATGGAGCACATATTGGATCAGCTGAAGTTCTGGGTACGATGAGGAAATCGGTTTGCAAGATACATGAAACGTAATTTCTCAAGGATACATCCAAAATTCACTTGGTAACGTACTGTGAGTACTGCAGACAGTCGATTGGGCTCTCCAAATTCTAACCAATCAAGGAAAATTACCGCCAAGAGTAGCGAAGTGGATGTCAAAAATTTTTACCTTACCATTGAGCTAAATTGGAAAAGTTAAAACCGGAAAATGAGTCGAAGAGTATTGTGTTGGTCAGAAAAACGAAAGAGATGACATATTGCTACAATTCTGTCAAGAACACGATTTCATTACTAAGGATACCTTTTGGAGACTCCCAAGAACACCATTGTACTCTGAAAAGGTACCTGAATCATATGAATTCAAATAGACTATATAACTATAAATAACAGGTATAAAAATACAATTGGATCAATGAAAACATACGCATGAGTTGATATTGGATTAGATCACAATTCAATAGTTGCTCAATTTTAAATAAAATTCAAGAGAATACGAAAACTGAACATGCAGATAAATCTAAGAAAAATTGAGAAAATGACAACTGTCACACATTGAAGTACAATTAAGGAAGCTCTACTACAACTAGCTGGAATTAATCTGCAAAACGAAAAACCACAGAAATAAAAGGGATGGATGACTAATAAACCTTTATAACTTATGGAATCCAGAATAGTAGCTAAGTGTAAAAACGAAGAACAGTATAAACAAATCAACAGAAAGATTAAAAATGAAATCCGAGAAATGTAAAGGAAATAACTTGAAGAGAAATGTAAGAAGATCGAAAATCTGGATGACAAGTATGACTTCTTTAACCTCCATGAAAGATCAAAGAAAAGACAAACAGTAGAAATTAAACAAATGCACTTATAGACCCACAAGGAAACAGTATGACAGACTTAAAAGAAAAACTAACTATATGGAAGAAATACGTAGACGAATGCTTTGAAGATGAAAGACACATAGTGTACTTCAATAATTTGCAACAGGAAACAGGCCCAAATATAACAACAGAAAGAGTAATTCTAGTCATTAACTCATCAAAAAATAAAACAGCATCTGGTTCCCAATAAATTACCAGTAGAGATCCTAAAACTGATAGAAGATTAGCAAGTTTATGTACTTGCTTGTCAAGTCATTCAATAAGGTCTACGAATATGGCATTATCCCACAGAAAAGGCTGGTTACCACATTTGTTACTATTCCCCAAGAGACACTGTCAGGCATTTATCATCGCACAAGCAGCTTAATGAGTCAAACATTAAAAATATTCCTTAACATAATCCATAACAGAGTCTAGAGGAAACTGGAAACAGAAATAGAAGAAACACATTTCGGATTTCACGAAGCCCTGTTTGTTCTGGTTCTGAAATATTTCGCTTTAAAACAACATTTTTGTATGCTTTGTGAATTACCAAAACTCTTTTAAAAAGTTAAACACGATCAACTCGTAAAGATACTAGATAGACAAAACAATTGAGTACCCAAGATATAAGAATAATAACTAACCTTTATAGAGAACAGAGAGCAGTAGTGTGAAAACAGCCCAACAGACCAAATTAAGAGAAATGTAAGACAGGGATACCAACCAAAAGCAAGAAATTTTATAGGAACAGGCAATGGGCAGCTTATAACGGAATGTACAGAGGTCATGAACACATTGCGTGAACATTTCCATCAACTACTGAACCCGGATAACAACGACAGCACTCTCACAAGCACAGTACAAACAGCTGAAATTCCAGATCCTTTACCAACCTACGAAGAAGTCCAAAAAGCCATAACTAAACTTAAAAATAACAAGGCGCTTGAAGTGACAATATTCCCACCGAATCCCTAAAATATGGTGGAGAAGCCCACTATCGAATCGCTCACCATCTGATAGAAGCTATATGGCTCACAGAAGAAATACCAAATGAATAATATTAATATCAGTGTACTAGTGTATTGAATGTTTTAGTTTTGATTTTAATTTGAGACAAAATTTTTAATTGTATACGTTTTGTTCTGTGTGGAGGCTACGCTGGCGACTGCTCTCCAAACTGGCAGGGTTAAGGTGTGCCCTTTGACGAGGTCTGAGCCCTGAGGATAATCTATGTTAGACCGAAAGCGCTTGGCCAATATTAATAAAACATACACTGAAATACAAAACCCGTCTATTTCTTGATTTCTTCGGTGTACAACCTGTTAATAACTTATTGTGGGAAACAGCACCCTGGATATCAGGACGACCTTCAGTAACTTCGAAAAAAGTGCGAGTAGCATTGGGCTTAAAATTAACGAAGAGAAAACTAAATATCTGTATTCCACTAGAAAGAACCAACACAGAAGTAGACTAGGCCAAAACATCACAATGGGGAATTATAACTTTGAACGCGTCAAAGAGTTCAAATATCTGGGAACGATGCTTGCTGAAAACACTGACGGAACGATAGAAATTAACTGTAGAATCCAAACAGGTAATAGGTGCCTATACGCAGGACAAGACCTCCTAAAATCCAAGTTAACAACACGATGTACCAAGATAAACATATACAAAACAATAATAAGACCTGTAGTGATGTATGGGTGCGAAGCTTGGACACTAATGGTAACAAATGAAGAACGGCTCCGAGTCTTCGAAACAAGAATTCTTAGAAAAATATATGGCCCAACGGTGGATGCAACAACAGGACGATAAAGAATCCTTACCAATAAAGAACTGGAGGATCTATATGGAGACACTAATATTGTACGAGAAATAAAATTTAAGCGACTGCAGTGGGGGGGGGACACGTAAGAAGACTACCAGATAGTCGCACAGTCACACTCGCGTGGGAGGAAGCACCGGTAGGGAAAAGACCACTGGGACGCCCTCGCCTCCGATGGAAAGACAATATTGCCAAAGATCTAAAGGCAATGAATATTGATAATCCGCTAGATGTCATGGCAGATAGGCAGCAATGGAGGAGTATTGTGAAGTCGGCAAAGACCCACCCAGGTTTGTAAGCCATGGAGTAGTAGATAAGTACTGTCATTCTTGCTGTTTTGCCTATATTCAGAAGAGATCATAAAGAAGACCCTAAAAGAGAAAGAGATTGGAAAAGAATTAATGGTAAACCACTCAATAATATCAGATAAGTAATGTCCTAATAGCAGATTCTTTAAATGACTTGAAAAAGATTTTAGACAGGGTAGTTGTTGCCAGTGAAGAATAAGGATTGACACTTAACATAAAGAGAACCAAATTTATGATAATGCCAAAAAAAAGCAACGAGTAAATAGAAATTTTCTCGTTCATAATGATCCCGTTGAATGAAAACTTAAATATTTCTATTTAGGGACAACTGTTAATATTAATAAAGATATCACAGACGAAATTCAAATGAGAATTGGAAAAGCATAGGCTACGTTTGTAAAGATGAAAAACTTCTTCTCCAATTACGACGATTACTAAGATGATAAGTTTTCTTCGTTCTGCGCTACGGAATAGAACAGTGACGCTGAACAAAAGTAACATAAGTAGTTTAGAGGCATTTGAAATGTGAATATGTAGAAGGATACTCAGAATACAATGGGTAGATTAAGTGGTGAATGTTAAAGTATTACGAAGGATGAACAAAGATTGAGGAATTCTAATTACTGTCAAACAATGTAAAGTCAAATATCTGGGTCAACTGACGAGAGAGCAATAATACCACCTATTTCAGTTGATCATGCAAGCGAAAATTTAGAGCAAGAAAAATGTTGGACGATGGCATATTTCTTGGCTTTTCAATCCAAGGGAAATGATGATTGCCACGCTTCACACCGGAGATGGCACTTGAAGAAGAAAAAGAATTAGACATAGTGGTTGCTATTTTATGTCTTTAGACTGTTCGACTATGCAGCCAATCAGACTTTATTAATTCTAATACTGTTACAAGGTATATACTTAACATCACAAACACTCAAGATCAACCGGGAATCGAACCTGCTACCTTAGTAATACAGTACCAATGATATGGCCACCGCAGCACTTATACTCCACTGGAATTATACCTGAAATATGGCTCAAAAGTATATTTATAATGCTACCTAAAACATCGAGTGCAAAAAATTGTGAAGACTTTCGTACGATTAGCCTTATGAGTCACTCTCTTAAACTTTTCTTGAAATTGATTCATCAGAGAATATATAGGATTTGCGAAGAACAGATTAGTTGTACCCAGTTTGGGTTTAGACATGCCCTAGGTACTAGTGAGGCACTTTTTAGTATCCAAGTCTTGTTTCAAAGAGCGCCGGATGTTAATCACGATATTTTCTCGTGCTTTATTGATTATCAAAAAGCATTTGATAAGGTTCAGCATAATAAGATGATGGAAGTTCTTGAATCGGCTGGATTAGAAAAACAAGACCTAAGAATTATAGCAAATCTTTATTGGAACCAGACCTCTTCAATCAGAATAGAAAGTGAGGAATCCGAGGAAGTTATGATAAAGAGAGGAGTTCGACAGGGATGTGTACTTTCGCCATTGATATTCAACATATATTCAGAATACATATTTCGAGAAGCCCTGGAAAATACCTCCGACGGGGTGATTATCAATGGCGAATGTATTAATAACATAAGATACGCAGACGATACGGTAATTATCTCAAATGATTTAAGAGGACTCCAAAGGTTGATGGACAGAGTGGTAGAAGTAAGTGAAAGATACGGACTGCAGATGAATACAAAAAATACCAAATTCATGATTATTTCTAAAAATAAACGCATACACGACCAACTACTGATACATAACAGACCCATCCAAAGAGTTAACAAATATATCTACATGGGAACAAATATCAATGAAGAATGGGACCACTCGATTGAGATAAGATGCCGTATTGAAAAGGCCCACACTACATTCCTTAAAATGGCAAAAATATTCAAAAGTAGAGACCTATCCTTAAACACCAAAATGCGAATATTGAGATGCTACGTATTTTCGACCCTCCTATACGGCGTTGAATCATAGACGCTATCTGAAGTATCATGCAAAAAATTAGAAGCTTTTGAATTTTGGCTATACCGTCGCATTCTGAGGATTTCATGGGTAGATCATATTACCAACGAAGAGGTGCTTCATAGAATGAAAAAAGAAAAAGAAATCTTGTGTCAAGTAAGAAGCGTAAACTTGAGTACCTGGGCCACATCATGAGAAATCCTGAAAGGTACCGGCTTTTGCAGCTTATACTACAAGGCAAAAAGAGTGTAGGAAGACGAAGAATCTCATGGCTGAGGAATCTCCGAGTATGGTTTAATACATCAACTGTGGGCTTATTTCGTGCAGCAGTGGATAAAGTCCGTATAGTCATTATGCTCACCAACATCCGGTAACGGATAGGCATTAGCAGAAGAAGAAGAGCACTTAGGCAGACTTATTTAAATCAAAGAAAATTTGGAATAAAGTTTAAAAAGCTGTAACCCTCTGTATAAAGAAAAATTCCTGTAACATGAAAAAATCAAGATCTAAAAAATATGAAACCGAAACTTTTGTAGGTTCATAACATCTCTAATTGCCTAAACAAATTTAATTTTAATTAAACCTTTTTCTCCAGAATCAACTTTTATATAACTCGAAGCGATTTTTTCGGTAACATTCATAATTAAATTTTTAGGCGCAGGTGTCCCGAAGATCTTGGTAAATTAGTTTCGAAATTGGATTTTTTTCGTTATCTCCAGGTTTTAAGAAGTATAATTTTACCTTTCATATTTCAAGTTTTAAAATGATACGAATTGAATGGAATGTGTTTTTAAGTATTTCTGTTAAATTGATTTTAAGTCGACGTTCTCCTGCATTATATTAAGATAATCGGGTAAAATGGTTTTGTATGTTTCTTGCGCAGGAAAGTATAGATTTACTTATTGTGTAATTTTAATGAGGAAAGCTATACATTATAGCTATGAGCTCATATGTAAACTTTATTCATTGACGCATCTTCACTATATTGCAGTCCTTACCAAAGATTAGGTATTTTAAAACTGAATCTGCTGAAGATTCAGTTACTCTTTAATGTGAGTTCCTCTTATAAATATTTTTTCCATGTTTGGTTCTAAATATAAAGGGTTTTCCAATAAGAGGTGTCATTTTGAAAAGCCCGCTATTTCGGTAGATGTCACTTTTGAAGCTGTAAGTTTTTGACGTTTGACAAGTAGAAACTACGCCATAAATAAAGATAGAACGATACATGCTTCAACAACGCATTGAAATTATTAAAATTCACTATAAAAATGGTGAAAATTTGGCAGAGACGGTTCGTAAAACTCGAACATTTTTGGGTCGTCATGAAGCACCTTGTCGGAGCGCAATAAAGAAATTGGTGAAAAAATTCGAGCTGTTGGGACAAGTTAGTTATGTGAAGAAGAAAACCCGTGCACGTCGCTCAAGAACAGCCGAGAATATTGCTGCTGTAGCCGAAAGTGTTGAAGAAAACCCAGGTTTGTCCATTCCTCGTCGTTCTTTGAAATTAGGGATTCCACAAACGTCATTACACTGTATTTTGCATAAAGATTTGGGTCTTAAGGCTTATAAAGTTCAGTTAACGCAAGAACTCAAGCCGGCCGATCATCAACAACGTCGTGCCTTTGCTGATTGGGTTCTTGAAATGCATGAAAATGATCCGGAATTCCATCGAAAAATCATCTTCAGTAATGAGGCCCATTTTCATCTCGGTGGCTTCGTCAACAAACAAAATTGTCGCATCTGGGGCTCGGAAAACCCAAGAGTTATTGTTGAAAAGCCTCTCTATCCTGAACGTGTGACTGTTTGGTGCGGTTTATGGTCCGGCGGGGTCATTGGACCTTACTTTTTCGAAAATGAGGCTGGAGCAACAGTTACGGTGAATGGATTGCGCTATCGAGAGATGATTAATGATTTTTTATGGCCGGAATTGGATGGTATTTATCTCGACCACGTTTACTTTCAACAAGACGGCGCTACGTGCCACACAAGCAACGAAACCATTGATCTTTTACGGGAAAAGTTTCCGGGCCGTGTTATCTCTCGAAGAGGTGATCACAATTGGCCACCGAGATCTTGTGATGTGACACCTTGCGATTTCTTCCTTTGGGGCCACGTGAAAGACAAGGTCTACGCCAACAGCCCAGCGTCGATTCAAGACCTCAAAGATGGAATTCGTGAGGCTATCGAGGACATAGGGCAGCCACTTTGCGATTTGGTTATGGAAAATTTCATGAAAAGGATATGGTCCTGTAGGCATGGTCGTGGTGGTCATTTGGCTGATGTTATTTTCCATCATTAACGGCATACCTTCCTCTTTATAATGTAATAAATATCCGATCATTTATCTTAAAAAATGGCATTTTTCTTTGAATATCAAAATAACACCTCTTATTGGAAAACCCTTTAGTTCTGCCACTTCAGATCATTTTATTCGGTCGGCAAGAAAATATTTTTGGTAATCACATATAGAGAAAGATGCAATTGTTTTGATGGAACTTTGTTGTATTTTCAAGGACTTCTGTTAGTTCAGGGTTAATTTTAATATGCAGCACAGGACCGAACATTTTCGGTATATTTTATTTGTTGATTTCCATAAAGGAAAGATAGCTGCTGAGGCTCATGAAGAGATATGTTAAGTTAATGGTTTTAAGTGCATAACGGAACAGCCATGTCAGAATTGGGAAAATTTGAAACAAAACTAAGTAAATAAAGGTCAATACTTTGACTACACCCCTTCACAAGAAAGAGAACCATTTGAAGATGCCTCCAGTCTAAAATTCGCACCAAGTAGTGACACGTTGTAAATGCATTTGGTTTCCGACAATCAGATATGGGTTCTCTGAACCCCATATGCGGCAATTTTGACGATTAACGCAGTGAAAATTAGTTTTATTGCTTACGATAGTGTTTAAGCTTCAGTTCTTGTGTCAATTGAACTAAGCATGGAAACGCAGTGAGTACACGCTGTAGAGTGCTTCTTGAAATTTGTAATTTTTCTTCTTCTTCACTAACACTCTCATACACTTCTTGGATATTTGAATGGCTTGTTATTGAACGGTCAGTATGTTTGGCATCATTAATTGATCTAGTCTCCTTAGATTTTTCAATTACTTTCTTCACAGCTAATGAAGTTAAATCAATATCTTGGCCATATTTCTTACGAAATTTACGAACTGTGGCTAACAAACTTTCATTATTTTTTAAATATTATTCAATTATGAAAACGTATTGTTTTCTCGTGTACTGCTCCAGTTTGACTAACCCTAAACTGTCAGCAGTCAAACTGTTTTTTTTTGTTGCCTACACTTTACCGCTCCAATAATAGCAAAACCTTCATGAATTTTAGGCACCCTCTATATTGTGTTAAGGTAATGTTATATTTTTGTAATTCTAGCTCTTTCTAATTATATGTTATAAGCAAAATCGGACTACATAATGATTTATTTTTAAAGTTTCATTTAAATAAATAGGAGATCTGATAATAAAAACTACAAAAGTATTACAGAAAAAAGTAATAAGGACCTAAAATAAAACATGCAATATTTTTGTTAGTGAGAAATAGACATCAAACTATGTACAAATTAAGATTTAATGAGGTTTGCAAGCATGCAATTTATTTAAGGAATCTTTTTAAAGTTAGTATACTGAGCTTATGAATCCATCCACCCTCAATTCATTTCCATGAAAAATGATTCTGTTTATTACAGATAATTACCCATAACTGGCACGGCTATGTAGTCCTCATAAGAGAACATAGAAAATTCACCAAATACATTCACTACAATCTATGTCATTATTAATAAAATTATAAACAAATATTTTACCGAAAAAATATTTTATAACGCATTTAAAATAAATTGCAATCAAAAGGTAAGTATGTCAGTGCTATCTCCTTAAGGAATAAAATCTTTATAAAAAAAAAATTGAACAGACTTCTAAAAGTGAACTAAAAAGTGAAATCTTTGAAGTCGGCGCCAAACTATTACCTGACAAAATATGATTTGCATAATCAGATTAAAAATACTTTATTTGTAATTGCTTTTTTACCATAATTTGTATATATTAGTAGTTATTTATTTCATTTAGAAATAATTTGGCGTCGACTTCAAAAATTTCAATTTCATATAAAAATTTGTAGTTATTTTTCACTTTTTAGCGCATTTTTAGACGTCGATTCAATTTTTTTTTATAAATATTTTATTTTTCGAATTTTAGTTTTGAATTCATTATGATATCCATACATTATTTGAACTAAGTACTAATCGAGATTAGTGTACCTCGCAATGACTCCAGGGTGGCAAAAAAGTACCCATTCTATCCAAAATGGTAGATCACCCTGAGATGAACCGCTAAAAATTCTTTGATTCTTAGAGTTCTCCAAATACCCGTGAAATTGTGCCAAACAAATATTTAGTCTGTCATAGTAAATCCACTATCTTAAATTTCAAATTAATTTATCTTGGTAAGATAGGCCTCAAAACTTTCCAATATCGATACTTAAAGAACTTGGAATGTGAATTTCTTAGCTCGATATATTTTATACCTACTGTATATTGAGTATACACCCCAAGAACCCCGCAATATTAATTTAAGACAAAATTGGAAAATATAAAATTTTCAGTCCCTCATATGGTATCTTATTAACCTTATAGTTGTTTCATATTCGTAATACACGACCCCGAAAACCTCCAAACACCAAATCTGACAAAATATGAATAAGGAAAAATTTTCAACTCACCATATTGGATCCGCTATATTGAATTTCACAAAAATAATTTTAATATCTTATTTTAATTTAAATCTAAACCCTTCAAAACTCCTTAGTACCTACTTAGATGAAATTCGGAAATTTAAAATTTCTAGAACATCATATTGCATCTGACATATTATATTGCCTTAAAATAAATTTATATTCGCTATTTACATCCTCAAAAACGATCCAGTTTCACCTTTGAACAATCGAAAAATGTAAAATTTTACGTATTAGTCCGCTGTAGGGGATTCGCCATATTAAATCCTGAAAAAATACTTTTAAATTCATACTTTATACCCTCGAAAACCTTCTATATCAGCTTCGGAGAAAATCGGAAAATGATAAATTTTTAGGACGCTATATTGAATCCGCCAGATTGAGTTTTTCAAAAAATATTTTAAATTCGTGGTTAACACTAACAAAAATCCCCAATACTGATTTAAGACAAAATTGATAGATGTAGAATCTTTAATCCGCCATCTTGAATCCACCATATTTAATATTTTTTAAATAATTTCAGATTTATAATGTGCGATACCAAAATCTCCCCAATATCAATTTGGAAAACAATCGGACAAAATTAATTTTTATCCGCTATATTGAATTTTTTAAAAATAATATTAAATTCGTTATGTGTGGCCCTGAAAACTCCCCCATAACAATTTTGGGAAAAATGAGACAAAATTGATTTTTTTGTCCGTCATATTGGATCCGCTATATTGAATTTTTTAAAATAATTTCGGGTTCGTTAGCGCCATCTTGGGTTTTACTGCACCAATTTCGTCCAAAAAAATATGGGACCACCACAGCAACTTTCTGAACATAATGTAGAAAATTTCATTCAAATCGATGCCGCCGTTCCGGAGTAATCGATGTACATACATAAAAAAAACATTCATACTCGACGAATTGAGAACCTCCTTCTTTTAGAAGTCGGTTAAAAAGGAGAAAAATACAAAGATATCTTTAAGTTTTAATTAGCTGACACTCTAATTTTACTGAAATCTTGAAAAAAAAATATTTTAGTTTAAAAAATCGTCGACAGATAAACGATGAAAAATAAATAATAATGTTTTTTTTAACTGAATATATACTTTTAAATATATATAACAATTTTGCGGTTTCCAACACAATTTAAGAAAGATATAACACCAAAATTAATAAAACTTCTTGAAAGCCTCGACGCAAACGCTTGAGAAGTTACCGTATTATCTAAACAAAAGCAGCAAGAGCTTTCGGTTTATATTAATGTAAACCAATATTCCTAATGGATTTCTTTTTAAAAAGAAACGTTGCTTATATTAGAACTGAGCAAAATGGACACAGTTTGTTTACATAACAATTTTAAAAAGCCTTTTTGCTAACAGGCTACTCGAGATTTGCTTACATAAAATTTTCTGTTTTCCTGTAAATATAAAAGCTGAAACAGTTCTGAATATCAAATGAAATAAAGTTTGCTAGCGTATCTGCTTATTTTCTGTTTTATTTTTATTTTACAATAATTTTCTAAACATGAATTAAATATGTATGCTTGGTGTCCTAAAATAAAAGGATCTATAGAATTTACACCTTCATATATATATATATATATATATATATATATATATATATATAAATATATATATACATATATATGTATATATATATATATATATATATATATATATATATATATATATATACATATATATACATATATATTTATATATATAAATATATATATATATATATATATATATATATATATATAAATATATATAAATATATATATATATATATATATATATATATATATATATATATATATATATATATGATTCAGTATTAATCCGGGAATACATACACATACGTTCGTTCGTTTGGTTTCCTGTAGAAGTTTGCAGACGTTTCGCCAAAATCTCATTTGGCATCTTCTGTGCTTGGTGGTTGAAGATCAGCAAAATTGATTTTGACACCGGCCCGCAAATTGCTAACATAGAACACTACAAGGCAAGATTGATTCATGACTCCATCGGAATTGAAAAGAACGACACGCTTAAACTGACACCAACGGTGGCGCTCGAGAGGGAGACGGAGTCAACGCCAACGCCAACGCCAACCAACCGTTACTATCTGCGACCGTGTATAAAGCACGCTGCACGTTGACTTTTCTTTCAGTTGATCTTCAACCACCAAGCACAGAAGATGCCAATGAAATTTTGGCGAAACGTCTGCAAACTTTTACAGGAAACCAAACGAACGAACGGATGTATTCCCGGATTAATACTGAATCACATGTTCCTATCCGTGAAACACTACGCAACAACATATCTCATATATATATATATATATATATATATATATATATATATATATATATATATATATATATATCAAATTCGATGTTGCCGTACACTCATATTCTAGTGACACGGCCCTGATGTCTACTAAATTCTGTTTATCCAGAATGCTGGAAGTGCCATTGTCAAAAGTTAGTAGTCCGCGTGAACTTCGGGATCTTCATCTCATTAGTGTTTTGCCCCGTATGCCAAAAATATTGGAAAATATAATTAGTGAACAACTTACAGAGCACGTGGAGGTTAACCGAATACTGCCAGAGACTGGATCTGGGTTTATAAGGAATCACGATTGTTCTACTGCTCTGGCAAATGTCGCTGATGATTTATTTCGGGCGACTGATTCAGAAGAAGTAACAGTCTTGACACTGCTCGACTTTTAGAAATCGTTTGACACTCTGGATCACCGATTGCTATTGGCAATACTTCACTATATCGGTCTTAGTGATCATGCCATTGCATTTTTTAGGTATTTTCTGGAAGGTCGAAAGCAATGCGTTAAATTGGGTGGCGAGATGTCAAAGGAGCTGCCCATAAATTCTAGTGTTAGTCAGGGTTCTATTGTAAGTCCTTTGTTATATAAAATCTACATTTCATTTTTGCCAAATATTTTGAGAAGGTTCAAGTCGCATTGCTATGTGGATGATACCCAGGTATATTTGTCTTTTAGAAGGGAGGATGTTCTTGAAGCTTGCAACGCTATAAATTACGACTTTAAAACATTTCATTCGGTCTCTTTGCAGCATTCCTTGTATCTTAATCCGAAAAAATGCTGTATAATGATTTTTGAAAAAAAAACTGATAAAGAGATTGTTAAAAATCTTATAAATGTAAAGATTGGCGATTAAGTTCTGCCTATTGAGGATAGTGTTAAAAATCTGGGTGTTGTCTTTGACATTACATTACGATTTGATAAGCATATTCCCCACTGTGTTCGGAGGGCTTATGTTAGACTAAAACTTCTTTACAGTTACCGCCATAATTTGTTCATAAAACTTAAGACTTTGTTCCGTAACTCGCTGGTGCTCTCGATTTTTAGCCACGGAGATCTAATATATGGAAACTGCCGAACAGCCATTCAAAACGAAGAATACAGAAAGTGTAAAACTCTTGTTTGTGGCTAATTTATGGAGTTCGTAAATATGAGAGAATATCTCATAAGCTACTCGATTTAAAGTGGCTGAATATGGAAAGCAAGAGGTAGTTACATGAAGCTTATTTTTACCATAAAATTGTATGTTATAAAAGCCCACAATTTCTATACAGACAAATCAGTTTTAGATCCCACGTGCATCATGTTAATGTTCATTTTCGAGGAACAATAACTCCGCCCCTGCATAAATCTAAAAAAATTAGATATGTTGTCTTCCAACATGTATTTGACAAACAAGTAAGAAAATTGTAGTTTCCTCTTTTTATTTTGAATTTTGATGAAAAAATCCAGAATTTGTATAAGTATATCTAACTTGGGTGTAAGTATTATTTCTTCTCTATTCTGTGTTTAATTATTATTTAGGCCTTATTTATTTATTGGGTTGAGTTGGTGAGGGTGGATATCACTTAAGTATTATCTACATTTGGACTTCTGTCTCTATATTATCCTGTATGTTAATTAATTATAATGTCTTGCTTATTTATTAATAATGAGCAAAATGTCAAGGAAAACCAATAAATAAAAGAAAACCGGAAAATTTATGAAGATACCTTTTATAAAGGGCGAAACGTCAAATTGTTTTTGATTTTTTATTAATTATATATATATATATATATATATATACATATATATATATATATATATATATATATATATATATATATATATATATATATATATATATATTGATGGTATGTCCGGTTGTTTGGTGATGCTGAAATAGGGCTGAGGTTATCTATTTGTTTTTGATGCTATTTTTATATTCTTGGATTCTTGCTGATATGCACCTGTTTGTTTGTCCTATATAAGTTGATGGCAATCTGCACATGGAATGATGTAAACGCCATGATTTTTAAGGTTGGTCTTGTCTTTGGGATTTCTCAGGATGTTGGCTATTGTTTTTTGTGATTTAAATATGGGCTGTATGTTATGTTTTCTTTAGATTCTTTCGATTCTGTCTATTATTCCTTTTATGAATGATATTATGGCTTTGTTCCTTGTTTGATCTTGGTCTTTGGTCTTTGTTCTAGTCTTCTCCTGTCTTTTTATGACTTTCTTTACATCTGATTGTGAGAGCTGTTGGAATGCGTCTTATTTCGTCTTGTTTTGTGTCAAGTTCTGTTAGGCGGAGAGATCTTGATACTAGTGTGTTGACTACTGCCTGCTTTTGAGAGGGATGATGATGTGACTCTACATTGAGATATCGGTCAGTATGCGTGGGTTTCCGATATACACTAAAGCCCAGGGTGTTGTTGAGTTTCCTAGTTAATAGCAGGTTCAAAAAAGGAAGCTTCTTTTCTTGTTCGATTTCTAGTGTGAAATGGATTCTGTGGTGGATATTGTTCAGGTATATAAGGAAATCGCCAGGTGTTCTTTTCCATGTGGCCATATTATAAAAATATCATCAACATAGCGTTTCCAAAATTTTGGTTTTAAAGGTGCCTTTTGCAGTACGTCTTGTTCGA
Organism: Diaprepes abbreviatus; assembly: GCA_034092305.1. NCBI lineage: Eukaryota > Metazoa > Arthropoda > Insecta > Coleoptera > Curculionidae > Diaprepes > Diaprepes abbreviatus. The sequence continues at coordinate 659,424 of JASJET010000282.1, read as the reverse complement.
AATATATCATAAAAAGGTTGGCTATGACTGGTGAAAGCGAGGATCCCATAGGTGCGCCATCTGTTTGTTTGTATATTTGGTTATTGAACATGAAGTATGTGTTCTCTAGGCAGTGTTCTGCAAGTTCAAATGTGTAGGCTGGAAAAACTTCGTTCATGGCGATTTTGTCCAAAGTCTCATCCAGTGGTATGCTTGGATATAGCGATTTTATGTCGAGGCTTGCTAAGATGTCATTTTCTTCGAGATGAAAGTTTTTGATCATTTTAGTCAGATGTTCGGAGTTTTTCACGAAGGAATCAGCGAGTTCGACTCTTGGTTGCATGATTCTTGCTAGATATTTTTCCAGTTTTTGTGTAGGAGATCCCACGGCGCTCACTATTGGTCTGAGTGGTACATTTGTTTTGTGTATTTTTGGTAAACCATACAGTTTTGAACATCTGCTTGATTTTTCTCTTGATATTATAGATTTTTCAGTTTCTGGGTCTTGTTTTGAGGCTATTTCAACATCACCAAACAACCGGACATACCATCGACTTCGAAAAAACAAAAGAAATAGCACCAGTACAGAACTATAAGGTACGCGTCATAAGAGAGGCCCTAGAAATCGAAAAAGCGGGACAGCTAAATAAACGAGACGATGCTATAAATGTTCCATCTACATGGAAAACATTAATAAAGAATCAAGAAAGAAAACAACAAAAGTCAACACGAGAGACCAGCATACAAGAACAAAATATATCGCACTCGGCAGAGGGGAGGAGCCTGCGAAGCCGCTCATCCAATCAGGAAGCGAGTCAGCTAAACAAAACTCGAAATTCATCAGATGTCATCATCAGTTCTCAGCGAGTAACGAGACGAAACCCACTTGAAAATGCCAAATGAGATTTTGGCGAAATGTCGTGAAAACGATTTTTTGAACGAACGGATTGAAACCCGGAATAACCAAACTATTCATTCTATCATCCGTGAAAACCTACGATATAACATATATATATATATATATATATATATATATATATATATATATATATATATATATATATATATATATATACGATTTAAGTGGATTTTTTATAGGGATCCAAGCATTGAAGCTTAACTAAACAAACATGGGAGAATTACATAACTAAAAAAATAAAAGCTATGACGAAATCAATTTTCACAGATTGTTATGGCATTTAATCATAACAAGTGCCGATTAGTATGCTAATGAAATTAATTAAGTACAAAACGAGCGAAGACGATATGAAACTAATTTATCGTAGAAGGAAAGTGTGAAACATTCCTGAGCGCGCCGCGTTCGCAGCGGGACACCCTGTTACAATCTTATTTATCTCTCACTCTCGACTACTACAACTTGCTTATTAACATTTAAATATTCGACCCATCCATTTATCAGGCTAACTTATTTGGACTCAAACTGCGCCTCATAAAGAAAATGCATTTGTATGTCAGGATTTTTAAACAGTTTCGATGGGCGAGGGCGTATTGGATATATGGCCCGTAATTATAAAATTTATTAGACTAAATTATTTTATATTTACATAGAATTTAAATTGTAAAACTATCTAATGGCTAAAATAATAACTTTTTTCCAAGACTATATTACTCTATTAATACAAAAGGGCGTATGTTATTTATTACATTATACATTTTTAAAAATAAATATATACAATGTAAGAAAACCTTTCACAGTCAACAATTAACAGCTGAAGTAGAAAATTCTATAATAACACTCTTCTGCAATTTGACATTTTTTGTCGATCCCTGATATTTTTTTGGGTTTTTTACTGTAATGTGTTGAATTCAAATATGTGCTCGGTTTTTACCTATCACCGATAGGTTTCTGAAAAAGAAAAAAATAGTATAAAATATTAGAAACCCGAACCATAAGCAATCTAGGAATTTTCAAGGATTTAAATAAAAACAAAATCACTTATTCTACTAAATATAACTCATTTTGCATTAAAAAAAATTGAACCGTCCTCTAAAAGTGCGCCAAAAAGTGAAAAATAACTATTTTTATAGGAAATTGATATTTTTGAAGTCGGCGCCAAACTAATACCGGACAAAATGTAATTCACATAAGATTAATAAAAATGCGTATATATTAGTAGTTATTTATTTCATTTAGAAATAATTTGGCGCCGACTTCAGAAATTTCAATTTCATATAAAAATTTATAGTAATTTTTCACTTTTTAGCTCACTTTTAGAAGTTGGTTCAATCTTTTTTATAAAAATTTTATTTTTCTATTTTAGTTTTGAATTCATTATAATATCCATAAATTATCTGAACTAAGTACTAATCGAGATTAGTGTACTTCGCAATGACTCCTCGGTGGCAAAAAAGTGCCCAGTTTATCTAAAGCTGTAAATCACCCTAAAATGAACCAGTAAAAATTCTTTGATTCTTAGAGTTCTCCAAATACCAGTGAAATTGTATGAAACAAATATTTAATCTGTCATAGTAAATCCACTATCTTAAATACCAAATTAATTTTAGATTGGTAATATAAGCCCAAAACCTTCCAATATCGATATTTAAAGAAATTGAGACGTAAAATTCTTAACCTGATGTATTTTATACTGCATATTGAGTTTATATACGCTCTAAGAACCCCACAATATAAATTTTAGACAAAATCGGAAAATTTTCATTCTCTCATATTGTATCTTATCAACCTAACAGTTGTAAAAAATTAACTCCATATTCATAATATACGACCCTGAAATCTCTTTAATTCCAAATCTGAAAAAATGCAAATAAGGTAAAATTTTCAGCCGACCGTATTGGATCCGCCATATTGAATTTCAAAAAAATTATTTTAACGTCTTAATCCAATCTAAATATAAACCCTTCAAAGCCCCCTAGTACCAATTTTGTATGAAATCCGGAAATCTAAAATTTCTAGACCGTCATATTGCATCTGACGTAATAGATTATCTTAAAATAATTTTATATTCGCTATTTACATCCTTAAAAACGATTCAGTCTCACCTTTGAACAAAATCGAAAAATGTAAAATTTTTAGTCCGCTATATTGGATTCACCATATTTAATTCCGAAAAAATACTTTTAAATTCATTATTTACACCCTCAGGAACCCCCTACATCAGTTTTGGAGAAAATCGAAAAATATAAAGTTTTTAGGACGCCATATTGAAGTCGTCAGATTGAGTTTTTCAAAAAATATTTTAAATTCGTAATTAACACTAACAAAAATCCCCCAATACTGATTTTAAACAAAATTAAAAGATGTATAATCTTTAATCGGCTATCTTGGATCCGCCATTTTTTTAAATAATTTCATATTCATAATGTGCGATCGAAAAAACTCCCCCATATCAATTTTGAAGAAAATCGGACGAAATTAATTTTTTATCCGCCATATTGAATACACCGTACTGAATTTATTAAAAATATTTTGGATTTGATATTTGCGATCCCGAAAACTCCCCCACACCAATTTTGAAAAAATCGGACGAAATAGAATTTTGTTGTTATCCGCCATATTGGATCCGGCATACTGGATTTTTTTAAAATAATTTCAGATTCCTACGACTCCGAAAATTCCCCCATACCAATTTTGGAGAAATTCGGACAAAATTAAAATTTTTTTGACCTCCATATTGTCAGCGCCATCTTGGATTCTACTGCACCAATATCGCTCAAAAAAATATGAGACCACTTCTTGAGCACGCGTTTCGACCACTTTATAGTCTCGTCAGTGGAATTATATCAAACCGATAGCAACGTTCACAGAAAATATCGTACTGACATACTTTGGAATTTATATTTTTTATAACAGCTGTTTCCTGGGAATGTGGCTCTCATTTCGATACAGCTCTACTGACGAGACGATAGGGTGGTCGAAACGCGTATAGAGAGAGGACCAGAGTTGTATTTGTAGGAAACAAACTGTTTGTATATATTTTTTCCTTTTCCCTGCTTGAAAGGATAATACATATAAACAACTATTTAAGTATGGCCGATAGAATTCTTTGTTTCTTACTGAAATTTTGATTTTCAAGATACTAAAGATTTTTAGTAATAATATTTGAGGCAGTCGAAGGCTCTTATTGAATCAAAAATCAGAACAATATAATAATTTTGTCTGGAGGGGGGTAAATAAATTGAATAAAAGCTGCTGTGTTTGCTGGATAATTATTTCGGAAAATATGCTTTGAAGCTGATGTTGAATTATTATTGTTTCAAAAGTTTCTAATCTGTAAGCAAACTATTTTTCAAAAGCTTTGGTTTAAAAAATGTTGATGACCCTGTAATTGGGATAGAATTTTTTAGTAGTTCAGCGTACTAATGTTGAAGGAAATATATGATTTAATTTGATACATATCCATACTGACGTTGACTCAACATTCAAATCTCGCTATCGGTTACAGACCTAAATTAACTTTACTTTACCCCTCGAATATCACCCATTGATGTCTGATCAAGGCACAAAAGTTCTAATCTAAAATAAGTTTTATTAATTCTCAAACTTCGTCTCTGCCTTTTCAATAAACAAGCAGAATTTTCAAAAAGTTTTGACAGCACGCAAAATTCAAGTACAACAATACATTGAATAAAATTGGCTGTAATAACCCAACGAAAAAGGCAATTCGAGAGTCTTCGTAAGACATCCCGACACTCTTCTTTCTGGTTTACTTTGTTATTGGAAAAATTATGTTCTTGTATAATAAAATAAAAGGCGAGATTTTTAAGTGAATAAAAATTTATTTTTCATGTTATACGTGGTGGAACAAGCCATTTATTTAAATTTAAGGTGACATTTGGAAGGCCAACGTACATACTTAACATTTTCAACGTTTTGGAATACTGGAATTTTAAGTGTTAATTTAATTAAATTTTGTCGTGAAAAGTAACTTTTTTATAAATTATTATGGTAAACTTGTAACGGTTAAAGGAATGTGGGTTGTGTTATTGCCAAAATATGACTAATACGCCTAATAACTTGAAAGTCGAATAAAAAATCAGTGATTGTTTTATTTTGTGTTTGTTTTCGAAATAAATTAATAAAAGAAACAGATAACCTAATTTCAATTTGAAAAGAATAATCCTCTTAAAAGAACCTCTATTAATCTTTATGGTTAGTTCTTGGGTTTATATTCTGTTATCTTAGCATTACTTTCCGACGTTATGGCTATGATTATACAGAACACCTTCGGGATCGCCACTCTGCAAGATTAGAACACCGATTTTACTCTCCTTTTTCATAACATCAGAGATGGAATTAATTATTTTTATTTGCCTTCAAAGTAATCTTCAAATATTCTGCAAATGTGGTGGCTGTATGCAAATTTTTCTATGCTTAATTTTGGTCTACACCATAGACAGGGGCAGTAATGCCACCAAGTTTTCGCTGAAGTCTTTCAAGGGGTCGCCAGCAAGTTTAAGAGTAACTGGGAGGCGTTAGGATGTGCTACACTCTTCCTCTGTTGAAAAGCAAAGGGTTAATAAAAAGTGGCCCTGCAGAAAATGCAGTTAGGCTCAGTGAACAAACCACCGACTACTCGGGAGAGGAGGTTCGTTTTATTAGGTCGCCAGCAGCTCCTAACCAACGGTTGTCACGGTACCTTTCCTACAGTTTCCACTCCACTAAAAGAGATAATAAATAAATAAAAAAAATCAAGTTACATTTAACATTTAATGGACACCAAAAGGTTAAAAGTACAAAACAACACGTGAGAAAGTGAAGAGATAAAGTTGTAGGCGAACAATAAATACGCTAGTAAGAGCTATGTGTTAATAATAAATAATAGTTACACCCTCGAACTTAAGCCCTAAATAACAGTTATTAATGGTGCTATAAATGGTTTTACAATACAGCTATAAGTATTAATACAGATATAAATGTGATCACGTTTTTTTTCATATAAAAAATAATTTAAAAAAAAGTAATAGGTAAAAACAAAAAAAAAAATAATAATGAGTAGAGACTGGAGATATATCGGAAGATTGGCTGAAGTCTGTATTCATCCCAATCCCAAAAAAACAGCGAGCAAAACGATGCAGTGAGTATAGACTAATAAGTGTAATGAGCCACACTTTGAAGGTCTTTCTCAGAATCATCCACAGCAGGATAAGATCTAAATGCGAAGCAGATTTAGATGAAAACCAATTCGGATTTAGAAACGCCCTAGGTACTGGAGAGGCTTTATTCGCTCTAAATATACTTCTGCAAAAACGCTGGGACCAACACAAGGATGTATTCGTATGTTTTGTCGATTACGAGAAGGCCTTCGACAGCGTACAGCACAGAAAACTCATAGACATTTTAAGTAACGTAGGGGTAGACAGCAGAGACGTAAAAATTAATAAAAATCTATATTGGCGGCAGAAAGCAACAGTAAGGCTAAATGGAAAACTCACAGAAGAATGTAAAATTCTACGAGGCGTCAGACAGAGCTGCATACTATCTCCACTGCTTTTTAATATATATTCAGATAAAATCTTTAAACGGGCTACTCAAGGACAACGAATGGGAATACAAATCAATGGAGAATATATAAATACAATACGAAATGCTGACGACACTGTTATCCTAAGCGACAAACTACAAGACCTGCAATATCTATTAGACTGTGTTAACACTGAGGGTCAAGAAATGGGGCTCAACATAAATATCAAAAAGACAAAATTTATGGTCTTTAGTAGACAACCTCATCTTCACGCTTCAATACAAATAGAAGGGAAAAAGTATAGACAGGGTGACTCATTTTAAATATCTTGAATGTTATATCACCGAAAATCTAAACCCAGATAAAGAGATAAGGTGTAGAATAGAGACTGCTAGAGCAACTTTTCTGCAATGATAACCTCAACCTAAAACTACGAGAGAGAATGATACGTATGGCCAGTGTTACTATATGGGGCAGAGATCTGGACAATTAAGGCTGCCACGATTAATCGGTTGGAGGCCCTCGAAATGTGGTTACACCGGCGAATGCTGAGAATACCTTGGACAGCTAGGTAGACCAACGAAATGGTACTCAATAGGGCCGACACAACTCGTCTACTATTAAACACGGTGAAGTGTAGAAAAATCTCATATCTTGGACATATATTCAGAGGGGAGCGATATAGAATTCTTCAATTAATCATGATGGGTAAAGTGAAGGGACGTAGAGGGGTAGGAAGGAGACAGGCTTCCTGGTTGAGGAATATTCGTGAATGGACAGGTATACGTAGCGCGGGGGAACTGTTCAAGTTAGCGCAGGACCGCGAAAGACTTGCCAAAGCAATTGCCAACATCAGGGGGATCTGATATGGCACTTGAAGAAGAAGAAGAGCCAAATATTCAATTAGCTTATCTGGATATCTTTTGTAGTGATTCCTTCAGGTTCCCGAGCAGCTGGGGCCTCAGGCAGCAGCTAGTGACAGAAGAACTACTTAAATGATGATTGGTAGGTGGAAAAGGATCTCCCTAAAACAAGGAACCATAGAAAGAGAAAGAACCAGAAAAAAATGGAGATAAAAGGAAGAAGAAGAACAAGAATCCTTGAGGTTCACAGAATTTAAGAATTCTGGTCAAAGAGGATCTCGATATGGTTCTTGAGGACTCAATCCTCGATCGTTGTCTTAATAGACCTTGTGACTAAATCCTTCTATGAAGAGGTTGTATATAACACAACAAAAGACAAAAGGAAAGGGAATGAATCAAAATAATTCCAATAAATGAACAAAAAAGTGCCGAATATCTTAAAAATTGGAGTAAAAATTTCGGACTCACGTTACTTCCACACTTCAGCTATTTAAGATCGAAAAGCACAAGGAAAATGATTTTCTTTCCCAAGAAAATGAATTATTTAATAAAAAAAAGGCCATAATGAGGTTATTCAAAATAACCACAATTGTACATAGTCCAATATCAGTGTACAAATGGAACTACCGTGGTCACTTTAATAAACAGAAAATATAAGTTGATCAGCACAACTTCCGAAAACTAATATAGATTCTAGATGAATATAACACAATAAACATTATTTTATTGTAGAATAAAGTCAGAAAAAAGTTCATGTATTCAATATTTATTTTGCCATCATTAAATAAAATTCTGTCAATGAAGGAAGTACATTCTTGATAAGAGGCGTAGAAAAACCGAGGTTTATCTATAAAAAATAACGGTAAATTCCACAACTACAAAAAAAAGCTAAACACAGTATAGTCAAATATTGATATATTGGTAAAATAACCAGGGTCGTAGCATAGTAAGACTAAAAATACAATGAACGAAATGCTTTTATTTTAAAGAATTAATGAGAGATATTTAAGGAAAATGATATTATGATACCTATAGTATGAGTATTTGTAAATATGAGGTAAAATAAACTGAATTAGCTAAAGCGGACGGAAAAATAATAAGGTACCTGAAGATAATAATGCCTATCGGATGTTAATCCTAAGTAACAAAAATGGTATTTAAAATGAACACTCTCACTCAAGACTACACTCACAAGTGCCCAGCATAAGTAGAAGGCGCCTCATGCTTGCGGACGCATGATACCCTGCTCGCCCTCACCATTGTGGCATCATTCCTTGTGAAGGGTGGTTGCGCGGCAAGAATAATAAAAAATCATCCGAGTCAGTCGTGCGTATTTTTTATAATATTACACTTCGCCATTGAAATTTCTAGTATGGTTCTCTTTTATTTCACGCTTCAATGATCTTAAATCGTTTCGTGGTCCAACTGTTTTTTAGAAATTTTTATTATAGATATTGTCGGCGGTTATAAAGGTCTACCAAATTTTACCATAGGCGTTATTATCCTCCTACTTTTTCTTTGCTTTACAATGTATTTTACATCTCTTTCTAGATGTTAGGAATGTACATAGGTAATTAAAATATCTTCTTCTTTTTCTTCTTCTTCTTCTAGGAAGAACCAAGTTCTGTTATCTACACAATGCCTCATCGATCCTCGTGTGACGTCGAAATCCAGCTGTCTCTCCATTTTTTAGGGGGCCGTCCAGGCGGCCGTTTGGTGTTTGGTTTCTCTCTCATCACGGTTTTTGCTAGTCTGTCATCGTCCATTCGTTCCACGTGATCTCTCCACTGCCTACGACGGTTTCGAACCCACTTCACAACATCCCCCACTCCGCTGTCATCGCGTATTTTTGCGTTTCTTATTCTATCTCTTAAACTTGTTCCCATGTTCATTCTCAGCGTTTTCATTTCTGTGGTTCTCATAATTTGTTTTGTCTTTGTGGTTTCATTTCTTGTTTCTGCGCCGTAGATCAGTATCGGTCTTACTCAGACCTTGTAAATTCTTGCTTTGCTCTCAACGGTCATATGTTTATTGTTCCAGATTATGTCTCTTAGTTGGCCTGATATCATGGCCGCTTTGTTGGCTTGTGTGCGTACTTCTTCCGTTACTGCCCTGTTACTTGTTGTATGTACTCCCAGGTATTTAAACTTCCTAACCTGTTCGATACGTTTGTCATCAACCATTAGTTTGCATCTTACCGGTTCTTTTGCTATTACCATTGCTTTGGTTTTCTCCACAGATATTTTCATATTATACTGTTTGGGTGTTCGATTGAGATGGAAAAGCATTCTTTGTAAGTTGTCCTCGCTATCTACTGTCAAGGCAACATCGTCTGCAAAGCATATTATCTGAACGGTGTTGTGTCCCATTGGGTACCCAATATTTGTGCTTTTTACCTCATTAATGATTTCGTCCATGATTACATTGAAAAGTGTTGGACTTAGGCTTTCACCCTGTCTTATTCCTATGGATAGTGGGATTTCCTCTGTTAGAGTGTTATTTGTTTTAATTACCACGGTGTTTTTGGAATTCAGTTCGTATATTGTACGTATGATTGCTTCGTCTACTTGTTTTCTTCGCAATAGTTCTGTTATCTGTTCCAGTTTGACTCGGTCGAACACTTGTGTAAAGTCCACAAAACAAATGAACAGCAGTTTATCGTATTCGATAGATTTTTCAACCAGCTGTCTGATAATAAATATACCGTCGATAGTAGAGCGGTTATTCGGGAAGCCCTGCTGTTCTTCGCACGCCCCTAACTTGTCTACGATCCGTTGTGAGAGTATTTTGGTTAATAATTTGGCTGAACTGTTCAGTACAGTAATTAAAATATGTCGCTAATTAATTGATAGTTATTTGATCGCCTACAATCATGCAATCACGAGCACTGTGACCAAAAAACGACTCAGTATCAGCTGTCTAAGCAGTAGAAGGAGGAACAATGAGCATGCATAAAGCTGCTGATCGACATCACATAATGATAATCCTCCGTATTAGTTTCTTAATTGCTCTGGTTCAGGATAATGTTTATATTGTTCCCAATATTAGTATACGTACCAACTAACCTTTCTAAGGATTCATTAGTATGTTTTTTTTCTACATTTTTCTCCATTCTCAGTTGATGAAGGAAAATATATTTTCCTCGATGCTCAGTATGGTACTCTGAGAAGAAGTTTTCAGAATACCTAAACCACAATCTTTTATTTGTGAATGGTCTGATATGGTTTCATCATCACTTTCTTCAATACATTTAATAAACACTAAGAGGTTAATACATATGTCTTCATCCGATACATTTTTCTCGATCACTGGACTCAATTGTAGACAAAATACTACTACCATAGTTTTCCCATATATTTTTAAATCCAGTTATATCTGTCTTCTCCTAATATTGCACTTTTTCGACTAATTAATTTAGTATTTCATTTTTACTTCATTAACCAAGACTTATCTTAGGGTTTGTATGCCTTTATATAGGAATCCTAGTCTGTCGATATATTTTGAATTAAGAATCCTTATAAATGAGTTAATTTGATCCTTTAATAATAACATTGTGCTAATACTTTAAAGTCATGATTCTGAACCAAAATTATATCTACCAAAGGCAATAAACCCTGCTTTAATTTCAAAGCATGAAAACTTTGTACAAGTTGTGGAGCAATATATGATAATTCTTAGTTTACTTTTTAGTGCATATCTAAAAATTCAAAGTATTCAGAATCTGCTTTACAGTGTATCGTCTATTATAATGAATGTAAATTACTCGCTAATTTGAAATATAAGAAATTATTAAATCGACTAAAACACTCCTATGTTAACGATTCTGAATTTGCAATGCAGATCGCTGATTACCGATTCATGAATAGACAAAAATGTATTCATTACGACCGTAAAGAACATGTTCTAAGTGACAGTAATGTGACAGCCAGGTGCATAACACTCGTTCATTAATATTGAAAAAGTTTTGCTTAATGTATTGTAATCGGAGTTAATGTTATATAAACTGACGCCTTCACTTTGCTGTTTGAGAATATTAGAGTTTTGCAGACGTTAGTGAGAAGTTAATTCATACTGTCTACGCTATATACAGGGTAGCAAATGTAAATTAACGTGTTATGCTGTTGTTTATTGCTAAGTAAGATGTCGGTAGGGTTTTTTTAAGTTAACGACATTTTGTTCGGATATCGCCTCTACAGTTATTTTTGAAGCTGGTTCAAATTAACTTGCATTCAATATGTTTTTTTTGGCATGTTGCAATTTTCTTAGTGACGCTAATGATTAGTTCTAGAGATTTTTTGATTAACATGTATGGAAAGCTTTACTAACTAATGAGAGAATTCTAATCGGAAACAGCATAATTCTTGGAGCTAAAAACCGATTCAATGAACAACAAAGCCATCACAAATTTCTCTTCACGTCACCACATCAGGATAAACAATACATTTTTTAAATATAAACCCCAACACAAAGCACAGGGCAAAACCGAAGAGAGCAATTAAAAATTATTCACATCGTATCTAACAAAATCAACTCAAATAATAAATAGATACGAGAAGCGACCTGTGCCAAATTAGGATCTAATCACTTCTTATTCCTATACAAACTACGAGCAAGCTTAACATTTGATCTTTTAAGGAAACAACAGAAAAAGACTTGACCCAAACCCACTTAGCTCAAAAAATTGAAATTACCTCTATACCGGAAGAAAACGATGCTGAAGAAACCTAAATCCTAAATTTATCCTTGGAGAGGAGGGAAATTAAAATAAGCAAACAAATAAAATTTATGCAATAGTATACCCAAAAGTACATAAAACATAAATGCGAAGAGATTGCAGGAGAGAGACATTTATATATAACAAGCTGAAACAGAGTAAACATAAAAATAAAACTACTAAACGAAACATTTATACTGGAAATGAAATATAACTTATATGAAACCCAGAAAAAGTTTGGGGAATGCTGAGTAGAAGAAAATCGAAAATCAAGGAAATAAATACAAGGTGATAAAACAAGGTGGATGCAATACTTTCAACGATTATATAGATATCGACATATGTCCAAAAGAAGAAGAAAAAGAAGAAGAAGCAACTGAAGAATAACCGGAAACAACAAAGATAACAATGGAATGATTTAAAAAGCCCCAAGAAAATAAATAATAGAAATGCACCGGGAACTGATGAAATACCAAATGATCTTATATAAAATTTTCATATAAAAAATTGAACCGACTTCTAAAAGTGTGCTAAAAAGTGAAAAATAACTATAAAGTCGGCGCCAAACTAATACCTGACAAAATGTTATTCGCATAAATACCTTATTTGTAATTACTTTCTTACCATAATTTGTATAAATTAGTAATTATTTATTTCATTTAGAAATAGTTTAGCGCCGACTTTCAATGTCATATAAAAATTTATAATTATTTTTCACTTTTTAGCACACTTTTAGAAGTCGGTTCAATTTTTTTATAAAAATTTTATTTTTCGATTTTTAGTTTTGAAATCATTATAATATCCATATATTATTGAAATTAAGTACTAACGAGATTAGTGTATCTCGCAATGACTCCAGGGTAGCAAAAAGGTACCCATTTTATCCAAAGTCGCAAATCACCCTTAAATGAACCACTAAAAATTATTTGATTCGTAGAGTTCTCCAAATACCAGTGAAATTGTATCAAACAAATATTTAGTCTGTTATAGTAAAATCCGCTATCTTAAATTTCAAATTAATTTTAGATTGATACTATAGGCCTCAAAACCTTTCAATATGGATATTTAAAGAATTTGAGACGTAAATTTCTTTACCCGATATATTTTATATTGCGTATCGAGTTTGTATACGCCCCAATATCAATTTTGGACAAAATCGGAAAATGTAAAATTTTCAGTCCCTCATATTGCATTTTATCAATCTAATAGTTGTAAAAAATTAACTTCATATTCGTAACACACGACCCGAAAACCTACTAATACCATATCTGAAAAAATGCCAATAAGATAAAATTTTCAACCCACCATATTGGATCCGCCATATTGAATTTCAAAAAAGTAATTTTAATGTCTTAATTTAATCTAAATCTCAACCCTTCAAAGCCCCCTAGTACCAATTTTGGATGGAATTTAAAATTTCTAGACCATCATATTGCATCCTAGATTATCTTAAAATAATTTTATATTCGCTATTTACATCCTCAAAGACGATTCAGTCTCATCTTTCAACAAAATCGAAAAATGTAAAATTTTTAGTCTGCTATATTAGATTATCCATTTGTAATTCTCGACAAATACTTTTAAATTCATAACTTACATCCTCAAGAACCCAATATATCAGTTTTGGAGAAAATCGAAAAATGTGAATTTTCAGGACGCCACATTAAATCTGTCTGATTGAGTTTTTCAAAAAATATTCTAAATTTGTAATTAACACTAACAAAAATCCTTCAATACTGATACTAACAAAATCGAGAGATGTAAAATCTTTAATCTGCCAACTTAGATCCGCCATATTTATTTCTTTTAAATAACTTCAAATTCGTAATGTGCGATCCCAAAAACTTCCCCATATCAATTTTGAGAGAAATCGAACAAAATTATTTTTTATCCGCCATATTGGATACGCCATACTGAATTTTTTCAAAATAATTGCAGATTCGTTATGTGCGATCCCGAAAACTCCCCCATACCAATTTTGGAGAAAATCAGACAAAATTTACTTTTTTGTCAACCATATTAGATCCGCCATATTGAATTTTTTAAAAACAATTTTAGATTTGTTTTGTGCTATCCTGAAAACTTCCCCGTAACAATTTTGGAGAAAATCGGACAAAAATGATTATTTTGGCCGCCATATTGGATCCGCAATATTGAATTTTTTAAAAATAATTTCAGATTCGTTGTGTGCGACCCCGAAAATTCCCACATACAAATTTTGGAGAAAATTGGACAAAATCAATTTTTTTGGCCGCCATATTGTCAGCGCCATCTTGGATTTTACCGCACCAATTTCGTCCAAAAAAATATAAGACCACCGCAGCAAGTTTCTTTACATAACGTAAAAAATTTCATTCAAATCGGTACCGCCGTTCCGAAGTAATCGGTGTACGTACATTAAAAAAAAACATACATAGTCGACGAATTGAAAACCTCCTTCTTTTAGAAGTAGGTTAAAAATATGGAATATTTGAATAACTGGAAGAATTAGCAGCTATGTGACGTAATTCTAACAAAAAACAAGGCGTAGAAAAAGCAATTAAGATGTGAAAAGGACATTTATGAATCTATCCAAAGCATTCGACAAGGTGCAGCCGAGAGAATGTTATTACTTTAAGAGAAAAAAATCCAAAAAATCCAAATATCAATACATTCAGTAATGTATCAATGAATCAAGAACTAACAGAAGTACTTATAACGCCTACAAGTCCATTATAAAACATTATTATGGACCAAATAATAAACCATGCCAGAAACACAGGGAAGAGATACAGCATTTTAACAGGTGAGATAAAAATAATATGTAATAATGATGATATAGTATTCATAACTAAAAATAAGGACACGTAACAGAGAATCGTACACATTTTTTAATCTAAAAGTTTAGACCAAATCAATAGTAATGGCACAAGAACCAGTAAGATTTATCACATCACCAGCCAAGGTCATAGGAATTGTAGCGAATTAATTTACTCGTTGTTTTGAACTATATATACCAGTCATATTTGTTAAGAATTGTCAGGGTGTTTTGTCTGCAGTGTTGGCTCAGATTTTCAATATTTCCTTATCAACGGGTGTTTTCCCAAAAGTATGGAAAACTACTTACATTACGCCAATCCATAAGAATGGAGATAGAGCTAACGTCGAAAATTATCGTGGAATTTCGAAATTTTCACTATTTAGTAAGATTTTTGAGGGTATTGTTTACCAAAAGATGTGTCCTCTTTTTAGGCATATGTTAGCAACTTCACAGCATGCTTTATGGCAGGTCGATCGACTACTATTAATCTGCTTGTCTATGAGCAGTACTTGGTGGAGGCTTTGGAGGGGAGGTGTCAGGTGGATACTATTTACACTGACTTCTCCAGGGCTTTCGACAAGGTTAACCATCAACTTCTCATTTACAAGCTGGAAGGCTTGGGAATCCATGGATCATTTCTACAATGGATAAATAGTTACCGGTCTGGTAGAGTACAGCGAGTAAAAATTAATAACTGTGAATCATCTGATATATTTGTTACCTCTGGTGTTCCTCAAGGTGCTCACCTCGCTCTGCTTCTTTTTAACTGCTTTATTAACAATATTGAGGACATTATAACTTTCAGTAGATGTCTTCTTTATGCAGATGATTTAAAGATATTTCGGGTTGTCAGGAGTAGCAACGATTGCGAGGGCATTCAACAGGATCTAACTCGGTTCTCTGAATGGTGTAAGTTAAATTTTATGCACCTCAATGTTAATAAATGCTCCATTATAAGTTTTTATCGTAAAAGGGATTGGATAACTTTTGATTACTTTCTTGATAATAACATGATTAATCGCGTTGAATATGTGAAGGATCTGGGTGTTACATTTGATCGGGCCCTTTGCTTTGACACACATATTGATAATATTGTGAACAGGGGTTTGAAGTTTCTTGGGTTTGTGAAGAGAATGTTTACAGATTTTAATAGTGTAGGCTGTTTTAAAGTGATATACTGCCCTGTAGTTCGATCAATCTTAGAATATGCGTCCCAAGTTTGGTCACCTCATTATTTTACATACAAAGAAGAAGTAGAAAGAGTACAAAGAAAGTTTTTCAGTTTCATTGCCTTTAAACAGGGAATGCAGCAGGAGCGGTCTGTATATGATGATACTGCCGATGCTTTGAGGTTGCTACTATTGTGTGTGAGACGCATATATCTTGACCTCGTTCTACTTTATAAGATTGTTAACTCTTGTATTGATTCTCCTTAACTACTCAATAATATTGGATTATCAGTTCCTCAAAGAGCTTTTAGAGCGCACAATTTGTTTGATGTGATATATCACCGAACGAATTATGTCATTAACAGTCCTATTTCTCGAATGTGTAGGGAAATGAATTCAGTTCCTACCGAGATTGATATTTTTCATTTGTCAATTAATGTCTTCAAATTAAAAATTTTAAAATTCTTGACAAAATAGTTAATATTGTAAATTGTCAATACTAGTCTTTTGAAGCACTTTGATGTATGTTTAGATTTGTAGTTTTTTTTTAATTTCTGACTGTTTTAAATAATGATATTTGTAAGTTTTTTAATTCTGACTGTTTTAAATAGTGTTTGTATTTTTTATTTTTGAAATGGATTGTATTGATTATTAATATTATTAGTATTATACTTTGAAGTCTATCAAAATGTACAAGAATTTTGGCAATGCATCTAAAAATAAGTTGGCTTTAATATCACGTTAATTTTGATTTAAATTCAACAATTAAAGGTATATAAAATTGTCAGAGAAAGAAAAAGAGTCTCACGAATTACAGCAAACTAAACATCAATCTAATGACCAATATAAAATTTGTAAGAATAGTTCAAACATACCACAATTTACCATATCCTCATACTGTATATACCACCCGATTTTCGAGCCTGATTTATGGTATCCACAAAGTACTTGTAACGCTACGGAACACGGCTCTTTATACGAGAAAGGATGCGCCAAACTTTGCTTAAACCATCTTTGAAGTCTACAAAAAATATTAGAACAATGGCGACTAAAATAAATTTACATCGGGTCCATGTAGACAAGTAATGCGTGGGTAAAGATTTATTGGAGATAAAGTTTAGGATTTTGTTTAAGGATTTTTTACGGAAAAGTCTATTGTAAAGTTTTTTAAGAGAAATTGGTTTGGAGGGTGTTGGTGTTTTATGACCGAAGAAATATATAGCATAAAAATTTTGAATGTGAAAAGTACTCACAATCTAAAATTCTTTATTATTTCCGTTCTCCGCTTGTATAATTGTGAGTTGGTACTGTACTCGTACTCCGTTAAATTGTTATTTTAGGAAGTTATACAGGGTCAAAAATAAATAAACTTTGCATCACATGGGACCAAATTTTAATATCCCTATTTGGATCAGGCGCGGATCCAAGGGGGGGGCGGTGGGGGCGATCGCCCCCCCCCCCCAAGAGCTTGGAGTTCAGGAAAATAGACCCGATTTTGCCTCTTATACTATCGTTTATTCAAGAACTAAGGAGAGTTTTTCATTTTTTACCTTTTTTTTCTTCGCAAACTACCTGTGTTCTTCAGTCCGGTATCTTTGGCAAAATCTGTTAGACACATATATTTTTCATAGGAATGGGTTAGAAATTTTATAATCAAAAATACTGGTCTATAATAATGGACTATTTGGGTTGGATAGCAATAGATATTTGGATGTGTGAAGTGTTAAAAAGGATTTTAATCCTTGTCATAGGCATCGGAAGGCGTCAAAAGGAGGTCTATTTTATCACTAAATATTTATGGCATAGAGTATTATTTCAGTAATAAACTTAAAATTAAAAGTTTTTATAATATTATTTTATTTCTTATGATTTTTTAATAATTCACATATATTAGAAAATATAGATAATTTTGACATATTTAATACAAATCAAAACTGTAGTTTTATTATTTTTAATTTTGACATAGGAACCGTTTTAGGCACATTCAGACTAAAACGTAGCCTTTTTCTCTCAAAAAATGCTAAGTTATAATTTAAATACTTAAAAAATACCCATTATCAAAAATACAAGAAGTTAAACATATATAAGAAAAATAAATTCGTCAATATAATATTAAAATTTTTTTGGGGCTATTGGTCATTTTATTATTAATTAAAAACATTTTTGGGATATTTGACGTTCCAGTTTATTTATTTCTTAAACCATCTGTAGAATTACAATTAAACACTAAAAAGGGATTCAAATGTCATTAATTTTTATATGTTACAGAAAATTTAAATAATAAATTGTGTTAACGCTGGTAAACATTACGTATCTTATTCATCATCAAAGTCAGTGAAGTTATCTTCGCTCAAATTAATTATAATTGATTCCTCTCTCACCGATCATGAGATCGAGTTTCCACTTTTTCTTTTATTCTTTTATTATATGGATTTTTCGCAATTATCTGCTGTAACTTTATTCAAAAAAAATCTTTCAGAAGTCCAGTTAAATTATTAATTTTGTAAGTTGTGTTATTTCCAGCAACTCTACCTTTTATTTGAGAGAGATATTTCCTTCACTAACGGACATTTTCCGGACGATCTATAAGAACAGATTTCCTATCTGGTTTTTTCCAACAAAAATTAAGTTCTATGAGCAATTTCCAGAGCTCAGTTCTTTTAATTTCAGGCAAATCCTGATCTTCATCGATTTTAGTTAGAATTTTGTCGACGGTTGAGATTTGCTTCTCATAATAAAATGTATGTACAACTCCTTTTATTACAGTTTACATCTCTTCTTCCAGCGAGGTTTTTCGTCTGCCTGTGATCGAATATAGCATGGAATGACTAACAATTCCAGTCGTTTTTTTCTCCGTCAGTGTTCGGTACATAATAGATTTTCGAACTCCTGTTATATTGGAACACACCTTAACAGAACTTTTAACATTATTATCTAGATATTAATATCTTAAGGCATTATAAACATTGTAATAAGTTTATCGTTGAGAAAAAAATGCCCTCCATCTTTTGAGTATCTCACTAATCTCAAATAATATATAAAAACAAGCACAAACAAAATAAATCACTAAAGACACACTGTAAGGTGTACTTTACTCACTGACAGAAATTAAATTGCATTATCAGAAATTTTATTGTTGCAGTAAATTTATAAAAGCTTATAATATTTAAATATAATTAAATAGAATTAGATTTACGGCAGTTCTCAGTTACCGGGGGCACTGAAGCAGGTACGTTGGAGGTTTCGGTAACAGTTTTATTACTCTCTCTAGTTCTTGAATAGAGTATAGGAATGTGGATGCTTGCGGTCGCCCCTCCCCTTCCCAAGGGCTTTGAGTTCAGGAACGATTCTGCCTTTTATATTAGGAATGTGTATGCTGCTGGCAACCTCCCCCGTTGACAACTTGTTTTTTTTTTTGCGATAGCACCCCCCAGGAGCTTTGAACTCAGAAAAATAGACCCGATTTTGCCTCTTATACGAGGAATGTGTATGTTGATCGCATCTTCCCACCCCCTGTCGGAAACTTGTTTTTTCTTGTGATCGCCCCCCCCCCCTGTCCAAGAGCTTCAAATTCAAAAAAATAGCCCAGTTCCTGCCTTTTACACTAGAAATGGGAATGTTGCTGATATCCCCCCCCCCGGGGGACAACTTGCTTTCGTTTGCCATACTGTCCTTTGTGATATCACCGCCCCCCCCCAAGGAGAGAGGCTGGATCCGCCCCTGATTTGGATTTTGTAAAAAACACACATTTCATAGGGCGCTATGTTAAATCTAAGAAGTTTTATGTAAGTTGCGTTGAGTCTTATTTTACAACAATGGTGCAATTTACAAAAAAATGGACAAAAAATTTAAATTACATTATACAGCTGAAATTTTGCATTTGGGCTAAAATTTGCATTGCCTTTTTCGATATTTTAAGATATAACCCCACTTTTAGTGGGGAAGGTATTAAGATTTAAGTAAAATACTGATTTCGAACAAAAATGATAACCAATGTAATAATTTTTGAGTTGGAACGAAAGTTCATGGAGACTTCAACTTCGATAAAAAAAATGTAGGACTTTAGATTTCAAACAATAGTAAAAATTGTATGTCTCATTTTTTTCTGGGTCATCTTGTATAAGCTAAAAAAGTTTAGATTCAGGTAGCCGCTCAAAAGGAAGATTTTAATAAAATGTAATAATCACTATTACAGGGAGAGTCAACGATTGGATGAAGTAGGTTTGTGTCTTTTCGGTGAAATTAACAAAGAAACTATATTTACTGTTTGATACAATTTAGCTTTACGCAGATTTTAAAAATATTTACGACTCTACAGAGTGAGCCAAAAAACTAGGACAGCATAAAGTTGTATTTTTTTAAATAGAACACCCTATATACGAATCGTATTTTCGATTTAGCTTATAATTTTAAATCTTTCTTATTAAATGTTTACTATAACAAAACTTTATAGTTTCTGAGATAATTAAGTTTAAAGAAAAAAAGTCACATTTTCAAGCATCAATTCAATCCTAAATAACGTTTTCAATTTTGTGACAAATATATTCAAAGGCCAAGTTATCATAATTTTTACCTAATATTTGCAATAAAAGCTACAGGGTGTTGAACACATCGGCTCAAATTTGAACAAGTTTAAATGAATAAATATCTTTTTTTTTAAATGGTACACCCTGTATATTTTTATGTTATTTAATAGAGTAATAAAAACCCTAAAAGTTTTGTCCAATATATCTTATACCTATTTATAATAGTTTTTGAGATATTTCAGTTTTTCTTATTTTCCATACTTTTTTACAGAAATAGTCTTCATTATCATAGTAGCCATGGCAAAAACAATGTAAAAGAACATTTTTCTGTGTGTCAAATTTATAACCGCAATCGTGTCTTTTAGTTTTTATGTAGTGTAGTTTGGTTTTTTTTTGCATTCATCTTATATTTTAAAATTAATTTTCCAAAGAATGAGTTAATAGATATAATTTATACAATAGGAGAGACTCAAAAAATTGCCTTCTTGCTCAAAGAATTTACAAAATGAAGTATCCTGATCGACGCCAGCCTAATACCCATACTTTTCAAAACTTAATTCAAAGATTTGATTCTTCTGGTACTGTTGATTATCCAAAACGTAAAGTGGTCAACAAACCAGTAACTAATGAAGAAAAAGAACTACAAGTATTGTTAAATGTTCAGGAAAATCCTTATATTGGTAGCCGTCAGTTAGCAGCATTATGTGAAACATCACAATCCACCGCTAATCGTACTACCAAGAAATAAAGGTATCATCCATATCACATGGAATTACACCAAGAATTGCATGGACAGGATTTTGTAAGTCGTGTAAACTTTTGTCGTTCAATAAATACGGAGATTCAATTAAATCCAAATTTATTATGCAAGGTAATGTTTAGTGATGAAGCTACTATTAGAAGTAACGGTGCCGTAAATAGACGCAACATGCATTATTATGCCACAGAAAACCCATTTTGGATTAGAGAGGTGCAACATCAAAACCACTGGTCATTAAATGTTTGGTGTGGTATTCATCATAATCGAATTATTGGACTCCACTTTTTTAATGAACCACTAAATGGCCATAGTTACCTGAACTTTCTACAAGAAGAATTACCCCAACTGCTTCAAGGTCTCGATAGGGATGAGTTCGACAGTATGTGGTTCCAGCACGATGGTGCGCCTCCGCATTACCATCGTGAAGTTCGTGCGTTTTTGGACCAACGATATCCGCAAAAATGGATTGGACGTGGGGGTTTCATTGAGTGGCCACCAAGGTCTTGCGACATCACCCCATTAGATTTCTTCCTATGGGGTTATATTAAAAATAAGGTGTACGTTAATCCAACAAACAACAGTGGAAGATATGCCAAACAGGATTAGGGATACCTGTAGAACAATAACGCCACTAATTTTGTCCAGGGTCCGAGAAAATCTGCAAAAAAGACTAAATTTGTGCATTGCACAAGAGGGCCGTTTATTCGAACACTTATTAAAAAGAAATAATTAATCTCAGTATTTAATAGGTAATTTTTTGTTTCAATTTAGTATAATAGTAAATATGTATTTGCCTTGTCGTTATTGTTGTGTTAATTTTTTCAAATTATGTTTAATTAAACTATTGCCGTTGTAATATAACGAATAATGTATTTCATCATATTTAACCACATTCTGTTTATTTCTGTAGTTTCTTTTTATTATTTTACATGGCTACTATGATAATGAAGACTATTTCTGTAAAAAAGTATGGAAAATAAGAAAAACTGAAATATCTCAAAAACTATTATAAATAGGTATAGGATATATTGAACAAAACTTTTAGGGTTTTTATTACTCTATTAAATAACATGAAAATAGACAGGGTGTACCATTTAAAAAAAAAGATATTTATTCATTTAAACTTGTTCAAATTTGAGCCGATGTGTTCAACACCCTGTAGTTTTTATTGCAAATATTAGGTAAAAATTATGTTAACTTGTCCTTGGCCTTGCTAAATTCCAAATTTGAATATATTTGTCACAAAATTGAAAACGTTATTTAGGATTGAATTGATGCTTGAAAATGTGACTTTTTTTTTAAACTTAATTATCTCAGAAACTATAAAGTTTTGTTATAGTAAACCCTTAATAAAAAAGATTTAAAATTATAAGCTAAATCGAAAATACGATTCGTATATAGGGTGTTCTATTTAAAAAAATACAACTTTACGCTGTCCTAGTTTTTTGGCTCACCCTGTAGAGTCCTAAATATTTTTAAAATCTGCGTAAAAATAAACTGTATCAAACAATAAATATAGTTTCTTTGTTAATTTCACCGAAAAGGCACAAACCTACTTCATCCAATCGTTGACTCACCCTGTACAAGTAATTTAAAAAAAAGTTACTTTTTTTATATTTCGAATAATAAAATCAGTGTTTCTTTCAGAAATAAATTATAGCAAAAATAACACATTCAGAAGACAAACGCAAAAAATCACAGTATAATAAACGCAGTAGATAATCAACTTCATTTATTTAATGTAATTCTTTATATCCAATTTAATTCTTTTTTATTTTGTTTTAGGTTAAAATTATGAAAATTGATGCAGCTTTCTTATTAATTCTATAAAGAACCCCATGGTTTTCATCTCATATGGCGAATATTGTAGTTTTGTAGTATTCGACTATCAAACGTAATAGAAAGAACTGAGCTGTCAATTAAAATGGTTACACCAAAATAACAGAAAAGAAAAAAGGTATAAAATGAAATTGTGAATCAATGTTTGGAAAAAGTTCCCTTTAAAAAAATATTCACACTTGACTGAAAAAATTATTTGCCTACTACCAAAACACAACCAAAAATGTCTATGAACATAAAATGTTTCTTATTATCAATTTTTAAATACGGTAAGAAAAGGAAGTGAAATTATTTTGTTTCGATATATATGCAATTTTAAATTTAAATTACAAGGACATCAAATAATGTTCTTTTGATGAGGATGGTTGAGTTCATGGTGATTTAATAGTCTAATGTAATTTCTTAAGGCTAAAGCGAAGCCGAACCGTTCCAGACGTTTACAGGTGTGTTAATACTTTTCTCTTCGTTAAAATAAACGCATCGGGATAATAAAGTGCCAGTAACTGTCATTTTATATATAGGATCTTAAGATGCGGTAGAAATTATTTCTTTATTGGATTTCTCCTGCGGTTTTATTTTCTAGCTAGTGTAAGGAAGAGCTAAATAAAAGAAAAGATTTCTTGTACGAAGAAGACTGGTATTGTTTTATCGGGTTTATTTGTGAAATACTTCAATGTCTTTAAACAAATACGTTGTTATACAAAAGTTCAAAGAATGTATGTTATGTAAAATGAAAATGCGAGTATGTTACAACTTTTTATCAAAGTAAAAAAAAATCAAAATATGGCAGATTATCTATGCATATTTTCAAAGCAAAACACAGATATAAAGAATTTAATAAAACTCACCATATACAGGGTGGCGCAAAAAATTACCTTCGGCAGTTTTTTATGCTTTAATCTGTATGTAATACATAAAAATTCATAATGGCGTGGCAAATGAATATTAAGGGCTCAAATTGCAGAAGATGCTTTTTAATACTTGTACTTTGCCTGTGAATTTTTTGGATCTAAGGAATACACTTCCATACGATCTGTGAACCTTCGAAACTCAAAAAACCGAAAATCGTGACCATTCTTGGTCCGCCATTTTTTGTCACAGGTCTTTTAGAGTTACCATCGAGATATGTTTTATAGGATGCCGAAATAAACACATTCCAGCAAAAAAAAAGCAGTGTTACATTTTTGTTAACAAAACAGCTCTTTTTTGATCTAATTTCCATGGAGTAATATTCAATCTCCATCCTATCTAATTAATTCTCCTCAGGTGGAACACGACGTCTGATCTCAAACCGATATTGTACAGGGTGAGTCAACGATTGGATGAAGTAAGTTTGTGCCTTTTCGGTGAAATTTACAAAGAAACTATATTTATTGTTTGATACAGTTTATTTTTACGCAGATTTTAAAAATATTTAGGACTCTACAGGGTGAGCCAAAAAACTAGGACAGCATAAAGTTGTATTTTTTTAAATAGAACACCCTATATACGAAGCGTATTTTCGATTAAGCTTATAATTTTAAATCTTTTTTATTAAGGGTTTACTATAACAAAACTTTATAGTTTCTGAGATAATTAACTTTAAAGAAAAAAAGTCACATTTTCAAGCATCAATTCAATCCTAAATAACGTTTTCAATTTTGTGACAAATATATTCAAATTTGGAATTAAGCAAGGCCAAGGACAAGTTAACATAATTTTTACCTAATATTTGCAATAAAAGCTACAGGGTGTTGAACACATCGGCTCAAAATTGAACAAGTTTAAATGAATAAATATCTTTTTTTTTTAAATGGTACACCCTGTATATTTTCATGTTATTTAATAGAGTAATAAAAACCCTAAAAGTTTTGTTCAATATATCCTATACCTATTTATAATAGTTTTTAAGATATTTCCGTTTTTCTTATTTTCCATACTTTTTTACAGAACTAGTCTTCATTATCATAGTAGCCATGTAAAATAATAAAAAGAAACTACAGAAACAAACAGAATGTGGTTAAATATGATGAAATACATTATTCGTTATATTACAACGGCAATAGTTTAATTAAACACAATGTGAAAAAATTAACACAACAATAACGACAAGGCAAATACATATTTACTTTTATACTAAATTGAAACAAAAAAATTACCTATTAAATACTGAGATTAATTATTTCTTTTTAATAAGTGTTCGAATAAACGACCCTCTTGTGCAATGCACAAATTTAGTCTTTTTTGCAGATTTTTTCGGACCCTGGACAAAATTAGTGGCGTTATTGTTCTACAGGTATCCCTAATCCTGTTTCGCATATCTTCCACTGTTGTTGGTGGATTAACATACACCTTATTTTTAATATAACCCCATAGGAAGAAATCTAATGGGGTGATGCCGCAAGACCTTGGTGGCCACTCAATGAAACCCCCACGTCCAATCCATTTTTGCGGATATCGTTGGTCCAAAAACGCACGAACTTCACAATGGTAATGCGGAGGCGCACCATCGTGCTGGAACCACATACTGTCGAGCTCATCCCTTGAAGCAGTTGGGGTAGTTCTTCTTGTAGAAAGTTCAGGTAACTATGACCATTTAGTGGTTCATTCAAAAAGTGGGGTCCAATAATTCGATTATGATGAATACCACACCAAACATTTAATGACCAGTGATTTTGATGTTGCACCTCTCTAATCCAAAATGGGTTTTCTGTGGCATAATAATGCATGTTGCGTCTATTTACGGCACCGTTACTTCTAAAAGTAGCTTCATCACTAAACATTACCTTGCATAATAAATTTGGATTTAATTGAATCTCCGCATTTAGTGTACGACAAAAGTTTACACGACTTTCAAAATCCTGTCCATGCAATTCTTGGTGTAATTCCATGTGATATGGATGATACCTATATTTCTTGGTAGTACGATTAGCGGTGGATTGTGATGTTTCACATAATGCTGCTAACTGACGGCTACCAATATAAGGATTTTCCTGAACATTTAACAATACTTGTAGTTCTTTTTCTTCATTAGTTATTGGTTTGTTGACCACTTTACGTTTTGGATAATCAACAGTACCAGAAGAATCAAATCTTTGAATTAAGTTTTGAAAAGTATGGGTATTAGGCTGGCGTCGATCAGGATACTTCATTTTGTAAATTCTTTGAGCAAGAAGGCAATTTTTTTGAGCCTCTCCTATTGTATAAATCGTATCTATTAACTCATTCTTTGGAAAATTCATTTTACAATATAAGATGAATGCAAAAAAAAACCAAACTACACCACATAAAAACCAAAAGAAGCGATTGCGGTTATAAATTTGACACAGAAAAATGTTCTTTTACATTGTTTTTGCCATGGCTACTATGATAATGAAGACTATTTCTGTAAAAAAGTATGGAAAATAAGAAAAACTGAAATATCTCAAAAACTATTATAAATAGGTATAGGATATATTGAACAAAACTTTTAGGGTTTTTATTACTCTATTAAATAACATGGAAATATACAGGGTATACCATTAAAAAAAAAAGATATTTATTCATTTAAACTTGTTCAAATTTGAGCCGATGTGTTCAACACCCTGTAGCTTTTATTGCAAATATTAGGTAAAAATTATGTTAACTTGTCCTTGGCCTTGCTAAATTCCAAATTTGAATATATTTGTCACAAAATTGAAAACGTTATTTAGCATTGAATTGATGCTTGAAAATGTGACTTTTTTTCTTTAAACTTAATTATCTCAGAAACTATAAAGTTTTGTTATAGTAAACCCTTAATAAAAAAGATTTAAAATTATAAGCTAAATCGAAAATACGCTTCGTATATAGGGTGTTCTATTTAAAAAAATACAACTTTATGCTGTCCTAGTTTTTTGGCTCACCCTGTAGAGTCCTAAATATTTTTAAAATCTGCGTAAAAATAAACTGTATCAAACAATAAATATAGTTTCTTTGTAAATTTCACCGAAAAGGCACAAACTTACTTCATCCAATCGTTGACTCACCCTGTACAGTAAAACCCTAACTAAGAGCAAAAAAATGTATAATACCTTTATTACAAGGCCTCTAAGTTAATAAAATAATGATTATGATGCTTGAAACATCTCAATAATGTCAACAATGAAAAGTAATACTCACAAGATATATTTTTCCTAGCAAGCAGTATTCTCTATGTTATTCGATAGCTTTAAATATTTTTAAAAGTCTTTAAAACGAATTTGGCTTTAATTTCCTTCAAACATTTAAAAAACTTTAATTTAACCTACGTAGTCATTTGAACCTGCGTGATTATGTCCAAAATTAACTTTTACAATCGCCCGAATTACCATAAAAAGATCATTATTTTCAATTGCTGTTAAACAATCGAGAATTAATAGCGTTTAGTAACCCATTCTCAAATATTTTTACCCAAAAAAGACTGAATAATTGATTCTACGTCGTATAGGAACAACACCATTGTAATAGGATACTTTAAGCTGTAGAATATGGAAATGACAATATAAAAAATGTACGAAGTGACCACCTAAGATAAATTAATTCAAATTAAAGGCACGGGTATATGAAAAACACAACTACAATGGTAATTCTTAAATTATATTATGGTTGGGTTGCTTCAAGTATGTAAAAAGTTATTAGCTTATTTTTATTATAACAGAAAAACACTTTTATACTCAAAACACTAGAATTATTAACCTTTAGATACTTATCAACATTTCAACAGGATTGGGCAAATAGGACGGAAACTACAATTCATATATTTGATTGTACAATCCATATGCCAGCTACGTCAGCAACTGCCAAATAACGATGTTATTTTTTAATTATTTTTTTATAGCCAAATAGAAAAACAGTAGTTCTGAAAGCTGAAGGAAACCCAGATCCTCGATCACTTTCCCTTCGCCGGTAAGTCGTTCCACAATATTTGCCCAACCCTGTATAAATACTAACATGGGCAAAATTTGGAAGAGAAAATATATATATATATATATATATATATATATATATATATATATATATATATATATATATAACCTAAAATGTCAGCCGGTTTATCTCCAGTGTCGTTTTATTACTATTTAACAAATGCATACCGAGTGAATCGAAAAGAACGCTCAAGCTAGTAGTAGAAATGTAATCTACCCATAAAAATAATATTAAAAAGCTCAAATAATATTTTTCTAATTTAATCATGAGATCTTTTAATAAATATTCGAAAATACTGGCATTGATTTCTAAACAAGTTTTGCTTCATCAATGAAGGATGCCCGTGACTGTTATGATTGATTCTTGCCTTTCATTAATATCGACTGCAGCATTTTCAAAACATTGAACTATTACATTCCAAATGTCGAATTTGCCTTATATATTTCTTTTAAATTATCCCCATAAAAAAGTCTAATGGGATGAGATTAAGATACTCTAGAGGCCAGCTAATAGAACAAACGTGATCAATATATTAATTTTACTAGGACATCTGGTTCTAAGAGTGAGTCCATAATTTTGATTGTCACTTTTTCACGGTATATGATGAGATATTTTGGTTCAGGTTCAGGCAAATTATTTATATCACCAACCAAAAAATCTTCTTAAAAAAAATACAGACATACGCTCCCAGTTAACCATAGTTGGTCAGAGTTCACCTAAAAAAATTCTCTGGTTAAGGAAAAATTAAATCAGATGCATAGAAAATCAGTACGTTTATATCGACAGTTCCGAGCGCGCTTGAAGTCAAGCGCCTTCTACAAGCGCCATAGAAATAACGAATTAAACGGGCGAGATTATACTTGAAGCCGGCTTGGATTTGTCAAGTCAAGCCCAAATCGATTTAGGGTTGACTTGACTCAAGCGCGGTTCGAATGCGAAATAAACACCTCAAGCGCGCTTGACTTCTGAACGATTACGTCATGCGTCAAATGGGCGTTAGTATATTATTTTCAATTATTTTTAACATTTAAGAACAACTAAGTTAAAGGCTAAATGCAGAATAAAACATTCTGCCCCTCACAATAGCCAACAGTTGGTTTTTAAATAGAAAAACATCAAAACAAGGTGTTATTTTGAGGTTAGGTACAGACGAGATATCAACCTTTTGCGAAAATGATTTGAAACCAAGGTCAAGTAATGTTTAAGTTTGTGAAATGTGTGAATGAAAATATTGACACACTCTACAGAAGATTGTTTCAGTTACAAGACTCTACATTCCCAGATAGAGCATTGTTGATTCTTTGTCAGGGTATTTTAGTTTAATTCACTATCCTTTTTACCCCAGGAAACGGGGTGATAAAAAAAAAAACTCAAATACTGCCTGTGATCTTATTGCAGAAATGGGTAGGGAAAGGTAGTAGAAATGACGTCTCATCTCGTGTCTCAACAAATTTTGGTTGGAACATTGTTTTTTTTTTTAACAAGTAGGTCGAAAAATGATTTTTCCCCGGTTTTTTGGATTTTACGGAAAATCTAAGGGATTTAGAGAAAAATGTTCCAGAAACGAATTGTACGTCTTGAAAATATCTTCAAAATAAATTTTTGTTTGTCCAAATCGATCTGTAAACAAAAAAGTTATTGTAAATTAAACATTAAAAATGGCTTATTTTTCAATTGGTAATAACTTTCTTAAAATTTATTGAATTGTTTTCAACTTTTTCCAGAATGTGAGTTTTAAAATGCTTAAAAAGTGTACTGTAGTTGGGCGCTGTCGGTCCAATAGTTTTTGAAAAATTACAATTGTTCATTAGAAAAACGAAAAAAAGTGACTATTTTTGATTGGCTGTATCGTCGTCTAGGAAACTACTATAGAGTTCGGTCAGTGCTCATTCTCTTCGTAAAGACTTAGGCTATCATGTAGTGGAAAAAAAGTAGATATTTTTCATATTTTGTTTATGCAAAATTGTCATGAAGATATGAGTAGTTTTTCGCTTATAAAAAAATTAATTAACAACCGCATTTTTTGTCCGATTTGTTAATGAAGCATATCATTGGAAAGCTGATAAAAAAACACGAATTTTGAAAAAAAAAGTCTCTCCGACCAATAGGAGCCGAGTTAGCAATTTTTTTTCAAAAAATCACAGGGCAATTGTTTATTTATATTAAGAGCTGAATTTTTTACAGTGCCTTAATAAAAGCCTAAAGTATATGAAATCATTCAATTGAGGTTAATTTATACACAATCAACCCTTCAGGAGATCGCTAAACTGATGGTATGAGCTGGACTCTCGATAAGGTAAGTTGGAGGGGGTAACCGAATCTCACCGAGTACAAAGTGAGAGCGCGTCTTCAAATCGGCGCGCGCTGGGAAAATTAGCAATATCTCCGCTTCTAAATAACGTAAAGATTTCATTCTTTGATTTTTTGGGGTAGCTTATCGAAAAAATAATGTTGGGCACATGTTCAACCTTCTCGGACCTTCATTACGAAGAGAATGAGCACTGACAGAACTCTATAGCAGTTTCCTAGACGACGGTACAGCCAATCAAAAAAAGCCACTTTTTTCGTTTGTCTAATAAATAATTACAATTCTACAAAAACTATTGGACCGACAGCGCCCAACTTCCGTACACTTTTTAAGCACTTTAAAACTCAAATTCTGGTAAAAGTAGAAAACAATTTAATAAATATTAAGAAAGTTATTAACAATTGAAAAATAAGCCATTTTTAATGTATAATTTGCAATAACTTTTTTGTTTACAGACCGATTTGGGTAAACAAAAACTCATTTTGAAAATATTTTCAAGACGTACAATTCGTCTCTGAAACATTTTTCTCTAAATCCCTTAGATTTTCCGTAAAATCCAAAAAACCAGAAAAAAATCATTTTTCCAACCAAAATTTGTTGAGACACGAGATGAGACATTATTTCTACTATCTTTCTCTACCCATTTCTGCAATCAGATCGCAGGCAGTATTAGAGTCATTTTTACCTCCCAAAAATCGCTTCGTTTCCTAACCTATTAATATAGAAAAGAGCAACGTTGTTCGATTGGGCGACGATCGTTAGTGCCTAATGGCATTCCCATACCATTCCTAAGATTATTTTGTAATATTTTAGGACGTGTGGTGCTTGTTTACTATTTGTTTAGATTTTTGTTTTTACCGATAAATTCTTGTCTTGATGCCAACAATTCTGAAGCTTGTTTAGAAATATTTAAATCTCTTACAAGATCATCTAACTCATTTTGGGAAAAGCATTTTGGCTCATTTGATATACCTTCAAAATCAGCATCTTTTTGTGATAAGCTTGGTCTTTCCTTGTCTTGTTCTAAGGGTTCAGATATATTTTTAGGCACTGAAAAGTCAGGTGAATGGTGCACTGGACGCTGAATACAACTAGTACTTAGGTACTACCATTTAGCTCGATTTTTAGTGTTTAGATCGTTTACGTTCACGCTACAAAAGTAACAGTCTTCGAGATGATTTTGTGGTTCTCGCCAAATAGTCGGTGTTCCAAATTTAAAGGCGCTTCTTTTACCACTTTTCCATAATCTTAAATATTCCACGCACGATTTACAAACACAATTAGGAGCCCAAGACTTTTCATTTTTACCTAAGAGCATCCCAAAATACTCAAAATAGGTATTTTTCACCAATCCTGGATATAACTTTTCTACAATTGTTAAACACATATTCTCCGCATATATAGCAAAAATGATTTGGATTGTTTAAACAATGTCTCTTTGAACTACTCATGACGCAAAAACTTCAGATATTAATCTTAACACAGTAAAATACGCATTTTATCGATAAATAAATACGCATAAATGATAAAAATTAAAAAAAAGTAACTCGAGCTGCACAAAAATTTTTGTGGTTAGATTTGACAAAAATAGGTCATAAGTGAATATTATTGACAATAAAATTCATGGCAACAGACAAAAAGTTAAATTTTGTAAACTAGTGTAATGAATGCGTTTGAGATCTATGTTAAATTTATAATCAATATAATCAACCTTGATTCCATGCTGTCCGTAATTTAATCTGTAAATTCTAGTCAACTGATAGTGCTTATGACGTTTAAAATTCAACACATCAGGAACATAAATATCCATGGTGTTAATCAAAGTGTAAATTATAATCCCGATCAATCAACTGCACGTCGTCGTCAAGAACTTCGACGTTCATATGATACTGCTTAAAATATTCGTTAAAAGAACTTAAAATAGAATTTTGCAACTTGAATTTTTCATGAAAAGAGCATCTTCAGCGATGGAACTCATTCTTAAAGGTCACCGAAAAGTTTTTTGAATCTAATGCTTATTTTAGTTTAACTGTAATTAAACTACGACTATTGTGCTTTCATTATCTATATAAACCAATTATTTTTAACGGTTATAGGTCTCTTTATTTTCTAACGATTGGACAAATCTATACTTAACCTCACTTCACTATAAAATTTAATGTAATAACGTTCACGATAAAACTGTCCCTTTTACAATATTCTTCTAATATACAACCGAAACTTGTTGCCTAAAGTTGTGCCGAAAAGAAATTAAAATTCTATTTCGAACTCCAATAACCATAAAAAGCCATTCTGTACAAAAAAAAACTTACATAAACGTCAGTGGCGGCCGCTAGTATGGCTCACGTGAGAAAAGATACTAATTAATAATAAGTGGTTTTATACGTATAAGTAGTTATTAAATTTTAATTTAATTTTTATTTTATAGTTTTAGGAACATATTTCAATTTTTAACTGGTTAATAACGCATATTTGTTGCAAATTTGGATTTATTTTTCAATTTAATCATATTTAACGTTGTAGTTTGTTGAAAGATGGAAAAGTTTATAATATATCATAGGTAATAAATAACCAGAATAAGTTCTCTGCTGTAGATCGTGAATTTTACGTATTACTTGGAATTTTGTTTAGGTACCATCAATTTCTAAAATTTTTGCTGCTCAGTTGAAAAACAGATAACAAAAAATCGTCCAAGGGCGTTTTCCGCGCGCATATAATTGAGTTCCATAGACGTTTCAGAATAAATACCTACAAAATTATTATAATCCTAGCAGTTACCTGTCATGGCTTCACCCGCACTCAAAATCCCCGGGGACTTTAAGAAGAAAAGTCCAACGAAATTTTATTGAAACCAATTCTTACGTACCTTTTCATGTATAGGTTCCAGTGAAAATATCTAGAGTAATATATATATATATATATATATATATATATATATATATATATATATATTTCACTGATTCCTCTGTGTAAGCAGTCGCTAAATCCACATTATGCTGTTGTAGTGCTGAAATTACATTCAAGAAACATACAACTATATGCAACTTCGTGTGTGAATCATGTAAATTGCGAATAGTGAATGCAAACTTTGTTCCATCATATTCTTTCCCTGATGAGTCTAGTGAGAGACGAAACATGTATCTCTGCCGTATCACTGTATCGGGGAGGGTAAGTTTTAACTTTATTCTCGATATGATGGTATAAGTAGGCCATCATCTCGTTGGTGGTGGAATAGGATAAATTGTGTTTTGTAGCAATTATTCAAACTGTACAACCTCCAACACGGAAAGGATATGATGGAGAGAGGTTTGCATTCACTGTTCGCAATTTACTTTATTCACACACGGATTTGCATATATTTGTATGTTTGCTGAATGTGATTTCTGCACTACAACAGCATAATGTGGATATAACTACTAGTATTGCATCTCACACAGAGGAATTCATGAAAGCCGCGTAAATATATATGCGCCATCCAGCTGGAGGTCGGGGAAGCCGCGTTCAGTGTTGCATACTTCCTGCCGATCTGCCCTTTGCACAAACAGGTGCATGTCAGTACTCTGATGAGTCTAGTGAGAGGGAGCGGTAACGCTTTTCCAGTTAAGGCATTTTAAGGGGCGGTAGTGGATCCAGGGGCAAACGTTTAGAGATGTTATCGATGAACTTCTTGTATGCTGACTGATCCTAGAAAAGAAAATCTACAAAGTATCCCTACTTTTACACTCATAAGGGGTCACCTCTTCGCACCTACTTAACAAATTTAAATTTATTTTTACATACGCTCCAGAATATAAATATCAGTAGTTGCGAGAAACCTTCCTCAGCAAATCTAGCCTTACAATACACACGAGATCATTCGGAACATGGTGCGTGGAATCAAAACCTGCTGCACATACACAAAGATACGTCCACATGCAAATTAAAGAGTAAACGCAGGCATAATAAAATGTTCACTTTGACCTGGTCGTTAAGAAGTGTTGATCAATAGTGATCCCCAAAAATTTTGTTGTTTTCTTTTCAGTAATTCTACTCTCTCAACTATGAGTTCAGAATTAGAAGTAAAAACAATAAAATTTATGGGATTGATAGTTATCGGAAAGCTCGTCCCGTCTTGCAATTTTCTTTTTAGATTCAGAAATTAATATTCTGTCCATTTCATGCTATATTACTGGTTGTAGGAAAATTGTTTAAATACAATTTTTTTACTGAATATTACATACTACTCTTAAATTTAAGTCTCTCTATCAAATCGTTGAGCGACTGTATAAAAAATCATTCAGTGCATCAGCAATATCCTGCAGGTCATTAACCTCGAGACCACCAACAACAATATATTTGGCAAATATGTTTTTTCCTGTTATTAACATTTTTATTGATTATTTTCCAAAATGTCTTATTTTTATTTTCAGGCGAATGAATTAGATTGGTGTTAAAAGTTCTCTTTGCATCATGAATGTTGCTCCTGTGACATGCTTTTCGTTTTGTATAGTGATCCAAAACACTTTCGTCTGTCTTTAAAGACAGATGAATTTTTCTCAGCACACTCCCAGCCTTAACCACATCAGGAGCAATCCACACTTTTCAGTTATTATTATTTTTATAAAAACTTTAACACTTATCCTATTAACTTGATCGTGTTAACTTATTTTTTCTAGCAAAGGGGGCAATGATTCAAAAAAGGTAAGAAACTGATACTGTAGATGATTTTAATCTAAAACGCTATTTTTGTTATTTTGTAAGTTTCGTTTGTACTAGCTGTATTTTCGTCAGTTTTAAAGCAAATAACTTCACAACAACATTTCTCTAAGAAATAAAAAAAATTCTCTCTAAAAGTTTAAAAAATTTAAAAGTAGGAAGGATATTTTTTAAAAACAATAAGAACTGATATGGAGAAATGAAAATTAACCAAAAAAAAACTAAGCAAAATTCAAGGTAGTATATTATGATGTAAACAGTTGGTAAATGAAACTGAGAAGGCAAATAATACTAACTACATTGCTTTTTCTATTCATCACTAACAACAATTTTGGTTGGCTAAACCAAAATTTGAATTGCTAATAACAGCGTGTTTTCCTTAACAACAAACTTTTGGGCTATTTTGATTGCATTATTCCACTTGTGTTTGTAAACATTATTTTTAGTATGGATTCTTTATAGACATCTGTCGGCGACCGTAAATCATTTGCATTTAGTTTTCGTACCATATTGCATGGAAAGTGACAAGAATAAATAAAAAATGTTTCATTCTTTATCGACTTGTACTTTCTTATGACAAAAATACCTATTTTGGTCAGTTTGTAGAGTATTAGCCGGTGTGAAATATTTTAAAAAATTAAGATATTAAGAAGACAAGAAGACGAAGCAATCATACGCACAATATGTGAACTGAATTCCAAAAACACCATGGTAATTAAAACAAATAACACTCTAACAGAGGAAATTCCACTATCCATTGGAATAAGACAGGGTGATAGCCTAAGTCCAACACTTTTCAATGTAATCATGGACGAAATCATTGATGAGGTAAAAAGCACAAATATTGGGTACCCAATGGGACACAACACCGTTCAGATTATATGCTTTGCAGACGATGTTGCTTTGACAGCAGATAACGAGGACAACTTACAAAAAATGCTTTTCCATCTCAATCGAACAGCCAAACAGTATAATATGAAAATATCTGTGGAGAAAACCAAAGCAATGGTAATAGCAAAAGAACCGGTAAGATGAAAACTAATGCTGATGACAAATATATCGAACAGGTTGGGAAGTTTAAATACCTGGGAGCACATATAACAAGTAACAGGGTAGTAACGGAAGAAGTACGCACACAAGCCAACAAAGCGGCCATGATATCAGGCCAACTAAGAGACATAATCTGGAATAATAAACATTGACGGTTGAGAGCAAAGCAAGAACTTACAAGGTCTGTGTAAGACCGATACTGATCTACGGCGCAGAAACAAGAAACGAAACAACAAAGATAAAACAAATTATGAGAACCACAGAAATAAAAACGCTGAGAATGATCACGGGAACAAGTTTAAGAGATAGAATAAGAAACGCAAAAATACGCGAGGACAGCGGAGTGGGGGATGTTGTGAAGTGGGTTCGAAACCGTCGTAGGCAGTGGAGAGATCACGTGGAACGAATGGACGATGACAGACTAGCAAAAACCGTGATGAGAGAGAATCCAAACACCAAACAGCCGCCTGGACAGCCCCCCAAAAGATAGAGAGACAGCTGGATTTCGACGTCAAACGAGGATCGATGAGGCATTGTGTAGATAACAGAATTTGGTTCTACCTAGAAGAAGAAGAAGAAGAAGGAGAAGAAGAAGAAAATATTAACCTAAAATTTGGTGTATCCATTATAGACGAGAAAAAGTTCAGGATTCGTTTTTTTCTCTATTATTTGAAAAGAAGTGTTTTTTCCTAAGATAAATCTAAAATGCTAAATAATAAAGTATTAATAATAATTAACCAGAGTTTAGCATATAGAAGCATGAAGAACCCGAACAAATATATTGTGAGGGTGGAAAAAACTTAAAATTAATGATTCCTGAAAAAATGGCATATGCTGTGACTATATGAAAGTATTTTTTATATGGATCAGTACAAACCATTTTAATAAATATTAATATTTTCTCCAAATAGAAGGTAAAGAAAATTTCTTGTAATTAGATTTAATACCTTTGCATGGGTGGATATATAGTGTGGAGTACATTCTCCATTTAAGTTATGACGTAAAATCTGACTTAACTTTCCTTAATTTTATCATTTTTCTTTACCCTTATAACATTTTTCAAAATCAATATTTATGTATTTTTGTTCTCTTGAATAGTGCAATTAGATTTGAATTGTTTTTCCTTTTATCTTTCCTTATTTTATTTGTCCTGATTTTGTTTAGTAGAATAACTTCATATTCCTGTGTTCCATTTTCATTTCTCTTTCGATAAGCTTTCTTGCTCCGGGAAAAAATTTTAATTTTCTGATTTTGAAAGTATATTTCTTGAACTTTAGTTTGAATACTCTGTAAGCTTTCCCATTAAATGTTTTTTTCCATGTTTTGGAGCGAGTCTATGGTGAAGGTTCCATTTTACCTCCGTCTAGATGGGCAACAATTTTTTCTCAAATATGCTTCAAGTTACTTACTTACTTACTCCATGGCGTTACAACCCTGGGTGGGTTTTAGCCGACTTTACGACATGCCTCCATTCATTTCGATCTCTCGCAACCTCCTTCCAGTGTTCGATGCCCATACTTTTGAGATCTTTTGTTATATTATCTGTCCACCAGAGTCGGGGTCATCCCAGTGGCCTTCTCCCAGTCGGTGCTTCCTCTCAAGCTAGTCTTATTATTCTATCGTCAGGAAGCCTTCTGATATGTCCTGCCCACTGGAGTCTTCTGGCCTTTATTTCTTTTACTACATCTGTATCTGGGAATAGTTCTTCTAGTTCTTTGTTAGTTTATGTTCACTATTGTCCTGTTGTTTCATCTATCGTTGATCCCGAGATTTTCCTCAAGATTTTTCTTTCAAAGACTCGTAGTCTCTCTTCGTTCGCTACCGTTAGCGTCCATGTTTCGCAACCATATATAACTATCGATCTTATAACTATTTTGTATAGGTCCATCTTTGTTCGTCTTGTGAGGTATTTCGATTTCATCAGATCTTGCAGTGCGTACAGGCATCTATTTCCTGCTTGTATTCTATTGTTTATTTCTTATCTTCGCATATTGTTGTTGCTAGGTATTTAAATTCTTTGACTCGTTCAAAGTTATATTCATCGATGGTGATGTTTTAACCTACTATGTCTCTGTTTCGGCCATTCCGACTCATGAACATGTATTTAGTTTTGTCTTTGTTGATTTGAAGTCCCATCTTTTTTGCTTCCCTTTCGAACCGTATTAGAGTTTCTTTCATTTTTTTTCTACTACTACCATATCGACATCATCTGCAAATTCCAACAGTAGATTTGATCCATCTTGATGGAATATAGATGCTTCAAGTTGCAATCCTTATATCCAGTCAGTTCATTATATTTTTCCTCTTTTTCTTACCACTGATTTTCAAGAAAATAGAGAGTCGATTATCTGTGTCGAACTTACTGAATACTCAGACATATTTACCAAATTTTTCGATCAGTCCGGATGAAGCTGATTTAGTTCTTGATTCGATCACAAAAGCTTCTTCACATCTAAAGTCGTTCTATTCTTTTTCCGAAGAACAAATTCACACAGAATAGTTCTTCGTTTCGTAAGTATTCTAGAAAGCTTTTACTTTTTACATTTTAGTCTATTAAATTGAAGTTTTAGATATTTGGTGGATCGATCGGTCCTTTTTGTTATAATTGTGCGTTCAAATCTCTTGTTGTTGTTGTGAGATAGACATCATACTCATGATTGTTCTTTGATACACTTATTTTTTAGAAGGGCGGTTCTTCTTACATTCCTGGTCGAGACTGAATTGAAGTATTGTGGCTTTTTCTTCCTTCATTGTAATTTCGCACATCACATTTTATCTTGTTCAATTATAATACTAGGTTTTCTCTATCTCTCTCACCGTGCATTGTTGTTTTATTATTTATCTTGTTTTTTAATTTTGGATTGACTTTAACTTTTCTACGCTTTTGTTTGTGCTCCGACTTTTTGCCCCTACATATCATAAATCAGAATGACAATGTTTTGTCAGTGTGGGATTTCGAGTTTTCCGCTCAACCACCTTGGACAGTTTTGCCAAAAATGGACGGTTTCGTTTTTCTTTACTTGAAGGGTTTGACAGTAAAATCATTAAAGTTGTGTAATGTAAAAAAGTCATAAAAATGGCTACGTTTCTAAGAAAATGTTTAAACTGAAAAGAAAGGGGATATTTAGACCAGCAAACTTACATATATCCTGCTAGCAATAAAAAGTAACATTACCGATATAAGTGGAAATAATATTTTTTAGAATTATAATTTTGGTTCTGAAACTTGCGATAAGTGAAAATTTAAGAAAAACGACCGTCTGCAAATGATTGATAAGCAAGTGAATGAAGGATAGATGTGAAGATTTTTCATTTCTTTATTCTCTAAACAAATTTTCAAAAAATGCAATTTCAATATTTCCCAAAATCTGTAGCTTTCTTTATCTTGATTTCTGAACTCTAGATTATCTATCTCTAGTTATATCATTGTTAGTTGTTTTTAAAAATACTTTATTTAGTACCTTATCTTCACATTTCCATTCCGTTAAGGTTAAGTATTTAAATTTACCCAAAAGGAAAAACCTTTTTCAAGTAAAACTATCAACTAAAAGATCGCAACAGAGCGAGGATACGGCCAACTTTGATCCCGATGCAGGTCACGTGCGTGTGTCGCCAAAGTGACCATTATGTTTAAATCGATCTTTTATGTCCCATGGTCCTTTTCGGTCAAGTTAACTTGATATCTTTTTACGTTCTATCGACACCTCTCGGAAACAAGATAAAAAGTCACACTAACACTGCATTCCAAATGTAAAGTTTTAGTTAAAATTTAAAAGAGTTTTGCCAAAGCGATATTTAACTTTTATTTGTCACGGTACACGTTTTGAATTTGAAACTCGATACAACGAGAGAAGGCATGAAAATAAATTATGATTATTGTTCTGTTTGAATACTATTTTCTCTGATGAAAAATAAAAGAAAAACGATCGACATTTTTCTCAGATAGAACAAAAATTATATCGAATTAAGGCGATAGGTAAGATTGCTATTCTTGGACATAAGAGTCGTTCATCTAATTAGAACCACCTTACTAAACAACGTTATAAGTCAATTCCATAATTTTCTTCATTAAAACAACTATTAAGGGATTAGGGCATGTTGTCTGGAATCAAAAAACCATACATCAAAAGCCAGTTTTTAGATAGGTTTGGTTCCATTAAGAATCATATTATTATTCAACTAGATTTCACTTTACTTACTAGGCCTGTTGCATTCAATTTTGAATATAGACCGCTCCTTCTTTTCTTTCATCTCCATCCTGAGCATTTTGTACCAATATGTTTTTTTTATATTATCATGTCTTATTTGTGGTCTTTCCCGTTTTCTTTTGTATTCTCATGGTTGCTATTCTATATGTCGTTCT
The DNA here is from genome assembly GCA_034092305.1 of Diaprepes abbreviatus. Taxonomy (NCBI): domain Eukaryota; kingdom Metazoa; phylum Arthropoda; class Insecta; order Coleoptera; family Curculionidae; genus Diaprepes; species Diaprepes abbreviatus. The sequence continues at coordinate 619,010 of JASJET010000282.1, read as the reverse complement.
CTTGCCAGGCATTGTATCCTACAAGCTTCAATTTCATTAATGCTAATTATTCTGCTACATCTTTTACTATATTACGTCTCCATGAATTCTGCTCTTTGTCTTAAATTTTTATGTTAAACTTTTGTTTTTTCATTTTTCTCTGCACTTTTGCCACTCTATCCGATTAACCTTAGTTCAAGTTCAAGTTTTGTGAGCCATAGGTAAATACTGGAAGGATACATTATTTCAATATTTTAGTACGTGGATATAGGGGATATGTTTTTTCAGAATGTAGCTCAGTTTTTCTCTTTAATTTTCTTTTTCTGATATTCTCCGAAGCATATATAATGGTCCTCTTTTTGAATTTCTTCTTGTGTCAACATAACGATAATAGGGCTATTCTTTTGAGTCATTATCACTTTCACTTCTATCACTTGAAGTAATCATGATCACTTCAGCCCAATGACAAGTAAATGTATATTCAAAAGATCATGAAGTTATCAGTTTCACTTTGTTCACTTTGATCAATTGATAATTACTCAAAAGAATATAGCCAATATCTTCTTCTGTATTTCTCAACGATTTAGTTTTAATGTAGTTCATCTAGAGTCCTATATTTTTTGTTCCCTGAGCATTTACTCTGTTTCTTTTTCTATTATCAGATGTTAGATTCAAACGTTACCCATACGCCCTTCTCACTCCAGGTCAATCTCCTAAATACGTCTTTTAAGGAGCTGGTAAATAGTTTCGGTGAGCTGGAGTCCACTTAGGGAACGCCTCGTGTTATTTTTATTGCTCGAGTGTTTACACGTAGCCTTATCTTTGTAGCAGCAGAACCCTAAATATTTTAAATAAGTTTATTGGATCGGTGATCACTTCTGCTGTTCTTTAATGAATTGTTGCCTGCCTAATGTTCAATCTTATCAAGCGCATTTTCAAAGTCTAAAAATATCACAAATAAAGTAACTGGAGCTTCTTCGACCAGAATTTTCATGGTTAACAGATGATTGCAGATAGTGAGTGCTTCTTTCGCTTAATAACTATTCATTTTTTTATATCAGTAATAAAATATGTAATAATTTAATTGGACGATAGTTTTTCAGTTCTGATTTTTCTCTTTTCTTGTATTGTTTCATTCCAATCGGTAGAGATTCTTTTCTCAATTATTATTTTATACATGAGGATATGAATAACATCTATTATTATTTTCCCTCCATTTTTCAAGAGATCCTTTGTAATCCCATCTTTATTAGGTACTTTGTTGTTATTGCTTTCCTTTATGACTCCCCTTTCCGATTTGTCTATTTCTGTTGCTAGTTCGGAGTTACTTTTTCCATTTTTGTGTTTAATAAGCTTATATTTCAGGGGGTTTTGTATATTTTAAAATAGAATTGATAAGTTATGATCAAAATATATTTTATACCATACATTTCTTGCCCATTGGTGTTTTTAATACTGTTTATTTCTACCTTTTCTAGCTTTAATCTCATTTATTTCTACTACTTTTGCTGTTTTCGTTGATTGTTCCCATTTCAGCCTCTAGTGTTTTTTTTTTGTTCCTTCTTTATGCGTTTTTTAATCATTTTATCAAGTTCTGTCTATTTCGTTGATTTTTATTAGCCTGTTCTTCAAGTGTCCTTCTTTTTCGCATTACATTATTGCTTTATTGGGATAAATGAGGTTTGATTTGTTCTATCCTTCGTTACTATTTCTTTTCCTGTTTTTATTATTGCTCGGGTGAGTATTTCGTTTATTTTATCTATGAACGTATACCGTATTTCGGTGTTATGTGCCATTCCTTCTGCCAATTTATCTCTACACAACTGTTTACTTTCTCTTAACTGTTCGTGGTTTGTTTGTGGTTTTATGTCTCTCTAAACAATAAATCTGAATTTGCTGTTGATGGATAAGTTTGCTGTTATCAACCTGTGGTTGCGGTCAGTGGTGAATGTAAAAACTGGATACGTATCAGTATAGATGCAAATTTTGTTCTTAAATAAACAGTAAATTTCTCAGATATATTTTATCTAACGTTTATACTGGATAGTAATTTAAGAAAAATTTGGACAATGGACTTTATTTCATCCGTTTATTAAAAGGAAAAGTGGCAACAAGTTTTTATTATTTTGTGGTATAATTAACTAAATCAAATGTCTAATTTTCTATTACTCTTCAAGAAGGACCTTAATGAAAGCATTAAACTGAACTTTGATAAAAAGAGCTGTACTTAAATTATACTAAACATAAGTTCCTATATTAAACAAAATAAAGGTCTTAAATGATAAAAATATTATGAAGAAAAATCATCAAAAATCATCCATGGTACTGTTTGCAATGAGACTGGTATATTTTCATATTAATTTGGAAATGTTCAAGTAATAAACCCAATAGATCTCAGGTCCCTAATAAGACCCGGGACTTCATACCTGCCAGAGTGGTGGGCCTTATTAGAATAAAACCGATTATGAAAAGGTACGGTTTGAATCACCAAATGTAAATAAAACTGTTAACCGACCTCTCCATCTCAATGATGAAAGATTAAAAACAATTTTCTAAAAAATTACAAAAAATGGCTTTTATTCTAATTGTGAGTTAGTAAAGGTTAGCTTTAAAGGAATCCATATCTTACACTTTTTTTATTACAGCAGAATTTAAAGGACACCGAGTTTACAGACATACTCCATCACAGAAGGTTAATCAAAATTATTTACTGTATCGATAAACCTGATCCTAAAACTCACCAAAACTCCCAAATATATTTTTTAAAAGCTCATTTCTAGTACAAGTGACAACGAAAGTTGGGCCATTAAAATACCTTTTGGTATAAGAAGAAAACGTGTCTGGCGAATTTCTTTCCGTTTCATGGAAGGCCTGTAATGATATAGACGACCAAGAATGTTTTACATTGCTTGAGATTTTTTAATTTTGCACTTTTTACTGCTTTTGGACTTTGAAAGATCATGTGACCAAACGAAAATGGTAATTTTGGATATAGTTTTTCTTGAAACGCAACTTAAATCATTGTAATTTGTTATGTTGTTCTTTAAAATTAATTTTTTTTTTATATTTAAATTTGAAAAGCAGATGTTGAAATTTAAGTGTTCTCTAAATTTGAGGTCAATGTTTTTCATTATAAAAGTATTATTAACTAATATATATTTACAATACCTTATTGATAATAATCGTTGATTTTCAATAACAAATAATTTGAGGAGTTACGTTAGATATTTTCTTCTTTGCCATAGAATTTACGAATAGTTTTCAGTTTGTTTTTTTTTCAGCCAACTTAAAAAAAGGAGGTTGTCAATTTGATGCATATATGTATACTATATCTGGTACTTTATGGATGCAAACATGTTAATTTGTATTAATCCGGCATTATATCCATTCGTTGGTTAGGTTTACTGCAGACGTGTCCTCCAAATCTCATTTGCCATCTTGTGAGCTCGCTGTTGAAGATCATTTGAGGGTGCTGTGCAGCGCTCCATTAGATGCAGTTATAATGCATATTTATAGGCGTTGGATATATTTATCTTGCTGGTAGCATTGATTTCAGTAGGAGAGAGAAATAATCAATTAGATGTCTTCAAATTTCGCAAACACAAAATTAATCAAGATAAAATGAAAAAAAAATAAATAAATAAAAAACTATAAATAATACTGAGACAGAATTAGTAGAGAATAAATATCATTTCACCTAAACATCACTTTTAAAAAATCCATCAAATAATTGACTGTCAAGTTTAAGAACATTCCAAATAAATAAGTATATTCACATTTATTATATAAATTTCAATTTAAAAAAGTTGTTAATTTATTCTCAATGTATTCAATGTATCAGTTAACTTTGAATAATATTTTGGTATATATTTTTATATTTGTCTGAATTTTGCATATCTCATAACCTTGCAGGACTTCCTGTCGATATTCCATATCACAAAATAATATTAAAGTAAGTTGAAATGATAAAAACATGTGGCAAATATCTAAACCGATATCCGGGAAAAAACCATAAAAAATTTTTAGTTTTAATTCTAACTACCAATAAGTAAATACTGTTTAGTTTTATTTTAAACAATAACAATATTTTTAAATTTAAACTAATTTTCATTTTTAAGGTAAAAATTATTTGAACTGAACTATTTTTGGCATTTGAATATTAAATTAAAAACAATTCAAAAACTTAAAATTTGAAATTACATTTTTGCGTGCCTTCCATTGCGTTCAATAGAAACAATTGCTCTTCTTGATAAACTAAAGATAAACTGAAGGGCCTCATTTCTAAAATACAGTTTCGAATCACCGTTTCCAATTGATCAACATTACGGAAAGGTTTCTGTTTGTAAACTTTTTGTTTTAGATAAACCCATAAGAAAAAATCAAGTGGGGTTAAATCCGGAGACCTAGTCGACCAGTATTGCTCCATATTACGACCAAATATTTTGCTCCAAAATATTTCCAAGAGGCGTTCTTGAACTTGTCTTGTATTATGTTTGGGAGCAGCATCACACTGATACCACAGATTATGTCTCATTTCAATAGGCATATTGTCCAAAACTTCAAGGATCCCGGTGTTAAGGAAGCGTAAGTATTCTTCAAAATTTAAATTACCTCTAAAAAAATAAGGACCATCAACTTGATCGTTTAAAACACCATCACACACACATTTGTTTTAAAAAAATACTGGTCTCTGCATTCTATTATAAAATTTGGATTTTCTTGAGCCCACCATCTACAGTTTTGAGAGCAAACAACACCGTTTGAAGTGAAAGTGGCCTCGTCGGTCCACAAAACGTGAAAGGGCAAGGACACATCTTCTTTTTCTCCCTTGTACCAAAAAGAGAATCCCAAACGTATGTTAAAATATTGTTCCTTAAGGGTCTTTGCAAATTTTTTATAAGGTTTAAAATGATTTTTGTGCAAAAGCTTCCTTACACTCTCTCTTTTAACATCATTTCTGTAAGAAACATGTCTAAAACTAGTTTGATCATGTTCCACAACACATTTACTTGGACTTCTTCAATGTGTTTTATAGAATTGTGAGGTCTTTTAAATGAACTTTCCACTGATTTCCACTCACAGTAGATTATTACATATTTTTGCCTGGATGCTTTCCATTAAAAATGTTGGCCGCTACACGATGACATAAACTACGTTTTCACAAATAGTTATTTTATAAAGTTTCCTTATACAGGGTTAAAAATAAATAATCACATGTGACCAAATTTCCTATCCCATCTGGATTGTGTAGAAAAACACACATTCAATATGGCGCTACTTTAAACAAAATATGTCTGAGATGAAGCATTGTCGAAACTAGAAATTTTATGTAGGTTGCACTGAGACTATTTTGCATAGTGATGCACTTTACAAAAAATGTGCAAAAAATCTAAATTACCTTATACAGCTGAAATTTTTCATAAGGGCTAAAAATTGCATTGCAACTTTTTCTAATAGCTTTTTTCGGTATTTTGAGATAGATTTGAAAAAAATAAAATAAAATTGGAGATATAATGCTAAGCAGAAATGATGTCAAGGTTCGAATAAAGTTATTAATAAAAAAAACACTGTATATATATATATATATATATATATATATATATATATATATATATATATATATATATATATATATATATATATATTGTACAAGTATACGCACCAACAATCTCATACCCAGATGAAAGTATAGAGGAACTCTACAATGAAATAACGGAGGTGCTAAATAAGAACAAAAGTCAATTTAAGAATATAATAGGAGACTTCAATGCTAGAGTGGGGAAAAGGGCCAATTTAGAACAATGTATAGGAAATTTCGGATTTGGGGATAGAAACGAAAGAGGTGAAAGACTGGTTCAATACGCACATTTCCAGAACCTATCAATAGGCAACACCTACTTCAAGAAAAATCCAAATAGAAAATGGACGTGGATAAGTCCTGACGGAAAAACTAAAAATGAAATTGATTTCATCCTAACCAACAACATAACAACCCTACAAGATGTAAGCGTTCTTAATAAGTTTCGAACAGGTAGTGATCACAGACTAATCAGAGCTCGAGTAGTTCTCAATACAAGATTAGAAAGAATAAAATTAATACGAAAACCAACATCTGGAATAAATATCGCTAACTTACGAAACAACTCAGAACAATATCAAGACCTAATTAATGAAAAACTACAAGACGCAACAGATGGCTCACACTTGATGGAAACGATCCTAAACTGCGCCAAGGAAATTGGAGGACCACAACCACGTAACCACAATAGAAAACTCTCCGATGAAACGAGAGCTCTTCTGAAACAACGAAGACAAATGAAAATCAGCTCGAACATAAACCGAATAGAATACAGGGAGCTGTGCAAAACGATAAGAAAGAAGATTGCAGAAGATATAAAATCCTATAACGAGAGGCTTGTGGAAGATGCAATCGAAAATCATAAGAGCTATAAAAAGACAAAAAGCGCATTTTAACCATCGGTAAGAAACAAGTAATAGCACTGGTGAACGGAAATGAAAGAATAACAAACAGGGATGAAATAATAAAAATCATAACCAAATTCTATGAGGACTTATACAAAATACCGGCACATCAGGAAGTAGAGGAAGAGACAACTACAGCACAAGAAGATGTTCCAGAAGTTCTTGTGGAGGAAGTAGAAGCAGCTCTTAGGAACATGAAGAACGGCAAGGCAGCTGGGAATGACGGTGTCACATCTGAACTCATAAAATACGCCGGTAACTCAACTTGGAAAATCTTAGCCAACATATACTCAAACTGCCTAAAATCAAGACGCATTCCGAGACAGTGGAATAGCGCTAATATAATCCTAATCCACAAGAAAGGTAGCAAAGAGGACCTTAAAAATTACAGACCAATTAGCTTGCTACCAGTAATATACAAAATATTCACAAAAATAATTAACAACAGAATACAGAACACACTTGATGCTGCTCAACCTCGAGAACAAGCAGGCTTTAGAAGTGGCTTCAGCACAATGGATCATATTCAAACACTACGAGAAATTATGAGTCGAACAAAAGAATATGATCTGCCACTGACATTAGCTTTCGTAGACTTTGAAAAGGCATTCGACTCAATATACCCAAGAGCAGTTATAGAAGCTCTAGGCGACCAGGGAGTGGATAAGCCTTACGTAGAAATGCTAGCCAACATATATAGAGAGACCACAGCTAGAGTAAATGTATACAAAGATACCCCAGAATTTCCAACTCAGAAAGGAGTCCGACAAGGTGACGCAATATCCCCCAAGCTATTTACAGCAACTCTAGAAAGTATCTTCCGCAAAATAGACTGGGAAAATAAAGGTCTATGTATAGACGGGGAATATCTAAACCACTTAAGATTCGCTGATGACATCGTTCTGATTGCTAAAAATCCTGAAGAACTGCAGGAACAAATTAATGATCTGAACATTGCCAGTAACAGAGTTGGCTTAAAGATGAACCTAGCAGAAACAAAAGTAATGTGCAACGATCTAATAAGAGACATTGAAATAAGGATAAACGAAACCATGCTGGAAGTAGTAGATGAATATGTATACCTGGGTCAACTTATACACAAGTCGGGTTCACTACTTCCAGAAATTAACAGAAGAATCAAACTGGCGTGGTCAGCATTCGGACGAAACTCCATCATCTTCAAATCCAGAATGCCACTTTACCTTAAGAAAAGAGCGTTTGATCAATGCATATTACCGATCATGACATATGGTTCCGAAACTTGGACATTGAAGAACGAAATAATTACGAAACTCCAAGTAGCTCAAAGATCCATGGAAAGATGTATGCTAGGGATAACAAAAAGGGATCGCAAACGAATAGATTGGATACGACGAATGACCCAGGTGACAGATGTCGTCCAAAGAATAAAATCCCTTAAATGGCAATGGGCAGGTCATGTAGCAAGAAGAACTGACAACAGATGGACCACAAGAACAACTATGTGATATCCCAGAAACGCGAAGAGGCCACAAAGACGCCCTAACATTAGATGGGACTATGACATCAGGAAAGTGGCAGGAACAACTTGATCCCGATTAACCATCGATAGAAAGAGTTGGGCACAAAGGAGTAATGATTATAAGAACACGCAATAGTAATAACAACAAAACAAGAAAAATAATAATAATAAATAACTATAAAAGAACATCATAATAACAACTTAATAAGGGAGGCTGCACCATAATTTAGAAATGGTAGATAATAGCTGATGATGATGATGATGATATATATATATATATATATATATATATATATATATATATATATATATATATATATATATATATATATAATTTAAATCAGGAAATATGTTAGTCCACGAAATAAAAATTAAAAACTTGGGAGTCAATTTTTCAAATTAATCATCAAATAAAAAAAAAATGTTACAATAGGCGGCACCCACTACCAAATTCTGAAATGAAAAATGATTATGAATCATATCCTTGTGGTGGCAAATACCCGTAGAACAATAAAAACAAAAACAATACAAGGACAAAACGAAAGACAATAAAATATATGCAACAAGAACAAATGGTTACAAAATCACGTCTACTGGGTACAAGTTCATTTTTATGTGAGAAACACCGCGCAAACCGAGTGGCTCATGCGAATTTTAAATATTTCTCCTAATCCGTATTCCAAGACATTTATTCTAAAGTCAGTCGTATTGTAATTCTGTGGGCAATTCCCCATTCAAGGTTACAAAATAAAAAATTATGTTTATTTTTTTATACTAAATCGACTTAAAAAAGTTGTAAATACGTAAGTAATAATTATTAAATAAATTTGAATATAAAACAGTTGTGAATTTGCTCCTAACGTGTCAATCAAGTTTTTTTTTAAATAGTATATTTCACTCGTTTTAATTTTCCCCGAATGGATAAAAAACATTAAAAAGAATGTAGAAAGAAATTACCTCCAAAAAATATATTGTCGTTCATAATCATTATAGTCATTCCTAATTTCACTCATTCGGTCCGATCTTGCCCCTTTCTTATTCAACTATTTCGCGCTTCTCTAATTATATCATCATCTTCTTTTGACTGGTCAATGAATTCATTGATTACTTTGCGTTCCTACGACATGGTCTTCCATCTCCATTTCACTTCATATAATCTTTCTGCAATGATTATACCAGGAAATTTACAATTGGATGAGCCAGACGGCAAGGAGACACTATCTTCCCTAAGCAATTCATTACCCCACTCCAATATAGGAAAAAAGGATAAATTGGAATGATCTGAGTGTGGATATTACAAAAAAGGATGCTGGAAAGATTACAGGAAGGTTCGCTAATAGTAGTCCTAAAGATAAATACATGTAATGACGAACATGGATATCATGAAGCATAGATATCGATGAAATTCAATAGAAGAGATCTCCACGAAACACGTGCTGAAAATCAGGAGTACAAGATGCAATGAAAAGAATACAGATCCTTAGGTGAAGTTGACAGGACATGTTTCACAAGAATGGATGATAATAAAGGGAACAAGCAAATCATCGAAAGGACAGCATTGACCGATAATTTGCGATGCATAAACACAAACTCCAATAAGCTTAATGATGATAATAATGATGAATTGTTTTTTATTTTGTATTTATCTTGATCTTATCTGATTTATTGTATAGTCCTTACCTTTTATTTATTAGTTGCGGTTAGGACTGCATCGTCGAGAAATATAAAGTAACTTAGTTTTCCGTTTTCTTATCAGTTTAGCTTTCAAACAATTTCTTCGTAAACGAGCGTACGCAGTTTTGGAGGCATAGTGTCTAATGCCGCTCTCTCTTGTGATCTCCTTCGAAACCCCTTGTAAGATTGCTCTTTGATAGAGGTTCTGAATAAATGCTATGAATCTAGTTTCTCTCTGACTATTGGTTATTTTTTCTGACTTCCTTTATTATAATCTGCCATAACATAACAGAGAATAAGTTTTATTAAAACTGAAGTATAACATAGTAGGAGCTACACTCAGCGGTGATTTAGGTACATATATCCAGGAGATCCAACCTTTTCAATCTTCTAGTTTGTATGGGTATTATAAAGTCATTGGTCCATAGATTCGGATGCTATAGTAGTCTCTTCAGTAGTTAGAGAATTGAGTAACAGTTGTCTTTTTACCAGTTTCAGGATTGCAGATGTCACGCAGGATCTTGGATTCGAATCCTGGCAGTTTTAGAATACTTGTATTACTGTCAGTATTCTAAATTTGATACTGGTGGTCTTGGAAACAAGAAGCTTATTTTGCATACTACAATTTGATTTTCCATTCATAAACCAGTTCATTTTCTTGTACAGCATGCCCAGTTGTAGTTGTTTGAATGATATGTGTTTTCTTCTATTTAAGTGACTCTCTATATGTATTCTCAGATATTTTACATCATTCCTGGTAAGTAGGAATTTGTAGTTTGTAGACACCAGATGTCTCTTTTTAACGTAAATGTAATGTGATCCGATTTTATACTATTTACCTTGAAATGCCATGAAATTAACTGATTTTCCAGTTTATCTAGGTGGTTTTACAAATTTCTTGAAGCTATTCTTGAATTTATATGGGACGCCTTTAAGACGGTATCATCTGTAAAGGTGACAAGCGTAGTATTTCTTGTTGTATGGATTTTTGCTGTGTACAATCAATATAGGGTTGAACCGAAGACACTACCTTCAATTATGCCAGACGAAAATGGGAACGTCATGATTAATTTGGAAGAATCTGTAAGTTATATTTTAATGAATTTAAAATAATCCATATTTCTACCGAATCGAGAACTTGTTCGTAGTCCATGAACAAACACCATCTAGAATTCATTTGCTATATCTTTGAGTTCTGTAAATTGTCTAGCTTTTTTAGTTTAGTATATTTCTTATCATTTTTGTTTTATTTTTCTAAACAATTTATATAATACTAAGAGGAAGCTTATTGATCTATAGTTGTAATCAAAATTATTAGAGCATGGTCCCAGTCTTTATCTAAGTTACCTGGATATAGATATAGTGTTATATAATGTTTTTAAGATCTCCGTGCTGGAAAAAATATTTTAAGAAAATAATATGCTAACAACAATCCCCTAAAGTCCTAATTAAAATTTATGAAATATTTTTGAGACGCAAAAGTTCGATATTCTCCAAATGTCCTCTACAAAAATGGAGTAATATTAATAAAGATGTCCTTTCTTGATCTCAGATTAAGAAAAGAGAGAAAGAAAAGAATATTTCGCACAAAATGATAAGAAAATAGATAAGCATGTACATATATTTGATTATATAAAGCAGGTACGTGCTTATTTTAGAGAACGAACGTCCAACTTGCTATTAATTCAAGCGTCGTATTGTAATTTTATGATAAATTCGTGAATAAAAACAGGCACGAAAAACAGTTACATTACAAAACGATTTCTTAAAATCGAACATTGTTTTGCAATACAAAATATCTTATGCTAACTATTGTAATACGGAACGTATTCCGGATAGCCAAGCTATTCAATATTCCCATCAGATGTCTTTAAAAGGTTAAGAAAAATCAATAAAATTTATACAGTTGAATGAGTCTCTTTGTGTTTTAGTAACTTTTAAAAACCTAAAATCCACTTGTTGGATTGGATAACCGTAATATTTTTGATCCAGTCATTGTTTCTCATGATTACTTCCAGACCCTTATATGTCACCTCTTTTTATTAATAGTAATAAAAGTTTTCAACCAGGAAAATGTCAGCAAATTAGCGTCGAACTATTGTTGATATCAGGAATAAAGTTTTCATAAATTTATCAACATAACATAAAAAAAACGAGTTGAAATCGGAAGTATTTACTAACAAAATAAAGTCTTTTATGTCAAATTGTTAAAATAACGTACTTTACATTAGATTTACATTTAGAAATCCTGCTTCTTTTACTGTATGCAGTTATGATATAACTAGCTGTAATACCTTTTATTTTCTTTAAGTTGTGCTTTCCCAACTTACATCCAAATACATCCTTTAACCTTTGTTTACACTTGGTCTCATAACTCTGTCAAACGCTTCAAAGAAATCCATAAATTCCAATTAATTATTTCCATTCCACCAGCACGAATTGCATGACTACTTGGAGAAGACCAAAGCGGCCTTTAAAATTTCTTGTCACCAACCCGGAACGACGCGTTCACATTATTTAAGGCAAATATGCTCCTAATTTACCAGAATAGACCAGGAAAATGGTAATTGTGTAGTTTTTGCACTACGACTGAAATATTTTTGTGTAAGTCTGAACAAAATATATCTTTTAATTCATGTTTTTATTTTGATGGTTTCTTGAAATATCTAATTTTTATTCCGAAAATAAAAATTGGTCACTGTAACACAGACTAGAAAGGGACACATGGAATATTATTTTTTAAAAGCCCCATTTATCTTTTTATGTGTAAAATGCGCAAAAAAAGATTGATTTCCTTGTCTCAATATCATTTCATATCTTTAAGTGAATTGAAAGAGTTAAGAACTATGTTCCTATCTTGGAGGCCAGTTTAAATGACCAAAAAAAATTTTTTTCTGGTATATTGAAGTTTACATATAGGAAACAAAAGTTTGTAGCTCAGTTTTGCTGATTGCATCAATTAAAAATAATTCAAAATGAGTTCTTGATCGTCTATCTACGGTTTTTCTTACCGGCTTTTAAAAAAAATGCCCCATTCCAGGGAGATTTTCAGTTTAGCACTCCCCTTTATTTCGATAACTGGCCATTTTTCGGAGTTGTGCCCATGAGAGTTTTTATTCAGCATCAAATTAAAAACCTTCTCCCGCAATTTGGACCTATCTGATATGAATAGATTTTCCCCTGAATTTGTGTGGGATCTTTCGCTTACCCTAGTTAACATGTGGCCTCATATCTGACTACCAAGTTTTATTACATTTATGGAAAAACATCCGGAAAAGTTTCGTTACAACTTTAAACAAGAACTACGCAACCTAATTATTAAACTATAACTGATCCAATCGGCAAACTGCTGTTCGAGCAGTGTATGTGCACCATCAACAAGAGAAGTTCTCGAAAAGAAAAAGATATATCGGTAATATCTTACAACGATCAAATAGCCCAAAAATAAAACTACAACTGCCAACTTAATTGTAGCTCTGAACCAAGTAATAATTCACTATCCTACTGTTGGCAACAATGCCTATTGGTATTATCTCTAAGAACCAACCCATGCTAGAAAATAAGAAAAGATTGTACACAAGAGAAAAAACTAGACTCTTATCGACGACATATGTGTATATCACCAAACTGTCAATATGTTGACAAGTCTATGACATCTATCATCTTTATAGCTGTTATATGCCAAATGAACAAAAGGGATTCCCTTTGTTTATAAATTAATATTTTGGATAAACGAGATGTCTTAAAATAGCCAAACCGTCAGGTAAAAAATCCATCACAAATTGCAAGGAATATAATATTAAAAAATATACCATTTCAAGTCTCTATTGTATTACTTAGACCAACTCCTAATTTATTTTAGGTTAGGCAGACAACAACTTCAGGACAAGCATCCTAAGCATATATTTTAAGCCCATCTATTACATCCAAGCATGAATTACCAGACGAAACATTTCCGATTACCAAATAGAATTATAGCGTTAAGTGACTTAAGTCTATAGGAAACTTGAATGATAATGACTGTTTAAAATATTTAAGTGGCAAAATTGTGGTATATATATATATATATATATATATATATATATATATATATATATATATATATATATATATATATATATATATCGACCTAAGACGTGTTTTGTAAGGTGGAGAAATTAAATAAATGAAATATTATTCTGTTTTCTTAAGAACTATGTGTTTGTTCGAACCTCAGACTAAAACCACATAATTTCTAATCATAAGTAACCACTCTCACCGTCAAGATATTCATTTAGAAGATATATAAAATAAATTTAGCCTCAAAAACTCGAATCACTAGGTTCTTTTTATTGAAATTTAAGCTGGTTACAAATAATCTAGATTAGCAAAACTTTTCTGATTACTTTTACCTAAATTATTGCTAAATTTTGCAAATATCTAATCTGGAGAGGATTTAAATAAAGAAAAATTTGCCAAGCGAAATAATTATGTAACACACTATAACCACATCAACATCAAGATGTCAGTAAATAAGGCTTTTTAAATCTCAAGGTTTTTATTAATGTCCACATTAAAATAAATGCCTAATAAAAAATCATTTTTACATCTTAAATCTGACACTTTATTATTATATTTACTTAAATCAGGAAAAATTTAAAATATGTGAGACCATTGTTGTCGAAATATTTTTTAATCTTTATAAATTATATTCGAACTGAAAATTCAAATATTTCTATTTTGCAAATAAAAATATTTTAATGCCCAACAAGATTTTATAGTACGCCTATATGCGATGTATCACTCTTTGTTTTGACGGATAAAATAATATGATTTGTTCTTTACGTATTCATAGCAATTTTGGCTATGAACTACTGTACAGTTTAAAATTGTCTGAAAGGCCTATTTTATCCGTTGATGCTGAAAACTTTAGGTATAGAATTATAAATGTTGATTTTTGTGAGAGTCTAATATTAATTATTTATCACCTTTATCCCAAATATTCTTTTAACTTGATATAAATAAATTTATATCTTTTGTTACAAAATTGATTAAACTCGGTTTACAAAATTAAAAACACTCAGAATCAATAAAACTGATTGAACAATAGAGAATATCTAAAATCCAAACATAATTGCCTGATATGTCATAGACAAGATATTTATTAGATCTGCAAAGTTTTATTTCTAAAATGACAGATTTAAGATATTAAAACTTAAACATAATTCCGCATTTTACGGTATGTGTACTACAAAATATTCAGCTGATCATAGACAGGGCCGAACTCCGAAAATCTATTTGCCCTTGTTGTTTCAAAATGTAATAATACAGTTTACTGTGCTGATTATACTTATTAAAACATACGAAACTCAAATAAATATATACATAAATTATTTTAAATAAGTGCCTTAAAACAAAAAAAAACACAAAGCATAAAAATGGCGTCGAATCGGTACTGTTCGTCTACGAGTGACATTACCAAACCAAACGATCAGTGGAATGCATGGCGGGAAGTACGAAGTTTTCAAGAACATGACTGGTGTTTTATATACACAAACATACTTTTTCGTCTATTTATTTCATCTCTTTTCTGAGTTCCACAGTCTACAAGAATTTGCAGTGGCAACCCAAAAGTATTTCAATATGTGAAGTGTAACAGAGAAACGATACTTATCTTCTCGATTTCTAATAAAATTTTTATAAAAAAAAAATTGAAACGACTTCTAAAAGTGAAAAATAACTATAAATTTTTGAATGAAATTGAAATTTCGGCATCAAACTAATACCAGAGAAAATGGGATTCGCATAAACAGAATAAAAATACTTTATTTGTAAATGCTTTCTTACCACAATTTGTATATATTAGTAGTTATTTATTTCTTTTAGAAATAATTTGACGCCGACTTCAAAAATTTCAATTTCGTATAAAAATTTATAGTTATTTTTCACTTTTTAGCGCACTTTTAGAAGTCGGTTCAATTTTTTTTATATAAATTTTATTTTTCTATTTTTAGTTTTAGAATTCATTATGATATCCATAAATTATTTGAACTAAGTACTAATCGAGATTAGTGTACCTCGCGATGACTCCGAGGTGGCAAAGAAATACCCATTATATCGAAAGTTGTAAATCACCCTAAAATGAACCACTAAAAATCATTTGATTCTTAGAGTTCTCGACATACCAGTGAAATTGTATCAAACGAATATTTAGTCTGTCATAGTAAATCCACTATCTTAAATTTCAAATTAATTTTAGATTGGTACTATAGGCTCCAAAACCTTCCAATATCGATATTTAAAGAACTTGAGACGTAACTTTCTTAGCCCGATATATTTTATACTACATATTGAGTTTGTATACCTCCCAAGAACCCTGCAATATCAATTTTAGACAAAATCGGAAAATGTAAAATTTTCAGTCTCTCATAAAGTATCCAATCAACCTATATAAAAATTTAACCTCATATTTGTAATACATGACTCCGAAAACCCATCATAGTGGATCCGCCATATTGAAATCTAAATCTAAAACCGTCAAAGCCCTTTAGAACCAATTTTGGATAAAATCCGAACATTTAAAATTTCTAAACAGTCATATTGTATCTGACATATTAGATTTACTTAAAACAATTTTATGTTCGCTATTTATATTCTCAAAAACGATTTACTCCCACCTTTGAACAAAATCTAGAAATCTAAAATTTCTAGTCCGCTATATTGGATTCGCCATATTGTATTCTGAAAAAATACTTTGAAATTTATAATTTACACCCTCAAGGACCCCCTGTATCAGTTTTGGAGAAAATCGAATTATGTAAAATATTTAAGATGCTATATTGAATCAGCCAAATTGAGTTTTTTAAAAAATATTTTAAATTCGTAATTAACACTAACAAGAATCCCCCAAAACTGATTTGAGGCAAAATCGAGAGATGTAGAATCTTTAATTCACCATCTTGGATCCGCCATATTTATTTTTTTTAATAACTTCAGATCCGTAATGTGCGATCCCAAAATTTTCACCATATCAATTTTGAAAGAAATCGGACATAATTAAGTTTTTATCCGCCTTATTGAATTTTTTAAAAATAATTTCAGATTCGTTATGTGCGACTCCGAAAACTCGTCCGTACCCATTTTGCAGAAAATCGGAAGAAATTGATTATTTTGTCCATCATATTAGACCCGCCCTGTTGAATTTTTAAAAATATACTTCGGATTCTTTATGTGCGATGCCGAAAACTCCACCACACCAATTTTGGAGAAAATCGGACAAAATTAAATTTTTTTGTCCGCCATATTGGATCCGCCATATTTTTTTTTTTTAAATAATTCAGATTCGTTATGTACGACCCCGAAAATTCCTCCATACCAATTTTGGAGAAAACCGAACGAAATTAATTTTTTTGGCCGCGATATTGTCAGCGCCATCTTGGATTTTACTACACCAATTTCATCCAAAATAATATGGAACCACCGCAGTAACTTCCTGAATATAACGTAAAAAAAATCATTCAAATCGGTGCCTCCCTTCCGGAGGAATCGGTTTACACATATAAAAAAAATACATAGTCGACGAATTGAGAACCTTCTTCTTTTAGAAGTTGATTAAAAATACGTCCGCACTGCTTTTAGACAAGACAAGATAGGATTACAAAATTAATTCGTTTATTAAGCATCCTTTATAAAATTATCTTTGTCGTCAAACAAAATCATGTTATTCAACAACTCCCCAATGCTAATAGTGACCAAAGGAATCACGATATCCGTTGTCCATGGTCTTGCCGGGCCGTTTAGAATTGTAAATTTTACACGACACCTACTGCCGTGTTTGTAGACACTGCTCAACTTGTTTAATTGTTGCTTTGGCATTGTTTTGCCATTTATTTTGTTCGGAATAGAACGTGCGTTTGTAGCTGTAAAGTGCCATTTAAGGGCATTTGTGGGAAAGAATTTTATTCAGGCCGTTTAACAGTTATTGGATTGTATATACAAATATCGTCCGGTACTTGTAGTTCTTATTTTAGATTTGTGTTTTCTTCACGTGCATGTGTTGTATTTAAAAAGAAATTAACTATTTAAGAAAAAAAATAAATCTATTTTAAAAAATTATACTTAAGAAGAGAAAAACAACTGTTTTATTTTGTAACTTAGTTATTATAGATTTACTTATTTTTTCAGCACTTTTAAGGTAGTTACAGAAGTTATCGTTAAATTAAGTCTGTATGGATTGCTGATGATTTTTTTCACATCATTATCATGGTGGTTATATAATTTTTAATTTATTTGAATATGATCAATTTAATGCGATATACTGTATATATCAATAACACATTTAATGAATTAAATCATTATTTTTATTCGTGCCCTACGACATACCCATCAAAATAAATTTATCGTCATTGTTTTATTTAAAGACACAATAACTGTGAAGGAAAAGCATTATTTAGATAAAGTAAACTTCCTTTTATTAACGTTGTAACATGAACCGCAGACTAAAAGTAAGCAAACACTAAAATACCTTATTTTTGTTGTTTGTGTTTCCTTTAACTCATGTAGAAGTTCATTAAATTTATTATACTGGGAGTAATAAAAAAATCTATTTTATTAATAACAACTCCCTAAAAAGAAGAAAAATGTTATTTTGTTTTCGAACAAGCTCCTTAGAGGATAGTACTCCCTGAGGCATAAAGCCAAGTATTTTTTTATTAACTGATTATAGTTTTTTTCTGGTAGAAAAGAAAGTATGTAAGCCGTTATTGTATTGCATACGTAAGGACTTCTCTACACGATGATGATTTTAAATATTTAAAGACATATCTGTCTGGTTTGTAAATGCGTACAATATTCCCAAAAAGTTAACAGCTTATGGAAAACTTTTTAAATTTTTCGTTTTTATTTTAAAATGATATCCGTCGTTAGTCTTTTACTTATAAATAAATAAGAAATAAGCAATAAAATGTATTTCATCTAAAGATCAAAGAAATAAACCAATAATAGTCTTTTGCTATAATTTTCAACTTTATCTTCAAAGATTTTTCCTTATTACTGTGCCAGTTTAAATATTTTTGCAAGGAATAACAACATTCCATTAAATTTAGATTAAAAATGCTCTGTTTCCTGTTTAAAATTCTTAATATCACTAATACTTTTCAAATAACTCTACAACATATATATATATATATATATATATATATATATATATATATATATATATATATATAGATCTGTTTTTACACTACACTTCAGCCAAGAGAAAGGATGCAAAGATCATTTTCCCATTCGATATTACAAAAATAAAAAAAAAATTAATAGAACCCATATAGTTATTTCGAAAATTAAAATTGTATGTATTTTTATCGACTACAAAACTGTGCAAAATACCTTTAAATTACAAATTCTATTTAACCCAGGGGCTCTTTTGGGGGGGGGGGGGGGAAGTGATATCACAAAACTACGGTATGGCAAGCGAAAACAAGTTGTCACCGGAGGGAGGGACACTAGCTACATTCCCATTTTTATTGTAAGAGGCAGAGTCGGATCTATTTTTCTGAATTTGAAGGTCTTGGAGAGGGGGGGGGGCGATCATAAGAAAAAACAATTTGCCGACAGAGGAGAGATACTAGCAGCATACACATTCCTAGTATAAGAGGCAGAATCGGGTCTGTTTTCCTGAACTCAAAACTCTTGGGGGGGGGGGGGCTATCGCAAGATAAACAAGTTGTCAACGGGAGGGGGGGAGTGCCAGCAGCATGCACATTCCTCATATCAAAGGCAGAGTCGGTTTTATTTTCCAGAACTCAAAGCTCTTGGGAGGGGAATGGGCGACCGCAAGCATACACATTCCTATACTCTATTCAAAAACTAGAGAGAGTTATAAAACTGTTACCGAAACCTCCAACGTACCTGCTTCAGTGCCGCAGGTAACTGAGGACTGTTGTAAATCTAATTATATTTAAATATTATAAGGTTTTATAAATTTACTGCAACAATAAAAATTCTGATAGTTCAATTTGATTTCTATCAGTGAGCAAAGTATACAATGTGTCCTTCGTGATTTATCTTGTTTGTGCTTGTTTTTATATATTATTTGAGATTAGTGAGACACCCAAAAGATATGGATTCCACATCTATATTTAGTCCAAAATCGTTAAACCAGACCGTTTTTTCCTCAACGAAAAACTTATTACGATGAATGTTTATGATTCTTTAAGATATCAATATCTAGATAATAATGTTAGAAGCTCTATTGAGACGTGTTCCAACATGACAGAAGTTGGAAAATCTACTATTTACCAAATACTGAAGAAGAAGAAAATGACTGGAATTGTTAGTACTCTCTAGCCACATTTGATCACAGGCAGATGAAAAACCTCGTTAGAGGAAGAGATGAAAACTGCAATAAAAGGAGTTGTACATGCATTTTATTATGAGAAGCAGATCCCAACTGTCGATAATATTTTAACTAAAATCAATGGAGATCGGGATTTACCTGAAAAAGAACTTAGCTCTGGAAATTGCTCAGAGAACATAATTTTTGCTGGGGAAAACCAGATAGCAAATCTGTTCTTATAGATCGTCCGGAAAATATCAGTTGGAGAAGGAAATATCTCTCTTAAGAAAAAGATAAGAGTTGCTAGAAATAACACAACTTACAAAATTAGCAATTTAATTGAACTTTTGAAAGATTTTTTTGAATAAAATTACTGCAGAAAATTGGGAAAAATTCATATAATTAAAGAAAAAAGGAAAATGTGGAAATTCGATCTCATGATCGGTGAGATAGAGGAACCAATTATAATTAAGGTAGTTTGCGAAGGAAAAAAGGGTAAAAAATGTTTTATTACTCTATCTAGTTCTTGAATAAACTATAGCATAAGAAGCAAAATCGCGTCTATTTTCCTGAACTCAAAGCTCTTGAGGGGGAGGGGGCGATCGCCCCCACCACCCCGCTCCATAGATCTGCGTCTGATACATACACACATTTCCTTTTTCCCAAAAAATTGGCAAATTTCTACTGATGCAGCACATTGTTGGCGTTTTCTCTTTATAAACAAATGATGTCTATTTATTTTTTTGCGTCCATGGTTATTTCTGTCATAGATAGAACCTTTTTCTAGAAAGAGATAGAAAGATTTATTTCCGTCTGAAAGGTTCCGGGTTCGAGTCCATCAGTCCGCCTGTTAATGTATGGGATTCGCGCTGTACTATTAAGAAATAAATATGCTAATTAAGTTTCCCATCCTTTCAAAAAAAAAAAACACCGGCTCTACAAAGCACGAATTTCGGCAGCAATAATTTACCCAGACACAAAAGAAGCTATAAAATAATAAAGATTTATAGCCGAAATGAATCACCCTGTATTAATTACAAACTAAGATATACATCAATATAAATGGGCACATGATAGGCAGTATAATTTTATTTACCTAGCCGATGTTCGCTTTTAAAAAGAAACGCCCCTAAAAACAGAAATTTCCTTATAATAGGGACCCTGGCGCCGCTTTGGGTTACTCAGCAGTTAACAGGCAAAATTTTACCAGACTTTGTCTTATTGCTTGTTCTGCGGCTTGTTTAATTTGTTCTTTTGGGTATTATTAGTAAATTCCGATAGGGTTTTGGTCTGGCTTCTCTTGTGGGTATTGCATTTTTGCTAAGCACCTGGGTAGTGTCCTTTTTTTATATTTGTTTTACAATATATTTACGTGGGTATGAATTTTAATTTAAATTACTTTGTGTGTGGTTACATAGTTCCTGATGATTGTAAAGGAAAACCACGAAACAAAAACGGATATAAAACTAAAAACATTGCCATATCTGATTCAATATATTTAGCAAAAAACAACCGAATACAATTTGCCCCTCCACTTGGCATTCGTAGACTATCACAAGGCATTTGATTCTATTGAAACATGGGCTTTCTTGAATGCAGTGGACGACGCTAGAATCGACTCCCGATACTCGAATCTCTTAAAATACATTTATGAAAATGCCACATTTCACGTAAAGATCAACGACGACTTAGTCACCGATAGAATCAAGATCAATAGAGGAGTGCGTCAGGGAGACACTATATCTCCAAAATTATTTACTCTAGCCCTAGAGAACATTTTTAAAACACTACCGTGGGAGACTAAAGGCATCAACATTGACGGGATATATTTAAACCATCTACGTTTTGCTGATGATATTGTCCTGATTAGCAGTGATATTCGTGAATTGACAGAGATGTTAGAACAACTAAACAGAACATCAAAAAAATTTGGTTTAAAAATGAACCTCTCCAAAACCAAAGTAATTACTAACACTGAAGGAAACATCAATATGGATGGCACAATCCTGGAAAATGTGGAAGAATACACATATTTGGGGCACATCATCAAAATAGGAAAGGATAATCAAACAGCTGAGATCAGACGCAGAACAAAACTAACTTGGGCAGCTTTTGGTAGGTTGGACTACATACTCCGAAACAGTGCCATACCAATGAACCTTAAAAGAAAAGTCTTCGATACTTGTGTATTGCCGGTGGCAACCTATGGCCTCGAAACCATGTCGGTGACAAGGAAAATTGCGGAATAGCTTAGAGTGATGCAGAGAGCAATGGAACGAGCTATGCTTGGAATCAGCTTAAGGGATAAAATCAAAAACGAGGAAATTCGTAGAAGAACCAAAGTCACAGATATAATAAGGCGTGTCGCAGAACTTAAATGGCAGTGGGTGGGACATGTAGCTAGGCAGACTCAGGACAGATGGACGGCAAGACTAACGCATTGGCGACCAAGACAAACAAAGCGTAGTGTCGGCAGGCCGCAGAAAAGATGGCTAGATGACATCAAAAAGCAAGCAGGAGCAAGATGGTTTCAAATAGCACAGGACAGAACAGTATGGAAACAGATGAAAGAGGCCTACGTTCAGGAGTGGACAGGAAGTGGCTAAGGAAGAAGAAGAAGAAGAAGCAAATTTATAAATAACAAATTAATTGAGGTTGATATATGTTTTTTTTTTATATTTCCTTTGCAGCTTTTGCTTTCTCTCATTTATGTGGAAAGGAAGAAAATATTAAATTTTTAATACAGGACTACGTAAAGCATGTTAGTCATATTAAAATTTCTCCCTCTTATCAGAAGTTATGTATGAACAAATAATAAAAAAAATCTCGTTAAATTGTGCACCTCCTTTTTTAAGTTAATAAATTTCAATTTTTACATTAAAAGACTTTAAAAATTTACCCTACATAATTTTAGCCTAAAATCATCTGAAATATGTTTAAATATAGCCATAATTTTTTACATATATAGTGGTGGCTTATCACTACATAGTATAAAACAAAGTCGCTTTCTCTGTCCCTATGTCCCTTTGTATGCTTAAATCTTTAAAATTACGCACCGGATTTTGATGCGGTTTTTTTCAATAGATAGAGTGATTCAAGAGGAAGGTTTATATGTATAATAACATCCATTAAATAGTGGAGAAATACTGTTATTTTTGAGGTTTCTAATGTGATGTCGTTAATTATCATATTTTTTTTCCGCTTACATTGCAAACGCAGGCTGAACCCTACGAGATTTATCAAAATAATGTACTAATTATTTGTACACATTGAAAAGGTCTACAGAAAACTCCGCGATGGTATATGTCTATCTCTCATGGATATCCCACAATAACATTTTTTTGTCATTTACTTTTTACGACAAATAATGGCAAATTTTGAAGCGATTTTAACCAATACAGCATTAATCTTTATCCAATTAAATAGCTTAAATACATTGTTGATTTAATATAGATCTATATGGTCCTTTACAGCACAAGATTTAAATGAATATTTTCGAAGATATTACAGATTTAAAATTGCGGGAAGTAGCGCTTGCGGCGGTACTGGCCGACCGGGGCGGCGGCAGCGTGCCTATAAATAGCGCGTCGGAGGCCGATGTAATAATTGTTGTAAAAATAAAATAAATAGTCACAGTTTTTCTGTAGTGTATTTAGTATCAGCATTGCACCCGTGCGAAGCCGGGGCGGGTCGCTAGTTAACTATAAATCTGGGCCTCAATAATCCATCTTTAGAGATAAGCCTTCCCTAGTTTCCTCCATTGTTCTCTATCGTGAAGGATTTGTATTCATCTTTGCCTGGCTTGTTTTTTAAGTCGTCTGTCCATCTCGTTTGTCGTCTTTCTCTTCTTCGTTTGTGTTGCTAGAGTCTCCATTCTAGGATTATTTTGCTCCATCTATTATCCTTCTGTCTTAAAGTATGATCGGCAAATTTCCATTTAAGCTCGGCTATTTGTGTCCAGACAAATCTTACTTTTGTTATGTCTCATATCCATGTGTTCTTCTTTTTATCTATTAGTCTGGTACCTAGTATTTGTCTCTCCATTGCTTTTTATGTTTCGGCAACTCTATCTATATTCTCTTTGATAGATGTCCATGTTTGGGATCCATTTGTTAAGTAGTATGCATTGATTGAACACTCTAGTTCTTAGATACTGCGGGTATTTCTTGTTTTTTAGGATGTATGAGAGTTTACCAAATGATATCCAGGATAGTCTGACTCTTCTTTTTATTTCTTCAGTTCAATTATCTTTATCTAGTTTTGTTATTTGACCTATATATATATATATATATATATATATATATATATATATATATATATATATATATATATATTTATATGTATATATGTTATGTCGGATATTCTCACGGGTGTGATGTGTAATCGAAGGTTTTCGGGCATCCCGTATATGTGCTGTAAAATTTTTAGTCCGCCATATTGATTTCTGAAAAAATACTATTAAATTCATAATTTACACACTCAAGCATCCCTTATTTCAGTTTTGGAGAAAATCGCAAGATGTAAAATTTTAAGGACGCCATATTGAATCCGTCATATTGAGTTTTTCGAAAAATATTGTAAATTCGTAATTAACACAAATAAAAATTCCCCAATACTGATTTTAGACAAAATCGAAATTTGTAGAATTTTTAATACGCCATCTTTGATCCACCACATTTAATTTTTTAAAAATAATGTCAGATTTGTAATGTGCGATTCCAAAAACTCCCGCATATTAATTGTGAAACAAATCGGACAAAATTAAATTTTTACGCCATATTGAATTTTTGTAAAAATAATTTCAGATTTGTTATGTGTGACCCTGAAAACTTCTTGTAATAATTTTAGGGAAAATCGGACAAAATTGATTTTTTTGTTCGCCTAGTGGATTGAAAGTTTAAAAGTATTTTGGATTCGTTACATGCGACTCCAAAAACTCCACCACACTAATTTTGGAGAAAAACGGACCAAAATTAAAATTTGTTGTCCGCCATATTGAATTCGCCATATTGTATTTTTTAAAAATAATTTTTGTATATATATAAATCATTTTTCTTTATTTTTGTATTTTCTTGGGTTTAGGTTCTATAATTAATAAAACACAAAACGATTGACGTTTCGCCCTTTATTCAAGGCATTTTCAACATTTATTCCTAAAAAAATATATAATTAAAATACATCAATATAAAAAACATATTTTACATTTTGGAAAACAAACAAGACACTTAGAAACAGTAGTCAAAAACTTTAAAACATTTTAAAAATATTTAATTTCACCAGTACATACCTTGACATTTTGCTGTTCTGTTTCTAAATAAACTTTAAATTTTCATCGTTTACTGAGGATACGTGGAATGCGAATGTGTTTTATTTTTTTAAATATTTTTTATATTTTACAATGTATATAATTTTTTATGGATGCTGTTGACCTCGTTCTTAATACAAATTATTTTCAGTATGAAAATACCTTTTATAAACAACTCGATGGATGTGCTATGGGATCACCAATTTCATCTACCATTGCTCAGCTAGTAATGGAATATTTAGAGGAAAAAGTCTTAGAAAAATTAAATTTTAATATAATATTTTTCAAACGTTTTGTCGATGATTGCATAGCAGCCGTACCACAAAATAAAATAAATGAAATTCTCCAAGAGTTTAACAGTTTCAACGAAAAATTACAGTTCACGTCCGAAACAGAGAATAATAATAAAATAAATTTTCTAGATATGACACTTATACGCAGAAAAAACAAAATTTTAACTGAATGGTACACCAAACCAACTTGGTCAGGTAGATATCTAAACTATTTCTCTAATCATTCAAAAACTCAAAAAAACAGCGTTATAATAGGTCTATCTGATCGTGCTATCTCCCTAACATCTCCAGAATTCCGACCAAAAATAATTCAAAAAGTAAAAGAGACACTAATAAATAATAATTTCAACGAAAAGACTATCACCAAAATAATTGATAAACGAACATATAAGTTTTATAACAACGTAAAAACAAAAAACATAGAACATAAACAGCAGAAATATGTGGCATTACCTTACACTAGTGAGCTGTCAGAAAAAATAAAATACATTTTAAAAAAGCATGATATTATCGTATGCCACAGGTCACATAATAAATTAAATACATTATTCACAAATTTAAAAAGTAAAACTCCTCTAATGAATAAATCAAATACAATATATTCGATCCCTTGCACAAATTGTCCCAAAAAATATATAGGCATGACGAGCCAATTACTGAAGAACAGATTAAATGGCCATAAATATACAAAAAACGCCTCAACAGCGTTAAACAAACACACACAAGACGAAAAACACACTTTTGATTATAACAATACCATTATAAAAAACAAAGATATGAATTACCAAAAATTACAGATAAAGGAAATGATTGAAATTAAAAAAGATAAAAACACTGTTAACGACAGAACAGATATAGGAAATTTGAGCCACATTTACGCAAACCTAATTTAAACAAAACTATTAAGTATTCGATCCGGTCAAATAAGAATCAAAAATAGAATATCCTCTTAAACATAAAACCAAACATATACCTTATTTGTTTTTTTTTATATACATTGTAAAATATAAAAAATATTTAAAAAAATAAAACACATTCGCATTCCACGTATCCTCAGTAAACGATGAAAATTTAAAGTTTATTTAGAAACAGAACAGCAAAATGTCAAGGTATGTACTGGTGAAATTAAATATTTTTAAAATGTTTTAAAGTTTTTGACTACTGTTTTTAAGTGTCTTGTTTGTTTTCCAAAATGTAAAATATGTTTTTTATATTGATGTATTTTAATTATATATTTTTTTAGGAATAAATGTTGAAAATGCCTTGAATAAAGGGCGAAACGTCAATCGTTTTGTGTTTTATTAATTATAGAACCTAAACCCAAGAAAATACAAAAATAAAGAAAAATGATATAATCTATGGTTCAAGAATCAAGAAAATAAATATATATATATATATATATATATATATACATAATATTTATGCGGCTTTTACGGATTTCTCTGTGTGAGCAGTGGTTAAATCCACATTATGCTGTTGTAGTGCTGAAATTACATTCAAGAAACATACAACTATATGCAACTTCGTGTGTGAATGAAGTAAATTGCGAATAGTGAATGCAAGTTTCGCTCCATCATATCATTTCCCTGATGAGTCTAGTGAGAGACGAAACATGTACCTCTGTCGTATCACTTTATCGGGGAGGGTAAGTATATAAAATATATATATATATATATATATATATATATATATATATATATATATATATATATATATATACTCTGACCCTTTCTCCAATTTCTTTTGTGCGACCGTCATAACCATTTCTTCAATTTGATTTGTCATTACTTTCGTTTTGTCATAGTTCATTTTTAATCCTATTTTTGACGCTTCACTGTCCAGTTCTTTAATTATTTTTTCCAATTCATCTTTCTTATCTGTTATCAACGCTATATCATCCGTGTATCTTAGGTGATTCAATAGCCCTCCGTTTATGTTGATCCCATAATTGTCCTATTGTAATTTTTTAAAGACATCTCTAGCCTGTTCTCGTATTTGGTAGCCATCGAATTTGGTAGTCAATCTATTTGTTAGTATTTTAGTTAACAGTTGATACATGATATTAAGTAGCGTTATTGGTCTGTAGTTTTTCAAACTCTTTCAATCTCCTTTTTTAAATAGTAAAAGGGTCATTGCTTCGTTCCAACTGGTTGGTATCTATTTTGTACCAAGTATTTTCTTCAGAAGGAGATACAAAATGTTTCTTGTTATTTTTCCACTACTCTTCACCATTTTTGCTGTGATTCCATTTTTACCTGGCGATTTGTTGTTTTTCATTTTTTTCAGGGCTTTTTTAATTTCATTCTTACTAATTTCGGGTTGAATATCAGAGTGGATGTTTTTCATTTTAGTGTTTAATCGATTAAGGATTTCTTTTGGTGGTTTTTCCTTTATATTATAAAGATTTGTGTAATATTTCTATGTTATCCGTATAATTTGCTCCATGTCGCTAGTTTCTATCTCTTCGTTGTTTTTTGCACTATTTATCTGTATTTTTCCGAGTTGTGGTTTCAGGCATTTCATGTTCTTGTTTTGTTGAATTACTCTTTCTATATTTGTTTCTTGTTTCCTTCTTTTATCTTCCTTGATATTTTTTCTAATTGTTTTGTTAGTCTCTGTATATACTGCTGTGTTTATTTTACTCTCCTTAAGCAGCGTCCTTCTTTTATTCATTATTTCCTTTATGTGTTGGGAGATATAGTTGCCCTTTTTCGATAATGTCTGTGCTACTTCTTTTCCGGCTTGTGATAATGTGTACGTCAATATCTTATCTATTGCATCGATATTTTTGTTCTCCAGGTTGTTTATATTTGTTTATATTTGGTATATATTTTCTCTTTATACTTGTTTGTGTTACACATACTTAAGACAAACCTAAAAAATTTAATGATGTTAATAAGACACACATTTTACTTATTCCAAAAAAATTCTGTTGAAGGTCATCTGAAGGTAAATGTATTCTGTATATATTATTGTTCTCTCATTCAGGGAGAAAACTAGGAAAAGATTAAAATAAAAGTGTGTATTCTCGCTGTTTTACCCTGTTTTTACTTTTCTAATTAGAATTTTTGGTAATTATTGTATTTGAAATTAGACCCTCCGACCAATTCAACTAATTCGAACCCATTTTGAGAATTTTGAACCCGTAAAGTACTTTATTAACGGGAAATTCGTTTTATAGAACGAAACAGTTTAGAGTTTTATGATTTAGATTGTTTGTCTCTGTCTGACTTGTTTCACTTCTAGCCAGTTAATTGAAATAGAAGTACTTTTGTATAATTTTCTTGGGGTAGTTGAAATGGTTTGATAAATAAAAATATTTTTAGATTATGTGGTCAAAATTACAGTTATTTTTCTTTAAAAAATTTTTGGTACAATTTTTTATTAAATTTTTTCATAACTTTCTTATGAATGCATATGCTAGTAATTTGAGAAAAATTGTTCATTTTGATGCAAGAGCGTGAAAAAATCTATTGTGTTACTTCTCTTACAAGCTCATTTATGGTTTGATTTTGTTGTGTCATTCAGCAGCCAATTTGGCGATAAATTTTTTTTCAGTCAGCACAGAAGTAAGGGCTTAAAATTTTCTCAGATGCCACCATTTTGTTGAGTTCAAGGTAAGTACATATTTCTTTAAAACATCAGTTTTTGTTTAAACAAAATTTGGCTAGGCTTTGAGTAAGCCTTTTGTACCACTGACTGAGTTGGATTTCTATTTCTTTATTTTAGAGTCTTGAGAATATTTTCCGTATATCTCAAAATATCTTCCATAGATTCTTTTACAGTTCCTTTTGGATAAAATTATGTAATATACAGTGTTGTGACAATAATATGCAATTTTGGTTATTGGGCTGCACTTTTGGAATTTTGATCCTCTGAATGGGTCAATTACTTTCTTAATTCAGATCAAGGACATCTCTGGTGAAGTCACATACTTTACCAGGCAGTGCTACGTCACTTCAATTTGACAGCTACTCAGCTAAGTGCCTAGTTATAGCGAAAACATGCACACGAGAGTAACTATCTGTAAATCCTTATGGGTAATACCAATTTTTTTGATCGCTTAGTACACTAAGCAAACATTCCCGTTCGATTACCTTAGAGGGCTAACAGGTAAGGACTTTTTCTGAATGAATTTAAATATTTGGACTTTATACCTCCACTATGATAATTATGTTCATGCAAAATTAACCAAACAATTTGACAGAAATAGATTTTTGCGGCAAACCAATATTTTGTAAAGTGAAACGAAGTCGACTGCGTAGCGCTACAATCTCAAATATCAAACGTTGTTTTATTTTGCGGTACCTTTCTATAATTGAGGTTTTTATGGTTCTTTTCAGAGTCCAAGATTGGGTAAATTAACAGTTTAATAATTATTTGCTTTAATCCACTAAATTTTACATTGATTAAGTTAATTAATGTTTTAATTACTTAACAAATTAAGTTTTTGGTAACTTAATTTTTACTTAGCCGGTTCAACGTATCACCTTTTATAATTAGAGACATTTTGTACAAAACTGTATTTTTTGGTATCGTTCTAGGTTAATTTTTTGCACATGACTAGACTTTTGAAAATTCGTGGCATTGTTTAAGATTGGGTTTGTTTTGGTGCTCCTAAAAATCGAGACATGTCTACGTAGTATCACTTCAATTAAATAAAGTATCTGTTTTTATTTATTTTAGAATTGATGCCGTTTCTGTGCACGACTTTCTTATGTTTATATACAACTTGACCGATAGTTACAAATTGCTTTCTATAATATAATTTTTATTTATCCATCATTTTTTTTGTAACTATCTATCGCTTTAGATTCTAATTAACTATTAATTAAATTTTCATTACCTATCGTTTTATCAATTTTTTGTTTGTGTAGACATTTTTGTAATTTTTTTATATTGGTTATTTTTTATATTGAAAAGTTCATAGTGTCTTGCAGAGTTGGACTTATGAAATTTCATAGTCTAGTTTAAAATAGAGAGTGTTTTATCTTCTATAACGAGGCTATGTCGACGTAGACCCCTCCAAATGAAGTGTTTGTTTTGTTTACTCCTGAATCGGTCTGCCACCCACAGTTCAAGATACTTTACTTTCACTGTACAGGAAATAATTGACACAAAAAAATAGTAAAATCAAACAAGTTTGACCATCCGGGACACATGAGGAACTGTCTACTGTTATAAACAACTCCAACTCATGTGGAAAGACAGGATCTGGAAAGAATCTCGTGGTTAAAAAATCTACTTTCAGGTCTCGAGTCTCTTCAGAGTTCCTGCTGATTAAAGTACGGAT
Source organism: Diaprepes abbreviatus (assembly GCA_034092305.1). NCBI lineage: Eukaryota > Metazoa > Arthropoda > Insecta > Coleoptera > Curculionidae > Diaprepes > Diaprepes abbreviatus. The sequence goes on along the minus strand of JASJET010000282.1, from coordinate 588,167 downwards.
TTTCATGATGATCGCCTATATTGGAAAAGGATGGGTATTAAAAGAAAGAGAAGTAGATTGTTCTCTTACCAGTTGTTAGCTGCATGCAAAGCATAAAAGAATTAAGGGATACTAAAGATAGTAGTAGTAAATTTTCATTGTTCCAAAATATTTACATTTTGCTGATAATGAGCGAGAGTCTACTAGTTATTATACTACTGCTAACTAGATTTTCCTGCTAAAATTACAAAAGTAAGAAACAATCGATTGTTTAAGAATAGGTGGGGGTTTTTCTCTACTAATTATGATATAAACACTGTAGATCTGTGAGTCTTATCGAAGTTCTCTTTACTTTTTTTTTATATTCAATACTAAATTATTTGTATTCTCTAATTTAAAAACTTCATTGCATTAAATTTATTTATTTTGTGTTTTTCGCCAAATTGAGAAATAAGTTTAAGTTATTTTCACACTTTTATATTTTCTGATCACCGTGTACATCTAAGGCATCTTATTTACTTTAAAAGCAAACATTTTTATCAAGAATATATTTTTTTGCTTTCGTTTGGAATGTAAAATTGTAAAAAAAAATAAACTTTGATCTATTTAAAATGGTATTTATTATTTACTTTCATTATCAATAAATATTTTTAGTTTCTCCTGCTTTTTTTAATTATTCATCAACCACTCTATTTATAATTTTATTTTAAAAAACAGAATTATTCAACACACTTGAACAGATGAACTAACAGTATTTTTTTGTTTCTATTCAGTCGTTATTTCTCTTTAACAAGCCGTTACTTGGTTTTAAAATACAATTTATCTAAAGTCAAACATGTTTTTAATTCTCAACCTTCTTATCATAAGAACAAGAACAAAAAAGACTAAACCCACTCATTTTTAAAAATTAACCGTAAAAACAACAAACTATTTAAAGAAATAAAAATTCTAAGTACAAATAAAAACAATATTCGGGATAGTCAAGACAATTTAAAGAGCCCATCAATGTCTAAAGTTCCATAACCTCACTTCTCTCAAGATGCAATATAAAATGCTAATGTAAAGAAATATTTACTTAGTGAATTTATGCTTAGTCACAGTCTATACAACCATATAATAGAATAAAACAATTAGTGGACGTTTATAAAACAGTACGTCTTTTGGTTCCACCTCCTTGTCATGGGTGAGGCAAATATAATTTTTAATTTATTAAATATAATTTAAAAAAAACTTAGTGTGTGCTGGTTCGTTGCAGAAAAATATTTTTATTTCAAGTTATATCAATTACAAGAAAATACTCAAAAGGTAAAAACATGACATCGTTTGCACTAATTTCTAAGACTCGTTTTGAGAGCATGAGGATGGACTCCTGGATATCAAGTGATCTTTCTATGTGATCTGCGACTAGATGGAGTTGATGTGCCTATACTCTACGTATGTTGGATTGAATGTAGAGGTATATTGAGCATTTAATCTCTAACATACCTCTCACTCAGTATCTATAACGTTTTTAAAACAAACGATGTGAGGCTGATTGGTCACTATGCTTTTGTTACAGAATAGTCCACTCTACCTGGTTTTGGTAGAATTACAACTCTTACTTTTCTCCATATTTGGGAAAATTTTTAGGGCCATAGAGGACTTAGATATCTCTACCTGGTACGGTAACAATATTTTCATTGTCTACTGCAATAGGGCTGTTATATGCCGTCAAATGCTGATAATTTGAAGGTAGAGAAGCTTGAAATTGTTCATAGATTTCTTTTGTCCATCCAACCGTACATGTGGCAGTTGAATCGAAGAAGTGTGTGTTCATTAGTAATTTTATGTTTTCTTGGAGGTTAGCGATTTTTATACCATCTCCTCTTGCTAATATACCGATTTTTCAGTATGTATTTAGTGAGTGCTTTGTTACTCGGCATTTCGAAGATTTTTTTCGTGCCTGCAACTTTATCATACGTCTTTGAGTTGAATTAAAATCGTTTTGTATCTCCTGCAAAAATGATTTTCAAAAAAAAATTCAATTCATATTTACTTTTTTTCCAAAGTCTAATATTCTTAAGAAACATGTCAAAAATTAAAAATTTTCTAACAAAATTGTATTGTTTTATTAAAAAAAATAGCCAGCATGTCGCGCCAAATTTTATAGATTTCTTGCAAAGTTGATGAAACTTTAGAAAAGTTAAACAAATTTCTGACTACTTAGTCAATAAGTTTTGTTATTTGTTATTTCATTTAAGTTTACAAAGTCCTACTTGAAATGTTCATGTATTTTTAAAAACCACTTGAAAAGGTACGTATGTATACACATAAGTGGTTGGAGTTTATTTGACTAACCCAAATCAAACAAACAAATAGAAATCTTTTTATTTTTATAGATCTCTTCAATTTGCTTTGATACGGGCTTTTAGTTTTGGTAATAAAGGAAGTATTTAGTAAAATACCACTTGACAAGATAGAAATTTTAACGAAGTGACTAATTAGAATATTTTTGGATTATAGGTAGCTGATGAATTTAATCACGTGTTTTTTTAAGCAGATATTTTTCTGTTAAACTTTTTTATCGCTTTCTGAGCTTCATTAATGGAGTTTAAAGAGTTTTTTTTTTCTATTACTTTTTTCTGATCCATTTTATTTGAAATGCTTGGACAGAAATACAAAAACCAATTTTTTTCAAAATAGCTCCATATTGGGACTCAAAGCATTACTGTGACATTTCTTGTTTCAACTTAAAGCCTTACATAGAATTTCATTTCTACTTTATACTCCATGGACTACCTTATGGATGTGTGGTTTCCACAAGACTTCACATTGACATTGACTAATTTTGACGAGTTGCGGGATATATTAAAACACATACAAAATAAGCATTCTACTGGTTGTGATGAAATTTCTCTTAGAGTGTTGAAAAATCTTCCAAAGAGAACACTGGATGTTCTTGTTGGTGTAATAAATGTCTCCTTCCAACATGCTAATTTTCCTTCATGTCTCAAGATGGCCGTTATGATTCCATTGCATAACGGTGGTGATTTGGATGACCCATCCAACTGTCGCCCTATATCGCTCATCACGTTGTCCAAGGTTATTGAAAAGCTAGTAAAGGTCAGACTACTCCATTTCTTAACGACGAACAACTTGATATCAGCATGCCAATTTGATTATCAGGCATCTAAAAATACTCATATTCTCGCTTCTTGAAGACATCTATATTAATATCAATGAAAGAGAGGCTGTTGCAGTAGTATTCTGTGATTTTTCCAAAGCTTTCAATTGTGTGAATCACGGGGTGCTTCTGCAGAAGCTTCAGTATTATGGCCTTCGTGGTGTAGCTCACATATGGTTTCATCCTATCTTCCGGGAAGGTCATAGGTTGTGAGGGTTGGCGACAACTTCTCTACCTTGTCTGGTGTGAACAATGGGGTACCTTCGGGATCGGTGCTTGGTCCAATTTTGTTCTTGTTGTATGTTAATGATTTAACAAATCTGAACATACGGGGAATTTTTACGCTCTTCGCTAATGATACCACCCTTTTGTATCACTTTAGAAACAGTGAAATGCTTAAAGATACGGTAAAGATTGATTTGCATAGAGTTCGGGAATGGTACAACTCGAACTCGCTTTCTTTTAATGTAAATAAAACTAACATATTAACATTCGATTTTGCATTCAGTAATACTTCCTTAGATAACCAATTAATAGAAGATAAAAGTAATTCAAAATCTCTTGAAATGTTTACTGATTCTAGGCTTAAATCACATATTGGAACTAAATAAAAAGCTGGCTTCGGACTGTTTTGCGGTTAGGGTGGTGTCTGCTGAGCTTGGTGGTGCATCTGCGAGGATAACTTACCATGCATTGTTTGAGTTTCATCTGAGATATAATGTGACGTTTTGGGGTTTTGCAGCCAGCAACTCTTGAATTGTGCACTTGTGATTCAGAAAAGGGCGCTTCGGTACTTGTGTGGAGCCAGATATAGGGATCATTGTAAGCCATTGTTTTTACAGCAAAAAAATTTTAACTGTTGTGAGTTCGTTTATTTTGGAGGTTTCATATCTGATTCATCGCAGGAATGGTAGAGAGGGTAACCTAGAGTCGTATCAATGTATTCCGTACAATATATGACTGAGAATGAAATTTAAATTACGACTCCTGATCCTTAGATTAACGTTGACTAAGAGTTCTATCATTTATGAAGGAAAAAAAATATATACCCACCGTGGTTTGCACTATCGATTGATGCCTTATTCATTGTTCCGGAAGAATCTGAAGTGTACTTTGGTGGGAAGGCCATTTTATAGTTTGGAGGAGTATTATACCGATAGCTTTTAGTGTTCAGGGTTTTGCTTTGTTTTATTGGCCATTTTTTGGATTTTTTTTTGTGTTATTTTTTAATAAGTTTGATGTTGGATACCAACATTTGTCTTTTGATGATAATGTTTGGAAATGTACATATTTTCTATTAGATGCTTAGTCACATCTGGTAGGGTTCTAAAACCATAATTAATTATTACCATTGTTTGTTAGATTAGTTTAGCTTGAGTTGCCTTTGCCAATAAAATGATATAAATTTTGGACAATAAAGCATATTTAATCATAATAAAGTATAAGGAAAGACACGACTCAGCCGCTAAGATACTCCACCAAGAGTTAGCAGAAAAGTTAAACCTATTACAGGTAGGAAAAGTGCCTTATTACAAGTACAATCTGGAGCCTATTCTTGAGAACAACCAGTTCAAATTATATTGGGACCGAAAGGTTCTGACCGATCAGACAGTAGCTCATAATAGACCAGACATTATACTAATAGATAAAATTTCTAGGCGAACTACACTAATCGACATTGCTGTACCTAACAACAACAACCTAAGGCCAAAATACAACGAGAAAATCGCCAAATACAGAGATCTGGAGGTCCAAATCCGAAGACAATGGGCAATGAACAGCGTCCAAACTATTCCCAAAATACTGTCAACAACTGGAGTGATACCAAAGAATTTTCTGCAGAACATCAAGGGACTGGGGCTTAATGAGCATCTGTATAAACTTATGCAGAAAGCAGTTCTCCTTGCAACCGCGAGAACCGTCCGAGAGTTCGTAGAAAATACAGGAGACGTCACCTAGGACCCGATAACATGGAAAAGGTTCCCACAGAGCTTCATAATTTTGGTATCTTTGTATGCCTGGTATGAGTGAATAATTTCTGGGGGGAGTGCTAAGCCGTTTGGCTTGTAAATCATAATAATAATAATAATTCCCATAATACTCTCAACAACTGCAGTGATACTATAGAACCTCCTGCAGAACATCAAGGGAGTGGGCCTTAGTGAGCATCTGTATAAACCGATACAGAAAGCAACTCTCCTTGCAACCGCGCGAACCGTCCAAAAGTTTGTAGGGAGTGCAAAAGACCACGCCACCTAGGACCCGACAAGATGGAAAGGGTCACCACAGAGCTTCATACTTTTGGTGTCTTTATATACCTGGTATGAGTGAATAATCCCTGAAGAGAGTGCGAAGCCGTTTGGCTTGTAAATCATAATAATAATAATATATTTGACACCATCATCAACATTTAACTCTTGATGAGCTCATTAGGTATAGGTTGATCATAAATTTTGATTTGCGACAATTAATGTTCAAAAAGACACTAAACCAGACAGTTGGGAACTTCTGCGGCATTATTAATATTTTCCAAAGATTATTCGTTATAAGTACAACATTATCCGCAAATCTGAGGTGGGTAAGTTGTTGTCCATCTATGTTTATGCGTTTCTTTTCCCAGTCAAGTTTTTTGAATGCTTACTCCTAAACTGTGAAATAGAGTTTAGAAGAAATGGTATCTTCTTGTAATATACCTCTTCTAACAAGTATGTAGTTGGTAATTTTGTGCATTTTACACTCATCTTAGTAATATTATAGATGTTCTATTTTAATTTGCAATATTTTAATCGACTCGGCATTCTCATAAAACTTATATGACAGCTTTTAATTTGATTGTATCCAAAGCTTTATAAATATCGACAAAATCGAGATTAAACGATCTGTTTTATTCTAAATACTTCTCATTTAGCGATTTGATAGTTTGAAGATAATCGTCCGGACCATAACCAGAGCAAAAATCAGTACGTTCCTCCGGTTGGTAGAAATCTAACTTCCTTTCTAATGTTGAGGTACCTATCCTAGTATAATACTTGATTTGCTGCTGTTGTGTAGACAAAGATTTTTTCAAGTAGAAGTGTGCCTCCCCTTTTTGTAGTATCAGAAGCAATATTGTCCTTGCCTGATGCTTTGTTGCTGTTATTCTTTTCCAAGCCTAACGTGCCTCTTCAGTAGTGATTTCCTCAAATCACGACTGAAAAGTTCCTCAGATTAGTGATTATAAATGCCCTTCCTTGACAAGAACTCCAGATATACTGCATTTTCAGTCTGACACCTGTATAATGTTGAATAGAATTCTTCAAGTACGTTTAGTGTTTTGTCTCGATTCGATGTCAATATTCACTATTTATTTGACATAAAAAGATAAAATTTGGTTTTTTTAATAAACTGTATAAGAGAGTACGCCTCTGTTTTTTTTGTTCAGGTTTACAACGATTCATTAACATTTTACAATAGTAACTTGAGTCTTTATAGCAAAATAAAATAGAACTGTGTCGCCAATTTAACATAATTTAATGCACACGAGCGCTTGCTATATTTGTCCTCTAAAAATGTTTATACTTTCGTACTACATTTTAGTTGGCCTCTTAAAACAATAACAATCTTTTTACCTAAATTGCATAGAGATACTTATCGCTTAAAATATTCTTAACGCCTACTGCTGGCGGTTTCTTTAATCGGCGACCTTTTCGTCAAGAAAAGGAAGCTATAATGGTTGTTTCGGATGACACACGTGCACAGGCAATTTAAATAAAGATCTTATTGTGATCTTCCGGTTTTAAGGATAAAATACTGGCAATCATATTATGTCGCAATGCTTTCTCGTACCAAGAAAAAAGAAAAATAATTATAAAATCTTTTTTGAACTAAGTATTTTAACAACATTAAAACAAAATAATAATGACCACATTCACTAAATGTTTAAGTTTTACACAAAGATATACAGAGTATTTTCGGTGATGCTCTCTTTAGACGAGGTAACAGCGATCTTGTACTACTTCCGGTTATACTCGTACATGATAATTTGAATTTTATCAAAACCCAAATTATTATATTTTTTGTGCACCACATAGTAAATTCAGACATACTAACATTATAGCATTCTGGAGTCAGAAGTCTACTATGTAAAGACAACAGAATGTGTCTGAAAGTAACATTTAATTTGAGAAATATGTTGCAACAAATTAACAATTCACGGGAGGAACCTTATGAGAGAACCAACGTCTACTGAAAAATCAAAGCAAATCTTGGTAATCGACATACGTTCAATAAGATCATTCATAAGTTGTATGCAAATAGTTTGCTGATTCACAATTTTTTGTCAGTTTTTTTATAATAAATTGAAAAACGCAAATACATGTCTTATTCTTATCAACAATTATAGCCAAAAAGATAAAAAAACAAAAATTTTTATTCAGTTTTTACCATCTTACCAATAAGGTTACCTGAAAAATATAATATTAAAAAGTAATTAGGAAATGTAAGGAGTAAATGGGCAGCAAAATCTACATACTCATAATAACTAGGGTATTTCCATAATCTTCTCTGTACTATTTAAAATGTTTTTCAATTCTCTTTTTTCTTCTTCTTCTACTTTGTAGGTTTAATACCTGTATAGAACCAGTTAAGTCTGTTCAAAGCTCAAGGTCTAACATTTTCTCCATCTTCTAGAAGGGCATCCTCTTGATCTTTTTCCACATGGTTTATTCTTTTTTGATTCCTTTGCCAGTCGATTTTGGCCCATCCTTTCAGTAGATTTATTCTAGTTTTTTCTCTTATTTTGAACGCATTTTCCGTCCCAGATGTTATATGAACTTAATTATGTCTGCCCTGGTTTCTGCAACATAAGTTATAACTAATCTCTCTTATTTTATTCAGTGTATTTAAGCATTTATTTTTCCATATTAAATCTTTTCGGCATCCTGAAGCAGCTTTGGCCCTCTGCTCTAAATAATTCCTTTGAGATGGTCTCGCTTTGTTTTGTCTGTTTTGATTGTCGTATTATATCTTTCTAGTGATTGAGTAAAAGGATGTGTAAAATGTCTTTGTAAATTATCTTCGTTGTTGAATATAAGCACAGCATTGTATGCGGAGCATATAACATAGAAGTAAGAATACCCTATTTTATAACCAAACTCTTTAGATAAGTCAGCTATTATAGAATCTAGGCATTAAATAGAGAGGAGATGAGAGTCGCCTTACCAGTATGTATTGGGACCTCTTCAGTCACCTGTTGACCTACTTATATTTGCATTTTATATCGTAGATTCAGTTCCTTAAATAGACATAAACTCCATGTTCTTTCATAGTAGTTATAACATTTGATAATCTCACCCTGTCAAAAGCGTTTGTCAAGTTCACAAAATACATAAATATTTGTCTATTAAACTTCAAAGCCTTTATTGCTATCTACCGAATGATTTATGGTTGCCCAGTTTTCTAAAGCCTTGTTGATCTTGTCAGATTATGATCTTTGCACCAATAATCTCTGGATTCGTCGTAGTGCTTTTAATGTCCTGTTTAGCAGCATTATTCTTCTATTATTTTCAAGATATAGATTTCTCCCCGTCTTTGATTGGACTGACATTAGGCGCATTTCGTACAAGTCCTATATTAAGTCTTAATTGCATTAGTAGAATTATTCCTCTTCTCTACCGAAGACTAGGATTTCCTCCATTCTTAACATCTTATCCAATCTTTCTCCATGGACAGTACCTCCATACAGAATTAAGTATTCTCTTCTATCCCACGACAAAAAATCTTCTAATCCTATAACATTAAAAAATGAATACAATAATATTATTACTAATGAATTTTATAACTCTAATATTATACACACAGATGGATAAAAATCCCCTACATTGGTTGGCGCTGCTTTCTATCATTCATGAAACTCAGAATCATTTAAACTCATCGTTTCATCAAGCATTCTGTCTGCTGAGTTATTTGCCATAGAAAGGGCAATTGCATTCATCCACAAATCCCCAATTGCCAGATGGTTAATAGCATCCGATTCCCTCAACTATAAAAATAGAATCCTTTTCGTCGGATGATTCTTCAGTAAACAGAATTAATTACCTGTTTTACAAATGCCATAGGTTAGGACACACTATCAAATTTATATGGATACCTAGCCACATCGGCATTAGGGGCAATGAAGAAGCAGATCATCTCCCTAAAAACGTCAATGCCCCTGTATTTAATTTTACTCTCCATATAAAAGATTTGCACCCGAACATTCATATATTTTTCTCTAATCTCATAGAGTCTGATTCGAATATATTGGGGGGAAGTAACAAATTACGCGAAATTCTCAGCTCTACTCACAATAACTTCTTGGAACTTGAATTAAATAGGAAATAACAATCAAAAAATTTATCTCCTTCTCATAGGACATACAAAGCTTACTCATTTGTATCTACTACAGGGTGATGATCCCCCTGAATACCCTCACTGTAACACAACACTTACAATCAAGCACATATTTACAGAATGCGAGGAATATTCTATGATTCTTCAAAGACATAACATACCTACTGATTTTATTAATCGCTCTTTGTCCATTAATCCAGCCAACATAACCAAAGCTATCGAATTCTTAAGAGACACGACTATTTGATAAAACATAAAGCGTCAATACGGATCAGGTTTCCATGATACAACCGTCTAATTTTTCAATCAGTGATGTAAACCAAAGAAGTGACTCTAAATGACGTTGTCGATGAGTCATTAATTAAAATTCTCTCTCTCTCTTCCTTTTTTGAAAATCGGTATAGTAACACTATTTTCCAGTCAGGTTTTTTTTTTATTTAAGAATGTTTTGTTATCTGGTCCAGCAGTTTTTTTCTTTTTCAGAGGCCTTCTTGTTAGCTATATTAATTCTTTGGTAATGCAATCCACCAACTGTTATTGCTGTTGTTATTTTTGTTTTTGTTCTTCAATTATTGTATTGCTTTGGTCGAATTACTTCATGTTCTCATTAAAAAATATTGAGGAGTATTCTTTCCATTATTTTTTTGTTACGTTATTAGTTTGAACTATGCCCTTCACTTTATATCAGCATCATCCATATTGGTTTCTGACCTACATGTACTTTTTCTTTATTATCTTAATTTCTATGGTAATGAAGTTCTTGTCATTTATAATATAATGACAATTATCTCTTGAATTTTTTCACATACATTGTATGTAGACTTGTTTTTTACTTCCCTTCCAACTTCAAGTTTAAACCATGGTGTTCTAGTAGTTTTACTTGTTTATGTGTTTCTTACTTTTAAGGCTTATGTTGCTACATTTCCTATGATATTTCCTAGATTTAACCATTGTTGATTAATATTGCTGTTTTCGTTAGTAATACATTATTTAACTAGATTTTCATTTCGATTTTGGTTTAGTTCTATTGTACTTTCATTTAATAGTGATTCTATATTAAATATCTCAATAAAAGCAAAAGTTTATGATCACTTCACATAATAAATGAGTTGAGTATTCTGACATCTACTATCTGTTTTGAGTATTCTGTCACTCGTACTTATACTTCTTCTCATATTTGTAATATGTGTCATTAATGCTTTATTTATTTATTTATTTATTTAACTTTTTAATTAAATGTCCGAAATATTTTCTCATTTTGCCTTTCAAAACACCCAGTACAAGCTCTTTAAAAATCGTTTAGCCAAAATTACCGAAAGCTGTATTATCTGTTTTATCCGGTAATTTAATACAATTTTGGGGACCCGATATACGATACCTTAAGTTTCCAAATGGTTACAACAATTTCGCATTATTATCATTTTGGCAGGCTATACAAAAGCAAAATAAGGCGATCGTTGCTTTTGATATGTTTGTTTTGCCTGACAATGGAAAATTAGGGGCTACAGTTGCCAATTGTTACAATAAGTATTGTATTGTATGTTTCTACATGTATGTTTTGACCATTTTATTGCCTAAAGGACCGAATTTTTTGGTACATTGAATTTCGGGTAGCCGTAATAAGCAGGTTCGCAAAATGCGTTTTCTCTTTTATTATTGTCTTTTATTGAACCTAGGGCTTTTTGGATTTTATTGTTGGGGAGTTTGGTTTTAGATGAAAGTATTATTTTTACAAGCTTTTAAACTTATTTAATTTCAGACATTTGTTTGTTAGTATGTTTGGGTCAGATCTTTCAATTTAAAGGTGACTCATTTCCATTTGTTGAATTGTCTCAAAAATTTATGACGCAGTGTATTTCTGATTTAAGATAATATTCAAATATAAAGTATAACGAATAAACTCATAAATTTCCTTATAATCGCTTTAATATCCCCTCTGCAACCCCCAAGCATTAATTACGTAAGTTAAAACCTGCCACTAAAATTTAACTAACCCTAATAATAGGGGTGCTTTTAAAGATAGACCAGACCAACTATCCGAAAATTATTACTTTTTTGAAAACGGCGCTTCTTACTTGACCCATTGGCTTCCACAAAAGAAGGGTCTTATTCAATACTGACTAGTTCACAGTGGCGTAGTAATTTATATATATATATATATATATATATATATATATATATATATATATATATATATATATATATATATATATATTTATATCTATATATGTTATGTCGGATATTCTCACGGGTGTGATGTGTAATTAAAGGTTTTCGGACATCCCGTATATGTGCTGTAAAGTTTTTAGTCCGCCATATTGATTTCTGAAAAAATACTATTAAATTCATAATTTACACACTCAAGCATCCCTTATTTAAGTTTTGGAGAAAATGGCAAGATGTAAAATTTTTAGGACGCCATATTGAATCCGTCATATTGAGTTTTTCGAAAAATATTGTAAATTCGTAATTAACACAAATAAAAATCCCCCAATACTGATTTTAGACAAAATCGAAATTTGTAGAATTTTTAATACGCCATATTTAATTTTTTAAAAATAATGTTAGATTTGTAATGTGCGATCCCAAAAACTCCCGCATATTAATTTTGAAACAAATCAGACAAAATTATATTTTTACGCCATATTGAATTTTTGTAAAAACAATTTCAGATTTGTTATGTGTGACCCTGAAAACTTCTTGTAATAATTTTAGGGAAAATCGGACAAAATTGATTTTTTTGTTCGCCTAGTGGATTGAAATTTTAAAAGTATTTTGGATTCGTTACATGCGACTCCAAAAACTCCACCACACTAATTTTGGAGAAAAACGGACCAAAATTAAAATTTGTTGTCCGCCATATTGAATTCGCCATATTGTATTTTTTAAAAATAATTTTTGATTCGTTGTGTACGACTCCGAAAATTTCCCCATACCAATTTTGGAGAGAATCGGACAAAATTAATTTTTTTCGCAGCCATATTATCAGCGCCATCTTAGATTTTGCTGTACCAATTTCGTCCCAAAAAATATGGGACTACCGCAGCAACTTCCTGAACATAACGTAGAAAATTTCATTCAAATTGGTGCCACCGTTCCGGAGTAATCGGTGAACATGAATAAAAACATAATACATAGTCCACGAATTGAGAAGCTCCTTCTTTTAGAAATCTGTTAAAAAGTAGCACAGGTTTTCGAAAATTGCAAATATTTACCTTTAATAATAAAGGAGATACTGCCGTGCCCTCAGACAACTAAAGCGAGTTATGAATTAAATGTTTTCTTTAAGATACGATTACAGATCATATCTAGAAATTTGTGTTATTATTACATATTATCTCTCTCTCTCTCTCCCTCTCTATTATCATCTCAAAATATTTTTTTTATCTTCCCTTAGAGCCGTTTTACACACACAAGAATTATAGCCAAAATTTATCTCATAATTATGTTGAAAAATGTTCATAAAACTAATTTGCTGTTTTACACATCAAAGAATTATTTTTAAAATTTTGATGAAAATTTTTGGCATAAAAATATAGAACGTGTTCTATATTTTTATGACTAAAATGAGGAAAGTGCGCGAAAATCGACGCAGAATAAAATTTGTAAATTGACAATCCGCGTTAAATAATCAATCTAATCTCAATATTTACTCATTGTTTCTTGCACAAAATATCCCTAATTTTGTGGTTTTTTGATTATATATGTTTGGAAACTTTCATATTTATGACATTTTAAGGTTATCCCCAGATCTTCCCTTTTAACTCGTGGAACGTCATATGTTATAAAAATGCGCATGAGCAACGACATAATTATCACCAAAATTATATTCAGATTTCTTGTACTTAGAGTGGTATTTTATTGTAAAAATTATCTCCATTTTTTTGTTATAATTTTCGGAATAATTGTTGTGTGTGTAAAACGGCTCTAAAAGAGCAAATTAGTTTTATGAAAATTTTCAACATAATTATAAGATAAATTTTAGCTATAATTCTTGTCTGTATAAAACGGCTCTTTTTGTTGATTTTATCAATTTTCTCTTCTTTCTCTCTTCCTCTTGTTTCTCTCCAACAAATTAATATTATAAACGACAATTTTAATCACCAGAATATTATTATTTATGACTTGGGTTACGTTAAAACATAACTTAATCCACTCTAGCTAAAAATGGTGACATCTAAACCATTAAATATATTTCGAATTGAATAAGCCGATATATTTTCGCCTATTAACTAGATGGCGTATGTAAACCCGAGTCGTAAAATGTCGCGTAAATTTTAACTGCCACCTACGCCAATGGACATAAAATGGGAATATTATGTGAATAATAGTTATATCCTATAAGGGCTTTATGAAAACTAGGTTTGAAAGAGTCAAATAAAATATGGTTTATTTGAATTGTAATGCGACGGTTAGTAAATTTTTATTTTTTATGTTTGTGAATGTTTTTAGTCGACCGAAATGGATAAAAAGTTTTGACGTTTATTCAAATTAAGTATAAATAAATTTTAGATAGGTGGTAGTAGTATAATTCACACACTTTCATTCTTATTTCTCGGGTGTCTATCGATTGTAGGTGTTGGTGATCATGCTGGTGGTTAAAATTACTGTTATACAAAAAAGATTGGTAGCTGTCATCGGGAACCACGTTAGTATTCTTGAACCAGGAAATCTTTATCCTTTCTGGTCCTCCCTTTTTCATATGTGTTCTCGTTCCTCATTCTATGATCGCGATATATATTTCCAATCGTTTCCAGTACTGTCTTATTTGTTATATACTCCGTTCACTAAACTCTTAAAATAAAACAACATAACAACATCTCAAAAACATTTATCTTCTTACCAAGACTCCACTCCGTACAACAAAGCAGAAAATCACGTAACAAACCGAGAAACCTGATTTTTATTGGGAAATTCAGTTTCCGATTTTTAAAGAGTAATCCCGTTTTTCTAAATATAGTTCTTGCTTTCTGGATGCGGCATCAAATCTCTTGTGAGTGATCCCTTTGTTCATTAATGCTAGTTTCCGGGTAAGAATATTTTTCAACCTCCTTAATTGTTGTTAATTAAGAAATGAAGAGATTGTGTCTTTCAGTGTATTTTTGATATTATTATCGGCCAAGCGCATTTGGTCTTACTCAGACCATCTTCAGGGCTCAGACCTCGTCAAAAAGCACACCTTAGCCCTGCCATTTAGAGAATAGTCTCCAACGTCAGCGTAGCCTCCACACAGAACAAGTCACATATACAATTAAAAAGTCTATCCCAAATTAAAATTACAACATTCAAAACAATCCATACATTAATGCTATTAAAACACATGTTTTAATAGTAATAATGCTGACGTTGGGGACTGTTCTCCAAATGGCGGGACTAAAGTGTGCCCTTTGACGAGGTCTGAGCCCTGAGGATGGTATGAGTAAGACCGAAAGCCCTTGGTCGATAATAATATCAAAAATACACTGAAATACACAATCTCTCCATTTCTTGATTTCTTCGGTGTACAACCTGTTAATAACTTATTTGTTGTTGATTAATTAATTGTAGGTGAATGAATGAATCTTATTTGTATTGAGGTCCAACCCGTATCAAATGCTACTTGTTGCTATGCTGTTTAATTGTTGCTGTAATCATCCCAACTTTGATAGTAACAGTCCGATCTCAATACAGATTTCTAGTAATCCTTAGGTCCTTTTCTTCGACAGCTGTTTTCATTAAGATTTCCATTATTTTAATATGTTGGTGTCTTTGCCATAATCAATAAAATAAACATATGTCAGTTGTTATATCTACATCTTTGAAACAGAACTTGTAGATAGAACAAGGCCTCTCTTGTTCCAACGGAATCTTTGAAACCAAATTGTGTTGCAGATGTCTATTCTTCATATAGTTTATATATTCTTTTATGTATGATTTCAAAAAAATACTTTAAGAAGATGACTTATGAGGCTGCTGGTTTAAAATTTCTAGCATTTACAAACACTGTTTTTTTTAGAATGGCGATAAATGTAGTCCTTTGGTTTTTTTGCGATAACATATATGTGACTGAATATGATGGTAATCTGTCTGCTTCCATTATCATTCAGTAGTTTAAGAAACATGTGCATGTATTTTGTTGAATTAAAAGTGTTTTCACTTCCTTTGCTAATTTAATAGATTTTCTCACTTCATCCTGAAATGCTACCTGTTTTTGGCGATACTTTTATTCTCACATCTTCGAATATTATTTCTTTCTTTATATTGCTTCTAAATCCTTTATCTGTCCACCTTGTCAATTACTAGTTTACTTTTGTTACTTTTCTTATTTTTTGATGTATGTTAAACAAATTATGTTTCTGTTGTAATTTCTCAATTTCTGAACATTTCTCTGTATCTTTTTGTGTATGCAGTTGTACTTATGTTTTCATAGTCTTTATTTATTTGTTTTGTTTAGTTAAATGTGGTTTCCACTAATTTTTCTACTGGGATCTTTAATTTTCGTATCTTTGTATCTATTTTCTTGCTACCATTTACGTCATTGAGATTCATATCCAGTTATTGCTCTATTTTATCTCTTGTATCTAGTTTTTTCAGTTTCATTATGTCAATTCCTTGCTTGGTATCAGATTTTTACGCTCGGAAGCCACATCGCGGCAAGATTTGTCTTAGCTGAAGCAAAACTATCTTTTACAGAAAATTTTTCACCTTCAGATGTGTGATGACACCACTAGGTGAAGTGGAATTACCATTAGTTTATTTTTGAGTGCGGTCGTTTGAAAAATTTTAATTTTTATTCTTCTTCTTAATAATGAGAACCAACTCTTGCACCACCTCTTGGGCAGATTTCTTTGAGATCTTTTATTTTGTGGTTTTTGGTTTTCATATATATTTTTTCCAGTCTTTCTTCGCACATTCTTCCTGCTTGCTGATTCTATTACTTTGTGCTCATTTTTGTTCACTTTATAATATCTTTACAATTTGTTTTTATATTTGTATTATATTGAATATTTCTGTAGTTGTTACTTTTCGTTTCTCAAGTAGGTTTATATTGGTGATTAGTTTTATTTTCTTGTATATCTAACGCATCATTTATTCTATTATATTACTTTCAAGCTTTACTTCATATCTTGTTGATTGTTTGGTTATTATTATAGATTTTACCTTTACTATTGAAATTTATATGTTTTGTTTATTGCTTATTACGTTAACATATATAATAGTCAAATTTTCTTGTGTAGCAAAGCTTGAAAATCAAAAACGTGAATTTATTATAATTAAATCATCAACGAACCAACGAACTTTAGCTGACTATGCACCAACAGCAATTTTAAATATATATATTAAGAAACATGTTGCTCAGAACAAATTATACCTCCTTTTCATAAAGACTTCCTATGAGAAAGATCGTTATGTCCAAACCATCTTTGTGCCGAGTGAATAGATCTCGTACAACAGGTAGATGAGTCCCTAGAGGCGTATTATACCGACCAGTCTTGCTTTCTGAAGGCTTAAAAGTAGTTTTGTAACTTAAAAGTTACGTTTACATCGAGGTTGTAAAAATGTTATACCGAGATAACTTTATTGGCATGATAGTGTGTATGGAGAATGCCACAATAAACTAAAAGTTGTGTATATATTTTTAGGTAAATTGTAATAAAATTACATCCATGTATTTTATGTTGAAATTAATTTAATAATCGTAGATTTACTCATTTACTTTTTTGAAGTTGGTGCCGCAGAAGTTAAGGTTTTTTTAAAATTAAATCCGGGTGTATTAATATTTCCTCCATAAAATTATTATATTACTCTCATCAGGGGCGAATCGAGCCTCTCTCTTTGGGGGGGGGGGCAATGATATCACAAAAGTACAGTATGGCAAGAAAACAAGTTGTGAGAGTGCAAGCAGCATACTCATTCCTAATATAAAAGGCAGAATGGGTTCTTTTTTCCTGAATTCAAAGTTCTTGGGAGGGGGGGGGGCGATCGCAAGCATACACATTCCTATACTCTATTCAAGAACTAGAGAGAGTAATAAAACTGTTACCGAAACCTCCAACGTACCTGCTCCACTGCCGCAGGTAACAGAACTGCCGTAAATCTAATTATATTTCATTATATTTAAATCTATTTTATAAATTTACTGCAACATAAAATTTCTGATGGTTTAATTTAATTTCTGTCAGTGAGAAAAGTACACCTTACAGTTTGTTATTAATGATTTATCTTGTTTGCGCTTGTTTTTATATATTATTTGAGATTAGTGAGATACCCAAAAGATATGGCTTTCACCTCTATATGTATTTCAAAATCGTTAAACCAGGGCATTTTCCTCAACGAAAAACTTATTACGATGAATGTTTATGAAACCTTAAGATATCAATATCTAGATAATAATATTAAAAGCTCTGTTGAGATGTGTTCCAACATGACAGGAGTTGGAAAATCTACCATGCGTCGAATTCTGAGGGAGAAAAAACGACTGGAATTGTTAGTACTCCCAAGCCACATTCGGTCACAGGTAGACGAAAAACCTCGTTGGAAGGAGAGATGAAAACTGCAATTAAAGGGGTTGTATAAAGTTACTGCGGAATTTTGGGGAAAATCCATATAATAAAATAATAAAACAAAATGTGAGAACTCGATCTCATAATCGGTGAGATAGAGGAACCAATTATAATTAATTTGAGCGAAGATACTTTCACTGACTTTGATTAGGAATTGGATACGTAATGTTTACTAGTTTAAACACAATTTTTTATTTGAATTTTTGTTTTTGCTGTATTTTATTGTTTAATGTTGTTTATGTTTTTTAATTTTTTTATATGTCCCACTCTTTAATTTTATATATATTTAATTCTAATTAGCCGTAAGTTTTTTATTATTTCATTACTGTATTTGTGTCTTTTTCTTAAGCGTGTAGAATTAACACACATTAAGATCCCACTTATCTACAGGCGAATTTAATAACAACAGGAATTTTTCAAAAAACAACCCAACGAAAGAATACGAAACAAATCCTACAGATGTAAACGCAACCACCAAAAAACCTTTATTTGTTATTCCTCGGAAATAATCTCCAGTCCATAATTGGATTATAATTTACACTTGTACACTGATAACTGTAATTTTCTTGGCATTAAAAAAGTCCAGTTTAAGATATTAATTTGTTAAAATTTGTTTGATGGCCGTTCTTTTTGACTAATACATTAAGGAATGGAATATTTGTTTTTTAAAAATAATAAGTATGTATCATAGTTGGCATTTTAATAAATTATGTTGTTACTGTATTTGGGATTTTCTTGATTGAAGCCGTTCATCATTGGAGAGGAGGTGTATTTGAAGGAACAGTAACCAACAGTGACGTCGTTTTAAAATGCTATTTTTCACATTAATGTAAAAAGATTAGTGGCTGGACCCACAAATTTGACATATAAAACTGGACTATTCATGGGACGGGATCAATAATACTCACAAATTCAGATGAAAATCCTCAGACAACAGTCGAAAGTCATTTTTAGGACTAGTTTTCGGTAAACGTGTAGTTTTGTATGGTCGATACTTATTTAATTGGCCTATACACTTTAGAGAGTCGCTTTAAAGGAGAGAATGATTTAAATTTTTTATAAAATGTCTTAACAGGACTACTAGAAAATGTTTCTTATATACCAGAATGCAAATGTGTCAGCATGATAAAGCTACTGCACATTTCCTCCGCCAGGTCAAGCAGCATTTGGACGAACAGTTTTCAGGGCTTTCGATTGGTCGCGGTGATCCTATAAGATCTTCAAATATCAAGCCATACAAAGTAAAAGTCAACTCTCAGGATGCACTGATTCGACGCATTAAAAATGCTGCAGCCGTTATTAAAGAAAAACAAGAAACAATTAGGCTCATTACAGGAGCCCTTCGCAGATGAAGCAGAGAGTGCTTAGAAGCTAATGGAGGTATTTTTGAATATTTATTAAAAGAACTTTATGCTTAAAATAAGTTAATGGAAGACATTTTGTTTGTTTGTAATTAACCTATAATTTGAGAACAAATGAGAATCGGATAAGATCATATGAGTTTTTTGAATTACTTTCACAGTACAGTGAAGTCCTGGAGTTTAGCCCATTCCTCCCGACTCACTCTGTATACTAACAGATGTCCTATTTGCAAGAAAACATACCAGAAACAAAAATTTCAAGTACAACAAATATTATAAACAAAATAAAATAATATACAAGTTTAGATCACTTTGAGCGTCAAATTATTACGAAATAAAATAAGATACTGGGTCTTTATTTTCTCTTTACAAATGCTCAAAAAAATTGAATAAGTTAAATAGAGCGAAAAAAGCAAAAAAAACTAGAACTAGGAGCAAATAGGCCTGTATTTTACTTTTTCAACAAAAATTATGCTAGTGGGTGTTTTCACTACCTATGGTACTATTTCTCCATTTGTCTTTGGACCCCAAATTTACCTATTCGATTAGTTCACGTAGAGTTAGGGGGGTTATAGTAGATAAAAATTAGGCGCCACCTACTTTAAGGTTGGGTCCTCCTGGTGGGGAAAAAAGCTGAAATGTCTAATGTAGGAAAGTTCTAGTCTAACCTACCCACAGAAACAGACCACATAATATTATTAGGTTTATTTAAAAATCTTGACAAAGTTTAAATAATAACAAAATAGCTAACTTATTTTGCTGAAATTATAAAAGGTTACTAACCAATTGGATTTTAAAGTTTAGGTTTAGTACAAAAAGCCTTAATAATAAAATTGATAAAAAATACACTACCTTAAATTACACTGTACATATAAGTCACAATATTTATGGAAATATAACACAACTATTTAGCCCAAAAAGAAGTCGCAAATATATATCAAATATATAGTACGTTAGTAAGCAGCATATAACCAAACCAAAAAAATAATGTTACATAACCTACCTTTGACCGCAACCCTTACATGTAAGATTGTTGCAATTTTTGTGATTTATCTATAGTACGTTGTATACTACCGATATCATTATGGGTTTTAGTACTTAAACATTAACATTTCAATAAATTAATAAAAAAATGTACAACTATCTTGAATATCCATGCAGACGAGATCCAGCTTATACCATAACTTGAAGCCTCAAGATGGTAAAGCGTGGTGGATTGAGCACCAGGAACGGGACTGGCTATTACTGCTTCTGCTGGGACATCAGTACCATCTTGGAAGGGATGAAAAAGAGACGAACGAGATATATAAAGGCAGAAAAACAAGGATTGTGTGACGAAACTTAGCTGGAAGATCGACGAAGAGAAGAAGAAAGAAAGATTGGTGGAAAAGAAGAAAGAAAGAAAGAAAGATAGGAAGAAAAGAAGAAAGAGGAAAGAGGCCTGAAATAAACGCCCAAAATTAGTGACTGCTTTTATCAATTTCTTGCAGAGAATGCAGAAGATAAAAATTAGTTTCTAAACCCGGAATATAAGGATGAAATTTAACTTACCCTAGTTGACATGTGGCCTCATATCTGGCTGCCAAGTTCTTTCCCATTTGTGGGAAAACATTCATGTCAGTATGCTGACAAGTTCAGGATATCTATCAAATGTATAGCTGTCAAATGTCAAATCATCCACGAGGGGCTCCTCTTGTCGATAAAGGTATATTTTGGTTTAACAAGATGTCTCAAATTACAAGGAATATAATATTAATAAATATGTCATTTCAAGTCTCCCTTTTACTGTTTAGGCAAACCTTTAATTTATTTTTTTTTGTTAGGCGAACGACGACTTCAGGACAAATGCCCAAAGCATATATTTTAAGCTCATCTAGTGCATCTACGGCTAACAATATTTTACTAAACAGAGAGTTAGCAGCTCTTCGTTGAATACGAGGGAATAAAGTATTAATTGCCAGATAAATCATTATAGATCCCCAAGTCGAATTATAGTATATTGTATCATCTTTGGAATATTAAGTCAGGTTTCGTACCTATAGACCTGTATGCTTTATAGTTATGGACTTAGAACAGTATGAGACTGAGAACTAAATTTGGCTTTTAAACCAGTTAAATTTGGAAGAAGTGACCAGGCTTAATGGCCGAGAAGCTAATCTCTGACGTAGGGATACCGATGGCGAGGTGTTTTGGTGAGTGTATCTGAGTCTGACATAAGTAGGTTGGTCGAGTGTTCAGCTCGATCCAAGTATTTAGCGATACTTTCATGTATAAAAGTGCTGAAAGTAACACAATTTAAATCTCAGTGAATTATTGTGTTCCCGACATAGTATGAGGCTCCACAGATCATGCGTAAAACCTTGTTTTGTAAGCTCTTTTTTCGCCTAAATCGAGAGCTGCCAATGGTGATTCAAGTTGAAGCACCAAATGACAGAATCGAACGTATGAATAACTTGTAGATGGTAAATTTGTTCTTCAAATTTAACTTGCTAGTTAGAGCGAATAGAGAGCCAACCATGACGTTTTGCCCTTGGATAAAATATAATTTGTATTTAGTACCCAATTCAGTCTTTTATCAAAAACTAGCCCCAAGTACTTGGAGCTATCCCGCTCGTCGATGAATACACCAAGTATAATTATAGTGAAGTGATTCCAACCTAATGTAAACTTGGCATGCATTGATATTGAAAATATTTAAGTATAAAAATTGTGGTAATACAAATTTGAAATGTAGATGGATCTACGGTTTGTGTTGTAAAGTAGAGAAATTTAAAAAATTATTTTCCTTTTGTTTCTTTTGTTTTGTTCAATACCGAGACTAAACCAAAACAAATGCCGTAAGTAATTATTCTTAAGATAAATGTCAAATGTCTCTTTTTATTGGTATTTGGGCTGATTACGAGCAATTTAGACAAATAAGATTTTTCTCTTATTAAATTTTAACTAAAGTAGGGCTAAATATAGCAAAAATCTATATTAGAGGGGATCTTAATAAACAAAAATTTCACAAGCAAAATAATCGTATAACACAGATGAAATCATGGACACGTACTCAAAAATTACCTGCAGCATCCCGATTCTTTAAAGATCACATTTACAACAAAACTGTATTAATTTTTTCACCAGAAAGGTCATTAATTTTGAAGATCAGGTACCACGCTCAGTGCTTTTTATCGCATGAAAGAAAATATAGGGAAATTATTAAAATTTAAAAAAAAAACTATGCTTCCTACTTGAGATTCTCGACTTGAGCTATCATTACAGGACGCAGAATTTAAAAATACTGGAATTTAAACAAAAACCACAAGGAACACTTCTTGCTTAGACTCTATTGGGGCAAGACAAAATATTATTTTTTACATAAAAGCAATTTTTTTAATTAGAATTATTTATTTGGGGACCAAGATACAAATAAAAAACTTCAGTAGAATCATATATTTTCATCAGCAACGGAAATCCATTGGGCTTCCCGACTATATTTGAAACTACCAGTGTTTAAAAGTGATGCTAAAAATTTGTTTGATATATTTTTTTGTTGCATCCAGGAGTTTGAAAACTCCGCATAAAAGATTAGACAAGCGCAACGGCAAATAGTTAAAAAGCAGTTTTTCGTTTTAAAACTTTTAGAAACACAGTCGATTAGGCAGGGGTTACTCGTTGTTTTAAACCGAACCTTTTTTACTTGTGTAAAACTTACCGACAAATCTCCGTTTTCTCAGCTAACACGCATTTTCCTCTTCAATAGTTCCGAACTCTAAACACTTTGTTATCGTATGCAGATTTGATCGGTTAGACTTTACGAATATTCACGCGCTGGAGTTCATAAACACACAAAATAAAACCTGCCAAAGAAATAAAAACAGTTTAGAAAAAAGAGATTAATAATGATTAACTGATTCGTAAAAGTGATTGGTACCTCTGAAATTTGAATATGGACACATGATGGATCGGCAATAGAATTAGTTTTTTGGCACCCAGCTGGGAATGGCTTTGCGGTTGAGACTTAGGAAAACATGGGGACTGGAGATGGTCGAATTCGAATGTGACGTATTCGGGTTCGGAGCAAAATACACTATTTTTGTTTTTATTATTTAATAGGATTTTTTACTTGACGGAGTTAAGGCTTGGATTGATTTTTCAACATTTTTTTTGTTGTATTCTTGGGGTTAGGTTTATACGTGGATGATAAAAAAAACAACGTCTTTTGATGTTTCGCCTTTTGTTTAGGGCATTTCAAAAAGTTTGTCTTATATTATTTTCTTTAATTTAATAATAATAACAACATTTTCCTTGGTCAAACAACCTAAAATTTAAAATACATAAATTAGGCTTAAAATCTTACACATTAACAGAAAAAGTAAAAGATAATTCAAAAAAAAATTTTATAAATTTATTTTACAATTGAAAACCTTATATAATTTTAAAAATATTGCAATTTTCAAAAAATATGTAGGTACGCACCTTGAGTTTGCTATTTCTATTTCGATACTGAAAGGTACACACAAAAAATTTTTTTTTTTATTACATTATTTTTTAAATCATTACTTATGGAGCATTTGTTTTTTTTTTTTAACTGATAACTTACAAATGTTCTAAGAGGATATTCCCATCTATTGACTTTTAAGGGCGTATATTAAATTTTAATAACATTTGTGTAAATGTGGCTTAGGTTACTTATATCAGTTCTGTCGTTAACTGCGTTTTTTTTTTCCTTTTTTTATATCCATCATCTCCTTTACACTCAATTTGTACCATATTTATAACATATGTCCATTGTCTATGGCCATTAACTTTGAGCTCCTGGGTCAGTTGGATCTTGTATGGGTGTAAGCCCAAGTCTCGATGCAAAATTCGCCAAGTTGTAGTCCCTAATCTAGTAGTTGTTAAAAGCTAACTTCATATACGTAATAAACGACCCCAAAAACCTTCCAATACCAAATCTGAAAAAATGCGAATAAGGTAAAATTTTCAACCCACCATATGATCCAATCCAGAAATTTAAAGTTTTTAGACCTCCATATTGCATCTGACATATCAGATTTTCCTAAAATAATTTTATATTCGCTATTTACATTCTTAAAAAGGATTCAGTATTACCTTTGAACAAAATCGAAAAAAGGTAAAATTTTTAGTCCGCTATATTGGATTCAAGAACCCCCTATATCAGTTTGGAGAAAATCGAAAAATTTAAAATTTTAGGACTCCATATTGAATCCGTCAGATTGAGTTTTTCAAAAAAAAAATATTTCAAATTTGTAATTAACACTAACAAAAATCCCCCAATACTGATTTTAGACAAAATCGAGAGATGTAGAATCTTTAATCCGCTATCTTGGATCTGCAATATTTAACTTTTTAAAATAATTTCAGATTAATAATGTGCGATCCTAAAAACTCCCCCATATCAATTTTGAAAAAAATCGGACAAAATTAACTTTTTATCCGCCATATTGGATACGCCATATTGAATTTTTTAAAAATAATTTCAGATTTGTTATGTACGATCCCAAAAACACCGCCATACCAATTTTGGAGAAAATCGGACAAAACTGATTTTTTTCTGTCGGCCATATTGGATCCGTCATATTAAATTTTTTGAAAAAGATTTTTGATTCGTTATGTTCGACCCCGAAAACTCCCCCACACCAATTTTGGAGAAAATTGGACAAAACTGATTTTTTTTGTCGGCCATATTGGATCCGCCATATTGAATTTTTTAAAAATAATTTCATATTCGTTGTGTACGACCCCGAAATTTCCCCCACATCAATTTTGGAAAAAATTGGACTAAATAAATTTTTTGCCCGCCATATTGTCAGCGCCATCTTGGATTTTATTGCACCAATTTCATCCAAAGAAATAAGGAACCACCGCACGAACTTCCTGACAATAAAGAAAGAAATTTATTCAAGTCGGTGCCGCCGTTCCAGAGTAATCGGTGTACATACATAAAAAAAATACATGGTCGACGAATTGAGGATCTCCTTCTTTTAAAAGTCGGTCAAAAGGTAAGTCTAAAGACTAGAATGCCCTAGTCACATACCGCTACTTCTAAGTGACTTTTCAGGGGCGTTTCGCTTCCCTATTTAGTGTTTTATTCATCCACCCAAATTTTTATGGTGTATTTTGGGTCTCTGAACATTAATTTTTTAACTGGATCTTCATTAGATGATACATAACATTTTTATGACCAATTTTGTGGGCTTAAGTTCAAATCTTAATTATTTAGAAAAATTTTTTTTTGGGTCAGTTTGAACGAATAATGTCCTATGACACTGTAATCTACAAGAAAAAAAATTACAATTTTCTGGACTTTTAACGCTGTATTATTGAAAAATTTATAATTCTTTTTTTTTAATTTTGAAATTGGTTATTATTACTAGCACTTTTGATAGTCTATAATTAATTAAAAAAAAATAAAGAAGATCGGAGAAGGGAAAAAATGCGTGATCACCAAAGTCACGCTAACTTACCGTAAGGTTGATTATTGCTTGGCTTTGCATCCGATCTAAAACCCTATGAAACTCCGGTTGAAATGTAATATTGTGTTGTAATGTTAAAAATGCCAATGAAAAATTTTACTTCTGACGATATACAGCGAAATTTTTGCTACTTATGCATTCATTTGATACTAGTAAATAACCTACCCATTCTAGAGAATATTAAAAATAAAAAGAATGAAATATATCTTTTTAATTAAACGAACTTCCAAAAATTGCAATATTTTTGAAGCCGTCGTCACATTTTAAATATATATAAATATATGCATTATAAAAGAGTTTCGAATTTATATTTTAATTTTTGGTGCAATTTTTTAAAATTCGTTTAGTTTTTTTAAAATAATTTTTTTACCATCACTTCAGATTTGAATAGAAATAATCTAAATAAAATAATAATGATAGTAAATTATGTTTAATGGGCAGAAAATTAAAAGCTTCAGCTAATAAAATTTAAAATTTTAAAATTAAAGTTTCGTCATTATTTATCTTGCATTAATTTATGCAGTACATTGTTAATTTATTGCTGAGAATGGTGCAGGAAAATTAAAAAATAATAATTAAATAGAATTAATTAAGTGTTCTAGAAGTTTAATTAAAAAAGACTCCTCATTTTCTCTCTAAATCTTATGTTACTATTATTAATTTTATTTATTAAAAGAAATGGTTAATACTAACACTGGTTCCGATTTTAAGAAGACATAAAAGAACTCTTTAAAGGTACAGTATATTGAGATTCATGTAGATATCTCTTGGTATCGATTTTTAAAACATCAACAAAAAGCATGCTAACTCCATCACATTATAATATACAATACTAGCGACCCGCCCCGGCTTCGCACGGGTGCAATGCTGATACTAAATACACTACAGAAAAACTGTGACTATTTATTTTATTTTTACAACAATTATTACATCGGCCTCCGACGCGCTATTTATAGGCACGCTGCAGCCGCCCCGGTCGGCCAGTACCACCGCAAGCGCTACTTCCCGCAATTTTAAATCAACAATGTATTTAAGCTATTTAATTGGATAAGGATTAATACTGTATTGGTTAAAATCGCTTCAAAATTTGCCATTATTTGTCGTAAAAAGTAAATGACAAAAAAATGTTATTGTGGGATATCCATGAGAGATAGACATATACCATCGCGGAGTTTTCTGTAGACCTTTTCAATGTGTACAAATAATTAGTACATTATTTTGATAAATCTCGTAGGGTTCAGCCTGCGTTTGCAATGTAAGCGGAAAAAAATATGATAATTAACGACATCACATTAGAAACCTCAAAAATAACAGTATTTCTCCACTATTTAATGGATGTTATTATACATATAAACCTTCCTCTTGAATCGCTCTATCTATTGAAAAAAACCGCATCAAAATCCGGTGCGTAGTTTTAAAGATTTAAGCATACAAAGGGACATAGGGACAGAGAAAGCGACTTTGTTTTATACTATGTAGTGATAGTGATTAGGGGATATATTCTGTTAAGATCAGGGACCACAGGTTCTTCTGATTTTGTAATTTGCATTATTTTGAAAATACAAATACGTGTATATATATTTTTTAAATATTTACTTCATGTATTTAACATTAACCCAAAAGTTCAACGTCCCAAAGTCAACTGTTTTAATTGATGCGGGTTGAATGATTTCCCAGATTTTAACACACGATAATCAGCTAAATGTCTCGTATTTTAAGACAAAAATATTGCTGTAAAATGATATTTTTAATCAATTTTAAAAAGAGAATGTTCTCAGTTCTATCTAGTATATATGTTTGTGACAAAGAAATGGATCATCCCTTTGTATGGAGCCACAGCTTATACCTTTTAATTTCGAGGCTAGATTTATTGCAAGCTGGTTAAAAACTAAACTCATTACTTTTAATAAGTGTGAGGTATTTTGATGAGATTTTTTAGTATATTATAGAAGATACTCCTAGAAAAATTTCCTAAAATATTTCTTTGGTAGATTTATTCAATAAGGCACCCTGAAAAATCGAAGCAAAGCTGTTGAAGGAGAGGTTTATTCCATTTGTATCTCTCTTTGCCAAACATAGCCTTTTAAAATTTATTTCAATGAAATATCTTCCTCTTTTTTCTCTTTCGTGTAACATTAATATTTCTGGATCTGGATCTGGGAAGTTAGGAGGTCAACAAGGCTCCACAGGATTTAGGCATCATTAACCCCGTTATCGCATCCTTCTATAGTTGTTTGTCTAGCTCAGTCCGTCACTTGGGCTACAGAATTAAAGTTAACGATAACGGTGCCAAGAGGTATTGCCCTTATGTAGGCCAAAGTGAGCCAATACTCGCCTAATATGAATCTTTTTTTTAGTCAAAGAGCAAGACAATCATATAGAACATATTCTACAGCCTTATCCTCAATTTCACAACCCAGGTATATTTTCATAAACATTTCCTTAGCTAGCAGTGCTTTATGAGAATTCCCATGGTGTTGTTGGTTTAGATGATCCATGCGGCCAAATTATGAAGGTATCATCTACGTATCTGCACCAAAATTTAGGTTTTATGGGAGCAGAAGACAAGGGGTTTTCTTCGAAAGCTTCCATGAAGGCGTTTGCTACCATGGATGACAGCCGCTCTCGAATTCTGCTCGTAGAAAGATCCTTGAAAAGTCAAATAGGTAGAAATCAGATATGCTGTAATTACTTCTAATAGGGTGGAGTCCACATTGTTAATTCGAAACATGTTCGATATTATGGAAACTAAATTATTTATAGGAATATTTGTATACAGGGATTCTATATCAAAACTGACCAATAGTTTTTAATCTTTGGACAGTGTCCAGAGTTTTTAACAAAGGATTCAGTTTTTTCTGTAATCGGATGTAAAAGTTTGACCAGATATTTACCTATTTTGTTAGTTAGTGAGTTTATTGCCCAGACGATTGGACGTAGAGGTACATTTTCTTTATATTTTTTAGGCAGTCTGTAGAGGTGTGGAATCTTAGAGCTGCCTGGTTTAATAGATTTCTTTTTTTCTAGAGTGAGGCTGAATGCATTTATTAGAGATGTGAGATTCCTTCCAATTTTGTTTATTGGGTCCTTCCGAATGACTGAGCTGGTTAATTTTTTCAGTATATTTATCCTTATCCCTAAGAACAATTACATTTCATTTGTCATTTGGAAAAATTAAGATGGTGTTCTCGTTCAGTTTTTTAATAGCCTTCCTTCCGCTGATAATATTTGATTTAGGTAGCTTCATGTGCTTTATGATCTTGGATGTTTCATATTCATTTCTTCCACTGGCAAGCACCTTGGAGTGATGGCGAGGTTCAGTCGTTTAGATAGGACTGTTTTTTCTGCTTCGGTAAGTTGTATCTTGACAAATTGAGGACTATGTTCATTGGTGTGCTTGCTGGGTTATTGTTGGTCAAAAGTCCTTCGAATTTCCTTGTTTGCTTCATAGTGATTCAATATTATCCTTTTCATTTCATTTTCTCATTTAAAAATGTATAACAAAGCTTTTAAAAAACGAAATGGTATTCTACTGAACCGTAATACACATGAGCGGTACTTGAAAAAAAGTTTGAAAACACAAACATATTAAATATTTCCAACCAGATCATTGAATGAAATCAGAACTTAATAGTTTTCAAGAAAAAACGTCAACAATAACAGAGCACATTAGAGCTTATTTTTTTTTGGTATTTTCTTTTATTGCTTTAACTCATTAGCTATGCATTTTCCAGCTAAAAGAAAATGATCGTTACTACTTGCTTTCATATTTATTCAAGAAATATTTTAATGAAAAGCATGTTAACTGAAGTAGGACTAATTTGAATTTTAGTTCATTTTTAATGGGTTTCATAACTTCTATATTTAGTTACTAATTTAGCTTAGTTCATAATTATTTTTATACTGCATTTTCTCGTAGAGATTGATAAATGAAAATTTCAAACTTAATAATAATGGCGCTATATAGAGAACTGGTCCCCCAAGAGAGCTCATTAATGTTTGTGATTCTCTCGTTTTTTATTACACATATGTTTCAATGAAATGTATAATAAGTGGGAGAGTGTTTAGTCTATCATATAAGTCAGTAGATTCAGAATCAACAGTTTTTGTATGATTTTTAGCCGGTAGATATTTAATAAAATATCTTTCCCTTTCTAAAATTCCTACAACCCTTGGAATCTTAAGACAACAAATAAATAATAAATATTTTTATAAATACAATTCAACGCTATCAACAAGACATAAATTATATTTTTCCAATGCACGATAAACTATTTTGGTCAAATTTACTGATATCTAATGGCACCATTAAAAAGATATCAAGCAGACGAATTACTAATGTTTCTTTTTCTACATTCTTTAGGAAACAAGCTATTTACACCTAATTAGGTACCTATCCTAATGCTTCAATTAATTTCAGACCAATTAGTTTCAATATTAAATAAAATTATAAATACCTACTTACTTTTGTCGTTATAAAATTAGGCTTTTACCAATTTTTTGTAGTGTAAACATAAATTTTTACCATGAACATTAGACTTGTAAAAATATTAGATTAGGAGTCGAAAGTTATTTGTCAAATTAAGTTTGTAGAAATCCAAGTTCAGCCTAATGTTGATAATTCAAGGAGACCTAAATGGCCTAGTTCGCGATTTGAATTTTTCAGAAAAAAACAGGCAAAACTATTAAGATTTCGTTTGAAAGGATATAATTTGCTTCATCGTGAAACTAAAATATGCTATTTTCGAAACCGTGGTGAATATTTTAAAGATTCAAAATTTGAAGAAAAGTTGAACGTTTCGAAAAAATCGCACTTCAAGAATATAGTTGCTAATTTGTAGGTTAACTGTAAGAGTAACAACTATAGAGTGTTGATGAACAACCTTATATGACATATAAAGATCCCAATATGTCACCTAAAATTCATTTCCTGCACTCACATCTGGATTTTTCCCTGAGAATTTGAGGTATGTAAGCGATGAGCATAGAGAAAGATTTCATTAAAATATTTCAAATATGAAAAGATGGTCGCCGACTACTGCTGGACAATCAAGAGGGATCAACCGGAAGCCAAATATTCCAGAAAATTGTAAATGTTCAATTTATAAAGTACATAAGTTCCAAGATAGCCATTATTCTTTCTTTAAAATCTATGTTTCATTACCAAATAAAATATTTAAAACTGATTATTTTTACTGACGACACCAGGGGCGGATCCAGCCTCTCTCTTTGGGAGGGGGGGGGCGGTGATATCATAAAAGTGCGAAAACAGGTTGTCGACGGGGGGGGGGGGGGAGACACCAGCATCATTCCCATTTCTAATGTAAAACGCAGGATGTGTCGGGTCTATTTTTCTGAATTTCAAGCTCTTGAAGAGTGGAGGGGGGGGATCACAAGGAAAAACAAGTTGCCGACCGGGGAGAGGATGCGAGCAGCATACACATTCCTAGTGTGAGGCAGAATCGGGTCTATTTTCCTGAATTCAAAGCACTTCGTGGGGGGGGGCTATCGCCAGAAAAACAAGGTTGTCAACGGGGGGCAGGGGGGGGGTAGTAGCAGCAGCATACATATTCTTAATATAAAATGCAGAATCGGTTCTATTTTCCTGGACTCAAAGCTCTTGGGAAGGGGAGGGGCGATCGCAAGCATACTCATTCCTATACTCTATTCAAGAACTAGAGAGAGTAAGAAAACTGTTACATAAACCTCCAACGTACCTGATCCAGTGCGCAAGTAACTAAGGACCACCGTATATCTAATTATATTTAAAAATTATAAGCTTTTATAAATTTACTGCAGCAATAAAATTTCTGATAGTTCAATTTAATTTCTGTCAGTGAGCAAAGTACACCTTACAGTGCATCCTTAGTGATTTATCTTGTTTGTACTTGTTTTTATATATTACTAGCGACCCGCCCCGGCTTCGCACGGGTGCAATGCTGATACTAAATACACTACAGAAAAACTGTGACTATTTATTTTATTTTTACAACAATTATTACATCGGCCTCCGACGCGCTATTTATAGGCACGCTGCCGCCGCCCCGGTCGGCCAGTACCGCCGCAAGCGCTACTTCCCGCAATTTTAAATCTGTAATATCTTCGAAAATATTCATTTAAATCTTGTGCTGTAAAGGACCATATAGATCTATATTAAATCAACAATGTATTTAAGCTATTTAATTGGATAAGGATTAATGCTGTATTGGTTAAAATCGCTTCAAAATTTGCCATTATTTGTCGTAAAAAGTAAATGACAAAAAAATGTTATTGTGGGATATCCATGAGAGATAAACATATACCATCGCGGAGTTTTCTGTAGACCTTTTCAATGTGTACAAATAATTAGTACATTATTTTGATAAATCTCGTAGGGTTCAGCCTGCGTTTGCAATGTAAGCGGAAAAAAATATGATAATTAACGACATCACATTAGAAACCTCAAAAATAACAGTATTTCTCCACTATTTAATGGATGTTATTATACATATAAACCTTCCTCTTGAATCACTCTATCTATTGAAAAAAACCGCATCAAAATCCGGTGCGTAGTTTTAAAGATTTAAGCATACAAAGGGACATAGGGACAGAGAAAGCGACTTTGTTTTATACTATGTAGTGAAGTTATAGGTGGCGCCACTAGTTATCGAGATATATTTTTTAATTTTACGGTTTTTGTTTTTTTTTTTAACACATTTAACCGATTTAAAATTTAACATGAATATAGGTATTATCATTCTAAAAAATTATTGCTTGAAAGAAGAATTCATATAAGCAATTATTAAACAGGGTAGATAGATTTCTTTAATTTTTTAATGAAATTTTGATTTTGAAAATTTCGCACCTCTCCAGTGATTGGATGGATATCGTTTGACAGGGACCAGAGTTGTATTTGAAGGAAATAAACTGTTCTACAATTTTTTTTCTTTTTCTCTTCTTAAAAAGAGAATACATATAGACAATCTTTAGAACATATTTGTATTTCCTGTATGTCTGCTAAAAATAAGCTTTATGTTTTTCTTACCACTGTCAGTCTAAATTCCTCGGCTTCTTGAAAGAACGATCTATGTGTGCCCATATATTTTATTCGAAATAAAATATATTATTCATATGAGTGACAGGGACCACCTCTATAACTCTTGTTCCACAAAATACCTGACACTTGTGGTTTTAATTCTATATTTCCCCGAACAATGTGTTTGACGGTTTGCGTTCCTGCAAAACGTTTAATAATTAAAATCATAAATTATTAGTTAATTAGACAAGATAGATTGCATGTCAAAATTCTTGGCTAGGTGAAATGGGTATTGTTATTAAAAACAATTAGTATTAGGCAATAAAAAATAATTTATAGAACAATACTTGTGGGCGATAAGTTAAAAACATAAATAACGGCTAACAAGATTTTGAAGGCCGGTTTACGTAACTTTTGTTAACTTTTAGTTAAAATGTATGTTGACGCTTGGTCAAAAATAAATAAGATTTTATATCATATTGAATCAAAAAATTTTTCTTTTAGATTCTTTATTTTCGACTCTTATTTTTTATATCTCTGAACACTTTTTGAATGTTATTTGGTGGTTGTCTTTTCTACTTAAGAACATTAAATAAAAGAGAGACAGTTCTGATTCTTTCTCAACACTAGTGAATGAAACTGTAACAAATCAATAGTAATATTCAGAAGATCTTTTTATTAGCTTTGACGTGGAAAATCTGTACAACAACGTTCCAGTTAAGGTGTCACTAAGGATCATAAGGAAGAAACTTGAAAAAGACCTGACTTTAGCAGGGAAAACAGCTCCACTACCATACGCCATCATGGACTTATTAGAATGTTGTTTAATAAATTCCTATTTTCAAGGAAAGGAAAAATTATTCATCTAAGATGATGGACTATCAATGGGATCTTCACTCTCACTGCTAGTCGCAAATACCTTCATAGAATGATTCGAGACTTATGAAATTAAATCAGTAAATGGGAAACCAAAGTTATAGCTTAGGTAGGTAAACGATACTTTCATTATCTGAAATGACAACGACGAAGAACTTCAAAACGTCCTTTCTAATCTCAACAGTGTTAGTCTAACCATAAAATTCATTATGCACAAAATAATACAAAATAAATTAAAATTATCAGATGTTTTGGTTGAAAAAAGTAGCAGGCAAATCCAAACCATAGCTTACAAAAAATCTACATACATAGGACGATACCTAAACTATGCATCCAACCACTCCGATGACCTGGCAGCCAAAGGATACCAAGTAAATTTGGTGGATAAGATTCTGGAAGAACGCAGAAATAAGACAAGATCTACAACAGACGAGGAACTACAACCAGTATTGAGCATTCCCTTTATTAGATACATTTTCGAAAAAGTTAGGAGAAAAGGAAACGATCAACATTCTGTTCAATTCGAATAACTTTCTGAGAAGTGCGCTCACTAGGGTCAAACCAACATCTCTAATGGACATGAAGAACTGTATGTATCGATACCATGTTAATGTGGTAACTCATACTTTGGCGAAACAGGGTGTTTCATTAAAAATAAGAAAGTGACTTGGCTTTAATCAAAGTATAAATCAAATGACAGTTTTTTTTCAATGCTGTATAATTTTTTCAGTTCATATTTATTTTACAATAAATTGCAATACTTTCACTTAAAAATAATACAATTTAAAACATCTAGCTTAAATAGACAAGGCATGCCTCTTAAATTTTGATCTACAGTTTCAAGAATAGTTAATATCTCAAGAATGACTTTTCATAGGTATATAAAATATAACTGTAACTTACCCTTATCCCGCGCTATCAAAATTAGCAGTAATACGTAGGACATTCTATATGAATTTTGACAACTTTGGTAAGAAACTTTTTCTTGAGCCACTGTGTAAGTTTTAAAATAATTTTAGGACGTAGTCCCAATATGCATAAATATCCCTTATTAAAAATATTTTTTAAATATTATATGTTCTCTGTATATAAACCGACGCAAATATAGGGCGTCATCGTGTAAATAGAAGAAACCAACTGACCAAGCATCGAAAGGACAACCATAGTTTATATGGAATCTAAAGCACTACTTCAGATTGCAAGAAACTACCAGAGAAAGGTGTAAACTTCTCGTATTGGCAGTGTACTGCTATCTATAGATAGGTTTTGGAATTGGAAAATGTTAGTTGATTAAGATTGAATATATATTGTCCACTAAGATGGATATAATTTATTATATGAAACAATGAAACATCTCGTAACATTGCGACAAATATTTAGTCTTAGTAGAAGAATCAACGAATAAATTTACTTTGCTAAAATTCGTGCCATACCAGTTAAAATACAAAACATACAATGTATTTTAAGTTATACCAGATTTACAAGCAAACGACTTTACACTGCCTCCAGGGATTATTGACTCATACGAGGTATAGAAAGATACCAAAAGTATGAAGCTCTATGTGGACCCTTTCCACGTTATCAGGTCCTAGTTGGCATGGTCTTCTGTACTTCCTATAAACTTTTGGACGGTCTGCGCGGTTGCAAGGAGAACCCCTTTCTGTATCGGTTTATACAGATGCTCACTAAGGCCCAGTCCCTTGATGTTCTGTAGGTGGTTGTGAATAGTATTATGGGAATCGTGTGGAAGCTATTCATTGTCCACTGTCTGCGGATTTGCACCTCCAGATCTCTATATTTGGCGTTCTTCTCATTGTATTTTGATCTTAGGTTGTTGTTATTAGGTATAGCAATGTCAATCAGTGTATTTCGCCTAGAAATTTTATCTGTAAGTATAATATCTGGCCTATTATGAACAACTGTTTGATCTGCTAGAACCGTTCCGGCCCAATATAACTTGAATTCGTTGTTTTCAGTAATAGGCTCCGGATTGTATTTGTAGTCAGGCACTTTGCCTACCTGCAATAGTTTTAACTTATCTGATAACTCTTGGTGGAATATCTTAGCAACTGAGTCGTGTCTTTCCTTATACTCAATTGCGGCAAACACTTGGCATCCTCCAGTTATGTGCTGGACTGTTTCTGGTGCCATATCTACATTGATCATTTTCTAATGAGGGATCTCTGATGATGGACTTCCGATAGTTCTTCGTCGGAATAACCTGGTCTTGGATAGCTAGCAAGAAGTCCTCCATTTCCGAAAACATCTGTCCTGAAATCAACCAGTATTTCGACACTGAGTTGTCGGCATTGTCCTGGATGACCTCATTTGCATGCCGTTCATGAAATGATCTCTGTAGCCAGGTTTTTAACTTCTCTTGGTCTGTTCGGTGGTGAGAAGCAATATCCCCTTCGTTCAGCTGTGGCGGCGTTGAATCGTCTACCTCCCATATTGCTCGATATAGTGTGGAAGAGTCCGCTGACCTGTGGAAATAAGAACGTAAGTTTATTGCTTGTTGATCAAGCTGCTTACCAACATCGACCAATCTTTTTATACTATTAATAATAAATATTTAAGTGTAATTTTTAAGAGATAAAGATTCCCTTGAAGTAATGAGTGTTTTTTTCAGAATTTTCTGGGAAAGTAAAAAAAACTGTGAAAAACCATGACTAAAATCATGTTCCACGACTTCGAAATAGGAAACGTGTAAACGAATTTTCAAGAAAAACGATCATTTTCTTACATTGCACATAATTAAAACATTTTATTTCTGTTTTTTTTAATATGGTCATTGACAAAAAGTCCATCTTTAGTGATAAAACTTTACAGGCACATATTTTCAATTAGTTTATAGACAATCAAGCAATAAAATTTCAGAAAAAAGAAACCAATACCTCTACAAACTGCTACGAATCTTTTAAGTTAATGTGTGTCTAACACGTACTTGACCTGTTTTGCAAATAACTAAGTCTGTTGAGGACATTCTTTATAATGAAATATGTCAGGCTTTAAAGAAATAAAAAATGAAAAATAACTATAAATTTTTATATAAAATCGAAATTTTTGAAGTCGGCGCCAAACTAATACCTGATAAAATGTGATCTTTCTTACCATAATTTGTATATATTAGTAGTTAATTATTTCATTTAGATGTAATTTGGCGCCGACTTCAAAAATTTCAATTTCTTTTAAAAATTTATAGGTATTTTTTAATTTTTAGCGCACTTTTAGAAGTCGATTCAATTTTTCTTATAAAAATTTTATTTTTCGATTTTTAGTTTTAAATTCATTATGATATCCATAAATTATTTGAACCAAGTACTAATCGAGATCGCAATGATTCTAAGGTGGCAAAAAAGTACCCATTTTATCCAAAGTTATAAATCACCCTAAAATGAAACACTAAATATTCTTTGATTCTTATAGTTTTCCAAATACCATTGAAATTGTATCAAATAAATATTTAGTCTGTCATAGTAAATCCGCTATCTTAAATTCCAAATTAATTTTTGATTGGTAATATAGGCCCCAAAATCTTCCAATGTCGATATTTATAGAACTTGAGACGTAGATTTCTTAGCTCGATATATATGTTATAGTGCATATTGAGTTTGGATACGCCCCAGAACCCTGCAATATTAATTTTAGACAAAATCGGAAAATATAAAATTTTCAGTCCCTTATATTGTACCTTATCAACCTAATAGTTGTAAAAAATTAACTTCATATTCGTAATAAATGACCCGAAAACCCCCTAATACCAGGTCTGAAAAAATGCGAATAAAATAAAATAGTTTTAACGTCTTAATTTAATTTAAATCTAAACCCTTCAAAGCCCCTTGATACCAATTTCGGATGAAATCAAGAATTCTAAAATTTCCGGCGTATTGCATCTAACATATTAGATTTTCTAAAAATAATTTTATATTCGCTATTTACATCCTCAAAAACGATTTAGTCCCATCTTGGAATAAAATCGAAAAATGTAAAATTTTTAGTCCACTATATTGGATATTGGATTCGCCATATTGAATATTAAAAAAATACTTTTAAATTCATAATTTACACCCACAAGAACCCTTTATATTAGTTTTGGAGAAAATCGCAAAATGTAAAATATTTAGGACGCCATATTGAATTCACCAGATTATTTTTCAAAAAATATTTTAAATTGTAATTAACACTAACAAAAATCCCCCAATACTGATTTAGAATCTTTAATCCGCCATCTTGGATCCGCCCTATTTATTTTTTTTAATAATTTCAGATTCGTAATGTGTAATCCCAAAAACTTCCTCATATCAATTTTGAAAAAATAGGACAAAATTAATTTTTATCCGCAATATTAGATCCGCCATATTGAATTTTTAAAAAATAATTTTAGATTCGTTATGTTCGACCCCGAAAACTCCCCTGTACCAATTTTGGAAAAAATCAGACAAAATTGACTTTTTTGGCTCCATATTGAATTTTTTAAAAATATTTTGGATTCGTTACGTGCGATCCCCAAAACTCTCTCACGCCAATTTTGGAGAAAATTAATTTTTTTTGGCCGCCATATTGTCAACGCCATCTTGGATATTACTGCACCAATTTCATCCAAAAAAATATGGGACCACCGCAGCAACTTCCTGAACAGAACGTAAAAAAATTCTTTCAAATCGGTGCCGCCGTTCCGGAGAAATTGGTGTACATACATAAAAAAAAAATACATAATCGACGAATTGAGAAACTCCTTCTTTTAGAAGTCGGATAAAAATTATTTTTTTTAAAGGGAAATTTTATGAATTAATAACATGATATTTATTGCACTCTCCACAAAAAAAAAACATCTATTTTCTTTAAATCGAAATCACCCTATTTGTTCGAAAACACAATAACCTTAAAGCCAAAATAAAGCTCATTCTACTCATTTTTTGTGTACGTATCAATAATCAAAACACGTAATATTACACTTAACCAAAACCGAAACATGACCAACTCTCCCTAACTTCAAGTATCTAATTCGCTTTCAAAAACCGTTTTTGTACCACGTGACCTCCCGCTGAGACATTAAACAATAACTGCTTCGAGCCCTCATCCATCATCGCGGTTGGCCTTGGGTAAGATTAGGTGCTGCTCCCCGCGGAGATCGGCCGGCATATAAAGTGACATTTAATTTGTTTTGATCCGTGCGGCTCCTTCTTCTTCTTCATTTTCAAGTGTTCTCTTCTTCATTTTCTTAATCTGAAGCTCGAGTGATGCATTCCAATATTGCTTGTTAAGAAGCTTGGGAATAAATACCAGGAATATGGTTGCTTATTTTTAAATCATGTTTTGGTTAAAAGGATTATGTTTTTTTTTGTACGCTTGGGTATCTTAAGGTATTTACGGATCATGTTTGGACAATTATAAGTTGTTTTTAGAAATAAAAAGCTGTAAGATGAAAATAAATTGAAATTGCATTTCTTACTATTGTTATTATCATTGTGGAAGGATCAGATAAAAAAATTTCAGTCTTACAAGGAAAATACAATAATAGCGATGTTGACTGTATTCAAATATATAATCTTTATAAAATAAATTGAACCGACTTCTAAAAGTGCGCTAAAAAGTGAAAAATAACTAGAAATTTTTATACGAAATTGAAATTTTTTAAGTCGGCGACAAATAAATATCTGACAAAATGTGATTCTCATAAACAGATTAAAAATACTTTATTTGTAATTGCTTTCTTACCATAATTTGTACATATTAGTAGTTATTTATTTCATTTAGAAATAATTTGGCGTCGACTTCAAAAATTTCAATTTCATATAAAAATTTATAGTTATTTTTCACTTTTTAGGGCATTTTTAAAAGTCGGCTCAATTTTTTTATAAATATTTTATTTTTCAATTTTTAGTTTTTAATACATTATGATATCCAAAAATTGTTTGAACTAAGTACTAAAGTTTTAAATCACCCTAAAATGAACCACTCAAATTTCTCCAAATACCAGTGAAATTGTGTCAAACAAATATTTAGTTTGTTATAATGAATCCACTATCTTAAATTTCAAATTAATTTCAGATTGGTAATATAGGCCCCAAAACCTTTCATTGTCGATATTTAAAAAACTTGAGACGTAAATTTCTAAGCCCCATATTTTTTATATTGCATATTAAGTTTGTGTTCGCCCCAAGAACCCCGCAATATCAATTTTAGACAAAATCGGACAATGTAAAATTTTCGGTCCCTCATATTGTATCTATACAACTTAATAGTTGTAAAAAATTAAATTCATATTCGTAATACACGACTCAGAAAACCTAGAAAATACCAAATCTGAAATAATGGGAATAAGGTAAAATTTTCAACCTACCATATTGGAGCCACCATATTGAATTACAAAAAAATAATTTTAACATCTTCATCTAATCTAAATCCTTCAAAGGCCTTTAGTACCAATGAAATCCGGAAATTAAAAATTTCTTGACCGTCATATATACATGCTCAAAAACGATTCAATTCCACCTTTGAACAAAATCGAAAAATGTAAAATTTTTAGTTCTCTATATTGGATTCGCCATATTGAATCCTGAACAAATACTTTTAAATTCATAATTTACACCCTCAAGAACCCCAGTATTTTAAATTCGTAATTAACATTACCAAAAATCTCCCAATACTAATTTTAGACAAAATCGAGAGACAAACAATCTCTAATCCGCCATCTTGGATTCGCCATATTTAATTTTTTAAATATACTTTCAGATTCGTAATGTGCGATCCCAAAACTCCCCCATATCAATTTTTAAAAAATCGGACAAAATTAATTTTTTTCTGCCCTATTGGATACACCATATTGAATTTTTTTAAAATAATCTCAGATTGGTTATGTGCGATCCCGAAAACTTCCCCATATCAATTTTGGAAAAAATTGGATAAAATTGATTTTTTCGTCCGCCACATTGGATCCGCCATAATGAATTTTTTAAAAATAATTTTAGATTCGTTATTTGCAACCCTGAAAATTCTCCCATACCAATTTTGGAGAAAATCAACATTGATTTTTCTCGTCCGTCATATTGGATCCTCCATATTAAATTTTTTCAAAATATTTTGGATTCATTATGTGCGACCCCGAAAACTTCCCCATACCAATTTTGGAGAAAATCAGACAAAATTATTTTTTTTGGCAGCCATATTGTCACCGCCATCTTGGATTTTACTTCACCAATTTCGTCTAAAAAATATGGGATCACCAGCAACTTTCTGAACATAACGTCAAAAATCTCATTTAAATCGGTACCGCCGTTCCGGAGTAATCGGTGTACATAAATAAAAGAAATACATACTGGACGAATTGAGAACCCCCTTCTTTAGAAGTTGATTGAAAAAAATAATTTTACCGC
Source organism: Diaprepes abbreviatus (assembly GCA_034092305.1). Taxonomy (NCBI): domain Eukaryota; kingdom Metazoa; phylum Arthropoda; class Insecta; order Coleoptera; family Curculionidae; genus Diaprepes; species Diaprepes abbreviatus. Next base: position 547,003 of record JASJET010000282.1, on the reverse strand, counting down.
GTTCCATAACAGAAATTCTAAAAAACACAATATTATACTTTATTTTTAAGGAGTTTAATTCTTATTTAATAATCAAAATGTAATTTAATCACCCCAAGCCATATGATAACAATCACCAATCAAATTGCATTACACTTGTTCGTAAACATCACCGGCGTCAAATTGTTTGGTTAATATTATGGATTTCCATGCAATTTCTTCGAAATTTGCTCACTGCTCCATTTGATAATGATTCTAAGAAATTTTCCCATAATGAAAAGTGGATTTATTAAGGCAAATAGTTCGATTTGGCCGAAAATTCATTGGTTTACGGTAGCGAATTACTTCGCAACAAACTGTAACTTCTGCTTAGAAATGTGAACAACTCCGTATAAGTAATATACTAAGAATTGTTATTTCTGTAACCGATAATGAATACATAATAGTAATTATAGGTATTTATCAGCTCAAAAGGTTTAACTGGATAATTAAAAAAAAAATAGTATGCTTTTGAGGTTAGGTTTTGTCTTTTATTAAGCAAATTGTTTTAGTGTGCTTTTACTTCTACATTTATGACATACAGACACTGCTGTTATTGGTTTACACACTACTGGTTGAAGTATAACTGAAAAGTGTGCTTTATAAATATTTCACAGTTTATTGTAAATGTAAGTTCTAAGTTAAATCACCAATTTTTTACAATAGTTCTACAACTACTTGTACACTGTTTTTTTTTGGCAGCAAATAAATAAAATTCTGTATTTTTAAACAACTGGTGTAAGTATATTGTTTACTTGAGCTTAGATCTGGTTGAATTTCAACCATGGAAATACTTTGTGTAGAGTAAGCTTGTTCTATTTCTTTTTCACATTCCGCTATTATTTACAATCTTTTGACTACTAATGGTCAAGTTGTTACTTTTCTGTTCGTATTTTTTCGGACCTGTGATACCAGCCCATCAAATGATTTTGTGTAGAGTTCTCCATATCATTCAACAACTAGAATAAGAGAAGTACAAAACATTGTTATTCAACTTTAATTACTTGATTTATAACCTCAAAATTCTAATTTTCATTGTTAAAAACTGGGAAGTGATAATTTTTATTATCGTAATATCATATAATGTCTTGACGTTATACCAGATCATTTCAGGTCCCAGAATGTTATAGCGTTCACCTCGTTTTTTTTTATGATATAATGCATTTTACTTTAAGTCAAAAATGTACAAGATACAAATCGGAAGCATGTATGTGCAGAAGTACTAGAAAAGATCGCGATATACGCAGAATCGTTAAGAAAGATGTACACATGCCCACAAGCTTGAGTTCGACTGAATACGTCAAAATAGCCAGCAAAGATATAGCCGTGCGCATCCATGTGCAGTATGGTTAGGGAAGATCTAAGCTTGCGCACAAGGTACATATCGGATGCATACGTTCGCAGAAAAGTCAGAGACTATGTAGGAGAGAGTCGGATATATTGTACCATTTCTTAGTTTTTGCAAAATATCTTTTTTTGAGATTAATTAAAACAAGCTCTTTATCATGAGTCACATAGTTTAGAATCTCATTTCACATGTACCGCAGCATCAACACTATGTTCTTAACGGATTTCACAAAATATGCGTTTTCCTAAAGGCTTTCCTTTAGAACAATTTACTCAACCAGTCGGTTTAATTGTACCACGGGTTAGGTAAATTGTACCAGTAAGACTTAAAAGACTTCTAAACATTATAATAAAGTAAAATAAAATGGTTTTAATGATACACAAAATGTATTGATTATATTTTTATTATTAATGAAAAAGGGCTAACAAAAATTAAATATTTCTTCAATAGAATCAGTCATAATATGCCAAAAAAAAAAACAAACGTATAAAAATCTAAAAAAAATTAACATTTATCAAATACTTTCTCCACTTGTGATTGCGTTAACCTGTTTTTTGCCTTTTAAGCCAACTATTTTTTGCGGTTTCTTTTGAACTGTGAAAAATCCGCTTTCATCTACATTAAATATATTTACAGCTGTTACGCCATTTTCATCAATTATCTATTCTAATAGATCATAGAATCCATAAACATTGTATCTATTAATGCCTTTTATTCCATTTATGGATGTGCTTTCAGGCTGCCTTACGCTCTGTTCTGGATGTCGACCTTTAAAAGCGTTTTTCTGCTATATCAAATGCGAATTTCCGAACGTCACTGATTGTCAGTCCAAACAAATTCTTTTCTAAGTCAAGAATGTGTTTGACTAGCATATTTTCCAATTCCATATCAAAAGTAGTGGGTGTCCCTTTATGGATACTTAAATCATAGGCAAACTTATTTCGCTTTGTGGCATGGCGTAAAATGGTTGCTTTTGAAATAGAATAAGTTGCAGATATCCGGTTCAAGCTCATCTCCTTCTTTTCCAGAGCCAACAATGCCCTTTCCAAATCCTCCTCCTTCCATTTATAATACTTTTTTTGGTCATCATTCTGCAAAAATACAAAATAATAAATATTGTACCAAGTTAGGTAAATTGTGCCAGTACAAATAAAACATCTGTTGGTGGTACAATTTACCGAACCGAAAGAGATTTGAAAAATAAATATTTGTCACAAAATAACCTCTAACTATAATACGTTGGCAACTTTATGATTTAAGCGGTGATTATAGACCTAATCAATAAAAAATATAGCAAAATCGTAACTTACATTTTCACTGAGTAATGTCAGCTACACACGTCCAAATTTGTATGAAACACTTACAAAAACGTTTCTTTTTATCTAAAAATGAATGCACTTGCCGGACGCCATTACAAAATGAGAAGTAGTAGAGGGCGCTGTCAGCGCTCAGTTTTGTGTTGCCAGGAAAGAGAAAAAGTTACACTAAATGTAAAATTTTCAGGTGGTACAATTTATCAGGCAATCAGGAGTTAGGAAGGACATAGTCGAGAATATAGATCCCTAAAAGCCTTAGGAAAGATGTAGCAATGCCCAAAAGATATCTATTGCATATATACTGACGTATTCAATTAGTATAGGGCAACCTCATCCCACACGCTTCTGGGGGTATTCTAATCCATCTCTAGTTTGAACGTATGTATACATATTTTTTATGTCCTTATCATGTGCATAAATGCAGTCGATCATTGCTCTATTTCCTTGTGTACATCTTTGCTAAATCTTTTGAGCATATGTTCTTTATTCCTAACCTATCTGCGCAACTAAGTAACTAGATAACAACAAATAATTATAGACAGACAGTGACTGAGAAATTCGAATTCAACTAAGAAATCTCCACGTCGTACACTTTGGATTAAGTCATGATCGCAACAACAGCTCTCGCTGATACTTCGAAATCTGGAATGAGACAAGGATTGTTGCATATAGCACATCGTTTCAATACTCAATGACCAAGTAACACAAACTGATTTGAAATAACACGAGAAGTCAAAGCTTTGGCATATTACAAGGACGATTGATAACAAGTGGGCAAAGAAAATAATTGAATGAAGATGCACATAAAAGCAGAGGGCAGCCACCAACCAGATGGATTGATGACCACACTGTACAAATTAGATACGTATAGGTCGTTTTATTATACTAGATCTTCGTAATACAGGAACTATCTTGCATGCAAATTAGACATCAATTTCAATAGATTTCTCGATTGGTTCTTTTTCATAAAATTTAAAATTCGGCTTCTTTAATTAGTAGGATTTTTATGTTCTGGACCTTAAAAAATAGTTTTATTAATTTTTACAAAAAAATATATATTACACCAAATTTCACAAAAATTGATTCCAGGATAATATTTCAGTCCTTATTATTTTTATTCTGAGGGCACACTCCCAAAGATAAATCTTATTTTTTTGACATATTTAAATGTAAAATACAATACAGATTACCTCCGAGTTACCAGGATAAAAACTGTTTATTCCGATTTCAGCAAGTACCAATAAATTAAAAAGTTAGGTTGAAGATTTGTAAGTCGAAAATTTATTTGGATTGTTATTATTTTCTTAAATAATATCAAATCAAACCTCAAACAACAAACAATCCATATTAAGGTGTGCCAATCTAAATTCGATTAGTTTAAATCCTCATGAATCAACTAGAGTAAAGCGAGCCGCAGACGCTCATTCTTGCCTATTATTTTGTCTACAAAATTACAAATATTACAATACTGCCTTATTTTATTTATTTTTACTCTCCTTGTAACCTAACTCATAGAAAAGAGTATCGAGGGAGGATTATTGGGGTGGTACATAAAATTTAAAATTGTTTTTGAAAATTCAATATGGCAGAACTTATATGGTGTCCTAAAATTTTTACATCTCCCGACTTTGTTCAAAATTGGTACAGAAAGGTTTCTGAGGGTGTAAATAAGAAAATTAAAATTCTTTTTAAAAAATTCTTTTAGACGCCGTCTTCAAAAATTTTAAATAATAAAATTTTTATAAAAAAAAATTGAACCGACTTCTAAAAGTGCGCTAAAAAGTGAAAAATAACTATAAATTTTTATATGAAATTGAAAGTTTTGAAGTCGGTGCCAAACTGATACCTGACAAAATGGGATTCGCATAAACAGTTTAAAAATATTTTATTTGTAATTTCTTTATTACCATAATTTGTATATATAAGTAGTTATTTGTTTCACTTAGAAATAATTTGGCGGCGACTTCAAAAATTTCAATTTCACATAAAAATCTATAGTTATTTTTCATTTTTTAGCGCACTTTTAGAAGTCGGTTCAGTTTTTTTTTATAAAAATTTTATTTTTTGATTTTTAGTTTTGAATTCATTATGATATCTATAAATTATTTGAATTAAGTACTAATCGAATTAGTGTACCTCGCAATGACTCCAAGGTGGCAAAGAAATATCCACTTTATTCAAGGTTGCAAATCACCCTAAAATGAACCACTAAAAATTCTTTGATTCTCAGAGTTCTCCAATTACCAGTGAAAAATATTTTGTCTGTCATAGTAAATCCACTATCTTAAATTTCAAATTCATTTTAGATTGGTAACATAGGCCCCAAAACCTTCAAATTTCGATATTTAAAGTACTTGAGACGTAAATTTCTTAGCCCGATATATTTTATACTGCATATTGAGTAATGTAAAATTTTCACTCCCTCGTATTGTATCTTATCAACCTAATAGTTGTAAAAAATTAACTTCATATGCATAATACACGACCCCGAAAACACTCTAATATCAAATTTGAGAAAATGCAAATAGTAAATTTCAACAAAAATAATTTTAACGTCTTAATCTAATTTAAATCTAAACCCTTTAATTAAACCTCCCTAGTACTAATTTTGTATGAAATCCAGAAATTTAAAACTTCTAGATCGTCATATTGCAGGTGGACGTATTAGATTTTCTTAAACTAATTTTATATTCGCTATTCACATCCTCAAAAACGACTCAGTACCATATTTGAACAAACCCGAAAAATGTAAAATTTTTAGGACGCCATATTGAATCTGCCAGATTGAGTTTTTCAAAAAGTATTTTAAATTCGTAGTTAACACTAACAAAAATTCCCCAATACTGATTTTAAATAAAATCGAGAGATGTAGAATCTTTAATCCGCCATCTTGGATCCGCCACATTTAATTTTTTTAAAATAATGTCAGATTCGTAATGTGTGATCCCTAAAACTTCCTTGTATCAATTTTAAAAATCGGACAAAATTAATTTTTTATCCGCCATATTGAATATGCCATATTGAAGTTTTAAGAATAATTTCAGATTTGTTATATTCAACCCCGAAAACTCCTCCAACTAATTTTTGAGAAAATCGAACAAAATTGTTTTTTTCGTTCACCATATAGAATTTTTAAAAATATTTTGGATTCATTATATGTAACCACAACAATTCCCCTACACCAATTTTTTCTTGTCCGCCATATTGAATCCGCTATATTGAATTTTTTAAAAATAATTTCAGATCGTTGTGAACGACCCCGAAAATTCCCCCGTACCGATTGTGAAGAAAGTCGGACAAAATTATTTTTTTTGGCCGCCATAATGTCAGCGTCATCTTGGATTTTACTGCACCAATTTCGTCCAAAAAACTATGGGACCACCGCAGCAACTTCCTGAACATAACGTAAAAAATTTCACTCAAATCGGTACCACCATACCTGAGTAATCGGTGTACACACATAAAAAAATACATAGTTGGCGAATTGAGAACCTCCCTCTTTTAAAAGTAGGTTTAAAAAAATTATAAGATATTTTTCTCTTTTTAGGGTATTTTTGCAAGTCAATTTATTTTTAAAAATTTTATTAATATTTCTTTGAAGATATTCCAACACATAACCTTAAAATTTTGCAACTATTAGGCAATGTTAGTTAAATTGTAATTAAATCAATAAAAATCTGCCAAATTAAGCCTGGTTACGCTACTGGTCAAGCAAGACGCTTACGTCTGTGGTTGGCTTAAGAAAAACATTTTCGGTTATCGTCGATCTCAATGATCTTTTCCTTTAAATGGTATGCAAATCTTGCTATTATAATAAAGCAATTCAAAGTAATAATAGAAATGATGTAGTTTGTAGTTACGGTTATGACATTACATTGTTTTTGCAACGAGAGCAAATTACATTATTTGTTCTACGGTTTGGAAAATAATATGGTAAAAGTTATTTAATGTTTTTAAATGTCAAAGAATGTAGTTTCAACCTACCGCAGGCAGTACAATTTCTATTAAAAATGTCGTGTGGTTTTTAGTAATGTAATCAGAGACTTTTGTTTAAATTTGTGTTTTTATATCAGGTATTAATAAATTTGATTACAATATACAATTTTAAACAATACCTGAAACGGGTCTTATTCTAATTCGGTATTTCCAGCCTTTCAGTTCAAAGACAATTTTTTTATTACCACTGACTTTTTGAATATACACAATATTGACAAGTTCTCCCGATAAAGCTCCTAGTTCAGACTTGCTACTGGCTTAGGTCTCAAATACGCTTAATACTTTCTTTGTATACTTGGACGTTTTAACAGCGTATTTCATTAGAACACAGGAACTTAATGTGGTATACAGGGTGAGTCAACGATTGGATGAAGTAGGTTTGTGCCTTTTCGGTGAAATTAACAAAGAAACTATATTTATTGTTTGATACAGTTTATTTTTACGCAGATTTTAAAAATATTTAGGACTCTACAGGGTGAGCCAAAAAACTAGGACAGCATAAAGTTGTATTTTTTTAAATAGAACACCCTATATACGAATCGTATTTTCGATTTAGCTTATAATTTGAAATCTTTTTTATTAAGAGTTTACTATAACAAAACTTTATAGTTTCTGAGATAATTAAGTTTAAAGAAAAAAAGTCACATTTTCAAGCATCAATTCAATCCTAAATAACGTTTTCAATTTTGTGACAAATATATTCAAATTTGGAATTTAGCAAGGCCAAGGACAAGTTAACATAATTTTTACCTAATATTTGCAATAAAAGCTACAGGGTGTTGAATACATCGGCTCAAATTTGAACAAGTTTAAATGAATAAATATCTTTTTTTTTAAATGGTACACCCTGTATATTTTCATGTTATTTAATAGAGTAATAAAAACCCTAAAAGTTTTGTTCAATATATCCTATACCTATTTATAATAGTTTTTGAGATATTTCAGTTTTTCTTATTTTCCATACTTTTGTACAGAAATAGTCTTCATTATCATAGTAGCCATGGCAAAAACAATGTAAAAGAACATTTTTCTGTGTGTCAAATTTATAACCGCAACCGCTTCTTTTGGTTTTTATGTAGTGTAGTTTGGTTTTTTTTGCATTCATTTTATATTGTAAAATGAATTTTCCAAAGAATGAGTTAATAGATATGATTTATACAATAGGAGAGGCTCAAAAAAATTGCCTTCTTGCTCAAAGAATTTACAAAATGAAGTATCCTGATCGACGCCAGCCTAATACCCATACTTTTCAAAACTTAATGCAAAGATTTGATTCTTCTGGTACTGTTGATTATCCAAAAGTAAAGTGGTCAACAAACCAGTAACTAATGAAGAAAAAGAACTACAAGTATTGTTAAATGTTCAGGAAAATCCTTATATTGGTAGCCGTCAGTTAGCAGCATTATGTGAAACATCACAATCCACCGCTAATCGTACTACTAAGAAATATAGGTATCATCCATATCACATGGAATTGCATGGACAGGATTTTGAAAGTCGTGTAAACTTTTGTCGTACAATAAATGCGGAGATTCAATTAAATCCAAATTTATTATGCATGGTAATGTTTAGTGATGAAGCCACTTTTAGAAGTAACGGTGCCGTAAATAGACGCAACATGCATTATTATGCCACAGAAAACCCATTTTGGATTAGAGAGGTGCAACATCAAAACCACTGGTCATTAAACGTTTGGTGTGGAATTCATCATAATCGAATTATTGGACCCCACTTTTTTAATGAACCACTAAATGGCCATAGTTACCTGAACTTTCTACAAGAAGAACTACCCCAACTGCTTCAAAGCGTCGATAGGGATGAGCTCGACAGTATGTGGTTCCAGCACGATGGTGCGCCTCCGCATTACCATCGTGAAGTTCGTGCGTTTTTGGACCAACGATATCCGCAAAAATGGATTAGACGTGGGGGTTTCATTGAGTGGCCACCAAGGTCTTGCGACATCACCCCATTAAATTTCTTCCTATGGGGTTATATTAAAAATAAGGTGTATGTTAATCCACCAACAACAGTGGAAGATATGCGAAACAGGATTAGGGATACCTGTAGAACAATAACGCCACTAATTTTGTCCAGGGTCCGAGAAAATCTGCAAAAAAGACTAAATTTGTGCATTGCACAAGAGGGTCGTTTATTCGAACACTTATTAAAAAGAAATAATTAATCTCAGTATTTAATAGGTAATTTTTTGGTTTCAATTTAGTATAAAAGTAAATATGTATTTGCCTTGTCGTTATTGTTGTGTTAATTTTTTCACATTATGTTTAATTAAACTATTGCCGTTGTAATATAAGGAATAATGTATTTCATCATATTTAACCACATTCTGTTTGTTTCTGTAGTTTCTTTTTAATATTTTACATGGCTAATATGATAATGAAGACTATTTCTGTAAAAAAGTATGCAAAAAAAGAAAAACTGAAATATCTCAAAAACTATTATAAATAGGTATAGGATATATTGAACAAAACTTTTAGGGTTTTTATTACTCTATTAAATAACATGAAAATATACAGGGTGTACCATTTAAAAAAAAAGATATTTATTCATTTAAACTTGTTCAAATTTGAGCCGATGTGTTCAACACCCTGTAGCTTTTATTGCAAATATTAGGTAAAAATTATGTTAACTTGTCCTTGGGCTTGCTAAATTCCAAATTTGAATATATTTGTCACAAAATTGAAAACGTTATTTAGGATTGAATTGATGCTTGAAAATGTGACTTTTTTTATTTAAACTTAATTATCTCAGAAACTATAAAGTTTTGTTATAGTAAACCCTTAATAAAAAAGATTTAAAATTATAAGCTAAATCAAAAATACGATTCGTATATAGGGTGTTCTATTTAAAAAAATACGACTTTATGCTGTCCTAGTTTTTTGGCTCACCCTGTAGAGTCCTAAATATTTTTAAAATCTGCGTAAAAATAAACTGTATCAAACAATAAATATAGTTTCTTTGTTAATTTCACCGAAAAGGCACAAACCTACTTCATCCAATCGTACATATGGTATCCAAGCAAATATAACAATTTTGTCACAAACTCTCTTTCCCTCCTCAACTTAAGGAACTTGTTTGTGTATTACAAAAGTTATAGTACAGGATCCCGCTGCAAAATCACTACGTTCATAGCGTAGTTAATCAAACTTAAATTTTTACATACATTTATAAATAGGAGAATACATTTATAACAGTGTGCCAGTCAAAAAGTGGCGGCAAATATTTTTAATTAAAATAATTTTAATTAATTTTCGAAAAACAATTTCGTTCACTTGTTTTTTAAATAAAATATCATCCACATCATAGTAATATATGTAAAGAATTTGAAAAGGCATCGGTGCCGTTCCCCACTCGGCCGCAACTACTTCGCAGCCAGGTGTAAACAGGTAATGTTTTGGTGTATTTATACGTTCATGACGTATATGCATGTTTTTTACACCAAATTAAAGCTAATTTTTTTTTAATATGATGGTATACCGCTGCCTGCGAAAAAATGGCCGCAAATTAGGGTTGCTAGCTGTTAAAAACGCTAGATATCAAAGTTGAAGTGAAAGAGAGTTAGCGCGCAACGCCACTCGTTAGACGAGGATGGCGAGTGCCAGCTGTGCGAGTGGCTGATATTTTATTTAAAAAACAAGTGAACGAAATTTTTTTTCGAAAATTAATTAAAATTATTTTAATTAAAAATATTTGCGGCCACTTTTTGACTGGCACCCTGTTATAAATGTATTCTCCTATTCATAAATGTATGTAAAAATTTAAGTTTGATTAACTACGCTATGAACATAGTGATTTTGCAGCGGGATCTTAGACTATAAGAAATCCTCATCAGCTCCTAAGATGCTAAACAAGATATTTTATCTACAATCCGAGGGATAGTTATTCCTGATAAAATCAAACTTTAGCTTTGTTACTGATTGACAAACAACCAATGAATTCCAACACTAACCTACTTATCAGACATTTTTAAAAGCTTGAATGACTTCAATTTAAGTTCACGGGGTAAAACAATAAACTCATTTTTTATATACAACAAAATGAAGGTATTTATTTAATTATCACCCTTTGTCTATCCAGTTTCGGACATATACCGACCCTATTATTCTCCAACTGACACGGTTCAGTTTGTTTTTTATGTAAGAAAGATCAGCAATTTGCTGTATGTGGTTTTGGTACCTGCTTTGTTGGTTCTTCGTGGCTGTTCATTATTTATCACGACTTTTGTTGGTCCAATTTTTCCTGACTTAATGATATTAAGTCCACAGCATCCTCATATCTTAGGTGATTTGTGTCCATATAACCCTCTGCCTTTCCTATGTATTTCTTTAAAAATGTCCTTCAAGCAATAAATAGTTTGGAGTTTATTGTATTCCCTGACCTGACTTCACGTTTTATAGGTGCAGGTCTACTTCTTTCCAATCATTGTGATTTAGTTAGCCGTATCTGCAATTAATTTTGCTATTATTCAAAGCTTTCCCATGACTTGACATTAGAAAAGGCCTTTTGATAGTCGTTGAATACTGATACTGTTAATTTTTGATTTATTTTTCCATCTATTGATAATAATTTTCGTGAATTATTTAGATTTTTGAGACAGAGCAGATACCAAACTGCAGCTATCTAGAGTTTCTATTATCTTCTTGAAAAGCAGGATTGTTAAGGAAATGTTTGATCTCCCTGATATTTTTTAGTCACTCAGATAATTACTTAACATTAATTTTAATTCACTAAGTTGCCGTTCTTCTTCTTCAGTCTGCTAAAGGAAGAGGCAGTTTATTTCCGACAAATTCCACTGTGGTTCTCTCACTGTATGCGTTTTAACCATATATATATATATATATATATATATATATATATATATATATATATATATATATATATATATATAGATATATATATATATATATATATATATATATATATATATATAGATATATATATATATATATATATATATATATATATATATATATATATTTATATATATATATATATATATATATATATATATATTTATATATATATATATATATATATATATATATATATATATATTTATATATATATATATATATATATATATATATATATATATATATATTTATATATATATATATATATATATTTATATATATATATATATATATATATATATATATATATATATATATAGTTGACGATGAACTACGGACACGAGCACTTGAAGATGCCAAATGAGACTTTGGCGAAACGTCTGCAAATTCCAACTATGGAAATAGCTAACGAACTGATGTATTCCCGGATAAACACAAACTCATATTTCTCCATCCGTGAAACACTAAAAACTAACATATATATATATATATATATATATATATATATATATATATATATATATATTAATCCAGGAATGCATCCGTTCGTTCGTTTGGTTTCCTGTAGAAGTTTGCAGACGTTGATCTACAACCACCCAACACAGAAAATGCAAAATGAGATTTTGGCGAAACGTCTGCAAACTTCTACAGGAATATATATATATATATATATATATATATATATATATATATATATATATATATATACAGTGAACAATGAGTAGAGTTCGTATTACCAAAGAGCCCTCTGCTTAACATCAAGGGATTAGGCTTTAACGAACACCTGTAGAAGAGGATGCAAAAGGTAGTTTTACTAGAGGCCCTTTGAACTCTCTGAACTTGTTTTCATGTTTTTCTATGTATTCATATGCTTGTGTATGTCTATTAGTATTTTTCAGTTAGTTGTGGTATTCCTTCTCGATTTTCTATTTTTCTTTACTGTTTTCTTCTTTTCAGCTGGTAATCGTTACTTTTCCTAAATTTCTTCTCTTTTTTATTAAGTCTCGAAGAGTTTGTTGATTTGGCCAGTTTATTAAAAAATCATTTTAAATTAAATATTTGGAACCTTAACTAATAACGAACAAGAGCCTTTGATAGAACCATCTTACGATAATGGTTTTAAAATAATAAAAATGCATATCCAACGCCATCCAAATAAGCTTTGTCGTTTTAATTTGCAATCAAGTCATATTTTCTTTGCCTTAATGTCGGTAAAAAACATATTCTGTAATAAAATTGCACTTTAACCCAAATTTTGAATCATACAGCGCCACCTTCATTACATTTTGAAACTCCAATAATACAGTACCTTATAAAGAACGAAAGCTTTCACGGTTTTGGTCACCTTGAAAATCATGGGTCTTGGATTTAGACCATATTAAATTGGGATTATTATCTGACGTTTCTATCGTTACTCCACGAGATTAGAACACTGAATACCCATAGAGGAGCAACAGCCCGGTATTTATACTCGATTGGTGCTCATCGAACCGTGAGCCAGCGTTACAATCAATTTGATGATATAGACAGTAACCTGTATCTCTAATAATATTATTTGGATATTTACAAATTTCGATTTGTTCTCTAATTTTACGTTTAAAAAAAAACAGACGCTGACACTAGCACCCCATTTTCTTTTACATTAAAAGTGTGACCTCAGCAATTCTGGAGTTCAGCTACAGCAGATTGCACAATTTGTTTCTTTTTAAGACATCTTTCATATTTCTTAAGCCTAATGGATAAAGACCTTCCTGTTTGGTGACTCTAATTTTCTTACTTGTATTGATAATTGTCCGAATTTTTCATTTACGGAGCAATCTGGCAATCTTGTCGGTGGTTCGGTGTATGTAAGGCAAGACAACACTGTTCATAGGTTCAATTTGATACGGTCTAAACTCAAGAGCCATGATGTTCAAAACAGTACCTTTTTTATATATAAGTTACACTTTAATAAATGATTCTAATTTTTTTCTCTTCTGTGGTATAGCTTGATCTATGAACTGAAATTTGTAATAATAAAGGACATGAGTGGTCCGCAAAAAAATTTTTGACAAATACTGGCCTAGAATATAAAACAAACTTAATTTGTTAAATGCTATGTTTACCTGCTTTCTTGACAACAAATATATGTGCAAATTAAATTTATTCTCAGATTCTGCTAGTATCCGCAATAATACTTATAATATGCAAAGTAACCCCAACGACTTCTATAGAAGGAATTACCATGATTTTTTCCTTATTAAAAAACAATTTCGTGCAACAGTTGGTTGTTAATCTACAAAAGTAAAAGTAAAACAGTATTTTGCTCCAAATGTCAGCCAATAAGACCATTTATAGAACAATTGACCGAATTAAAGTTTGTTTTATTACTATCGTGATAAAACATTTAGAATTTATTTTAGTGTTAAGTAGGATAGCAATATATAGAGAGGTTTGACGCCATTTGGAGAGTTACAGAAAATAATAGAAATTTGTATAGTCTTTGCTCTGAAAAACTGTTGCTAGTTTCTCAACATACAACCTTGATCAAAAAGTTCCTGGAATTATCACCGGTCAGAGCTCTGAGTCACTAATTTCAAATCTATAACTGACATTCCCACCAAATCTTATAGTCGGAGCTTGACAAATAATTTCTGATTCGTAATGTGCGATCGCAAAAACTCCCCCTTATCAATTTTGACAAAATCAGACAAAATTGATTTTTTTGTTCGCCATATTGGATCCGCCATATTGAATTTTTCTAAAATACTTTGGATTCCATATGTGCGACCCCAAAAACTCCCCCACACTAATTTTGGAGAAAATCGGACAGAATACATTTTTTGCCCGCCATATTGAACTTATTAAAAATAATTTCAGGTTCGTTGTGTACGGCACCGAAAATTTTCCCACACCAATTTTGGAGAAAATCGGAAAAAATTAATTTTTTTTTGACCGCCATATTAGAGCGCGGTCTTGAATTTTACTGTACCAATTTCATCAAAAAAAAAACACCGCAGCAACTTTCTGAACATAACGTAAAAAATTTCATTCGAATCGGTGCCGCCGTTCCGGAGTAACCGGTGTACAGGGTGAGTCAACGATTGGATGAAGTAAGTTTGTGCCTTTTCGGTGAAATTTACAAAAAAACTATATTTATTGTTTGATACAGTTTATTTTTTACGCAGATTTTAAAAATATTTAGGACTTTACAGGGTGAGCCAAAAAACTAGGACAGCATAAAGTTGTATTTTTTTAAATAGAACACCCTATATACGAGTCGTATTTTCGATTTAGCTTATAATTTTAAATCTTTTTTATTAAGGGTTTACTATAACAAAAACTTTATAGTTTCTGAGATAATTAAGTTTAAAGAAAAAAAGTTACATTTTCAAGCATCAATTCAATCCTAAATAACGTTTTCAATTTTGTGACAAATATATTCAAATTTGGAATTTAGCAAGACCAAGGATAAGTTAACATAATTTTTACCTAATATTTGCAATAAAAGCTACAGGGTGTTGAACACATCAGCTCAAATTTGAACAAGTTTAAATAAATAAATATCTTTTTTTTAAATGGTACACCCCGTATATTTTCATGTTATTTAATAGAGTAATAAAAACCCTAAAAGTTGTGTTCAATATATCCTATACCTATTTATAATAGATTTTGAGATATTTCAGTTTTTCTTATTTTCCATACTTTTCTACAGAAATAGTCTTCATTATCATAGTAGCCATGTAAAATAATAAAAAGAAACTACAGAAACAAACAGAATGTGGTTAAATATGATAAAATACATTATTCGTTATATTACAACGGCAATAGTTTAATTAAACATAATGTGAAACAATTAACACAACAATAACTACAAGGCAAATACATATTTACTTTTATACTAAATTGAAACAAAAAAATTACCTATTAAATACTGATATTAATTATTTCTTTTTAATAAGTGTTCGAATAAACGACTCTTGTGCAATGCACAAATTTAGTCTTTTTTGCAGATTTTCTCGGACCCTGGACAAAATTAGTGGTGTTATTGTTCTACAGGTATCCCTAATCCTGTTTCGCATATCTTCCACTGTTGTTGGTGGATTAACATACACCTTATTTTTAATATAACCCCATAGGAAGAAATCTAATGGGGTGATGTCGCAAGACCTTGGTGGCCACTCAATGAAACCCCCACGTCCAATCCATTTTTGCGGATATCGTTGGTCCAAAAATGCACGAATTTCACGATGGTAATGCGGAGGCGCACCATCGTGCTGAAACCACATACTGTCGAGCTCATCCCTATCGAGACCTTGAAGCAGTTGGGGTAGTTCTTCTTGTAGAAAGTTCAGGTAACTATGGCCATTTAGTGGTTCATTAAAAAAGTGGGGTCCAATAATTCGATTATGATGAATACCACACCAAACATTTAATGACCAGTGGTTTTGATGTTGCACCTCTCTAATCCAAAATGGGTTTTCTGTGGCATAATAATGCATGTTGCGTCTATTTACGACACCGTTACTTCTAAAAGTAGCTTCATCACTAAACATTACCTTGCATAATAAATTTGGATTTAATTGAATCTCCGCATTTATTGTACGACAAAAGTTTACACGACTTTCAAAATCCTGTCCATGCAATTCTTGGTGTAATTCCATGTGATATGGATGATACCTATATTTCTTAGTAGTACGATTAGCGGTGGATTGTGATGTTTCACATAATGCTGCTAACTGACGGCTACCAATATAAGGATTTTCCTGAACATTTAACAATACTTGTAGTTCTTTTTCTTCATTAGTTACTGGTTTGTTGACCACTTTACGTTTTGGATAATTAACAGTACCAGAAGAATCAAATCTTTGCATTAAGTTTTGAAAAGTATGGGTATTAGGCTGGCGTCGATCAGGATACTTCATTTTGTAAATTCTTTGAGCAAGAAGGCAATTCTTTTGAGCCTCTCCTATTGTATAAATCATATCTATTAACTCATTCTTTGGAAAATTCATTTTACAATATAAGATGAATGCAAAAAAAACCAAACTACACTACATAAAAACCAAAAGAAGCGATTGCGGTTATAAATTTGACACACGGAAAAATGTTCTTTTACATTGTTTTTGCCGTGGCTACTATGATAATGAAGACTATTTCTGTAAAAAAGTATGGAAAATAGGAAAAACTGAAATATCTCAAAAACTATTATAAATAGATATAGGATATATTGAACAAAACTTTTAGGGTTTTTATTACTCTATTAAATAACATGAAAATATACAGGGTGTACCATTTAAAAAAAAAAGATATTTATTCATTTAAACTTGTTCAAATTTGAGCCGATGTGTTCAACACCCTGTAGCTTTTATTGCAAATATTAGGTAAAAATTATGTTAACTTGTCCTTGGCCTTGCTAAATTCCAAATTTGAATATATTTGTCACAAAATTGAAAACGATATTTAGGATTGAATTGATGCTTGAAAATGTGACTTTTTTTCTTTAAACTTAATTATCTCAGAAACTATAAAGTTTTGTTATAGTAAACCTTTAATAAAAAAGATTTAGAATTATAAGCTAAATCGAAAATACAATTCGTATATAGGGTGTTCGATTTAAAAAAATACAACTTTATGCTGTGCTAGTTTTTTGGCTCACCCTGTAGAGTCCTAAATATTTTTAAAATCTGCGTAAAAATAAACTGTATCAAACAATAAATATAGTTTCTTTGTAAATTTCACCGAAAAGGCACAAACCTACTTCATCCAATCGTTGACTCACCCTGTACATATATAAAAAAAAACATACATACTCGACGAATTGAGAACCCATTTCTTTTAGAAATCGGTTAAAAATATGAAACACCAAGGTGGTTTTAAAACCATCTGTATACTAATCAGAGTTTTTCAAATACCTACCAGACACTATGTATAAGTAACAATAATCATTAAGACAAAAAATGACAGTTTTCATACTTGACGCAGATGTTTAGCAGTCAAACGCTTAAATTTGATGTGTAAACAACCATTTCTAAAAAACACGGATTTGCCACAAACAAACAAATCCTACTTATATAATCCTTTACTCAATTTACTCCAACCAAACTTATGGCGGACATTTTACCTAGTCATTCTGTTAATATGACCATCACGACCAACACGAAAACATCACAAAATTAATTGCTTCGCATCCCAGCTTTTAAAAAGCTGGCGGAATGGACCTGTCAAAATTTAACTCTCCCGATCAATAATGTAAATAAAAACTCCAATTCTTCGACACCTTTTACAAAGGTTTATCAATTTATAACTTATGAAATTTAGATGAGGTTACGTATCGATATATTGTTTCGATAATGACTTATTAATGTAATTCAGTTGAATACAGGTCTATATAGGAAAAAAAACTGTAGTATCCGCAAACAAATATCTATTGAATCGTTGATGCCTAATCACTTTATTCCTTTATTCGCAAACAAAACTATATTTTTTTTTAACTATATTCAGATTTTTATCATTTAAAATATCATTAATTTAAATGTGGGATGTATAAGGTCTATTTTTAGCACTATTGAAAGACAAATTTCGTGAAATGGAGCAGGACGGATATAGAAAGTCTGCAGAAGAAAGTTAGAACACTCCCGACATTATTTTCCTGGCATTACTGAACAGACAATACTACCAAGATACCACAAAAGAAGAGAATTGATTAAAATTTGATCAACAACTAACACTCTTACTGGTTAGCACCGTTTTCTGTACTGTATTGGGCAATATGCGAAGCAGACGAATGAAAATTACTGCAATGGAGGAACTGACTTCTCATCACTAACCAGACCAAGAAAAGCTTCAAATCTGGTAAGAAAATCCTCCTCATGGATCAGCTAATCCCAACGAGAAACTATCTGGAATACATAACCAAAAGCCCTTGAATCCTGAACGACCGATGCCGATATGGATGTTGAACTTCAGAGACAGCACATAATAGGAGGATTCCAAGCATTTGCAGCATCGGAGTACAAGGGGAGTCACTATTCAGCTACCGAAATCATCCATCAAGTGCTGGCAGAGAAATTCGAACTATTGCGCGCAGAAAGAGTGTCATACTAGGCATACAGTCCGGAATCGATACTGAAGAACAACTGGTTCAAGCTGTATTGAGATCCAACTGTGCTTACGGATCATACAGTTGCACTTAACAGATCGAAGCTCATTTAAATAGACCAAACGTACAAGTCGTCATTCCAACCAACAATAATTCAAGAAAAAATAAAAATGAGAAGATCGCCAAACACAGAGACCGGAGGTACAAATAAGCACTCAGTTGAGGATGAGTAGCCTTAGGAAAATCTCTATAATTATATCAACAACAAGCGTACCAAAGAATCTTCTGCTCAATATCAAGAGATCGCTAGAAATATCTGGAAATTTTTGCGAAATGCAGAGGACCACAACATCACCATACCCCCATAGAGTGAATGTTCCCAAGAGGGAGTGTAAAAGCTATTTGGCTAAGTTTATGGTAAATGTAAACCAAAAAAATGCCATCAACAACTGATATAAGTAGTAAGAACTTTATGGTCAATGGCTTCAAGACAGCTCGAGACTTTTGATATCAGAGTATAACCAGGATAAGTGAAGGTTTCCTTAAAAAAGTACGACGACCATTTAGTTACGTTGATTGGAAAAAAGAAGAATAAAACGTACTATCAGGATGTATATTTTAACAATAATCAGTCAGATAGTTTGGAAATAGCATCGATGGTATCACAGAGATCGCAGTTTACTTCTTTTCATTTTTTGCTGTATATCAATGAGTTAGAAACATGATGATGGCAGACTTACCATGTTCCATCACTTCGATGATATAAAGAGGGTGAGATGAAGATTTAAGAATGGTGTGAAGCAAAGTTTCTTACTTTAAATGTATCTAAGATCTTGTTCCCTTTAAATGTCAAATGAATGAAGTATTTTTTCAAACCCGGATTTTATTTGGATGAAAAATTAAGGTTTGAAAGTCATATTTTAAAGTTAATGAACTATGGTAGATAAGCTGAGTATCTTTGTGGCCAGGAAGGTATATTTTGCGGTAACTGAGTCACAGTTGCTGTAAAATGTTTGTTTTTAGGATTTTTGCCAGGAATTTACTAAGCAAAAGATCTCTGCATTTTGTGTTGGTGTCGAATATTAATGGTCTTGTAGACTTATTTGTGTGATATAAGCTATTAACTTTAGTATACATTGTGATTTTAAAAACAGCCTGATTCATTTGCTCCAAAAAATTGTTCATTTTATTCTTACAACACTTATAACTAGTCTTCCTAGTCCTATTTTCGTACAAAAGTCGATTATCTACAAGAGTAAATAAAATTTATGAGTTCAGGTTAGGGAAATTGTTAAAATAAACTTTAATTTGGAAAAACTGTTAAAAAGGTTTTCAGGTGAAAAGTCGTATTATTGAAAAACACAATTGTTTAACGAATAGGTTAGGGGGGCATTATGATTTATTGTAACATTTTTGTTTTTTTTTTTTATTTATGTTTTCTCTGTTAATTGTTTTTATACAGTAGATTAAATTACATTCTATTTGTTATTTTTTTATATGTATTTTATATTATTTTAGAATTCTCTTTTATACAATTTTTATTTAATCTTGTACGTAACATATTTTAAATATTGACTGATAATTCTTAAACTATTTCTTCTATTTTTTTTTTCATAGTTGTTATAATTCAAATAATATCGATGTAACATTTTTTCACATTTCATTAAACTATTAAAAACAAAATAAATTACTATAGCTGAAAAACCATTGAGCTTTTGAGCTTTTTACAGACAATCTATATTTTTTGATGCTTTTTTTGGATTCTTGGGAGTTAAACCCTTTTTCTCTAAATAAATTATATAGATAGATATGTGTGTTTTTGTGTTTCTTTACAATTTTTTAATTTTACTTTATATACATTTTTTTGACGATTTAGTTCTTAAATCTTCATCACACATGCATACTGGTAGGTCGAAAATAGACAACACCTTCTATCCTCAAAAAATGCTTTGCAAGAATACTTCTGATGAAAGTTTATGAACCGAAAACCAATGTACACCAAACAAACTTGGTCAGGTAGATATCTAAACTGTTTCTCTAATCATTCAAAAACTCAAAAAAATAGTGTTATAATCGGTCTGTCTGATCGTGCTATTTCCCTAACGTCTCCAGAATTCCGACCAAAAATACTGCAAAAAGTAAGAAAGACACTAATAAATAATAATTTCAATGAGAAAACTATCACCAAAATAATTAATAAACGAACATATAAATTTTATAACGTAATAACAAAAAACATAGAACATAAACAGCAAAAATTTGTAGCATTACCTTACACTTGTGAGATGTCAGAAAAAATAAAATACATTTAAAAAAGCATGATATTATCCTATGCCACAGATCACATAATAAAATAAATACACTGTTCACAAATTTAAAAAGTAAAACTCTTCTCATGAATAAATCAAATGTAATATATTCGATCCCTTGCACAAATGGTCCCAAAAAATATATAGACATGTCGAGCTAGTTGCTGAAGAACAGACTGAATGGCCATAAATATACGAAAAACGCCTCAACAGCGTTAAACAAACACATACAGGACGAAAAACATACTTTTGATTATAACAGTACCATAACAAAAAAACAAAGATATGAATAACCAAAAATTACAGATAAAGAAAAATGATTGAAATTAAAAAAGATAAAAACACTGTTAATGACAGAACAGATATGGGAAATTTGAGCCACATTTACACAAGCTTAATTTAAACAAAAATATTAATTATTCGATCCTGTCAAATAAGAATCAAAAATTCAATATCCTCTTACACATAAAAGTAAACGTATACCTTATTTTGTTTTTTTTTTGGGCATTATAAAATATAAAAAATATATAAAAAATAAAACACACTCGCATTCCATGTATCCTCAGTAGACGATGTAAAGATTGAATTTCATTAATAATAGAGTAACAAAATGTCAAGGTGTGTACCGGTAAAATTAAATATTTTTAAAAATTTAAGTACTGTTTTTAAAGTGTCTTGTTTGTTTTTTGAAATTGTAGGCATGTTTCTTACGTGAATGTTTTAATTATATAAAATATTTTTAGGAAGGAAAAATTTTGAAAATGCCTTAAATTAAGGGCGAAACGTCGATTGTTTTGCATTTTTTGTTAAATATAGAACCTTGACTCAAGAAAAGACAAAATATGGAAAAAATGATATATATATATATATATATATATATATATATATATATATATATATATATATATATATATATATATATATACAGGGTGTCCAAGATAAGGATCCTAAGCATGGGGATTTCAGTACCTGTTGGAGTTACAGCTTAGGTTAAATTAGAAAAAAGTTGCGTACTTTGAAGCGTATTTACATGCCGTTAAGAAACTTTAAAAATTTTCATGGCCAGCTGAGATATTGGGGAAAAACGAAAATTTGACGAAATAGATTTTATTTTTTTGTGACTTTATTTTAAAAGATATTAAAAAACTAATAAAACTTTTTCATTGGCACTTTTTAGATAATACGTGATGGCGTTTTTAAATTTTATATCCGACGTTTTGTTTTCGAGAAACCATCATCAACTTTATTTTTTTATATGGCCCAAAAAAAAAGTATACCCTGTATCTGATTCCATTTTTTATTACAAATTCAACGATGTATCACATGTCATATTTTTTTTGTTAGACAAAAAAAAATGCGATTTTTCTATTTTTTTAAACATATTTTTAAGTAGGCTTTACAAACAAATAATGCTTTGACACTTTGACGTAAATACCTGTTATTCTGTCACAAATGACTTAATTTAATGTTTATGGTAAGATAAAATAATAATTGTTAAGTTGATTTAGAGTTATTAAGTTGTTTGTAGAGTTCTTGTCGTTGTTGTTACTGTTGTTATTGTTTATTGTTGAATAATTATTATTGTGTTATTATCGTCGAATATGCCGGGTGGCCATTATAGTCATGAAGAAAAGTTTGACATGCTGACCTGCTACATTTTGTGCCAGAAGAATACTATAAATACTGCAGCAATGTATCTAAATAAATTTCCAGATAGAAAGCAACCATGTAAGTCCATTTTCTTACAGTTGGCGCGAAATTTAAAACAATATGGATCATTTAAAAAGCCAGTTTCATCCCGAAAAAAGGATTCTTCCGAAGAAACCCAAAATAACGTATTACAAGCAGTTGTTGAGAACCCTGACATCTCTTGCAGGCAAATTGAAAAAAATATAGGAGTAGCCAAATCCACTGCTCAATTTATTTTGCGTAAAAATAGATATCACCCCTATAAATTTAGGATTTGCCAAGCACTTAAACCAAGGGATCTTGAACGACGCCGGCATTTCTGTGAGTGGTATACACGCGCATGTGAAGATGATATCAATTTCCCTGTAAAAATAATATGGTCTGACGAAAGTCTAGTCACTAATAATGGTGTCTTTAACCGCCGGAATACTCATTACTGGGCGCAACAGAATCCGCGTGTTCAAAAAATTTCAAGACATCATGAGCGTTTTGGGTTTAATATGTGGTGTGGAATTTTCGGTACCAAAATACTAGGTCCATTTATCTACCATAGTTCGTTAACTGGAGAACGATACCTTCAATTATTACAAAATAATTTAGAAGACTGCTTGGAGGATTTACCTCTGGCACAGGTTAATACCTGTTGGTTTCAACAAGACGGTGCTCCTGCACATAATTCTAGGCAGGTTCTCGAGTATCTTACGCAGCGATTTCCTGGAAAGTGGATTGGAACCTCCAGTGAAGTGCCTTGGCCAGCGCGATCTCCGGACTTAACCCCTATGGACTTCTTTCTTTGGGGGTTTCTTAAAAGCCAAATATACCATCATTCTTTTGAGACTGAGCAGCAGTTACGAGAATGTGTAACTAATGCATTCAACAGTATTACACCTGACATGTTGCGTGATGTTTTAAATTCTACCATAAGAAGATCATATTTATGTCTGGAAAATAACGGAAATCTGTTTGAACACCTGCTTTAAATTGAATAAAAAAAATTGTTAATTTATTTGTTGTTTTAGTTATTTTTAAATAATTTATCATTCTTTGTATATCATTAAAATAATGATTATCTTATGGTTAAATTTATGGTAGATTAAATTTTCTTGTTTCTAAGTAGTACTATGCTCCATTCAGCTTCATTGCTCTGTAAATAGATATTAACTAATATGTGAGATCAATAACTCATAACAGGTATTTACGTCAAAGTGTCAAAGCATTATTTGTTTGCAAAGCCTACTTAAAAATATGTTTAAAAAAATAGAAAAATCGCATTTATTCTTTTATCTAACAAAAAAAATGTGATATGTGATACATCGTTGAATTTGTAATAAAAAAGGGAACCAGATACAGGGTATACTTTTTTTTTGGCCCTTATAAAAAAATAAAGTTGATGATGGTTTCTCGAAAACGAAACGTCGGATATAAAATTTAAAAACTCCATCACGTAGTACCTAAAAACTGCTAATGAAAAAGTTTTATTAGTTTTTTAATATCTTTTAAAATAAAGTCACAAAAAAATAAAATCTATTTCATCAAATTTTCGTTTTTCCCCAATATCTCAGCTGGCCATGAAAATTTTTAAAGTTTCTCAACGGCATGTAAATACGCTTCAAAGTACGCAACTTTTTTCTAATTTAACCTAAGCTGTAACTCCAACAGGTACTGAGATCCCCATGCTTAGGATCCTTATCTTGGACACCCTGTATATATATATATATATATATATATATATATATATATATATATATATATATATATATATATATATATATGTTGTTGCGTATTGTTTCACAGATGGGAACATCTGATTCAGTATTAATGTGGGAATAGATCCGTTCATTCGTTTGGTTTTCTACTGAAGTTTGCAGACGTTTCGCCAAAATCTCATTTGGCATCTTGAAATAGTCAACCTGTAGATATTTTTAAACGTGTAATAAAAGCGTTCGCATCTCCATTGGTAATTTTTCTATTAACATCTTCAGCATCTAATATTTGATATATGGAAAAATTCTGTTCAAGTAAAAAGTAATATAGACGTATCGATAGCAGAACTACATATACCTGTCCGTATCTCATAAAGACATTTTTCTATGTAATTCAAAACATTTTTTAACATTTTAACTGTTACGGTATCATTAGTATATCTTAATTAGAGCTGCATTAAGCCGTTTTTAAAACTTATTTCGGATCGACTAAACATGGTCATTAGTGGACTTAGAGAGGTCACTGGCTCGGGTATAATGATGTGTTAAGGTTTTTTTAAATTGTATTTCAGGAGCTTAAAATTGCTTAAATTTTCTTTATTAAATCGTCTCTTTGTCCGCGTCAGGCATGTTTTTGATTTACGTAAAGGATTTATTATTTCGCGGGATTTGGAAGAAAATTTTTTATAGCTTGTTCTGCTAATTAAATAAGAATTATTATAATTATGAGGGATTAAAAAATATATTCTTAGCAGGTCAGAAAGTATTATCTAATAGCATAGCTAGATAGAAAAGATTGGTTTAAGTTTCATATTGGTTAACCAAAATAGATCTGCTTAAGCCAAGATGACCCATGAAACTTCCGCGTCTTTCTGAAATCGCAAAACTCTACTCGAATTAGCCATGGCACATTCTAAGTGAAAATTCGAGAATTGGAAAATAATCTATTTATAGATAGGATTAGAATTATTTTATAGAGACCAGATCTACGAATCCACATGTATTAAATCGTTTACCTCGAAAACGTCGTATGAACTACGAAAGCTTTAATGTAAGATAATGCTCGACCACATGCAGCTGATCTTGTGGTTAATTACTTTGATGGAAAAATAATGGAAAAACGTAATAATTGGCATCTAAGAAGTAAAACACTTTAAACGCCGCTTAAAGAAAAATATTTTGCATATCAAGCCGGCAAATCCACAGAGAATGCTCTACACTAGCTGGATACTCCGGAAAAAACACTGATGGTAAAAAAAATCTGAGTGCTTTTATTGGTGTACAAGATGTTTTTAAAAACGTCTGACATGAATCTATCGTTAAAACTCAAAAAACAAGACCCTCTAACAAGATAGATTTAAGCAATGTTAAAAACGAGAATAATCATTGCATTTATCCACGATAGCGACAATGATCAGAGGGAGTGTTACCGCTTCTGTTGTGATTCCTGGTCGTGGATAACTTGCTGAGCCAAGTAAATAGCTCAGGATTTATTATGCAGAATTATGCTGATAACCTAGTTATCTAAATCAAAGGCAAGACTGAAGAGCCTGTGATAGGTCGTACGCACACTGCCTTAAATCAAACTAGTAACAACTGCACAGAAAAAGGACTACTTGTTAATTTTAACAAAATGATTTCCATACCATCCACGAGGAGACGAAAACTAAACATGAACTCTTCAACTTTGAAGAGGTTGAAATAGCCACAATGAAAAAATATCTAAAAGGCAGTAGCATCCAATTGGGCATATTGGAAAATCATTGGACACACCTAGAGTCTGAGATCAAATAGTCTTGTGAAATGATCACAGATGTTTTCTAAGTATGAGAGCCAAAAATACAAGCAAGGGATAGCAAGCTGAAAGGAAGCTGCACAAAATGCGATCATGCCTCACTGCAGCAACAAAAACAATACTAGGCTTCTCTACTTTACACATAGCTATGATTGGGACAGCAATAACAAATTCCTTTAAGCTGTTCCCAATAGAAAACTTAAAATCTGTAAACTTTATGGTCCGTAAGAAAACTTCACGTCTATAAGGTACCACTACTACCAAGAGAACGAAGTGGGATTACCTTGACTAGAGAAAGATATAATAATTGTATGGTTTACTGATGGATTTAAGGCTGCAGTTGGAGTATCGGGCACGGGCTTGTCAACTTCCTAGTAAACACCCCACCATATTCCAAACAAGAATATATACAATTGAAATCTGTGCCGACGAGTGAAATAGCGGAACACCTGTTATACGATTGCATGTTCTACAAGAAATTTAAAGTTCTGGAAGGTGTCGCCTTGATGTACGAAGGAAAACACACTTATCTCTAAGTGCTAAATCTAATGATCCAGGGTAACGTATAAAAGATCTTATAGCTTGATATGTTAAAGAAGGGCAAGAAAAATCTTATCGACTCACTTGCAGTTTATAATCTCTACCTTTATATAATTCAGATTAAAAAATTTAATAATCTACTCTATGTCTTAAACTTAAATCAAATAGAGCGCATCTGAGGTCAGCTAAAATATCATATACGACAAAGAAATTTATTCCCAAGTACAACAGAAAAGTTTTGGTTTCAAACTTTACTTAGTAGCTATTGTTAAGTTAAATAACCTAGTTAGTAGTATTCCACGAAAGATTCGATAAGTAATTACAGCTTGAGAAGTGAATGCTCGTTGCTCACTGTACTCTTATTTCAATCAAAAGACTATATTTATCATTCCAAGAATATTTAAATTTAAAGTCAATATCTTTACATTCTAAAACATTTAGCTTTAATTTTTTTGAGAATTTTTCTTGTAAACATTTAAATTTGTTAAAGAAGAGTACTTCTTGCAGGTATAAATTTAAAAATGACTTACTTTTTCAAAATTTATTTAACAATAAATAAATAATGAAAATTTAATTATATTTGATAATTTTATTCATAAGTTCAAGTGATTCTAGACGTACTTTTCCAATATCAACTCGAGACATTCACAAAATTTTTGACGACTGCCAGCAAATTGCTAACATAGAACATTACAAGAAGAGATTGATTCGCGAGTCCATTGGAATTCAAAAAATGGCTTTCTGAACAAAGCAGACAATGCACTAAATCTGCCTACTGCAAAACCATCCTCAAGCGAGACTCAGCCCAAAGGGATAACACTGATAGCTGTGGAAAAGGGCGCGGTGCCAAGGCTAACCAATAGATAAGCAGATGCTCACTACGACCGAGTATAAAGACACGTTGCGCGCAAAATTTTTTCAGTTGATCTTCAATCAGCAAGCACCGAAGATGCAAAATGAGTTTCTTGCCAAACGTATGCCAATTTCCACAACAAATCAAATAATTTAATGGATATACTACCAGATTATTAGAAAAATCACTTGAGATATCTTTCCAAAATGTTGGTTGTGGTCATAACAGATAATGTGACTTCTTAAAGTATTTTTGAAAATGTGACATTGCCAGATCTATCATTAACTTGCATATTATTATATTTTTATATTCTGTGGAAGATCTTGAGCATACTTTCTATGACACATTCTATACCTAATCACTTTTAAAATATTATTTACTTCATAATTTTTGGGAGTAACAACGGTATCTCTTTAAAAAGTTATATCTTTCTTGACAATACTACTAGAAATTTGAAAGCTTCTCGAATTATTATGTATCTAAAATAATTTGTTTATTATTTATTAGAAGCATTTATAAATAAAATGAGGAAAAAGAAATAAAAAAAGAATAATCAGTAGATTAGATTCAAACATGGTTGGTTGTTGTTGTTTGTATCTTCCTGGTATCTAAAGACGAAATTATTCCTCTTACTTGACTTCATAGTTCTCCTTCACTATCAACTGGAATTTGACAAACAATTCCCTTACTCAGCCTCAAAAATAAAAATCTAGAGGGTTTAGATTCGGTGACCTAGAAGACCAACGCCTCGGTCCTAGTCGAAGACTCCACCTGTCCACAACCATTTCAGTAAACTCTTTACTAATTTTATTGTTACTGTGAGTTCGTACACTATCCCATTGATCCAGTAATCGCATAGTGACTTCAAAAGCAATTCATTATATTCTTATGTATGTATTTGGATCATTTTAAAGAATTCTACGCGTTTTGGCCAGTCACCGATTTATAATTATACTTTCTATACTTAAATAAAATAATTTTTTTTACGAATTTAAATCATATTCCCAATTCTTTTTTGTTAGAATAGATGAAATATGCCAAGACATTTATTTCGTTTGCCTCTTTATATATTCTCTCTTGGCATCTTAACACTACTATAATTATTAAATTATTTTCTATTCTCTTTAACGCCTTCTCACTCATTAGGCAGAGTGTGGATAGAGCTCGTTAAACTTCATGCATGTTCTGGATATAAGTTTTTCAAACTGAACATTAGGACAAATTGTAAATTCGTTCATTTGTTTAGGAATTTGCCATGTTGCAACAAAACAACTATTATATCATATTCAAAAAACTTCGTACACGCTTTCGATAACCATATAGGTTTATTTTGATGTATCAATCAAAAACTCTGTGTATGTTTTTGCTACATAGTATCATAAATAATATGCTCAAGATCTTTCACAGAATATAACAATACAATAATATGAAGGATTTCATATTGAAAATTTAGACTGTGATATAATCCAGGGATAGATCTGGCAACGTCATCACCTCTTCAAAAATATTTTAAGGAGCGAGATTACTATCTGTTATGACTACAATCAAAATTTCATAAAGATATCTCAATTAAATTTTTAAATACTTCGAATGCGCCATCGATTTTCAGGCACCCTCTGTATATAAGAACATAAAAACATTTGTACGTTTACGTATTCTGTTTAACAATGTTTGGCAAAATAAAATTTAAATATTTAACTATTTGGAAGTACTACTAACAACAGAAACTGATTTTCTTAATGAATTACCTCTCAAGCCACTGTGCAATTACTAGTATCAATTAGATGATGCACAAAATCACTGTAGCAATGAAATTAGCAACGAAATTATAGAGATGTTTGTGGACAGGTGGATTATTCAGTTAGGATCGAGGAGTTAGCCTCCTGTCATCGGATCTTACCCCTCCAGATTTTTATCTTTTGAGCTAAGTAAAGGAATTTTTTTGTCAAATTCCAATTGATCCTGAAGAAAAACTGCGAATTTAGGTAAGACGAACACCTTTATTTTTAGACCAGAAAGATACAGTCATTAACAACCAACTATGTTTTGACAAGATTATTCTTTTTCTGTTTTTATTTCTAAATGCTAGTAATAAATAATAAGTAAGTTATTCCTACTACTGAGCTCTCATCTTCTATAATTAAGTGAGGCAAAATTCAAAATACGTACAAAGGAATGATTTTGGGGGTCAAAAAAATCAACAGGAACAAATAAGAGACTGAATGCGTCTCCCGTAGGTACTAATAGTTGGTGACTAAGAATTTAAATCTTCTTGTTTCAACACTTTAGTATTTAATTTCTAATGTAAGAAAATGCTCTATTTAGATACAATAACATTTCACTAGTATTAGATAGTATTACAATGACCTGCTACGGGCGTGGTGAAATGGTTGCGATCAAAATAAGCCATCTTAAAAAGTCCATTAAGACATCACAATCCTCCTCCACAAAAAAAAATCACCCAAATTACAAGGAACAAAAAATTAACCTACATTTCCCATAATACCGACAATTTTTTTTTAATTCGCACATACAACCGTCAATTATACTCCGCACAGAACAAAACACGTTTGTTTATCTCAAGATTGGCAGAAGAAATATATGTTTAAAAAGTACAAAACACACTTATTGCAAACATGACATACGTGTTATTACATAAAGTGATCAGTCAATCAATCAATCCATTAATCAATCATTTTCGACCGAAATTAATGATCATTCGATGGATAAGTAAGCAATTTGGCTCTTGGAACTACCTTAAAGTTTGTACCGTTACGTTAAGTATGTGTTTGGTGTTTCACGACGAGTAGAGATGGGCGAAGAATACATTCAGTTGGGCATCATCATATTTTATTACCGTGTTGGTATCATGATATTATTTTATGTATCGAGAATACTTCAGAAAATTATTACCAATTTTATTGAACAGAGATTATTTCCCAAAGGGTGTTCTGTTTGTAAACTCAACACTTGGATAACCAAATCAATTAAACGTTATTTGTAATGAAGAATTTTGTACTATTAAGGTGCATATCTGAGTATGTGAGGTGATTAGATCTCAGACAGAAAACTATATTGAAATAATTTTTCGAAAAAAAAACTCGTGTCCCTAAATGATTCAAGGATCAAAGTTTGAATCTATATTCTTATTTCCATAACATCTACTATATGCACTATCTAACACAGGGGCGAATCTAGCCTCTCTCTTTGGGGGGGGGGGCAGTGATATCACAAAACTACAATATGGCCAACGAAAGCAATTTGTGACGGGGGGGGGGGGGGCACCAGCAACAGTCCCATTTCTATTGTAAAAGGCAGGGTCGGATCTATTTTCCTAAACTCAAAGCTCTTGGGAAGAGGAGGGGCGATCACAAGCATACATATCCCTATACTCTATTCAAGAACTAGAGAGAGTTATAAAACTGTTACCGAAAGCTCAAACGTACCTGCTCCAGTGCCGCAGGTAACTGAGGACTGCCAATCACAGGCAGACGAAAAACCTCGTTGAAAGAAGAGATGTAAACTGCAATAAAAGGAGTTATACATACATTTTATTATGAGAAGCAGATCCCAACAGTCGACAAAATTCTAACTAAAATCAATGAAGTTCGGGATTTATCTGAAATTAAAAGAACTGAGCTCTGAAAATTGTTCACAGAACTTAATTTTTGCTGGAAAAAAACCAGATAGGAAATTTGTTCTTATAGATCGTCCGAAAAATGTTCATTAGAGAAAGAAATATCTCTCTCAAGCAAAAAGGTAGAGTTGCTTTTGAAAGATTTTTTTGAAGTTACTGCAGAAAATTGGGAAAAATCTATATAATAAAAGAATAAAAGAAAATGTGGAAACTCGATCTCATGATCGGTGAGATAGAGGAACCAAATATATTTAATTTGAGCGAAGATAGCTTCACTGACTTTGATTACAAATTAGATACGTAATGTTTACCAGTGTAAACACAATTTATTATTTAAATTTTCTCTAACATATAAAAATTAATTACTTTTGAATCTCTTTTTAGTGTTTAATTGTAATTCTGCAGATGGTTTAAGAAGTAAATAAACTGAAAATGTCAAATGTCCTAAAAATGTTTTTAATTCACAATAAAATGACCGATAGCCCCAAAAAAATTTTAACATTATTTGGACGGATTTATTTTTTTATATATGTTTAACTTCCTGTATTTTTGACAATGGGTATTTTGTAAGTATTTAAATTATAACTTAGAATTTTTTGAAAGAAAAAGACTACGTTTAAGTCTGAATGTGCCTAAAACGTTTTCAATGTCAAAATTAAAAATAATAAAAATACAGTTGTGATTTGTATTAAATATGTCAAAATTATCTATATTTTCTAGTGTATGTGAATTACTAAGAAATCATAGGAAATAAAATAATATTATAAAAACTTTTTATGTTACGTTTATTACCGAAATAATATTCTATGTCATAAATACTTAGTGATAAAATAAACCTCCTTTCGATGCCTATGACAAGGATTAAAATCCTTTTTAACACCTCACTCGTGCAAATATCTATTGTTATCCAACCCAAATAGTCCATTATTATAGACCAGAATTTTTGATTATAAAATTTCCAACCCATTCCTATGAAAAATATATGTGTCTAACAGATTTTGCCAAAGACACTGGACTAAAGAATACAGGTAGTTTGCGAAGAAAAAAAAAGGGTAAAAAATTATTTATTACTCTCTCTAGTTCTTGAATAAACTATAGTATAAGAGGCAAAATCGGGTCTATTTTCCTGAACTCAAAGCTCTTTGGGAGGGGGGGGCTGTGTCTAAGGATGTTTTCCTCCCTTTGTAATTATGCCTTTTTACTGAACGTATAAATTGAAAAGAATTTATAACAAGTATTTAATAATGTCTTTTGAATGCTGATTTGGATTATCATGGAGATTACAAGAAGACAATGGTAAGAAACACCGTAGTCGCCTCTGTTAGGACTGGAAAAAAAAGGGCATAGAGTAGCCTGCTTCTTCACCTAATGAAAATCCTATTGTAAATGTATGAGGTTTAATGAAGTTTCAAATTCTTAAAGACGTATATGCTCTCTAAAGCAACTAAGTATAAAAATGCATAAAATGTGTAAAAATTTATACTTGGATTATGGAGAGCAGTTGGTTACCAGAATGCCTCGACTATTGAGCTAATTATAAATAATATTGGCGACTGGACCCTATACTGAAGTGATTAGGTCTCACACAGAAAACTAGTATCTCGTTTTTGTGAAAATAATTTTTGAAAATAAAAAAAAAATTGTATCTCTAAATGATTCAAGGATTTATGAGTTTGAATCAACATTCTTATTTCCATAACATCCACTATATGCACTATTTAACATGATTTGTTGTTTTTTAGCACGTAAAACTCCTAATATACTTTATTATGATGTAAAACTAAGTAAATATTTTAGTTTTAATAAGCTTAGTTTAATTTTTAATCCTACTTATCCAAAAATATGCTCAAGAAAATTAATTCCTAACCCTATGTAGGTCAACGAACTACCAAACTGGTCTATCCACTAAACACTGTGCTTGTGCCTCTTGTTGAAATAAATATCAACCCCTCAATTGAAAAAATTACAAACCACACCCCATTACCTATCATACCTTTGCCAAGTTGAACAATATCATATCAAAATTAAAATCTATTCACTGTAACGATACCTTTTTATCATTATACATCTGAATAAAAAATTAAAAAAATAATTCCTTTGTTACAGTTTCTACTGAAAACTAACATTGCAGTAGCTGATATTTAAAGTGGTGAGTGTGACAAGGATGCAACCCTCTTTATACGGTGTTTGTGTTTGGACGGGATCACGGACGTCTACCCCTTCACTGAATTATAAAATTTAGGGGTTGAAAATACACAAGGTTGTTGAAAATTAGCGCAGCTGCAATATGTTTGAATGTAGATGTGTATCTAATTGATATTTTATAATTGCTTATCATCCGGGTGCTTGGATAATTTTTTTATTGCAAAACTAACTTATCACCACATTTCAGGTGCAATGAATATAGTACACATGAGATAACCAAGCCGAACAAGAATTAAAAATTATGAAAAGAAAAAGAGGAGAAGGAAAACCTAACATACAAAAACTTATGGATACTGATGATAATTTGACAACTAGCTGTTCCTTTTGTCCATTAGGAAAAAGCGTTTGATGCGGTGGATCAGTAATTTCTTCTGGCTGCATTAGTCAAATGCCGTAGAGACTATCGATATAGGAGGCTCATAAAAATATATACCAAAAGATACGAGTCGGTTTTATTACTTTACTAGAGGAAAATTTCTCAGCGCATTAAAATTAAGTGCTACATTTCCTATACCAAAATCATCACAACCGAGTGCTTCTTATGATGTTCACCCGATAAATCTGTCGCCAGTAGTAGATTAATTTCTAGAAACTTTGTTATGTGAACAGCTACGTGAATACTTGGAAAGTAATAGACTATTGTACAGAGGACAGTCAGGATTTACAAACAAGTATTCGTGTGGAGGAATGCCATGAGTGAGTCAAAACTTACATTGGGTATTTTTGTGGATTTACAACGTGCATTTGAAACGATCGGTAGGGACATTTTATTTAAAAAGTTATTTTATATGGTGTAGAGCACTTGAGTGATATATATATATATATATATATATATATATATATATATATATATATATATATATATATATATATATATATATATCCGCTTTCATAGCGTTCTACGCCTTCCGGTTCCCAGTTCCATTGTTTTCGGTCTTCCCAATCCCCTGGAAGTAAGTTTTTTTCGGATATTGCTCGGTTAATGCCCTTAATCCAGGTAACTTTTGGTCTTCCTCTTTTTATTTTTTCATTTGGTGTCCATTTTAGGATTCGCTTTGGTAGACGTTCGTCCGTCATTCTCTACACATGTCCATACTATACCAGCTGACGTTGTTCGATTTTATCGAGAATAGTTGTCTTTACGCCCATAATCTCTTTAATTCTCTCGTTGGTTATCCATTCGATCCTTGACTTTCCGGCAGATCTCCGCCAAAAGTCCATTTCAAGAGCCAGCAGTTTACATTATAAAGTTTTATTTATCTGCCATGTTTCACATCCATACAATACAACGCTTTTAAATATTGCATTGTATAAAAGATGTTTTCTTTCCTTGGAAATGTTTGTTGACCATAATAGTGAGTTTAGGCATCCGATTGCTTTTTTCCCTTTAGTTATTCGCTCAAATATTTCTTCTTACGTTCGTCCACTTTGATTGATCTTTGTTCCAAGGTAGGTATAATCAGAATAAGATTTAACTATGATATTGTCATCTACTTCTAAATCTGTTTCTTCTCCACCGATACACATATATTTAGTTTTACTGCAGTTGCCGGTTAATCCCCATTGTGCGTATTCTTTAAATAGTTTCCTCGTCATAAATTCGAGGTCTTCTTTAACTTGGGTCACTACCACTTGGTCATCTGCAAAATGAAGCGTATATAAATGAGTGTCATTATTTAATTTATTCCTATTCTACTGCATGATCTTCTCCAATTCTTTAAAGCTTCATAGAGGTAGATTTTAAAGAGAGTTGGTGATAGATAACATCCCTGGCGAAGGTCTTTGGTCACATGAAAGCTTTCTGATAAGTTATTGCCGATCGTAATTCTGGAGAATGCTTGGTCGTATAGCTGTTTGATGGCTTGGATCGCTGTATTGTTAATTGGAGATTTCTCCATTACGTGCCCTAATTTTTGGATTGGCACCGTATCATATGCTTTTGTGAGGTCAACAAAAAGCAGATGAACCTCTCTATTTCTTGCCACCTTTTTTTCATTAAGTTCTAGAATAACATTTCTACTAAAAGAGTAAGTAAATGGGGTTTGCCACAGGGAAGTATTTTGGGTTCACTGTTCTTTATTATTTATGTCAATCATATACTGATGTACTCAAAAACTTGTTTGCCGATGACCCTCTCATCTCTGTCTCTGGGATAGATTATAAGCTAATAGCTCTAACATTAAAAGGTTCGTTAATTTGGGTAATTTTCTTGCCATAAATTGGGATGTTATTGAATTCGCTTTAAAAGAAAATTTTTGGGAGTTATTTTGGAGCTACAGATACATTTTAGTAATTACCAATAAATAATTTTTAGAAACAGATTTGCCTCAACTTACTTTATGTTTTTTTTTTATTGTTGGCATATTTTAATAATACACTATTATTTACTCTTTAGGGGAAGGTAAGTACTATGACATAGCTAATTTTAAAGATATTTGATTTTGTTAGTTTTAAAGTGATCATGTAATTAGTCACTATGCAGAGTGCACGTACTCAAGGGTGGTGGTAGTAGTAGTAGTAGTAGTAGTAGTAGTAGTAGTAGAGCTAGTTTATTTTTATCCGACTTGAATGAATTTTTTTACGTTATATTCAGGAAGTTGTTGCGGTAGTCCGATATTTTTTTGGACGAAATTGGTGCAGTAAAAGCCAAGAAGGCCCTGACAATATGGAGGCCAAAAAATTTAATTTTGTCCGATTTTCTTCAAAATTGATGTGGGGGAATTTTCGGGGTCGCACACAACGAATTCAAAATATTTATAAAAATTCAATATAGCGGATCCAATATAGTGGACGAAAAAATTAATTTTATCCGATTTTTTCAAAATTGATATCGCACATTACGAATCTGAAATTATTTAAAAAAAAAATAAATATAGCGGATCCAAGATGACGGATTAAAGATCTCTCGATTTTGTCGAAAATTAGTATTGGGGGATTTTTGTTAATTATGAACTTTTTTTTTTGAAAAATAATCTCGTGAATTCAATATGGCGTTCTAAAAATTTTAGATTTTTCAATTTTCTCCAAAATTGATATATAGGGTTCTTGAGGGTGTAAATAATGAATATGAAAGTACTTTTTCAGGATTCATTATGGCGAATTCAATATAGCGGACCAAAAACTTTTTTAAAATTCAATTTGGCATATCCAATATGGTAGATTGAGTCATATATTACGAATATGAAGTTAATTTTTTTAACTATTAGGTTGATAAGATACAATATGAGGGACTGAAAATTTTACAGTTTCCGATTTTGTCTAAAATAGATATTGCGGGTTCTTTGGGCGTATCAAAACTCAATATGCAGTATAACATATATCTATATCGGGTTAAGAAATCTATATTTCATATCGATATGGAATTTTTTGGGGCCTATATTACCAATCTAAAATTAATTTGAAATTT
This sequence comes from Diaprepes abbreviatus, assembly GCA_034092305.1. Classification (NCBI taxonomy): domain Eukaryota; kingdom Metazoa; phylum Arthropoda; class Insecta; order Coleoptera; family Curculionidae; genus Diaprepes; species Diaprepes abbreviatus. Next base: position 510,236 of record JASJET010000282.1, on the reverse strand, counting down.
AAGATAGTTACTATGACAGACTAAATATTTGTTTGACATAATTTCACTGGTATTTGGAAAACGCTAAGTATCAAAGAATATTTGGTGATTCATCTTATGGTGATATACAACTTCGGATAAAATGGGTACTTTTTGCTACCTTGGAATCATTACGAGGTATACTAATCTCGATTAGTACTTAGTTCAAGTAATTTATGGATATCATAATGAATTCAAAACTAAAAATATTTTTAATCTCTAATTTCAATTTTATATAAAAATTTATAGTCATTATTGACTTTTTAGGGCACTCTTAGAAGTCGGTTCAATTTTTTTTATAAAAATTTTATTATAAAAGTTATTGAACATATCCACCTATTAAATGAAACACATCAACATATATATATATATATATATATATATATATATATATATATATATATATATATATATATATATATATATATATATAAGTTTACGCCGCTAACCTAAAATTATTTCTACGTAATATTAATAGCAAAAAGAATTCAATAAATTTGCTCATGAAACTGTATTATCAGTCAATAGCAACGCATTTTGCTTCTCTTAGAAATTGTATGTTTTCAACTTCACTCTGTATACACTATAAAAGTTTAAAGGAAACACAAGCCGTGCGTTTCGAATTAGCATTTTTATACGACCGCAACAGCGATTCAGTGTTCGAAGGGGGTGAACTAAATCCCACATTCTCATTCCTAGGACAACTCCGGGCTTTAAATACGCACACTTTAATGTTTAAAAACCCTAATAAAAAGCAAAAAGAGTGTTAGGCTTAAGCCACTTAAACCATAGTTAATTTTAAAGATTAACTGTATACCCTTTTTGGGTAAGTAAGCAGATGGTTTTCATGAATCATGCTATTTATAAGTTTATTTACAAAATATATGGATATTAAATAAAAACGTTTCCAGTTTTTTATTAACATGAAAATTCCGTTCTCAGATATATATATATATATATATATATATATATATATATATATATATATATCATCGATGCCTAGGCCTCCATTGGGCCCTTCACATCCCACCATAGCTGCAGGTCATTCGAAACCGATCGCATTTCAAAATCAAGCAGCCTCGTTACTTGAACTTGCCTAACTGCTTTCGGTAACAAAATTGTATCTCCGAAATATCTCTGTCTCAGTCCGTTGAATGCTGGGTACTCTCTGAAAACATGGTCAACAGTTTCATCCTTCTCCAAACACCATCTCACGTTGGGCTGTCTTCGACACCGATTTTATGAAGATGACCCTAAAGTGACAATGTTCTGTTAACAATCCCGCCACAATTCGCAGCTCTTTCCTTCCCAAGAAGAGAAGCTCCTTAGTACACCGTGCACTAGGCCCAGTTATATGTTCTTTAGCACACCTCATTCCAGGAGCTCCCCTCCACGATTCAATAAATTTGGTTTCCAGAAGCGATTTTAATTCCCTTTTGCCAATAGCAATTGTGACAGGTAGTATTGGGTGGGGTCCATACGGTTCAGTTGCCGAACCCAACTTTGCCAGACGGTCTGCTTCTTCATGTCCGCGTATGCCCAGAGCCTCGTCGTTATAGAGCATTGTATATCGAATCGTGACACGTGTTGTCGAATGCCCCCTCGAATCAATAAAGGTACTTAAGGCAGATGTCCACCCAATAGCGCGTTTTCAATTCTTGTGACGAGTCGGTGTAGCGCCGCATCTATGGATTTTCCTGTCTGATATACAAATTGCAAAATATATAAGGGATATTGCATTATTCCTTCTTAAAGAGTCGATCCACCAACCTTTCCAGGATGGAAAGACTTAGGATTTGTGTAGTTTGTTCTTACTACCTTTGGATTAAAACTACTTTTGTTTCTCTCCACGCCATCGGTATGTATCTCAAGTACAAATAGGAGCGGAATAGTTTTACCAGGTGGCTTATTATAATATCGGAGGAATTTTGTAGTAAAGCTGGAAATATACCATCCTTACCAGGTGACTTGAAAGGGGCAAAAGCTTCCATCGACCATTTCATCCTTGCATATGTTACGATTGCTTTACCTAACTTGTAGTCATGGTTGTGTTAAGGGAAGTCTTCGTTCTTTAGATTCGCCATCATATCGATTTGAGCCTAGAAAGTGCATTCTTAGTAGCCACTAGGGTCGCCTCTTGTGTCGTGGTTTCGCCTCTTTCAGGAAGAGCCAGTGTTTCAAGATCTCTAGATAGTATTTTGCAGAGGCGGGATACTGAGGTCATGCTCTCTATGCTCTCGCAATATTTCTTGCACATGCTTCTCTGTGAGTTCCTTATTTGCTTCTTGCGTTCTCTATGGGCTATATATCTATTGGTATAAAAATATGAACTGAAAATTGTATGCTGATATACGTATTGTCTCATTGAAAGATGAGGTTTCCCTGTATTATACAGAGCTCAATGACTTAATGTTATAAAGTAGTGGTTAACAAAAATCAGGTGTTTTCACTCTGGGTTTACTGCAGAATCTATCATTATTTTTAATGTAAGTTGCTTCTAAAAGTTTCTTCTTTTCATGTACGGTACAATGAATATTATTGCAGCTTCAAACCAATTTGAATAGTGTTGTTTGTTCCAGGCATGTTCTGCATTTCCCGATCTCAATGTTTCCTCTGTTTGTGTATGAACTTAATGTTCCTTAAATCTATTCTCTAGTAGACGTTAGGTTTTGCTACCACCGGTTCTTTATCTGAAAATTGTTTGTCTTTATTTCCATTACAGTTCTTGCTGGAGGATTTCAAAATTGCAGTCGGTACTAATTTATTGTAATATTTTCATATATTAGGTTGGGGATTCTCCCGGACCTTTTGTCGGTGAAGATCTGTAAAAGGTGTATAGCTTAATAAAGGGAACTACTGGGTTGAAGCTAGATGTAATTGTACCGTTATTAGACGCATGGTGGTTTTGAACTTTACACAGATATTTAGGGTTAGTAAGGTCACACAAGAGTGCACTGATATTTTAAGTTTTCTTGATAGTGTGCATTATTAGAGGCATGACCAAGTGCCTTTTCAAAGTCTAAATCTTGCCAGTCATTCGAGACTATCTGGGGTAAGTGTGATTCTATTTGTTAAGTACAACTCATTCTAGAAGGTTGTACGATGATTTTAGGCAAAACTATTGGGTTGGTCCGCTGTTTTCTATTCTTATATTTCAAGCCAGGTATTCGTATTCCTCCACTTCTTCTGTTGGCGTTCTATTTAAACATATTCGGTTACTTATACAGTCGAGTGTTTTTTTTATTATTTTGGTTTCACTTTTCATTATTAGCCTCACTTCTTTTAGTTCTTCTTTCAGTTATTTTACCGTTGTTTCCAGTTCTATTGGTTCTTTCGTTATAAGTACTACATATTAATCCTCCTACATTAATTCCCATTGTAATTTCTTAAATATATCTTCCAATACTTACGTAGATAGCGTCACCTAGATGAAGTCTCCATGTTTTATTCCCCCTTTCCAATGTAATCTGTGTGTGTAGCTTTATGGTACTCCATGCTTTTTTGTAAATATTTTCAAGTTCCATATATCTCAACTCAATTCTAGAATTTTTCACTGCATTTGTGATTTTTCATATTTCAAATGAATCAAAAACTTTATAAAGTTGATAAAAGCTCAGGTTCTTATCAGCTTTTATATTTTTGATTTCATTAACAATATTTTTCGAACCAAAAAATTTCAAATATCGAATGTTCTGGACAGTTATTTTTTTAGCTTTCTCAGTTCGTTGTGTATATTGATTATAAATTCATTATTTCAAATTTTTCTAGAAGTGAAAACTATATGTATGTATCTTGTTAGAGTAACTGGTAGGATTTAAACCTGACCTTAGTTTTGCCTCCTCAATTTACGTAAATCAAAAGATATTACCATAACGTAAGTGTCATTTTAAATCCATTAGAGACCAGAGCAGTTTCTTAATGATTTCTATTTATCATTGCGCTTCTAGTTGACATAATTTACTTTGTAATCTCATTACCCATATTCTGCGGTTTTAAAAAAAAGACTCCATATGAAACAAAAGTATAATGACAACCATATTAAGCACCCATCCACGTCTATATGGAAATTAGCCCATACATTATTTTTACACAACGGTTCATCCCGTTCCGACATGAAAAGCTTTGGACGATACGTGCTCAAAAAATGCACGAATTAGTGTCAAAACACGCTATAAATCCATATTAGAGGATGCGGCGGTTATACACAAAGTACCAACAAAATCCAATAAAAGGATAGAAAGAGACGGAGACGAAATACAAAAGAATACAAAAAACCCTGGTGATCCCTACCGCAGAGTTTATAAAAAGGGAAGTCTAAGCCGGACTGTGTGGCCCTTATTTACAGTTTTTATTGGATTTTATTTAAGTGCATGTTTATAGTCGGTAATCTATTCATTACTATGCATTTTACGTCTTTTTGGAAAATAAACGCTCTTAAATGCTTCAATGGTTTAAGCTAGAGATTTTCAGTTAGTTGTTATTTGTATAGAATATTTAAATTAATTCATTCATTTTTTATACCTTTATAAGTTGTGAATATTAAAGTTAAAAGCAAAAATTACACCGTATTAATCAGTTGATACCGATTAAAGATTCATATGTAGTACTAGACAGAACGTGCGATAATTTTAGAAATAAAAACCTTGGAGGTCTGAAAACCCAATTTGAATCAAATATTTTTTATCCTTTTTTGAATAACATTTTATATTTTTTAAAAAATGTGTGATGAAAATAATTTAAACTAGCAATACTTGCAGCTACCTAACAGCATATATTTATTTTATAACGTCATTACACAATAAATAAACACTATGGATACTGCACGAAGTGTCTCTAAGTACCAAAGTTTCTAGCATTTGGGGAGACTTAGAAAGGTGAAGTTACCGTAAAAATTTTCTAATTGTAAGGCTCAATGAATAAATTGACAAAAACAAAAAAGACACACAGACTGATCGACTGACATCGAAGTTGGTAGATAGCAGGTGTAATATCCTGCCGGCATACCTTGAAATTTATGGTTCATATATCAGTAATTTCCTGGTAATGTTGCTTTCGGTCCAATACAGCTCCACTGAGGAGATCATGAAATGATCGAAACGCGTATGGAGAGAGTACCAGAGCGATATTTGCAGGAAATAAACTGTTTATACAAATATTTTTCATATTCTCTGCCTGAAAGGAGAATTACATATATAACAAACTATCTAAATACGGCAGAAAGATTTCTTTATTTCTTACTGAAATTTTGATTGTTTAAAAGGTCGAGGTAAGTTGCGATAAATCTATTTGAGGATTTGAAAGAGGATATTTTAATTAAAATAATGCCATTAGTCAATAAAGTATCTTTATTGGAATGAATATAGGGATCTTCGCAATTACTTTTCGACGGCTGTCCAAAATGAAAAAAAGGCGTACCTACAAGAGAAGTATAGAGTGGATCCGGGAACTTTTTGATGTATTTTGAAGAGACTTAATATTGACACATCAACTAGATCGTTGCCTTTAAATATGGGTTCCCCTTTGGATTATAATGATCATTTTCTCAACAGTATTCCTTTGACAGATATTACATCTAACAATATGTTTTTGGATGAGCAGGAATTCGCATTTCGGGGATATGCTTTTGTTTCTACCGAAGTTGACGATGACCGCGTGAATGAAGTTATCTCTAAGATAATGTCAAATGCTCTGGGAGCTGATGAGATAGACTGTAAGATGCTATCGATGATCACCCCTTGTCTTTCTTCTTATTTAACTTTCATAATTAATAAGTGCCTTTCTACTTCTTCCTTTCCATTACAGTGGAAATGTGCTAACGTATTACCAGTTCCTAAGGTTTCTAATCCCACTACCATTTCTGAGTTTCGTCCTATTAGTATTTTACTGACATTGTTTAAGGTGGTCGAGAAAATTGTCTATGATCAGATAAGCAAATCTGTGAATTCGAGAGGCATTTTGCCATCTGCACAGTCGGGATTTCGTCCTTTACATAGTACAACTATTGCACTTCTTAAAGTGAACGATGATGTGTTTGGTGCAGTTTGACGACACCTCTTATATTACTGGATTTTAGTAGGGCCTTCGACACTTTGGATCATACGATGTTTTTTGCAAAACTGGGTTACTTTGGCTTGGGGAGGAGTGCAATAGAGTGGTTTAGGAGTTATCTTGGAGATCGAAAGCAAAGCGTGTGCATTGGCAATGAGAGGTATGAATTTGAGACTTTCAATAGCGGTGTACCACAGGGCAGCATTCTTGGGCCGCTGTTATTTTCGCTGTATACAGTTGATTTCTGTAAATTTATAAAAACTTGTCATTCTCACCAATACGCTGATGACTTGCAAGTTTACTGCTCGTTTAATTTAGTCGGTATGACACAGGCTGCACAGCCGATTAAAGATGATTTACAGATCATTTTGGAAATATCCAGGGGTCATGGACTGTATCTGAATGGTATTAAGTCGAAACTTCTTCTTTTTGGTTCGCACAGCCAAAAAATTGTGGAGAGTAATATTTTTAAAATCAAAATTGATGATACAATTTTGACGCCGTTGGACTCTGCCAAGAACCTAGGGGTAATGTTTGATGCACAACTTCGCTTTGAGACACATACCTCAAATTTATTGCAAAGGTGTTATTATAAGCTAAAAATTCTTTATATGCATAAAGATATCTTAACAACAAATATAAAGTTGAGACTCTGTGACTCTTTGATATTGTCTTTGGTGTCAAACTGTGACGTCGTATATTGGCCAACACTTACATTACGTGAGAGGAATAGTCTCCAGGGACTTCAGAGTGCCTGCCTTAGGTCTTGCTACAGTATAAGAAAGTTCGATCATGTGACACCTTTATTTCGGGCATCTCGATGGTTTAATTTGGAGGAAAGATTCTTTATACATTTAGCAACCCTTGTTCGTAGGATTGTGTTGACAGAAGCACCTTCTTATCTATATAATAAATTGATTCGTGGCAGTGATATTCCTAGGAGACAAACCTGTTATAGTTCCAGGTCCACTGTCCCGAAACATAGAACTGAGTTGAGTTAAATTAAGTTCTGCTTAGAGTCTATCTAATCTGGCAAACAGTTATGACAGATGTATAGAGGTTCTTCTCCAGAGTAAGCTTCATGTGACTATCCTTTGCATTCGATTCACTGGACCCAAGTCTTTTTAGATTTTCTATTTGAAAACGGTTCGAAGCAACGCAAGCTAAAAATAATAATTTTCATCAACATCATCATGATCATTATTATCTTTTACTTTTTTGGCTTTTTCTATTTGTTTTCCTTTTCCTTTGTTACGTTTTTTTACTCTCACCAAAAACACGCTTTTTTACTTTCATTACATTTCTACTGGTTGCTATATCAGCAATTTCGATATGCACTGGAGTGCTTGTCAGCGTAGTAGTGTCTATTATTTTGCTTCCTCGTTCTAGGTAGAGCTTTTGGTAAAGGTGTGAATTCTTATGATCAGAGGCTACAGATTCCGTTCTACATTAAGATTCTTTTATCAATTGCCCTCTCATTGCCGATGCTAATCAGAATAGATAGATAGTGGGAGATATCGCGTTATGATCCTCGTTATCAGTTCTGTGATCATATGATTTTGAATTAGTTGCTTCAAAAAGTTCTGGGACTGATATGAGCAGTCAACCTCAGTTTTCTATCTATTTATTTTATATTTCTTTTATTCGGAGTTAAAAGTGCATTTTCAGCCCAATTTATTTCTTTTCCTAATTCCAGGATCATTAGTTTTAAGCCCCCATTATTGTATGCAACGATGGCTATATTCGTTTGAAGGTTGTATACAATATTGAAGATCGACTAAATTGTGGTTGTCGGACTTGCATTGTCTTTATTTTTGTTTGTTTTTATAACGTTTCGATTATGTTGTATCTCTAATCGTTATCAAGTATAAACATGGCTATATTATCTTCAAACAGGTTAATCAATATTTCTCTATGTATCTAAATATCCTTGTTGGTCCCATCTTTTTTTTTTAATATTCTTTCATGTCAAGGTAACGATATTAGTATCGCTCTGCCTTATTCCTTTTCCTATTTTTATTTTATTTGTATTTATGTATTTGTATAGTAATATATTTTCCTAACTCTTTGTTAGTTATCCAGTTTGGCTGTTATTCTGGATCACTAAATAATTTTAAAAAACTACGTCAATAATAGACTTACGGGATGGTATTTTTGAGTTCACTAGTCATTCTTCCACTTACTTTAATAAATTTGGTACATCAATTCCAATTAATACTTTCCCAAAGCATCGTGCCTCTCCTTCCAAAATTAAAAGTCTATATGAAACTGTAGCTGACGTTATGTTCCTCAACACTTCGATAGATGGAGTTGACACTATATGGTTTTTCATCGACAAGTTTTGTGATATTGGAAAAGCATGGAACTTTGACACGGCCTCTTGGCTAATATGTGCGGATGTTAACGGGGCAATTTTGTGTAAAAATTCAATATAAAAAACGGTCTTTGATCAGCTTTTCGTACAAAAGTTGTATTCACTTAAATCTTCTCAAACATGTGATACTACAGATTAATCTGAGACATCGTGCGAAAATTTTTGTCTGCATTCATCCTCGTATAAAGTTTGAAAAAATTTCCGTACATTTATGTACGAAGACACTTCAAAACATATGTTTCTGTTTGTGGTCATCTTTATGCAAAATTTATACACATATATGCAGGTCAAACTTGATGCAAATCTGGAACAAGAAACAGCTATTTTCAAACAGTAATTTAAAGACAACTTTTAGAATTCCTTTTTTTATTATTAACTTTATAAAAATGTTAATAATAAATTATTCATTTGACATCACAATATAATATTTAAATCCCTATAAATATAAATAATAAATGGTTATTTTAATATTAAATTCAGTTCTCACGCCAATAAACACCAAACTTTCACAACCGTGTATGTAACTTATGAAATCTTGATAAAAACTTTTTGATATACACATTTTTAATGGACGGCCATATACAAGTTTTCGTAGGTGATATTTTGTGGCCAGTTTGTCGTGTTAAAATAATAAACAGGGCGAAATAATAATTAAAAGATTTTTTTTAACTTATTCTTGAAAACCGTAAAGTGTTTTTGCTCTTTTGGGTAGTCAGTAAGGTTCACAACAGTAGCGCATATTTTTTGCTATCGATCAATTTTTAACCGACTTCTAAAAGAAGTTACACATTATTCGTATCCATTCGCCTATTCAAAAAAAAATTATCACCAAAAAGTATAAAATTCCCTTTTGAATCATTTCATTTTTTATATAAACTAAATCTTGATAAGGAAGTACATTACACATCGTTACCAAACCGACAAATTTTCGAACAATATCGTAGACATTGTAGAAATGGGAACGCAATTGTTTCCAGTACAACTGCCCTTTGTAAAGTGATACTAACCGATCCAATCTAAAGGAAAATCACTTTTTTAACTTAAGAAAACATCGAACGGTAAAATTCTCTCTATCCAATCAGCCTGAAATAACACAAAGACGCGCAAAGATGGACTCGAATAGATTAAAAAAAGATTAGTTTCTACGATTCAAACGATTCGCACAAAGGCTCACAAGGAAATAATTTTATTTCAAATAAATTGTTGATGTTATCAACTCTCAAAGTAGCAATTTCATGAAATGTCGCTTGGATAGTGCTCGCGTTACATTTTTAAGGGCTCTTCACTACACGACCAGTTTTACATCTGTCTGAATGGGCACTTATGAAAATGATACTAAACCAATCAGTGCAAAAAATAAAGTATATATATATATATATATATATATATATATATATATATATATATATACATATATATATATATATATATATATATATATATATATATATATATATATATATATATATATATGTATGTATTGTTGAGATCAACAACTTAAATGGCAGAAATGATAGCCAGAGATTGCCTAATAGTTGGAAAAACTTGCTTAAAAAACATCAATCAGTAGTAGATAGTAAAAAAATCAACCACATACATTTTCTTTGATGTTAATACAATGTATCTTGCCAAATAACGACATCATATCTACAAAAAAAAGTATTATTACATTCTAAGCTAATAAATAAATCTCAATTTACATAATTATAAGTGTATATAATGTAGAACTATCAGTTTTAAAACATAATATAAGCTAAAAAAGATTGTGAAAGAACTAATCAAGATAATATGGCATACCGACCAAGAATTGATGATTTTTTTTAATTCACTTCTGAGTCCGCAGTTCTTACCTTTACAGGTAAGTAGTTAAAAATCTTTGGAGGGATTATCAACGAACTCCTTGCATGTTTCCTAGTCCTAGAAAAGTGAATATATAAATTATCTTTACTTCTACACTAATATCGGTTCACCTCCCATTCTAATTCGCTTTTACGTGTGATACGCTCTCAAGACCAAAAATACTAGAAATTTTCTTTTAATGAATTTTTCTCTGCACCACAGATACCAATTATCATTTTTTACACAATCAAAATCTTCTGCATATGAACAAATATATTCCAACAAGTTATTATATAGTTTGGCATAGAATAAACATATCCAGAATGACATACTTTCAAGATTTCCACACCAACCTGATCTTTAAGTTGCAGTATGGCAAAATTTCGGAAAACAAGTTGGTTGTGCACTTAAGGTAAAAAAAGTAACATTACTTTGACGTGTTATTATGAAATCAACTCATAGAGGACTATGAAGATCATTTTATTCTGATCAACTTTATATATGTCTCACACACTCAATTGCAGCTTCACCAAAAACGTTGTCACTTTGACCACCATCATTATTTTTATGGAATAATAAAAGTAAAGAACGAATTGTGACCCAAAACACATCCGTCGATCATACTAGAGTTGACTACAGTTTCCTGGATTTGACTTTATTTATTCCTAAGATAACTGATTGGGATTTAGCTTAAAGCTAATGATTTAATTTATCCAACAGCAATGAAAATTCATAGTGTCAATAGCCTTCAAAAAGTCAAAAAATATACCGATAACTTTTAGTTTGTCTTCTATGCTGCTTAATACAAAATTTAGAGAATGGCTTGTGTGGAAATAATTAGTGCGATGAGGATTGTCCTTACAAGGGCTCTGGAAATCCTGGTGAATCTACCTCCTCTCTACTTAAACATTGAAAATGATGCCCTGAAGTCTGTTTATCGTCTCAATTGCTTAGGGCATCCCGGAACTGGAACGGGCAGCTACTCAGAGGCTGGAAAAGCTTGGTGGAGAGATGTCCATAACTTCCCATGAAAACAGATTACTTAATGCCACGGTTGAAACCCAACCACTCTCTTGAGATACTTTTGCCAAGTAAAGAGAATTTGAAGGTGGAGCAAAATCTTCTGATCCAAGTGATTTAAAAATGGATCTCGACAAGATTAAAGAGCTGGAGCCAGAGTGTTCGGCAGGAGCACGGGAGTCAGAGAGTTCTACTCCCTCGAACAAAGTACGACAATTTTTATAGTGGAAATTTATGCTATTCTGCAATGTGGCTATCTCTGTGAGAGGTACATAAACAGGAATAGGGTGATAAACAAATGCCCAGATAGTAGGGCACTGAAGTTCAGTGTCGTAGCTTCGCGACAAGTGTTTGAGTGTCAGGATGTACTGAGCAGTCAGACAAGGAATTGCTATACACTCAGATTCATGTAGGTCCTGGGTCACTCGGGTATACACTAGAATAAAGAAGCGGATAGTCTGGCAAATTGAATCATATGGACCTCAACCAATTCTACCTGTCCCAATTGTCATTGGTAAAAGGGAATTAAAATTGTTGCTGGAAAGCTCCTGGAATGAGGTGTGGCAAGGAATATATAAATGGACCTAGAACACGGTGCACTAAGGAGCCTCTCTCCTTAGGAAGACAAGATCTGCGAATTGTAGTGAGACTGTTGACAGGACATTGTCACCTGAGCGGCTATCTTCATAAATTAGTATCGTAGATGGTCCAGCTTGCAGATGGTGTCTGGAGGAGGATGAAACTGTTGACCATGTCCTCAGAGAAAGACCAGTACTCAACGGACCTGGACAGAGATATTTCGGAGATACAAGTCTGTAACCAGAAGCAGTTAAGCAAGTTCAATTAACGAAGCTTCTTGAATTCAAAAAAATGATCGGCCTCTCATGATCTGCAGCCATAATGGGATGTAAAGGGTCCAACGAGGCCTAGGTATCGATGATCACCACCTTTTGTTCATTCATTCACTAGTTACCCAATGTTCTTTGGTAGCAACGGATTGCTTACTGATTTACTTAAGAAGATGCCGTAACCTCATGTAAGAATATTGTATTTTTCAAAATATTCAGCTAGTGAGGTAATACGGCAGTATCGAAAAATTGGCGTTATATAAGCATCTTTTAATGTTTAGGGATAGTAATCTCTTTTAAATATTAAATTTACCAGGAAAAAAGGGGACAGCGATCTATTTTTCACACTCTTTGAAAAGGTTTCCTTGTTAGAGGCAGAAATTAAAATATATCTCATGGATAGTCTTCTTCTCTTCTTCTTTCAGCAACCTCTTAGAGTTCACTGCTGGACATAGGCTTCCTCGGAATTTTTCCATGATTGTTTATTTTGTGCAAGTTCCTTACCTTGTCACTGATATAACCAAGCTAACGAAATTGTGGTCTGCCAATACTGCGTTTTTGTAAGCGAGGTCTCCATTGTACGATATGCCTTGTCCATCTCGAATCGTCCTTTTAGGCGACATCTCCCACCCAACTCCATTTCAGATGTGCTATGCGTATTATAACATCTTCTACTTTAGTTCTTTGTCCAATGTTCTCGTTTGTGACATGGTCTTTAAGACTTATTTCCAACATCACCCGCTTTATGACTCTTTGAGCAGTCCTAAGTTTGTTAAGTGAATAAGTTACAAAATCCGTCAATTTCCTAAGTTTGTTAGTCGTTAGTGAGTATCATTGTTTCCGTTCCATATGTTATTATGGGCAGTATGCAGGTATTGAAGACTTTTTGTTTAAAATACTATACGCACTGGTACATTGTCTGATGACATGACTTTCGTTTTATTCAAATTCATGGTTAATTCGATTTTTATGGATTATCTTTGAAATTCTTCTAACATATCTTATAGTTCCATTGTATTTTGGCTAAAAATCACTATATTATCATGGATAGTAAAAGGCTTTAAAAAATTTAGTTACAATTATTCTTTATTAAATGTTACCAAGTTATTATTATATTTAAATCTACCTGTCAAATTGTTGAATGATTTTATAAAAAAATTAATATATTTTCAATATCCTATAGATCAATAACTTATTTGCTCTTATTAATATTTGTATTTAATATTTTTCAATATGCAAAATTTTTCTTGCTACCTGAATGTTCTTTCTATGGTCTGGTTTTAATCTCTTATAGTAACAATCCAGACTATTTTTATTCATATTTAAACAGAGGTATTTAAATTACTAGTATGATATCTTGCATGTTTTAATATAAATTTTTCTTTTTAAAGTCAGATCGTTTCTGAATCTTAATTTTTTACTATATGGTTTTGAAACTAACCATAAAAGCTGATGTTTATATATTAAATAAGCTTGCAGGAATAGCTTTTAAATAAATAATCAAAAAAGCAGTTTCCGAGCGTTCGCAACGACTTTATAGAATTTCTATAAATACAATAGAGCACCCCGGTATGATATTAAAATAGAATTGAGATTAATAAGCAATTAAAGTATACAGAGAGGTGTATTCATATAAAATTTTTGTCTAGGTAGAAGGCTAATAGAAAACCATTGTCAATTTTAGAGGGTTTCCAGCGGATAAGCTTATTCATATTTGATTGACTGTACTAAATAAAATTGGGTGGCTTAATGTCATAGCTCTTTTATGATATTGTAGTGCCGTTTTTGGTTCTTGTATGAAAAATAAATTTGTTCATTTTAAATTATGATAACTATAAACAGTTTATAATCAGTATTATAGTAGAGAGTTGGATCAGATGAAAACCGAATTAGCCAAAAAATAGATCTTTGGATACAAATATATATGCAGTGATGATAGCAAAGAAGTAAAGCACTCCAGTAAACTTCAATATTTTGATTTTTCGAGGAAAAGTCGTTCTTGGAAAAAGTTTTCGGATTTCAAAAACCCATCGTTAACGGCGTCAGATCGTCTAGCCAAGTGGTCAAAACCTCAAGGTTCTTATATTTCATCTACACTTTTTCACTGTCATATTAATGGTCGGCCTAATAATAAGATTACTGATACGTTAAAAATAAGTGTGTCGCAATGCAAATAGTTACAAAAAACATCTCCATTGACTCTAATTCACTTTTGAAGTTTGAGGGAAGGAAAATCCAGATCAATCAGATTTCTGAGATTGCAAATAGACTTGAAACCGACCTGGAGTCATTCCGTAAATCAGATTCTCTCAAACTTGAGCTCTTGAGCATTACATTCTCATTGGATGTGCTGAAATTTAACTAATTCGGTCTTTTTCAGTTGATAATTTCATACGGCATTAAACAATGGGGTTCAGCAGCAGTTCCAGGTCGTATTTTTGTAGGACAAAAATGAGCCATCCTATATATGTTGCGAACAAAGTATTGCATTTATTTATTTAAAAAAAAAACTGAATATTATGACTTTTCTGTGCTATTTCTTATTGTTATATATAAAATAAAAACTGGTGGTACAATATACGAGATTTTTGCGAGCAAAGTTCAAGTAGTCCTGCATTAATCTATTCAAAAACCTAATAATATGATATATCCATACTTATATATCTATTATTTATTGTTATATTTTTAACATAAAGATAAAATATTGGAACAAAGATATAATACCTATACTTACGATACACTTTACAATAATGCATTTAGTATGCCTTTTCTAGGTTAAAAATGAACTAGAAAAATTCCATATATATTGCACTAAAGGTTTACAATCATGCTTTGTATTTCCATACATATTTCAATGAATCTGACAACCTAAACACATTTAAAGGCAAAGTGAAGTATTTTCATATTGATGAGTGCTTTTACTCGCTAAACGACTATTTTCTTGTAAAAATGTATAAGCATATATTGTTTCATTTGAATTTGATTCCCTCTGTTTGACTATAAAACTGTAAAAAGTAGAATAGATTTTTAAAAATTTGGCAGTATATTTAAGTCGATAAAAAATTTTCAAGATGGTTGCAGAAATAGTGTAAATTTTATTTTACATCAATATCATAGAAAGAAGCAAAATAATAACGAAAAAAGTTAATTAACTGCCAGTTTATTTAATAGACCAAAATCGTAAAATTCCTATTTTGATATGTTTATTTACTGAATTGATTGCGACGCTTAAATCACATTTTATTTACCCTTTTTTTATTTATTTATTTATTTATTCATTGTATCAACAACTTTTACAAAGCCAATTACAGATACAACTAAACTTAATATACTAAGACTACAATCTAAATTAGAACCTAAATAAAAAGGCACTACAACTGCCTACATAACTCATTTCTCACTTCCCTTCTAAAGCTGTTACAACTTAGATTAAAAATGTCAATGGCACCACAATACTTATTAAAATATGAACATAATCTTATTAATGGGGAATTTTTATACAGGTTAGTCCTAGGGGCATTAATATAAAATAAATTCCTGGATCTGGTGTTAACTCAGCCTATTTTAAATGGAAGCTGTTCAAAAAATTCTTTATCATCAATAGTGTTCCCAAGCAATTTAAACAAAAACACAACACCCGCTTCAATACGCATGTGCTTCAAACTGGGAAAGTTGAATAAAGAACACAAAAGTTTCTGATCAGTTCCTCTTTAAGGGTATACCGAGAATGCCTTGTAATGCAAAAACTTTAAAAATCTCCGCTGAACCACCTCTAAGCTGTAAATTTTCTTTTCATACTGTGGATCCCAAATCACACAAGCATATCAATGACATACAAGACAATCATTGTATTGATATTATTGAAATATTTACAGCTTCTAATAATAAAACCAAGAATTTTTACTGCACTTGCAGTTACATTATCAATGTGCCTACCAAAATTCAACTTCGTATCTAAATAAACACCAAGATCCCTATGTAAATCAGTTCTTTTTAACGACGTGTTATTTATACAGTAATTAAAATTAATTATTTGCTTTTTACATGTAAAAGACATTACTACATATTTATTTATATTTACATTTAAATCATGTTCCTTGCACCATCTCACAACCGCATTAAAATCCTCTTGCAGAGCCCTCGCATCTGATTCATCTCTAATAGCACGAAAAATTTTATAATCATCCGTAAAGATAAGGCCTTTGGCGCATTTTACATTCACACCTATGTTATTGATAACCAGTAAAAACAGAAGTGGCCCAAGATTTGAACCCTGAGGCACTCCTGAGGTGGGTACATAACTTCGAGACTTAAACCCCTTAAGTTCAACAAATAAAGTTCTATCATGCAAATAAGATATCAGCAATGAAACAATGTCTGGATCTATAGAAAAATCTTGGAGGGCAAGTACTATTTTACCAAAGTTCACTCTATCAAATACCTCCTCCAAATCATTAAAAATTACATCAACCTGACATCCTTCCTGAATTGATTCCTGAACAAACTGAACAAAGTTTACTAAATTTGTAACGATTGATCGATGTGGCAAGAAACCATGTTGTTGGTCTGAGATTCTATGTTTACAATCATTATATACTCTATTACAAAGAATTAATTCCAAAATTTTTGAGTAGGCTGAGACAATACTAATAGATCGGTAATTAGAAATTTCATTTCTATCACCACTTTTGAATATAGGAATACCTTTGTTTTCTTTCCATTTTGAGGGATAAATACATTGTTTCAAACAAAGGTTAAAAATATATTTTAAAGGTGTTATAAATGAATCAATACAACCTTTAATAACGTAGGCCGGCACATTATCAGTAGCTACTGATCTACTAACTTTCAGTTTTTTAACGGCCTCTTTAATTTCCGTTTCGGTAATTTCTAAAAAGCAAAATTTCGCATAGTTATTAGAAATTCTTCTATTAAACTGGTTGCCACCAATGTATATGGAACTAAAGTATTCACCAAATGCATTTACTACATTTTGAACACCCCTAATTTCTTGCTGATTTAAAGACATATTTTCGGGAATATCGGAAATATTTTTCTGATTATTTATAAAATCCCAAAAGGTTTTAGGGTTTGATTTAATTCTATCCTGCACACGTTGTTGATATAAACGATATGCGGTTGAATTCTGTGTTTTTACTAACTGCCTATATTCTTTACATCTCAACTCCCACTGGTTTAGACCTGTTTTTCTATAACTTTCTTTCCTTTTTATATTTTTTATTATTTCTAAATTATACCAAACTGCATATCTTCTTTTAGAATGCCTAGCTTTTGGAATAAAAATATCAAATACATTATATACACATTTGTAGGAATTATTTACTGTTACATTAACGTTATTCTGGTTAAGAACATCAGACCAATCAATTATATAGTTTATATAGTATAACATTCTATAATCTATGTTTAAAGGTTGTAGACAATGTTATAGATGACAACCTAATCGAAACGTCGTAAAAATAAATAAAAATAAAGACAATGCAAGTCCGACAACGATATTTTAGTCATTCTGTAATCTGTTAAATAAAATTATGACGTCTGATAACAGCAGAAAAATATAAAGCGTTTAAGGGCTAAATATATGTAAGACTTCTAATTATTTTACTCAGCCTATCAGGAACAAAAACAAAAGCTAAACAGCTTTCTTTCCACGGCCCGCCAAGACGTTTAAAACTAAAACAATAGGGTTAAAAGACCAGCGGAAATATTGCAAAGCCAACAATGTAATAGCCAACTTCCGCTCCGCGACTCTTTCCTATTGGCTGAAAATAAAAACACCGGGTTTGGCTGGCAGCGTAATCTAAAAATCTTAAAACGCATCATGGCTCCCGTTTCCGGTTTTTAGTTAAAATGGCCGGAATTATTATACAAGTTTGATTCGTTAGGGGAAACTCGCCCAAATTGTACCACTTTTGACACAAAAAGGGGTTTAAGATCAACAAAACTTAACTATTTCTTCGTTCACAAACAGTGGATTATATAAAAATTGTTACTAAGTACTTTCTTAAATTTTTTAATACATTTCGCCAAAAATTTTTGAAAATTTTCATAGATAACTTATACAACTAACTAAAAGTTGGAGTGTATTTAAAAGTATTGAATTTAAATTTATTGACTAACGAGTTGACTGACCATTCCTGCATCCTTATTGGATAACCAAATTAAACAGCATTCAGTTCTACATGGAATTCTAAAATTTAAATAGCCAAACCAATATTGACCAATTTAATTACAAAATGCCCCAAAGCGCTCTTACAAATAACCCATAATATTGAAATTTTACCTTCCTCAAATCCGTTATACAATGTATATTAAAGAACTTATTTCAGAATATTGTTTAAAACAGTTTTTTTCTAAGGTTTGAATTGTAGGAATCAAAAGTTACTTATTTCGTTAAATAACATGCTACAACATGAGTATAACAAGTGTTTATGTACGAGGGCGGTCCGATAAGTACTTAGCGTCACCGCCCGATGACGCCACTATCGCAAGAGAAATTTACTATCCTGTAGTACATTCTCGTAGACGGCTACTGTCAAAATTTCAGCCGAATCGGACTCTCAGTTTTGTTTTGACCGCGTGTGGAAGTGGGCATGTCCGCGGATTTTAGAAAAATGGAAAAAGAGCAATATCGATCGGTGATTCGATTCTTGTTTTTGAAAGAGAAATCACGCAGCGAAATCAAAGAGCGCTTAAATGTGGTGTACGGTGACTCTTCTCCTTCGATGGCGACCGTCAAAAATTGGTTTAACGAGTTTCAACGTGGTCGCACGTCAGTTTTTGATGAGCCACGGCCAGGTGCCCCGAAAACGGCTACCACGGAGGATAACGTGACAAAAATGCACGTCGTATTGGCAGACCGCCCGATTGAAGATGCACGAGATAGCTGAGATAGTAGACATATCAAAAAACCGCGTGGGTCATATCCTGCATGAAATTTTGGGCATGAGAAAGCTGTCGGCGCGATGGGTGCAGCGTTTGCTCACTCCGGACAACAAACGCAACCGCGAGACCATTTCAGAGCAGTGTTTGACGCTGTTTAGGGGCAATCTGAAGGAGTTTCTGCATCGTTTCGTGACCGTTGACCAAACATGGATCCACTGGTACACACCAGAGACCAAGGAACATTCGAAACAGTGAACTTCCCCCGGCGAACGTGCTCCGAGGAAGGCGAAGACTGTCCTATCGGCCGGAAAGGTGATGGCCACCGTTTTCTGGGATACACACGGTGTGATCTGCATCGATTACCTAAAGAAGGGCAAAACAAACACAGGACTATACTATGCCGAATTATTGGGCCGATTCGACGTCGATTTGCAGAAAAACGGCCCCATTTGGCGAAGAAAAAAGTGCTCTTCCACCATGACAATGCACCAGCTCACACCTCCGCCGTCGCCACGGCCAAATTGGGCTACGAACTGCTGCCCTGTTCACCGTATTCTCCAGATTTGGCCCCATGCGATTTCTTTTTGTTTCCAAACTTGAAAATGTCACTCGCCGGGCAGAAATTAGAATCGAATGAGGAGGTTATCGCCGCCACGGAGGCCTACTTTGCAGACCTCCAGAAGACGTATTTTTCAGACGGGTTAAAGAAGTTGGAGCATCGCTGGGTCAAGTGTATCGAGCTAAAAGGAGACTATGTTGAGAAATAGATCGCCACGTTTCCAAAATTATCGTTTTTCTTATGTAGGTTAATTACTTATCGGACCGCCCTCGTAATAAAGCTAAAAAAAATATTTTTAAATATAAAAATTTTTTTAAGTGCCATGTAAGTCTGAAATACTCTTTTCAAAATCTGTGTTCTTCCCGCTACAAATTCTGTTAAAACAATTTTCCCTGTGACGAAAGGTAACAATGGTTTAATCAAATTTATGGCTTTGTTCTGATAACAATTTGTTACACACTAGTTTAAAGTAATTTCTTACGATAAACGATAGAAGGTGTTGTCAAAAAATGACCTTGTCTCTGACCAGATACTATTATTAACGTAAACTAACCAAAAATGTCGCACTATTTAGGTGCCGTCCCAAAATAGGTGACTCTTCCCTACAAAAAATTAATTCGTTAATTATTTGAAAATTTAGACGTTATGGTATTTGAGTGTGATGAAATTTAAATTACTGGTTGCGTAACCTGTCTGTGTTTTTCGATGGTGTTTAAAATTATAACATATTATGGGGGCTAACAAGCGGTAAAATTATTTTAATATAGGCTTAGATAAGCGGTGGCATTTATGCATATATAATCAAAAATTTTGAGAATTCGAAAATTTAAGGGGAGAATAAAAGTGCTTGTAATATATTGGGTGAATAACAAGATTTCCTGTTTAAAACATTAAAAATGTTTTTTAAATATAAATATTAATTTACTTGGCTGTGAGATTTAATAATGCTTCTACATAGATAGGTGCAACTTTTTCTATTACAGGCAGTGTTATAAAAGTCAGTTTATATAGTGAACTTCTTCAAAAATGTCATTTAAAAGAATATACAGAGCCACATATACACACACGTTGTTTTCTTTGTTTGGTAAGACATTTTTAATAATAGGAATTGCATAATCTAATAAACAATAATTCGCTTTTAATTTTTGGATTCTAGAAGTAATGATTCAGCTTATTCTTAATAGCTTAGAGAAACTGCTTTTGGATGAGAACGTAGTTTACTGATGAAAATATATATAAAACAATTAATTAGAAATTTTCTACTACAGGGAAACAAAGAAAACAGTGGGTAAAACACGATAGGGTCATCTCTTCGCTCAGTAACATAAAAACAAAACCCACTCCCAATGTTGTAACAAACGCCATATAACGGCGCGAAAGTCAAAATGATAATACACATCTGTCATGAGGTCGATGGTACTGTCGTGTCTCATTTGCTGTTTTCTTCGCTTTAAGATAGTTGATTGGGTGTTATCGTGTCAAGATTGATTGTACCAGATAAAATGCCCTTATGATTCCCAACGAGGACGAAACAGCTTACTCTTAATGGTTTATGGAAACTGCTTTTGGATGAATACGTGGTTTACTGATGGAAATATACGTAAAATAATTAATTAGAAATTTTCAGCTAAAGTGAAACATAGAAAAGAGTGAGCAAGATATAATAGTGTCATCTCTACCAATCGCTCAGTAACATAAAAGCAAAACCCACTGCCAATGCTCTAACGTCATATGATGGCACGAAAGTCAAAATGATAATACATATCGATCATGAGTTCGATGGCGGTGTCATGTCTTATTTGTTGTTTTCTTTGCCTTAAGATAGTTGATTGGGTGCTATCGGGTCAAGATGGATTGTACCAAATAAAATGTCCTGATAATTTCCAACGATGATGAAGTAGCGCTTTCGTCATTGTCCGAACTTCTCCAATATTTTGGGGTTTTTCACGAATGTGAGAGGAATTCGCACATAAAAAAAAGTGAAAGAACTTGCGGGCACACAAAAACGCAAACAACCCAACACATTATATAACACAGACGGAACAATAATAACAGAACTGGAAGAAAAATTGGAGGTATGGAAGAACTATGTTAATGAACTTTTTACAGATGAAAGACATGAACCTAATCTAAACAGCATACAAGAGGATGAAGGCCAAGATATAACCAAAGAGGAAGTAATGTATGCACTAAGAAGAATGAGGGATGGAAAGGCTCCGGGTCCAGACGAACTACCGATGGAAGTCCTCAAGCTCATAGAGGAAGAGTCGATTTATGCATTGGTGGAGCTTTTTAATCATCTCTACAAAACAGGAATAATACCACAGGAATGACTTTTATCCACATTTGTAACTATTCCAAAAAAGGGAAAAGCAAAACAATGCACCGACTATCGCACAATAAGCCTGATGAATCACATACTGAAAACATTTCTAAAAGTTATACACACTAGAATACATAATAAACTGGAAATAGATATTAGCGATACCCAATTTGGATTTCGAAATGGACTCGGAACGAGAGAAGCGTTATTTGCACTGAATGTCATGTCTCAAAGATGCCTTGATATAAATCAGGATGTATATATGTGCTTCACAGACTGCAATAAGGCCTTTGACAAAGTGAGACATGATCACCTTATCAGTCTATTGACGGAAAAGAACCTCGATAAAAGAGACATCAGAATTATATCGAATATTTATTACAATCAGAAAGCAGTAGTGCGAGTGGAGCATGAGACGACTGAAGAAGTCGAAATAAAAAGAGGAGTGAGACAAGGGTGTATACTTTCACCGACCTTGTTCAATCTTTACTCTGAGGACATAATGAATAGAGTACTTATTGACCAATTCGTTGGTATTAAAATAAATGGAATTTTAATAAACAACCTCAGATACGCCGATGACACAGTACTTATCGCAGAAACACTCGAGGATCTCCAGACCTTAGTCAATAGAATAGCAACAGTTAGTGAACAATATGGACTGTCACTAAACATAAGAAAAACAAAATGCATGTTAATATCCAAATCAACCCAAAATGTCCCAGATATACGCATACAGGGTCAAAATATAGAACACGTCAGAAAATACAACTATTTAGGCACCGTCATCAATGAAAACAACGATAGCACTGAAGAAATCAAAATCCGGATAGAGAAAGCAAGAGCCGTATTCACGAAAATGAAGAGAGTGTTCTGTGGCAGAGACCTGAGTCTTGAATTAAAGGTTCGTCTGGCAAGATGTTACGTACTGTCAGTTTTGTTTTATGGAATGGAGGCATGGACGCTTAAAAAGATCGATATTAACAAGTTGGAAGCCTTTGAATTGTGGATGTACCGCAGAATGTTAAGAATATCATGGATGGAGAAAATCACAAACGCTGAAGTACTGAGGAGAATGAATAAAGAAAAGGGGGTTATACTTACAATTAAAAAACGAAAATTACAATACCTGGGACACGTTACGAGAGGAGAAAGATATCAACTACTGAGAATTATTATGCAGGGAAAAATTATGGGAAAGAGATCTGTAGGAAGAAGACGAAACTCCTGGTTAAAAAATCTAAGAGAATGGTATAATTGCAGCAATAACCAGCTGTTTAGGTCAGCAGTCTCGAAAATACGTATAGCTCTGATGATTGCCAACCTTCGGAATGAAGACGGCACCTAAAGAAGAAGAAAAGAGGAATTCGTGTTCCCACTACCCGAAATTGTCCATTTAATTTATATACATATGCAGAGGTGGATTTAGCCCCTCTCTCTGGGGGGAGGGGGCGGTGATATCACAAAAGTTCAGTATAGCAAGCGAAAACAAGTTGTTGACGGCAGGAAAGACACCAGCAACATTCCCATTTTTAGTGTAAAATGCAGGGTCGAATCTATTTTTCTGAATGTGGAGTTCTTGGAGTGGGGGCGCGATCACAAGAAAAAAGAAGTTGCCGACAGGGGGGGGGGGGTGCAGCCGTATATACATTCCTAGTATAAGAGGCAGAATCGGATCTATGTTTCTGAACTCAAAGCTCTTGGGGCGAGGCTATGGCAAGAAAAACAAGTTATCAACGAGAGAGAGTGCCAGCAGCATACACATTCCTAATATAAAAGGCTGAATCGGTTCTGTTTTCCCGAACTCATCGCTAGCGTACACATTCTTATACTCTATTCAAGAACTAGAGAGAGCAATAAAACTGTTACCGAAACCTCCAACGTACCTACTCCAATGCCGAAGGTAACTGAAAACTGCCATAAATCTAATTATATTTAAATATTGCAAGATTTTATAAATTTACCGCAACAACAAAATTTGTGATAGTTCAATTTAATTTCTGTCAGTGAGCAAAGTACACCTTACAGTGTGTCCTTAGTGATTTATCTTGTTTGCGCTTGTTTTTATATATTATTTAAGATTAGTGAGATACCCAAAAGATATCGCTTCCACCTCTCTATTTATTCTAAAATCGTTAAACCAGGGCAATTTTTCCTCAACGAAAAACTTATTACGATGAATGTTTATGATGCCTTAAGATATCAGTATCTAGATAATAATGTTAAAAGCTCTGTTCAGATGTGTTTCAACATGACAGGAGTCGGAAAATCTACTATGTGCCGAATACTGAAGGAGAAAAAAATGACTGGAATTGTTGGTACTCCCAAGCCAAATTCGATCACAGGCAGACGAAAAACCTCGTTGGAAGAAGAGATGAAAACTGCAATAAAAAGGGTTGTACATACATTTTATTATGACATTACCGACAAAATTCTAACTTAAATCAATGAAGATCGCAATTTACCTGAAATTATAAGAACTGAACTCTGGAAATTGCTCAGAGAACTAAATTTTTGTTGGGAAAAACCGGATAGAAAATCTGTTCTTATAAACCGTCCGGAAACTGTCCGTTAGAGATGGAAATATCTCTCTCAAATAAAAGATAGAATTGCTAGAAATACACAACTTACAAAATCAGTAATTTAACTAAACTTTTGAAAGATTTTTTTGAATAAAGTTACTGCGGAAAATTGGGAAAAATCTATATAATAAAAGAATAAAACAAAATGTGGAAACTCGATCGGTGAGATAGAGGAATAAGTTATTAACAGGTTGTACACCGAAGAAATCAAGAAATAGACGGGTTTTGTATTTCAGTGTATGTTTTATTAATATCGGCCAAGCGCTTTCGGTCTAATTTAGACCATCCTCAGGGCTCAGATCTCGTCAAAGGGCACACATTAACCCTGCCAAGTTTCGCAAGAGAGGAAAATGATTAAGAATGAAATCTGCCAACATTATTCCAAGAAAAATAGAATTAATATCGAAATGAAAATTTGCTATGACCACATGTCCGGGTGATGCCACACTGCTCTCAAACTGGCAGGGTTAAGGTGTGTCCTTTGACGAGGTCTGAGCCCTGAGGATGGTCTTAGTTAGACCGAAAGCGCTTGGCCGATATTAATAAAACATACACTGAAATACAAAACCCGTCTATTTCTTGGTGAGATAGAGGAACCAATTATAATTAATTTGAGCGAAGATAGCTTTACTGACTTTGATTAGGAATTAGATACGCAATGTGTACCAGTGTAAACACAGTTTATTATTTAATTTTTATTTATGTTGTATTTTATTGTTTAATATTGTTAATATATTTTTTTATTTTTTTATATATTTTTATTTAAGTTGTCCCACTCTTTACTTTTATATGTATTTAATTCCAATTAGCCGTAAGTTTTTTATTATTTTATTTGTGTCTTTTTCTTAAGTGTGTAGAATTAACATGTTTATTTTATTTTTTTGGGGCTATCGGATTTCCATATCATAAAGTAAATTAAATTAAGATATCAGTACAATAGAAATAAAAATAAGTGAGTCTAATTTTAACTGTAACATATAAAAACATTTGATTCCCTTTTTAGTGTTTAATTGTAATTCTGCAGATGGTTTAAGAAATAAATAAACTGAAACGTCAAATGTCCTAAAAATGTTTTTAATTAATAATAAAATGAGCGATAGCCCCAAAAATATTTTAATATTTTATGGACAAATTTATATTTTTATATATGTTAAACTTTTTATATTTTTGACAATGGGTATATTTTAATTATAACTTAGAATTTTTTGAGAAAATAAGGCTAAGATTTAGTCTGAATGTGCCTAAAACGGTTTCTATGACAAAAATAAAAATAAAAAAAATACAGTGGTGATTTGTGTTAAATATGTCAAAATTATCTACATTTTGCAATGTATGTGAAATATTAAGAAATCATAAGAAATAAAATAATTATACAAAAACTTTTTATTTTAAGTTTGTTACCGAAATAATATTCTATGCCATAAATACTTAGTGATAAAATAAACCTCCTTCCGACGCTTACTCTCTCTAGTTCTTGAATAAACTATAGTATAAGAGGCAAAATTGGGTCTATTTTCCTGAACTCAAAGCTCTTGGGGGGGGGGGGCGATCACCCCCACCGCCTCCTCCCTGAATCCGCGGCTGTATATATATATATATATATATATATATATATATATATATATATATATATATATATATATATATATATATATGACTTTTTGTGATATTGAGAATAAAAGACTTTGTAAATAAATTTAATACCCTTACTGTTATTACAGGTAGGCAGGTGGTAAACCTTGAGAATTAAAATCATGGAAAATTAAAATTTAAAGCAGTGATGACTAACCAGTTTCATGCAGATGCAATAAGTTCATAATTATAATAAAACAATTTATAACTCTTAGGGATTTTAAGTAAACTATTATCCGTATTTCGGTGAGGACTATTTTCCCTGAAACAATGTTACCTTTACAATTTTACAATAACGAAAATACAGTACATTTTCTCCGAGAATTTTTCATGCCCCACTAACAAAAATACCCTAAATTCAGTAGAAATTTCCGTACAAACGTTAACATCACAAACGGCAATTTCAAAAGAAAAAGCTGCTACCGAAAGAATGTTTTTATTCCGCCTTTTGAACTCGTCATAGTTATAATAAAAATATCTGTTGCCTTTAAAAATATCTCATTTTAAGACTTCCAATCTGAAATATTTTTCAGCGGAAACAGGTTCCAGCGGAAGAAGAAGATAATAAACTTTCCAAACTTTAGTTCTCACTTTTTAAAGATTTAAGATACGCGTTACATTTCAATTTATATTTATTAAATACTCGCCCAAGTGTTGTTATTTATAACTAAAAGATGTATTATTTCATTTCTTAAAATAAAACTTTTATGAAAAAAATTGAATCGACTTCTAAAAGTGCGCTAAAAAGTGAAAAATAATTAGAAATTTTTATATGAAATTGAAATTTTTGAAGTCGGAGCCAAACTAATACCTGACAAAATGAGATTTGCATAAACAGATTAAAAATACTTTATTTGTGATTGCTTTCTTACCATAATTTGTATATATTAATAGTTATTTATTTCATTTAGAACTAATTTGGCGCCGATTTCAAAAATTTCTGTTCCATAAAAAAATTTATAGTTATTTCTCACTTTTTAGCGCACTTAAATTTTTTTTATAAAAATTTTATTTTTCGATTTTTGGTTTGAATTCATTATGATATTCATAAACGATTTGAAATACTCATTTTATTCAAAGTTGTAAATCACTCTAAAATGAACCACTAAAAATTCTTTGATTCTTAGAGTTCCCCAAATAACAGTGAATTGTGTCAAACAAATATTTAGTCTATCATAGTAAATCCACTATATTAAATTTCAAATTAATTTTAGATTGGTAAGGCCCAAAACCTTCCAATATCTATATCTAAAGGACTTGAAACGTAAATTTCTTAGCCCGATATATTTTATACTACATACTGAGTTTGTATACGCCCCAGGAATCCCGCAATATCAATTTTAGACACAATCAGAAAATGTAAAATTTTCAGTCCCTTATATAATAACTTATAAAACTAATAGTTATAAAAAATTAACTTAATATTCGTAATACACGACCTCAAAAATTCCATAATACTACATCTGAAAAATTACGAATAAAGTAAAATTTTCAACCCACCATATTGGATCCGCTATAATGAATTTCAAAAAAATTATTTTAACATCTTAATTTAATCTAAATTTAAATCCTTCAAAACCCTCTAATACCACTTTTGGATGAAATTCAGAAATTTAAAATTTCTAGACCCTCAATCGCATCTGACATATTCGATTTTCCTAAAATAATTTTATATTAGTTATTTACATCCTCAAAAACGATTCAGTCCCACCTTTAAACAAAATGAAAAATGTAAAATTTTTAGTCCGCTATATTGGATTCGCAATATTGAATCCTAGAAAAATACTTTAAATTCATAATTTATACCTTCAAGAATTCCCTATATCAGTTTTGGAGAAAATCGAAAAATGTAAAATTTTCAGGACACCATATTACTGTCAGATTCAATCTTTCAAAAAATATTTGAAGTTCGTAATTAGCACTAACAAAAATCCCCCAACACTTATTTTAGACAAAATCAAGAGATGTAGAATCTTTAATCTACCATCTTTTATCCGCTATATTTATTTATTGTTTTTAATAATTTCAGATTCGTAATGTGCTGTCTAAACCCAGATAAAGAGATAAGGTGTAGAATAGAGACTGCTAGAGCAACTTTTCAAAAAATGAAACCACTTTTCTACAATGATAACCTCAACCTAAAACTACGACAGAGAATAAGTTCATATGTCTGGCCAGTGTTACTATATGGGGCAGAGATCTGGACAATTAAGACTGCCACGATTAATCGGTTGGAGGCCCTCGAAATGTGGTTACATCGGCGAATGCTGAGAATACCTTGGACAGCTAGGCTGACCAACGAAATGGTACTCAATAGGGTCGACACAACTCTTCCACTATTAAACACTGTGAAGTGTAGAAAAATCTCATATCTTGGACATATATTAAGAGGGGTGCGATATAGCTAATCATGATGGCTAAAGTAGAGGGACGTAGAGGGGTAGGATGGAGACAGGCTTCCTGGTTGAGGAATATTCGTGAATCAACAGGTATACGTAGCGCTGGGGAACTGTTCTAGCTAGCGCAGGGCCGTGAAAGAATTGCCAGTGTAATTGCCGACGTCGGGGGGACCTGATATGGCACTTGAAGAAGAAGAATGTGCTGTCCCGAAAACTAACCCATTTCAATTTTGCAAAAAATCAGACAAAATTAATTTTTTATTCACCTTATTAGATACGCCATATTGAATTTTTTAAAAATAATTTCAGATTCGTTATGTACAGCCCCGAAAACTCCCCCATACCAATTTTGGAGAAAATTGGACAAAATTGATTTTTCCATCTTCCATTTTGGATCCACCATATTGAATTTCTTAAAAATAATTTTTAGATTCGTTATGTGCGACCTCGATAACTCCCCCGTACCAATTTTGGAGAAAATCGGACAAAATTTATTTTTGTCGGCCATATTGGAACCGCCGCCATATTGAATTTTTTAAAAATATTTTAGATTCGTTATGAGCGATCCCGGAAACTCCCGCACACCAATTTTGGAGAAAATTAAGTTTTTTTGTCCTCCATATTGAATTTTTTTAAAATAATTTCAGATTCGTAATGTACGACTCCGAAAATTCCCTCATATCAACTTTGGAGAAAATAGGACAAAATAAATTTTTTTGACCGCAATATTGTCAGCGCCATCTTGGATTTTACTGCACCAATTTCGTTCAAAAAAATATGAGACTACCGCAGCAACTTCCTGAACATAATGTAAAAAATTTCATTCAAATTGGTGCCGCTATTCCGGAGTAATCGGTGTACATACATAAAAATAAACATACATAGGCGACGAATTGAGAATCTCCTTCTTTTAAAAGTCGGTTAAAAATAATATAACCATGACACTTCAATGCGCCCTTTGAGTAGTATGAACTAAGTAAGCATGATTACTGTCATCAAAATTGGTTAATTTATCTTACATTCACAAAATTGTTTTAGTTTGTTCTTAATTTATCTGTATATAATTTCTGATGACAATGAGGTTTTTGGAAACATTTTTAAATATATTTCTAACAACTTACAGTATATATAATTGTTGCAAAGTGAAAACATACTAGTACATCTTGGATGGACAGTGGGTACTATGTACGATGATTTTTCAAACGCTTTTTTAAAGTTAATTATCCGACTATCATTACTAAATTTGTAAACAAAATATTATCCTTGATTATGTTTTGCTACGTATTGTATGTAATTTCTTCCCAATCTTACATGATGGAATAACGTATTGGGGCCCTTAAATTTTTTCTTGAGACTTTTTAAATTATAAAAATGCCCGCTTAGTATAACAGAACATAAAATGTTAATTAAAAAAATATTTCCTGCCGATGAAGGTTCAAGGCTGAGAGAACTCAAGCTCGGATTGGAAGAGGAAGTATAAGTTTTTAATTTTAAAAATAATTATTATTTTCCTACATTCTTTAAAAAATGGGAGGTGGGTTGTCTATTCTTACTGTGTTATTCATATTAAAAATAAAGTTATTAGATTTCACATTTATATTTATTTGATTTGTTTTCAGCAGAAATTTTATTTTTGAAATAATTTAGTTCCCTTTATTATCGATTTAGAAGATTTGGAATAATTGAAAAAATATTATTGCTTGTACGAGTATAATATCTAATAAAATTTTTATAAAAAAATTGAACCGACTTCTAAAAGTGTGCTAAAAAGTGAAAAATAACTAGAAATTTTTATATGAAATTGAAATTTTTGAAGTCGGCGCTAAACTAATACCTGACAAAACGTGATTCGCATAAACAGATTAAAAATACTTTATTTATAATTGCTTTCTTACCATAATTTGTATATATTAGCAGTTATTTATTTCATTTAGAAATAATTTGGCGCCAACTTCAAAAATTTCAATTTCATATAATATTTTCTAGTTATTTTTCACTTTTTAACACACTTTTAGAAGTCGGTTCAATTTTTTTATAAAAATTTTATATTTTCGATTTTTAGTTTTGAATTTATTATGATATTCATAAATTATTTGAACTAAGTGCTAATCGAGATTAGTGTACCTCGCAATGACTCCAAGGTGGCAAAAAAGTACTCATTTTAGCCATAATTATAAATCACCCTAAAATGAACCACTAAAAATTTTTTGATTCTTAGAGTTCTCCAAATGCCAATGAAATTGTGTCAAACGAATATTTAGTCTGCCATAGTAAATCCACTATCTTAAATTTCAAATTAATTTTAGATTGGTAATATAGGCCCCAAAACCTTCCAATATCGATATTTAAAAAAATAAATTAATATTTTATCCACCATATTGGATACGCAATATTGAATTTTTTAAAAATAATTTTAGATTCGTCATGTGTGGACCCCAAAAATTCTCCCGTACCAATTTTGGCGAAATTTGGACAAAACTGATTTTTTTTGTCCGCCATATTGGATCCGCCTTTTTGAATTTTTTAAAAATAATTTCGGATTCTTTATGTGAGGCCCCGAAAACTTCCTCATACCAATTTTGGAGAAAATTGGACAAAATTAATTTTTTAGTTCGCCGTATTGGATCCGCCATATTGAATTTTTTAAAAATTATTTTAGATTCGTCATATGCGACCCCGAAAACTCCCCTCTACCAATTTTGGAGAAAATCGGACAAAATTGATATTTTGTCGGCCATATTGGATCCGCCATATTGAATTTTTTTTAAATTATTTTAGATTCGTCATATGCGACCCCGAAAACTCCCCCGTGCCAATTTTGGAGAAATTCGGACAAAATTGATTTTTGTCCGCCATATTGGATCCACCATTTTCAATTTTTTAAAAATAATTTTAGATTAATTGGGTACAACCCCGAAAATTCCTCCATACCAATTTTGGAGAAAATCGGACAAAATTAATTTTTTTGGCCGCCATATTGTAAGCGCCATATTGAATTTTCTAAAAACAATTTCAGACTCGTTGTGTACGACTCCGAAAATTCATACTGATATTGGAGAAAATCGGACAAAATTAATTTTTTGGCCGCCTTATTGTCAGCGCCATCTTGAATATTACTGCACCAATTTCATCCAAAAAATTATGGGACCACCGCAGCAACTTCTTACACATAACGTAAAAAATTTCGTTCAAATCGGTGCCGCCGTTCCGGAGTAATCGGTGTCCATATATAAAAAAAAAACTACATAGTCGACGAATTAAGAACCTCCTTCTTTTAGAAGCCGGTTAAAAATAAGAATTTAATTTGAATGTAATTTTTTTCATCCTTTTCTAAAACCACCAAATTATTGCACAAGAAAACCTTTTTTTTTCAGGCTTCAAACAGATGCCCCTTAAAATTTGTAAGAAAATTATTTATTTTTAATTTTTTCTTCATATTCGCTTTTCTTCGTCCAATTTTAGCAAAAAGAAACAATATGGGCTCTCGGACTACATACATTTATACTGGCCTAACTTTTAGCTAAGACATTACGTAAAAAAAATTTTTTTTCTGTCCTGAAGATATCTAAACTGTAAACAACGCCTAAAACCATTGTAACACAATTTACCACAATAAAATATAAACAAATCTATAATTATATTTGTTTCATAAAGAAAACAAGCAGACAGGACGCTAGCAGCAGATAAAGCAAATTATCATCTATCTTTGCATGTAATAAAATTGTAAAAACTCTTATCTTAATATTAATGATACAGTTCACTGAAGTAGTTAAAAATTTATTACCAACAACATAATTATTTTATTTTACGACAAGTTTACAAGATAAGATGGTTCGAGTAATCGGGAATTAATACTGAAGCGATAACTATAATAAGGTTTTATTAAATATTTCGTAGCAGAATCAGTGGAAACATAATAGATCATTAAAATTTATGAAAAAATTTTTTATATCTACATGAACATGACTAACCGCACGTCAATGTTAGGTAAGTAAGTTACACAGATATGCAGGGAATTCCCAGGCAACTACTGGTTTTATTTATGATAGCATTTTTTGAAAATTTACGCTACAAAGTAAAAAATAAATTATTATATTATGTTCCATTTCTTTTTCTCTTGCTTAAAAATTTTTGAATATAGTTTGATTACTTGCCGTAACTTTTATCAGACACGTTGCTTATCATGCGAAATAGAAAATTGAACCTTGAAATGCCCTCTAAGGGACATTTTGACTCCTGGTCAAGTATATTTCCAACTTTTTCTAACTTATATAGCCTTAGGCTGAAGCATTTTCTGCTAGCGAACATATTTTCGTAGTTCTGGCCTACCATATACATATAAGCGTCGAATTAAGAACCTCTTTCATTTTTAAAAGTCGATTGACACAACTTAAGTCAGGCGTAGTTTTCTAATTTGTTTGGAATATACAAATTAAATATAATAACTTCTGAAAATGTTCGAATTTGATAATAAAATTTATATTTTTTTGTGGGAAAAAAATGCTTTAATATTTCGATTTTAATTCATTTTCAATGATATTTCATTGAGGACTTATGGATAGGCAGTAAGTCATCATTCATAAAAACTTAGAATTTATCACCTCCTATTGTCAACATTTTTTCAAAAAAATTGTACGCAAAAGGAATTAAAATCTTTTCGCAATAAAAAGGAAAAAAACAATCAATTTTTCATCATATTCTGTAAAAAAAGCTGATTTCGGAAGTGACAAATACTGGCCCTTGTGTTACAGACAAGTGATCTCCGTTAATGCATCAGTGATTTTCGAAAAACTCTCACAAGATCGTTGAATTCAGTGAAGGATATGTATTTGTGTTACTGTAACTCTGTTGAGGTATTTTTGTCAATACCTTCATGTCGCGCTCCAAAATATAAATGTAACCTGTTCCAACTTGAAAGTCAATAACAGCAGACTCGTTCAAGAGTTGTGACTACGGAATAAATTGAGCTGCAACCGGCAAAGAACAGCAGCTACCGACGGTATCAAGTTAAACACGATCATATTTTGGTGTGATTTAGCTCAACGATAACCATCTAGCACCGCCTTTTTTACTCGTGTCGCTCTTTTTCTGTAAATAATAGTCAAATCGCTGTGAGTGAGGTTGATATAGAAAAAGGTTATGTTAAAGAGGTCATTTGTTCATTTAGTGACAAACTTCTCTTCTCTAAGTGCCATCTTTTGAAACAGTTGATCGGAATAATTGGTTATCAGACCAACTATATTAATTTCTAAGACTCTTTTATCACGAATGAAGTCATCTTCCTACACTTCTTTTTCCTAAAATTTTCCTTTCATAATAAGTGGAAGTAATCGATAGTCCGGTATACCCATCCATGGTATTTTCAGAAATTGACAGTATACCCACAATTTGTCACTTTCAATTCTCTTAATATCCATCCTCTCTATTGTCCGTATCTAGATTCTATAAAAAAGAATTGTCGAAACGTAACACCTCATAAGTCGAACTTTTAGATCCAGGTTTAAGTCTTGGTCCCATCACACGTTCTTTATTTTCATAAAAGTACTTATTTTTCTATCCTTAGTTTTATCTAATCAGAGCCGTTAATGTTTTCATTTACACAAATTATATTTGTGTATTCTTTTAACTATCTCATCATTAATATATAAGATTCCGCAGTTTTGTGTACATTGTGATATTAACATGAACTTTGCTTTCTTGATGTTTAGTGAAAAATCATATTCCTCGCTATTTTCCACTATTTTATTGAACAGATCTTGCAAATTGGAGAAAGTTTCTGGTACTAAATCCATGTGGTAAGCGTATCTTAAGTTACTTATCGGTAAACTGCTTATTTTGATAATAATATTCCAATCCTCTAGTATTTCCAGCGCTGCTTATATATTCTAAATGGAGATTAAGCAATGTTGATGACAGCATGCATCCCTGTCTCACATCTCGTCCTTTCTCAGTTTCTTCAGATGTACTTGGGTCCATTTGTATATTGTATTATTGTAAAATGATACTAATATAATTTTGAGATTATTCTATCTCTCTAGCCTTTTCTATAAGTATCCTTATCAGCTAGTCATGTCTGACATCATCAAATTTTCTACAAAGTACATATAAAGTTCTTGGTTCATGTCAATGAACAGGAAGACTACCTCCTCTTGTGCGCAAACAATTCCAGAATCCAATAAAAAAAAGTGAATTCCTTTATTGTTATTTTTAACACAAATATTATCTTACTATTCCTAACTAGTGGTATTTTATGACGATATCAATTGGAACGTTGGAATTGTCGCTTGATTTGGATACATTTAACACTTTTCTGCAAACATCAGGGTGAGTTGCGTTTGAAGGCATTCCACTTGTTGCGTCATGTTCAATGGATTCAATAACTCATTGACACTGTTTTGATAAAAATTTATTTGAAATTTTTATGATTTTCGCATTCCCTCCAGAGAACATTGACTCATACCCCATACACAAAGATACCAACAGTATGAAGCTCTGTGGGAACCCTTTCCATGTTATCGGGTCCTACGTGACGTGGTCTGCTGTATTCCTAATATAACCTGAACTGGTCGTTCTCAAGAATAGACTCTGGATTGTAGTTGTAATAAGGCACCTGCAATAGGTTTAACTTATCAGCTAACTATTGGTGGAGTATCTCAGCGGCTGAATCGTGTCTTTTCTTACACTCGGTTGCGGCAAAAACTTGGCATCCTCCACTTATGTGCTGGATTGTCTCTGATGTTCGACAGCCATATCTACATTGATCATTTTCTATTGAGGGATCCCTGATCATGAACTTCCGATAGTTCTTTGTCGGAATAACCTGGTCTTGGATAGCTAACAAGAAACCCTCCATTTCCGGAAATATCTGTCCTGAAATCAACCAGTAGTTCATCGCTGATTGATCTCATTTGGATGCCGTCCTTGAAGTGGTTTCTGTAACCAAGTTTGTAACTTCTCTTGGTCTGGTTGGTGGTAAGAAGCAATATCCTGTTCCTTGATGTCTTGGAAGCATTGCTTTTGGGCTTTTGTTAGGAGTGTTCTTATGTTCCTTTGCAGGATTTGGATGTCCGTCCCGCTCCATTTTACAATTCCAAAAGAATAGCTAAGTGCAGAGCACCTTAAACAAGTTTCTACTATTTAAATTAGTTCGTTATACCCGCCTTACCCTCCTGACTAATTCGGTTATCAATTCGGCTTTCATAGTGCGATGGTCAATTCTTTTAGCCTGTTTCATACCTAGGTGTATATTTGTTCTGCTTCCATTGCAGCTATACTTTCATCCTTCTGCATTTCAAATGCTCCTGGTTGTATCTTACCTTCAATGATGTTCAAAATACAGCACTTGTCAAGTCCAAATTGCATTCCGATATTCCCGGAGAACTCCTCTACAATTTTAAGCATTTGTTCCAGCTGGTTTCTGGTAGCAGCCATCAGTTTAGTATCATCCATGTATAGAAGATAATTCACTCATACTACCTCTTCGTTGTTATTTCTAATTCAAAGTTCATTGCAAGGCATAACCACAATAATTTAAATTATTATTAATGTTCGAATTTTAGTCAAACTCATTTTATGTTCCAAAGCACTTCATAAAATCCAAAACAATGAACGAGTTTTTCTTTATGATGAGGTAGATATTTTCTCTATTTGAAGAAATAAATATAAAATTTAAAATATTGCCCATTTTACCCGCTTGGTGATACGTACATGACTCTATTAGAATCTAAAATAACGAAAATTTGTTGGACGACTTTGCCGAAAAGTTTCAGAACTCAAGTTTCGTTCGTTGATATTAAGTGATCCCAGCTGCGAAACACTGCTGCGAGTAAAACAGTTAAATTCCGAGTTTCAGCGACTGAAGCTGCAATACGATGAAAGCTAATGCTTTTAGAATAGCACGAAATAACTTGTCACTACTGGGATTTTTATTAAGTTGATTTGAATTAAAATTCGACTAAAATAGTGTTTTTAGAGCGTCTCGTCGACAAAGTTTCCTATTTAAATACTGTAATTTAAGTTTCGCAGAACCAATTAAGTATTATCTCTTTGTTTTATCTAATTTTAAGTTTAGTTCGTTTTTTTATGAATGGGAAGAATGTAATTTCAAAGCATAAATGTAATTAAGCAATCATAAGTTTCCGACATTTCGCACTGCATACTAATCGGATGCTTTGTAAGCTCAGGGAGCCATCAAAAACAAATCTATGGAAAACGAGGTCAAGTCTGGTGATGGGCTATACTAATTAATGAGATCATATAGAGCTGAAATTGAGTTTAATACTTTCATTTACAAATCTATGTAAATTTCTACATCTTAGGTAAAATAATATTATATATCTTGATAGTTACATAATCTTATAGTTACTTGTTAAATTTAAAAACTAAAGAAGTCCAAAATAGTGATTCCTGATACTTTATAATATTAATATTATATTTTTGGTTGACAGAAAGTTAGGTTCACAGAAGAAATAAAAGAACTAGCAAAGATAAAGAAAGACGCTTTCTTGAAGTACAAAAGTAATCCTTCGGCTGAAGAATATCAAAAATACAAGCAAACGAGAAACAACATAAACGAGAGGATTAGAAGATGCAAGGAAGAATACTGGGAGCGATACACAAAGGACATGGAGCATGACTTATACGGTGCGCAGAAGAGAATATGAAGAATGATTCAGAAACAGAAAAAAATCGTTAATGAATATATCAGTACAGCTCACATCAAAAAGGAAGAATGGACATCATACTTTGAAAGACAATTTGGTAATACAAATACGATTCACACTAGCATAACAGCAAAATCCACAGGTCTGAGCACTATAAAAATGCAGGTAACATCGGAAGAAAAAGAATATAAAATACGTAATTTAAAGAATATAAAATCTCCTGGACCAGATCTAATTACCAACGAATTATTGAAATACGGAGGCCAAATGCTTACCGAGGAGTTACAAAAGCTTTTTAATAAAATTATTAAAGAAGAGCAAGTACCGCAAAAGTGGAAAACTAGCTATACAATTCCCGTACACAAAAAAGGTGACCACAAAAACCCGGACAACTACAGAGGAATTACACTTCTTAACCCTGTCACCAAACTATTTACAGCAATTATTCGTGACAAACTTGAAGAGAAAATAGAGATCTCGGAGGAACAACAGGGTTTTCGAAAAAAACAGGGGAACCACAGATGCCTTATTTATAGTGAGACAAATAATCGAAAAATCAATAGAATTTAACCACCCTGCATACTTATGCTTTGTTGACTTAACAAAAGCATTTGACCGCATCAAGAAGCAGCACATAACGGACATCATAAACATAATTGGTGACTTGTACACAAATTCCAGCACAAAAATAATAACATCCGAAGGTCTAACCGAAGACATCAAAATAAACGAAGGGATAAGGCAGGGAGACTCGCTAAGCTCCTTCTTATTCAATTTGATAATGGACCGCATAATAGAGGACATCAGACCGAAACGCGTATACCAGATGGGCGGACACAATATCAATATAATATGCTACGCGGATGATGCGGTCCTACTCGCAGATAACGAAGACGACCTCCAGAGTTTGACACACCTAGTTAACGTATCAACTAAGAAGTACAATATGCAGATATCAACGAATAAAATAAAGTGTATGGTAATTTCCAAGGAATAAAGAAGATGTAAGCTACAGATAGAAAATTGAACAAGTCATGAACTTTAAATACCTAGGCATTGACACAACAAGCTGTCGTAACCTTACTGGAGAAGTACTGTCACAAAATACAAGAGCCCTACAAGTGGCAGGATGCTTAAGAGATGTTATATTTTGAAACAGATACATGAAAATAGAGGGAAAAATAAAAATATATAAGACCATGATACGACCAATTCTAACTTATGCCACGGAAACAAGAGCAGACACTAAGAAAACAAAGCATAAAATGAGAACCACCGAAATAAAAGTACTGAGATCAATGTTGAACGTGTCAATCAGAGACAGGCTGACAAATACCTTAATCAGAGAAAAATGTAATGTGCAGGACGGGTCAAATGGACAAAAGAAAGAAAAAGAGGTTTGAAAGAACACGTTGAGAGAATGAGTGAAGAGAGACTAGCCAAAGTTTGTATGTATGGACGACCAAGAGGAAGAAGATTACCAGGACGACCACCAAAGAGATGGGCCCAGAGCTGGTTCTCTTCATCAGCAGAATAAGGCGGGTGTAGATAGAATGACAAACAGGGATATCCCTAGTCAACGTAGAAGAAGAAGAAGAAGAAATTTAGGCTGACGAAACACGAACTAGGCTTTCCAACTCAAACAAGAGAAGTTTCAAACCTAGCTGTACGTGCTTCTTCATGGATGACATCCAAATGAGGTCATACAAGAAAATGTCGAAAAATTATTCTCCAATTACTGGTTGATATAAGGGCAGATGTTTCCAGAGACCGAAGGCATATTCAAGACCAAGTTATTCCAACAAAACTATATGAAATATACCATCAGAGTCTTCTCAACTCAGAACGACCTATGCCGATATAAATATGGAGCATTTGAAACTATTCATAACCTAAAATATTATTTCTAGCAGTTGCTGCATCAGGGTAAAAGGAGAGAAACCATTCAGTCGCTAAGATACTTCATCAAGTCTGTAATTGGATAACTTTTTTCTATTACAACTGAAAGTTATGCAATTAGTTTTTCCAAAATTGATAGTCAACAACACACTATGAAACCAATTTTTACTATTAACAGGTCAGGCTCTTCACGTTCATCGCTATAATTCTAAGAATCACCAAAATATATCAATATGATACCATCTAAAATGAAAGAAAAGGATATTGAAACAATTCATCAATAAATATAGAAAATTATTGAGCCTAAAATGTTCGGCTTTTTTTGGTAAGATCAAAAAGTTTTTAATTTTTACAAGTTGAATTCTGATAGACATTTAGAAAGTAATTTTAAGGGATTACTCCCAATTTCTTCATTTTTAGACAAAATTTTATGATTTACGGTATCGAATGCTTTTACTAAGTCAAGAAATATGATTAGA
This sequence comes from Diaprepes abbreviatus, assembly GCA_034092305.1. NCBI lineage: Eukaryota > Metazoa > Arthropoda > Insecta > Coleoptera > Curculionidae > Diaprepes > Diaprepes abbreviatus. The sequence continues at coordinate 470,647 of JASJET010000282.1, read as the reverse complement.
ACCGCTTTATTTTCATCGAACTTAGAATTTATATTCATCATCATCATCATCATCACACAGCCTGTAGCGTCCACTGCTGAACATAGGCCTCCCTCAATCGTTTCCAATGTTCTCGATCTTGTGCTGATTGAATCCAGTTTGTTGCGATTCTCTTTATACTATGAGCCCACCGTGTTGGAGATGTGCCCCTACTTCTAAATGCCTGGAACCTAGGACGCCACTCTATAATGCGTTTAGTCCACCTAGTGTCTTCCACTCTCGCCACATGTCCGGCCCAGTTCCATTTCATATGTGTTATACTTTCTATAGCATCCTTCATCCCTGTTCTAGTTCTAATAATTACATTTGGAACTTTATCTCTCAGTGTTATTCCCAACATCGACCTCTTCATGGCTCGCTGAGTCACTCTAATTTTTTCGCAACTTTTCTTAGTGAGTGTTAAAGTTTCTGCACCGTACGTAAGCACAGAGAACACACATTGTTCATAAACCTTACGTTTCAAGCAAATCGGTATATTGCTTTTAACTACTTCCTTTCTCAGCTTGCTGAACGCCGCCCATGCTAGTGTTATGCGTCTTTGAATTTCGCAGGTCTGGTTATCTCGGTTTATTCTCAGTTCATGGTCCAAATATTTATAAGATGTTACATACTCGATTTCAGATTCGTTTAGGGATATGTTGCTACTTGGAACTAAGTTTGTCATATATTGAGTTTTTGCACGGTTAATCTTTAGAGCTACCACATCTGACGCTGCATTCAGTGTCCTTAGTAACTCTTGGGGTTCTTCAAGGTTGTCAGAAATTAACACGATATCGTCAGCAAAGCGTAGGTGGTTTAATCGTTCACCATATATATTGACTCCCATGTTCCCCCAACCTATTTTTTTAAACATGAATTTATATTATTGGTTGGATATTTAGGATATTTCCAAATATGTACAAAAAATATCGAAAGGTTATTCTCGAGCTAAAAGTTTTAATAAACACATACCAAAGCGTAGTTTGTAAGATAAAGAAAGTTAAAACTTATTATTTTTTTTTCAGTTTTCTATATTTATCTTACTTGTTTTTAAAGATAATTCAGTCAATCTTGATACAGGTAACAATTTTTGGAGTTTCCATAAAACAAATTATTTTTACGTGAAATAATCTATAGAGAAATGTTTTCTTCCTGATCATTTATCATTTGATCCCCTTAATTTTGTTTTTTGGACGCCATTCATTCTTATTAATCGACTTCTAAAAGAAGGGGGTACACAATTCGTCGACTATGTATTTTTTTATGTATGTACACCGACTACTCCGCAATGATGGCACCGATTTGAATGAAATTTTTTATGTTATGTTCGGAAAGTTGCTGCAGTGATTCCATATTTTTTTGGACGAAATTGGTGCAGTAAAACCCAAGATGGCGCTGACAATATGGCGGCCAAAAAAATTAGTTTGGTTTGATTCTCTCAAAAATTGGTACAAGAGAATTTTCGGGGTCGTACACAATAATTTTGAAATTATTTTAAAAAAATTCAATATGGTTGACCCAATATGGCGGACAAAAAAAATTAAATTTCCTCCAATTTTCTCCAAAATTAATGTGGAGGAGTTTTCGGGGTCGCACATAATGAATCCAAAATATTTTTAAAAAATTTCAATATGTGAAGGATCCAATATGGTGGACGAAAAAATCAATATTGTACGATTTTCTCCAAAATTGACATGGGGGAGTTTTCGGGTTGCACAAATGAATCTGAAATTATTTTTAAAAAATTTTATATGGCGTATCAAATTTGGCGAAAAAAAAATTAATTTTGTCCAATTTTTTTCAAAATGTATATGGAATGGCACGTAACTAATCTAAAATTATTAAAAAAAATTACATATGGCGGATTCAAGATGGCGGATTCAAGATTCTACATCAATCGATTTTGTCTAAAATCGAGTATTGGGGGGTTTTGTTGGTATTAATTACTAATTTAAAATATTTTTTGAAAAACTCAATTTGGCGCATTTAATATGGCGTCCTAAATATTTTAGATTTTTCGATTTTCTCCAAAACTGATATACAAATTCATTTTTACCTGAAATAATTTACAGAGTGATGCTTCCTTCCTGGTCATTTTTATTAATCAATCAGTTAGTTTTTTTCATCTTATTGTCAAACTATCTGTTTTTAAGTTTTCCTCGAAAAGCTGTAATCAAATGAATTTACAAATACATAACGAATTTTTACATGATTTTCATTCCATTTTTTTGTGAAAAACTATTGATTTTCAGAGGAAAATTAAAAAAAAATGTTTCATAATAAGATGGAAAAAGTAACTGAAATTTGGTCAGTGGCGTTCAGAAAAAAAGCAAGCTATCCCAAACTTTATCAGATATATGTTGATATAAACTTTCATGCTAAGAATTAGCTCAGGAATAAGATTTTAAAATATTCGCATTTCTATGAAAACAGCTGATGATATCTCCTTTTTAAAGGCATCTAACTGGAAACTCGTTTAAATCTATCCGTCTAAGACTCTTACTATATAATTTTTAAATATTTTTTCTATTCAACCAATCAATAAGTTCCATTTAGACAATACAGAGATGCAAAGCGAACAAAGTGAATACATTTATATTAGTTTTTTTTTTCTTTCTGCGCATAGACATTACATTATAAAACATCTTATTTATTTTAATAAACCTAAAATAAACGTTTACAATAAATCACCCATCAGACATAACAATTCGACTTCTTAATACTTACCTAAACAGAAATAATAAATAATAAATGTTTATCTAAACATTTGGGTTCCCTCACAATTAGGTACCCAGCTTGCACAACAAAAGCTTATTCTGCCTACAGAGCTACTTCCCAAACTTCATGCGACCCACATTTGGTACACGCCAATGAACAAGAAGTATTATAGAGCGCGCATGTTATTCATAAAATAGATTCTAACATTATTTCTGGTTATTTTTAGAAAAACAAATCAAAAATAATCAATTTCAATCGCAGTCTTTATTACGATTAGAAAAATCCAATTATTAGCAAGGATATTTAAAGTAAGAGTAGTTTAGATTTCAATTGCCTTTAATTTTGATAATATATACTAGTAAGTATCCGAGTATTGTAAGTAACTTCGACACTATTAGGGGAAAGGAGGGTAAACCCGAACGTAGGGTAATCCCGAACGCAAGGATTCTTCTGTGTTAGAAAAGGACCAACAAATTTTGTCTTCCGCCATCTTACAAAGCACGTTCCGCTTAGTGTCAAACAACAAATGGAGTAAACCAGATGCGCATTGTTTCAAGATAAGATTTTTAAAAATATTTTATCGTCTGCGATGTAATTTTTAGAAACTAAATAGTAGGTAATCGTAGATTTCATGGTCAATCTTAGAAGTAACCAGACCCAATCTAACCTAAAATTACTATTATTCTTTTTTCTGACTTCAAATTAACCCCATTTAGTGGAATAGTATGGTTTAAGATATTTTGACTTTATATATCGTGGTTATTCAATAAAATTTACTTCATTTTAGATGCTCCGAGACTACAAAAGAAAGACAAAAACATATTACACGTTAGAAGACTTGCAGAAAGCTGTTAAGGATGTAAGAACTAAAAGAGGTGACTCTAGGCAAAGCAGCAACTCTATATTTGGTGCCTGAAATGACCATCTTTGGTCACTTAAAGAAAGATGTTATGAAACAGCCTAGATCTGGGAGAACGCCAGTCTTGAATTATTGGAGTTGGAGGAATATATTAATGAATTATAGCAAACTATTTTACGGATTGATAGTCAATATTGTTCAGAAAATTGCATATAAATTTGCAGAGCAGAATAAAATTCCGCGCTCCTTTGATTGAAATAAGAAAATGGCTGGTAAAGACTGGTATCATGGTTTTATGAAAAGGCATCCTAGGATTTCATTAATAAACCTGCAGCTATTTTTCTAAACAGTATTAATGCTTTTAATGAAAGTGAAGTTATGATATTGAAATCGATACAGAACAAATAGCACTCAAATCAAATAGGATATTTAATGTTGAAACAAGCATAGCAAATGTATACATTTAAAAAAAATGTTTGGCAGAGAAGGGCCAAAAGCACATAGAAAAGGCAAAACGTGGAGAAAGGGGAAGCACCACAATAACAGTTTACGACTTTAGTGCAGCTGCTCAGTATATAGCCCATTTAACATATTTAAACGGAAAAGAATGAATGCACATTTATTAAAAGGAAGTATCTCGAATATGATTGCTTCTGTTCAGATTCTGAATGGATCAATGAAAATTTGTTTATGGACTGGCTTTACCAATTTATTTTCTTCGCAAGATTCTCTAAATGTCCATCAGTATTGCTAATTTTAGATAACCGCGAAGGTCATGTTAGTGTGAATGAATATACATTCGAAACAATGGCATAATTATACTGACCTTACCAACACATCCATCCCATAGGCTACAGCCGCTAGATATAACATTTTTCGGACTCTGTACAAATTCTTGCAAACATGAATGTGAATATTACATGATTGAGAATCCTGGAAAAGTCATTACCCAATACGAGACTGTGAAGCTATTCACAAAGGCTTTCAATCGAAGTAGCAATCTTGAGAAGGTTGCAAATGGTTTTATATCTGCCGGTATTTCTCTACTGCGAACAATAGATTTCAATCAAGATCAATGTCAGACGCTTAACACCCAAAATATTGAAGAAAAGATATCAAAAAATCAACTTGAAAGCAACCATCCAGATTAAGAGGCTACCATTACAGAAGTACAAGTTCTCAAAGCACGAGCTCCAGACGCACAAGCTCTTGATATATCTGTTATTATTATGCAAGCTCCTGATAATTAATGTTCCAAAGGTACTGATGTATTATTTGTTATCGCGCACCAAAAAAAAAAAAAAATAAAGAAAACAAAAACAACGATGATGGTGACTACTACTGGCCCACCCGATGAAGACTGGAACATGTGTGTAATGTGTAAGAACATGGCACATGAAAAATATACGGATGGGCAATCCACATTTGTGGATTATATATTTGATTTATGCCGTAACTCAAGACTGACTTTTGTAAAATAGGGGTAATTACCCCACCTGATATAAGATAAACACAAACACTAATGATTTTGTGTTTGTTCTTAAATTTGATTTTGTTTTAAAATTTAACCAAGTTGATTTTTGAAATTTCCAGACATAAATATTCTTCTTCTATAAATTTTTGAATGATTTTAGTCAGACGTCTATAAAACTCTTTAGTCTATATTTTATTAATTCGGTAGGAATTTCGATTGAGCCTAGAGATTTCTCGTTTTTCAGCAATCTATTTATATTTTAATTTTCCTGGTGATTATTTCCATAGATGAAGCAGTTACCAACACACTGATCTGGTTTACATCAGTCATTCCATCTCATTAACCATCTTCAGTCCATCTTTGAATTTTATCCTCCCTCATTTGTCACCATTTTCTTTTATTTTCTGCCTCAACGTTCAAACAACCGGGCCCTAGTTCTGACATTATGCAAATTCTATAGAAGTATGTTCGAAGATAAATAATCTGGTAGGCTTACTGGCCTTTATTTGATAAGCTCGGTTATATCCTCGTTTTTATGCAAATAATTTTTTATGTCATTATGCTACTGTGATGAGAGTATTCCATTTTGAATCTATTTTGGTCCTCCAAGTCACATAGCTTCAATTACTATACTATCTTCTCAGAGAATTTATTGTTTTTCATTTCCTTTTCTAGTTTCTTCAGAAGATACTCCCGTAATTTCCTTTGATCTCTGCTTTCTAAATTTCTTAGTAAGTTGTTCGTTTTCAAGTATTGGTTCATGTTGGTTTGTATATAATTATCTCTTATTCGAAGTAGTTTCTCTCTATTTATCGTTGTATACCTTAAGACTTTTGTGATGCAATAATTATTTTTTATTTTGTTCTATAGTTTTTTTATAAATAAAAATCCAACTTTTCACATATGGAATTTTGCTTTATGTCGAACTTTGACACAATGCCGTGTCATACATACCGATGGACAGACGAAAATGAAAAAAATTATAAAGATTTATAGTTTACAGTCCTCAATTTGTGTGTAAAAATTAGCTACAACCTCCATACTATCTTTTTCCTCATCGAACTTTATTATGTTACAACGTTATTATATTGTGGTGTATGTGATTGTTAGACAGGCTTGAAGAACACATGTCAAGTTAGTTAAAGATTTTAAAATATGTGGTTCGCAGTGCGTAATCTTGCGTTGCATACTTTCTACTTTCTTCTTATGGTGTTCGGTCAGTTAGTTCCATTTTAAGTGTGTTTGATCTTAAAAAACACGTACAATACCAACAAAGGTTATTACTCTACTAATAATTGACTCACCTGTATGTATTTTATTCGAATATGACACTTTCTACTAATAGTTTAACTTCAATTTGTTTTTAAGATGTGAGTTTTAACGATACTAGAATTTTGTATAAGATGTAACCCAAAATGAGGTGAAAAATTCAATAACAAAGTTAGATATAGTATGATATGTGGTCAGCTGTAAGACAGAACAAAAACATTTGACCCAAAATCACCTACAATAAGTCGGTACTCATGGACTGGTATTGTGTTTCTACTTGAAATTATAGCCATCCAGTATTGAGCACAAGAATATAATAGAAAAAATTGTAAAAACAGAAATATTTATTTATTTGTTTTAATAGAAAAAATCATAGTACTCTTTACCTACACACAAAATCAGGCTATTGCTGACAAACTGAAACAAATATATCGTAAAATGTAAGATATATACAAAACATGGTGATTAGAATGAACTGAGTGACAGAAAACAAATAGTGAAAATATATTTGAAGTGGCTTGGTATGAAAACTTTGGAAAACACAGTAATATTAAGAATCTGTTAAGAAGTAAAATTAAAGCTGAGAAAAATTAATTGTGTCATAATAAATATCCAGAGACAAACTGCATGTTGATGGAAGCAAGAATATTAAGGCCTCAAGATTTATAAAAACGATGAAAATGGATAGTAGTGACAATATACAAATTCATACAATAACATCGAAAGAAGGAATCAAACACTACAGCATATTACTAATCGAGAGTAGAACCAAATATATTTAGAACCATAGAGAAACATAGACGTTCAAGAACAAAAATGTTTTCTTCTTCTTACCTTTCAGGAGGTTTGTAATCATCATGACTTATTTTAGTTTTGATATTTCAGCTCTAAACAAGCGGTGTAGCTACATTGATACCACTTTTTCAAATTATTTAACCAGGAAAAGTTGGAAGAGTGGTAACTTTTAATATATCCTTAAATATCCTTTTTAGTCGTAGAAAAATGATTCCTTGCAAAGGCTAGAGAAAGAAAACTTCTTCAAAAAGTAACCTGGCAATTCAGGTTGTGGGCTAGACCGTTAGGTTAGCTACCTAACAGCTGTAAAAATCTTAGATTGTTAAAAATCCAATACTTCGCCTCGGAGCTCCAGACAGATTAACTGGTAAAAGACATTAAGCAAAGGAAAGGTTTATAAATAAATGGATGTTGAAAATCATGGCTCTTGGGTTTAGACCGTGTCAAATTGGAATTATTATCCGACGTTTCACCTACGATTACATGCGATCAGAATAAAATTTCATAAAAACCATAAATGTACCATTACCGACAGGAAATAGTATCAATCATTATCATGAATTTCTAACTGACAAGAATGTTGAATATATATAGGAAACAATTATAATTAGCATAGAAGGAGAACACGTCGAAATAGATAGTAATGATTTATGCTGATAATCAAGCAGTATTAGCAGGCGACAAAGAAGATCCTGAACACATGGCAAGGAACGTATGAAGAAAGGAGTATGTTAATAAACATTCAGAAAACCAATACTTATGTGTGTAGGTGTTTCGTCCCGGTACCAACTATAGAACTCGTAGTGAGATTCTAGTTGGTACCTTCCCAGACATCCGTCGTCGTTCTTATTTATGTTTGGATCTCTTATTTGAAGTTAATCTGACCGGAGGATAACGGTAAGATGTTGAATAATACGAAACCCCCCCTCCTTTAAGCCAGACAACTTCGTAATTCTTTGAGATTTCATAAGTCCTGATCTCGAACGAACGCGGAACGTTGGATGCCCAGGAATTGCAGGGACTAACATCCCGAATTACGTATTATTCAACGTCGTCTTTGTCACATCTGTCATGTGCTCAGCATTAGCTTAATGCCTATCCATGCAGGGATCATATTATCTTAGACTTCATCAGGGCCGTTGGGCACTCTTCACCCCTATCAGTTAAGTTGCTTTTAGGATATCCTATCAGGGCCATCAGGAAGTGATTCACCCCTATCATTTAAGTTGCTCCCGTGAATCCCATCAGGGCCGTTCGGGTAATGCGTCACTCCTGTCATTTACATCTCTGCGTATCGAGGCCGATCAGCATCCCCTTTTCCCCATCACACAGTTGAAACCGAGAGTCTTATCAAGGCCGATCCACACTTTCATCCCCCCATCACACCGAAAGTACTTATAAAGGCCGATCCAGTAGTACCGTCCCCCCATCACACGAATATCGAGACTCTATGACTCGCTGCAATCGTCCCCTACAGGGATGCCATGTTGTAATATAGGAGAAAGTCTAGATTTACTACTTATCGACTTATCCCTGTATACTCCTATATTACAAGCACGTTCGGTTTTCTTTCTTCGTCTCTCATATGGGTTGTCTTTATTTGTCTCTTTCCGGGCTATTATTGTCGTCATCGGGTAATTCGGCAGGGAAAACCTAGAAAAGACCTGCCGTGTCTAAATCGGGTTAATGTATTACGAATTTCTTTCTTAAAAAAGTGGGTGTTTCGTCCCGGTACCAACTATAGTACCTTCCCAGATACCCATCGTCGTACTTATTTATGTTCGGATCTCTTATTTCAAGTTAAATCTGACCGGAGGATGGCGGTAAGATGTTGAATAATACGACAATAAGAATATAAAATATATAGAATGAAAATAATTAATCTGGTACGATCATATACAACGAACAGCGACAACGGGACTGTCCAAACAAAACATGAACTGGTATCCAGAGTACTGTAGAAGAAGAGAAATTCCTAGGAGAAATTGAATGAAGTTCTCATAACCTGCAAGATGGACAGTGGTAAGATAGGAAAAGACGTAGTACAGAAATCGGACAACGTCACCAAATGTACTAAATCGGTAATTCCCGCCTGAAAATCTGGGTTAAGGGTACTAATTTATTTTCAGGTTTTCAATGTTATCGGCAAAAAAATTTTGATTCATAAGGAATATGTTATTCCACTAATATTGCTGTCATATTTGATGCTTCTGAACATTCGCGTAAGGAAAAATTAATGAGAAAAGTTTCTAATAATAATCTGAACCTTATTCGTAAAACAATAAAATGCTAACAAGAAAATTTTGATACATAAAATACCTTCTTCAAAAACCCATTAAAAAAATAAAATACCTATTTAAAAGAACTGCATCGAACTCATTATAATACTGACGATAAAAACAATTCCAATTATCCAACACCCTTAGTGGTAAGTTTATTTAAAGAAAAGGTTACCTAAAGACCTAGACCTAATTAAAAATAATTTTCCCTAAACACCGATTCCACTCCGATCAATCAAAATACTTTCGTTATCTTTAATCTCTTTCAACAACTAAATTATTCATTCCAATTGTCGGCTTCCACGAGGTGATATATTTTAATTACAGCCTGAAACCACCTCCTAAATTATAAAACAACCATTTTCCTTCCTCATGAAATGGAATATTCATTAACTTAAGCTTAAATTCTTTAATTACGAAATAGATGTGTCAATGTTTAATTAGATTTTTTTAAATATTAACCTGATTTATAATTTATTTTTTAAAATATAATGCTTTTTGTGTGAACTAGCTCTTGCAAAAGTATTAATATGTCTAATAGAATTGTATGTGTAATTATAATCACCTGTTGCAGCATCGGTTTTCATCCTCTATTTCTTATTAACTGTAATGCTCTTCATCTAGTTCCAGTTATTCATAAAGCTGATGAAGTCCTTCAGCCTTATCACATTCTTCTCGAGTCCAATATTGTACCGACTTTAATACAGAAAAAATGATAAAAAAGAGATTCGTAAAAGTAACTGAAATGACCAAGAGAAAAAAAAAAATAAGGAAGGCCTATACTCATAGAGAAAAAATCTTCTAAAATAAAAAATAAGTCACAAAAAGTGCGTATCATCTGGAAATCTTTTTTACTCATTGAAAAATGTTTTATTTTTAGGTTATTTAAATTTAAGCAAGCTTGTATAAGGTTATTTTATATAGTTACCTCTTAAACGTATTTTTGTAGCTATCTATTTTTCTAAATAATTGTTTGTCAGGAAAATAGAAATTCATCAAACTTAATTTCTATAACCGCAAGGTAATCTTTTTATTTAATAAATCGAATTATAAACACCATATTATTAAAATATTAATTGTTTTACCCTTTTAAGGTACTTTAAAAAATATCACTTGGTTTAAAAGATGTTGATTTTAAACCAAAAAAAGCTACCATGATGAATACCTTGGTAAATTTATGTCAAAGTGATTACACCGACTTTCGCAAGGCATTTGGTAGTGTCAATCACAGGGTTTTGGCTGGAAAGTTGGAATATTTTCGTTTTAATGACAGCTTTATAAAAGAGTTGATATAATATATTAGTAATAGGAAACAATATATTAAAGTAACAAGTTTTGTATTGCAATGACAAAGGACCGTTTTCTGTTAGACTTGGATTTTCATAGTTACAATTACGGTATGCATTATTTTATGACTAGGATAACCCGTAGTGAAATAAAATTTTTATAAAAAAAATGAACCGACTTCTAAAAGTGCGCTAAAAAGTGAAAAATAACCATAAATTTTTATATGAAATTGAACTTTTTGAAGTCGGCACCAAACTAATACCTGACAAAATGTGATTTGCATAAACAGATTACAAATACTTTATTTGTAATTGCTTTCTTACCATAATTTGTATATATTAGTAGTTATTTATTTCGTGTACAAATAATTTGGCGCCGACTTCAAAAAGTTCAATTTCATATAAAAATTTATGGTTATTTTTCACTTTTTAGCGCACTTTTAAAAGTCGGTTCATTTTTTTTATAAAAATTTTATTTTTCTATTTTTAGTTTTAGAATTCATTATGATATTCATAAATTATTTGAACTAAGTACTAATCGAGATTAGTGTACCTCGCAATGACTCCAAACTGGCAAAAATTTACCACATTTTATCCATGTAAATCACCCTAAAATGAACCACTAAAAATTCTTTAGTTCTTAGAGTTTTCCAAATACCAATCAAATTGGGTCAAATGAATATTTAGTCTGTCATAGAAAATCCACTATCTTAAATTTCAAATTAATTTTAGATTGGTAATATAGGCCCCAAAACCTTCCAATATCGATATTTGAAGAAAATAAATTAATTTTTTATTCACCCTATTGGATCCGCCATATTGAATTTTTTAAAATAATTTTAGATTCGTCATGTGTGACCCCGAAAACTCTCCCGTACCAATTTTTGGTGAAAATCGGACAAAATTGATTTTTTTTTGTCCGCCATATTGAATTCACCATATTGAATCCGCCATATTAAGTTTTTAAAAATAATTTCAGATTCTTTATGTGAGGCCCCAAAAACTTCCCCATACCAATTTTGGAGAAAATAGGACAAAATTGATTTTTTCGTCCGCCATATTGAATTTTTTAAAATTTATTTTAGATTCGTCATATGCGACTCCGAAAACTCCCCTGTACCAATTTTGGAGAAAATCGGACAAAAACGATTTTTTTGTCGGCCATATTGAATCCGCCAAATTGAATTTTAAAAAAATTATTTTAGATTCGTCAAATGCGACCCCGTAAACTACCCCGTACCAATTTTGGAGAAAATCGGAAAAATTATTTTTTTTTGTCCGCCATATTGGATCCGCCATATTGAATTTTTTAAAAATTATTTTAGATTCGTCATATGTGACTCCGAAAACTCCCCCGTACCAATTTTGGAGAAAATCGGACAAAATTAATTTTTTCGTCCGCCATATTGGGTCCGCCGTATTGAATTTTTTAAAAATTATTTTAGATTCGTCATATGCGACCCCGTAAACTCCTCCTTATCAATTTTAGTAAAAATCGGAAAAAATTAATTTTTTCGCCCGCCATATTGGATCCGCCATATTGAATTTTTTAAAAATAATATCAGATTCGTTATGTGCAACCTCGAAAACTCCCCCACACCAATTTCGGAGAAAATCGGACTAAATTAAATTTTTTTGTCCGCCATATTGGATCCGTCATTTTGAATTTTTTTAAAATAATTTCAGATTCGTTGGGTACAATCCCAAAAATTCCTCCATACCAATTTTGGAGAAATTTGGACAAAATTAATTTTTTTGGCCGCCATATTGTAAGCGCCATCTTGGATTTTACTGCACCAATTTCATTTAAAAAAATATGGGACCACCGCAGCAACTTCCTTTACATAACGTAAAAAATTTCATTCAAATCGGTGCCACCGTTCCGGAGTAATCGGTGTACATACATAAAAAAAAAAAAAAAAATACATAGTCGACGAATTGAGAACCTCCTTCTTTTAGAAGTCGGTTAAAAAGAACAAACAATGACTCTCTGTTCCTATAATCCGTTTAAAAAAAAAATAATTTTTTATATGCATTACTATATTAATTTAATTTTTTTTTTACAATTTAAATTTAAATAGGTAATGTCCTTAAACAAATAAATATTAAATAAAATAATTGAACAATCTTTTAGCTAAGCTATGTTAAAAATATCGACGCACGATCGTCAAGTGCGAAATCTGTTTTCTATTCTGTCTTGTGCTTATTCTCGTGCTACAATACTTCGCAAAATGTTTTCTTGCATACAATATATTAATAGTGCTTTCGACCGAAATATATCTATAGTTGGAACAGTTATTTTCTCTTTGTTTTTTTAGATGAAAGTTATCGAAGTTTTCTTTCAGTTTTATGAAATTGGTTCTTGTACATAACTCCTTGAAGTGATTAATTACTTCTATAACGGTGCTGTTGGTAGTCTTTCTAACCTTGGCGCAGCGTTAATATGTTGTAGGTAGTAAAATCTAGTAACTATCAATTTTTTCCAATATATATATATATATATATATATATATATATATATATATATATAAGAATAAAATCTCACATACTTTCTATACAAAATTCCAAAATTCCAACATTCATTACTTGAATTTAGGAAAAAACGCCCATATAAAATTCCCCTACTTCAACATATTTTTCAGGTGGAAAGACGAACCGCATCATTCTCTAATGTAAAGATTAAAGGGTCCTCGGACATTGAAATGAGCCCTCGCGTATGCTTTAACAAAACAAACAAAAATAGGCGAACGCTCCTCTTTGTGGTTTCAAGTAGATGCTCGGGCCATGGATAATTAAAGGGTTGTAAAACGTACGCACTCTTGTAAAGTACGCAGCATTTTATTTTATTTTTTATTTATTTATTTTAGAAGCATATGGTTAGTTAACATTCATTATGATGACATGAAAGTGAAAATTTATTGGAATTTGAAGAATACAGAGATGAAGTAGTCAATGAAAATGGAATGGCATCTATACTTTCGTAGAGATAAGTAAAAGCAAATGAATTTGCTGCCGCATAAATTCATCCTACGCTTCACTGGAACTATCAACAATATCCATAGGTTTTGTAATAATGTAGCTCTCTTAGATTATCTACAATTCCCGTCCCCAATTCTTCATTTTTGGTGCAAAAGTTTCCAAACAATGCAAAGTTTTCAAGACTTAGTCTACGGCGCAGTTTTGCAGTTTTAGGACTAACACCTGAATATAATTTTTGAAGCAAATCATGTGTATTTCTTTACTCTGTAGTTTCAAGTTTTCAGATGAAGATGAATAAGGTACTTAGGTACACTCTAGATCATTACTGTGTGCCATAGACCTATATTGTCCTTCCATTTATTAGAACTAATAAAAATGAAATTTATGTTTCAATGGGTTCCATATCTACGACTAAGGCTGCAATTAATTCTCCCTCAGTTGCTTTTCAATCAACAAGAAAAGAAGATGCAAAAAGGATATTTTGGTGAAACGTAAGACAGTTTCTTTAACATTCAGGAAGACAAAATAATTTAGCCAAGTAACTAATTAAAAACAAGTCATTAAATTTATAATTTCTCTTGAGCCTTTTAAGATATTGCTTTGATTTTAAAGATATTAAATATAAAATTTTATCGAGAAATTCGTTTTAAAAAAATCTCAAACCAAATTGATTGATATGCAAATTATTTTTTTAAAGGGGATTGAAATATTCTAACTTCAGTACTATTATAAGTTAGACCTTAGGTCTGTTATAAATAAAACTTGAGGATGAATGACTTTGCCTCGATGCAAAACTACTTTTCCATAACCCAGTCGGTCTAACAATATGTTATTACATGCTGGCCACGTTTCACCTCACCTGCATTGTCGTATGGTCTGGTATCTGAGAGGAGAGTTATAGCAAAGCTTACAAAAAAACAATGTTAATTATTAATACTATGTTGTTTGATGAGCAGTAAGGTCGGCTATTACTTAAGGAAATATACCCAGCCCAATGATATTTTCTTGAAAACCAATTAATATCTGCTTATTTTATATATAAAAAAATTTCCGAATGAAATATTTTTAAAAACTTTAAATTTGTGTGGATTGTTTTTTGCGAGTTCAATATCAATTCAAGAAAAAAATTTACATTTTCCTTACTTTTTCTAATAAGCATATATATATATATATATATATATATATATATATATATATACATATACATATATATATATATATATATATATATATATATATATATATATATATATATATATGTATATTTATATATACATATATTTTTTTTATTTTATCTTTTCTTTGGTTGGGTTCTTTATTAACAAAAAATCCAACACAATTTGACGTTTCTCCCTTTATTTAAGGCATTTTCAATATTTTTTATTTATTTATCTTCCAAAAAATATTTTTTGTGTAATTAAAAACACTCATATAAGAACATATCTACAATTTTTAAAAACAAAACTTTATAACACTATTCAAATTTTCAAAAAAATATTTAATTTTGCAGTACACACCTTGACATTTTGTTTATTTATTAATAATAAAATGCTTTTACGTCGTCTATTTAGGTACTGAGGTTACATGGAATGTGAGTGTTATTTTTTATATTTTACAGCGTACCAAAAGAACCGAAAGAAGCCATACATTTAATTTTATGTTTAAGAGGATATTCAATTTTTGATGTTTATTAACAGGATTGAGTATTTATTATTTTTGTTTAAATTAAGCTGATGTAAATGTGGCTCAGATTTCCTAGATCGGTTCTGCCGTTAACAGTGTTTATATATATATATATATATATATATATATATATATATATTATATATATATATATATATATATATATATAATAAAATAGAATAAAATATTGGCGAAGCGGACGTGAAAATTTGTCAATCTACATGATTCTCGTATTAAAAAGTGCGGAGCACTCCAAAGTATGGAATAACTCCGGGTCCGACAGATGGCGACAGCGCTGTTTCGTCCTAATATGGGACTCGTCAGGCCACCGCAGTCGGTACAAACCATCATCTCGCCTTTGCATCGTATAAGCCATACTTATAATCAAAATACGGCAAATAAGACGACAAAGGCGCCATCTCGATGGTCCACTTGAAGTGGACCATCGAGATGTCGCCTTGCCATATTTTGATTATAAGTATGGCTTATACGATGCAAAGGCGAGATGATGGTTTGTACCGACTGCGGTGGCCTGACGAGTCCCATATTAGGACGAAACAGGCGCTGTCGCCATCTGTCGGACCCGGAGTTATTCCATACTTTGGAGTTCTCCGCACTTTTTAATACGAGAATCATGTAGATTGACAAATTTTCACGTCCGCTTCGCCAATATTTTATTGTATTTTATTTTAAATTACACGGACAAAAACTTATCTACATATTATATATATATATATATATATATATATATATATATATATATATATATATATATATATATATATATATATATATATATATATATATACAGGGTGATTCAAAATCGATCACGAAACTTAAGGGGGTGATTCTACTTGACAAAATAAGGGTAGAGCTTCATATAATTTTTTTCAAAATGTCATTCGTTTTCGAGTTACAAGCCGTCCAAGTTCAAGTTTTTATTTTTTGTTTTTTGAATTACTCGCTTACAGGAAAACCGATTTGACTAATATTTGAAAGATAGGCTAAGTCTTCTGCGCTTCATCATTTTAGTAACAATTTACATTGATTGTTTGCCGCTAGAGGGCACTTTACCTACATTGAAAATTGTTTTTTTGTCATAATTTTTTAGTGTTGACAGTTACAGTAGTTTTTGGCATAATTTCTGAAAGACTGATGCCAGGCCTTTAAAAAAGGTTCTCTTTATTTACATCGCTAAACCCAACGGTTTAGACGTAAATCACCCTTAAAAATTAAGTGGTAAATTTACTTTTCTCATTTCATTACCACCAGCTACCAGGTAAATAGCTATCAAAGTATACTAGAGCTGTCAGTTTAACATCAAATAAATTCGCTTTTTAAACTATTTAATTTATAATCTTAAAATAACTAATAATGGCTAATCAGTAAATATTCATATTATGGATTATTGCGATATACATTTAATTGATAAAAATTAATGAAACAGTACTAAACAAACTAGAAAAGATTCTCAAAATGTCCCCCATTTTCTTCCATACATTTCCTAACACTCTTCAAAAAATGTCGCCTAACTCGATGAAAAATTCCTGGTGTTTCTTTAATAATTTGGCACTTTTCGATTATCCTGAAGCGAAGATCCTCGACGTTGATTACTGAAATATCGTACACCAATTGTTTCAAATGACCCCAAAAGAAAAAATCCATAGGATTAAGGTCTGGTGACCTCGCTGCCCATGCCAATGGTCCACTTCGTCCTATCCATCGCTAAGGATACGTTGCATTCAAATACTGTCGGACACGTATACTAAAGTAGGGCGGAGCTCCGTCTTGGAGGATCCACATGTTGGCCCTTACTTCCAATGGCACATCTTCCAGATACAATGGGAGACGATTTTGGATAAAATCTAAGTATACGTCACCAGTTAATGGGCCATCAAAGAAATGAGGACCAATAAGGTAATCTCCTATTATCCCTGCCCACACATTTAGTGAAAATCTACGCTGATGTTTCGTTTCTACCACATTGTTTGGGTTCTCGTAAGCATATGTGTGGATGTTGTGTAGATTTGTTATGCCATCACGAGTGAAACCAGCTTCGTCAGTGAATAATATGACGCCAATTAATCGATTATCGTGTTCATACTTAGCTAGGATCTGATTGCACATTTCCAACCGTCTCGGCCGATCATCGTCATAAAGAGCCTGCACCTTTTTTGAATGAAACGGGTAGAGTTGTTCTTCTCTTAGTATCCTCCATGAACTAGCCTGACAGAGCCGCACTTCATTCCCAATTTTTCTAGTACTAATACCTGGATTATCTTCAATAATTTCAAGCAATCTTTCTTCTTGTTGCACGTTTCTAGCAGTTCTAGGTCTTCCCCTATTTCCATTATAACTTTTAAAAGAACCACATTCCGCAAGCCTCCTGTGCACACTGGAAAATGTTTGAGCATGAGGGATATTTCTTTCCGGATAACTCTCCATATAATATCTTCTTGCCAACTCTGCATTGCCATTTGCTTTTCCATAACAAAAATGGATATCACAATATTCGATATTTGAATATTGGTGATTAGCCATTATTAGTTATTTTAAGATTATAAATTAAATAGTTTAAAAAGCGAATTTATTTGATGTTAAACTGACAGCTCTAGTATACTTTGATAGCTATTTACCTGGTAGCTGGTGGTAATGAAATGAGAAAAGTAAATTTACCACTTAATTTTTAAGGGTGATTTACGTCTAAACCGTTGGGTTTAGCGATGTAAATAAAGGGCACCCTTTTTAAAGGCCCGGCATCAGTCTTTCACAAATTAAGCCAAAAACTACTGTAGCTGTCAACACTAAAAAATTATGACAAAAAAACAATTTTCAATGTAGGTAAAGTGCCCTCTAGCGGCAAACAATCAATGTGAATTGTTACTAAAATGATGAAGCGCAGAAGACTTAGCCTATCTTTCAAATATTAGTCAAATAGGTTTTCCTGTAAGCCAGTAATTCAAAAAACAAAAAATAAAAACTTGAACTTGGACGGCTTGTAACTCGAAAACGAATGACATTTTGAAAAAAAATTATATGAGCTCTACCCTTATTTTGTCAAGTAGAATCACCCCCTTAAGTTTCGTGATCGATTTTTGAATCACCCTGTATATATATATATATATATATATATATATATATATATATATATATATATATATATATATATATATGTATATATATTTAATTATGGTACTGTCATAATCGAAAGTACGTTTTTCGTCCTCTGTATGTTTGTTTAACGTTATTGAGGCATTTTTCGTATGTTTATGGCGATTCAATCTGTTATTTAGTAATTGGCTCGTTATGCCTATATATTTTTTGGGACAATTTGTACAAGGGATTGAATATACTACATTTGATTTACTCATGAGAGAAGTTATACTTTTTAAATTATTGAATAGTATATTTAATTTATTATGAGACCTGTGTCATACGAGAATATCATGCTTTTTTAAAATGTATTTTATTTTTTCTGACAGCTCATTAGTGGAAAGTAATGTTCCATATTTTTTGCTGTTTATGTTCTATGTTTCTTGTTATTAGGATATAATAAAATTTATTTGTTCGTTTATTAAGACAAAATAAAAAAAAAGGATATAATCTATGGTTCAAGAATCTGTAAAAAATTATATATACATATATATATATATATATATATATATATATATATATATATATATATATATATATTAGACTGCCCATATTTCTATTGAATCTAAAGGTTTTTCCAAGTCCACAATTGCGACGTAAAGACGTAAAGTGTTATGTTTTATCAATTTGTTGGATTTAGTAGAGTTATTTGGAATATCAGCTAAATTATGTCATTGTTCTTCTCGGTATTTTATGACGTGTGTGCTACAAAAAAATTATATATTATATAATCTATATATTGATTTATTTATATTATTTATTTATTAATCTTACTGATCAATAATGTTTGTGTAATAATCATCGACTTTGCAATTACAAGTTTTTTCATTCATTTTTATTTCTTTATAAGAGTTAATAGAGTTAGTGACGTCATTGTTCTTTCTCGAGCTAATCCGATATACGGATATATTTAAATTATTACATTTTTTTCTTTAAATGATAATATCTGAGCAAAAAAATATTTAAAAATTTGTGTCAATTGTAAAAAGTTTAAATTAATAATATTAATTCAAGAGTAAAATATTATTTAATATAATTTTTTACTTATTCTGTAAGTTCTAAAAATATACAGAAAACAAATTCTCACATTTTCCCTGATCGTTGCGGATTTGCAAATTTTGGCAACCACGCTAACGAATTCTAGATAAACGTAAACAGAACAATTTTTCTCTCATTTAAGCAACCTCGCATCTCTTAACGTTTTGCAAACAGCAATACTAGTATCATTTAAATCCAACAAAAACGACTTATTAGTTAATGTTATTTTAATAGCCTTTAATAGAGCTATTAAAAAACTTTTTATACTTGCTAAATATGACCTCGATAATTTCAAACGCTCATTCTCCAAACACATATTTAAAATTAGTATCATTACTATGCCAGGTGATTGCTTTTACATTTCTCTTTCTTGCAATTCCATTTTATTGTTGTGTTTTCTACTTATTTTTTTTCAAATTGATATGTCAAAATTTTCATTAATATTTTAGAAGATATTATTGATTAGTGACTTAACAATTATCTTTCTGATCTTCGTCACCATAAATAATACATCACAAGCAGTCAGGGAATTAACGAAAAGTACTTTTTATGTAAAGAATTTGACTTAAATCGTGAAAATATTTTTATAAAAGTTAAATTCTAAGAAATTCATATAAAATCAAAGCAATGTGCCCTTAATGTTTCCTTCTTTATGGACTTTAATGCACCTATGTTGTATTCAAAATATTCTTCTTATTCTTCTTTAGTAGCCCTACAACCCGGGGTGGGTCTTGGCTGACTGCACAACTTGCTTCCATCTCACACGGTGGTCCATGATAGTTGGGTCAGTGGGTAACCCCATTGTTCTTAAATCTGACCATATGTTATCTCTCCATCGCATTCTTCCGCGTCCTAAGGGTCTTTTCCCTGTCGGGGCCTCCTCCCAAATTAACTTGGTAAGGCGGTTATTAGGGAGCCTATGGACATGACCAGCCCATCTTAGGCGTTAGAATTTAATTTCTTGTACGATGTCGCTAGCGTTATATATCTGTTTGACCTCGGCATTTGTTATTATTCGGTATTGATTAGTATTGGGGTCGTGATAGGGTCCGAAAATCCATCTAAGGATTTTCCTCTCAAAACATCTAAGTTTCATTTCCATTGCTTTTGTCAGCGTCCACGTCTCACAGCCATACATGAGCACTGGTCTAATCACTGTTCTATATATCCTGATTTTTGAGGTTCGTGTTAGGTTCTTGGATTTGATGGTGTTATTGAGACTTTACATACATCTGTTTGCTGCCTGATTTCTCCCTTTTATCTCCTCTGTGATATCGTTATTACACTCTGCTAAAGCCACAATCTCAAGTTTCAACATCATCATCAACTGAATATCTTTAAAAGAATATCTATTCAAAAAACTTATTTTTCCTCCGTGTTGCAAATCTTCCAATAATTTTAGTTAATTCACACTGCCTAACTTAACTTGACACGCGGTATATGACGCCAGCTGGCACATTGAAGCAATAAAAAATTCACAAGTGCTGCCATTATATCTAAACCAGACATACTTCAATATGCTTTCTATAAGATCTTCATCATGATTCACGACATCATTTTGACCAACATTTTAGGTTAAAATATAAAGAATCCTTATTTTCTTATACCGTAATAATTTTTTCATAAATATTTTTCAAGAATTTACGTTCATTTGTAAAAAAAAATGTTCCATTTCAAAACACTATATTTTACTGCAAAAAAATTTAGAAAATACAAAATTTTCAACACTAAGGAGTACTGTTATGCTCTAATTCAACCATTTAGGCAAACAACTAGATCAAGGTCAATTAAATAGAGATGAAAAACAAGACCAAATTATATTAAATGTTCAATAATTTATTAATGCGCTTAATTAACCACGACTTGGAAGGAGTCCAAGAAATCGTTTATCTTCAGCTGATTTCTTCATTACTTCCAAATTAAATTTAGATCATGATGGCTCTTCGAACATTAATTTTGCTTGCCACTTTTCCACCACTATCTACTTCAATCTATTGTGGGATGAAGACCTTTCCCTTTTCATTTCAGTGTCTTTGATTTCATGTTTTTCTCATCCAATGGGTACCTGTCCTTTTCTGAATGTCATCTCTCCACCTTGTACTCCACGTCCAAATCTTGGTCTTCGCTCCAAATTTATTCTCTTTCATTTATTATCCGTTTTGTGTTTTCATGTTTTTCTCATCCAATGGGTTCCTGTCCTTTTTTGAATGTCATCTCTTCACCTTGTACTCCACGCCCAAATCTTGGTCTTCACTCCAAATTTATTCTCTTTCATTTATTATCCGTTTTGTGGGCCATCTTTATTTTAATTTGGCCACTTGTTTAAAGCATTTACGGCTTTAGTTTGTTATTGGATCCATCTGTTGCGTTGTTCCGATCAGTTAATTCAATATCCAACATCCTCCGTTTATGTATTCGCTGTGTTATTACTAATCTTTGAACATGTCTTTTTGTGAAGAGCATATCTGAGCTCCATAAGTAAGTACAGGTGAAGTACATGATCGTATAACCTTCGTTTTAGTGTGTTAGATTTCTGTGATACAAGACTGTCTTGTTTTCCAAATAATGTCCAAAACATTTTAAACCGATTGGAAATTTTTTTATTCATGCTATCTTTAGTAGTAGGAATTTTCTACCTTAAATATATATATATATATATATATATATATATATATATATATATATATATATATATATAATGGTTGACTTTATCTAGATGTTGATTATTGAGCATTATATCCAAGTGTATATCCATGCATCATAATCTTTGTGTTGTTATAATTGATTGTTAATCCTACCAATCAAAATAGTAATCCTATTCTGAAATCATCTCCTGCAATTTAGCAGGATCGTTACTTAGAAGAATAACCTCAGCGAATCTTAAATGGTTAAGATATTTGCTGTTGATGTTGAATATAAATATATTCTTGAAGAATTAAGTTCCCTTTATATTGTGCTCTACAGATGTCCTTCTGTTGTACTTGAAACTAGATTTCTATGTTGAATGCGATGGATTTAAGTTTGAGTTATCTAATTTTTGAGTGTGAATGGCATCGAAGTAATTAATACCAGCTGCTTGTGGTTGAAAATTATCATATTTTATGACCAGTCTCTTATCCAATATGGCAGACACATACCAACATAGGATCTTGCAAGATGTTTTCAATATAAAAGTCGCCCATTTACCCAGTCACTTCCACGAGATCGCTATGTCCCTCTCAGTTAATACCATTAAGGCTATTCTTTTGAGTCATTATCAGTTTGACTTCTATCACTTGAAGTAATCATGATCACTTCAACCCAATGACAAGTAAATGCATATTCAAAAGAACATGAAGTTATCAGTTTCAGTTTGTTCACTTTGATCAGTGATAATTTACTCAAAAGAATACAGCCTTTATAATGAGCTCTTTACGCTTTCCGTTGCACATCTCTCAATGCAACACCACACCATCATCCTTCTCAAAAACAATCCATCATAAACTCTTTGGTACATAGAGCACTTACAATATGTGATGAACAATCACTGAAATCAGAAACAGAAAAACTGACTCATGCAATATTTGTTTTAAGAATGAAAACTAGATGGACGAAACTACGTCTTCCTTAGAGTCGGCGATTGGTAAGCCAGCTTCAGTCTCTTCACAATTTTCAACTTGACCACAGCCGTGAAAGCTTTCGTTCTTTAAATATTTTTTTTGTTCTATATTCCGCTGAACATATGTTTAAGCAAATTTTAATCGACGAGCTGTGTAAGTTTCGAAAGACATGAAATGTGAACAGGCATTTTTCTGGTTATAAAACGTTCTTCGACGTCTTCCATTCCTTAGCCACCACTTATGTCTGTCTTCCCAAAGATCTTCCAATTCTATCTCACGTCCTATTTCAGTTGGTTTATTTTTATGTCTTCTACAATACTATGTTTAACTCCCAGAATCTCTCTGATTCTGAAATTTCTGATTTTTCCATTGTCTGGTGGTTCTTCTCTAGAAATTCATCTGAATCGCTTCTTAAACTCTTTCTGTTCTTTGTTTGAGTTGCTGTGAATTACTATGCGCTTAACAATAGTATTATATATTCATGTTTATTTGACTTTAATATTTGTTGATCCCATAGAAACCCATTTAACAAACTGATAGCTTTCCTTCCTTGAATATTCATGTCCCCTATCGCTCTAGCATCTGTAATGCCATTCTGTGTTATATTTATCCCCAAATATTTATAGTTTTGGTAATGTGCTATGTCTTCTGTTGGCCCTCTATTAGTACATTTTGTTGTCCCACAATGCACGTGTATTTCATTTTATTTAAATTGACTTTTTTTCCTCAAATACTTTAAATACTCATGATCATATGCTGTTACTATCTGATCATCGGCGAAGCAAAGTATACAGACAGGAGTTGTTCAATGGTATCTTCATGTTCCTACATTTCCTCTTGCAGACCTTCTGTTTTAAATAAATTTTAATAAGTAATTATTTATAAGCAACATCTTTGTTTGAGAACTTTATCAATCTTGAATCTCTTCGAGAATTTAATTCTCTTTTTTACTTTACTCTGTTTTGATCATGCGTGTATTTTGCTGCTCTAAATACATTAATCTAGTGTGTATAATGTAGCATTTCCCGTAGTCTACCATTAGGAATGCTGTCGTAGACTCTTTTAGGAACCAAATAGAGTAGATGGAGTTCCTCAATATATTTTAAAAATATTTGATATTATGAACTGACCTCGAATGAGTCATCGTGCCATACAATTTGAGCCGCTGGAGCTGTGGGCACAATGGGTTTAAAAAGAGGAAACAACAAGCGCGAATCACTCACTTATTTTCACATAAATACCTTATTTCACTTTAATTCATAAATTATGAAAGGAATTTTTAATAACAAAGTACGCGAAACGCCATAACTATCATTAATATGAATTAAACGTCAATATTTTTAAAGCAAGTGAATATAACCGCCTACTAGATGAATAACATCTGCATATATATATATATATATATATATATATATATATATATATATATATATATATATATATATATATATATATATATATATATATATATATATATATATATAAATATAAGTTTACAACCTCACTTTAAAATAATTTTAAAACAATAGTGATAACAAAAAATAATCGATAATTTTATCGATTCTTCCGGAACAAGCAATGCAAAAACTAAAAAGTGTTCCAACTCGTACGCGTAACGTATTTTAAACTGAAGATGATATACGTAGGATAATTTGTCCGGTATGCCCGTGACTGAAGGTATGTAATTTGCTTCTTTCATTGTACAGATAGTAAACAATTAAAAACGTTTAAAGCTACTATATCGGCATCATGAAAACTTGCGGCACGCCTATTTGTTTATTTTGATAATATGGTGTCTGTCGATTAAAAACCATGATTTTATTTTATCTTTGTGTGAGGATCTTTAAAGTATTTTTCAGTTGTGGCTGAATAATGTAGCCTAAAAGGTTTTGTATGCTAGTCTGATTTTAACGCAGACTATTACGTAGCAAGTAATAATTAACATTGAAATTTTTTCTTTGTTGAAGATGGAGCAATTTCTCCTCGGTGTAATCCCAACAAAACTATTTTGAAATAATTTTCTCCAAATTAGTTTTATTGGATGACAAAATATCAGAGGAGAAATGGATAGACTACCTAACAAAATTATTTGAAGGAGATGCTAACATTGGAAAAAACAACATACCAGCAATAAGGAATAATGTGGAAGTCACCATTCAAGAAGTAGAGAAAGCTATGAAATCCTGAAAAAATAGAAAGTCTCCCGGACAAGACGGAATTCATAACGAATTGTTGAAATACGGAGGACAGCGACTAACACAGAAACTAACAAGCTTCATTCGAAAAATCCTGACACAATGCAAAGTACCAGATAGGTAGAGAACCAGCACAATAATGCTTATGTTTAAGAAAGGTGACAAACAAGAACCAGGGAACTACAGGGGTATTAATCTACTGGACACAACTCTGAAACTCGTTACGAAAGTAATCAAAAATAAAATTAATTCGGTTACAACACTGGAAGACGAACAGCAGGGATTTAAATTAGGAAGGTCTTGCGTGGATGCAGTATTTATTCTACGACAGATAGTCGAAAAATCTCTAGAATACAATAAACCAACATTTTTATGCTTTATAGATCTAACAAAAGCATTCGATCGCATAAAGCTAGATGACGTAATCCACCTGTTATATAAGAGAAATATTCCTATCAATATAATTCAGACCATCGAAAACATATACGCAAACAATAAAGTTCAGATTCGCACTAACGGTAAATTATTAACACCCATACCAGTCAACAGCGGTATTAGACAGGGAGACTCGCTTAGTCCTTTGTTGTTTAACATGATAATGGACGAAATAATAAAGGAGGTGCGACTTGGTAGAGGATATAAAATGGGTGATACAGAAATAAAAATTCTCTGTTACGCTGATGACGCTGTGATATGTGCCGAAAATGAAGACGACCTCCAGAGATTGTTAAATACCTTTAATCTTACGGGAAGAAAATATAATATGATTATCTCAGCCGAAAAAACTAAATGTGTGACAACCTCAAAAGAACCCCTCCGATGCAAACTAGAACTAGACGGTCGAATAATACAACAAGAAATGAGTTTCAAATATCTAGGAATTGACATAACTAGTTATGGCAACATCGAAGATGAAGTAAGAGGGCAGGTGGCCAAAGCAAACAAAGTGGTGGGTTGCCTCAACGACGTGATCTGGCGAAACAAACACTTACAACAAGAAACAAAGGTTCGGATCTACAAAACCACAATTAGACCTATTATGACATACAGCTCAGAAACACGGCCAGAGACGACAAAAACGAAACAATTATTGGAGACTACAGAAATGAGAATACTTCGACGAATAACAGGAAAAACGCTACTAGACAGAGAAAGAAGCGATAACATCAGGCAATCATGCAACACAGACTGCATTAATGAGTGGGTCCTACAGCGTAAGACACAATGGAACAAACACATAAACCGAATGACAGAGGAGAGACTGGTAAGGATCGCACGAGATAAATCGGTTAGTGGTACACGCAGTAGAAGTCGACTACGGAAAAGGTGGAGCGATAATTTAAGTCCAGAATGAGGAAAATCGAAGAAGGAACAGGTCAGGGACCTGTTATAGAAGGTAGAAGAAGGATGATCATGTCGACCGAAGAAATTATTGAGTAACTATCGTGAACTGTGACTATTTGATAGTGGAATAAACAAAAATTTAAAAATAATCATTGTTTACCACACTTAGACTGGTGTTTCTAAATCATATTTGAGCTCATTTTCATTATTTTAATTTCCATAGATGGTTCTTGAAAACTCCAGAGTTGTTTTTTTTTAAACTAAGGAATATTTCTCTTATGGGACTAAATGGTAATATTGGAAATAAAATTATTCACACAATATCACACTTCCGAGAATTAAACTTTAGAAATCTTGAAATACCTGTTTAATTTGCATAATACATTCTGTCTAATACTAATAGAAAAGTAACAAAGTAAAGGGTGTTTTTTATAGAGATATAGAACTTTAAGTTGGCAACACTTTTTTAACTGACGGCCATTTTGTCAGCTGTCAAGTGATTTATGTTTAGTTTGGTTTGGCATCTCAACATGAATAGACTGACGCTTGAACAACGCTTCCAAATTGTGCAAATTTATTTTGAAAATCATGGTTCTGTTCGAAATACGTATCGCGCACTACGTCCATTTTACGGTCAATATTATCGTCCATCAGAGCAATTAATTCGATTAACTATGGAACGTTTTCGCACCACGTTTACTCTAAATGATAATACGCATCCACAGAGACGTCGTACAGTGCGTACAGAAGGAGTCATTGCTGCTGTAGAGCGTAGCGTAGAGGAAGACCCGAATCAGTCTCGTGCAAGAATTGAAGCCACACGATCACCTAGCAAGGCGTAGATTCGGTGAATGGACCCTGAACAAGATTGCCGTTGATCCCGATTTTCATAAGCGAATTTTGTTTAGCGATAAAGCTCACTT
This sequence comes from Diaprepes abbreviatus, assembly GCA_034092305.1. NCBI lineage: Eukaryota > Metazoa > Arthropoda > Insecta > Coleoptera > Curculionidae > Diaprepes > Diaprepes abbreviatus. Next base: position 443,035 of record JASJET010000282.1, on the reverse strand, counting down.
TTGTTTGAATGGATACGTCAATAAACAAAACTGCCGTATTTGGAGTGATGATAATCCTCAAGTGTATGTTGAGACACCGTTACATCCAGAAAAACTGACTGTTTGGTGTGCTTTATGGACTGGTGGAATCATTGGTCCGTACTTCTTTAAAAACGATGCTGGTCAGAACGTTATAGTCAATGGTGACCGCTATAGAGCCATGATTACTGACTTTTTCGTTCATCAATTAAACAACCATGATGTGCAGGAGCTGTGGTTTCAACAAGACGGCGCAACATGTCACACAGCTCGTGCCACAATTGATTTATTGAATGAAATGTTTGGTAACCGCATAGTTTCACGTTTCGGACCCGTGAATTGGCCTCCAAGATCGTGCGACTTAACGCCGCTAAACTATTTTCTGTGGGGATATGTGAAGTTGCTAGTCTACGCCGATAAGCCCGAAAATATTGATCACTTGGAGGACAACATTTGCCGCGTTATTGCCGATATACGGCCACAAATGTTGGAAAAAGTCATCGAAAATTGGACCTCCAGATTAGACTACGTCCGAGCCAGCCGTGGCGGTCATATGCCAGAAGTCATATTTAAATTATAATACCAGAAGGTTATCTTTCAAATAAAGTAAATTTCATGTCAATTTAAAAAATTCATCTTTGTTTTATTCCATTTAAAAGTTCTATACCTCTATAAAAAACACCCTTTATAATATCCAAATATGGATCGCATTTATGGACTTCAGAAAAGCCTTGGACACCATAGAATTTTGGGTAATAATCTATCAAAGGGATAGATCGGCGAAAAATGGACAGTATTGAGGAATTAAACGAAGGATGCAAAATAAAGATAAGGCCTCAAGAAATCACCAAAGAGATAGTGTTAGTCAAGAGGATCATATTAATTATTTACTCTGCTTCTGGAGGATATATTCCGAAAACTGCACTGGAAGAGAAAAGGAATGAATATAGCAAGAAAAAGACCTGGCAACCTAAGATTCATAGACGATATTGTCATTTTTGCCACATACTGTGCGGAAATAAGTGATATATCTCGAAATAAGGAAGTTCGGCCTAGAAATGTACGTCAATTATTCTTAAACCAAGAAACAAGCATGAAAACAATAAATTATAGGTGGAAGTCCTGCAGGAAAGAAAAGTATATTCATATGTTTATTTGGGTCAAGAAATAACAATATGAAAAGATTGTATAAGGGAAAATGAAACATGTTTTCAATTCCAACTTTCTCTTTAAATTAAAAACTAAAGTATATATAGCATGCACTCTTTCAGTAACAAAATATGGCCATGAAACATGGGTACATCAAACATCAATCAAACGAAGAATGCCAGGAATAGCACTTAAAAACTATGAAACCAATGAGTCGATAAGAAACAAAACTAAAATCGAAGATATAGCAAGACGAAAATGCACTTTAAAATGGAATTGAGCTGGGCATGATTCCAAAAATACAAATAATTGGAGAGAAAAAATAAAAGATGGAAACCATCAGGAAGTAAGAGAAACCCTGGCAGACCACAACAACGATAATACTTTGAAATCAAACAACAGTAGGACTGAACTGGTATCGATGGGCATAGAAAACGTATTTCTGGAAGAATGTGAGAGAGGCTTATATTTACAGAAAATGGCAAAAAAGAAGAAAAAGATTCCATTCAATAAAGATTGGAAAATGTCGTCACATAAATATATTTCGTCACCTTCAAAATTGGCCCCGTTCTTTGCAATATATTAAAAACGCAACTGTTGTAACATTTTTATAAACGTTCTATTGTATAGAATGTGGTAAGTTTTCGAGAAGATTTGTCCAATCTTCATTTACCTTATTTAACAACGATTGTTTATTAGGAAATATTTGATTTACTTCTTCCCACAGAAGTCCAGTACACAGTAAAAAACGCATGTAAATCTACATCTAAATACTTTTACTGCTATTGAAATTTTACAAAGTGTACAATGTATTTTTTCCCATTACATATGCTTTTAAGTATGATTACATAAAAACAATAAATTAATGTGCAATAGTGTAAAATAATATAAAATAATGTAAAATAATGTAAAATAGTGAAAAACAATGTAAAATAGTGTAAAATAATGTAAAATAATGTAAAATAATGTAAAATAATGTTGAATCGCCCATGACGTTTCCCCAACTCATCTCCCAAGAGCAGCAGCGAGACATGGCAGTCGGCCATTATTTTTATACTGCATAGGTAACACGTTTGGTACAATAGTTTCTTTTTATAAAGTATATTGTGTTTTATTTATAAGTGGATATTGGCAAGTAAGGCGAGAAAAACATTTCAGTGTCCATTTAGTTGTAAATATGAAACGATTTTTAGTAATAAAAACACATTAAGGGTTCATTTTTGCAGAGAGCATTTAGAAAACTGCAAAAATTCTGCTAATAGTAACGTTAATAGAGAAAATATTGAATCTATAGAAAAAAGAATCACATATTTAAATAACAGAAATAAAATACCGTCAAATGAAAAAAGTAAAGAGGCCTATCACTGGCATTAAACTTGTTTACTAATTTTTATTTAACATTAGGAACTAAGTATTTATTAAGTAAATGTTCAATACAATTTTTAATTACAGCAGTCTTTGGTATTTGTAAGTTAAACACAGAATTTATAGTTAGTATTTTAAATGCACATGTCAGCTTTTATTTCTTTATTCATATACAGATCATTACAATAATAAAAGTTTCGTTAACAGCAACTATTCGTTGTTTTATTCAGAAGATGAATAAAAGTCCCTACCTACTGACGTATCCATATGTCTAATTCACGAATTTCTTTAACAACATATAGGTAAGGAGCCCTGCACATTTTTTATGGTTAAGTATTCCTGGTCAAACGTATTCAATTCTTAATATGATGTAATTTATATCCTATTTTCAGTTACTTCTGTTTTCAATATACTGTGTAGTTTTTCATGTTCTCGCTTATCAGAAATAAAATTGAATTTTCTCATATAATCAGTACGGAAGCAGGCTGAATTTTTCCGTGATCTATTTTTTGTGAAATATGTATTTTTTAATATAGATCTTCTAAAGATTATTTGAGAAAACATCAAAATTATCGAGTTGTGACAAGGATAATTTTTAGTCAGGATGACATAAATTGCATCAAATTAAAAATTAAATTTGTTTAATCAAGGTCACTTTTTCATAAGAAGAGTGTGGGGGGCCCTTTTTACTTGATGACTTAAATTTTCTAACATATATTATAATGTATTTTCACGTAATCTCACATGGTAAAATACGTATTTTTACGTAATCTGACATGGTGGAATATGTATTTTTACATGATGTGTTGATTACACTACATCTAACAACAAGTAAATCGACACGGAAAGACAACAACAATTACATGATATAAATACGAAAATTACTTAGTGATTCATGAATATTTTTTACATTGCAATGCAAGTAAGTTTTTACCAAGATACACAAGGCAATATATTACCAATGAAAGTTATGGTAATTTTACATAAAATTTTTTTACTGTGTAGGGTTAAGTTATGGATATTATTCTGACCACTACGAAATCAAAACGTAATTTTCCTGAAACCACTCTTGAACACTTCGTAAAGAATGCTCCAGTGCATATTTTATTGATATTTTTACTTTCTACAATTGATTTGTTGAAACCCTCGTGATATCTTCATTAATTTTGATTTAATAAGCAAGAAACAAAAAAAAACGCAATTTTTGGTTTTTGTTGTTTATAAAAAATTAATGGATGAAAGTAGAGAGTGAAAAGCATAACAAAATATTACCATAAACTGTTCTTATTGTTATGGCACTCAATATCTATTGATTGGCCTATAATAGCAAACCAACATCATGCTTCTGAGAAACACGAAACCAAAATTCAACTGATACTTTCACATCATATTTGTTCGTTTGGAATAAAATACTCAAACTATTTGTTAACATGCAGGTATACTACGCCTTTACCCTTTTTTAAACTTTCCTAACAAAATGCAATGGCTATTCAGAATGCACCGCAATTGTTTGCTGCTTGCATTTAACTCTAGATAAATATATTTACCTTTAACCTAGGTATACGTATAGAGTGGCATTAATTACTTTTATGTTTGGGATTGTTTTCTAGTGCTAAATAGTAGAGAGAAAAGCGCTTTTATTGCTATTCGCTTGTTGGTTTTTAATTATTCATACAAAATGCAAAAATCTTTGCAATTACTTATAAATGTTAGTATAGGGAAATTAAAATACGGGTAGATCTTGAGTTCGACTTGCTTTCTTTAAAAAAATCATTTCTTTATAATTTTTTCCCTATTTAAATTGATTACGAATTTGTATAAAACTTGCTAAAGCTTTTAAATATATTTTTTTTTTCGTAACTAAAATATGCATAACTTTTTTAGCGTTTTACCTTTACTAACCAAAAATATTTAATTTGGGTAACGAATGCACAAACTAAAAATAAATTTGTCAACTATACCAAGTCATTTTCAGGAGTACAAATTCAGGCAAAATACCTCTTTCATTTTCCTTAACCAAATGGTAGCAGTACGGTTTGTGTCCCGTAAAAATTGCGTTAAAGCATTAAGACAATTATTTTTTTGGTCTCAACGATGACACTTTCTGTAAAAGTCGATTTCAAAGCCCTGATTTACAACATGTTGTAAAATCCTAAAGTAATGAGTATCTTGGCAAGGTCAATAATTTACCCTCATTTTACTGAACCAATATTTATGAGTTTATTGAAAATCGAATGTCAACGAAGTCAAATTGATAGACAACGATATGTTATATTACTACAGACAAATAAATAAATAAATAAATAAAGGAACAGAAAAATTATGACATCAATTTACTTTGATTTTCTATATAATCTATTTTTAAAGGCATATACTTGGGCCACCGAACAGTTGCCGTAAAAATAGTTTCTTAATTGAAAAATCCGCCACTAAGTCAAATATTTTTCAATTCGAATGAAATTAATATACTTGAGACTGTCATTATTCGTTTGTTTTGGAGAATAGTTATATATAACCTCCAAAAATCAGTTTAAAATGCAATATAGTAATAAATAAAAAGCATGCACATATAAAGTAACTGTACAGATCGTGTAATAAACTGAAAACGTCCTGACCCTGCTATCCACCATTTTGGGGAAAATTCACTTATAACAACAGTGGATACGCTGTCACCATAAGAAAATTATGCACTCTAAGGATAATTGTATCTCTAACTGACAAGGCTAGAAGCAATTTGCATGGCATTCCGAATTTTTATCGGCATAAGTAGTTGAACGAAACAGATAGAAAGAGATAAAGGGACAGTATTACGTTATAAACTCCTCCGACTAATCCAATTCGTGTCAATTGATTATAATCTCTGGATGTCTACGATACTATTGGTCGAAAATAAAAATAAATAGATTAAAAAATTTTATATTTCTGGTTGATGAAAATAACTTGTTATTAAAAAAGGTAATATATTGGCGGACTCGTTTCTTCAAAATGTTTTGTTTTTTGAAAAAGGAGTTGAAATGTTAATTAGGTAGTACCCCGTTATTTTAAGTATGTTCCAATTTGTAATTAGAATATCCTTATTACATTATTACACTAAATTCTGTTCATATCTCAATAGTATGAGCGTGCTATTTAAAAACGCTTTTCTATGGCTAGTTCTGGTTATGAGTTTAACATAAATACTTGTGTCCGTATGTTGTTGGCAGCCGAGTATCTTAGTTTTAAAAAGTTAAGTCTAACATAATTGTATGCATTAACACAACTTTCTATCTATCTATCTAGTAGCGCTACAACCCTACGTGGGTTTTTGCTGCAGAAACGATTTGCCTCCACTGGTCTCTGTCCATCATGGCTTCTCTCCAGTTGTCGACACTCATAGTTTGTAGGTCTTTGGCTATATTATCTCTCCACCTTAATTTTGGTCGTCCAAGGGGTCTAGTTCCTGTTGGGTTTTGATTCCATACCATGTTAATTAGTCGGTTGTCAGGGGATCTCTGGACGTGTCCTGCCCATCTCAGTCGCTGGGATTTTATTGTTTTTATTATATTTGGGCTATGGTACAACATCTCTAGTTCAGCATTACTTCTTATGCGGTATTGTCCCGTAATTGGGTCTTGTACAGGACCAAATATTCTCCTTAGCATTTTTCGCTCAAAACATTTAAGCAGAAGTTCGTTATGCCTTGTGAGGGTCCATGTCTCACACCCGTAGCATACCACTGGTTTTATTATTGTTTGGTAGATTTTTATCTTTGAGGACCTTGACAGGATTTTTGATTTTATCAGCGTTTGCAGAGAAAAGAAGCATCTATTACCACTCTGTATTCTGGCTTTTATTTCTTCTGTCATGTCGTTATCCGATGTTATGACAGTTCCCAAATATTTGAATTTTTGGACATTCTCGAAGTTATAGTCCTCCATTGTTACGTTTTGTCTGATTCTATCTCTGCGGAGATTGCGTGCTACATGCATATATTTGGTCTTATCTTCATTAATTTTAAGGCCCACTTTCTGACTCTCCTTTTCGATTTGTAGGAAACTTTCCTTGACTCTTACAGTATTTTGTCCTATTGTGTCAATATCATCTGCAAAGGCTAGCAACATTTGTGGTCCCTGATTTGTGAATATTTCGGTATTAATGTTCGCTTTCTTGATTACCATGTCGAGTACGATATTGAACAGAAGTGGAGATAATCCGTCCCCCTGCTTCAGACCACTTCGAACTGTGAAATTGCTAGAGACTTGGTTTCCTATTTTTACACATAATTCGGTATTGTTGACACATAGTTTCGTTAGACTAATAAGTTTTTTTGGTATCCCCATGCTTTCCATGGCAATCCAAATACTCTCTCGTATTATGGTGTCATAGGCCTGTTTGAAGTCGATGAATAATTGGTGTACATCTCTGTTGAATTCCCAGCTTTTTTCCAGGAGTTGGCGTATTGTGAATATTTGGTCCACCATGGATCTGTTAGGCCTAAAGCCGCATTGGTAGTCACCGATGTTCTCTTCAGCATAGGGTGATATGACACAACTTTGAGAAATAGTAATTAGTAAGATATTTGAAACTTGTGTTTAAATACGTAACAAATTTTATATTTAAGTAATATTAACTACAATATTTCACTCAATTATGTAGTGGATTGATAAGATGATAGATTTCAGTCATACTACTTAGATCTATGGTTCCTACAGTTTCAATGTTTATGAGTGCTGGCTTTCTGCAGTTAATGTACATAGGAGGCATGTATTTCCATTGGCATTGGCATATTGCTTTGTATATATAAGTTGCCGTTTTTCTCCATATCCCTTTTTCTATATATATATATATATATATATATATATATATATATATATATATATATATATATATATATATATATGTTATATCGTAGATTTTCACGGATGGTAGAATGAATAGTTTGGTTATTCCGGGTTTCAATCCGTTCGTTCAAAAAATCGTTTTCACGACGTTTCGCCAAAATCTCATTTGGCATTTTCAAGTGCGGTTCGTCTCGTTACTCGCTGAGAACTGTTCTCAGCGAGTAACGAGACGAACCGCACTTGAAAATGCCAAATGAGATTTTGGCGAAACGTCGTGAAAACGATTTTTTGAACGAACGGATTGAAACCCGGAATAACCAAACTATTCATATATATATATATATATATATATATATATATATATATATATATATATATATATAGTAAATCTATTTGTTCGCTTGGTTTTTCACACAAACTTGCAGATGCTCCGTCAAAATGTTATCCTCAGGTGCATACTAAATACCAGGTGCATCTCTACTGAATGTGACCTCACCAGATAGATGTGAAAGATTGGGAAATACGCCGTCTTAAGCCTGCCGATCGACACAGAAAACCTCAAATTTCGAAGCATGAAGAAATTTTGACCGAATTTTTCACACACATGGTCAATGTGTGCACTCCACTGAAGTTTGAGGTCTAAGTGTGCTCCCATAAAGCTGTTATCACCAATTTGCTGCTCTAAACTACTCTCATCTCTCAGAAATGCAGTCTATTAGCACGAGATCATTCCTCAGCTCTCGCATGTGCAGATACAGCATCCCACAAATCCTTCTCAAGACTGCCATCGAACAAGAGACTCTAGTGTCATCAGTAAATAATTTGTACCTATTGATTTTCTTAATAAATGGTAAATCAGTAATATAGGTTAGAAATAATGAAGGCACCAGTAAACTGAACGGCTGAATTGTAAATTGTACTATTTCAGTTTCCGCAAAGGATGTCTACATAGTCGAAAGCCTTGGACAAGTTACAAAACAACACTACTTTAAAAAAATATGTGAAAAGACTCCGTAATGTAAGATATAAGATCTAAAATGACCCAAACTGTGCTGCCACTGTTGCCCGTTTGCTACGGTCACCCTGCTTAAATATAAGAGAAACTAGAGTCCTTTTAAGGACCGAGAGAAAAATATTTTCTTTAAAACCAAGTTTTATTTATTTACTCGGCGAACAACAATTAGGTTTTTAAATGACTTCACTAGCCTAACAGTCATACTAAATACATGATTATTATTCTTGTTCCTCATCCCATTTATAGTGTCTTTTACATGGATAAATACTAATTTATTATTATGTTTTTTAAGTTATTTCTTCCTTACTTACAACTATATTACATGTTCATCGCGAAATCCTGATATAAATCTCACATCAGGAACTCTCCACATGTAGAAACTCATTGGCCGAATCCGTAAACCAAAAACTAATGTTTATTTCTTTATTACAGAAGTCGTTTTTCTGTATTCCGCGGTTTACGATAAGCAAAAATTTGTTCCAGTTGTAAATAATTATAACTTTTACAGCCTTTATGGCTTACCGTACCGAGAATTTTGTTATTCCTCGATAATTTTTGGTTTTCCGAGCGTAACAGGATGATTTACTGCTTTTTATTGGCGCTGTAAAGTCATTTAAAAAGATAACCGACATTAGGTCGATTGGGGCTATTGTTCGTAAAGTGTCATGTTTTGAAAATATGATGTTGTGGTGTAAAGAAAAATAAGCGAAATAGGGAGACAATTAAGGGAAATAACTGTGAATATACCATTTGGATAACACTTTTAGTATTACGTTGTATTTAAGAGTTATTATTTTGGGAAATTATCTCTTAGACCAAGAATATTTTTAACGTAAAAGGTATTTCATATCTGACAACGCTTTGAATGATTCATTTCTTGGGACAAAAATATCCATTTTTGAGAACGAGTATTATTATTACTTAAAAATTAATTTTATTCTATATAAATAATTGAAGAAGAGAAATTAAAACATGTTTTCTACTTTTATTAATTGATTTTAAAAGATGAGATTCCCAATTCCCTCGAGATTTGTTCACTCAAGTCGTGAGATAATTTAAAGTAGTTTTCAGCATATTTTATGAGATGTTCCGTAAACAAATCTCCAAGGTAATTTTATTGTAATGCTGTTAAAAACTGGAAAAAATGTTGGTTTGTGTATAACATTTGATAGAAATCAGATGTTTTACTGCAATTTTCAGTTAATTTTAGAGGGGATAATGTAAAAGTTAAGAAAGAAGAAAGTATATATATATTTATATATATATATATATGTATATATATATATATATATATATATATATATATATATATATACATATATATATATATATATATATATATATATATATATATATATATATATATATATATATATATATAAACGAAACATGGGAAACCAAATGTGCTGAAAGTAGTTCAATGGTGGGAGGATCTAAACTTAAAAGAGTTTGGCGAACTATAGACAATTTTAAAAGAAACACAAACAAAAGAAGAGAAATAAATCCTATAAAGATAGAAGAGTGGAAAGATTAGTATAATAATCTACTGGAAGAACAACGTGGAGAGTATTTAAACTGGCAACTAGATATAGATGAAACAGGAGTTAACAGAGTAGATACCAATAAATTAAAAGAAATAAAAACAGCATTCCAAAAAATGAAGAGTAATGAAACACCAGGACCAGGGAATTTACCTATAGAGTGAATTAAGCATGTCACCGCAAGAACATATGAGTTGCATTGTGTAATTTTGTGCCTGAAAGGGGAAACGATTTCAAGAAATTAGAGGAGTTCTTAAATAAATTCAATTTATAAAAAGGGGAACAAGCCTAACAGCCCGAATAGAAGAGGAAGCTACGGAAAAGGAAGAACAAAGTGAATTTGTACCTGAGCGATGCTGCGTGGACAATATACTTACAATAATACAGCTAGCAAAAAATAAATTAGCAAGAGGAACGGAGCTTCATGCTACTTTCATTGATCTTCGTAAGGCATTTGAGTCCGTCATTTGGCAGAAATTATGGATCGCAATAAAAGAAGTAAGCATAAATACTGTATATATAAAAGCCGTAAAAATACAGTATAGAGGAAACCAAGCAATTGTTAAGTTCGGAAATCAAGTTTCTGAGACTTTCTCGCAAAGGGGTTCAACAGGGCTCCTGCTTTTCTCTCCAACCCTGTTTAAAGTTTATCTCTGCAGCGCCTTAAAACAGTGGATAAAAACATGTAGCCCCATGGGGATATGGATAGAGGACGCTTATGTAGAATCCTTTTTGCAGATGAACAGGAAGTTCTTACGGAAGATCAGAAAGACATGACTTACATGATAAATAAACTTATAGAAGAATTCACTAAATGGGTTTAGAAATAAAAGTACAAAACACACATTACATGACCATAGGAGCGAATTTAGAGATCATTAAGAAGCGAAATAGGCATATATGACTTTACTTCATTTACAGTTTCCACTGTTCTGGTTAGATTATTACTTCTGCCGTCTTCCATGAAATTGATACGTGTTTTAACCTAAAGGCTACATTTATTACAAGAGCTAATTTTACTCTCCCTTTCCTTGGTAATTGTTTTACTATTTCTCCGGTAATTGGATCGAATCCTGAGACTTTTAGGTTTAATATTTTCTTTTATTTCTTTTGCTATTTTCTAGGTGCTACTAGTCCGAAGATTAGCAGCAAATACATTTACTTTATATATATATATATATATATATATATATATATATATATATATATATATATATATATATAGTGTGTCCAGTAAAGTACTTTTAAACACTAAATACGTTCCCAAAAATAGTTATTTTGTAAAGTTACCTTCTACAGGGTCAAAAACAAGTAAACTTTGCATCACATGTGATCAAATATTAATAGCCCTATTTGGATTTTATAGAAAAACACATACTTAATATGGCGCTACTTCAAACAAAATATGTCTAGGACGAAACGTTGTCAAAACTAAGAAATTTTATGTGGGTTGCGTTGAATCTTATTTTACAACAGCGGTGCAATATACGAAAAATTGGCAAGAAATATAAATTTTCTTATACACCTAAACTGAACTTTTTTTGATATTTTGAGATATAACGACTTTTGATTTTTTTTTTGAGAAAAAAAAATAATTTGACAGATAATGCTAACGACATGATGCTGCGTCTCCCTTTTTACAGGGTAGGGCAACGGATGCGTACGGCAGCTCAATATGTCGGAGGCTAGGTTCGTATCTCTTTTAGAGATAGTTGTGTTCTGCTTTGATTACCCAATAAGCGCCACCTGTTTTACATTATCTGTGGTACTTACCTAGTGATTAAACAGGAAAACACATAGGTATGAGAAATGATTTTAATTTATTGACTGCTGGTGTATAGCTCCATAATGAAACGACTTAATTAAAGCAAATAACAATTCCATTTTATTAAAAAAAAATTATTATGTACATAAATTAGAATGGTACCTACAATTTTTTTATATTCTTTCTTGATAACTATTGTTGTTACCTCGTTTTTAAAAGGTTATACAAAATTTGGCCGCAAACGTTCTAGAACCTTTAATTGCCAATAAAATCAGTTTTATAGATAAAGTTATCAAAAGTTCTTACATGTTATTATGTCAAATGAAAATATATTTATATTGTTTTATTTGCATGTAAAAAATTGATGTAGAGCTCCAATTCTCTAAATTAAAGTTTTCTCCTATCTGGTCTATGCTATGGTACCTCTCACTTCTATTTATTTGATCCAGCGCTGTTGCTAGGATTCCTGTTGTTGTTGTCGATGAATGGGGGTTTCGCAGGGCCAATTCCAACTCACCAACCAAACGCAGGGTAAGGGTAACACGGACAGGAAAACTAGGTCCGGAACCATCAGCAAACCTTCACAGCAATATCAAAATGGAAATCGCAGTAAAAGGAATGAGATGAAGCCAAAGATGAAAAAGACTTGCTTCAGATAGCCCTCATTGATTAGTGGACTTTAACAAAAAAAACACCTGACCGTCTGCCCTTTCAAAGCTAATGGCAGGATTGGCCTACTGCTTTCGACGGTTCAACAGTAAAGGGAACGAAAATGAAAATCTCTCTTGGAACCAGACGTGACAAATCTTAGGGATATTTATAGTTACTTTTGCCAACCTTATTCTCAACCTGGAGCACTCTAACCTAGTTCCGAACTTACACTGATTACCAGGTAATACATCAAATATTGGCAAGCCATAGAAAATTATCAAAAAGAAAATTATGATCAAACAGTCCAAAGTTACTAATCATGATTAAAACAAAGTTAAAAAAAAATGCTACAAATTCCATACTGTATACTTAACCTTAAATGATCGGCCATTACATGCCGTGCTCGTGTCAACGAATCAGGTATACATCCACAACAAATGCTAAATGAACTATATTACCGACTATAACCTTATATTTTTAATACTGAAATGGAATGTAAACAAATGAGAATTTATTAAAAATAAAATATCTTACGATTTTTAAATTCAAACCAAATAATGTGATATATAAACTACAGCAATTTACAAACTCTTAAGAAGAAAGAGTGATAAGTTACAAGACCAAAAGAGTTGTGAACCAAAAAACAAATTCCATGTTTACTATTTTAAATTACAGGATAAATAATTAAATTTAATCACGTAAAAATATACAAATTATATCACATTACTAAAAACATGTAGCATTGATGCAAACTGGTAAATTTAAATGCTACAGTGACACCATTTTTTAATTTTCATCTCGATCGGAGCAGATTTTTTTCAGTTGACCTCTTTATGGGTTTCCAAAGTGAATAATTTGTACTTTGATCATCTGTTAGTTCACTTAGGTAGATTTCTACAGTCTAAGATTTTTATAATTCTTTTCTGGCTTTTCATTTTTCTTTAATCGAATCTCGCATTTCTATTAGATAATATGACCCCCCCCCCTCTGTATTTGTGGTGTATTTTTTCATCCTGCCTTCAAAATATCGGTCCTGAATTTTCCTGGTCTTTGTTCCAGTGATTCCTTCATTTTAATAGGTACATTCAGTTCAATTATTTCGCTGAGTTCCACTGTGAAACTTTCCCAGTCAATTTTTTGTTCATTCTATTGTTTTTATATTTTCACTTAAAGTCAGTAGCATTGGTGAATTACCGAATGTAAATCCCACTTTATCATCTATTTGTATACAATTTAGGGCTATTTTTCTTGATAAGAGGTCCGAGATTTTATTATTTTCAGTTGGTCAACAGATGGGTTTTCCGGTTCAACGCTAGTTTTCATTTATTTTAATTACTGCTTGATAAAGTTCTTTTCCCTTTGATGTATTTGAAAAAAAAAATTTAATCCGCCTAGAATGAATATAAAAATAAACCCTTCAAATAAATACTGTGGCGCCGACGTCAAAAAGTGCTAATTATATAGATAGACATATTATTTTTAAATATATTTGCAATATAAAACACTTATTTTAATATTTTTTACTTCATTTATTATTTTGTAAGTAGTTCTTTGCATTTGTCAATCACCAAGCTTACATGTTTTCCATTGGAAATTTTCTGGGATTACTAAAATCTATCAAGGAATTAATATCCAATTTGTTTACACTATTATTTTTAATTATATAATAACTTTGCTTTTATGATTGTTGATATTATTTTACTATAAAATTCTTCAATTTTACCTAAAGAAGCCAATCTAAAACTCGATGTTTATTTCCATTTAAATCTCTAAAAAAGAAAGCTCTCTTGGTGAAATTGAGCCTCTGACTGGAGAAAATCAAGTTATCCAGATCGGTGTAAGGTAGTTTATATAAGTAGAGACAGACCCTTTGGATTGAAAAAGTATGGCCCATTGAGGTGAAGCAGAAAATATACCAGGACTACTTAAAAAAATTTAGATTTAAGTTGGAAATAAAAATATTGTGATTAATGCATTCATGTAGGATGTCTCTAAAACTTCTAAATAAGACACTAGCGCAAATTTCAAAATTACAAAAGTTAATAGTTTCCGAAATATAGGATGTTAAAGTTGTAATTGTATTTTTTGAACTTTTTTGTAAATATTTATCTTAATAAGGGCTCGATTTGCACTCAATTTATTAATGTTTTTAGGATGAAATATCAAGATCTAATTACAGTTTCGATGTACATTGCTGAGGATGCCACTAGCAGCACTTCACTTACATCTAAAGTCTCATAATTTATTTGGGCCTCGGTATATTAAATTCATAATTAAAAATTCTTATTTCTTGACATATTTTATCCAAAAAGGTTACACTTTTTAAAATTGCGCACTGAGACTCGTAACCTAGTTGATACTTTATTTAGGCCTACGGCTTGTCCAAAAAAAAATGGAGCATGTTTAAGAGCCAATGGCTAATCTAGAAGGCGTTTTGAAACAGCTCAATTTGAAGAGTTTGGAAGTTAAGATCATTGGCAACTATCTGCACCACCTTTGGTTCACCGATGATGTTGTCCTGTTCAGTAATGATCTCAACCAATTAAAAATATTATTAGAAAAATTAAACAACGTGTTCCATGTCTATCTGGGATATACCATCATAATCAGAAAAGCTCAGATCAAGAGACGAATAGTCCTTACACGGACAGCCTTCAGAAAATGAAGACATCTATTAAAAACTAAAGATAGCCCATTAACTAAAAAATGATGGCAAAGTTCTACCTGTAACTGGGTACTTATGGAATGTAAACATTAATTCTTACACAAAAAAGTGCTGAACAGCTAAGAGTGACACGAAGCTGAAAGGTAAGCCACCGGGATAGACTAACATATATAGAAATAAAACGAACCAATGTAACAAACGCTTTACATAGGATTGCAAAATTAAAATGACAATAGATGGAGATCTAGAAAATCTGAAAAAAGCATTGATAGACCGCAAAGAGGATTGTTGGATAATTTGAAGAAGGTTTCTGGAAAAATTAGATAGGACTAACTTATATTATTTACGTCAGTTACAATGATTCAGTATGACAAACCTTTATCATTTAATTTTATAATTTATTATTTAGTTCTTAAATTTTTTGCTATGGCGAAACATTATATTAACGCAGAAATGATTAATATGAGATTAAAAAAAGAATCGATATCACCATACTTAATAAGTGATTTTTTAAAACTGCTAGTGGATTTTTAAAGTAGAAAAATGGTTTATATTAAGGGAATAGCCCACTTTATCAATTTCAAAAAATCGATTTTTTTAGACATTATTGAAAAGTACGAACATTGAAGAATATTCATTGGATTTTACTTTTTTGGGTTTCGGTCAAAGTATTACTTTATAAGAAATTAGCACATGTTTTTTTCTGACGTTTCGGTTTATTTTATTAATTAAATCATCTTCAGAGAATTACTTATGTTAACAGGTAGTTCACTTAATTAACTTACATTTAACATTTTTATTATTTTAATATAAATATAAATATAGACAACTGAAATTATCTTTTTAATACTTTTTTACACATCTGTTACGTTTAGCTTTTGACAGTATACTAGTCTGAAGATGGTTTAATCAATTAAATAAACCGAAAAGTCAGAAAAAACATGTGTTAATTTATTATAAAATAATACTATGACCGAAACCCAAAAAAGTAAAATCTAATTAATAACTGCACGGTCAACAAATAGAAACGAAATTGGAGAATACTCTCAGAAAGTTTCATAAAGATTCAAGGAGTTCTTCTATATTTTTGAGCGCATTATTGAATGGGTTCCTGAACGCACAACTGGGCGTGCACGTGCTTCGCCTCTGGCATGCATGTGCGACCTTGTTCCTTTCTGAACCGTCGCAGCTCTGAAGCTTCCAGGAAGATCAGAATGCAGTGAAGATGATAGATAACAAGAATATGAGCTTTGCGAAAAGGCATAAGGCATCGCTAATTTTTCATAAAAAAAATTTAAGCACATTCTCGAAATAACATTTTTGTATGCGGCGAATTTTTGAAAAACCAGACAACCGATCCTTTCCAAATTTTAGTAACGTATTCTAGACATTTATGGCTATGTTCCGTAGTAAAACTAAGACAAAAGATTCATGCTTACTATTCTTTTCGGCATAAAATATACAAAGACCTTCATTTTGCATTTTTTGTAATCTTACTACCAGCCATAGCAACAAGCATACTGATTATGAAACTCTTTTGTTTTCTGTTTCAGATTAACCAGCACAGCTAATCCCCTAACTTCAGTGACTTATCTTTTTTTGATAGTCCAGTTAAAGTACCATTTTTTTTATAATATACAATAAAAAGAAATTTCACATACTATAATAGTGTACTTATACAGCCCAAAAAGAACTACATTGATATCTATAATGCTTTCTTAAAGTAGAAGATAAATTCAACATAAAACAAATGGGTACTTGTTTGGAGAAACGGTCAGATCCGTCGAATTTTTGCATTTTACTAAAATATACAGGTAACTCAAAAAGGAGCCATGACCTCATTGATATATTTTTTTCAATATTAAGCCCCATTTTTTATTTTAGAATCAGAAAGGACACATTTTTTAAGTAATAAAAGGTAAATATCGATATTAAATAAGAAAATTGTCAAAAAAAATTACTGTTAAACTTTAAAATATTAAAAAAATATTTAAGTACCTTCCAAATTAAATGTTCAAACTTGGCTCCGTTAATCTGAGTATAGATCAATAAATTTTTTTTGAACATTGTCGATGACATCTGCGGTTATTTTTCGTACTTCTTGGCGTATTGTCGAGCTGGGTCAAGTATTCTTTAGTTTTTAAGTCTCCCTCACAAGAAATAATACAGTGGGATCAAATCTGGTGATCTGACTGGCCAATCAATTGTACCCCTCTTCTGCCTATACAATGATTTGGAAAAGACCTGATCTAAGTAAGCATAGTGAAGCGGCGCTCCATCTTCTTGGAAAAAAAGTCAAGCTTGTAGATCTGGTTACAAAGTTATTAGTGCAGGAATGAAGTAATTTTAAAGAAACTCCAAATATCATGCACCATTGGGGCTACCGTCAAAGACAAAGACCTAAAACTCTTTCGTCAACTATACCTACAGCATCCCATGTTCTCCTTGTTAACTGAAATGAACCAATGAGGACTTTCAGTTGCCCAATAGCGAAAATTTTTTCTATCGACATGCCTAGTCAGAAATAATAATTATTTTTTCAAAATTATTCTTACCATTGCATAATGGCTGCATTTGGTTGCAAAATTGATTTCGGCGATCAAAATCATCCTCCGACAACTTCTGAACTAAGCTTACTTTTTAGGAGTGATATTTCGACTTTTTCAGTATTTTATATACACTACAGTATTAAGCTGATCTTTTTCTATTGTTGAGGGTCGATCAGATTTCTTGATATCCGGAACAAGCCCATATTTCCTGAACTTTTCCTTAACTCCGTTTACCATGATTTAGCTTGTAGATAGCCGATCAGGGTGAATTACATTGAATAACTCAACTACCTCTATTTGTGCGAGCATTCAATCTCCAAAATCACTCATGTATAATATTCCAATTCCTTCACATTCCGTTAATCTTATCATTTTCCCACAAAATAGCAATAAAGTTAAGCTTTCGAACACACGTATTTCGCTTACTAAGAATGCTAAACATTCCTTCTTCTTCTTTCTGTACCCTGTCAGGTTTCCCTGACGTTGGCAATTACAATAGCGAGTTCATCACGATTCCTCAGTCAAGAGATCTGGTTCCTTCCAACACCTCAACGACTCTCAATCTTACCTTTAATTATGTTGAGGAATTCTATACCGATCTTCTCTGAGAACATGATTTTGAAACGCCTTGTCTTTTGCTCCTCTAAAACCTAAATTTTGGTGCAGATATGTAGATGATACGTTTGTAGTTTGGCCGCATGGCCCAGATAACCCCAATAATTTCCTGGATCATCTAAATCAACAACACCCTAGTATAAAATTCCTTATGGAAACTGAATCAAATGATTCCCTTCCCTTTCTTCATTTACTAGTTCAAAGGAAAGAGAGTGGCAAATTGGGATATGCTGTATACAAAAAACCAACACATACAAATCGATATCTCAATGCAACGTCACACCATCATCCTTCTCAAAAACAATACGTCATAAACTCTTTGGTTCATAGAACACTTTCAACATGTGGCGAACAATCACTGAAATCAGAAACAGAAAACTGACTAATGCTCTGAGAGGCAACAGATATTGCGTTGAAGATATAAGACGTTCTATTAATAAATATAAAAACCCTACTCCTAAACAAAATGTCATAAATGAACCTCCTATGGACAATGTTGTCTTATCTTATATACACAGAAGCACCTACAAGATTGCCAGATTGTTCCGAAAATCAAATATTCGGACAATTTTCAACACATGTAAGAAAGACAATATTTGAGTAAAGATCCGTGAAGATGCCTCGTGCAATAGTAGTCGAAACGTCGGATCATAATTCTAATTTAACACGGTCTAAATCCAAAAATCATGATTTTTAAAGTACATATTCACTTTTAATCAAATTTATTCGCTACTTCACGAAAGCACTGTATAATAGGAATAGTTAAAAAAAAATTGCAAAAATAACCTTTTTTTGCGTGTCTAAAATGGGATGCCCCCTTAATAACCGAACTTTCAACAGACAACTGAAATGTATTAAATGTACCTCGTATAAAGGCAGCAAGCGGGCACTGACAAAGTATGGTCAGGAGAAACGCAGTAATGAACATAAATAGATAATGTAAGTGAACAGAACAATTTATGAGGGGCAATTCACCGTAGCCAAATTCAATAAACTTCTAGTCAATATATCTCAAACCTTCAATATTGCGAGTAGCCTACAGATACACTTTCAGATTTTAAAGCTTAACCGGTGAATTAGTTGTGGTAATTCTAAGGAATATTATATTTGCTCAAATAGATACTGTTTACTGTCTAGGAAGCGTAACGAATTTATTGGCTAACGTTGTATGACTATGATTAAATTTCATATTCTTTAGAAATCTGTTTGCGATCACTCTCTTTATCGAATTTTTTATTGCCTGTGATTAAGGGGTCTTTTAGGTTACAATTTTTCAAGAAAAAAATTTTTTTGGTCATTTTTTTTAATAGAAAAAAAAAAGATATCATTTTATAATTTTGCACATATATTTATTTGTACTTTAAATATACAAAAATATTTTTTTTGTATTTTTTTTATGGATTTTTTTACCCATAATATTTTTTTAAAAAAAAACCTCAAAAAATGACGGAGGACGTGATTTCAGGTGACTGGCTCAAAAAAAAAAATACCAAATTAATTCTTGTTCAAGTGCCCATGGTCGGTACCGGAATGATTTTTTTTTCATCAAAAAATAACAAAATGGCGGCCATTTGAAAAAAAAATCCATTTTTAGAGTAAAAATCAGAAAATTTGTTACCGATCAAAGTGATTTCGGTACCGACCATGGGCACTTGAACAAGGATTAATTTGGTATTTTCTATTTTTTTCAGACAATTCAGTCACCTGGAATCACGCCCGCCGTCATTTTTTGATGTTTTTTTTTAATTGTTATGGGTAAAAAACCTATAAAAAAATCAAAAAAAAAATTTTTTTGTATTTATTAATAAAAATTTATTATTTTTGAAAAATTGTAACCTAAAAGATCCCTTAAATATTTATTAAGAACTACACCATTTTTTTAAGTTTATAATTTCTATTTTTTACAACATATGTAAAAAATTAAACAATATAAAGATTTAATAAAATGTATAAATATTTCTAGATGTACAAGTTACTTAATATTATAAAAATAATAGATGTGTAATTTTTTTTAAACGTCGCTTTAACAAGTTTTCTACAAAAATTTCAATTTATAATTAACCAAAAAATTGTGTAAACAACTTTGGACTTCTTTTCTCCCTTAAAATTTCGTTTTAATCCCGGTAACCTTCTGATATCAGATAAGGAATATCCCTAATATCTTGGTGACATCATGTTTTTCGGAAAAATAAAAATTGGAAAAAAAGCACGTTACGTTCTCTTTTTAACCGACTTCTAAAAGGAGGCTCTCAATTCGTCGAGTATGTACTTTTTTTTATGTATGTACACCGATTACTCCGGAACGGCGCCACCGATTTGAATGAAATTGTTTACGTTATCTTCAGGAAGTTGCTGCGGTGGTTACCTATTTTTTTTAATGAAATTGGCACAATAAAATTCAAGATGGCGCTGACAATATGGCGGCCAAAAAAAATAATTTTATCTTATTTTCTCCAAAATTGGTATGGGGGAATTTTTGGGGTCGTACACAACGAATCTGAAATTATTTTTACAAAAATTCAAAATGGCGGATCCAATATGGCGGACAAAAAAATTTAATTTTGTCTGATTTTCTCCATAATTTATGTAGGGGAGTTTTCGGGAGTTGTACATAATGGATCCAAAATATTTTTAAAAAATTCAATATGGCGGATCCAAGATGGCGGATTAAAGATTCTACATCTCCCGATTTTGTCTAAAATCAGTATTGGGGTATTTTTGTTAGTGTTAATTATAAATTTAAAATATTTTTTGAAAAACTCAATCTGGCAGATTCAATATGGCGTCCCAAAAATTTGACATTTTTCGATTTTTTCCCAAACTGATATAGGAGGTTCTTAAGGGTGTAAATTATCAATTTAAAAGTATTTTTTCATAATTCAATATAGCAAATCCAAGATAGCTGACTAAAAATTTTAAATATTTCGATTTCGATGTAAATAGCGAATATAAGTCTAGAAATTTTAAATTTCCGAATTTTTAAATAATTTTTTTGAAATTCAATATAGCAGATGCAATATGGTGGGTTGAAAATTTTACCTTTTTCAGATTTGGTATTAGAGGGTTTTCGGGGTCGTGTATTACGAAGTTAATTTTGTACAACTATTAGGTTGATAAGATATAATATGAGTGACAGAAAATTTTACATATTCCGATTTTGTCTAAAATTGATATTGTGGGGTTCTTGAGGCGTATACAAACTCAATATCGAGCTAAGAAATTTACTTTTTGGAGTCGGCGTCAAATTATTTGTAAATGAAATAAATAACTACTAATATATACAAATTATGGTAAGAAAGCAATTAGAAATAAAGTATTTTTAATCTATTTATGCAAACTACGTTTTGTCAGGTATTAATTTGGCGCCGACTTCAAAAATTTCAATTTCATATAGAAATTTATAGTTATTTTTCCCTTTTTAGCGCACTTTTAGAACTCGGTTCAATTTTTTTATAAAAATTTTATTCATATTGGGTTCCATATCTCTTGATGCAGCCTAAGATCATTTTATATGGTGTTTTTTATCCCTGACCTGTTCTACGATACCATATCTCGACGCTTCCTCTTTTTCTGTATGAGTTTTATATTCCTTATAACAGAAGAATGAAGAAGTAGAAGTACTTCAGTTTGCACTACAATATGTAGTAAAACTTCTACCGAACCAGGTTTGGTTCTATTCACGGACTTACTCTGAGATAAGAGCCGGGAATGGTAAGTAATTAATATGTTTGCCAAGTTACAAGTCTATCTTCTGTATAGGCTTGTTTTCTTAATAATGAAGCCAAAAAATAAGTAAGTGAAGGAGATATTTATTACAGAAAAATCATAGAGTCAAGATTAAAGAAATGATTCATTTCCCATTTCCCTAAATACAGATCGAGTTTTTGGAGCATTTTTAAATGTACCATTCCAAAATATGGAAAATCAATATAAAAGACTAACGCGATTGCCTTATTTTCTCTAATATCTTGTTTTTTTTCAATTAAGGGATATTAAACTAACTAATTGACATATGTTCTTTTTAGTTAGAAATGAAGATTCTAGGCTATCCAATAATTGCGAATGGGTGATAAGGAAAATATTGTAGCAAAAAGTTATTGCAAATCAGCATACACGCAAAGGAAACAATTTGCAATTATTATTAGAACGAGATTCCCAAAGTGCATCCCATTTAATTGAATATTATATAATTATAAACTCATCTGTGGTCCTTAATCAAACCGAACACAAAATTTTACTTAAAAAAAAGAATTGGTTATTAACTTTTTCTCTACAGATTTTACAGTTTTAATTGATTATCTTCTCCTGGATAAAAAAGGTAAATTACAGCCTTTCATCTGAGGCAAACTAAACAATTAATCAGTTCTTAATTACTAGCTCGTTTCAAAATCCTTCCTCTTAAGTTGTTTTTAGTTGCAGTTTGTTTACGGTAGTGATTAAAAATATAGTTTTGTATTTTAGATCTCTTTATAAGAATAAATAAATTAGGTGAATGTTTTCGACTTGAGTAACTCATTGTTAATAGATTTTTATTAAGACATATTACACTATCAAAATTTGCGATATTTTGTGAAGTTAAGTTTAATTTTTATAAAAAAAAATTGAACCGATTACTAAAAGTGCAATAAAAAGTGAAAAATAACTATAAATTTTCATATAAAATTGAAATTGTTGAAGTCAGCGCCAAACTAATACCTGACAAAATGTAATTCGCATAAACAGATTAAAAATACTTTATTTGTAATAGCTTCATACCATAATATATATTAGTAATTATTTATTTCATTTAGAAATAATTTCGCGCCGACTTCAAAAATTTCAATTACATATGAAAATGTATAGTTATTTTTTACTTTATAGCGCACTTTTAGAAGTCGATTTAATCCTTTTTATAAAAATTTTATTTTTCGAGTTTTAGTTTTGAGTTCATCACGATATCTAAAATTAATTTGAACCAAGTACTAATTGAAATCAGTATACTTCGCAATGACTCCATGATGGCAAAAAAGTATCCATTTTATCCAAAGTTGTAAATCACCCTAAAATGAACCACTAAAAATTTTTTGATTCTTAGAATTCTCCAACTACCAGTGAAATTGTGTCAAACAAATATTTAGTCTGTTATAGTAAATCAGCTATCATAAATTTCAAATTAATTTTAGACAGGCCCAAAACCTTCCAATATTAATATTTAAAAAAACTGAGACGTAAATTTCTTAGCACGATATATTTTAAACTGCATATTGAATTTGTATACGCCCCAAGAACCTTGCAATATCAATTTTAGACAAAATTGGAATATGTAAAATTTTCACACCTTCATATTGTATCTTATCAACCTAATAGTTGTAACAAATTAACTTCATATTCGTAATACACGACCCCGAAAACCCCCTAATATCAAATCTAAAAAAATGCGAAGAAGGTAAAATTTTTAACCCACCATATTGGATCCGCCATGTTGAATTTCAAAAAAAATAATTTTAAGGTATTAATCTAATCTAAATGTAAATCCTTCAAAGCCATCCCTAGAACCAATTTTGGATGAAATCCGGAAATTTAAAATTTCTAGAACGTCATATTGCATCTGATATATTCGCTTTTACATCCTTAAAAACGATTCAGTCCCACCTTTGAACAAAATCGAAAAATGTAAAATTTTTTGCCCGTTATATTGAATTTGCCATATTAAATCCTGAAAAAATAATTTTAAATTCATAATTTACCCCCTCAAGAACAGTTTTGCAGAAAATCGAAAAATGTAAAATTTTTAGGACGCCATATTGAATCCGCCAGATTGAATTTTTCAAAAAATATTTTAAATTCGTAATTAACACTAACAAAAATCCCCCAATACTGATTTTAAGCAAAATTGAGAAATATAGAATCTCCAATCCATCATCTTAGATCCGCCATATTTAATGTTTTTAAATAATTTCAGATTCGTAATGTGCGACCCCGAAAACTCCTCCATAAAAATTTTGGAAAAAATCGAACAAAATTGAATTGTTCGTCTGCCATGTTGGGTCTGCCATATTACATTCTTCTTCTTCATTTTTCTGTTATAAATTTGTCGCCTATCCCTTATTTGGTTCGGTTTATTATTCTGTTTCAAGACTGTCTCACTGTCTCGTGGTCAATCTACGCTCCTTTTGCCTACAAACGGCTGATCTTGGACAATTTTCACTATCTTGTTATTCACAATTCTACTAATATGCTCTACATTACACAATATTTTTATATTTCCACTTCTTTCCTTATTCAGAATTGTCTTCTCTCTTATTTTTTAATATTTTTATTCCTCTGTCACTAGGAATCATAAAAAGCCTATAGTATTTTAGATTTTCATTTTTGTGTGTAGTTGCAGATCTCTGTTGAGCCACATTGTGTTATTCAGACGTCTCGCTACTTTAGTCGCTTGAGTATTTATCGTTTTATTTACTTTTTGTAACCATTTGTAAAGAGTTTTATTCCATTTTAGGTGGAATTCTTTTCTTAATATTTCGGTCCTCTATCCTCAGATTACATCAGAAAGGTTCGGCAAAAGCCTTCAGGCGTCCAAGTTAGTTGCTCTGCTATGAGAATACCTCTGTCAACATTTCATAATATTGTTCCGGACGGCCGATTTTTGAACACACGTTGTATTATTGAACACAGTCTATTATTTTAAAAGCTTTTTGTTGCATCGACAAGCTCTCATATCCTTTTGGACGATACTGGAAGATTCCCTAATTTTCTAGAAGGATTTCCATATGACATGGTGTAATAAAAATAAGAAAATGGAATAATCTGGCGATTTCTAGACCTTCAATCATAGGCTTTCCATGTTAATTCCTCTAAAAATTTCCATACCTTCTTTCGTAGACGTCTCGGGAGGAAATTAACAAAGGTAAAATTAATTAAATGAATTATGAACTCGTAGAAAATAAACCTAAAACTGTACAACCTACAAACACAAACTAATACTGTGAAATGTAAAATGCTATAAAGTTCGTTACAATATCGTGATCTCGAAATCACTTATTTTATAACCGTATATTTTTGCTAATTTCATTCATCACAATGTTAAAAATTAGTAAACTTACTGACCTGGTTAACACGCATTGGGACTGTAAGCTGTGCGATATCGCAGACTGGGATTAAGAAGACCTTATATCGCATATGGGAACAAGTTGGTTATCTTAACCCGGTTTAGGGGTCTATTCATTAGTTTGTCCTCTGGATAGTCACTTTCAGGACTAATCGATTCTTAAAGGTGTCTCCACTAGATCAGAATCTCACATTTGAAGACAATGTATAAGCCAGTTTCCCACTCTTCGTGACATTCACTACATATCCTGTCACCGGCTCAATATATTATCTGGTTAAATTCAGGACATTGCAGTTTAACATCAGGTTATTTTAGTAATAATTTTTGAGCTGTATGCTATTAAAAGCTTTTTGCAGGTTTACAAAATACATAAACGCTGGTGTTCTATTCCACTGAATTTTTCATAATCTACCGAACCGTCATTTTTATATCGAAAAATTAAAGTTTAAAACCCTATATGGAATCAGTAAGACTAGTGAATGGTTTTCTTCTGATATTAAAGGAAATTTTTCATTTTAGCTGGCTTGGTTATAAAAGAAAAAGTATTTAAGACTTCAAATTTTAATGTATTATTGCGAAACCTGTTAGCTTAAACAACCTAGACCAGTTTTAAAGTTAGGCCAAGTTAGTGAATTTACTAGCAAAGTTTTTAATTTAAAATTGAAAATTTGCTTTCAACATGAAAGAACATTTTGGTTTGTTTACCGAACAATACTAATATGTAAACTGGCGGGCAAATACATTTAAAATTAAAATTGTATTGATTCAGATTAGTTATAATTATAATTTTCTATATCAAATAGAAATAATTGCCAATAAATAATTAAATCGAATTTGATAGTCACTTGTTTGCCGGGTTTTACAGATCCAGTTAATTTTAATTATTGTATCAATTTTAAACTTTTAATCCAAATATTTAATCTCTGAAAATCGGTTTAACTAAATAGGAAAGTTAAATAATTTTGTAATTTGTAATTATTATTTATATAAAATTTTGTATAGGGACACTGTTGTCTTTTTTCTTAATTTATTGTATTTGCTTGTTAGAGCTACACTAATTTTTAATTTATATGTTTTTTACTAACATATTTAATTAACATTTGGCGTTTTGCTCTCTGGGAAGCTTTAATACATACATACAAAAAAATAAACATTATAAAAAGAAGTATCTACAACATGTTTTTTATAAAAATATCATTTATAGAATAGTCTAGACATTACGATTTCAGTAAAAGATTCTAAAGTAGTTTTTCTTCCTTTTTTTGAATTAAATTTTATTTTTAATATATTCTTAAGCTCAGGTCTGTCAGGTGAGTTAACATTGCTCTAATCCATTCAACTATTGTCGATTCAGAGCCTCATCGTTGTAGATCATTGTATATCCAATCTTGCGATGTATTGTCAAATACTTCCTCGATATCAATAAAGATTTCTCTTCTCACTGCTGTTTTTTTTTCTCAATCCTTCTTTTTTTTTTCAGTCTCGTTTTCTTTTTGTACATTTTTCTTCAGAATACTTTTTAGTATTTTGGTACTTTTCATATTTTTAAAATTTCCTTATTTGAATGTGTTCTTCTCATGTAAAAAGTCTGCCGACTTGCTTAGCTTATTTGTATACTTCAATAACTTGTTTTGTGGTGGAAGTCTTGAAGTCGATGGAAGCATTACGGCAACTTCAGAACTACTATTAATGACGTTCATTTTCGTGGGAAATATTTCACAGTTTTGTGTTTGGGATTTGCTGTTGCTCAGCAGGAAAGGTTTACTCAGAGACTGTGATAGACTCACTGGATTTTCTGAAGTTCTTAAAACCTGTTCAAGATTTATTGGCATTGCAACACTACCACTTATTGCAGCCTGTTCTTGAACTGTGATTCTAACTGGGAAGTCTTTTTCAGAAATTGATATGAGTGAGTTCCATCAGTTCTCCTATAGCTTTGACTCTGGCAGTAGCATTCTCTGCAGAAGCTGCTTTTCCCCAAGCTTTGTTAAGCAATATTCCGAACGATAATCTTGTAATACGACGACCAAGATTTTGTTTCAGCCACAAATGACATTGTTCGTAGAAATAAGTTTTCAGTGACTTGAATACCATATGATCTAATTATTGAAAGCAGTCAGATGTGCCACTTGGCATTGAATGCAAAATTATGTCATATTTTTCTGCGTATTCGAACATTTCAAAAGAATTTCGGTCAGTCAGTTGACCATCTAATAAGTGAAGAACACTGCCTGCAAGCTTTCCTGTGACATAGTATATTTTCAAACATTCCAAAAATATAGTTGAAGTTATATATGTAGATCTCTGAGACATCTTCGATTCAAGAGGCATTCCATCCTCAAACTCATAATTTTTATTCTTACCCTTCATGATGCAAGTAGAAGGCAAAATGTACATTCACCAATAAAACAGACTATAAAAATTATTGTCCTGCAGTTTTCAGTCAATGTAACTGTGGATACAGCAAGTAGATGTCCAGGACGGTTACTCAATTGCTGTCCTATTTCGTTCATATTGAAAATATGACTTAATTCCAACATCAAGCTGTTGACTACCAATACATTTTCCAGAAGTTTAAAGTAGCATCTACCTCCGTCTTGTTCATAGCATTCGGTCGCGTTAAGAAAACATCTTCTGACTTTCTGATTGCAATAACAGGGTTTAAATCTTCGATTAGATATAATTGTTCAACCAGCAGATAAGCGATATTTCTGACATCATCAATCATCGCTTGTATTACTTTAACTTGATTTGTGAGCTAATTTTCGTTTTTTTTTTTCATCTAAAAGGAAAGTTGGTTTAATAAGTCCTTTTTTGTCATTATTGCATTCGAAATGCCTTCCTAAGGTTTTTCTTGGAATTTGATAGGCTTTGGAAGCTGCATAAATTGACATTTCACCATTTTTCAAACCGCCTATTGTGTCTTTTAATGGCCCTTGGGTCCATTCCCTTGGGTCGGTAATGCTTCTTTGTGATATTTATTTGGCACTTGAAATTAATACAAACTATGGTCACTATATCTTGACCAAATGTGGCCATATCTTATAATTTTCCGGGAGAAATGGACACAACTGCCACAAGACAAAATGTAAGGGTCTTTGTGGTTATTTTGAGGTTATGTTCAAGCTCGACTCATAAGCCATTACTAAAACACAAAAAACACATCATTTTTCAAAAACTACACAATCTTAACTTGTCACATGCACTCTTTAACTAATTTTCATACTAAGCAAAAGAAAATAAGTGGATTTTACTTACCCTTAATATTTTGCTCGTACATATTTTTGCACGCAGATATTTCTACGCACGACTTGAAGCAAACTGGCGAGCTAGTGTTTATATAATTTTTTGAAATGGCCATTTTTTCTTACGGCTCCCCCATCTTCCACTTTATATATGAAATAAATAAATTTAAATTTATTAAATGTTAAAGAATAAGCTTCTATTCCCAGTACTACCTGTAACGTATTTGGAGTTTTCCTCCATAATCTGGGGTAATATCTAATAGTAGTGTACGCCAAATAATCTGCTATTAAAAATATGCCGATCTCAACAAAACAAA
This sequence comes from Diaprepes abbreviatus, assembly GCA_034092305.1. Classification (NCBI taxonomy): domain Eukaryota; kingdom Metazoa; phylum Arthropoda; class Insecta; order Coleoptera; family Curculionidae; genus Diaprepes; species Diaprepes abbreviatus. Next base: position 414,230 of record JASJET010000282.1, on the reverse strand, counting down.
AAATAACTAATAAAAAACATATTAAGCAGTAAAATAAACGGAGACTTTTTCCCCTTTTATATATAATTTCCCACTTCCGTTATCAGATATACCCATTCAGGAAATTTCTAGGGGAGAGAATAATGATTTTACCAACCCTCGCAATATATTCTGTTCGGTCATATCAATAAATCCCAATGCTAAATTATGAGAGGAAGTGAAAGAGCTGATGACAAATTGTCATGACAGTTTTTTCATGTTTCTCTTATTTTACAAATACCCTTGTTTCTGTGTTTTTAATTTCTATTTAATTAGATCTGACATCGGCTCATACAACCCCCAAAAATATCTCAATACGAATTTTGGTGAAAAATGCGCATACTAAAATTTAAGTTCACGGAATTAGAATCCATTTAACATATGTGTTTGTTTAATTAGTACCTGTGATACTGAAATAAAAATTGATCAAAATTCATCATGATGAGATAATGTTTATCTTGCCATACCGGATCTGCTATTTCTAACTTTTACAATATAAGTGTAGAGTCTCAAGCTGCGTTCATGAATTCTCTTAAATGCCTTCAAAAAGGTCTAGCCATTATGGAGCGCTATAAATATCCCACTAAACTAATATCTAGATTTTAGTACTAGTACGCAGCTAGTTGGAAAAATGTAGAAATTATTTTAATACCTACATAATAGTAACGATTGCACGAATTTGAAAAGTTTAGAGCACTTATTCTCTTATCATCGTCATAAGTTTCTTACTGAAATCATATCCATTAAACTACACAACCATCGAAAAAGTCGGACTCAAAGAAAGCTACACTATAGTCAGTCGCCTTAAAATCGTAAAGGGGCTGTCACTATCTTTCTTCGACTTCAGAATAGTGTTCCACACTATAAAATATCTGTAGTGATTATAGATTGAAATAAAGTTAAAATAAACTCCAGATACATGACATTAATTAAAAACATATATCAACAAGCTATAACACAAATAGAAATATATGATAACACAGCAGCAAACAAAATATTATTTCAAAGAGGCGTGTTGTAGGGAGATACCATTTTTTTTTCCTCTAGCGCTAGAAGATATATTCAGAAACTGAGCTGGAAAGATAAAAGAGTGATAATAGGCTCATTAACTAACTAGGTTTCATAAGATTAAATCAAAATTAACTGGGAGAAGTGATTGCAGTGCAATCTCGCTTGTAGGCTCTTGAAAGAGAACGTCAATAAAACAAAATTTTTCTCAAACAGCGAAAAGCAATGAGTATTAACTTAATCAACTGGAAGATTACACTTATTTTGGCCGTATTACTTAATTAAATAAACAAAATCAGACAGTGGATATAATCAGGAGAATTCTTTTAGGGTGGATGCCCTTTGACCATCTTTCACACATCCTAACATACAGAATGGAGACAACAACTTTAAAATAGACTAAAAGTTTCTGTGGGATAAAAAACAAGGAACACTACTATCAGAAAACTGGTAGAGAAAATTACTAAGTCGAAATGGAGTGGGGCAGAGCAGGTAGGATAACAACCTTTGGAAGAATAGCCTGTACACTCGCTACAATGGCACCTCTGAGATTCCAGAAGAAGTTAGGGGAGGCCGCTAAAAGAAGGAGAACACATGATGAGGAATTTTGAAACGTCTTCGGGACGTTAGTGTCCAAAACTGTGTAATTAGAAATTTTCCTAAATTTTAAAACAAGAAAGATGATATTTGTTTAGTTATTTAGTGTTAAATAAAATATTTATTTATTTAGTTGTCAAATTTGCAAGATAATTTATCTAAATTTTTCAGGTCGCTATGGAATGGTCTCTTCCTTTTAGGGCTTATCCGGCTAGCTCCAAAAGGGGCGGTGTGTGGTCGGGGTAAATGCGCCACCTGTTTTGGTGCCCTAATGGTCAAAGTAGAGACAGGCTTAACTTAAAATAGGAAACGGATAGAACTTAAGAAAACACCCAAGAAAATCCAAGATATAGTTTCTATATATTACAATCTAATAACGTAGACTCTAGAGTGACTTGGCAGTTGTTCGTCTGAAAATAACGCACCTGAGACTATCAGCTGTTTGACATATGTTTTGACAATTTCATTAATGATAGTTCATTTCGGTCAAAATTATATCAAATATTTTTGGCTATTATTAAATATAAATTAAAATTCTGACTGCACTTTACTCTAGTAAATAGGCCTATTTACTAGAATTAACAAATGTGCCCTTTACATACGTAAAGATATCAACTACATATGGTTGCAGGATTTAAATAATTGTACCATATGAGAAAACACTAAATAGTTTTTAAAAACTGGGCTGAGGTAAGGCTGAGACACTTTTTCTGGTGCCAGAGCCTTACTGTGGAATCAACAACAGCGTAATGCTGAAAGAACTAAAAATAGAAGAAGAAAGCAGGAGATCCAATTATTGGATGGAGCTGCAAGGATTGAGATGAAGATACTTCTGGGGAACTACGACCAGAAGAGATTCAAATAATGCATAAGCTTGAGTAAAAACCAGCTGAGTGTTCTGACAGAGGTCCTGACAGGACATTGCCTCCTGAAGAGACACCCCAAGAAACTCGAACTGGTAGAAAGAGAAGAGTGCAGATTCTGTGAGGAGGGGGACGATACCTCTATTCATATTCTTTCAGAGCGCAGCACTCTAGAAAACCCTAGGATGCGTTTCTTGGGAGCACATCAAATTGAAGAAGGGGGGCTACTCACCTTGAAGCCGTCCAACATCTACGCACATACATACATACAATGAGCATCTTTCATGAAGAATCAACATGTATACAATGTAACGGACTGGATGAAATGACCACAAATATCTTCTTCGAATGCAAAGTTCCAACTTACTGAAAACTTCTTTAAGGATCGATCAATCTGGAAGGCTTACACCCAGAGGACGAATTAGTAAACAAGCAACCGACCTGTTTACGTAGAACATATATTACAGGCTACACAATAAGTCACTAGACTGCAGTGTAAGGGCTCTCAGTCCAATAAATTGATTAATAAATCTTTCTGAATAAAGCGCCCTTTCGTTGCACGACTATAACATAAGCACAAAACCCAACAATATTTCTTGATTGAATCTACTATACAATCTAAGGATTATTGCCACTCCTTTGAGGTCTCCACAAATTGCCCAGTTGTATTTTTTGTAATTATTTTAATTCAAAACTACGTAATAATCTACTGAAATAGATAGTTCTTTATTACCATTGTGCAAAAGGACCGCCTTTAAACTGTATTTTAATGAATCGATAAGAGTCACCAATCAGATGAATCATGGTAATAAAGATTCATTTTAGAAGAAGATTCAAAGTTATCAAATGATATCACAGTTACTCGACTTGCCAATAAGCTCAAATATTGTAGTCTAGAAAACAAATCTTTCTCTTTGGATAATCCCAAGTCTGTAGCAAAATCGTTCAGTTAAGATTAGTTTATTAGATGATGTTCTCTCGCTTTTGCCTGACAATTTTTTTGGCGTATTCGGCATCGATAATGACGAAGTGGATGGCACAGGAATATTTTCCCTATGATTGATTGGTAGAGATATTGATGACAAATTTGAAGTCTGTATTTTACTCTCGTTAAAAGTGAGGGCAGTACAACAAAAATATTTGACCACTATTGTTGTCTGACCAATGTTCTATTATATCATAACTTTAATTGTATTTTAGGAAATAATAGGCTAATTTGAAATGATAAAAATGTATTCTATACAGGGTGAGTCAACGATTGGATGAAGTAGGTTTGTGCCTTTTCGGTGAAATTAACAAAGAAACTATATTTATTGTTTGATACAGTTTATTTTTACGCAGATTTTAAAAATATTTAGGACTCTACAGGGTGAGCCAAAAAACTAGGACAGCATAAAGTTGTATTTTTTTAAATAGAACACCCTATATACGAATCATATTTTCGATTTAGCTTATAATTTTAAATCTTTTTTATTAAGGGTTTACTATAACAAAACTTTATAGTTTCTGAGATAATTAAGTTTAAAGAAAAAAAGTCACATTTTCAAGCATCAATTCAATCCTAAATAACGTTTTCAATTTTGTGACAAATATATTCAAATTTGGAATTTAGCAAGGCCAAGGACAAGTTAACATAATTTTTACCTAATATTTGCAATAAAAGCTGCAGGGTGTTGAACACATCGGCTCAAATTTGAACAAGTTTAAATGAATAAATATCTTTTTTTTTTAAATGGTACACCCTGTATATTTTCATGTTATTTAATAGAGTAATAAAAACCCTAAAAGTTTTGTTCAATATATCCTATACCTATTTATAATAGTTTTTGAGATATTTCAGTTTTTCTTATTTTCCATACTTTTTTACAGAAATAGTCTTCATTATCATAGTAGCCATGGCAAAAACAATGTAAAAGAACATTTTTCTGTGTGTCAAATTTATAACCGCAATCGCTTCTTTTGGTTTTTATGTAGTGTAGTTTGGTTTTTTTTGCATTCATCTTATATTGTAAAATGAATTTTCCAAAGAATAAGTTAATAGATATGATTTATACAATAGGAGAGGCTCAAAAAAATTGCCTTCTTGCTCAAAGAATTTACAAAATGAAGTATCGTGATCGACGCCAGCCTAATACCCATAGTTTTCAAAACTTAATGCAAAGATTTGATTCTTCTGGTACTGTTGATTATCCAAAACGTAAAGTGATCAACAAACCAGTAACTAATGAAGAAAAAGAACTACAAGTATTGTTAAATGTTCAGGAAAATCCTTATATTGGTAGCCGTCAGTTAGCAGCATTATGTGAAACATCACAATCCACCGCTAATCGTACTACCAAGAAATATAGGTATCATCCATATCACATGGAATTACACTAAGAATTGCATGGACAGGATTTTGAAAGTCGTGTAAACTTTTGTCGTACAATAAATGCGGAGATTCAATTAAATCCAAATTTATTATGCAAGGTAATGATGTTTAGTGATGAAGTTACTTTTAGAAGTAACGGTGACGTAAATAGACGAAACATGCATTATTATGCCACAGAAAACCCATTTTGGATTAGAGAGGTGCAACATCAAAACCACTGGTCATTAAATGTTTGGTGTGGCATTCATCATAATCGAATTATTGGACCCCACTTTTTTAATGAACCACTAAATGGCCATAGTTATCTGAACTTTCTACAAGAAGAACTACCCCAACTGCTTCAAGGTCTCGATAGGGATGAGCTCGACAGTATGTGGTTCCAGCACGATGGTGCGCCTCCGCATTACCATCGTGAAGTTCGTGCGTTTTTGGACCAACGATATCCGCAAAAATGGATTAGACGTGGGGGTTTCATTGAGTGGCCACCAAGGTCTTGCGACATCACCCCATTAGATTTCTTCCTATGGGGTTATATTAAAAATAAGGTGTATGTTAATCCACCAACAACAGTGGAAGATATTCGAAACATGATTAGGGATACCTGTAGAAAAATAACGCCACTAATTTTGTCCAGGGTCCGAGAAAATCTGCAAAAAAGACAAAATTTGTGCATTGCACAAGAGTGTCGTTTATTCGAATACTTATTAAAAAGAAATAATTAATCTCAGTATTTAATAGGTAATTTTTTTGTTTCAATTTAGTATAAAAGTAAATATGTATTTGCCTTGTCGTTATTGTTGTGAATTTTTTCACATTATGTTTAATTAAACTATTGCCGTTGTAATATAACGAATAATGTATTTCATCATATTTAACCACATTCTGTTTGTTTCTGTAGTTTCTTTTTATTATTTTACATGGCTACTATGATAATGAAGACTATTTCTGTAAAAAAGTATGGAAAATAAGAAAAACTGAAATATCTCAAAAACTATTATAAATAGGTATAGGATATATTGAACAAAACTTTTAGGGTTTTTATTACTCTATTAAATAACATGAAAATATACAGGGTGTACCATTTAAAAAAAAGATATTTATTCATTTAAACTTGTTCAAATTTGAGCCGATGTATTCAACACCCTGTAGCTTTTATTGCAAATATTAGGTAAAAATTATATTAACTTGTCCTTGGCCTTGCTAAATTCCAAATTTGAATATATTTGTCACAAAATTGAAAACGTTATTTAGGATTGAATTGATGCTTGAAAATGTGACTTTTTTTCTTTAAACTTAATTATCTCAGAAACTATAAAGTTTTGTTATAGTAAACCCTTAATAAAAAAGATTTAAAATTATAAGCTAAATCGAAAATACGATTCGTATATAGGGTGTTCTATTTAAAAAAATACAACTTTATGCTGTCCTAGTTTTTTGGCTCACCCTGTAGAGTCCTAAATATTTTTAAAATCTGCGTAAAAATAAACTGTATCAAACAATAAATATAGTTTCTTTGTTAATTTCACCGAAAAGGCACAAACCTACTTCATCCAATCGTTGACTCACCCTGTACTTGTTTTCTTCTGATCTGTAAACATAAGTTATTGTTGTTATATAATCATTTAAAACTAAACGTGCACGAAAACTTAAATATCTCTGTCACTCTTACATCAAATCTAAATTACTAACACCTACTTTACGGAAACACAAAAAAAAAACATATAAAAAAACATCTGAAATCTCACATGAATCTCATATTGATGGAAATTTAATAAAATCTACATTCACACGGCTAATAAGTGTCTTGTTAAAAAGCGAAAAAAAAAACGCTCCGAATGTGATTTCTACCACGTGATTACAGTTAAAAACAATGAAATACAAAGGAAGGAAACGTGCCGGCAGTATTTAATCAAAAATTTAATGGGAGAAATATAATTCATAATGCTCTTTTCGTAATTGGCAAAGTTGTGTCGTGTAGTTTTCGAACGCAAACAGTTATTGAAGGGTATTAACGTAACACTAAACTATGTTCGAAAATGGTAATTGAAATTTTAAATACTCTGAAATGATTTCAAAAAGATGTTGGTAAAGGAAGACATTTATTGTCAGGTTTACTAATAAAACGGAATAAATTTTAGACTTGATCTGATTGTCATGGAAGTTACACCTTCTAGTTGGTCAGTTTAATTTTGATTTTAATGTTTTTATCAATTGTATTGACTGACTGACTGACTGACTCCGTAGCACTACAACCCAGGGTGGTTCTTGGCGGCCTCGACTATCCGCCTCCATCTAGAACGGTCTTGTGCCAGCTCCCTCCATTCTCACTGGTCAACTTCAAGGATAGCTAGATCCTTGTGGATGTTATCTCTCTATCTAAGCCTAGGTCTTCTCAGTGGTCTTTTCCTTGTGGTGTGTCCTCCCATATCCGTTTTATTAGTCGATCGTTTTGACTCCTTTGTATATGACCTGCCCATCGTAGTCTTCTGGACTTTATTTCTTGAATGATGTCAGGGCTTTAATATATTTGCGCAAACTCTATGTTGCTTGTCATTCTGTGACCGCCTGTTTCAAGGTTTCGGTATGGGCCATATATTATGCGCAGGATTTTTCTCTCAAACCTTCTTAGCAGCTCCGTATCGTGGACTGTCAGGGTCCATGTTTCACTGGCGTAGATTGCTATTGGTCGTATTATTGTTCGATAAATTTCGGTTTTTGCCTCTCTAGTGATAAATTTTGACTTCAGCAAGGTTTGTATCGCAAATGTACATTTATTTGCTTGTGTGATGCGCTGTTTAACCTCTTCCTGCATATTATTGTTTGCCGTTATCGCTGCGCCCAGGTACTTGAAAACTCGCACATGCTCAAAATTACAGTCATCTATAGTGACGTTCTGCCTGATTCTGTCTTGGGCAGGGTTGCGGGATACATGCATGTATTTAGTCTTTCCTTCATATCATCCGCGTAGGCCAAAATAAGTTTAGGGCCACTTGGCCCAAAAACCCCCGCGTCAACTGATACTGTTCTTACGGCTTTCTCCAGTGCAAGGTTAAACAGTACTGACGACAAAGCATTGTATTGTATGGGTTAAATAAACCATTGCATAAGAAAATTAAAAATAAAAACCAATAAATTACGACATGGATCGGGTTAGTGGAATGATTGTCTCTCGAAACTAAATAAAATTTCCCATTTTTAATCGACTTCTAAACGAAGAAAGTTCGCAATTCGTCGTGTATGTATGTTTTTTTTATGTATGTACATCGATTACTCCCGAATGGCTGCACCGATTTGAATGAAATTTTTTACGTTATATTCAGGAAGTTGCTGCGGTGGTCCCATATTTTTTTGGGCGAAATTGATGCAGTAATATCCAAGATGGCGCTGACAATATGTCGGCCAAAAAAAATAATTTTGTCCGATGTTCTCCAAAATTAGTATGGGGGAATTTTCGGGGTCGTATAGAACGAATCTGAAATTATTTTTAAAAAATTCAATATGACGTATTTAATATGGCGGACGAAAAAATCAATTTTGTCGGATTTTTTTCAAAATTGGTACGGGAGAGTTTTCGGAGTCGCACATAACGAATCTAAAAATATTTCGATTTTCTCCAAAACTGATGAAGGTGTAAATTATGAATTTAATAGCATTTTTTCAGGATTCAGTATGGAGATTAAAAATTTTACATTTTTTGATTTTGTTCAAATGTGGAACTGAATCGTTTTTGAGGATGTAAATGGTGAATATAAAATTATTTTAAGAAAATCTAATGTGTGAGATGCAATACGATGGTCTAGAAATTTTAAAATTTCACCCAAAATTGGTAACAGCATTTTTTCAGATTTGGTATTAGGGAGTTTTCCGGGTCATGCATTATAAATATGAAGTGAATTTTTTACAACTATTAGGTTGATAAGATACAATATGAGAGATTCAAACTTTTACATTTTCCGATTTTGTCTAAAATTGATATTGCGGGGTTCTTGGGGCGTATACAAACTCAATATGCAGAATAAAATATATCGGGCTAAGAAATTTACGTCTCAAGTTCTTTAAATATTGATATTGGAAGGTTTTGGGGCCTATATTACCGATCTAAAATTAATTTGATATTTAAGATAGTGGATTTACCATGATAGACTAAATATTTGTTTGATATAATTTCACTGGTATTTGGAGAATCCTGAGAATAAAAGAATGTTCAGTGGTTCATTTTAGGGTGATTTACAACGTTGGATAAAATGGGTCCTTTTGGAGTCATTGCAAGGTAAACTAATCTCGATTAGTACTTAATTCAAATAATTTATGGTTATCATAATGAATTCAAAACTAAAAATTGAAAAATAAAATTTTTATAAAAAAAAATTGAACCGTCTTCTAAAATTTCACTAAAAAGTGAAAAATAACTACAAATTTTTATATGAAATTGAAATTTTTGAAGTCAGCACCAAATAATTTCTAAATGAAACAAATAACTACTAATATATAGAAATTATGGTAAGAAAGCAATTACAAATAAAGTATTTTTAATCTGTTTATGCGAATCACATTTTATCAGGTATTAGTTTGGCGCCGACTTCAAAAATTTCAATTTCATATAAAAATTTAGTTATTTTCCACTTTTTTAGCGCACTTTTAGAAGTCGGTTCAATTTTTTTTATAAAAATTTCATTGCAAGAAAGGTTGTAGTAAAAATTATTGCTGTGAAAGAGTCGGATTATTTCGTTCACCAGTTTGAACCAATTGTCAAGGCTAATATCAATTCAAATATAACAGATGAGAATTCTTATGGTATCGATGAGGAGATCATTGAGGAATCTTTTTTCTTAGAACAATCTACAGAAATTCAACAAGAAGATGAAGAAGAAAGCGAAAATGAAAACATTAGTGTTGAAGTATCATTTAAAGATTATCAGTCAGACTAAAAGTTTTGCGAAATCGACAATAATCTTTTCCCCTTTAATTATTTACAGTATTAACATTTTTTCAATCAATAGGATACTCTCTAATAAAACTTAATCACAATAGACCGTGCAAAGCGCCTAAAGGGGTAACCATGTTACAAAAATGAGCGAAGTACAATATACTACCCCCATCAGGTGCGGAAATTTGAGCATATTATGTGGAATTTGACTTCTCTAACTTTTGGAATCTCGATACCTCAGGAATGGTAATTCAAAGAAAAACTTCAGTGTAGCCTATTTTTTCGGTAACACCGTTTAAGAGAAAAAAGGAATAAAATTCTGAGCAGAGGTAAAATCGCTGGGGACTTTCAATATTTTATTTGTTATACTGTAGTTAAGACCTTTACCAATTTTAAGCTGTACACGAATTTTTCGAAGTTACCATTTCTTTTGTCTTTTTTGACTGGACTAGTATCTAATAAATTGGCTTTCAACTCTGAAACCTGTCAACTGTCAAAATATTGAACCCATGAATTTGGTAGCGACGCCATTGCTGGTTTCCTTAGCAATATCAAAGGTCGTTTTTAACGTCAATTTATAGGCCATTATCGATTATTCAACATGCCAAAAATTTATTAAAATATACAATTTTACTAGAAAGTTACAATCCAAAAGGTATATCAGTGGGTGCCCCTTTTGGCTGTACGCCGCCGAGAGTTTGACATATACTTACTTACAGGACATCCTTCTTCTTCAAGTGCCTTTTCCATTGCGGAGGTTGGAAATCATAATAGCTATTTTAATTTTTGAGGCAGTTGCTCTAAATACTTGTTTTGAACTGCATCCAAACCATTCCCTTAGGTTTTGTAGCCATGAAATTCGTCGTCGTCCTACGCCTCTTCTTCCACTTATTTTGCCTTGGATTATGAGCCGTAAGATGCTGTACTTTTCTCCCCGCATAATGTGTCCGAAATATTGCAGTTTTCTCTGTTTTACTGTTATCTCGACTTCCTTTTCTTTCCCCATTCTTCTCAACACCTCAGCGTTCATAACTCGATCCACCCACGAAATCCTCTGAATTCTTCTATAGGTCTACATTTCAAAAGAGTTAAGTCTTCTCACTGCCTCTCGATTCAGTGTCCATGCTTCCATTCCATAATATAGAACAATGTATATGTAACATTTAGTCAGTCGTATTTTCTGGGCTAACGTTAGATCTTTGCTGCAGATAACCTTTCTCATTCTAATAAAGTTGGCACGTGCTTTCTCGATTCTGGTTTTTATATCGACGGTATAGTCATTATTTTCTGTTATTATGGTTCCAAAGTAAGTGTTCTTCTTAACTCTTTCTATGTGCTGGCCTCTTACCATTAGGGTTTCATTATTATTAGTGTTGTTCTTACTAATTATCATGAACTTGGTCTTTTTCGTGTTAAGAGAGAGAGTCCATATTCTCCACTAACTCTTAATATTTTATTCATTATTTTTTGTAGGTCTTTCAAACTATCAGCTATTATTAGGGTGTCATCTGCATACCTAATATTGTTGATTACAACTCCGTTTACTTTTATTTAAGACTTTCCAATATGACCTCTTCAGAATAAGCGTTAAATAGTAAAGGTGACAATATACACCCTTGTCTGACTCCCCTTTGTATTTCCACATCTCCGGATATTTCCTGTCCAATTTTTACTGCCGCCCGCTGATTATAATACAGATTTGATTCAAATTTTTGCTTCTGAGAATCTCTATCAGTTTGTCATGTTTGACCCTATCAAAAGCTTTGTTGTAATCTATGAAGCAGACATAGAAGTCCTGATTGATATCTAAGCATCTTTGAATAAGCACATTAAAAGCAAATAATGCTTCTCTTGTACCCACCCCGTTCCGGAAGCCAAACTGTGTCACTAATATCCAGCTCCAATTTGGAATGTATTCTAGCGTGTACAATTTTTAAAAGGCTTTTCAAAGTATGTGACATGAGACTGATTGTTCGATAGTCACTGCATTCTTTTGAATTTGCTTTCTTTGGTAAACATATGAATGTTGATGTTAACATTTCCCGGGGGTAGTTCCTGTCGTATAAATTGTATTAAATAATCTCACCAATAAATCCAAACTTTTGTCATTGATCAGCTTCAACAACTCACCTGGCATTTCATCTGGACCAACAGCTTTATTAGTTTTTATCGACCTTAATGCATAAATGACCTCTGCTTTAGTAATTTCAGGCCCTATGTCACCGCTCAAACGGTTTATAGAAGAATTTTCGTGTCTTTGATCTTCAAATAGTTTTCTATGTATTCTTTCCACCTGCATAATTTTTGCTGTGTTTCCTTAATAATCTTTCCCTCTTTGTCTAGCAATATGTTTGAGGTTTTTCTCTTTTCTATTCCAGCTAGTTCTTTGACTTTTTTATACAAGTTGAAGTTGTCGTACTTGTTTTGCAACTCCTCTATTTCTTTGCATTTTCCAGAAAGGTACTCTTTTTTTGCTGCTCTTATTTTTCTTCTTGTTTGAATTTGCAACTGTTGATATCGGGTCTTGTTGGTCTTGTGTTTCCTTCTTTCATCCATCAACTCCAAAATATCATCAATCTTCTTTCTTGTATCTTAATATTGTAAGTACCTTCTTGCTTGGTTCCATAACTGACGTTTTGAAAAACAGCCACTGTTGTTCAACGTTGTCATCGTTTAACCCAGGCTTGCCCTGTCTTCTTTCTAAGTTTGTGTTGATGTCAGGACACCCAGTATATTTTAATAATTTGACCTATTTTTAACGTTTAGACTTAACTTATAATCATTTAAATCATATTTACTACTTTAGGTTTTTTTATACATTAATGTTACACCTTGTATTTTTATTACAATCAACATCTAGCACTAAATAACATTCCATTATGTCATCAGTCCATCCACATTAGTCATATTTCCTTTCTAGCTGTAAATTTTCTACTGATCTGTTTTAGTTATGGCCCACAACTAGATAATTTAATAAACTATGTAATTTTGAAGTTGTTCGTTAGTCAGAGGCATGATAATCACCAAGACAAGATACTTTTTGCTAGGAAGTATTTTTATATCTTACAGTTTACATTTAAAATAAAATATAATGAGCAAAAAATAGAACGCGCAACGTGTAAAATTATTTGGACATTAATGAGTTTTTTATGTCAGTTAGCGGTATTTATAAAACGCAAATATTTTAACACTGATTAACTCTACACGCACAAATTGTAGCCCATTTGAGAAAACAAACCTTTACGTATAAAACAAGTGGAACTGTTAGCAATAACAGAAGGAAAGTCGGTAAATAATTTCGTTTAAAATGTTTTTTATCAGCTGATATTTCCGTCAAGGGCATTTTGCATATGTATCAAATACATATCAAAAGTTTGGCTGAGCAACCACGGTCACCTTTTTTGTTATAATTATGTGAAAAACATTTTTACATCTCTTATAATCTTACGACCATATAAACCGCATAGCTTCTCATGTTTACTATTATTATGCTGTATATATGCTACTTAAAATACAGGCGGCATAGAACATTTTTAAACTTTTTTATTTAATAATGCAACTTTGCACCTGGCAATTAATAAAAACTAACCAGGACGTCTGCTGGTTAACAACTAGGTATCATATTGCATTTAAATTTCAAGCAGTCCATCAATTCTGCATTTCTTTGCAATTTTAACATACTAACGTGTGGCAAAGCGATCGGAGTTGTTCTATTAGATTATTAGTGTCTGCTATGCACATATGAAAAATATTTTTGTGATAAATTCCAACCAGTATAAAACATTTTGAATGAGTCTTGCACCTGCTCCTTTACCTAATGTATCTGTTAATATATAAGCTTTTCTATTTGATTAATTAACGGAATGACTAACGGTAGGTTCATACTTCTAAATATTATCACTAAGAATTTCCACTACCAACTTTCACTTACAAGTTCCTCTGTTCCTAGTTCCGTGTTGAGCAAGCCCGACAGGCTTTCCTGAAGCTTAAAAATTTGCTTACCTGTTCAGAATTCATGCTACGTATGGTCAGTGCTTCTTTATGGCGTGGAGGGTTGGACCCTAAAAATGAGTAATATCAATAAACTGGAAGCTTTCGAAATGTGGCTGTATCGTAGAATTCTTAAAATCTCATGGACGGAGAAGAAGACAAATGAAGAAGTTCTGGGGCGTGTAGGAAGAGAGCGTGAACTATTCGAAGTAGTCAAGAAAAGAAAAGCAGCTTATCTAGGACATATCATGCGAAACGAAAAAATATGGGTTCTTACAGTTGATGATTGAAGGCAAAATTGCGGGCAGAAGGGGAATGTGCAGGAAGAAAATGTCTTGGCTTCGAAACATAAGACAATGGACACAGTTACGTGATGTACAAACACTGATTAACACCGCCTGAGATAGAGAAGCAATGGAGCATGTGATCGCGAACATTCATTAATGGATATGCATCGGAAAAAGAAGAAGTTCCTAGTTCCACCTAAAAATTAACAACTCTCAATTATCAACTAAATAAAATAAGTAAAAAAATATTTTTAAGTTAAACGGTTTTATTGTAAAGGAGCAATAATGATGCAGATAATATACTAAAAGCTAAAAATAATTAAGTAGGTATATAGGTGGGGCACGTCGAATTTTTACTATCTACAGTCAACCGCTAATATCATTATATGCTTTGGATGGGATTCATCTTCTCAATGGACAACTTATGCAAAATGTGTGTAAAAGTAAATCCGTCACTATCATCGTGCGACACCACAGAACAATTATTTACATATTCACTCAGGTTTCGCTAGACCCCATGATTTTATTTTAGTCTACTCAATGTCCTAGATTGATAAGGAGAGTGCTGTGATGACTGGTATCTGGTACCTACCTAATTATTTTATCTCCAACATTATTATGTTTCTTTACAATTTTTCTTTCATTTTTAATACATACCTAGATTTCAGTTTTAATGTATTGACTGTCTAAACTCTATGATCCGCCATTTTGTTTCGGACGCTATTTTAGATTAGGAATTTTGTTCTAAAGTATACTGTGTTCTATTTGTTAAGCCCTTTCATTTGATGCCCATATTGAGGTGATTAAAAAAAAGTGTAATCCGCCATTTCGTGATGGCGGCCATCTTGGATTGGGAAATTTTTTATGGTGTACTGTATTCTACTAGTCAAGCCCTTTTGTTTGATACCCTTATTGAGGGGATTGTAAATAAATATGTAATCCGCCATTTTGTGGCGGCGGCCATCTTGGATTTACAATAATACTGAATATTCATAATTATATTGTCATCATAACTAAAGGTGTGTGCTAAATTTCAGATCAATCGGTCAACAGAAAGGGGGTAAAATTTCAATTAATAAATTTGACACACAAAAGACACAAACAAGGCACACTAAATAAAACCGTTTAAAACTTGGCCAGTTTCTAACTTTTTAAAAAGTCGAGTACATACAAATATAAAAAATAACATTACTAACAAATAAAACTTAGTAAAAATGTGTCATAACATTGATGAAACATTTCAAAATAAAATTAATTAAACAACCACAATTAAAAAGCAAAAAAAAAACAATTGCCTACAGGTTAGAATATTAATAGACAATTTTGATTGGTCATCCTTAATTTTTACTAAGTGTTAAATTTTGAAGTATAAACGCATTTTTATTTCCTACTGTGTTAGTTTAGTAAGAATCCTTAGTGGTAGTTGATAATTTTTAGAATTATGAACTAACCATTAACAATGAAATAAAATATTTTTTTTTCTATCTGATGTATAAAACATTAATAAATCTTTTCATTTTCTCTTTATTATCGTTTAATATTTTTATTGTTTGTATATTTGGAGGTAGAGTTGAATTTTTTCTCTTTTCTCTTTAATCTCTTTGTTAAACCAGCTCTTGTATCCCTTGTTTTGGCGAAATATTTCTGTATAAGGTAGGCAACTCAAAATATTGAGGTAAATTGATTGAAAGCTGCCTCAGTACAATCTAGTTTATAAACAGAATTCCCAACCTCCATTTTCTGAATGAAATGCGGCCCTTGTAGCGGACACTTGATCGGGGTAGATAATTTTTTTTTTGGCTGACGTGGTGTAAATTGACCTTCAGATCATGAACATATTGAACTTCAAACGACTCATTTTTCTTTTCACTTATTGTCTCAAGTAAACACTGCAAACTTTGCTAACATTGTTTGTAATTCATGGTTTGTCAACATTTTGCATCACAGAGATCCAGGAAGGAAGTTCAAGTTCATGAAATAGATCAACAGAGGTCCTTCGCCTACAAAAAATGGCCAGACATTTTCAGCTTGCAAGCTTATTACCAGAACCTTATGGATGGAAGCAGAAGCTATTCTTATTAAATACATGTCAAAGGATACAATAATAATGGGAGTTATCTTCAATAGCACACACACAAAAAAAAAGAATACTCAAAATGGGTTTACTGATTTTCTCATAAATATATATATATATATATATATATATATATATATATATATGTAAATATATATATATATATATATATGTAAATATATATATATATATATATATATATATATATATATATATATATATTAAATTTAAAACTGCAGCTATCTAATTAAAGCAAATATATTTAATACGAAGTATGCCAAATACTTACCATGAAAATTATAAGTTCTTGAAAAAAATCTTCTAATTGAATAAATAAAACTATCCTGATAATATCCTAAAATTATTTTAATAGCACAAAATTATTTTTTCAAAAAAATATCATCCACATAATAAGTATTTCGTAGAATATAAAAAAGATTTTCAAACTAAAAATATACTTATTCCGCCAAAAACATTTTGGGGATTGCTTTAAGTATAATAGACTAATTCAAACCAAAACTTGGATCTACTCATATTGAGTATATATGCTATTCTAACTGAAAATTTCAAATTCTCATTACATTCGGAAGTAACCGATAATTACCGATCCGATACTTATAGATCATCGCCTGCCACCCTCAGAGCACACGACAATCAAAAGTGGATGGATGACCATGACTTATATCGGTGCAAATTTAATCGTTTCTATTGTGAATATTTTGAAACTTTTTTTGTTGGAAGTGCAAGGACTGATAATCTGGAGGTGACATTAACTTCTTGGAGCTTATTCCAAGAAATTATAAAGCGATTTCAAGGTAAATATTTTCAAAAAATATTTAATTAACTTAAATAATGGAAAACTAGAAAAGTAATGTTTGTCACATTTAATCGCTTAGTGGTTTACATTTAAGAATCATAAAATGGCCAATGAAAATTACTTCAGTATTTATTTTTACATCGTTCAAGCTTACAATTAGTTTTCAAATTAGGTTATTACTTCCATATTATGTACGTCTCGATAAAATAAAATTTTATTGTCGAATAACGAACGTTTATATTTACGGATCTTGATCTGGCGCGGATCCAAGGGGGGGGGCAGTGGGGGCGATCGCATTATTTTATCATAGCATAGAGTATTATTTCGGTAATAAACTTAAAATAAAAAGTTTTTATAATATTGTTTTCTTTCTTAGGATTTCTTAATAATTCACATACATTAGAAAATATAGATAATTTTGACATATTTAATGTATTTTTATTATTTTTAATTTTTGCATAGAAACAGTTTTAGGCACATTAAGACTAAAATGTAGCCTTTTTCTCTCAAAAAATTCTAAGTTATACTTTAAATACTTACAAAATACCCATTGTCAAAAATACAAGAAGTTAAACATATATAAAAAAATTAATTCGTCCATAAAATATTAAAATTTTTTTGGGGCTATCGGTCATTTTATTTATAATTAAAAATATTTTTAGGACATTTGGCTTTTCAATTTATTTATTATTATTATATAACACTAAAAAGGGATTCAAATGTAATTAATTACGCTGATAATATTACGTATATAATTTGTAATCAAAGTCAGTGAAGCGATCGTCACTCAAATTAATTATTTATCTCACCGATCATGAGATAGGGTTTCCATATTCTATTTTATTCTTTTATTATATGGATTTTTCCCAATTTTCTGCAGTGACCTTATTCAAAAAATCTTTCAAAAGGTCAGTTAAATTACCAATTTTGTAAGCTGTGTTATTTCTAGCAACTCTGCCTTTTACTTGAGAGATATTTCCTTCTCCAACGGACATTTTCTGGACGATCTATAAGAACAGATTTCCTATCAAATATTAAGTTCTCTGAGCAATTTCCAGAGCTCATTTCTTTTAATTTGAGGTAAGTCCCGATCTGCATTGATTTTAGTTAGAATTTTGTCGACAGTTGGGATCTGCTTCTCATAATAAAATGTATGTACAACCCCTTTTATTGCAGTTTATATCTCTTCTTCCAACGAGGTTTTTCGTCTGCCTGTGATCGAATGTGGCTTGGGAGTATTAACAATTCCAGTCATTTTTTCTCCTTCAGTATTCGGTATATAGTAGATTTTCCAACTCCTGTCATGTTGGAACACATCTCAACAAAGCTTTTAACATTATTATCTAGATAGTGATATCTTAAGGCATCATAAACATTCATCGTAATAAGTTTTTCGTTGAGGAAAAAATGCCCTGGTTTAACGATTTTTGAAGCCATATCTTTTGGGTATCGTACTTATCTCAAATAATATATGAAAACAAGCAGAAACAAGATAAATCACTAAGGACACACTATATTGTGTACTTTGCTAACTGACAGAAATTAAATTGAAGTATCAGAAATTTTATTATTGCAGTAAATTTATAAAAGCTTATAATATCTAAATATAAATATATAAATATAATTAGATTTACGGCAGTTCTCGGTTACCTGCGGCACTGGAGCAGATACGTAGGAGGTTTCGGTAATAGTTGTATTTCTCTCTCTAGTTCTTGAATAGAGTATAGAAATGTGTCTCTCCCCTTCCCAAGAGTTTTGAGTTCAGGAAAATAGAACCGATTCTACATTTTATACTAGGAATGTGTATACTGCTCGTATCCTCCCCCCCCTCTCGACAACTTGTTTTTTCTTGTGATCGCCCCCCCTCTCCAAGAGCTTCAAATTCAGAAAAATAGACCCGACCCTGCCTTTTACACTAGAAATGGGAGTGTTGCTTGCGTCTTCCCCCCCCCCCTGTCGACAACTTGCCTTCGCTTGCCATACTGTACTTTTGTGATATCACCCCCCCCCCAAAGAGAAAGGCTGGATACGCCCCTGATTTTGATATCTATTATATAGGTAAAACAATAAAATTATTATAAACGTGATGGCAAGCAAAGCGTTTTGGAAGTAAATTTCAAAAGGTTAATAATAGAAAGTGGATGCAAAACTTTTAAAAAAATTATACTTGAAGATATATTAAAGACTTCATGATTAATAGCTAATTTTTCTCGCATGTTTTTTTTACAGTAGTTTACAATGGGATGAATTCAACTCGTTAGTGGCAAAACTCTATTTCCAACAGAACCCTTGAGAATATATTATTGTGCTCCAATAAGAAAACTAGAAAATCCTTACCGTAAATCGATCAAGGCAGGGGGGTAAAGGTTTAGACCATGTCAGAAATATATTATTTCGTTCCGATGACAGAAAATCATAAAGATCAGTGAATAATGACAAAAGCATAGTTCTTCAATCAGTATATTTGGAAGATTTGTTTGTTTTGTTTCATAAATTTCAATTATAAATTAAAATTAATTTGTAGTTTTTAGAAACCTATTCCGAATAAATCATGTGGCTCCGCCAGAATATAAAGTTTAGTATAGAGCTTTGTAAACTGGAAAGTAATAATTTAAGTGAGAAAAAGAAGCACTCACTATATTTCCTGTTTAACATTTATTTGGAAGAATGGTCCATATTATGTGATCTGAGAGCTCCTGTTTTGGTAATCTAACCATATTTCTTTCTTGTGTACTTTAAAATTAGTTTTTTGAATCGCATAAAGGTATTACATAACCAATATCTAGTATGTTTTACAAAATCAAACTCTATATATTTTTTTTAATTTTACTTTTAACAGGAACTGATAAGTTTTTAATAATTTGGTTTACTTTCAGATAAATTTTGATTTTAAGAAATAGTATCCTGGTTCCCGAGTAGCCTTCAAATTAAATTGAAAGCCTTTTTTGACCAAATCATAAATTATAGAGAAACCAGATATCGAAAGATTCACTAACAGTTGGTTTAAAGGATGAATTGACAATGATCAATAAAGTTAGATATTTTTATACTTCTTAAGAAATAACAGTTGGCGTTGTTAAATAAAATATCTACATAATTGTGGTAATCCGTTTTTTATTTTACCTATACCTAACTGATATTTTTGATTCCGTGTAGATAAACCTGCTAGTTTAGAAAAAAAAAACATTCATTTCTCGATAGTATCTGATTATCAAATTTTATTATTATGTCTTTAATTTAAAATTGAATTTAAATCGACTTTTTCTTGTAATATTCAGAATTAACTGATGAAAATGGGTTGTATAACATATAATAAATGTCTTTAATACTATAAAAAAAAACCAGAAACATTATTAAATATTCATATTTAACTTAATATTTTTGTGATTTTTTAAAAAAGATATTTTTTATTTTAAACCACTTATTCTTATATAATTTAAATTAAAAAAATGTGACTATATTTACAAGTTTCGTTTTGTTTGATTTTAGAATAATATGTAATCTTACGAAGTAGTAGATATCTGTTGGACTTCCATTGTCTTTATTTTTATTGAATACTAGCGACCCGCCCCGGCTTCGCACGGGTGCAATGCTGATACTAAATACACTACAGAAAAACTGTGACTATTTATTTTATTTTTATAACAATTATTACATCGGCCTCCGACGCGCTATTTATAGGCACGCTGCCGCCGCCCCGGTCGGCCAGTACCGCCGCAAGCGCTACTTCCCGCAATTTTAAATCTGTAATATCTTCGAAAATATTCATTTAAATCTTGTGCTGTAAAGGACCATATAGATCTATATTAAATCAACAATGTATTTAAGCTATTTAATTTGATAAGGATTAATGCTGTATTGGTTAAAATCGCTTCAAAATTTGCCATTATTTGTCGTAAAAAGTAAATGACAAAAAAATGTTATTGTGGGATATCCATGAGAAATAGACATATACCATCGCGGAGTTTTCTGTAGACCTTTTCAATGTGTACAAATAATTAGTACATTATTTTGATAAATCTCGTAGGGTTCAGCCTGCGTTTGCAATGTAAGCGGAAAAAAATATGATAATTAACGACATCACATTAGAAACCTCAAAAATAACAGTATTTTTCCACTATTTAATGGATGTTATTATACATATAAACCTTCCTCTTGAATCACTCTATCTATTGAAAAAAACCGCATCAAAATCCGGTGCGTAGTTTTAAAGATTTAAGCATACAAAGGGACATAGGGACAGAGAAAGCGACTTTGTTTTATACTATGTAGTGATCACGACGTTGCGGCTAGTAGTTAACTCTAGCCGTTTTCAAGTGAAACTAAATAAATCCCTTAGCTACATGACTATTTAAACTAAAAGTAAATGCAACGGAGTGTGACTGAGATGGGTGCAGTCATGCTTGCTATGGCAAAATACCATTTTTTTTTTGCTGCATTCAGTTTTAGTTTACAATTATTAAGAAGTAGTTTCCACACTTCTCTTATATCTAAAGATGGTTTACTAAAACAACTCGGGTTCTGATTTATAACTGCGGCTTCTTTGAATTTCCGTTTTCTCCAATGTTGTTCTCGGTGTAGTATTTTAGCTTCAGACCATTTTATGTGGTGTCCATGAGTCCAGGCATGGTTGGCGGCAACAGATTTTTCTGTTTCTCCTCGAGTTGTGCATTTTTGGTGTTCTTTGATCCTTACGTCAAGAGGTCTCTTTGTTTCGACAACGTAGGAATTGCCACATTCACATGGTAGTTTTTCATGTCCCTTTGAGTTGTTGGTTTGACTCTAGTGAGCTAACTTCTCAGAGATTCATTGGAATTGAAAACAACGTTGATTTTATATCATTTTCCTATCCTTCTAACTTTTTCTGAAATGCCTTTAACATAGGGGAAGTTCAATACTGGTTTTCGTTCTTCATTCATTGTCGATATTGTCCTATTTCTGCGTTGTTCAAGAAATTTATCCACTAGATATACTGGGTATCCGTTGGCTGTCAGATCATTTTTAATGTAATCTATCTATTTCATCAAGCTCTCGTTGGAGTTGCAGAGAGTTAAGGCTCTATCTACGAGATTTCTTATAATTCCTTGTTTGGTGTTGATGGAGTGATTAGATGAATAATTAAGGTATTGTCCTGTGTGCGTGGCTTTTCTGTAAACCGGATTTCGAATTTGTCTGCCATTTCTTTCAACCAAGACATCTAAGAATGATAATTTATTTTCTACTTCTTTCTCCATGGTGAGTTTAATAGTTGGGCTGACATTGTTGAGATGAAAAAGGAAGTTTCGAAGTTCTTCGTCGTTTCCACTCCAAATAATAAAAGTATCGTTTACGTATCTGAGCCATAACTTTGGTTTCTTAGTTGTGGATTCAATTGCAAACGTCTCGAACCATTCCATGAAAATATTTGCTTAACTCTTTAACTGGAACGTTGGTGTATAGACTTTCCACGTCAAAGCTAATAAAATGGTCTTCTTGTTGTACTTCTTTTTCACGTATAATTTCTACGAAATGTTGCGAGTTCTTAAACCAGGACGATATATTTCCTTGTAATGGTCTCAAGATTGGAAGAAGAAATTTGACAAGTTCAGAAGTCGGAGAGTTCCGGGAACTGATAGGTCGTAAGGGCATGTCTTGCTTATGTATTTTCGGGAGTCCATAAAGAAGTGGAATTTTGCTATGGTGTTGTGTAATCTGAGTCCGGATCCTCTCGGGAATGTACCGTTCATGTTTCTTAAGAACACGATAAATTCTTCCTTCAATTGCAGATGTGGGATCTTTAGCAAGAGAAGTATAATTTCCTTTCCTCAAAACTTAGTCAATTTTTTGATTGTATGTCTCAGCATTCATTATGACTGTAGCATTTCCTTTATCCGCTGGTAGAATTTTAATACTGGAGTCCTTCTGTAGGTTAGCTAGGGCAGTTTTCTCGTCTTTGCTGATATTTGGTTCGGTTTTTCTAGATTTACGTAGAGTTTCTGCTATTTTCCACCTGAACTCATCTGCAAAAGGGTGTTCGATGTTCGCTGAGTCCGCGGCGCCACTTATATCGAGAATGGGAACCTCTTTTGGAGCAACCGTGAATTAAAAACCTTTGGCAAGTAGTGAGTCGTGATATTCAACAAACATAAAGACAATGGAAGTCCAGCAGATATCAACTACTTCGCAAGAAACATCGTTGTCTATGACCTTCATGTAATCTTAGTCTCAAATGATGTATATTCGTTACAATAACTTCTTATTTTTCAATGGAGTGATCTAATTTTCATCCACAAGTTACCACTTTGAGCTCCGTAAATCTCAAAAGAACTAGAATTATAAATTCCCTGCAAATGTTAAATTTTAAACTACGTAATTTTAATCTGTAACGGCGCATAATTTAACATAATCACTTCATAATCTCCATTGGAATAAAATAACTTTTGCTTGGAAGAGATAGAATATTCAATTTGAGAATTTCTAATCTCAGTTCAGTAGCTCTATTTTTCAAATGGACAAACATGTATTTTAAGTTTGAAAGTATATTTACTTGCGTCAGGGGCGGATCCAGCCTCTCTCTTTGGGGGGGGGGGGGCGGTGATATCACAAAAGTACAGTATGGCAAGCGAAAGCAAATTGTCGAGGGGGGGGGGAGACACCAGCACCGTTCCCATTTCTAGTATAAAAGGCAGGGTCGGATCTATTTTTCTGAATTTGAAGCTCTTGGAGAGGGAGAGGGGCAATCACAAAAAAAAACAAGTTGCCGACAGGGGGATAGGATGCGAGCAGTCTACACAATGTTAATATAAGAGGCAGAATCGGGTTTATTTTCCTGAATTCAAAGCTTTTGGGAGGTGGCTATCGCAAGAAAAACAAGTTGACAATATTCATACATACACATTCCTAATATAAAAGGCAGAATCGGTTTCATTTTCCTGAACTCAAAACTCTTGGGAAGGGGAGTGACAATCGCAAGTATACACATTCCTATACTTTATTCAAGAACTAGAGAGAGTAATAAAACTGTTACCGAAAACTCCAAAGTAACCTGCTCCAGTGCCGCAGGTAACTGAGGACTGCCGTAAATCTAATGATATTTAATTTTATTTAAATATTACAAGCTTTTATAAATTTACTGCATCAATAAAATTTCTGATAGTTCAATTTAATTTCACAAAGTTCACCTTACAGTGTGTCCTTAGTGATTTATCTTGTTTGTGCTTGTTTTTATATATAATTTGAGATTAGTGAAACAACCAAAAGATATGGATTCCACATCTATATTTAGTCCAAAATCGTTAAACCAGGTCGTTTTTTCCTCAACGAAAAACTTATTACGATGAATATTTATGATGCCTTAAGATGTCAATATCTAGATAGTAATGTTAAAAGCTCTGTTGAGATGTGTTCCAACATGACAGTAGTTGGAAAATCTACTATGTACCGAATATTGAATGAGAGGAAAACGACTAGAATTGTTAGTACTCCAAAGCTACATTCGATCACAGATAGACGAAAAACTTCAAGTAAAAGGTGGAGTTGCTAGAAATAACACAATACAAAATTAGTAATTTAACTGAAGTTTTGAAAGATTTTTTTAAGTAAAGTTACTGTTGAAAATTGGGAAAAATCCATATAATAAAAGAATAAAAGAAAATGTGGAAACTCGATCTCATGGTTGGTGAAATAGAGGAACCAATCATAATTAATTTGAGCAAAGATAGCTTCACTGACTTTGATTATCCGTAATGTTTACCAGCGTAAACACAATTTATTATTTAAATTTTCTGTAACATATAAAAATTAATTATATTTGAATATCTTTTTAGTGTTTAATTGTAATTCTGCAGATGGTTTAAGAAATAAATAAACTGAAACAACAAATATCCTAAAAATGTTTTTAATTAATAATAATATGACGGATAACCCCAAAAAATTTTAATACTATGTGGACGAATTTATTTTTTATATATGTTTAACTTCTTGTATTTTTGACATTGGATATTTTGTAAGTATTTAAATGATAACTATAATATACATTTTTTGAGAGAAAAAGGCTACGTTTTAGTCTAATGTGCCTAAAACGGTTTCTGTGCCAAAATTAAAAATAATAAAAATACAGTTGTGATTTGTGTTAAATATGTCAAAATTATCTATATTTTCTAATGTATGTGAATTATTAAGAAATCAGAAAAAATAAAATAATATTACAATTACAATTATTTCAAGTTTATTACCAAAATAATATTCTATGTCACAAATACTTAGTGATAAAATAAGCCTCCTTCCGACGTCTATGATAAACATTAAAATCCTTTTTAACACTTCACACATCCAAATATCTATTATTATCCAACCCAAATAGTCCATTATTATAGACCGGTATTTCTGATTATAAAATTTCTAACCCATTCTCCTATGAAAAATATATGTGTCTAACTGATTTTGCCAAAGACCCCGGACTAAAGAACACAGGTAATTTGCGAAGAAAAAAAAAGGGTAAAATATGATTTATTACTCTCTCTAGTGCTTGAATAGACTCTACACCAATGAGACGTGATGATTAAAAATCAAAATAACAAAAAT
This sequence comes from Diaprepes abbreviatus, assembly GCA_034092305.1. Taxonomy (NCBI): domain Eukaryota; kingdom Metazoa; phylum Arthropoda; class Insecta; order Coleoptera; family Curculionidae; genus Diaprepes; species Diaprepes abbreviatus. The sequence goes on along the minus strand of JASJET010000282.1, from coordinate 388,716 downwards.
TAAACTTTATACACATGTGTAGTAAGCAGTATAGGCATCAGATACGCTCGGACTCTATTAAAAATTTAATTATTTATAACCTCCGTAACATTGCTAATAAATGAGGTATCGATTTCGAATCTATGCCATTTTATTTCAAATTTAATGACGACAGTATTTTCAAAATTGAAATGATTTATTACTCTCTCTAGTTCTTGAATAAACTATAAGAGGCAAAATCAGGAAAATTTTCAAGAATCGCCCCCAGCGCCCCCCCCCCCTTGGATCCGCGCCTGACTTGCGTATATACAAAGCTAAAATTTTCTCAAAATGAGTATATTTGCTTTGATTTGAATAACCTTTTTTTCTGTTCATTAACAAAATTACGCAAATAATATTGATGTCCTGTATTATGTCATCAAAATATGGTCCTTCTTCATGAACATATGTGAGTTCACAATATAATCAAAGTTTTACTCATTTTTCACCAATATAATCTATAGTCCAGATTTGGATCAGTCTAACTTTTTTTATTAAGAAATTCAGCGTCTCAGAAGATGACAAATTGAATGACGATATTGTTTCTCTTTTAAAGAAAAAACTATTTTACCGCTCCTTGTATTATGCTCTTAGAAGCACACACATTCTTCCTGCATTTCAGCCATCCCAATATTATTGCACTGACGAACGGTAACACAATTTCCTCTTTTTACATAACACCTGTCCCAATTTCCCCGATTTATTTTAACCATTCCAATTTAAATCCCATTAAAACAACACAGTGCCCAATTTTTACCATTTAAATCCCGCAAATCCCTTTTAAATTAACCATTCGAAAAACAATTTCCACTCTTTTGCTCTAGCCGTTCGGAAAAAAGATTTACAGCCCGCATCCAATGGCTTTTATTGTTTTTGATTATTGTTAAAGTCGGATTTGAAAATCGAAATTTTACTGCGAAAATTACGGACCATAAACCTTTTTACAATTCAGCTCGGGTTTAATTAGTGGTAGCGAAAATTCGGAAAAGCCGGCGAGGCCTATTTTCATAAATTATTCGGTTTTAGGAATGAGACCGGGTTTAACGGTACGCTTTATTAAATTGTTTAGTTCTTAATTTCTTAGCGACAATTTTATTTATTTCTTTTCGCTATTTCTTTGATACTTTTACAAAATCCTGGACAAATAATTATTCTAATTATTCAAAGAAAACCCTACTTCAAAATGTTAATTTTTTTTTGTTATATTTTCCTGATTCTTGAACAATAGATTATATTCTTTTGTTTTATTTCGTCTTTTTTTGGGCTTAGGTTCTTTATTTAACAAAAATCCAAAAAAATTTGACGTTTAGCCCTTTATTTAAGGCAGTTATTAATTAATAAACAAAATGTCAAAGAAGGTAAATAAATAATAAAATTTTTCTAAAAAAATAATTTTAACATCTTAATCTAATCTAAATCTAAACCCTCCAAAGCTCCGTAGTACCAATTATAAATAAAATCCAGAAATTTAAAATTTCTGAACGGTCATATTGCATCTGACATATTAGATTTTCTTAAAATAATTTTATGTTCGTTATTTACATTCTCAAAAACGATTCAGTTCCACACTTGAACGAAATCGAAAACTGTAAAATTTTTATTCAGCTATATTGCATTCGCTATATTGAATCCAGAAAAAATACTATTAAATTCATAATTTACACCCTCAAGAACCCTCTATATCAATTTTGGGGAAAGTCGAAAAATGTAAAATTTTTAGGACACCATATTGAATCCGCCAGATTGAGTTTTTCAAAAAATATTGTAATTTCGTAATTAACACTAACAAAAATCCCCCAATACTGACTGACAATCTTAAATCCTCCATCTTAGATCCGCCATATTTAATTTTTTTTTAGATAATATCAAACTCGTAATATGCTATCAAATCAATTTTGAAAAAAATCGGACATAATTATTTTTTTATCCACCATATTGGATACGCCATATTGAATTTTTTAATAATAATTTTAGATTCGTCATGTGTGACCCCGAAAACTCTCACGTACCAATTTTGGTAAAAATCGGACAAAATTGATTTTTTTGTCCGCAATGTTGGATCCGCCATATTGATTTTTTAAAAGATAATTTCAGATTGGTTATGAGGCCTCGAAAACTACCCTATACCAATTTTGGAGAAAATCGGACAAAATTGATTTTTTCGTCCGCCATATTGGATCCGCATTATTGAATTTTTTTAAAAATTATTTTAGATTCGTCATGTGCGACCCCAAAAACTCCCCTATACCAATTTTGGAGAAAATCGGACAAAATCGATTTTTTTTGTCGGCCATATTGGATCCACCATATTGAATTTTTAAAAAATGTTTTGAATTCGTTATGTGCAACCTCGAAAACTCCCCCATACGAATTTTGGAAAAAATCGGACAAAATTAAATTTTTTTGTTCGCCATATTGGATCCGCCATTTTGAATTTTTTAAAAATAATTTCAGATTCGTTGGGTACAACCCCGAAAATTCCTCCATACCAATTTTGGAGAAAATCGAACAAAATTATTTTTTTTGGCCGCCATATTGTAAGCGCCATCTTGGATTTTACTGCACCAATTTCATCTAAAACATATAGAACCACCGCAGCAACATCAAATTGTTTTGGATTTTTTGTTAAATAAAGACCCCAAACCAAAGAAAAGACAAAATAAAAAATAGACATATATATATATATATATATATATATATATATATATATATATATATATATATATATATATATATATAATTCGGTATTAATTTGGGAATACATAAGTTCGTTCGCTTGGTTTTTTTGTAGAAGTTTGCAGACGTTTCGCCCAAACCTCATTTGGCATCTTCTGTGCTTGCTCGTTGTAGATAAACAGTTCATCTATATTATAAACACTATTCATATCAAAAACTAATGTTAACAAGATTCTAACCATTAAAAAACAAAATTTACTGCTTACTTCAGTAGCTGAAAAACCTGGAAAAAAAATTAGCTGGAAAAGTTCAGTTCAACAGTCACGAGAAAACAAAATGGCTACGTCTTCTTGTTCTGTTTTCCTTTCATGCCTTATAGGGGGCGACAGCAGAGCTATAGAGGACAGGATTTCAAAAGTTTATAATCCAGGTCATTCAATCAACATTTCAAAATGTTAAACTTACTTACATATCATTTTATATAATAGAATGTATATATCATTTTAATGAATTTGTATAGTGGTGTTAACTAATCAAAAATGTTGAATGTAGAATTATGATATTTAACTTAACATACAAATAATTTGAATACAATATAAAAGTATCTACAGCAATATTTTATCATTTATCAAAAAAACGTCTTTAAAAGGATATGTTTCAAACAAATGTAAGTTTTGAAACAATATTTTCAACGTTAAATGAACAAATTAAATTTAATAGAAATAAAATGTTACCACAAAAGGCGAAAATAAATTATTGCAAATAACCCTTGTTTGAATTAAACAATTAAAAACCAACATCTTGAAGACTGTTGAGCTAAACATTTTATTTTTATCTGTGTAACTATAATATATAAATACAACGTTGTTTAACATTTCCTTCTTAGGTGATCGTCAGAAGATTTTTTCTGCATATATTTAAATTCGAAATTTAAGTTTGTCATAGAAGTAAGGTGGAATTTTCAATTTATAATATAAACACAATGAGTGAAAAAGTCGTCTATTAAACATATCTCAACTAACTGTAAATTCAAAATGCGCTAATTCATGGACGAAATAAAGATTGCGTCAAAACACTTTAACTTCAAAGCGGGATCAAGCATTATTTAAATTAATTATATATGTATTTACAACTCAAGAATTATCTTAGCTCCTAACCAGCGCTATTTTGTAAAAATCGTATACCACAAAAATAATTAAATAATATAAAAAATGCTACTTTTTTCGTTTTGTTACATCTAACATTTCAAATGGTTTTACCAACTAAAGACGAACCATGCTGTCAATCAAAATGACAGAATAAATCCTTTACAAAAACATTTTTGGGTTTTTATATTAGCAAATCTGATGGGTACATCAAAACTGGGGAGGTCCAATAGAACTGAAATGAACTGATTGCTGTCATGAAGTTAACTTTTTAAATTTAATATAATTTATTTTTAATGCGATCATAAAATACGCTTTCAAAAGGCGAGGTAAACTAAATACTCTTTAAGTATTATATCTGGAATATTTTATAATAATAGCGATCAAAATTCTAGAGATTCTTGTATTTGATACTAGAAATTAATCCTAATAATTCCCAAGATATTCTTTACTTTTTTATAGTTGAAACTACTTCAAGACATTGTCTCTAAAAGTAAAAAGTAATTTACAAGTGTTTCATAATTCAGTTAATTTAATATCAATAGAGTAGTACTGACACTATTACTCTTACTTCAAGATGACGCATGTGGACATCTTTATTCAGTTATTTTGCAAAATCTGCATTTCCAATATAATATAACATGGCATTGATTTACACACAATAAGTGCAATGTTTCTTCGTGAATTATTGTGCAAGCTACACACTGTATATTCTGACGAAGGTAAAATAAATTACCGAGACGATAATCTTTTAAAAAATGTAAAATTTAGAAAATATAACACCACCATTACCCATTTTTATTGGACCACAATCCCAAGAAAAACAATATATATATACAGGGTTATTCACGGAATATTGGGGCCAAAATACGTGACCTTCATAAGTTTTATTTTTGGGTATACGGGGATCTAATATAGTTAAGTTTTAAAATTATTTTCATATTATACAGGGTGTCCCAAAAGTTCTGAAAGTATCAAAGTTGTGTCTTTTTAAATAAAACCCCCCTATATATTATTGCATTTTTGGATTCTCCGATTAAAATAAGTGCGTATTTTAATAAGGTTTATAATACCTAAACCTTAAGGGTTCTTAAATAATTTAGGCTATAACAGCATCAGCGGTAATAACACATTGACGATAGCACAAAATAGAAGCAAAATATTTATAGTAGATGTTCGAAATATCGACCGTCCATTTCCAAACACTTACATGTTCTTTTTTCGAAACCACTGCTAACTCTGGACAATATTTGCGGGGTTACAGTTTGAAAAGAGTCTCTTATGCATATTTTCATATACTGTGGTGTTATCGGGAGCGCATTGTAGATAATTTCGTTTATGTCTCCCCATAAAAAGAAATCTTAAAATTTGCCAAATCTTGCGATGATAATGAGGTGGAGCTCCATCCAATTGAAGCCACATAGTTGTTCTAATGTTTAAAAGGACGTCTTCTAATAACACTGAAATCTGATACAAAAGAAAATCGCGAAACTTCATACCATTTAAAGGTTCCTCAAAAAAGTAGGGTCTAATTAAGTATGGACCCAGTATTCCTCCCCACACATTAACCGACTACCTATTCTGGTTTCTCATAACTTTGTATTCACGTGGATTTGAGTCAAAATAGTAAAAGAAGTTGTGTCTATTCACCAAACTATTTTTATGAAAAGTACATTCATCACTAAACAACACATTATCAAAAAAGTAAGCATAGACTCGAGAAGCCAACAAACAAATTCGATGACATCCTCCAAGGATAAAAATTATATCAATACGCTCTTCCTTTGAATAAATCTTCATTCTGACAGAGCAGTTTTGACACAATTACAAAAAAATAATTCCGCTATTATAGCAACAGGCTTTGGCCGCAATATTACGTGCCATATAGGGTGAATAATATATATATAAACTAGTTAATATTGGAGTGTGCAGCAAGTGAAAGAGTACTCTTTAAAGTTAATCCAAGCTTTCGAAAATCTTTATTATCATTTTCATCACTGGCAGAAACAATTAATGGTGATACAACCTATCATACCATTAACATGATAATATCGAACAATGATTACCCAACTACAGCATAGGAAATTCTAACAAACACAGTTAAATTTACCTCGTTGCCATATATCAGGGAGATAACACCCAAACTTTCAAGAATTTTCTCAAAAATTCATAATATTAAAATTGCTAACAAATCTATACTTACAATAAGCTATGTATACTCAAAACTGAAAGTCAAAATACCAATTGGTTTTCAATCCAATGTTGTTTGGAGCATTCCTTGTGCGCATTGTGACAAAATGTATATCGGTCAAACTTCACAATCACTTAAAAATAGAATTATATTACACCGAAGCGATTGTGTACAACATCCTGAAAGATGTGCACTTGCTGAACATGCTAACAATCACTTACATAATATGGATTATGGGTCAGTGAGGATACTTTCAACTCAGTCAATTATGGCCAAGAGGATTTTCTTAGAGATGGTCTTTATCTCACAAGAACCGAATAGCTTAAATAAAAAAAACTGATATTAAACATTTGAGTGAAATATATTCTTATCTATTATCGTTGGATACCTCTTTATCTAGTTCTACAAATATTACTAACAATAATGATGACAGTTTTCTTTAGATATGAACGATTTAATAATTCAATATGGCTGACCAGGCATTGCATAATTACCTTTAATTGCATTTTCAATCTAATAAAATTCATTAAAATAATTACTAATAGTGGGCAGCCCTGCTGACACCTAATCAATTTTTCTATCCTAATAATTTCAGCATGACTGGCCATTTACTGCATAATTACCCTTAAATGCAGTTTCATCCAAACAAAACTTATAAATAATTGGATAAGATGGGCAGCCCTACTGACAGCTGACAAATTTTCTAACCTCATGATTTCAAACTCATTTTACATTTACATGTGACTCGGAAAGGAAGGTACACAATGGTTCCTCCTGTTTTTTTATTTTATTTTAAATTTTAAAATCAATTTTATGTAACAAGTTGTTGTAAATTGGTCTGTGACCCTAGTTTTAGTCTCTTTTACGAATGTACATTGTCATAAAATCATTTAACATCTTAGTGAACATCCTCAAATAATAATGGAGGTTATTAAAATTATTAGGGAAAATTTATCTTACTAATTTCCCTTTTTTTGTAACTATTATAGTCTCCCTGAAGATAAAAATGATAATAAAGATTTTCGAAAGCTTGGATTAACTTTAAAGAGTACTCTTTCACTTGCTGCACATCCTAATATTAACTAGTTTATCCTAACTAGTCAGCAAAAAAATTTATTTAATAATAACAATAGCATTTTTCTTGGTCAAAGAGCTTTCGATACGGTAGTAGTAGGCAGATACACGGGATACCCGTATATATATATATATATATATATATATATATATATATATATATATATATATATATATATATATATATATATATATATATATATAAGAGAAGAATCTTCCTTTTAAGATGCAAACATTTGAATGTTTTTCCTGTGTTTCTAAATTTTAAAGTGTCACATGTACATTTTGCAGATTTTATCCATAGACTGACAATATATTTTTGATTAAAGCCCAAAAGAATGGGCGAAACGTTAAATTTTAATTAGATTGTTTTAAAAACAGAAAACCTCATACCCAAGAAATTTCAGAAATATATATATGGAAAATCTCCTTTTTTGATGTCAGCTTAAACAAGATCTTTAATATCTTTTACTAATAGATAAACAGAAAAAAAAGTAAGGAGAAAACCGTGTTGATGTGTTGATCCTATTATTAAATAGAATTTATACTTCCTCCAAACATTTACATATCCCCTGCTACAATACAATGTATGTTTAAGAGTTTTATTCCAATGTAGCTACTTCCGAAAAACTAAAAAATTTAGTCACAATGTTAAGGAAGCTTTTATAAAATACATTGTTTTAAAACTCGGTAAAATTCCTCCCTTTTTATTCCTCATAAATACTTTATTACTCTTAAAACCAAAATTATGTGGCTGAAGCCCACCTATTTAAGAAAACTTTCTAAATTTCGTTGTAAGAGCCCTTAAAGTGACTTTAAATTTTTTATTATCTCGTGGCCCTTCATATAATAGGATCAAAATATACCTAGACCTTTCGGGACCAAGTTATTTTTTGTAGAGTATACTCTCACACCAAAAATAGATTTCTATCAAAAGAACGTTTACGAGATTTTCTACCTGAGGTGGTCTGAATTCCTTTGAAAAAAAATCTTTCTTTTAATGTCCATAAAAACGAAATTAAATTAAGTATGCTTGTGTGAAAAAGGAATTTTAAAATATTGGAACCTTATATGAAGTAAGTAAGGAATAATTTAAAAAGATTTAAAAAATTGTAAAATGTATATTATCTTTGAAGTATGTCTACAATATTTCGGAAATTACTGAATTTTAGATCAAATAGTAACAATATAATTAATTAAACAGCCAGTAAGTTTTCTTATATTCCATGTCACAATTGTCAATGCTTTATTAACAATTTTCCTTCCTGGATTTATAAATTTTTTTTGTAAAAATCATAAAAATGACCATTCTTTCAATTTGGGCACATTGACTTTCAATTCACTAATATAATCTAACTTTAAAAAATAATCAACCTTTAATAAAAACTTTTATAAAAAAAAATTGAATCGTCTTCTAAGAATGTACTAAAAATTAAAATTTTTGAAGGCTGACAAAATGTCATTCACATAAAAAATTATTATTTCTTTTAATGAGTTGCAGTCAATATTTTTAGCGTCTTTTCACCAATGTTTCGATTTATTTTAATTAAACCATCTTCAGAGTAATTTTTTTATAATAAAAAAAAACAAAATATGATAGTTTTATTAGAAAATTTTCTTACCTTAATGGGTATTTATTTAAGCACAAATTATTCAAATAAAACGAAATAGTTAAACTAACATTCGCTAAATTTTTCTTAGGTTAAGTATTTATATAAGCTTCTGCCTTTCTGCAATTTTGAAAAAACCCAAGAATCTTTAGTCAGTCATATTCAGTTTTTTAAAAATAATTTTAAATTCGTAATTTATACCCTCAAAAATCTCTCGATAATAATTTTGGACAATAATGAGAAATGTAAGATTTTTAATCAGCCATATTGAACTCGACATATGGAATTATTAAAAATAAATTCCTCCATTCCAATTTTGAAGAAAATCGGACAAAATTAAATTTTTTGTCGGCCATATTAAGCGCCATCTTGCATTTTATTGAACCAATTTCACCAAAATGATATGGGATCACCGCATCAATTTTTTAAATACAACGTAAAAAGTTTCTTTCAAATCGGTGTTGTCGTTCCGGAGTAATCGACGCATATACATAAGCTTTTTCCGCGGGTCACTTTCCGAACCGATTCAGAACTAGTACGGAATTAGTTCAGGATTGTCGTACAGCTCATGCCCAGTTATTAACCGGTTTATGATTTTTTTTACCACGAACGATTTTGGAACTTTCTTAGAACTGTTTTTATTAGGTTTTAATTATTTGTATTATTTTAAAGAAATATTGAATTATAATTGTTGTTCTCATATAATATAAAGTCTAACTGAGAGTTTTAGAATAAAACATCTTGTTTTTTGCCGAATAGAATTTTTGATAAAAAAATATAAATATTTTAACTGAAATTTATTGTTTGCTCTTTATTTTGTGCTTTTTATTTCCTCAAAATAATTAGCACTTTTAGGAATTTTAAATAACTCTAAAACTTCTTCAAAGTCCTCATCGCAGGACGATAAATGATTTGACATAATGGGAGTATTCACTAAAAACATATTTTTTTAGGTTTAAACTAAAAGGCAAAAAACATTTTTAATTTATCAATTAAGATTCTAGGTAGATTAACAATAATTAAAGTAAAACAAATATAATATTATAAAATATCTACTGAAACATCAAATGCAACAAATGACATAAACAAAAGAAAAACCTAAATAAAATAAAAACAATTGTCAAATAGTTGCACATTGCGGCCGCAGCATGAAAGCTGGCGCTGCATAAACTTCCGAACTAACAGTTCTTGTTCAATCTTTAGAACCGGCAGAACTGGTTCAGGATCGATTTTGAACCGAATTATTTTCTCCGCGAACATGGGACTGTAACTAAAAATTCAGAACTTTGGTATCCGCGAACGTTACTATTTCAACTGCGCATGCGTATTAGTTCAGAATCGGTTCTTAATCCTTTCCGCGAACAAAGCTATTAATAAAAATCTTGTATTACCAAAAATGGAGAGTTTTGTTAATTTTTGGGAGATAAACATTTTCTTACCGATTTGGAGTCTTTACCTCAAGATTTGTGTTCATATTTCTTCTACATAAAGCTTACTTTGTTGATATGCATAATATAAATTACAACAGAACAAAATTAGTAAACGAGTTAGACCTTACTTCCACAATAACTTTTCAATTTATATTATACTCTTAAACGTCAACAAATAAACCTTCATATAAAAAAAATAGGTCTAATAAATCAAATAAAAATTTGGAATAGGTAAGAATAGTTGTCTCCCCAAAGTAAAAAAACGTTTTTTTTTTTCGTTATAAAAATAAAAGAAAAAGGTTTCTTTTTCTTAGTAGTAGTATTTGTTAGCCTAAAAATGTGTTTGACTTATTGTTATGTGTGCTAATTTAAATTTTTTATTATCAACTTGATTAAAAATGTCGTCCCTGATTCAGTGGCTAACTAAGAGTATGTGGGCCCTCCCGCAGATTTTTGAATGCACCCTACTATTTTGCACCCACCTTGATCCTTCGTATTTACGCATTTTTATCAAAGGACTTCAGGGCGCCCCTGGATTAGCTGCACCCCCCCTCCCGCATTGCGGTGTCTGCGCGGCCGTTCGTTATTTATGGCACTGCCTTGATCTAACTTTAAAATTGTTCTAAGCCAAAAAAAAGTAAATTATTTCAGGATAATTTCTTTCAGAAACTTCTTATACATGTGTCATATTTCTACTAAACAACTTAAGTCACCTGTACTATTCAAACTATTTATTTAAAATATATTGTCAGCTAAAGTATGTTAAATTTTGGGACATAAAAGTCTGGTCCTTTCGGAACATATTCTAACTAGTACTCAATGTAGAAGTTTTCATTTTCTATTTTCTGATACATAATTTTACATTTTAACTTAAAGATAATGCACACGATTAAGGAAAAAATTTAAATTATATTTCTTTTTGATAAAATTTTTCAGAAAGTTGATTTTAAAAATAAAATTGTAATTTTTAAGTACCTAAAGAAGTTTTTAGGATTTATCTTTAAGAGGGTACCTTGGTGTCGAAGAATGAACATTGATGCATTTTTTACAAATAAAATGCACGATTATCATTTTTATGATTTTCACCATTTATTGCATATATATATATATATATATATATATATATATATATATATATATATATATATATATATATATATATATATATGTTATGTCCGATATTCTCACGGGTGTGATGTGTAATCGAAGGTTTTCGGGCATTCCGTGTATGTACGAGCGAACTCGCTCGTAGATGCCATACAGTGAGCTTTGAAAATGGTGAATGAGATTTCACCGAAACGTCAGCTGCCTTACAGTCCTGAGAGGGACTCAGCACATACACGGGATGTCCGAAAACCTTCGATTACATATATATATATATATATATATATATATATATATATATATATATATATATATATATATATATAAAGTTATTTTTTTTAAATCATTGTATACATGGACGTTGTAAGTTCACATCCGAAGTTGCCTTGAAAAATTCTTTCTTCAGTATGTGGATTGAAATATCTATTAGAATTGAAGAATTGACAGAAACAAAAAAAAAACAAAAAGTTTTGTAAAACTTATGAATGCAGTTTGAAGTTATACCTAAAAAGCAAATTTATTTGTCATCAAAAATTTACAAAAAGTGGTTTAGAATTTTGACGTTATTTTTGGCATAAATTTCCCGATTTCTATTGTAACTTTTTTAAAATAAAACTTTTATCATGTATTGTAGGCATAAGTTGAAGGAAATAATAAATTCAAAATTAAGTGGATTCATCAAGTGTTTTTTGTGGTAACTTGCACACTGTTTTGGAAAAAATTGTCTGGAGAAAACCCTTTCTAAAATTTTAAGACAAGGAAGACGTTTGTTTCAATCCTATTATTGTTTACATGTACACTAAACTAGTTCGTTTCGGTCTATTTTGCTACATATCTATACTTAAGGCTTCTGAGGTATATTCTATAGATAAAATACCAGAAATTTAAGTAAAATGTTTTTGAATATTTATTTATAAATTCTTGTCACCTAAAGCATAATAAATATATATGCGTTTCTTAGACTTGAAAATTCAATTCTTTTTGAACCCATTTTTACTGATACATAATTTAAAAATTTTGTCTTTAAAGACTATGTAAAATGGATTAACACTAGAAGAAAGCCTAAATTATAATTTTTTTTAGATAAAAATTTTTATTTTAGTGAGAGGAAGTTAAATTTTAACAAAGATAACTATATTGAAGTATTAAAAGGAAGTTTTAAAAATTACCAATATAATACATTTATTTTATTACTACTGAAAAATTTAAGATGCCTATATTCTTTTAATCTGGTTAGAAAATCTTGCTACTTAAAGCATATTAAATATATCTGCGTGTATCGAATTGAAAATATAGTTCTTTTGAAATATATTTTGATTGATACGCAATGTGAGCGTTCCATTCTCTATTTTCTAATACAAAATTTAAAATTTTGTCTTTAAATTAATACAAAATGGATTAGCATTAGGAGAAAATCTAAATTATAACTATTTTCAGATAAGAATTCTTATTTTGGTCTATTGGTATTAACCAGAAGCTTTTTAGAAAATACTTTTCATTTGTTTTTGTGATCTCAGGATTATACATTTGTCATATTTTTCTACTATAATAATTGTCACCTATAGTTTCTAAAATATTTATCTGCGCTTTTTAAATTAAAAATTCAATTCTTTAGGGACGCATTTTACTGATATCTTTGTTCATTTCTAATACATAATTTAAAATTTTGTCTTTAAGATTATACAAAATGTATTGACATTCGGAGAAAACCTAAGTTATAACTCTTATCAAATAGAAATTTTTATATTGATTTGTGAGAAAGTTAAATTTTTAAAAAGATGACTTTATTGAATTAGTAAACATAAGTTTTTAGAAACTACTTTTCATATGTTTTTGTCAGATCAGTAATATACGTTTTTAATATTTCTACTGAAAAATTTATGTCACCTGTTTTTTTTTGTTTGATAAGAAAATATTATCACTTAAAGCATATTAAATATATCTGGGTTTTTAGAATTAAAATGTTTTGAAATATATTTTTACTGATATGTGGGTTTTTCATTCTCTATTTTCAATTAAATAATTTGAAATTCTATCCTAAATATTATATAAAATGATCCAATATAAGAAAAAACCCTAGTTACATAAAACCGAATTACCATTTTGGTCTTTAAGAAAGTTAAACTTCAAGAAAAGAGACTATTTTTAAGTATTAAAAGAGATTTAAGAAATTTACTTTTATATGTTTGTGATCTCAGTACGAAAAAAATTTAACAATTTTTGAGTCTGTAATCTTTAACTATCTGAAAAGGGAGATACAAGAAAAAGCAGTCATCTGTAATTTAAAAAATGTCTTTTTATCCATAAATTAAAGTAAATATTAATGTACAATATTCAACAGTCTTTAATCAATAAAAATGTGTTTTATTTACATTTTTCACTTAAAACTAATGACTAATAAGCGTTCAGAAATTAGGACATCTTTTTAGTTAACGATGGATCTATTAGTTGTATGCCATCATTATGATCTGGCGCTATCTACGAGTATATAGAGATGGATTGTTAACCGATGGATCCATCGTCAAACAAAAAAATGACCTTTTAGTACACGAAAGTACCTTTCATAAATAAATTTTTAATTTAAATATTTACAAAATATATACAGGAATAAATATTACATAGTAATATATTTTTATATATAGCGACATCCGAGTATATTTAGGTAATTCACATTTAATTTTATATTTATTATTTGCATAAATATAAAATTTAGCAATATTATAAGTAAAACAGCCTTTAGAAATTAGTAACTCACAAAAACGTTATATTTTTTTCCAAAATTTTAATTTCCCAGCAATAAATAAAATTCGAAAATATTTGAATTATTTTTGCTTGTCGTGCTGCTATAAACAATAAAATCAATACTAAAACCCAAAAATTTGGTTAATTTTATCACAAAATTATATCCATTTTCAATATATCACATACGTATATTTTACAACACTAAATTTTAAGTAGGTTATTTTAAATTATTAAATTTGAACATGATTTTGTGAAAAAATAATTCAAATTTAAAAAAATAATAATAAATTGTAGCAATTTAATCAATATTCACAAAAAACAATCAGTTTTATTTTAAATGAAAATGTAGCTCAGCTAACCAAGAAACACACCATAAATATGTAATTGCTGCTATTATATTCAGTAAAAAAATTAAAACGATATTAAATTATTGATAATTATTTGCTGCAAAAGAAAAGATTTGGAAAAATGGCGATATTAAATTTAAAGCCAAAAAAATTAGACAAAATATGTTCTCGATTGCGGCGGAGCATCTGGAATCGTAGAGTAAACGTGATGTGGTACCTCAGACCTACAGCTGGGGTACTGGGAATATTGTGGAGGTCGGCCATCGATCGACACGTAACTATGGTTCATCTGCTCAGAACCGTAGTGTTGAGAACTGGCACTAGAACCTTCATCTTCGGTACTCCTATTGGATTCACCTCCGGACACATAAGTACTCTGAGTAGGAGTTGGCGTTAGGGTAGAGGTGTGGACCCCTGGCATTGGCTGGTACTTATACCATGAATCAGTATGACTTGGCGTGCAGGTGTACCTTGCATTGGTTTTGCAACGAATTTCTGGATGGTGTTGTTTCTTACGCCTGGTAGTGGTATTACTGATAACATCAGGCATAGCATAACGTAATTTTTCCCAAAATCTTCGCTCTCCCCATCTTGTAACACTGCAAGCTCTTAACAAAGCGCGTAATTCAGGATCCATTGGTTCTAGAGGGTCACCACTGAGGACGCAGACTAGTTTGTGATGAAACGTTGTGCGTAAAGCTGCTTGGAGAGCAGCTCTAAATTCTGGTTTAGCCCATTCTGTGCCGATTAAAGCCGGGGACACTATAAATAGGACTCTTCTAGAAGCATCTGCTGCTCCGACCATGGCATCAGCAAGATAGGAGGCACCATTGAGTAGATGCAAATCTCTATAGTGCAAACATAACGTGTGACCAAAGGCTTCGAGTTCAGGAGCAATTATTCTTGCTGCGAGTTCTTCGTCTTTGTGGCTGTAAACAACGTAACAGTCGTACAAATGGTCCCGATCATCAGCATGGTCGTGTAAGTCTTGAAAAATGCGAACACCGTACTTAGAATGTGCCCAAAGTCGCACTTCTTGCCGGAAAACAAACATAATCGCCACGATCAAACACACTACGATAACCGACACTAAAGTAGCTGCCAAGAGCGGCACGTAACTACCTCCTAGAAGCTGATTGTTTTTAACAAGTTCTCGTTGCACTACGGAAGTGGCGATTGCATTGTCCATATCGTCGCACTTATTTAATGCATCCGCAACAGTTTCATCCACATCCGAACAAAACATCTTCGAAGGGTCACCCCCTGAGGATCGAATCCAGGAGTTAAGGCGCCCCAGAGAGACACAATCACATGACCACTTGTTGCCGTCGAGAGACACGCGCGGCGCGGAAGCTCTCGCCTCGGCTTGTAACTGCCACGGCGGAAAATTTACGATTTTATTGTCGTCCAATTTTAATACATCTAAATTATGCATGTTTTTAAAAGTCTGATTACCGACGTAAGCAATTTTATTGTGATCTAGATACAGTTCATTAATATTTTCTAACTGATCGAACTCAAAACCGCGAAGTTCTTCAAGTTTATTATCTTCCATGTGAAGTACACGTAAAGATTTTACTCCGTTAAAAGTTCGATTGTGCAATGCTTTGACATTGCTGTTGTTCAAATATAAAACTTCGAGCTTTTTCTTACCGATAAATACGTGACTGCCGAGCTCGCCTAGGTCGTTTCCGTCCAGGTAGATCTCAGTGGCGTCCATCGGAATTTTTTCGGGTACGGTTGTGTACCCTGCATTACTGCAATCGACTACGTTGGAAGACCATGTGTGGTCGTGATAACAAGTGCATTTATCAGGACATGTCATTTCGCAGTCACAGGCATCAAAGTCGCAACAGTGACATAGAGCGAAACAGTGTGTTTGATAAGGACACAAAAAATTTGAGGGTTTAAGTCTTAGTAAGGGTTGTGGCGGTGAGCCTCTGGCGTGTGCTAGCTCGCAAGTGACATCATCGAGATCCAATACTTGAGGATACTGTCGTAAATTACTCAAATGATTAATTCTGAGTAACCATTCCATCTTACAATCACAATAAAAAGGATTTCCACCAACATAAAACTGGGGCAAATCTCTATCGTGATCCACAGGACTTAAATTTAAAGCCGATAAATCCAAATATCTAATATTATTTCCATACAAAACAACTTTTTCTAAATGCGGTTTATGCGTAAAACTATTCGGCGCCACAGAGCTAATTTTGTTATTTTGTAAATACAAAGTCTGTACGCTGTCAGGAACTGAATTCTCTTGGATTTTAGTAATCAAGTTAAAACTAACATCGAGCATCTTAATCTTGAGCGTATTTCTTACGTCGTAATAATTTCCAAGTTCCGGAATTTCGTTATCATGCATATCAAGCCATTCTAAACTTACGGGCAAATGGCTGAAGTCAAACCAGACTAGTTTATTTGATGATACGTTCAGCCATACAAGACTTTGAAGATTTGTAAATACTCCACTTATGTCAGTAAGATCGTTGGCATCAAGCCGAATTGCTTTCAATGTAGGGTTACTTGAGAAAGCGCTTTGTTCAACGAATTTTATTTTATTCGATGCCAAATTCAGGACTTGTAACGAAGGTAAAGTAGAAAATGCATCTCTTGAAATATTCACAATGTGATTATCGACCAGTCTTAAGCCATATAAAAGGTCCAAACCTTCAAAAGAAGCGTTGGTAACTGATTCGATATGGTTCTTGCCTAAATCAAGCGTCTTTAAAAAGCGTAATTGCCCAATGCCGGCAGGAATACCGCCCAGCATATTTCCGTTAAGACCCAGGTCTTGCAAATTTGTCACGTTCTCGAATGCCCTTGGGTGAATGTACTCGATTTCGTTCTGGTCTAATAAAAGTTGATTTAGGGCATACATTCCTGTAAAATGGAAGGACTCGATGCGAACAATTTTATTGTGCGTCAGCGTTAAAGCATGTAAGTTTTTCAACTCGCTAAAAGCCCCTTCAGCAATAATATTGATGTTGTTATGTTCGAGATTAAGAATTTGGAGGGTGTAAAGGTCGTGGAAAAGGGCAGGATCGATTCTATTTAACTGGTTGTGACCTAAGTTTAGAATGACTAATCGAACAAGTCCCGAAAAAGTATCTCTGTTTACCCATCTGCTGGTAAGTTCATTGTGAGAAAGGTCAAGGACCTTCAGTTGATCTAGCCCTTCCAGTAATCCCGGCGCCAGCACGCTTAATGAGTTGTTTTGTAAATATAGGTGCGTGAGCTCTCTTGAGGACTGAAATAACTCTGGCGGCATAGCGACTAAATAATTACTTGACAAATTTAACGTTTTCATGGCATTTAAGCCAACAAATGAGCGATCGCCTAGAGTGCTTATGGCATTATCTTGAAGATTGAGTTCTTCTAAACTCCTCAACGCACTAAATCCATTATCAGGCAAAGCTATCACTTCATTATCGCTTAAATCAAGCACTTCAAGCCCATTAACACAAGCCCTGCCAGGCGCTAAAGGTCCCTTGCCCCAGTCGGAAAACCCTAAAGCTGCAACATCCTGCAGTTTATTTCGAGTTAAATTCAAATGCGTTAAACTATAAAGCGGGCAAAACAAGTCTTGCGGTGTGTTCCATATGTTGTTATCCGCCAAATCCAGACTTCTTAGTTCACTTAAACCGCGAAAACTTTCTGCGTGTAGTTCTAAAGTCATCGCAGACCATTCTGAGTTGCGAGATCTCAACGATAATTTCTTGAGATGTCGGAGACTCGACATCGCTGCAGCAGGAATATTACGAATTTTGCAGTTTTCGATTTTTAGGTCTCTAAGTTTTCGTAAAGAAGCCAAAAACGATCCGTGACGGGTGGTTTCTAACGTGCTTTCAAAAAATAATGCGTCGTTACATTCCAGCATTAAGACCGTCACGCGATCGCTTTGGCTTTGTGTAAGGTTTCCTATTAACGGTTCTGCATTATTTATTGTTCTTATCTGGCAATATAACACTGGTTCTTCGGAATTTTCTTGGTTTTCCATTGGTTGCATTTGCCATTCACAGCCTTTGGGAGCCAACTCGAAGCTCGACAAACTTCTAGCACTAACCCTAACTAGTAACATTGCACAAAAAACTATCAAGAAATTCATTTTCACGACGGTTGCTTTAAGTCTTTTGTACCGGCACTTAAGCATAATAATTGTTCAGTCTATAAACTACAACATCACAAAATTGAAACTGTGTTGAAAACTTTACGCGCGGAGACGTAACGGAAGCGACTAAACACCCGAACGTGACACATCTAACTCCGTCGCCTTCGAAACTAACCGGCACGGTCTCAGACAGACCGACTGTTGCGTTACGGCGGGACAGTTGGCTCCACCCCTTTTTCCCCTCTCCTGCATTCTATCAGGATTCCAGCTGCTTTGGCTGACTGTGAATGGATGGTGTCACGTGTAGTTTTCAAAATGTTAACAATGTGCAAAGTGTATCTGGTATCCCCCCCTGCTCGCGAATTGTTTTTGTTGCGGTTTTGTTGTATTAGAATGAGATGATGTTTGATGTTAGACATTTGCCGTCTTCCCACTTTTTTTGACTGTCCAAATCAGCAGTATTTTAGGATTATCTTTTTTTAACTATTCCTCTTTCTTTCGATTGACATATGTTTATTTTAGCTGGATTTTTATTTCGATATTTTTGAAGTTTTAAGTTATTTACTCAATTAGCATTGAATATCTAGTCTACAGTTAAATAGTTATTTTATTTTTTTATATATTTTTTTTTTAAATTACCCCCACAAAAACTGTACAGAATAAATAAATTTAGAGAATATATAAATTATTTCTTATAACGCCCTTTGTATTTTGACGTTATATGTCCTTAATTTATGTCATTTATTTTACTACAATTCAATAAAAAAAAGTTTTGAATGCCCTAAAGTTCTAAAAGATTTTGAATCTTTTGTTCATTTTATTTCAATTTCAAAACATTTTTTTTTAATTAAGAAGAGTCGTAAAGTAGATTTTTTTCAATATATACGAATCAATGAGTCTAAAAATTATCATGAGTAACTTCACACTTTAAGTTGTGTCATTACATTTAATTATACTCTATTCAGGAACTAGAGAGAGTAATAAAACTGTCACTGAAACCTCCGACGTACCTGTGAGCAAAGTACACGTTACAATATGTCCTTAGTGATTTATCTTGTTTGCACTTGTTTTCATATATTATTTGAGATTAGTGAAATACCCAAAAGATATCTCCTCCACCTCTATATTTATTCCAAAATCGTTGAACCAGTGCATTTTTCCTCAACGAAAAACTTATTATGATAAATATTTATGATGCCTTAGACATCAATATCCAGATAATAATGTTAAAAGCTCTGTTGAGATGTGTTCCAAAATGACAGGAGTTGGAAAATATTTTCTTTACCGAATGTTGAAGGAGAAAAAGACGACTGGAATTGTTAGTGCTCCCAAGCTATATTTCGTCACAGGAAGATAAAAACACCCCGTTGAAAGAAGAGATGAAAACTGCAGTATGAAGATTTGTATATAAATTTTATTATAATAAACAGATTCCAACTGTGGACAAAATTCTAACTAAAATCAATGAAGATCGGGATTCACCTGAAATTAAAAGACCTGAGCTTTGGAAATTGCTCAGAGAACTTAATTTTTGCTGGGAAAATCCAGATAGGAAATCTGTTCGGATACATCATCCGGAACTGTCCGTTGAAGAAGGAAATATCTCCGAACAATCGAGCAACTTCGCGATATATGGGCTCAAGTAAAAAATAACACAAGTTAGAAAATTAGTGATTTAACTGAACTTTTGAAAGATTTCTTTGAATAAGTTTACTGCGGAAAATTGGAAAAAATGTGTGGACCATATAATAAAAGAATAAAACAAAACGTGGAAACTCGATCTCATGATAGGTGAGATAGCGGAATCAATTATAATTAATTTGAGCGAAGATAGCTCCACTGACTTTGATTACGCATTAGATACGTAGTGTTTATCAGTGTAAACACAACTTATTATATAAATTTTTGTTTTTGTTGTATTTTATTATTTAATATTGTTTGCATATTTTTTTATATCTTTTTATTTTAGTATGTCTGACTTTAATTTTATATTTAAGTTCAATTAGCCGTTATTTTTTTCTTATTTTATTATGATATGAGTGTCTTTTTCCTAAGCGTGTACAATTAACACATTTCTAGCCCCAAAAAAAATTATATTATACGGACGAATTAATTTTTTTATATATGTATAACTTCTTGTATTTATGATAATGGGTATTTAAATTATAGCTTAGAATTTTTTGAGAATATAATGAAAATACAGTTGTGATTTGTGTTAAACATGGCAAAATAATCTATATTTTGTAATGCATGTAAATTATTAAGAAATTATAAGAAATAAAATAATATTATAACAATTTTCTACTTCAAGTTTATTACCAAAATAATATTCTATGCCATATATACTTAGTGATAAAATAAACCTCCCTCCGACGCCTATGACAATGATTAAAATCCTTTTTAACACTTCACATTTTCAAATATCTATTGTTATCCAACCCAAATAGTCCATTATTATAGACCGGTATTTTTTATTATCAGATTTCTAACCCATTCCTATAAAAAAAATATGTTTCTAACAGATTTTGCCAAAGACACCGGACTAAAGAACACAGGTAGTTTGCGAAGAAAAAAATGGTTAAAAATGATTTATTTCTCTCTCTACTTCTTGAATAGACTATAGATAGAAATGTGAATTAATTCATCTTTGCATATCATGTATTTCATTGTTATGACAGGAAGAAAAAATTAGGAATTTTAATAGATAACTTAAACATAAAATACACTCTATACAAGAAACTGTCTTACGTTTTGGTTAAATAGAGAAATTTCTTCATTTTATGTCCCCTCATGAAAATGAAATTGTAAAAAAATTATCTTATTTTATTTATCATCTCAAAGTATGTTTCTCAAACTTAGAGTCTTTCTGTGTTGTTATGATTCATATATTGTATAAGTTTGTGATTATAACAAAAGATTCTGTAGTGACTATTTTAATAATTATAAGTGAATTTTTGCTTAAGCTGGAATGTTTCGGGTAATGTACAAATTGGTATCCTCCTGTTGGTGAAGTGTTTTTCTAGCGGTTGTGTTGTATTTCCACTTTCCAAATCCAGTAGTATTTTAAGATTATATTTCTGAACCATTCTTTTTTCTTTTGATTGACATATGCTTATTTTAGCTAGGTTTTTACTTTGATATTTTTTGAAGTTTTAAGTTTAATTTTTTATCAGTAACGAACATCTAGACCACAGTTATATATTTATTTTATTTATATACATATTTTTTAATTATGTCTCATAAAAATTATGGAGAATATACAAATTATTTTTTATAAATCACTTTTTATTCTGACTTATATGCTTCATTTATGTTATAGTTAGTTTTTAATTATAGTTAAAGATTATTGTAACTAGCGTTAGCTATGACAATCGAGGTCAAGTTATTTTAATCAATAAAAGTTTTAAAATTAAATAATAAAATTTTATATTCATATTTTGTTTAATACCATTTTAAAAAAATAAATTTCTTAAGAAAATATAACGTATTCTATAGCTTTATCTGTTTTTATTTATGTAACCATTTCTTTCATGTCAGGTATTTTCTGAAAATGTAGAATATCAACAGACACATTTTTTTTATCAATTCCTGAATTTTTATATATTTTTTATTTTACTTTATGAAGCCAATGTTTCATAAAATTTATCTCTTCTTCCATTTTTTGTCCGTTGACGTCCAATGCCTAATATTTTATTCAATTTGATGTATGCGAGATGTTTAATTTTTTTATGTTAAGTGAAATAAAAATGGAAGTTTTTCGACTCGCCGAGTTTTAAAAGATGGAAAGAAATATGCCAACAATAAGGTAAAATATCTAAAGAAATATTTTATGTATAAGTTATATACATAAACATTTACACACATTAAAACAGGGAAGATTGACTTTATGATGATCCTATCTATTTCTAGGATTATTAGTTATTACGGTATATAATATATATATATATATATATATATATATATATATATATATATATATATATATATATATATATATATATATATATGTATCATTTTTCCTTCATTTTGTCTTTTCTTGGATTTAGGTTCTATATTTAATAAAAACACAAAACAATTGACGTTTCGCCCTTTATTCAAGACATTTTCAAATTTTTTTCCTCCTAAAAATATTTTTATATAATTAAAATACACCACATAAAAAACATATCTACAGTTTCAAAAAAACAAACAAGGCACTTAAAAACAGTATTTAAATTTGTAAAATTTTTTTAAAAATATTTAATTCTACCGGTACACACCTTGACATTTTGCTACTCTGTTACTAAATAAAATTCAACTTTATATCGTCTACTGAGGATACATGGAATGCGAACGTGTTTTATTTTTTTTATATTTTTTATATTTTACAATGCATAAAAAAACAGATAAGGAATATATTTAGTTTTGTGTTTAAGAGGATATTCAATTTTTGATTCTTACTTGACAGGATCGAATACTTAATATTTTTGTTTAAATTAGACTTGCGTAAATGTGGCTCAAATTTCCCATATCTGTTCTGTCGTTAACAGTGCTTTTATCTTTTTTAATTTCAATCATTTCCTTTATCTGTAATTTTTGGTAATTCATATCTTTATTTTTTATTGTGGTACTGTTATAATCAAAAGTATGTTTTTCGTCCTGTGTGTGTTTGTTTAACGCTGTTGAGGCGTTTTTCGTATATTTATGGCCATTTAATCTGTTCTTCAGCAATTGGCTCGTCATGCCTATATATTTTTTGGGACAATTTGTGCAAGGGATCGAATATATTACATTTGATTTATTCATGAGAGGAGTTTTACTTTTTAAATTTGTGAACAATGTATTTAATTTATTATGTGACTTGTGGCATACGATAATATCATGCTTTTTTAAAATGTATTTAATTTTTTCTGACAGCTCACTAGTGTAAGGTAATGCTACATATTTTTACTGTTTATGTTCTATGTTTTTTGTTATTACGTTATTATAAAACTTATATGTTCGTTTGTCAATTATTTTGGTGATAGTCTTTTCGTTGAAATTATTATTTATTAGTGTCTTTTTTACTTTTTGCAGTATTTTTGGTCGGAATTCTGGAGACGTTAGGGAGATAGCACGATCAGATAGACCGATTATAACCCTATTTTGTTGAGTTTTTGAATGATTAGAGAAATAGTTTAGATATCTACATGACCAAGTTGGTTTGGTGTACCATTCAGTTAAAATTTTGTTTTTTCTGCATATAAGTGTCATATCTAGAAAATTTATTTTATTATTATTCTCTGTTTCGGACGTGAACTGTAAGTTTTCGTTGAAACTGTTAAACTCTTGGAGAATTTCGTTTATTTTATTTTGTGGTACGGCTGCTATGCAATCATCGACAAAACGTTTGAAAAATATTATATTAAAATTTAATTTTTCTAAAAGTTTTTTCTCTAAATATTCCATTACTAACTGAGCAATGGTAGATGAAATTGGTGATCCCATAGCACATCCATCGAGTTGTTTATAAAAGGTATTTTCGTACTGAAAGTAATTTGTATTTAGAACGAGGTCAACAGCATCCATAAAATTATTTTTTGATAGCGATGTAATAAAATTTCCCATTTTTCTGCTAAAATAGTGTGGACAAGTTGATTTGGTATGTTTGTGGACAAAGATATATAATCTATGGTTCAAGAATCGAGAAAATATTTATATATATATATATATATATATATATATATATATATATATATATATATATATATATATATACTTCACTTTAAAATCGTTATAAATTTAAATGTACTCATCTAGAAACTTCATATTTGACATCTTACTGCTATTGCAGGGATTTTTTAAAATATATCTGATAAGTTTGCAACGAGGTGTTGAGGATATGGGTTAATTGTTAAGCAGGGATAATTATGAAGTGTCCTATCTGTTAACCCCTGATTACGCTGTTTTTTTTTTAAGTGTAGGGTGGTGTGAATTATTACTAAGGTCATAACCTAACCAAATGTCTTTAGTATACCAATTAGTTTTAAGTTTTTAGCTTTTTGAATTTCTGATTAATGTTTAATCGCAAAATTTATCTTTATTGTGTTAATTTTCAATGTAAATTGTAGTTGAGGGTAAAACTTATTATAAGCTTTTTGAATATTATCTATTTGATCTTCAGGCACAGCCGTAAGACAAACATCGACATACCTTTTGAAAAAAATTATTGGTATGTTAGCTTTTTTTAATACTTCTTCTTTTAAGTGTTCTATGGATGGTGGGATTCTCTATATCTTAACTGTTACACAACTAGTCATGGATTTCTTTACAAAACACACCAATAATTTTTTTCTAAAGGTACGTCTATGATTGGCTTAAAACTGTACCTGCAGATCAAACAGATAATATTAATAAATCTTTAAATTACAATTTACATTGTAAATTGAAAAATTAAAAAAAAAAAAACACTCACTTTACATTTTAAATAGCAAACAATAATATCTAAAATGGTTAATATATTTTTTTTATATTCGGAAAAATAACACCATTCCATAAAAAGCTTATATTCTAAACATGATACAAAAATAAATAAAATATATTTCAAAAATAAGTCTCCCAGTTTTCATGGTTTTAATTTTGTCGCAGTATTCAGTAAAACTACGTTTGTCAATTTGTCCTCAACTATAGTCGACCTTTCGTATATTCATAAGCTTCTTTTGCCTGTTGCAGTGTTTGCAGCAATTATTTTAAAAGTTCGGCATTTTTTGCATAAATTATGGAAAACTAATTCTAGATTTTTGGAAATTAAGAAATGGATTTTTCTTTTGGTTTTCGATTTAGGTTCCTCATTTTTCACAAAATGATTTATATTCTTCCACTGTTTCTGATTGAACAGATGATTTGTAAAAATACATATATTATACAAAGATGATATATTTCCTTCAGAAGTACCGATATTTTCTACCTCCAAGGATAAAAATTTGATTGCGATTTGAAAAACAATCTGTTAATGTTTGAGTAAAGGTATACAAAATAAAAAAAAATATACAGAAAATTTAAAATTTTCTCTAGAATCTTTTTTGCTATGGAAATGTTTGACTCTGTTTGATTTTTTTTGGAGTAAGTTCATCACATTTTTTAGCTTTTTTTACAAAGCTGTTAATATATTTGTCATTTTCTAAGGTTTTAAACCCATTATTGTTAAAGTTAATTAGAGATACTAGTGCTAACATATTTATATCGACTTCCTGTCAATAATAAGACAGAATTTGAGTTATTAAAATTCAAAAATTGAATCCATAGCTTTGGTGTGATGTGCTCAAAGACTCCTTGATTTCTGCAATGTTTTGAAAACATTTTAGTATCGGATAACCTTTTGTGGTGAAAGAGCATCGTCACATGTTTAATGAGTTAAATAAAAGTAGTTTTATAAAATTAATAATAAGTACAATTATACAGTTCTTAGTAACACTTTAGAAGCCAAATTTATATTTTACGTATTTTAAACAAATAAAAACAGCTAGGTATAAATTTTGAAAAAATTACACCAACAATCAAGGAACAAATGTTGCAGCACTGTTTCGTCTTCACTAGAGACACTGTACCCTATTTTCAGGGACCTGCAGCTTCTCCCAGGGGCGGATCCAGCCTCTCGCGGTGATATCCAAAAATACAGTATGGCAAGTGAAAACAAATTTTCGACTGGGGGGGGGGGCAGGAAGACGCTAGCAATATTCTCATTTCTAGTGTAAAAGGCAGGGTCGGGTCTATTTTTTTTAATTCAAAGCTATTTATTTTTGGGAGGGGGGAAGCGATCGCAAGAAAAAGCAAGTTGGCGACAGTGAGACGCGGATTGGAGTCTATTTTCCTGAAGTCAAAGCCCTTGGATCCGCGTCTGGCTTCTCTGCACTTTTCAATAAGAGAGTAAATACATGGGACAACAGTATGGAAAGTTTCTACAAAAAATAAATAACTCTGTACAATTAAAAGAAGGTCAATATTTTGTTTAAAACCCCTTTGCCCTAATGACTTCCCCACAACTTTTTGGTATTGAATCGACAAGATTTTGACATACATCAACCGGTATCTTTTGCCATTTATCTTGTAAAACTTCCTATAGATGATTGTCATTATGAATTATTTTTTCCCTAATTTTTCGCTCCAAGTGGTCCCAAAGACGCTCAATCGGATTTAGGTCCGACGATTGAGAAGGCCACTTCAGTAAATCAATGCTTTGCTCTAAAAACCAATGTATGTTTGGGGTCATTATCTTGTCGATATATCGCGGTACATAAATCGATCCATTTTCCCAGTTATTTCCACTATCGGACCTGTCCTAGACCTGGAAAAGTATCCTCAGAAAATAATACTGCCATCCCCGTGCTTCACAGTAGGTTTTTGATAATTAATATCAATTTTTTCTCCTCCAGGGCTTCAAAAAATGAACCAATTTACTGTCTTCACTCCAAAGCACCGTACTCCAGTTTTGAGGTGTCCAATTTAAATGCCTCCGAGCAAACTGAAGTCTACCCTTTCGATTTTTTTTTTTGGAGAGTGGAGGTTTTTTGACAGCAACTCTTCCAAGCAATCCACCTTCACAAAGACGTCTTCTCACAGTAAGAGCCGTTATGTCTGTGTTGAAATGATTGCGAATTTCTGCACTAATTTCGATGGATGATTTATGCGAATCAGTTATCGAAATTCTTTTAATGCACTTTTCAACATAGGGGATAGTTTTTTTAGGACGACCTAACTTTGGCATATTATTAACATTCACCAGTAACCGAAACTTCTTTAGAATTTTCGAAACACCACTAAAATTTAAATTTTTTGCTATAGTGCATTGCTGTTCACATTGTCTTTTTAACTCAATAACACTCGCAATTCTTTCGACAAATACTTATTTTTTTCCATTCTTAGTACGGTGTTGGTGACAACAGTGGCACAACAATACTAATCCAATGATTTTAAATTTAAAAGAAGAAATAATGCTTCTATACATATGTCTGTATTAGTGCATGCACTGTTGGCCCTTAAGCACACTCCAAGTATCTTGGATCAGTCCTAAGCCCTGGATAAATTTTAAGGACGGGCTACAACGAGTCTCAGTAAGGAACTAAACATTTTAATTCCCAGCATGCTGCTGGTGGTGCTCTCTACAATGCACATTGAAATCAGATCTTAATTTCTTGTCCTAAAAAAACCCATACTGCCAAATTTGGTGCAAATCAAGCTATTATTAAGACAAATATTTACAAAAATTTAGAAAAAATATAACTTAGACGCCCTGCATTTCGTGAACTTTCAACTTTTGGTCTTAGCGTTTCATAAGGATCTTTTAGAAACACCCAGTATATTAAAAATATTTAAACAATTTTTGGAGCGCTAGCAACTAGAACATGGCTATTCCAACAAATTTTGAGGATCTTGTTGCCAAGTAACAAAAGTATAAATAGACGAGACACAAGGAAAAAAACTACAAAAGAAATACCCAAGAATTAATATAGGTACCCACTTTATGTTTAACAGTATGATGTGCAAGTTGTTTAATAAAATGATAAATCATATTCAATTATAATTTTTATTTTGCCGCAGGACTGCAACGTAAACCGACATGTTACATGAAGATACGGCAGGAATTGATTTTAATCTTGTCATAAACGTAAAGATAATGTATCTAACTTGTTTGTCTCATGATGTCTCAGAAAATGAAATGTTGCACGGACATACAATTCGAGAATGTTTGTTTTTTTCTGCTTTGGAAATAAATACAGGAAAAATAAAGCAATATCTACATTACGTTTTTGTAATTAATTTGTTTTGGACGAAACCGAAACAATTATTTCATCAATAGATAATTTTGAAAACAATATTATCATTTAATGAATTAATTGGTAATTTGGTTTCTACAATTATCAATTAATAAAATAATTGGTAATTTTATTCCTGCAGTTATCAATTAACGAAGTAATTAAAAATGTCATTTTTGAAAGATTCGATGAATGAACTAATTGATAATTTTAGAAATAAAATTATCTATTAGCAGAGTAACTAAAAATTTCATTTATCAAATTAACTGTTACAAGAGTAATTAATAACTTATTTTTCCAAATTATTGTAAAGGGTTTTCCAATAAGAGGTGTTATTTTGATATTCAAAGAAAAATGCCATTTTTTAAGATAAATGATCGGATATTTATTACATTATAAAGAGGAAGGTATGCCGTTAATGATGGAAAATAACATCAGCCAAATGACCACCACGACCATGCCTACAGGACCATATCCTTTTCATGAAATTTTCCATAACCAAATCGCAAAGTGGCTGCCCTATGTCCTCGATAGCCTCACGAATTCCATCTTTGAGGTCTTGAATCGACGCTGGGCTGTTGGCGTAGACCTTGTCTTTCACGTGGCCCCAAAGGAAGAAATCGCAAGGTGTCACATCACAAAATCTCGGTGGCCAATTGTGATCACCTCTTTGAGAGATAACACGGCCCGGAAACTTTTCCCGTAAAAGATCAATGGTTTCGTTGCTTGTGTGGCACGTAGCGCCGTCTTGTTGAAAGTAAACGTGGTCCAGATAAATACCATCCAATTCCGGCCATAAAAAATCATTAATCATCTCTCGATAGCGCAATCCATTCACCGTAACTGTTGCTCAGCCTCATTTTCGAAAAAGTAAGGTCCAATGACCCCGCCGGACCATAAACCGCACCAAACAGTCACACGTTCAGGATAGAGAGGCTTTTCAACAATAACTCTTGGGTTTTCCGAGCCCCAGATGCGACAATTTTGTTTGTTGACGAAGCCACCGAGGTGGAAATGGGCCTCATCACTGAAGATGATTTTTCGATGGAATTCCGGATCATTTTCATGCATTTCAAGAACCCAATCAGCAAAGGCACGACGTTGTTGATGATCGGCCGGCTTGAGTTCTTGCGTTAACTGAACTTTATAAGCCTTAAGACCCAAATCTTTATGCAAAATACGGTGTAATGACGTTTGTGGAATCCCTAATTCCAAAGAACGACGAGGAATGGACAAACCTGGGTTTTCTTCAACACTTTCGGCTACAGCAGCAATATTCTCGGCTGTTCTTGAGCGACGTGCACGGGTTTTCTTCTTCACATAACTAACTTGTCCCAACAGCTCGAATTTTTTCACCAATATCTTTATTGCGCTCCGACAAGGTGCTTCATGACGACCCAAAAATGTTCGAGTTTTACGAACCGTCTCTGCCAAATTTTCACCATTTTTATAGTGAATTTTAATAATTTCAATGCGTTGTTGAAGCGTGTATCGTTCCATCTTTATTTATGGCGTAGTTTCTACTTGTCAAACGTCAATAACTTACAGCTTCAAAAGTGACATCTACCGAAATAGCGGGCTTTTCAAAATGACACCTCTTATTGGAAAACCCTTTATTATTAGTTGATAATTTACCAGAATTAAATTAAAAAATATTTCTTAATTAAAACACTCTCTTTTTAGATAAAGTAATGGAAAATTGATAGTAGGAAGAATTTTTCAAATGCTTTATTTAGTTCTTCGGGAAAAATTGTACAAAAATCATATGTTATATCACTGAAACATTTTTTGTTCAGGCTAAAATGAATAATAAATAATTAAAAATAAAATGACACTGCTTCTGCCCATGATGATACGTTTTAGACTAGTCAATATGATTCAAAACGGTAAAAAAAATTTTAATTTATCGATTTAACTCAAAAATCCCAGAAAAGAAGCAAGAAAAGGATGATGAAAAATTTTGACTCCATGCCTAAGTAAATTTAATGTTTTTTCACACCTTTTGATTAGAATAGTTTGAGATCAACTCATCGGAGTCCAAGCTAAGCTCATTTTGTTCGATTTGCGATTCATAATATGTAATGTTTCTTATAGATATTCTTTTTTTTTTATTGAAAATAAATGATAACCATAATTGCACAAGCGAGATAAATAATTATAGTTATTTATATGATTCTACATTATATGCAAAAAAGTTATTAAATTATTTTTTAATACAGAAAAATTACCAATTGATAATTCAATAATATGAAAAATTAAATTTTTAATTATTCTTGTAACAGATAATTTGAAAAATTTAATTTTCAGTTACTCAGGTAATGAGTAATTTGATTCCTAAAATAATTAATTACTTCGACAACTGAAAATTTCGGAAATGAAATTATGAATTACTTTGTTAATTTATAACTGTAGGAATTAAATTACCAATTACTTTATTAATTGATAATTGGAGGAGTGAAATATCCAAATACTTAATAAGCTGATAATTTAAGGAAAAAATCTCCAATTAGTTCACCAATAGATAATTTTAGTTTCGAAATTAATAATTAATAGAGCAATTAATAATTTCTATTTTCTTACGAATTTCTTTTCCTGCTCGATTATTTTGATCTTAGTGAATTTTGTCTATATTCTTACACTATAAAATCTTGTTGTAAGTTACAGTTGATTATCAGTTTGAGCATTATTATTGATGCTTTACTACACTGTGCATGGTTATTTTTTATAGATGCTGAATTTACTGTTATCTTTATCAGATAATAATTAATTTGGATTTAAAAACGAACTTGGCACCGGAGAAGCATTACCTGTGCTTGATGTACTAGGACAAAGGTGTACGGATATGAATATTGATGTACATATTTGGTAAGCTGACTTCGCTCGTAGACGCCATACAGTGAGCTTTTAAAAATGGTGAATGAGATTTCACCGAAACGTCAGCAGCTGCCTTACAGTCCTGAGAGGGACTCAGCACATACACGGGATGCCCGAAAATCTTCGATTACATATATATATATATATATATATATATATATATATATATATATATATATATATATATATTTTCTCGATTCTTGAACCATAGTTTGTATACAAACATACCAAATCAACTTGTCCACACTATTTTAGCAGAAAAATGGGAAATTTTAAAAAACATACATCGCTGTCAAAAAATAATTTTATGGATGCTGTTGACCTCGTTCTAAATACAAATTACTTTCAGTACGAAAATACCTTCTACAAACAACTCGATGGATGTGCTATGGGATCACCAATTTCATCTACCATTGCTCAGTTAGTAATGGAATATTTATAGGAAAAAGTTTTAGAAAAATTAAATTTTAATATAATATTTTTCAAACGTTTTGTCGATAATTGCATAGCAGCCGTACCACAAAATAAAATAAATGAAATTCTCCAAGAGTTTAATAGTTTCAACGAAAAATTACAGTTCACGTCCGAAACAGAGAATAATAATTAAATAAATTTTCTAGATATGACACTTATACGCAGAAAAAACAAAATTTTAGCTGAATGGTACAACAAACCAACTTGGTCAGGTAGATATCTAAACTATTTCTCTAATCATTCAAAAACTCAAAAAAATAGCGTTATAATCGGTCTATCTGATCGTGCTTATCTCCCTAACGTCTGCAGAATTCCGACCAAAAATACTACAAAAAGTAAAAGAGACACTAATAAATAATAATTTCAACGAAAAGACTATCACCAAAATAATTGATAAAAGAAACATATAAGTTTTATAGTAACGTAAAAACAAAAAACATAGAACATAAACAGCAAAAAAATATATAGCATTACCTTACACTAGTGAGCTGTCAGAAAAAATAAAATGCATTTTGATCTTAGTGAATTTTGTCTATATTCTTACACTACAAAATATTGTTGTAAGTTACAGTTGATTATCAGTTTGAGTATTATTATTGATGCTTTACTACACTGTGGATGGTTATTTTTTATAGATGCTGAATTTACTGTTACCTTTTTCAGATAATAATCAATTTGGATATAAAAACGAACTAGGCACGGGAGAAGCATTACCTGTGCTTGACGTACTAGAACAAAGGTGTACGGATATGAATATTGATGTACATATTTGGTAAGCTGACTTCAAAAAAGCTTTCGATAAGGTAAAACTCGAAAAACTAGTCGAACTTCTGCAAACAAAAAACATAGAGAACAGAGACTTAAGAAGGTTGTAATATGTCTCCCTTTCTCTTCAATGTATACCATGAATCAATTATTGAATTCGAAAATGAGGGAATAATAATAAAAGGAAATGCTGTAAACAATATGAGATTTGCAGATGACACAGTAATTATTGTAAGCTCCGCTAACCTGAATTAATGTGAAGAATCCTAATTAAAGAATACAGAAAGGATTAAATATACGATCGAAACCAAACATACAGTCAAATATAAATTTACGACATATACATCTTGCTAGAAACAGTTTAGAATTATAAATACTTGGGTGTCTGGATTACCGAAGATAATGCAAGAAACGCATTTATAAAACTAAAAACAGTTCTCAGTAGCTGAGACCTCATACTAGAATTAAGTCTGAGAGCACTAAGCTGTTATGTGTTTTCATATGTCCATATTGCGATTGGAAAGATGGGAAACTTAAATAAGAACACATAAATAAATTGCCGTCATTTGAAATGTGGTGTTATAGAAGTATACTCAAGGATAGCATCAATACACAAGAAAACAAACACGCTGATTATACAAGGAGAAATCAAAGGAAAAAGGAACATTGGTAAAAGAAGAATCTCACGGCTGAGAACTTGTTCAGCAGAGCTTTTCCGAACAACGCCAAAGAAGTGAGAAGGGCAATGTTGATATTCAACTTCCGATAGGAGACTGTACTTCAAGGAGAAGAATGCAGGCGTGAAGTTAGTTTTTTCATAATATAAAATTTGACGCAAATTCTTCGTTCAGTTAACATGGACAGGGTTAAATATGCTACGACGCAAACAGCGTCGGGATAAAGCTATTATAACTTGCTTACTAATGTATATAACGTCATAAAATTCCTTATGATTCTGACTTACAGTTGTACCAGTTTATAGGAGTGACATATTTTGATGTATATTTTCAGAATTATGTATAGCAACCTCCCAGGAAGATCCCGTAAATATATTTCCAAGAATGTTTGGGTAAGAAGGCTAAAAACTGAAAAAAAAAATTGTTGATGAAAGGACTTACTTGTGTATAATTTTTTTAATGGAAGTGAGACATTTTAATTCAGTTTCGGAATATTTCGAAAATAGGTTTGGCAAGGAGATAAAAAATCATCACCTTTTCATCTTAATGGAACTTCTTTTTCTTCTTACCCCCTTTTAAATTTTTTGACGCATTGCATTCTCTCATTTTGATGTCGACCTAATTTCTTTTTTCATAAAATATTTTTCGAAGCACTAATAACAAGTAAATTATTTTATTGTTACTAATTTGAACCAATTGTTTTTAATAGGCATTTCGAATTTGATCTAAAATTTAATTGATAACTAAATATTTAAATGAACTGATTAGAATGACAGACCGCTAACCCAGTTTTGAATGTCGTTAATTTGGCTAATAAATTTTTAATCTATTGAACTATTAACATGCGTATACAATGTAAGTAGTAACAAAATTGTGGTTTCAAATTAGCATTTTTATTTTTATAAATGGACTGAATTACGTCGCAACTTTTTTATAAAAAAAAAAATAGAAATCGTTACGAAAATTTTGATATTTGCACTACATAGATCAAATTACCTCGATTGTCCGGAAAGATGTTACAAACAACTTGAGTATTAAAAATATTATTTCATAAAGACCCCAAAAACTAACCACAATTTTTTAAAATATCAAGATATAGAAGAAAAAATAAATTTAGGGATAAATTAGCAAAT
Organism: Diaprepes abbreviatus; assembly: GCA_034092305.1. NCBI lineage: Eukaryota > Metazoa > Arthropoda > Insecta > Coleoptera > Curculionidae > Diaprepes > Diaprepes abbreviatus. The sequence goes on along the minus strand of JASJET010000282.1, from coordinate 354,569 downwards.
TTACAGAATAAAATCTTCAAAATATACAATATGTACCTTTCGATGTTACAATAAAATTCGGCATAAATTTCCTTTTCCTTAAAATCGGCGCTTCTTAGCCACAAATTATACAGTAAATTCTGCAGTTCTTTCTTAAATACTTTAAATTTCCAACATTGTAAAATATATTCAGATAACATATATACCCGCATTAGTTTCAACTAGTTAATTTCATAAATATATAAAAAATAAGTATGATGGAGCCATCTATTCAAATGAATGGAAAATATATTAATCATAATAAGGCTTCAACTACCTGATGCTGCCACCTCTGAACTGTTCTTAAATATATTTAAATATTGCACCGTTTGTTTGCTAACTCACTGCAGATTAGATCGCTTTCAGCTCTAGGACGCGCCATCTATTAGGAAATCATCGAGGTTAGAATCACGAATGTATCGTAAACTACTTCAGAAAAAATTATTGAAATCTATACTTACTGGCGGCACCTGATGTACGTTTGTATAAATATAAATCAATTATTTTTTAGTTAGTAGTGGTAACTTTTAAAGAGCTTTGCTAGATGGCGATTTTCCAGGCTATATCTAAATATATACATATATACTACAGGACCATATGCAAAATTTTGGGTCTAAAAGCATAAAAGAGATTAACATTTTTGACAAATAAATTTTTAAAAGTTGCCGTTATAATAATTTATCAAAAAAATGTTATTTCGAACAAAAATCACCAATTAAATTCTAAAAATAAACACGATTTTGAATTCAGAATTTAAATACATTTGTTCTTAACATTTATTTGTAAAAATTCTTGGCAACAAAGTCAAATGATATAAAAACAGAACTTGAAAAAAAATATAGTCAGTAAATTCCGGAATAATATTTGGAACCTTGTTTTACTTGTTTTGTTTTACATAATTATTCGGTAGGTGTTTTTGCTAATTGCAATATCGACATTTTCTTAGGCCAATTAAAACATATTTTTTCATGGCAAAAATACTACCAGAAGATGATACCCCAGAATTTCCAATTTATTGTCAATTTACTTTGGGTAGTGTAATATAGGCAACTTAGAATTCTTGTGTTGCATTGCCATCATTAGGTTTCTCCATCTCTCTCTCTCTACTCTCCGGTGAAAAACGGTTGTATTAGTATTGCTATGTTCCTAGAATATTTATAGTTTATCGTGGATAATAAAAGTTATAAATAAATCCGAGTTGTTTAATAATTCCCCAACATTCGGTCAAGTCAATACATTACAAATTTGGCGACGAGGAAGTGCTTTTTTAAAAGAAAAAGTAAAAGAAACCTACGTAAAGCAAGGTTAGTCCTAGTAATAGTAGTGGATAAATTACTGGCGCCGGAGTTTTAAGAAAACTAGTAAAATGCCGAATAATGATACTGGTACAAGACAAGAATCCCAGATTCAAGTGGCATTTAGAGGCACTATTGGTTCTTTGTCTGAGTATAAAATTGGTACTGATTGGTCAACGTACGAGGAACGTATGGAACAGTATTTTTTGGCAAATTATATAGAAGATAATAAGAAAGTGGCAGTACTCCTCACTTTAATTGGTGAACAAGCTTATAAAGTGCTAAGAGATCTTTGCGATCCTGTTTTACCCAAAGATAAAAGCTATAAGGAGCTATGTGGCTTTCTATGTTCACAGTTTTCTAAGAAAGTTTCAGTATTTAAAGAAAGAATAGAATTTTATGAATTAAGACAAAGTGAAAACGAGTTAGTTAAAGACTGGTATGTTAAAATTAAGAATAAAGCAATAAATTGTAAGTTTGGCAACTTATTAGAAGATATTTTAAAAGATAAGTTGGTGTCTGGACTACGTAAGGGCCCAGTGTTAGAAAGGGTTTGTGAAGAGGATCATACAAAAGGGTTGAAAGACCTTTATGAGTGTGCTTTGAAAAAAGAAGCAGCAATAATGCCTTATTCTATCGTAAACAAGTTATCTTTGCAAAATCAGTCAAGGTTTGGAGAACCGAAGTATGACAAACCAGCTGAGAAAAGGGAATGGAACCAAAGCAAGGGTAGAAAAGAAAATAAAGAGAAAAATCCAAGAAATAAACGAGAGGTGGAAGAGCAAAAATGTAAAACTTGTAGTAAGGGGAATCACAATTTTGCGAGATGTAAATACAGAAGTTTTCAGTGCAAGGTATGTAAAAAAGTAGGGCACTTAGCCAGAGTCTGTCAATATAATTCAGGATCTTCACATTTTGTAGAGACTTTAAGTGATAATAAAGAGGTAGATTCTGAAGAATCAAATCTTTTGGAAATGTTTTATGTAGATAGTCCTAAGTATGTTAAACCGATTAAAATAAAAATGTTCATAAAAGGTTTTCCTATAAATATGGAATTAGATTCTGGTGCAGCTGTATCTGTATTACCAGAAAATATTTATAAGGCAAAGTTTAGCAGTTGTGCTTTAAATCAGTCTGCAGTACGGTTAAAAACGTATAATGGCAGTATTATTGTTCCGGAAGGTGAAATTGTTGTACCAATTTCTTATAATAATATTATTAAAAATGACTGCAGGTTGGTTATTATAAAAAATGGATCTACACCTTTGTTAGGTCGTGATTTAATGAATGTTTTTAAATTATCTGTAACAGAAAATATTCAAGGTATAAATGAATTGATAATAGACTCTGATCTAGATAGATTATTAAAAAAATATGATGAATTGTTTAAACCTGAGTTAGGTTGTTATAAATATGAAAAGATAAATTTAAAAATTAACCCTAATGTAAGACCAATTTTTTGTAAACCACGTACAATACCATTTGCTTTTAAAGAAAGTATAAACAAGGAGTTAGATGACTTAGAGCAAAGAGGTGTTATTACTCTTGTAGAAAACTCTGATTGGGGTACACCATTGGTTCCGGTGGTAAAGGATAATGGTAAGTTAAGACTGTGTGCAGATTACAAAATAACTGTAAACCGGTTTCTTCAGGATGTAAGGCATCCTCTCCCTAGAATTGAAGAATTATTTACAGCATTACAAGGGGGGGAGCACTATACAAAGTTAGATATTTTAAATGCATATAATCAGTTGGAACTGACTGACGATACCAAAAAGTTATTAAGTTGGAGCACTCATCGGGGCATTTATCAATTAAATAGGTTACCTTATGGTACAAAGCCAGCATGTGCTATTTTTCAAAAATGTGTTGAGAAAGTATTACAAGGGTGTACAGGTGTCATAAATTTTATGGACGATATTGTAGTTACAGGGTCTACTAGAGAAATTCATTTAAAAAATTTAGAAAATGTGTTTGTACGATTACATAGGGCAGGTTTTAAAATGAATATAAAAAAATGTAAGTTTTTCCAACCTAAGATAAGCTATTTAGGGCACATAATTGACAAGGATGGTTTGCATAAGGATCCTGAAAAAATTAGGGCTATTGTAGAGTGTCAACGTCCTTCGGATGTTACAGGTGTTAAATCTTATATTGGAATGATAAATTATTATGGCAAGTTTGTACCAAATTTATCACAGTTATTACAACCTTTGTATAAACTATTACGTAAGGGTGTAAAATTTGAGTGGAATGAAGAGTGTGAGAGTGCATTTGTAAATTCAAAAAAAATGATAGTTTCAGACCAAAGTTTGGCACATTTTGATCCAAAAGAGCAACTCTCAGTTTGGTATAGGGGCAGTGTTGTTACATAAATATTCAGATGGTACTGAAAAACCTATAAGTTTTGCTTCTAGAATTTTAAATAAAAGTGAAATTGGATATTCAGTTATTCATAAAGAAGCATTGGCTATTTATTGGGGTGTTAAGAAGTTTTATCAGTATTTAATGGATAATAAATTTCTTTTGTGCAGTGATCATAAACCTTTATTGGCATTATTTGGTGAAACAAAAGGAATTCCACAGATGGCTGCAGGGCGTCTACAGAGATGGGCATTATTTCTAAGCGGTTTTGATTATACCTTCTGTCACGTTAAGGGAACTGAGAATGGAGGGGCAGATGGTTTATCACGTCTTCCGTTAAAATCTGTAGAACAGGTTGAGAGTGATTGTGATTACTTTAACTTTTTAGTGGAAGATAATGTACCGCTGAGTTCTTATCAAATCAGAAGGGAATTGAAAGTGGATGCTGTTTTAAGTAAGGTGTTTAAGTATGTAAGAGATGGTTGGCCTCAAGTGGTAGCTGAGGAATTGAAACCCTATCATAGAAGACAGCTAGAGTTAAGTATAGATAATGGGTTAATCATGTGGGGGTACAGGGTAATAATACCAAGTAAATTTCGTCAACAAATGTTAGAAGAGATACATGGTGCTCATAATGGTATGGTTCGTATGAAAGCTTTGGCTAGGCAATATTTCTGGTGGCCTAATTTAGATAGTGAGATTGAGGGGTTTGTGCGTAGTTGCGAAGCATGTATGACAAATGCTAAAACTCCAAATAAAGCAGTTTTAATAAAATTCGATGAGGGTAAGCATGTATTTGATCGAATTCATATAGATTTTCTAGGTCCTTTTAAGGGTAAAGTATATCTAATTATAGTTGATTCATACTCAAAGTGGCCAGAAGTATATGAAATGCCTAAAATAGATTCGAGTGCTACTATTGACAAATTGAGAGACTGTTTTGCTAGATATGGCCTACCAAATACAATTATATCAGACAATGGTACACAGTTAGTTTCAAATGAATTTGAACATTTTTGTACTATGAACGGAATTGTTCATAAGACCTCACCACCTTACCATCCTGCTACCAATGGTGCAGCCGAAAACTGCGTTAAGTCATTTAAATCCGGTTTAAATAAGCTATTATTAGATAGTAAATGTAAGAATATGGAAATGTCGACCTTGATAAGTAAATATTTGTTTTCATATAGAAACACACCTCATTGTGTTACCGGTGAAACTCCATCAAAATTAATGTTTTCTAGAAAGGTAAAAACACGTTTAGATTTTATGACCCAAGCTATGGCTCAGATTGCTAGAGATAATCAAATTAAATATCATCATGGCAATAGGATGACAGCTTTTGAGGAGGGGGAAAATGTATATGTTAAAGATTATAGGAATCCTCAAAAACCATGTTGGACAAAAGCCGTCATTCTACAGAGGATAGGTTTAGAAAATTACGTGTGTAAACCGATAGACTGTAAAAATTTAGAGTGGCATCGACATTTAGATCAAATAATAAAAGCGGGTCAGTTTTATGACAAAACATTGGCAAGCTTTGACAGTAGTGAAAAAGAATTGGTAGGTCAAAGTTTACCAAATGAAATGTTACCATTAAATGTTGAATCTGATAGTAATAAGTTGAGTGAAAAAACAGAAATGACTAATGCAGTGTTACAAAGTGAATGTGCGGCTACTCAAACTAGTGTGGTACCTTCCAAAGAAGAGACTTTGGAGATTATGTCAAATGAACAAGACTCTATAAAAGTGTCTACGGATATTAGTCCTAAGAAACATTTGTCATATGTAGTTACGCCTAATATTATGAGTAGGCCACGTAGGCAAATTAAAGTGCCTAAACGTCTTGATCTGTAATAACAAGACTTAGAGGCGGAGGAATGTAATATAGGCAACTTAGAATTCTTGTGTTGCATTGCCATCATTAGGTTTCTCCATCTCTCTCTCTCTACTCTCCGGTGAAAAACGGTTGTATTAGTATTGCTATGTTCCTAGAATATTTATAGTTTATCGTGGATAATAAAAGTTATAAATAAATCCGAGTTGTTTAATAATTCCCCAACATTCGGTCAAGTCAATACATTACAGGTAGGAATTATTGAATGATTTTTTTGAAACCGTCACCATATAGTCAGCAAATTTTGGATACATATTTTGAATGTTTCTCTTGAATACTGTAAAATCGCCCTTTCCTTAGGCCAATTAAAAGACATCTTTGCGTGACGAAAATACTATCACGAGATCGCGTGAAACTTTAAAATTTCCTATTGATAGCTAATTTACTTTGGGTAGAAATTATTGAACGGTTTAAGAGATGTTTTCGAAAATCTAGACAAAAGATAATTATTCACGAACACCTATTTTATTAACCGACTTCTAAAAGAAGGAGGTTCTCAATTCGTCGAGTATGTATTTTTTTATGTATGTACACCGATTTCTCCGGAACGGCAGCACCGATTTGAATGAACTTTTTTACGTTATGTTCAGGAAGTTGCTGCGGTGGTCCCATATTTTTTTAGATGAAATTGGTGCAGTAAAATCCAAGATGGCGTTTTTTTTTGATATTTGCACTACATGGATCAAATTACCTCCAGTGTCCGGAAAGGTGTTACAAACAACTTGAGTATTAAAAATATTATTTCATAAAGACCCCAAAAAATAACCACAATTTTTTAAAATATCAAGATGCAGAAGAAAAAATTAATTTAGGGATAAATTAGCAAATTTACAGAATAAAATCTTCAAAAGATACAATATGTACTCGATAAACCTTTCGATGTTACAATAAAACTCGGCATAAATTCCCTTTTCCTTAAAACCGGCGCTTCTTAGCCACAAATTATACAGTAAATCCTACAGTTCTTTCTTAAATACTTTAAATTTCCAACATTGTAAAATATATTCAGATAAAACATATACCCGCATTAGTTTCAACTAGTTAATTTATGTATAATAAATTAAAGTATGATGGTGCCATCTATTCAAATGAATGGAAAATATATTAATCATAATAAGGCTTCAGCTACCTGGTGCCGCCACCTTTAAACTACTCTCTAAAATATATTTAATTATTGCACCATTTGTTTGCAAACTCACTGCAGATTAGATCGCTTTCAGCTTTATGCCGCGCCATCTATTAGGAAATCATCAAGGTTAGAATCACGAATGTATCGTTAACTACTTCAGAAAAAATTATTGAAATCTACACTTACTGGCGGCACCTGGTGTTCGTTTGTATAAATATAAATCAATTATTTTTAGTTAGTAGTGGTAACTTTTAAAGGGCTTTGCTAGATGGCGATTTTCCAGGCTGCATATGAATATGTACATATATACAGAACCATATGCAAAATTTTGGGTCTAAAAGCATAAAAGAGATTAACGTTTTTGACAATTATAAAGTTTTAAAAGTTGCCGTTATAATAATTTATCAAAAAAATGTTATTTCGAACAAAAATCACCAATTTCTTGTAGTTAAATTCTAAAAATAAACACGATTTTAAATTCAGAATTTAAATACATTTGTTCTTCACATTTATTTGTTAAAATTCTTGGCAACAAAGTCAAATGGCATAAAAACAGAACTTGAAAAAAAAGAAATTTTTGACTTGTTAGTAAAAAACTATAACATAGGAACGGTTCTGTAGGAACATTGAAATGAGATTTTATAAAACCTTCACCACCTAGTCAGCAATTTCCGGATAAATATTCGGAACCTGTTTCACTTCTTTGTATTACATAATTATTCGGTAGGTGTTTTTGCTAATTGCAAAATCGACATTTTCTTAGGCCATTTGAAACATATTTTTTCGTGGCAAAAATATTACCAGGAGATGATACCCCAGAATTTCCTATTTATAGCTAATTTACTTTGAGTAGGAATTATTGAACGATTTAAAAAATGGAAACATTGGAATGAGATATTTTTTTAAAAACCTTCACCATATAGTCAGCAAATTGTGGATACATATTTTGAATATTTCTCTATGAATACTATAAAATTGTTCTTTTCTTAGGCCAATTAAAAGACATTTTTGCGTGACGAAAATACTATCAGGAGATCACGTGGGTAGGGAGATGGTTTCGAAAATCTAGACAGAAGAGAATTATTCAGGAACACCTATTTTATTTATTAACCGACTTCTAAAAGAAGGAGGTTCTCAATTCGTCGACTATGTATGTTTTTTATGTATGTACACCGATTATTCCGGAACGCGGCACCGATTTGAATGAAATTTTTTACGTTATGTTCAGGAAGTTGCTGCGATGGTCCCATATTTTTTTTAGATGAAATTGGTGCAGTAAAATCCAAGATGGCGCTTACAATATGGCGGTCAAAAAAATTAATTTTGTCCGATTTTCTCCAAAATTGGTATGGAGGAATTTTCGGGGTTGCAACCCAACGAATCTGAAATTATTTTTAAAAAATTCAAAATGGCGGATCCAATATGGCGGACAAAGAAATTTAATTTTGTCCGATTTTCTCCAAAATTGGTATGAGGGAGTTTTCGAGGTTGCACATAACGATTCAAACATATTTAAAAAATTCAATAGGGCGGATCCAATATGGCGGACAAAAAAATCGATTTTGTCCAATTTTCTCCAAAATTGGTACGGGGGAGTTTTCGGGGTCACACATGACGAATCTAAAATTATTTTTAAAAAATTCAATATGGCGAATCTAAAATTATTTTTAAAAAATTCAATATGGCGAATCCAAAAAATTAATTTTGTCCGATTTATTTGAAAAATGATATGATAGCAAATTACAAATTTGATATTATTAAAAAAAAATAAATATGGCGGATCTAAGATGGAGGATTAAAGATTCTACATCTCTCGATTTTGTTTAAAATCAGTATTGGGGGATTTTTGTTAGTGTTAATTACGAAATTAAAATATTTTTTGGAAAACTCAATCTGGAGAAATCAGTATGGTGTCCTAAAAATTTTACATTTTTCGACTTACTCCAAAACTGATATAGAGGGTTCTTGAGGGTGTAAATTATGAATTTAATAGTATTTTTTCTGAATTCAATATGGCGAACGCAACATGGCCGACTAAAATTTTACATTTTTCGATTTTGTTCAAATATGGAACTGAATCGTTTTCGAGGAGGTAAATAGCGAATATAAAATTATGTAAAAAAAAATCTAATATATCAGATGCAATATGACCGTTTAGAAATTTTAAATTTCTGGATTTCATCTAAAACTGGTACTAGGGGGCTTTGAAGGGTTTAGATTTAGATTAGATTAAGACGTTAAAATTATTTTTTTGAAATTCAATATAGCGGATCCTATATAGTATGTTGAAAATTTTACCTTATTCGCATTTTTTCAGATTTGGTATTAGAGGATTGTTGTATTACGAATATGAAGTTAATTTTTTACAACTATTAAGTTAATAAGATACAATATGAGAGACTAAAAATTTTACATTTTCCGGTTTGATATTGAAGTTGGCACCAAATTATTTCTAAATGAATTAAATAACTACTAATATATACAAATTATGGTAAGAAAGCAATTACAAATAAAGTATTAACCTGTTTATGCGAATCACATTTTGTCAGGTATTAGTTTGGCGCCAACTTCAAAAATTTCAATTTCACACAAACATTTCTAGTTATTTTTCACTTTTTAGCGCACTTTTCGAAGTCGGTTCAATTTTTTTTATAATAATTTTATTTATAACTAATTTTAATTTATAGTTTTACACCATTTCAACCAATTATTTCCTATTCAAAATATTTTTTAATAGCTTAAAAATAAACTCATGGTTCTTGCTCTATTATGCTCCACGAAATAATCCTAGATCATTTAAAATTTTAGGCATGTAAAAACCAGTAAACGTTGTTATGGTTTGTTTTATATTTACCTCGTCTCCTTCTTCTTGCAACTACAGATTTTTCCTATATTTATTCAAACATTTCATTTCATAGTATAACTGCTTTTTCAAAGCTTTTTCATTTTCCAGCCTTTTCAGCAGCCCCACAAAAAAAAAGCAATGTTAAATCAAGCGAACCTGGAGGCCACTCTAGAGTTCCTCGTTTCTATCCATCTTTCCTTAAGCATAATATCCCATCTTGCTAGAAACAAATTTTAGAATTCTGAAATGTCTGGCTCATCGTAATTTGAATACGGAAACAGGTGTCAAGTAACAGTGGCGGACTAAGCCCGTCGGAAGGCCGGGGCGGTAGAAATAAATAAGTCTCCTGGTCTGCTTAGAAATTGATGTATTTATCAGGGATGGATTAATTTTATTGCTATTGGTAGCAATCCCGTATCTTCAAATAACTTACTAATAGTTTTTAAAGAAAAATTTACTTCTTCTGGGGGAGTTATCCCCTTTGTTTTTAGGGATTAAATATGTAAGCTACAAAATGATATGATGTTAATTCTTGGGTCATATCGACGATGGAATGCTTGCTTTTTTGAAAAGAATACTCTAGCCTCTAGCTCTTCTTAGAAGATATGCTGTAAGTATTTCCATTGCTCTACAGCATCTGAAATTGTTGCAGTTTTTCTTTGCAAAATATCTAGGGCCACTGCTATAGGTTTCAACCCCCCTTAGTCCGCCTCTGATCAAGCAACAATGTAGAAATTCGTCATTTAATATATGTTCCGGGTCCAGTGAGGATTATTTAAACCCCCAGTATCTAAGGTTTTGAATGCTTGCAATGCTATATAGACAAACTGTAACCCTTACTATTTTTACAACTACATATTTTATTTTTTTTGCATGGTCATATAAAATGCATAAAAAAAATATTAGTTCTAATTTGTAATCGCGTCTATGATGAAAATTACTTAATTAACTTCCTACAAAATCAAAAATGAAATGTCTGTATATAAATTCCTTCAGAATTTAAATTGCTTGTGACTAGAGACTATTTTTATCTGTTTATTTAGTGGTCCATTATAGTTTACTGCATGTAACGACACCAATCCGAAAACCGCTGAAATTTGTACGGTGCATTGACAAGGTAATTAGTATGGGAACCGCGCGGGCGACCAAACGTCAAACACTCTGATTGATGGGGGCGTACCTTTGGCTAATGTGTTGCGGTGCGCTATTTCGACCATCGATGACTAAAAGGGGACTGAGTTTTATAAAAGATTGTTTGAAATTTTCCACCCTCAATAATTTTTTAAATCTTTAACTCTATCGAAAATTCCAATACATGTAATACCAAAATTAGTTACAGTTTTATGCAAAATTCTAAGCAAATATAATGTTGCCAACCTATGTCTATATTAAATAAGGTTTTTGAGATGCTAACATATAAAATTTTCATTTTTTAGGATTTGACAGGTTAGAGTAACCAAATGGCGGAACTCGGAGGAAAACTGTGCAAGTTACTACCTTAATTTTTCATTCCATGATCAACAACTTAGGAAAAACGGGGATTAGCAATTGGATCTGATATTTACGTTATCGATTATATCAGCAATGAATGAATGTATTTTTAAAACATACCTTTTTATTTTTTAGGTGTTTGGAAAATGGGGAAGTAGAATGAAATGAAAAGTCCTTGAAATAGAAATAAACAAAAAACTGGTGCTGGTAAACTACATGTATCACTATCAGATATTGAAGAAAGACTATTGGCAATTGTTGGTTTGTTGGACTACTGTTGTAAGAGACATTACATCTATCTTACATCTGAAAATGGCAGAGCTTTGAAATAAGTACCTGAATATTACATTTTTAGTGACTAAATTTCACAAACTACATATTTATCTTCTTTATTTTGATCTACAATAATTCCCAACTATTTACAAATAATAAATCTTTCATTTTTTATAAGCATTATAAATAAAATATCAAGATTTACAGAATAAAAATTTTAGAAACTGGATATATCCAGTAATTTCTTACTCCACTGGTAAAGTCAGGAAATTTTGTCTAGGGGATTTTTCATAAATTTATTGAAATTTACTTGCGCGTTAGAATCTTAGCTAGAAAATTTCGAAATATGTATGAGTATGAGTCATGTTCCATAATTTAAAAACTATTAAAAATTATAACGTTATAAATAGAAATAATTTGTGAAAAAGTCAGTTGTCGCAGAAAAACAATACGATGGTTTCTACGTTTGTTATATGAATAAATATCGACCACATTATATGAAAAGTCTACTTTCTCTTTACCTGGAAATTTGAAAAAATGTCTGTAAACGTCAGGGAATTTTATATTTACCAATGCGTGGGAACCTTGTGTTTGTATTTACATTGGAAATAAAATATTATTTACTTATATAAATTCACTTTGCGCAAATAATAATAAATTAAAACATAATAAATTTTTTATACAGTATAACTATTTTACTAAATAAAATTTAAAACCTATATAAAAAACATTCTAACAGTCAGTTTTAGCATGGTTGGTTTATTAATAAATATGTAAAAGTTTAATTGAACATTAATAGAAACCTTTTAAAAATCTCTTTTCTGCAGAATTGGCTTCAAAAAATTTAGAGAATGGGGTACGAAGCCAACACTCAAGGGGGTGGTAGTCTGAATTACCAGAAGCCATAAATTTCTTTGACCTGCAATAATAAAAATATAATTTTTTTCATTCACTATAACTATTACGTACTTTTGTTAATATATATATATATATATATATATATATATATATATATATATATATATATATATATATATATATATGTATATATATGTCAATAAAAAATATATTCCTAAATTAAATATCTAAATAAATTAGTGAACTGAAAAACTTATATATCTAGTCTATTTACTTCTATTAGAGCTGTTCTTAAGAAAAGTTCTAATTTTGAATGATCTCTAAATAGATCAGGCATCATAATGTAATATTTCCAAGTTGTAGTAGAACATAATATGCAGATTCTTGGAAACAACCCTATTAATTATATTCGGTGGTTAGTGTAATAATACCTCTTTTGTACGATCTACGCGTTCAATTATTCCTGCTTAAGTTATGAGGAGTAATTATGTTTACTGTGTTCGTATGTCTTCAATAGAAAATATTATCCACTGGTCCTTCAGTTCGTTTACAATGATTTTCGTGATTTTAGGAAGACATCAAGAAACTACTGGTTAACTTGAAGATACCAAATGTTATCCTAACTGTGGCAACACTTGACTGTCTCTAACATTCTATATTAAATATGGATCTAGAGTTATTTATAAATACATATTGTCTTTATTCAATTGAAAAAGTTCTATAAACCATTGACCCAGTAGAGAAGAATGATCACTTTGACAAGGAATACCTGTTTTCAAACCCTCAGGTGGTGTTGCAATTTCATTAATTAAAAATTTCTGTCCGGGTAACATTGTATTTGTATTTTATTGAATTGTATTGATTTTGTAAATTGAGAAAGCCACGAAATTACCATGAGATGATATATTTACAAATAAAAATGACAATCATAAAGTTAGGTTAGGCTGTGTGATGTCAATTGAAGATTGAACATTATTTGGGATAATACAATGGATAATATAAAAATTCTCATTTGCCAAAACTTTACGATATGAAAAGGAACTTGTTATAGAATATGAACATTCAAAAAGAGACGTATCCTTTCCGCTTCCCTTTTCATATTTTTCTTTTCCTAATTTTGTTGCAGAATTTCGAAACAGGGTTCTAAAAGTTCTATTTCTGATTGAACATGAAGATCATTATTCAACTCAATATATTCCAAACTCTAAAACTTTAAGAATCAACCAGTTCAGAAAATTGAAACAAAAATATTATACCCATTTCTTTATTTTTAACTACTAATGACCCCATGACAGTTTTATATTTAAACCCAATCCTATCCGTTTTATCAATCATTGACTTTCCTGCTGTTATTTATACCGAGTGTTGATGGGTTTCAGGGCTGACCGTGCAAACAAAGTGGGCCTTGGGTAAATGAATAACCATCAATTTCCTGGATATCCAGAGCTGAATCCAAAGTCCAAACTAAGTGAATTATGGGTGTGGTTTACGGAACATAGAGCTTAATACAGTTTAATGTAATTGCATCAGAGTTCGTAGAGTGGCAAAATATGTGTACCTAGTTTGTTTGGAAACTCTAGAGACTCTAATGGTAGACCGTCAATGTTTAGGCATAATCTAGAAGAGAAATTGTTTGCGTAAGAAACCTAAAAGCAGATATCTTTTACGAACTTTCCTCAACTTAAAGTTAGAATTGATTATGAAAACATTGTATAAAAAAATATGTTAAGTTACTTCAGAGTAGTGTTGGGGAAAAATTATGGGATACAAGTTTGATATTTATATATATATATATATATATATATATATATATATATATATATATATATATATATATATATATATATACAGGGTGATTCAAAAATCGATCACGAAACTTAAGGGGGTGATTCTACTTGACAAAATAAGGGTAGAGCTTCATATAATTTTTTTTCAAAATGTCATTCGTTTTCGAGTTCAAGTTTTTATTTTTTGTTTTTTGAATTACTCGCTTACAGGAAAACCGATTTGACTAATATTTGAAAGATAGGCTAAGTCTTCTGCGCTTCATCATTTTAGTAACAATTCACATTGATTGTTTGCCGCTAGAGGGCACTTTACCTACATTGAAAATTGTTTTTTTGTCATAATTTTTTAGTGTTGACAGCTACAGTAGTTTTTGGCATAATTTCTGAAAGACTGATGCCAGGCCTTTAAAAAAGGTGCTCTTTATTTACATCGCTAAACCCAACGGTTTAGACGTAAATCACCCTTAAAAATTAAGTGGTAAATTTACTTTTCTCATTTCATTACCACCAGCTACCAGGTAAATAGCTATCAAAGTATACTAGAGCTGTCAGTTTAACATCAAATAAATTCGCTTTTTAAACTATTTAATTTATAATCTTAAAAAAACTAATAATGGCTAATCACCAATATTCAAATATCGAATATTGTGATATCCATTTTTGTCATGGAAAAGCAAATGGTAATGCAGAATTGGCAAGAAGATATTATATGGAGAGTTATCCGGAAAGAAATATCCCTCATGCTCAAACATTTTCCAGTGTGCACAGGAGGCTTGCGGAATGTGGTTCCTTTAAAAGTTATAATGGAAATAGGGGAAGACCTAGAACTGCTAGAAACGTGCAACAAGAAGAAAGAGTGCTTGAAATTATTGAAGATAATCCAGGTATTATTACTAGAAAAATTGGGAATGAAGTGCGGCTCTGTCAGGCTAGTTCATGGAGGATACTAAGAGAAGAACAACTCTACCCGTTTCATTCAAAAAAGGTGCAGGCTCTTTATGACGATGATCGGCCGAGACGGTTGGAAATGTGCAATCAGATCCTAGCTAAGTATGAACACGATAATCGATTAATTGGCGTCATATTATTCACTGACGAAGCTGGTTTCACTCGTGATGGCATAACAAATCTACACAACATCCACACATATGCTTACGAGAACCCAAACAATGTGGAAGAAACGAAACATCAGCGTAGATTTTCACTAAATGTGTGGGCAGGGATAATAGGAGATTACCTTATTGGTCCTCATTTCTTTGATGGTCCATTAACTGGTGACGTATACTTAGATTTTACCCAAAATCGTCTCCCATTGTATCTGGAAGATGTGCCATTGGAAGTAAGGGCCAACATGTGGATCCTCCTAGACGGAGCTCCGCCCCACTTTAGTATACGTGTCCGACAGTATTTGAATGCAACGTATCCTGAGCGATGGATAGGACGAAGTGGACCATTGGCATGGGCAGCGAGGTCACCAGACCTTAATCCTATGGATTTTTTCTTTTGGGGTCATTTGAAACAATTGGTGTACGATATTCCAGTAATCAACGTCGAGGATCTTCGCTTCAGGATAATCGAAAAGTGCCAAATTATTAAAGAAACACCAGGAATTTTTCATCGAGTTAGGCGACATTTTTTGAAGAGTGTTAGGAAATGTATGGAAGAAAATGGGGGACATTTTGAGAATCTTTTTTAGTTTGTTTAGTACTGTTTCATTAATTTTTATCAATTAAATGTATATCGCAATAATCCATAATATGAATATTTACTGATTAGCCATTATTAGTTATTTTAAGATTATAAATTAAATAGTTTAAAAAGCGAATTTATTTGATGTTAAACTGATAGCTCTAGTATACTTTGATAGCTATTTACCTGGTAGCTGGTGGTAATGAAATGAGAAAAGTAAATTTACCACTTAATTTTTAAGGGTGATTTACGTCTAAACCGTTGGGTTTAGCGATGTAAATAAAGAGCACCTTTTTTAAAGGCCTGGCATCAGTCTTTCAGAAATTATGCCAAAAACTACTGTAGCTGTTAACACTAAAAAAATATGACAAAAAAACAATTTTCAATGTAGGTAAAGTGCCCTCTAGCGGCAAACAATCAATGTGAATTGTTACTAAAATGATGAAGCGCAGAAGACTTAGCCTATCTTTCAAATATTAGTCATATCGGTTTTCCTGTAAGCGAGTAATTCAAAAAACAAAAAATAAAAACTTGAACTTGGACGGCTTGTAACTCGAAAACGAATGACATTTTGAAAAAAAATTATATGAAGCTCTACCCTTATTTTGTCAAGTAGAATCACCCCCTTAAGTTTCGTGATCGATTTTTGAATCACCCTGTATATAGCTGACTATTGTTTTCCTATAATTGATTATTTTAATTACTAATTTACAAAATTTGAGCTTTGGTGGTATCGGTTGTCCTTATTTTTCATCGCTAAATACAGCGCGTCCATACACCTAATTGAATATTGAAATAGATAATTGTTCAAAACTAGTGAAATAGTACCATAAACAAATGTACTATTCCATGGAAATTAGATCAAAATAGAGCTGTTTTGTTAACAAAAATGTAACATTGTTTTTTTGGAATCGAAAATTCTGCCATTGCATTCCACTGTTGACCTCTTTTAATGCTGTCGTGTACTTGTCGGAAGTTGATGAAAAGATTGTAGACAGTTCTATTGAATTTCCATCTTTTTTCAAGTAGCTGTCTTATAGTAAAGATCTGATCTATAGTCGATCTATTTTTCCTGAATCCGAATTGGTATTCCCCAAGGAAATTTTCTACAAAAGGCGTTAGTCTACTTAATAGGATATTCGATTTTCTATGCCGTGTTAAGTAGGGAGATTCCTCTATAGTTGGAGCACTTGGTTTTGTTTCCCTTTTTATGGATAGGGATTATTATGCTTTCGTACCATTCAGAGTTACCATCGAGATATGTTTTATACGATGCCGAAATGAACACATTCCAGGAAAAAAAAGAACAATGTTTCATTTTTGTTACTGAAGAAAGTCTATTTTCCATGATACAGAAAATATCAGTTTTACATATAGTGGAGAAAAAGTGCTTAGAGAGTTATTAACTGATATATATATATATATATATATATATATATATATATATAATATATATTTGCGTAATATAAATATAAAAACTTTTTTGTATATAAACACTTGCGATGCACGTGAAACCGCAATATTTGATTCGTGGTTTCTTGTGACTCCTTTGTGATCATCAAGGGAGTGTGTGTTCTAGTTATTATGTGACTATAAATATATTTTTTTCATGTTTACAATCTCTAATTGAAAAACTGTTATATTCGGACTTATTTTTGTATAATTGGTAGTAAATTGTGAATAAATCCAATTACTCCAATTTTCAAGCGGCATTTAATATTTCAATTTTTGGCGTTTGAAAATTATTTTTATTTGTGAATCCGCACATACACCTGCATTCGAATTTTAATTTGAATAACCTACTTTTATATTTTTGTCCGTCATAAAATATTTGTTTCCTGTTGTTAAAAATTATTCAATTATTTTATATTTTTCATTTTTAACATTGATTTAACTGATCGATACATCCATGCTTTAATCAAAACATTTTGAGTTTATATATACCGGGTGTCCACGAAATCAGTTTCCGGTAGCCATTTTCTCCGTTTTCAACCAATGATAATGGAACTGGTAGCAAGTGATAGGATATCAAAAGAGCAGTGTTGGAGATAAGTGTCAATGTTTTGTCACATCTGTACTTACAGAAAATGATCCAAACTTTCGATTTTTGACATTTAAACATATTGTAACGAACTTTATAGCATAGTACATCTCGTAGTATTAGTTTGTATTTGTAGTTTGTAGGGTTTTAGGTTTATTTTCCATGAGTTTATAATCTATTTAGTTAATATTATCTTTTGTTAATTTCTTCATGAGATGTCGATGAAAGAAGGTCTGGAACTTTTTAGTAAATTCTATTTCTTTATTTTTAACATGGAACGCCTATGATAAAAGGTCTAGAAATAGCCGGATTGTTCATTTTTCTTATTTTCGTTACAACATGTAGTATAAAAACCCTTCTAGAAAGATCCGTAATCTTCTGGTATCGACCAAACGGGTATATAAAGGTTCCAGATCGGCACCGCACCTCTACAATATATACACTCACGACATACCCAAAACCAGGAACACGAATATGGCCCTATTTGCAGATGACACTGACATCATGGCAAGATCCACCCATCCTATGATGATAAGCAAATATCTACAGGAAGAAATGAATCTAGTCAATGGCTGGTTCATATCCTGAAAAATAGCGGTCAATCCCGACAAGAGTCAAGCACTCTTCCAGACCAAAAGAAGAAGACCACCGGGCGACACAATAGATATTGATGGCGAAGCCGTCGAATGGACGAATCAAGCCAAATATCTTGGAATAACACTAGATAAAGGACTGTGTTGGGGGAAACATACCACAGCCACGATAAAGAAATATAAAATGGTAAGGAAACAACTATACCCCTTGCTAAACAGAAGAAGCAAGATGAGCCTAAAGAACAAACTGACGACCATCAAGAGAGTACTTAGGCCTGTGCTGACATACGGATCAGTAACGTGGGGCCACGCTGTCGCAACGTACATCAAAAGGCTAAAAGCTCAGGAAAACATAGTCTTGAGAATGGCCCTAAACGCCCCGTGGTTCGTCAGGCATGAACAAATACGCAGAGAAATGAGATGGAGAAGTCCTAAGACAAAGGGCTGCAAAAGCCTTCCAAACAGCTGAACACCATGATAATCCACTAATAAGACAATTGGTGGATTATAATCCGGAAGCAGAAGCCAAGAAATATAAAAGACCTAAACTCCAAGTCTAGGCGAAGCAAACAGGAGACTCCAGAGGAATAGAAGTCCCAAGTGAAAACAAGAGAAGAAAGAAGTGAGAAGAAGAATACAGGATAGGTAAGAAGATAACAGAGTCCAGAGAAATATCCCTCAAGGGCTACATTGTACGCACTAGGGAGCCAAAAACCCCTAGCCCAAATTTACAAGTAAGTGTGAGACTGAGTGAATGAAGTGCGAATGGCGTAGAGAGACAAACCTTTCATTGTATGCGAAATGCAAGGAAGTGCGAAGCAATAGGAGCACTGGCTCCTAAAGCGGAAACACCAAAGAGTGAAAACCGGAGGTTTATAAGGCTACTTCCCGAAAACCAAAGGGACACTCACAGTGCACTTCTGTAGACCATAGCTTCACTATGGGAAGCAGAAGCTGATCGTGGGGACCCTCAGTCCAGGCCAGTAAGAATCCGGCACTACCCGCACATATATTTTTTAAATAATTATTAATGCTTTTTTTTATTGCAATAAAATATAATATACACGTCTAGGGTAGCAAGTTGCTTTACACGATAGTCTATCATTACAAGTCCACCTCTCTTCCTAGTCTAAAGTCCAAAACTAAAATTTTGTGCCCATGATAGTCATAACAAGCAGTATGACTTGTACTCCCATTGAAGAATTGGACTATACGTTGATACCTTTATGAGCTCGTGCTTAAATATATATGGAAAAATGTATGTTACACCAATAAAATATTAGATCTCTAGTAACATAGTTATAGTAAGAACCATTAGATTACATTCATATTTCTTTTTGTCATAATATGTTAGTAACAAAAAGCCTAGACTGAGTCCTGAATTTTGATGGAAATTTTTTATTGAGGTAACAGAAAAATAATACAGTTATTAACTTATTTGAAACAATTTTCTTTTTCAACCATATCAAAGGCATGAATAAGGTCATAAAAAAATTGATATGAGCTATTTAGTACTAATTTTCTCCGCAATAAATTGAGCACTTTCAATAGAAAGACATACACAACGTTGGGTCGATATATTATATTTCTTCTTCTTCTTCTTTCTCAGACTTTCTTGACGTCCACTTCTGGACATGAGCCTCTCCGATGGTCCTCCACTGGGATCTGTCTCTCGCCTTCTGGAGCCAGTCTTTTCCAGCAAACTGTCTTATATCATCTACCCATCTGCGTTGTGGCCTGCCACGATTTCGGTTCGTTTCTCGCGGTCGCCATTTCAGTAATTTACTCGTCCACCTATCGGGCTGTTGTCTAGCTATGTGCCCCGCTCATTGCTACTTTAGTCGTGATATGCGTTCAATGACGTCAACTACTTTGGTTCTTGATCTTATTACTTGATTTCGTATTTTATCCCGTAACGAGATTCTTAACATTTGTCTCTCCATGGAGCGTTGAGTGACTCGGAGCCTATTTGCATTTTGTTTGGTTAGTGTTATCGTTTCAATGCAGTAAGTAGCAACAGGCAAGACACACGTGTTATACACTTTCTGTTTAAGGTTGATTGGTGTGTTTTTATCTCTTAATACGTACTGCAACTTTCCAAAGGCAGCCCATGTCAGCCCTATTCTCCTTGTTATTTCCGCCGTTTGATTTTCTTTGCCCAGTTTCATGACGTGGCCTAAATAGATGTACTCTTGGACATTCTCTATGATTTCATTTTAAATCTCTATTTGTCCATTTGCGTTAGGGCTCATTAACTTAGTTACCCTCAAGTTCATCTTAAGTCCCACTTTTCTCGCCTCTTCATTGAAATCTTGAAGCATTTGTTTTAGCTCTTCTGGGTTGCTAGACATGACAACAACATCGTCGGCGAAACGAAGATGACTAAGATAAGAACCGTCGACTATCAAACCTTTCTCATCTCAATTTAGTTTTTTAAAGACATCCTCCAAAGCTAGCTTAAATAGTTTCGGAGAGATGACGTCTCCCTGACGCACACCTCTCATAACGTTTATTTTTTCGGTTTTTGTGTCTTCGTTGATTTTAACCTGTATAGTTGCGTTTTTATATATGTTCTGTATGATAGTGGTATACATGGAGTTAATTCTAGCATTATTAAGTGATTTCAAGATCGCCCATGTTTCTATAGAGTCAAAGGCCTTGTGAAAATCTACAAATGCCAGATGTATAGGAATGTTATATTCCTAGGTTTTTTCTAGGAGTGTGCGCAAAATTTCGCTTCAGTGGACACAGTCCCTATATAAGCTCGTAGTCTTAAGACAAAACATTCAGTTCATACTTGATAACGATTAGAGATACAACCTAATCGAAACGTCGTAAAAATAAAGACAATGCAAGTCCGACAACCACATTTTAGTCAGTCTTCAACATGATCTACAACCTTCAAACAAACATGACAATCGCCTTTTTGAGAAAATCTAGAAATCTTTTTTTCTGTTTAAATAGTAATTCTAATTCCGTTTATGAACAATCTTAGTTTTCACTTACCAACTTTCATACTAACCTACTGTAATTTGGTTATTAATTTTAAATTCCTTTTTTTCCACTGTCATAGTCGCCCATCCTCGTTTTAATTGCCATATCTTAAAAAGTCATCAAACTTATCACATTCCAAAAAAATAAATCGTGACAAGCCACTTACCCGCATAACATGTAAGGTTATGGTCATTTTAAAAACAATATAAAGCTAATTAACAACGAATATAGATGCCATATAGAAGCGCCGTTCTTGGTTAGAAAGAGTCGTCAGTCGTGTGTACCAATTTACAAAGATTAGTTCTGGTATCCACAAAGCAGATGGCGCAAACATCTTTTCCAAATCTCTCTCTCTCTCTCTCTCTCCCAGATGAGCTATTGTGAGATAAACTATTTATATTAAATGTCCTCGTGTCCGATAGGTCAGGAGTGTTGGGAAATTATATTTTGCATTTTATGTGATTGTAGGTTCGAATATCGACACGTTCAAGTTTATTTTTTAACATTTATATCTGATATTAAAATTAATAAGAATTGGTATCCATATTATTTAAATTTAACTCGATTTTTTTGTTTGTTAACTGAAAGGGTACAATTAAAAATAATTTTTTTTTTGTTCTTGCGGAAATATTTGGCATACATATGCGACAATTATTTTCTATATAAAAAATGAATGAGACGGGATTTGA
This sequence comes from Diaprepes abbreviatus, assembly GCA_034092305.1. Lineage (NCBI taxonomy): Eukaryota > Metazoa > Arthropoda > Insecta > Coleoptera > Curculionidae > Diaprepes > Diaprepes abbreviatus. Next base: position 332,603 of record JASJET010000282.1, on the reverse strand, counting down.
ACCTATGTCATACACAACTGCGAAATGTTTGCTACAGTCGATGACTACCTAGCCACGAAAATATTGGAATAAGGTAGTAACATTTCTTTCGTTGATTATCTAGAAGGGGAACCGTAGAAGAGGGATATTTGTGGTGGGGAAAGTGTGCGAGAGAGATAGCAGCAAAACAACGAACGCCTCTCGGGACCCAGGACTCAAACATTCCCATAAGAACAGCGCTTCTATATGAACCATATTAGTTGACATTAATAACGAAATCTAAATTCTAAATAAAGATCAATTGTGCTCCTGCCGATAAAAAACTATTCACTTTGTCTTATTTTATGCGAAATTTCACAGCAAATACAAGAAACTATATTTAAAGGTTATGTGTCCAAGAAACAAACAAACAATTTTATGGTAAAAATTATTTTACTTACAAGGAAGGTATTCCAACTTGACGCCTGCGATTTCAATAATTTTTTGATATGTTGTAGGCCACGATGACATAATAGACAAGGGATTTCTTTTATATGCAGAAGAACACTTTAAGGGGGTGAAAGCTGCTCCCAAAGTTCAACCTTGAAAATTGATTTTCCAATATATCTCAGGTTCTTGTCGGAATTTTGCAACGAAACAAATTGCGTATTACTTCTGGTGTTAATATGCAACGAACTGATGTAGTTTCGACCATAACAGGTACAACCCCTATTTTTTACATTGAAAAATTTATTTTTTTGTGTCTACTTGGATTTAAAAAAAATTCAAAATGAGCTAATGAAAATTAGAAAAAATATATTTGTTATTTGAATACAAAAATAAAGGGGAGTACTTCTAGATTATTTTCTTAAACTATCCTTAAACGAAAAATTACCCCTAAAAAAGGTTTGCCAGTATGCTTCTGCTTGTAACTGATATTTTGCAAATAATCAAATTGCATACCACTCAGTTATTGCCAAAATATCAAAATATAGAAATAAAAACAAATAAGTTCAAATTTTTAAAATAAAAATGAGGAGTTGCAACTTGTACGGTTCAACTTGCATCAGATGGTTTAGTTTCGCATTAAAAGTAACATGCAATTTGATTACTTGCGAAATACTAATCAGAAGCTAAAACATACTGACAAACCTCTTTTGGGAGGTAATTTTTCGTTTAAGGGTGGTTTAAGAAAATAATCTACAAGTGATCACCTTTATTTGAACGTTTTTTGTATCCAAATGAACACAAAAAAAAGATTTCCAAATTAAAAAATAGGGGTTGCAACTTGCAACCCTTACAGTCGAAGTTGCATCAGTTTGTTGCATATTAACATCAGAAGTAACAAGCAATTTGTTTTATTGCAAAATTCCAATTTCAGGGGCAGATTTCACCCCTCTAAAGTGTGTTTCTGTAGATAAAAAATCCCTGCTGTCTCTTATTTCATCATGGTCTACAACATATGAAAAAATTATTAAAATTGGAGGCCTCGAGTTGGAATACCTTCCTTGTTAGATAATGCATTGTTTTAGTAAGTAAGTGTATTAAAGTTTGTTATAACAATACAATTTTTTGGTATATTTATTTCTTGAAATTAACATCAAACAGTTACTTTTCATCATGATTGCTCAAAATGCAATAAAAATAAGTTAAATCTGAGTGGTATGCATCTTGTCAAGCATTCTAAAAATCAAAAGGGGAAATTAGACTCGATACCAAGCATTATATTAACAGTAGTACTTTATACAGTATTTACCATGCCGTCTTTCAAACCTAAAGTCCTAACTACACCCCGCAATTTTCTAAATCAAGTTATCTGTAAAAGCAACACTATGTTTAGACTTAATTATCATCTTAAAATTATTCGGGAGCACGAACGCAAAATGGATATCTCTGGATTTCCATTTTATCTTGTTCGACCCTATTAATACTACATGGTGGGCACTTGTAAATGTGACGAATTTACTTGCGAAAATTGTAAAATAATTTTTTAAACATATATTTTTTGGTTTGGAAGTAAATCATCCAACGAAAATAATTATTTCATGAAGTTCTCAAACAATTAGTGCGGATACACAATCATTGCAGACAACATAAAAAAAGTATTTTTAATAAAGCATGAACCAAACTTTGCCAACATAAAAATAATTTTAGTCATATATTGTTTTTACTATATTCCTTTTTATTTACTAGCATTTTATTCATTCCAATATTAAACATAAGCCTCCTCCAGATTTTCTATTTCTCCCTAGAATGTGCCTTCTCAATCTATTGTGAACCTTGATCGTTTTCTATACTTCTATTTTTTTTGTCTTATATACAGGGGCGGATCAAGCCTCTCTCTTGGGGGGGGGGGGGGGGCGGTGATACCTCAAAAGTACAGTATGGCAAGCAAAAGTAAGTTGACCACGGGGGGTGGGAGCACCAGCAACATTCCCATTTCTAGTGCAAAATGCAGGGTCGGGTCTATTTTTCTGAATTTGAAGTTCTTGGAGAAGGGGGGGGGGGTTTCCTAGGATAAAAGGCAGAATAGGTTCTATTTTCCCGAAACTCAAAGCTCTTGAGAAGGGAAGGGGCGCTCGCAAGCATACACATTCCTATACTTTATTCAAGAACTAGAAAGAGTAATAAAACTGTTACCGAAACCTCCAACGTACCTGCTGCAGTGCTGCAGGTAACTGAAGACTACGATGAATGTTTATGATGCCTTAAGATATCAATATCTAGATAATAATGTTGAAACCTCTGTTGAGATGTGTTCCAACATGACAGGAGGAGTCTACTATCTACCGAATATATACGGAGAAAAAAACGACTGGAATTGTTAGTACTCCCAAGCCACATTCGATCACAGGCAGACGAAAAACCTAGTTGGAAGAAGAGATGTAAACTGCAATAAAGGGAGTTGTACATACCTTTTATTATGAGAAGCAGATCCCGACCAGACTTTTTTCCTTATTGGGACCCATTAGGCTATTCTGAAGTTTCCCCATTGTTTGACATGAGAGAAATTTTTACTAATAATTCGTGTCCGCAAAGTCGAAAATTTTCTTATATTTACTTTAAAAATTATATGGACATTAATTTATCTTATTTTATATATATTTCCGTTACCACATCTAACATTTCTCCGTTTTTCTTTGAGTTAGCTTTATTTTTTTTTTGTTCTGGTCTTCGTTAAAATAACTAGGTTTCGATTGCATATGTGAATATGAGGAATAAGCTTATATCAAAAACTTAGGTTTTGTGTTTAAGTTTAAAGGAACCAATGCATGTGTTTTTAAGTTTTCGATACAATGCCCAAGCGAGCTGGATTCTTCTTTTGATTTCCCTTGATTGTGATTTTTCTAGTGTCGTTAATTTGTGTCCCAGATAAATTTACTGATCCACTGTCTATATTTTTCCCATCTGTTCTATTTGTTGTTTTAACTTGACTTTCTAAAAAGTTATTATTTTGGTATTGAATAAGTTAAAGTTGAGGTATACCTCATATACTGCTAACTTCACATTCATTATCATTATTTTCATCTCTTCCATCTTACAGAATATCAACACTATATCATAAGTAAATTTTTCAATTTGAGATATTCACCATTTACACTTATTCTTCTCCCTGTTCACTTTATTTTCTTACAAAAATCTTCTAGTCAATTGGTATGTAATTCTCTTATGCCTCGTTTATGTTTTAATAAATTCGGTTTCTTCCAGTAGCTTTATAGTGATAGTGATTTCTTTATACATATCTGCAAACTTGTATGTAGGCATAATCTTTTGAGTTCATTTGTTAAGGCCTCCGCTTGAACTATATCGAATCATTTTCGAAGTTTATGAAAGTTATGGAGAGAAAAATTCGTGTTGTATGTCTGCTTGTAATTGTACGGGTAAATAATTTGCATTCGACTCTCCAGAAGTATGAGCTATTATGAATTCACTTCAAAACTGCAGTAGAAACTCAAGATACAGGGAGCTATTAGAAAATATATATTTGAAGAGGCTACAAGAACTATCAGATTTCATGAAAATATTAGGAAATGAAAACTGCTGGGAGGTTTACGAAAAGGTGGCAAAATATCAACCAAGCATTTACTGTAACACTGGAGGAAATTTTCAAGAAGATTGAATATTATCTGGGACAGATTGAACAACTTCAAATCTGCAAATGATATAATAATACTGACTAACAACCTAGGAAAACTATAGGATATGCTTATATAACTAAACCAAAAATCAGGAGAATTCAAATTAGGTATTAATAGGAGCAAAATGAAAATAATATGCAGATCATATCAGGAAATCAATATCTAATTGGATGGTTCTAATTCTAATTATAATCGCAAAATAAGAAATGCATGGAGCATTTTCAGGATACTTAACAATATATTAGGAAATACAAGTAAGCGATACAGCTATAATTTCTATATGAAATAATATTTCTCGGAAGGCTACCTTTCAGGAAACACATATTCTAAAAATATTCACTAGATCTTTTTCTGAATCTGTTTAAAACTTACTTTTTCTGATCACTCTGTAAGTGAAACAACTATTAGTGCAACTAACAGACCAAAAATTTATTCAGCGTGTGATTCACAGACGGCAATGTGTATCGATCTAATGGCCCCGCCGGAATAATACGCGATATCGCAAAGACAATGTGCCCACACGTTCGACGTGATGTTTGGTAAGCAGAATTAGCCCTTTGGTAATTTTAGTAATGAGTATATTATGAGCCAAAAAATTTTAGAATAAATAATAATTATAGTCCATTCAAGAACTAGAGAGAGTCATAAATTATTTTTAACCATTTTTTTCTTCGCAAACTACCTCTGTTCTTTAGTCCGGTGTCTTTGGCAAAATCCGTTAGACACATATATTTTTCTTAGGAATGGGTTAGAAATTTTAAAATCAAAAATACCTGTCTACAATAATCGACTATTTGGGTTGTATAACAATAGATATTGGGAAGTGTTGGGATCTGCTTCTCATAATAAAATGTATGTACAACTCTTTCATCTCTTCTTCCAACGGAGTTTTTCGTCTTCCTGTAAGCGAATGTGGCTTAAGAGCACTAACAATTCCAGTCGTCTTTTTCTCCTTCAGCATTCGGTACATAGTAGATTTTCCAACTCCTGTCATGTTGGAACACGTCTCAATAGAACTTTTAACATTATTATCTGGATAATGATGTCTTAAGGCATCATAAACATTCATCGTAATAAGTTTTTCGTTGAAGAAAAAATGCCCTGGTTTAACGATTTTGGAATAAATATAGATGCGGAAGCCATATCTTTTGGGTATCTCACTAATCTCAAATAATATATAAAAACAAGCGCAAACAAGATAAATCACTAAGGACACAGTGTAAGGTGTACTTTGCTCACTGACAGAAATTAAATTGAACTATGGGAAATTTTATATTTGCAGTAAATTTATAAAAGCTTACAATATTTAAATCTAATTAAATATAATTAGATTTAGGGCAGTCCTCGGTTACCTGCGACACTGGAGCAGGTACGTTGGAGGTTTCGGTGATACTTTTATTACTCTCTCTAGTTCTTGAATAGAGTATAATAATTTATGCTTTTAGCAAACATGTTTATTTTCTTAATTTTACTTACTACATTTATTTTATTTTTAAAATTAGTTTTAGGTTCTAAATTTGCATTGTTGAAAACCTTACTGTAGCAATTTAAACGAAAATTGTACAAAATATTTTTTTTTGTTTTTATCCGCTATATTATAGGCGCCATCTTGGTTTTACTGAATCAATTTCAAATAAAATTATACGGAACTGTCACAGCAACTTCCTGAACGTAAAAATTAAAATATCAGTCAAATCGATGAAGTCGTTCCGAAATAATCGGCATACATTCCTAATGAAAGTCAGAATGGACCTATCGTTAACAGTAGTTTTGTATTCAACTAATAACGTTAGTTCTCACGTTTATAAATGCTGCATTTTATCTCCCTATATATTAAAATTACTTCTCGTTTTATCTTCCAACATTTTGCATAACTCTTATCGCTTTTCCAATCTTCCGGCACATTTTCCGCCTGAGTCACGTGACCTCTCTGGTATTAATTGGCATAAGGGCTAGACTGTGGTATCGGTATATCGATATTGTTCGTAATAATGTGTAGTTTATTGTTCATTATTACGTACATTAAGTATATATGGGTGAGTGCATGTGACTTCCTAAAATTTATGTAGATTAATTGAATAGATAAAGCAAGGATTAAAATCTCTTGAATCCAATTTTGGTGAGAATTGAGTTGCATACACAGAAATGCTCTTCCTTCAATTTTACAATGTTTTATTTGTAAAAAAGGCGTAATGTCTACTTAATCCGATTTAAAATCTAATATAAAAAGTGATTTTCGATTCATTCATATCCTCTCTCTTAAATTTTAAAGTTACTCTTTATCTACATACCGAACAAACATGTGATTGGTAGCATATACAAATTTAATTAGAAATAAAACTATTATTGTAATTTCTTTATTCCTAAATTTAAGTATGGGAAATTTCTTATTCATGCTCTAACAAAGGCGACCAAATCCAATTTCGTTACTTTCATATTTGATTAAAAAAAAAATATAATAAAGAAGAAACAATAAAAGGCAACTCTGACATGAAAGTATAATTAGCGAAAACACCAAGGCTACAAAAAAAAGAAATACATACTCAATGTGAAACCTGAAGAAATATCTGAGATTTCTGAAAAAGACACGGCCCTAAAATAAATGAAGAACAACTATGGTGGAAGACCAATTCACTATAGAATGATAAGACTAGGAGGATAAACATAAAAAAAAATTATTAAACAAAACTTCGACAATGGAAAATTGTAATGAAATGATACAATTCGAAGATTATACTATTCTTTTAGAAAAGTGATAATACAACTTACCTTACTAATGCGACCCATTGTCTCATCAATTAATTGTCCGAAAGGTTTTATCGCTAAATATCTCACTAACATCCTAACTGCAACTTACAATTTTGAAAAAGGAATTTTATGTAAGGGATTCATTCTCATTTAACACTTTCATTAATAATTTTTACTTACCTAATAACTATAAAATGGTTAGTTTTGATGTAGTTTCCCTATTTACCAATTTACCCTTAGAGGCTATCTTCAACTCCCTTCGTGAGAAATAGGATGACATATAACAGTACTGTGGGATCGATTATGACCTCTTTGAGCGACTCATGGAATTTGTCTTCGATTGCAACGTATTAGTGTTCAATGATAACTATTACAAACAGATTTTTGGAACACTAATGGGTTCTAAAATCTCTCTCATTGTGGTCAACTATGGGCTGCGTGATCTGGTTAAGGATTGTTTCCAATACGTGCCTCTTCACATTCCATTTGTCAAGCGATATGTAGATGACTTTTAGCTTGCTGTACCTGCGGGTAGAATTGAGATAGCTCTTGAACTCTTTAACTCCTTTAATCCACATATTCAATTCACAGTTGAGGAAGAAATTAACAATAGTATCCCATTTGTTAGTTATACATACGAATGAAAACACTCTAAAAATTAAATGGTATAGAAAACCATAGTGTTCTTATAGATTCATCAGTTACCATTCGTACCATCCTATGAGATCGAAAATCAATCTCATTTTAGGCATGTAAAATAGAGCTCTTAAACTGACACACTTGAATTTAAGAGCACAGGCATTGCGCCAACTTAATAATAATATCCTGCCGACATACCTTGAAATTTATGGTTCATATATCAGTTCTTTCCTGCTAATGTTGCTCTCGGTCCGATACAGCTCCACTGACGAGATCATGAGGTGATCGAAACGCGTATGGAGAGAGGACCAGAGGGATATTTGCAGGAAATAAACTGTTTGTACATATATTTTTCATATTCTCTGCCTGAAAGGAGAATTACATATATAACAAACTATTTAAATACGGCAGAAAGATTTCTTTATTTCTTACTGAAATTTTGATTGTTTAAAAATTTCACGTTACTCCGTTGATTCATAGATGTCGTTCGACTGGCGATATTTTTCAGTCTGACATCGAAGTTGGCAGACGGCAGGTGTAATATCCTGCCGACATACCTTGAAATTTATGGTTCATATATCAGTTGTTTCCTGCTAATGTTGCTCTCGGTTCGATACAGCTCCACTAACGAGATCATGAGGTGATCGAAACGCGTATGGAGAGAGGACCAGAGCGATATTTGCAGGAAATAAACTGTTTGTACATATATTTTTCATATTCTCTGCCTGAAAGGAGAATTACATATATAACAAACTAAGTAATTTCTTAACTTTATATCCCATTTTTGCTAAATCTCATATTTGACTACGCCACTGTTTACGGATCCGTATTTTCCCCCACTACTTATACCACTCACGACACTTCCCGGTTAACATATGACAGGTGTCACTAGAAAATGGTGGATGTTTGGCTGTTTTCGAGTTTTCTAGAATTACAACGAATTTTTGCAATTCTATCAACAGATGCCTCTAAATATAATTAAAAAGTGCTAATGTTGGGTTTTTTCCCCTGTTTTTTAAACATGTACTTGTTTCATTTTCAAAACACATTGGTGAGTTACTTAATAACTATAAGTTAGGTTAATACTCTAACTAAAAGGGGTTTTCTCCTTACTAAGGCCTATAAATTTAAACAAACTAAATCCCAAATAACCCTAGTTTGGAATATTGTTTCTTGACTGTCACTCGCGACTATTTCCCCCTTTATATATATATATATATATATATATATATATATATAAATATACAACATATATATATATATATATATATATATATATATATATATATATATATATATATATATATATATATATATATATATATATATATATGTTTATGCGGCCCTCACGGATTCCTCCGTGTGAGATGCAATAGTAGTGGATACATCCACACCATGCCGCTGTAGTGCTGAAATCACATTCAGCAAACGTACAACTATATGCAGCTCTGTATATGAATGAAGTAAAATGCGAACAGTAAATGCAAACTTCTCTCCATCATATCCTTTCTGTGTTAGAGGTTGCACAGTGAGAATAAATTTTTATGGAACGCAATTCATCCTATTCCACCACCATCGAGAAACATGTACTTCTGCCGTATCACTGTGGCGTGGAGGGTAAGTTTTGACTTTCTTCTCGGCATGGTGGTACAGGTAGCCCATCATCTCGATGGTGGTGGAATAGGATGAATTGCATTCTATAACAATTTATTCTCACTGTGCAACCTATAACACAGAAAGGATATGATGGAGAGAAGCTATATATATATATATATATATATATATATATATATATATATATATATATATATATATATATATATGAAGTAAAATGCGAACAGTAAATGCAAACTTCTCTCCATCATATCCTTTCTGTGTTAGAGGTTGCACAGTTAGAATAAATTGTTATAAAACGCAATTTATCCTATTTCACCACCATCGAGATGATGGCCTACCTGTACCACCATACTGAGAAGAAAGTCTAAACTTACCCTCCCCGCCACAGTGATACGGCAGAGGTACATGTTTCGTCTCTACTAGACTCATCAGGGTACCGACATGCACCTGGCTGTGCAAAGGACAGATCGGAAGGAAGCATGCACATACTGAACCCGGCTTCTCCGGCTTCCCGCCGGATGGCTTATATACGTTAATGCGGATTTCACGGATTCCTCCCTGTGAGATGCAATAGCAGTGGATATATCCACATTATGCCGTTGTAGTGCTGAAATCACATTCAGCAAACATACAACTATATGCAGCTCCGCGTATGAATGAAGTAAAATGCGAACAGTAAATGCAAACTTCTCTCCATCATATCCTTTCTGTGTTAGAGGTTGCACAGTTAGAATAAATTGTTATAAAACGCAATTTATCCTATTTCACCACCATCGAGTGGCATTTACTGTTCGCATTTTACTTCATTCATACGCGGAGCTGCATATAGTTGTATGTTTGCTGAATGTGATTTCAGCACTACAACGGCATAATGTGGATATATCCACTGCTATTGCATCTCACAGGGAGGAATCCGTGAAATCCACATTAACATATATATATATATATATATATATATATATATATATATATATATATATATAAATAGATAGATATGTATTCTATAAAAATACCTTTACCGCGATTCTACAATGTTTCAGATATGTATCAGTAGAAATATCTTCAATTCTATTAAACGTTATTTGTTTTATTATTTTTATATTTCCGCGGGAAGTGAAATGGCTATTACATATGAGACCCTCATCCCGTAAACCAGACCTTTTATAAATTGTTCCACCTTTTCTTTAAACCACAAAAGAAACACTAACACAAAAATGGCGGCCTGGTAGGAAATACAAAGCACTCCTTAAAGGTAAATTTAGCGCCATTTTAAAATATATTTTTCCGAATCCCAACGAGGTGCACTACGTGTCCAGAATAGAAAAGGGAAAACATTTAACCTGATATACGTCCACTTTTGCAACATATAACTGCTTTTCAAGTGCTAAATATACTTTTATTATACGGCTTACGTGGCTGAAAAGTTATTTCTAATACTTCGGGAAATAAAAGAAAATATATACGCATTTTTATTGAGTCGGAGGCATTTAGAAACATATAAAAATGCTAAAGGATGATGTTTAGTATAATCGGTTATGGATCGGAACGAAATATGGGGGAATCTGACTAAATAAAAATCTGACTAAATTATTTGTTTCTGGATTATAACAGAATTTTACAATATCAGAATTTTGATACTAAAAACTATTCTCATTTCAACTGAAAAATAAATAATTTGAAAGTGGATTAAATTTATTTATTAATTTAAAATCGAACATAAATTTACAGTTCCTAAGGCAACCAACTCGAGGCAATTTTAATGAAACAAACAAGTTTATTCGAAAGAAAATAAACCACAAAATATACATATATTGAAGAAATCGGTGAGAAAACAATAGAGGAGAATAAAAGTTTGAAAGTTCAAAGATGAAGATTCAATAACAATATTCGGGTGATAAGTCCGTTAAAAGGGCAGAATAGTATAATTTATTAGAGGGAAACACTATAGAATAAAATTTTTACAAAAAAATAGAACCGACTTTTAAAAGTGTGTTAAAAAGTGAAAAATAACTATAAATTTTTATATGAAGTTGAAATTTTTGAAGTCGGCGCCACACTAATAGCTGACAAAATGTGATTCGCATATAGAGATTAAAAATATTTTATTTGTAATTGCCTCCCTACCATAATTTGTATATATTACTAGTTATTTATTTTATTTAGAAATAATTTGGCGCCCACTTCAAAAATTTCAATTTCGTACAAAAATTTATAGTTATTTTTTATTTCTTAGAGCAGTTTTAGAAGCCGGTTAAATTTTTTCTTATAAAAATTTTATTTTTCGACTTTCAGTTTTGAATTCATTATGATATCCATTAATTATTTGAACTAAATACTAATCGAGATTAGTGTATCTCGCAAACAAATACTTAGCCTGTCATAGTAAATCCACTATCTTAAATTTCAAGTTAATTTTAGATGAGTAATATAGGCCCTAAAACCTTCCAATATCGATATTTAGATAACTTAAGACATAGATTTCTTAGCCCGATATATATGTTATACTGCATATAGAGTTTAGATACGCCCCAAGAACCCCGCAATATTAATTTTAGACAAAATCGGAAAATGTAAAATTTTCACTTCCTCATATTGTACATTATCAACCTAATAGTTGTAAAAAATTAACTTCATATTCGTAATACACGACTCCGAAAACCCCCTAATACCAAATCTGGGAAATGCAAATAAGGTAAAATTTTCAGCTCACCATATTGGATCTGCCATATTAAATTTAAAAAATAATAATTTTAGCGTCTAAATCTGATATAAATTTAAACTCTTCAAAGCCCCCTGGTCCCAATTTTGGATGAAATCAGGAAATATAAAATTTTTAGACCGTCGTCCGACATTAGATTTTCTTAAAATAATTTTATATTCGCAATTTACATCTTCAAAAACGATTCATTCTCATCTTTGAACAAAATCGAAAAATGTAAAATTTTTAGTCTGCTGTATTGGATTCGCCATATTGAATCCTGAAAAAATACTTTTAAATTCATAATTTACACCCTCAAGAACCCCTTATATTAGTTTTGAAGAAAACCGAAAAATGTAAAATTTTTAGGACGACATATTAAATTCACCAGATTGTTTTTCAAAAAATATTTTAAAATATTAATTAACATTAACAGAAATCTCCCAATACTGGTTTTAGAAAAAATCCAGAGATTTAAAATCTTTAATCCACCATCTTGGATCCGCCATATTTTTTTTTTAAATAATTTCATATTCGTAATGTGCGATCCCAAAAACTGTCCTATATAAATTTTGAAAAAAATCGGAAAAATTTAATTTTTTCGTCCGCCATATTGGATCCACCATATTGAATTTTTTTTAAATAATTTTAGATTCGTTATGTGCGACCTCGAAAACTCCCTTGTACCAATTTTGGAAAAAATCAGACAAAACTGACTTTTTGACCCCCATATAGGGTCTGTCATATTGAATTTTTTTTAAATAATTTGAGATTTGTTGTGTACGATCCCGAAAATTACCCCATTTTTTTTTAATTTTGGAGAAAATCGGACAACATTAATTTTTTTGTCCGCCATATTGTCAGCCTCATCTTAAAGTTTACTGCACCAATTTTGTCCAAAAAAATATGGGACCACATCAGCAACTTCCTGAACATTACCTAAAAAAATTCATTCAAATCAGTGCCGCCGTTCCAAAGTAATCGGTATACATAAATAAAATAAAATATATAGTCGACGAATTGAAAACCTCCTTCTTTCAGAAGTCGGTTAAAAAGCAGAGAAATGCAAACTGTGATCGAAGCAAAAAATACAAACTTTCAAATTCGAATCAAAGGTCATAAAACAGGAAACAATAATGAAAAGAATAACTGAAAATATAGGGGTCATAGAAATTGATAAGATACAAAAAGCTATTCCCGGTCTATAAAACAATAAAGCATCAGATATGATAATTTCTGAACCGATAAAACTAGGAGATAGAGAATTAAGAAATGAGCTCAAAATATGTGTTAATATATACAGGGTGATTCAAAAATCGATCACGAAACTTAAGGGGGTGATTCTACTTGACAAAATAAGGGTAGAGCTTCATATAATTTTTTTTCAAAATGTCATTCGTTTTCGAGTTACAAGCCGTCCAAGTTCAAGTTTTTATTTTTTGTTTTTTGAATTACTCGCTTACAGGAAAACCGATTTGACTAATATTTGAAAGATAGGCTAAGTCTTCTGCGCTTCATCATTTTAGTAACAATTCACATTGATTGTTTGCCGCTAGAGGGCACTTTACCTACATTGAAAATTGTTTTTTTGTCATAATTTTTTAGTGTTGACAGCTACAGTAGTTTTTGGCATAATTTCTGAAAGACTGATGCCAGGCCTTTAAAAAAGGTGCTCTTTATTTACATCGCTAAACCCAACGGTTTAGATGTAAATCACCCTTAAAAATTAAGTGGTAAATTTACTTTTCTCATTTCATTACCATCAGCTACCAGGTAAATAGCTATCAAAGTATACTAGAGCTGCCAGTTTAACATCAAATAAATTCGCTTTTTAAACTATTTAATTTATAATCTTAAAATAACTAATAATGGCTAATCAGTAAATATTCATATTATGGATTATTGCGATATACATTTAATTGATAAAAATTAATGAAACAGTACTAAACAAACTAAAAAAGATTCTCAAAATGTCCCCCATTTTCTTCCATACATTTCCTAACACTCTTCAAAAAATGTCGCCTAACTCGATGAAAAATTCCTGGTGTTTCTTTAATAATTTGGCACTTTTCGATTATCCTGAAGCGAAGATCCTCGACGTTGATTACTGGAATATCGTACACCAATTGTTTCAAATGACCCCAAAAGAAAAAATCCATAGGATTAAGGTCTGGTGACCTCGCTGCCCATGCCAATGGTCCACTTCGTCCTATCCATCGCTCAGGATACGTTGCATTCAAATACTGTCGGACACGTATACTAAAGTGGGGCGGAGCTCCGTCTTGGAGGATCCACATGTTGGCCCTTACTTCCAATGGCACATCTTCCAGATACAATGGGAGACGATTTTGGATAAAATCTAAGTATACGTCACCAGTTAATGGGCCATCAAAGAAATGAGGACCAATAAGGTAATCTCCTATTATCCCTGCCCACACATTTAGTGAAAATCTACGCTGATGTTTCGTTTCTACCACATTGTTTGGGTTCTCGTAAGCATATGTGTGGATGTTGTGTAGATTTGTTATGCCATCACGAGTGAAACCAGCTTCGTCAGTGAATAATATGACGCCAATTAATCGATTATCGTGTTCATACTTAGCTAGGATCTGATTGCACATTTCCAACCGTCTCGGCCGATCATCGTCATAAAGAGCCTGCACCTTTTTTGAATGAAACGGGTAGAGTTGTTCTTCTCTTAGTATCCTCCATGAGCTAGCCTGACAGAGCCGCACTTCATTCCCAATTTTTCTAGTACTAATACCTGGATTATCTTCAATAATTTCAAGCACTCTTTCTTCTTGTTGCACGTTTCTAGCAGTTCTAGGTCTTCCCCTATTTCCATTATAACTTTTAAAGGAACCACATTCCGCAAGCCTCCTATGCACACTGGAAAATGTTTGAGCATGAGGGATATTTCTTTCCGGATAACTCTCCCTATAATATCTTCTTGCCAACTCTGCATTACCATTTGCTTTTCCATAACAAAAATGGATATCACAATATTCGATATTTGAATATTGGTGATTAGCCATTATTAGTTATTTTAAGATTATAAATTAAATAGTTTAAAAAGCGAATTTATTTGATGTTAAACTGACAGCTCTAGTATACTTTGATAGCTATTTACCTGGTAGCTGGTGGTAATGAAATGAGGAAAGTAAATTTACCACTTAATTTTTAAGGGTGATTTACGTCTAAACCGTTGGGTTTAGCGATGTAAATAAAGAGCACCTTTTTTAAAGGCCTGGCATCAGTCTTTCAGAAATTATGCCAAAAACTACTGTAGCTGTGAACACTAAAAAATTATGACAAAAAAACAATTTTCAATGTAGGTAAAGTGCCCTCTAGCGGCAAACAATCAATGTGAATTGTTACTAAAATGATGAAGCGCAGAAGACTTAGCCTATCTTTCAAATATTAGTCAAATCGGTTTTCCTGTAAGCGAGTAATTCAAAAAACAAAAAATAAAAACTTGAACTTGGACGGCTTGTAACTCGAAAACGAATGACATTTTGAAAAAAAATTATATGAAGCTCTACCCTTATTTTGTCAAGTAGAATCACCCCCTTAAGTTTCGTGATCGATTTTTGAATCACCCTGTATAATAGATGACTACAGCTAGTTTACTCAAGAGTCATTTACAATGAATACTCATTATGGTAACCATTTATATAAAATAATTTATATGACATTAGGCACTTGTATGTTTCTATTCCGTTAGCAAAATATTATTATATTTATTTACTATTAACTTTTTATTTAACATATTTTTAAATTTTATTTCAAATTAGCCCCATTTGATCAGTAAATTCTTAAAATACTCTCACATAACTAAGCGATTATCTCGGAAATGAACTTTTCCGTTATTATACCTGAAAATGATAATTTTAACTTAAAATGGCAACATGATGATATCTACTTTTTAATGGCCAATTAGGGATACATTCCCTGAATTAAATAAGTACATTTCCTCGTTATATGACTGAATTATATAAGAATTTAACTTGAGTTCCTAATTAAGATTATAAGAAAATCAAGTTATTCAACATTTTGTGTTTGTCAATTAATAATTGAAGAATGTAGTTGTGATAATTAGAATTGGCAAGTTGATGTCGTCAGTATGAGAAAAAAAAATATTGCATAGGTTTTGTTAAAATATGGTAGTTGTCTTTGTGTTGAATATTTATCAATAAATGTGCAAAAATCTTCGAACATACCCCTGTAGAAGTAGCATAACGTCAGAACTAGGGCCCTGTTGTTTGAACGCTGAATAACGTAATAATATTTTTATTTATATTTGAAAAAGTGTTTATGAACAGTAGATATTTAATTTCTTGATATAGACGTACTGATTTTATGCTATCATTTTCTAATTGCATTATTTAAATGAATATCATCGCTACGTCAACTCTCAAAACAAAATATGAATAAATGGTTGCCTAAATCATTATTATTGTTATTTTCAATATGTAAACAATATCTAACAATATTTATCAATTAAAATAAGTTTTTAAATCCTCTTTTTGTTAATATTGATTGTAAACTTCGAATTTATGGTAATTTCTAACACCTAAAAACACTGAAAAGAGTCACGACAAGCAATTAAACTGAAAGATAAGATAAGTAAATATGTTTATGTCTGTCAAACATCAAAAAAGCGTCTCCCCCACCGACCATAAAGAGCCTTCAAGCAAATCTATTGATGTTTAAATCTAAGGTATGATCGAAGGCAAAAATGGTGAAGTTTTAAAAAAACGGGCGAAGTTTGCTTCACAATACTCACAGCTTTTTTATTTTCCATTCAGTTTTCTGAGTACGGAAAGAGGATGAAAAATTCCGGCTTAACAACAAACATGTACAGCGTTTTGGAAAGACTTGAATCAGTTTCAAACACTAATAACACAATCAGGTAGAAATAACAATCGATCCAGTTCCAATACAGAAAATAGTTCTCCAAGGTTTCAAATGCAAGAACTGAGAACGTAAAGAAAAAAAACATAACGAACTCGTCCACAGACGCCACACAGGGAGCTTTAAAAATGGCGAATGAGATTTTTGCCGAAACATCAGCTTCCTTACAGTCCTGAGAAGCACACATACGCGGGATACCCGAAATCCTTCGATTACGTATATATATATATATATATATATATATATATATATATATATATATAAATATATATATATATAAATATATATATATATATATATATATATATATATATATATATATATATATATATATATATATATATATATATATATATATATATATATATATATATATATATATATATGTAATCGAAGGTTTTCGGGCATTCCCTCTTAGGATTGTAAGGCAGCTGGCCTTTCGATGAAATCTACAAACGAACCGACGCCCGCGACTCGGGTATGTGGCCAATCAGGTTGCGAGACCTGCTGCGCCTCATCCACCTTATTGCCAATGTTTGGGTTTGCGTTGCCGAGTTGTAATCTGTTTCGTTACTTAGTGGTACTGGTTAATTTTTTTTGGAAGCAGATTTTTCCAAGTATTAGGCACTCGCTGGCTATCATCATTGCTATTTAAGTTGTTGAGCCTCTTTGCAATTTCAATGGCTCCCCTTATAACTCTTGTGGACAGGTTTTCACATCTCGATAGCATTTTTGTTCCTGAGAAATTTATCCTATGTCCTGTGTTTAACCAGTGTTGGGCCAGAGCAGAAGAAGTTGTTTTTTACTTGACAGCGTTTATATGTTCGCCTCTTCTGGCGCTTATATTACGGTTGGTTTAGCCTACGTAAAATGAGCTGTAATACATGGAATTTCATACACATCCTGGTTTTCTAGAGGGATTCTTTCTTTAGGTCTTGGCAAGAGATCTTTTACTGTACAGTCTGTGGTGCCTCGTACAAAAGGAATAACAAGAATTCCTCTAGAATTCCGTTATGTACTCGAAATTTACAGTGAAATGCAACAATAAATCATATTTTATATCCTAATTATAATAAACTTGCTATATTATACAGGGTGTCCAAAAATTAAAACTAATCAAATAAGAACCTTAAGTGGCTATAACTTGATTAATTTAAATAGAACGCTATACTTTTTAACTAACTAGAAAATGTAAATACCTATCGAATGGTATAAGGATGTTCTATAGCTATGTATTCGCTTTTTCACAGAATACGCCAAATAATCGTTTTCTGCACCATTTTGTGTTTTTTGAATAGTTGTTCTAATGTATCTATGGCATTGGGAAATGACAGGTAATTTACAACTATAAGAATAATAGGAATATTTTTACAAATGTTCAGAAATTCGGAACGCGATTTATAGTCGTCCAACAGGCTATAGTAGTAATTGTGGTAATAACATATTGACGATGGCAC
Source organism: Diaprepes abbreviatus (assembly GCA_034092305.1). Taxonomy (NCBI): domain Eukaryota; kingdom Metazoa; phylum Arthropoda; class Insecta; order Coleoptera; family Curculionidae; genus Diaprepes; species Diaprepes abbreviatus. The sequence continues at coordinate 314,433 of JASJET010000282.1, read as the reverse complement.
AAAACAAAAGCACAATATTTATAGTACATGTTCGAAATGTCGACCATCTATTTCCAAATACTTACATATTCTTTTTTCGAAATCACTGCTAACTCTGGACAACATTTGCGGGGTTACAGTTTGAAAAGCGTCTTTTATGCGTATTTTCATATCTTGTGGTGTTGTCGGGGCGCATTGTAGACAATTCCTTCTATGTATCACCATAAAAATAAATTTAGTGGAGTTAAGTCCGAAGATCTCGGCGGCCAACTTTGAAATCCGTCTCCACCTGTTTCGAAAGTTAACATTTAAAAATTGCCGAATCTCGCGATGATAATGAGGTGGAACTCCATCCAGTTCAAGCTACATAGTTGTTCTAGTATTTAAGAGGTCATCTTCTCATAACACTGGAAGTTGATATAAAAAAATCGCGAAACATCAACCATTTAAAGGTTCTCCAAGAAAGTAAGGTCCAATTATGTATAGACTCAGTATTCCTCCCTACACATTAATCGACCACCTATTCTGGTTTCTCTTAACTCTGTATTCATGCGGATTTGAATCAAAACAGTAAAGAAAGTTGTGTCTATTCTCTAAATCATCGTTATGAAAAGTACATTCATCACAAATACCAAACAATGTTCATTTTCTGCTACTTTATCTAACACCCACAAACAGAATTCAGTTCGGTTGTCAAAATTATTTCCTTGAAGCTTTTGACAAAGCGGGATTTTATAAAGATGAGATCTGTGTTTATTAAGAATCCTTGAAACACTGGCTTGTCTGATGTTAATATTTTCGGATATAAGATTCTGACTAATATTGTGATTTTTGATCACTGAACCAAGTATAGTAAAAACATTTTCTTTATCCGCAGTGATATGTTTTCTTATAATAAGTTTTTTATAACTGATACTTCCGCTTTCCCGAAACTGGTTTAATAGTCTCACAAAAACCGCTGGTTTAGGATGGAAACCTTTGAGCATAGACTCGAGAAGCCAACAAACAATTTTGACGACGTTCTCCCAAGATAAAAATCATATCGATACGCTTTTCCTTTGGATAAATCTTCATTTTGACAAAATAATAACACAACAATTTTCAAATAATTCAGTTCAATAAATGAAGTTTAACAGTTACAAAAAATTATATCGCTATTATAGCAACAGGCTTTGCAGTCTAAATTGACAGATTAAGTGAATTATCTGACGTTTTTAAATGCCATAGGAACTAGATACATTAGAACATCTATTCAAAAACACAAAATGGTGCAACAAATGACAGATATTATACTATAAATAAACGGGATCAAGCTTAACTCATATAACAGAGGCTCAAATAAAAATTTGATTAGGAAAACTCCCTGGATATTAAATAGAATGTTTAATGCAAATAAGCAAAAAATCAAATTATCCGAAGCATCAAAATGAAAAGCGTTTTCTCGAAGTTTAATAGAGACCTATTGAAAATTTCTGTTAATTTAATGCCCTATCCGCTCCAGAAATAAAATATTCTCGCTCTTACGAGAAAGGTCCGCAATTTTGCCAACCATTTTCACAGGGGAATATTATTTGTGAGTGCTTTGATTAGTTCGCCATTTAATTTCATGGGATATTGAAAAACCATTAGGGAGTTTTTCGAATGTTTTTGTGCCTGTGCAGAGTTATGTTCCTTATATACTGACCCTAACTTTATTGACGGTAGGGGAGTATATTGTAAGTTTTAGCTTTTCGTACTTGTAAATTATCTGGTACTCGAAAAGCGATAATATTGTGAAATATATATGGGGCGATAGGCGTCAACCGGAGCTACGACCAAAATTTGAAGGAACAAAAAAATCGGTCAAGGGCTCATTTTAAAGCTTTGAGCGTCTACTTTCAAATGCTGAGTGCGCCTTTGAGAAATCCAATATGGCTGCTGGAAGCCGTAGAAAAATCGAGAGTATAGCAAAAAAAGCTTGTAAAAATAAAAATTCGCAAACCCATCGGGTCGTTTTTGGACCAGATTTTAGGTGATGGACGCCCTTAAATAGCTGGCCTGGTAGGTTGACAAAATCCAACATGGCAGATCCAATATGGCGGTCTAAAATCCAATATAATGGCCGAATTTCTAGGAAAATCAACCGATTTGCATCAAATTTGATATAAGGGAGTTTTTGGAGTCGCTAATCACGAATCCGAGATCGAATTTGCAAAATTCAAGATGGCGAATCTGATTTTGCAGACGTGCTTTTTGAAAATTAATCAATTTTCACCAAATTTGGTATAGGGAGGATGCCAATTACGAATCTGAGGTCAAATTTCCAAAATCTTCAATATGTTGGATCTAAGATGCCGGACGTACTGTTTGAAAGTCATCCAATTTGCATCAAATTTGGTATACGCGGAGTTTTGGAGTTGCTGATCACAAATTCGAGATCAGGTTTGCCAAATTCAAGATGGTGAGCCTAATAATAACCTAATTCTCTATTTTAGATCCGTAATCTTGGATTTCAAAAATCTGACCAAGGATTGGTGATTAGCGACCCCAAATATCTCGTATACCAAATTTCGTGCAGATCGGTTGATTTTTAAAAAATATGTGTGCCATATTAGATCTACTACCTTGAATTTTGCAAATTCGACCTCCGTTTCATTATCAGCGACCTCAAAACGCCCACATATTAAATTTGGTGCAAATCGGTTGATTTTAAAAAATTCGGCCACAATATTGGATTTTTGACCGCTCTATTGGATTCGCCACGTTAGATTTTGTCAACCTATCATGCCAGCTTTTTAGAGGCGTCAATCAGTTTTCAGTTAAAAACGACCTGATCGGTTTGAAAATTTTTATTTTTACAAGCTTTTCTTTGCTAGACACTCGATTTTTCTACGGCTTTCGGCAGCCATATTTGAGTCGCCATATTAAATTTTTCAAAGACGCACTCGGCATTTGAAACTAGACGTTCTAGGCTTTAAAATGAGCCCTTGGTAAATTTTTTTGGTTGCTTCAAATTTTTGTCGTAGCTATAATCCAGTTGACGCGGATTTTCTCATATATATATATATATATATATATATATATATATATATATATATATATATATATATATATATATATATATATGAAGTAAAATGCGAACAGTAAATGCAAAACTCCCTCCATCATATCCTTTCTGTGTTACAGATTGCACAGTTAGAATAAATTGCAATAAAATGCAATTCATCCTATTCCACCACCATTGAGATGATGGCCCACCTGTACCACCATACCGAGAAGAAAGTCAAAACTTACCCTCCCCGCCACAGTAATACGGCAGAGGTACATGTTTCACTACAACGGCACAATGTGGATATATCCACTGCTATTGCATCTCACACGGAGGAATCCGTGAAAGCCGCATAAACATCGATACGCCATCCGGCGGGAGGTTGGCGAAGCCGCGTTCAGTATTTGCATGCTTCCCTTCGATCTGTCCTTTGCACAGCCAGGTGCATGTCGGTACCCTGATGAGTCTAGTAGAGACGAAACATGTACCTCTGCCGTATTACTGTGGCGGGGAGGGTAAGTTTTGACTTTCTTCTCGGTATGGTGGTACAGGTGGGCCATCATCTCAATGGTGGTGGAATAGGATGAATTGCATTTTATTGCAATTTATTCTAACTGTGCAATCTCTAACACAGAAAGGATATGATGGAGGGAGGTTTGCATTTACTGTTCGCATTTTACTTCATTCAAACAAGGAGCTGCATATAGTTGTATGTTTGCTGAATGTGATTTCAGCACTACAACGGCACAATGTGGATATATCCACTGCTATTGCATCTCACACGTAATATATATATATATATATATATATATATATATATATATATATATATATATATATATATATATATTACGAGTTCTTTACAGCATAAAGAATAAGCAAATCAAATCAGATTTATTCGAACATTATTAAGAGGCAGGACACAATATAACTTTTTAGGAAACCAAACAGACCCTAGAGGCTTAACATGTTTTTCCTAAAGGACTCCACTCGATTTTTCTACGGCTTTCGGCCGCCATATTTGAGCTGCCATATTGTATTTTTTAAGGGCGCACTCGGCATTTGAAAGTAAACGTTCTAGGCATTGAAATGAGCCCTTGGTAAATTTTTTTGGTTGCTTCAAATTTTTGTCGTAGCTATAATCCCGTTGACGCGGATTTTCTCATATATATATATATATATATATATATACATATATATATATATATATATATATATATATATATATATATATATATATATATATATATATATATTACGAGTTCTTTACAGTATAAAGAATAAGCAAATCAAATCAGATTTATTCCAACATTATTAAGAGGCAGGATACAATATAACTTTTTAGGAAATCAAACAGACCCTAGAGCACTAACATGTTCTTCCTAAAGGACCCCAGTGTTTGAAGGGAGAGCTGGCAGCTTGGAAGAATATAAGTTGGAGTTTGGAGCGATTCCCCGTGGGGTGGAGATTGCACTTTTGTGGAATGCGAGGCAGCATAACAGAGATGACAGTACCGTCAGTAAGAAAAGTTCTTAGTGCCTTGGAACCACATTAGAACCATAATAACTCTGAACCATAAGGATTTGAAGCCATATTGAAATCATAAAAACCCTAGATCATAGTGAAAAATGCCTGATTTTCATATCTTAGATCCTAACGTCGGTTCTGCATTCCCCTTCCAACAAAACATTTTCGTTTCGCTCAAGTATTATCATCGATAGGGATAGAGATGGCAACGCTTTCCGTTTCGAAGTACTGAACGTTCAGAAATGAAGCTAAACACACTAATTACATACTTATAATTTAAATTAAAGTGCTTTTATTAGCTATTTCTCGACTGATTTACATGGTTAATTAATTATACCAATCCCATAAATAAAAATACTACTAAATGTAAGACATATGTTCTGAAGATGCTGACAAGTAATTCTACCGTGTTGAAGAAGAGAAAAAGCTAGACACAAAAACCTTTTTTTGAACAAAAGCTGGCCAATAATCTATACTATAGTAAGAGATACTAGACAAAATCAGCCACCCAATCACTTTTAGTTTACTAAAAATATCTGTATCACAATACAGTGTTTGAACTTTTATAAATGATGTTTAAAGTAGCGAAAAAATTTAATTTTCAATAAATAAACATCGAGATATTTAAGTTTTACAAAAAGAACCATTTAAATATAACTAGCTTATATGTAACATTTTTGTTATACACTCGCCATTACATTAAAAAAACAAAAAGAAATGGAATACTGTACATACATAGACAAGTAGTTTTGCCATTTAAAACCACGTTTGTACAGTTATTTGATATATTATGAAGGAATATAATTATAATCCCCTGTTTTCAAGTAATTAGGCTTTAATTTATGTCATGCGAACTCTACCATTGGTATCTATAATAAATAATACGTGTTTTCTCGTTTAATCAGCAGGTTGTTGTTTAAACTGTATTGTTAACTGTAAATTGACGTTTATGTAAGATATTGTACTTATTTGGTGAGCTGTAATTGAAGTACTTATTCCATTCAAGTTTAAATTAGTAGATACCAGATAGTTTTAATTCCGGATATTCATAGACAAACGTAAATCAAAAATACTAAATTAAAATAAGGAAAATAGATTATTTATTCCTATAAGCGGAGTTGTCCTGACAGATTGACCTACACACACACCAAATTATTAAATTAGAATAGTGAAATTTTGGAACCAAATTGGCAACACCAGAACAGAGAAAGTTATATCCAGGGTAAACCGAGTTTCAAATAGCTCTAATCCAAATCAGATTTGAAAATCCATACTCTACAGCAAGAGAAAATTTTCGACTGAACTAACAACCTCGGTATTTCCGGTAAGAGTGCTCAATGAGGGTTGTAGCCATATTAAAGAGACAAATACGTTGAAAATTTTATATCTAAATATACTAACTATAACTATTATATATGGTAAACTCTTTGGATTTAGTCTAGATAGCCACACTCCGCGTCCATGGTTTAAACTAATAATGTTTCTTACATACACAGGTAAAATAGTATTTTTAAATATGTTAGGCGGCCCTGAATTGAATTCAATTTCCATAATTATGAATCACATTTAATTTTGATACAGAATCGCGTTTATGAAGAAACCTACCAAATGAAATATCTCTTAAAATTGATTGATTTACGTAGAAACTTAAAATAATGAGTGGTAGACTACACATCTTAAAACAATCGTTTAAAATAACAAATAAATCAAAACATGATATATTTAAAATGCAAATGGTCAGGACCTTCCCATATGTAACAATAAAGACAGAGCTGTATGGCAAATTATAAAACAACATTCTGAACCAAGTAAAATACAATCAAATATTGGTGCTCTTACATCTGAAAATTTCAATAACCACTTTTCAAATATTGGCACCATAATACACAGTTATTTTTCATCCGATGTGTTCCCTCTAGAATATATTCAGATTGTTGAAGTCATTGGCGAATTTTGTGTCGTTTTTGTCGAGTTATATCATCACTCCCGAAGAAATTGTTGACATAGTCAGCAATCTAAAAGATTTTTCATCCCGGTATTTGTTTGGCTTTAGTAATACCCTCAGAGCTTACTCTTGAACCGCTTGTGCTCTTCACTAATCTCTGCTTTGGAAGCGGATGTTTTTCAAGGTCAATAAAATGTTCGTAGGCTACTCCAGTTCATAAAAAAGGCTCGTCCAGTGACGTATCAAATTATCGACCCATCTCACAAATTCCCATTGTCTTTAAAATAATTAAATCATCCATCAAAAATCCGCTACCGACTTTTTTGAGCAACATAATTTGTTGGTGAGATCACAGCATGGATTTCATCCTGGTTGATCTACAACACTGGCCATTGTCCAACTGATGAAAATATTGACTGTCACTTTGGAGGGGAGCAAGCTTGCTTCACTCATCTTGTGTGACTTAAGCAAAGCTTTTGATTGTGCAGTTTATAATTACCTTTTTCAGAAGCTGAAATACTATCATGTCACCGTTAAGGCTCTGTTTTTAGTTATATCGTACCTTTCAGAGAGGACCCAATTTTACAATACATACCAACGACCTACCTTGTAATCTCCGGACGGTAACGCATGCCTTTTCGCCGACGATATATCTTTGATAACCACATCGAGGTAGGTACACTTAGCATTCTAACGAAAAGTTTCTTCAAATCTCGGCACTTGTTTTCTGTGCATTTTGCTCTCGGTTCATTACAGCTCCACTCATGAGACTATTAGATGGTCGAAACTAGTATGGAGAGAGAACCAGAAAGAAATTCGTAGAGAATATACTCTCTGCTCTATCTTAAGGAATGTAAGGAGAATAAAATAACTTTTCCAAATACATAGACCGTGAAATTGTTTATTTGTAATATATATATATATATATATATATATATATATATATATATATATATATATATATATACGTATATATGTATGTAATCGAAGGTTTTCGGGTATCCCAGGTATGTGTTGAGTCCCTCTTAGGACTGTAAGGCAGCTAAGGTTTCGGTGAAATCTCATTCACCATTTTCAAAGCTCACTGTACGGCGTCTGCGGGCCAACTGACGCCTGCGACTCGGGTGTATGTGGGGCACTTTTGTTGGTCGGATGGTTCTGGCCAATCAGACTGCGAGATCTGCTGCGTGTCATCGGCCCTGTTGCCAATGTTTGATATCGTGTTGCCGAGTTGTAATCTGCTTCTTTATTATCTGCTACTACTTGATGTTTCATAAGCAGATTTCCGAAGTATTAGGCAATCGTTGGCTACCATCTCTGTTATTTAAGTTGTTGGGCCTCTTTACAATTTCTATGGCTTCCTTTATAACTCTTGTGAACAGGTTTTCACATCTCGATAGCATTTTTGGTCCAGAGAAATTTATCTTATATCCTGTGTTTAACATGTGTTGAGACAGTGCAGAAGAAGTTGTTTTTTGCTTGGCAGCGTTTATATGTTCATCTCTTCTGGTGCTCATTTTACTGTTGGTTTGGCCTACGTAAGATGAGCTACATTCTACGCATGGAATTTCGTACACTCCCTGGTTTTCCAGAGGGATTTTTCCCTTAGGTGTTGGCAAGACATCTTTTACTTGACGGTCTGTGGTGAAAATGGTTTCAATGTTGTATCTGTTGAGAACTTTTGCGATTTTGTGTGTGGTGCCACTAACATAAGGAACAAAAATTTTGGAGCTATTCTCTTGGTTTTTGAGATTTTTCGTGGCCGGGCGTTTGTTTTTTTTTTAAATGTCTATATGTTCTTTTCTATAACCGTTTTTTGATAGGGCGTCTTGCAGTATGTTCATTTCTTTGTGGTAATTTTCTTGATCTGTAAGGGACTGCGATCGAAATGCAAGTGATTTTACTACTGCAACTAATTGGGTGGGGTGGTGATGTGAATCGGCATTGAGATGTGTGTTGGTGTAAGTGGGTTTTCTGTAAATAGTGTTCGAAAACAGGCCATCATCTTTCCTTTTCAGTAGGAAACGTCAGATACCTTCCAGTCCTAAGAGGGACTCAGCAAATAATATTTTTCAGATTCCTGAACTATAGATTATATCCTAGGTTCCAGAACCTAAACCCAAGAAAAGATAAAGTAGAAAAAAGGATATATATATATATATATATATATATATATATATATATATATATATATATATATATATATATATATATATATATATATTATAGCGGATCGTGAATATTCTTAGTCTTTTTTCCCCCAATATATCCTTTTCAACGTTTTCCACATATGAAAACTCTACCGGTTATTTTACCTCAAAGTAAAATTAATTATCTAAAAGGCTTTCCCTAATAAATTATAATAAATCGTCAAAGCTGTACATTTTTTATTCACCCTTTGAGGAAAATCTTGTGACATTTTTATTCATTCCACGAAGTCGGGCATAATGCTTTTTAATTACTGCACGTTTCATGTTCTAACATTAATTAAAGGGTTTTAATTTACTCAAAAATTGCACGCAAACTTTTTTAAATAAATATTAAAAGGATGAGCATGTAAAAAATATGGCTTGCGGATACGATTTTCCTTATATATTGACATTATTGTTAAAGCAGTTACTTTGAAAGTCATAAGAGATTCAAATTTTATAATTCGTTGTCAGGAAATATATTTTACTTCTTCTTCTTCTTCTTTCTAACACAGTTAACCATGCTAGTAGGCTATTGCCTGTTCATTGCCATCACGTCTTTCCTGGAAAATGAGGTCCAGCATTCTCTCCATCATTCTGGTGGTCTTCCCCGTGATCTTTTTCCTACTGGGTTATTCATTTTTGCGCTTTTAACGAGTCTACCGTCATCCATTCTCCCTATATATTTGTTCCAGAATCTTCGCTTTTGTCTAACCCATCTTCCTATGTCCTGTATCCCGCATTGTTGTCTGATATCTTCATTCCGTTTTCTATCGTGTAGAGTTTTGCCTTGTATACTTCTTAATGTTTTCATTTCGACTTTTTTCATCATTTGTTCTGCCTGTATCTGGTCTTGTTTCTGCCGCATATGTTATGATGGGTCTTAGAGCCGTTTTATTTATCTTAGTTTTGCTTTCGATATTAAGGTATTTGTTCTTTCAGACAATTTATTTTAGGCATCCCGAAATTCTAGCCGCTTTTACTGTTTGCTCTCTTACTTCGTTAAAAAATTTCCATGGCTCATTATTTCTGCTCCCAGATATTTGAAGTGCTTTACCTGTTCGACAATTTTGGAGTCGATTTCCAACTTGCACCGTATTGGTTCTTTGGATGTTACTAAGCATTTGGTCTTCTGGGTGTTGATGAGCATATTTAATTCTTTCGCTTTAATATTAAAAGAGTGCAGTAGTCTTTGGAGATTATCTTCAGAGTCTGCAATAAGAGTAGCATTGTCCGTATAGCAGACAATATGGAAGAATGCGTTTCCTATTTTGTATCCAGCTGTTCTGGGGAGTGTTTACATATATATCTTCCGTTGTTATATGTCCTACTCTGGTTAATTAGCCTTTAGTTTAGACCTTTTGTTCTCATTATTTCTACGACGTCCTTTAGGCGTATTCTGTTAAAAGCCTTGGTCATATCTACGAAGCACATGTACGCAGGTTTATTGAATTCTAGGGATTTTTCTGTTATTTGTTTGACAATGAATATTGCGTCAATAGTGCACCTGTTCTTTCTCAAACCTTGTTTGTCTCGTATACTTATGATTTTGGTTATTTCTTCCAGTATAGTTTTTGTGAATGCTTTGAGAATGCTATCAAGCAGTGTTATTCCTCGATAGTTTTCTGGGTGCGTTTTCTGTCCTTTTTTAAAAATAGGTATTGTTACATTATTCTTCCATTCATTCGTTATTTTTTGTTTTTCTATGATATTCTTGAATAGGGTTAATATTTCATTCCATAACTTTTTCCCTCCGTATTTAAGCATCTTATTGGTGATCTCGTCTGGTCCAGGACTTTTTCTATTCTTATGGGACTTTAAGGTGTTTTCTATCTTGCCATTTGTTAGTTCTATGCCATCGTCCTCCTCATATTCATTTTGTATCTATGTATGTATATTTTACGGTGAATTGTATTTGTTTCGTTCATCCTTAGTATTTAAGTTTTATTCAAGAAATATGCTAGATAACTGGAAATAAAATGATATGTATTCTTCCATTTTAATTATTTACTCCTTATATAAAAACCTAATTTGTTAGTATTCAGAAAGCTCTAAGGGATAAAAGTACGACGAATATTTCTTTATGAGGAGAAAAAAACCTTTTTCTGTAGCAAATTTTTTTGCAAATTACCAGAAAGTCAGTACCGACTGTAACTAAAACAACTAGAAGTTTTATTCTAAAAGCATATTATTTCGAAACCAGTTTTTCATTCTGAGATATTCTTCGTGTAACTTAAAATGGACGCCCTGTATCAATCTAATTTAGTAACTAAGCGGTAAGATTTTTTCTCCTTTATTACTCGCTCTCGTTAACTTTTATGGACAAAGCAGCAAGGAACATTTACCCAAATAATAATGAATTTTTCATCGTTATTTATAGCAAAACAGTAGATATTGTTAAAGAACCCGAACTAATGGCCCCAGTCAGTGTTCCCCCTGTTCCTACAGGAACTCTGCAATGACGCCTTTAGGCCACTAAATCATTCTTTAGTTTGATATGGGGACTCCTGGGGAGTTTTTGCGGGTATCGAATAAGTGTTTAATAAAATTTTACTGGTTTGTGTTCATGAAGTTAAAGTGAAGTTAATTATTTCTCTTTATTATTGTTTGTTTTTTAATGTATCTATTTTTCTCAGTCTTGAAACGAAGCATTAATATATATTTTAATTTAACAAGAATTGAACATCTTTATGTTAGAGACATTTCGGAAAATGTTAGAATAGGAAACCGATATAACATTCTTTGTTTTCAATTCAAATAACTCTCTGAGAAGCGAGCTTACTAGAATCTAACAGACAAGTCAAATTAACACGAAGAACTGTGTGATACCATGTAAATGTGGTAACTTCTATGTTAGATTAAGATATTAAAAAGGTTAGTATGAATATTTAAATCTTATCTAGTTAGATCTTTCAATCAGCCAGTTTTGATTTGCTTACGATATTTTCATCAATTGCACATACACTTGTTAAATTTTTCGAACATTTATAAATTTTCATAATTTCTCTATAGATGTACAATTTGTGCTGCATCAACTTTAGTGATTAAAATCGAGGAAACAGTACGGGCAAATCACTATTTCACATTTATTTTATCACCAAAAACTTAATTCGCGTTAATTCATAGATTACGTAAAGAAGTTATTGTGGGAATATGAGCGAAAGATAGTAAATGCCATTAATATGAATCAAATTTGAATTGAAAGACAACGAAGTTTTGGAAATATTGAAAAAAGGAATAAAAACGACCAAAAAAAAAATAGAACAAGAAATTTTTGTGAATAATACATATTAAAGATGAATATAGATGACTAAATATACGGTAATAACAAAGAAACCAAACATACAATTAAATATAAATTTATGATATATGCAACTAGAAAGAATTCAAATATTCAAATGCTTGGATTACAAAAAATAATGAAACAACAAAGAGTAAAAAGAGAAACAGTAGGAAACACTTTTATAAAATTAAAAACAAGTATGGAGGTACTGTGAAAAATGAATAAGGAATATGAAGTAATAAAGAATACAAAAATAAGAAAATTACAATATCTGAGACATGTAATGAGACAAAGCAGTATCATGTAAGGAAAAAGAAGCATTCATATGGCTCAGAACTTTGGTTTAATTGTACTTCAGTAGAACTTTTCCGAGCGGCGGCAAATAAAGCAAGAATAACAATTGGTTACGGCAATTAAAGATGACGATGAAGAAAAAGAAGAGGAAGAATATGAATTAAACGTCAACTTTTTTAAAAAGAAGTTAATACATCTGCCTAGTAGATGAATAACATAACTTAGACTATTATTACCGTTAAACACAGTGAATAAATTAACTGAAACATTATTAAAACCCATTTTTTTAATCTAAATTTTACTTGAGTTGTTGTCAAATAATAAATTCTATTAATGGGGTTTTGTTTTCAGGTTTAAAGTTTATTTAGACTGAATAATTCCTAGCATTTACCGTTAACGTTAATATTTTTAATTTGAAAATTCGATATCTCTTATAAAACTCCTTCATTTCTCAGGAAACGCCTGAGTCTCTTGATAATTTTCCTCTTCTAGGCTTAAGAATGACAAAATACTGAATGAAGGATTGTTATTAATAAAAGTGAGCAAAAATATTAGTAGAGAAAAAGTCGCTTTGACAGGATCTTTAGTAGGTTTGTATCAAATAAAAATGTTTTTTTTTTTGATTTTCAAAATGGAGCTGAATTTATTTACATTGAAACTTACAATAAGGAAAAATATAAAATCAATTATTTATAATTTGAAAATAATCAATAGTTAATTTCTTAAATATTTTCAAAACATTTGGTTTAAAAATTTTTTTTTGATAAAATAATTTGAATTTTTATTTCGCTCTAGAACGGTGGTACAAAATTTTTTGCTTAATAAGTAATAATCACAGGTATATGTATTAGAATTTCAAAAGGCTTTCAAAAAATAGATCAACTAGAAAACCTGATTTGTCATGATCATAGCCACGGTGGAGTAGGTTACTGAGTGTTGAAAAATTGTCTATCTCGCTCTTCCGCATTTTAAATGATCACGATTAACCTTTGTTCAACCACAGCTGGAAATAGGACTTTCCCATATTATTGCAACAATAGGTCTTGTGCTATTTGTTGCCAATTTACTCCAGCTATCTTCATAATGTCAATTTGTTTTTCAATCTCCAATAATTTAAAAAAAGCTGTTCCATCTCTCTAGTAAATTTTTGGATTTTATATGTATTTTCCTAGATAGGAGGCTTCATTTCTCTTTCTATTCTTATTTTTATAAAAGAAGGAAATTCTTAATTCGTCGAGTATGTATGTTTTTTTTTAAGTATGTACACCGATTACTCCGGAATGGCGGCACCGATTTGAATGAAATTTTTTACGTTATGTTCAAAAAGTTGCTGCGGTAGTCCCATATTATTTTTGATGAAATTGGTGCAGTAAAATCTAATATAGCACTGACAATATGGCGATAAAAAAAATTAATTTTGTCTGACTTTCTCCAAAATTGGTAAGGGGTAATTTTCGGGCGTTGTACCCAACGAATCTGAAAATATTTAAAACAAAATAAAGTTGCGGACCCAATATAGCGGACAAAAAAAGAATTTTGCCCGATTTTTTCCAAAATTGGTACGGGGGAGTTTTTGAGATCGCACATAACGAATCTAAAATTATTTTGAATAAATTCAATATGACAGATCCAATATGGCGGGCAAGCAATATTAATTTTGTCAGATTTTCTCCAAAATTGGTGTAGGGGAGTTTTCGGGGTCGCACATAACGAATCTGAAATTATTTTTAAAAAATTCAATATGGTGGATCCAATATGGCGGATAAAAAAATCTATTTCGTCCGATTTTCTCCAAAATTGGTATAGGAGAGTTTTCGGGATCATACATAACGAATCTAAAATTATTTTTAAAAAGTTCAATATGGAGAATTCGGTATGGTGAACAAATAAATTAATTTTGTCCGATTCTTTCCAAAATTGATATAGGAGAGTTTTTGGGATTGCAAATTATGAGTCTAAAATTATTTTAAAAAATTAATTATAGGGGATCAAAGATGGCGGATTAAAGATTTTATATCATTCGATTTTGTTTAAAAACATTATTGAGGGATTTTTGTTAGTGTTAATTACGAATTTAAAATATTTGCGGATCCAATAGGGGGTCCTAAAAATTTTACATGTTTCGATTTTCTCCAAAACTGATATACGGGGTTCTCGAAGGTGTAAATTATAAATTTAAAATTATTTTTTCAGGATTCAATATAGCGAATCCAATATAGCGGACTAAAAATTTTTAATTTTTTGATTTTGTTCAACGGTTGGACTGGATCGTTTTTGAGGATGTAAATAACGATTATAAAATTTTAAGAAGATCTAATATATCAAATCCAATATAACGGTCTAGAAGTTTTAAATTTCCGGATTTCATTCAACATTGGTATTACGGGGCTTTGAAGGGTTTAGATTTAGATTAGATTAAGACGTTAAAATTTATTTTTTTTGAAATTCAATATGGCGGATCCAATATTGTGGGGTTTCGGGGTCGTATATTATGAATATGAAGTTATTTTTTTTTACAACTATTAGGTTGATAAGGTACAATATGAGGTACTGAAAATTTTACATATTTTGATTTTATCTAAAATTGATATTTTTGGGTTCTTGGGGAGTATACAAAGTCAATATGCAGGATAAAATATGTCGGGATAAGAAATTTACGTCTCAAGTTCTTTAAATATCGATATTGGAAGGTTTTGGGGCCTATATTACTGATCTAAAATTTAATTTGAAATTTAAGATAGTGAATTTACTATGACTAAATATTTATTTGACACAATTTCACTGCTATTTGGAGAACTCTAAGAATCAAAGAATTTTTATTGGTTCATTTTTGGATGATTTACAACTTCGGTTAAAATGGGTACTTTTTTCCATCTTGGTGTCATTTCGAGGTACACTATTCTCGATTAGTACTTAGTTCAAATAACTTATGGATATAAATAAATACTAATATATACAAATTATGGTAAGAAAGCAATTATTTTTCTGTTTATGCGAATCACATCTTGTTAGGTATTAGTTTCGCGCCGACTTCAAATATTTCAATTTCATATAAAAATTTATAGTTATTTTTCACTTTTTAGTGCACTTTTAGAAGTCGGTTCAATTTTTTTTATACAAATTTTATTAATATTTAATATTCATTACCTTTTGTAGACTCAGTTAATTCCCGAGCCAATCTTAATATTTCTTTGACTCGTAGAAGTAACACTGAAAGTAACAGTCCATATTAACTAAAAAAAATATCAACTATATTTGAAACTTAATTTGACAGGCTTCAATGTGTACTTAATAAAAAATGGAAGGAACGTCATTAACATATTACCAGTTTCTGGTGATTAATACATTTAAAGCCCTATATTAAATAAGTTTTTGAGCATCACATATTCTGCTTTTAAAAAAATTTTACCAAGGTCGTCTCTAGGAAAATTATTATAATTATATTTTGGATGTTTGAATGCGTTTTAAAACAAGATTGTCCATGTGAAATTATTACACAGCACGTACATTTACATTTATTTATGAATTTGTAGTAAGAACATCAAGGGTATATATAGGGAAATTACATTTCAACATATGACAGTTTGGTACTTTTAAAATATTTTTTCTGTAAAAATGTCCCATTTCTAAGTTTGACTCTATAGAAATTAAAATATTTCAAAAATTACTGCCACAAATAAAAATAATACATTGTTTACTCAAAAAAAGTGTAATATATTTCTTTTATTTTTAGTATAATAATAAAACAAAACAAAATATAACATTTTGATGATTACCCAACAACAGTTGGACTAACCTGAACTAAGATGTGCCAGTCTTGTTAGCAACTGATATACCAAATGTGATTAGCGCAAAAACGTCACAACTGCCATACGGCAACCTCCTATTAAAGCTAGATTTGAATGGTTGTTTAGTTAAAACGAGCTAAACGTTGCTATCATGGCAACTTAATAACAAGGTTAACTCAATTTTAAGAAAATTTGAATTGTGACATTATCGTAGCAAATAAGCGATATATGATGAATACAGTTTTTATTGCACTTATCTTCGTCGATGTCTATAATTATAAGTGTTTGTCGTCAGTGGTGTAAATAACGATCCCGCGGGCCTAGCGGTACAGGGGGCGCCCTGAAGTACCAAAGTGTAAATACAAAGGATCAAGGGTGCAAAATAATAAGGCGCATTCAAAATTCTACGGGGGGGGGGGGGGGCATACTCTTAGTTACACCACTGTTTCACATACTATATTTTTATTTCAGATAAACAAAAGCGTTTTATTGCAGAATTGTCCTGTAATGTATATTTTTGCTAACATAAAAATATTGTTCTACATTTAATATTTTTGACGTCGATTGTTATTCATCTACTATGTATATTATGCAAAAATTCAACGTAATATTGTTGATTATTAATTAATTTTGGATTAACTTAGTAATAAAATGAATCAAAGAGAACAATAACGATGATTATTTTAATTTTTTGCTAAAAGGATTAAAAATCCTTTCATATTTACAACGTTATTTATTTGTTCCCGATACAGCCTTTTTATAGTTACAAAACAGGGTTTGAAAATCACTGTCAGTGCTTAATTACGCCACGCAATATACATTTAATCATTTTTTAACTTTGACATTACCAATTTTACGTTTTTCAGGAATATTTTGTAATGTTGTTCGCTATCATGAAAAAAAAATGATGGATTGCGAAAGTAAAGTTGCCGTAGGATGTTATATTAAAACAGTAAATATTTTAATTTTTCTGTGGGTCGCGGTTAATTAATATGATGGATTTTCGGACAAAATGAAATATCTCTTGAAAGAAATGGGGTACTGAGATGAGAGGCAGTAGTTATATCTACATTATTTGCATTTACTCTTAGATTTTACGTCATATACATCTAAGTCGAGCAGCCGTCGAGGAAGCATCACTTGAAAATGTCAGCTGAGATGTTGGCGAAACATCGTGAAGATATTTCTATTGACGAACGGATTGACAACCGGAAAAACATATATATATATATATATATATATATATATATATATATATATATATATATATATATATATATATATATATATATATATATATATAAGAGCTTTGAGTCCAGGAAAATAGACCCGAATTTGCCTCTTATACTATAGTTTATTCAAGAACTAGAGAGAGTAATAAATTATTTTTTCCCCTTTTTTTCTTCGCAAACTACCTGTGTTCGAAAGTCCGATGTCTTTGGCAAAATCTGTTAGACACGTATATTTTTATAGCAATGGATTAGAAATTTTGTAGTGAAAAATACCGGTCTATACTAATGGACTATTTGGGTTGGATAACAAAAGATATTTGGATGTGTGAAGTATTAAAAAGGATTTTAACCCTTATCATAGGCGTCGGAAGGAGGTTTATTTTATCACGAAGTATTTGTGGCATCGAATATGATTTCGGTAATAAAGTTTTTATAATATTATCTTATTTCTTATGATTTCTTAATAATTCACATACATCAGAAAATATAGATAATTTTGACATATTCAACACAAATTACAACTGTGTTTTTATTATTTTTAATTCTGGCTTAGAATATTGTTGTGTTGTTGCTTTGAATGAAGATTTATCCAAAGGAAGAGCGTATTGATATAATTTTTATCCTTGGAGAATGTCATCGAAATTATTTGTTGCCTTCTAGATTCTATGCTCAAAGGTTTCCTAAAAGAAACCATCCTAAACTAGCCATTTTTATGAGACTATTAAATCAGTTTCGGGAAAGTGGAAGTTTCAGTTATAAAAACCTGTTATAAGAAAACCTGTTACTAAGGATGAAAAAAATGTTCTTACTGTACTTGGTTCAGTGATCGAAAATCCCAATATTAGTGAGAATCATATATCCGAAAATACTAACATTAGCCAAATAAGTGTTTCAAGGATTCTTAACAAATACAGATTTCATCCCTATAAAATCCAGCTTTGTCAAGAACTTCACGGAAATGATTTTGACAACCAAACTGAATTCTGCTTGTGGGTGTTAGATAAAGTGACAGAAAAGGAACACTTTCTTGATAATGCGTTGTTTAGTGATGAATGTACTTTTCATAACAATGGCTTCGTGAATAGATACAACTTTCATTACTATTCTGATTCAAATTGGCATGGATCCAGAGTTATGAGAAACCAAAATAGGTGGTCGGTTAATGTGTGGTTGAATACTGGGTCCATACTTAATTGGACCCTCTCTTGCTGAAGGCCTTTAAATGGTTTGATATTTCGCGATTTTCTTTTACACCAACTTCCAGTGTTATTTGAAGATGTCCATTTAAATATTAGAACAACTATGTGGCTTCAACTGGATGGAGCTCCGCCTCATTATCATCGCAAGGTTCAGCAATTTTTAAATGTCAACTTTCGAAATAGGTGGATTGGGAGAGATGAATTTCAAAATTAGCCCCCGAGATCTCCGGACACAACTCCACCAGATTTTTTTTATGAGGATACATAATGGAAATTTTTCGGAAATGGATGGTCGACATCTACTATAAATATTTTGCCTTAGTTTCGTGCTATCGTCAATATGTTATTATCATTATTGCTGTTATAGTCTTTTGGACGACTATAAATCGCATTTCGAGGTTCTAAACATTTCTAATGATTTTCCTGATTATTATTCTTATAGTTGTAAATTACCTGTCATTTCCAAATGTGTATGACTCTGTGCCTGAGAGCTATTGTATTAAAAATAAATCTTGGAGTAAAATTCCGCCTTTGTCTGGAAACGTGGAAGTATGTCTCTCCCCCACCAATATCGTATAATTACAAGACAGCATCATAGTCATCAAAACCATCTCGTTGACAAAGATGTCAAGAAGGGTAAGACTCAGGATTACCTTCATGGCTTTAGTTCTCATAGTTCCTGTAATATTGAGACATGTGTGTGCATCGTGGTGTCAACTCTTTAACAAAGCAACATAATTTTTCAAAAATGTTCAAAAAAGAAATAAAGTCAGAATTTATACAATTGATCCATATGGATCTCTACTTCAAGAAAAAGCCCGTACATAATCTCTAACCTGGAAAGCTTATGACTCTATTCCCTTTTGGCATCACGACGGAGATATTCTTGTTGAATACGTGCCGAAGGGCATAACAATTTCAATAATTATTGTCATGGAATGAACATTTTACTGGCATGTTCCGACCCGAATTAACTTCAAATATAAGTTCCGACTTATAAGTAAGAATGTAGACAGGTGTCTGAGGAAGGCGCCAGTGGATCCCTAGAATATCGTAAATATGATTGTTGAATGTAATACAGCACATTTATTTAGGTTTAGTTACATAAGCTAGGATTTATTGTGATATATTTAATTAAGGCTAGCTTTGTGACGCAGAACGAAAGTCAAAGACATCGTGAAGGAGGTTGCAAAGATGAAGTGGCGATGGACTGGTCACATAGCCCGATATGAGGACAACAGATGGACACGAAGAATCCTGGAATAGAGACCGAGGAAGACAATAAGAAGCACGGGAAGACTTCAAAAAAGATGGGTAGACGACATAAGGACAGTGGCGGGCAAACAGTGTATGAGATTGGCGAAGAATAGAGAAAGATGGAAACAATTGAGAGATACCTACATCCAGGAGTGGATGGACAGAGGTTGACAAAGAGAGACAGAGAGAGAGAGAGTTTTGTGTTGTACAATGCTTAATCTTGTAATACTTAAATATAAAATAAACTGGTTTTAAAATTGACATTGAAATTCACTGACAAGTCCACCTCTGGTATCGAGTACAAAACATGCATACTTTTAATGGTCGAAAATTAGCTTGTAATTATATGTCTCAAACATCGAAGGCATTTTTGTAATATTAGCGAAATTGACCTTTTTTAGCCATACTATTCACCCCTTAGTTCAGATTTACCTCCGCCTGACTCCTTTTTATTCAGAAATCTCAAAGTGTACCTCCGTTAAAAAAGAATATATCGTTTCTGTTATGAGGATCACCAGGAATAATATATTTTTTAATAAAATAAAATCATTGCAGGCCAGTATACCGATAAGTAAATATACATTACTCATCCTACAAATAATTATTACACTAAACTATCAAAACTTTGCTACTCGTATTCGCCACATTCTCGACTTGAATTTTGGCCCGCTTTAAGACGTTAAGTTTTATGTGCATAAAGTTAAATCCATTGGAAAATCTACACCACAGCGTTTCGAATCGAGATTACTTTAGGAATTGCTTCTTTGAATGCACGATTGCTATATATATACACTTAGTATTTGGTTAATGGTACGTTTCGGTCGGATTATGTCCCGATACTTACTTTTTACTTGATGTACGATTGAGATCAAAAGGAAATTGATGCTTGAAAATCATTGGCAGTTATCAGGAAATATGAATATTTCGATAACATCTTCGTTAATATGATTTTTTAGAAAATGCACAAGAAGACTCGCAACACCATTTTCTCCTTTGGCAGCCAAGATCTCATCATAAACATAAAAAAAAGTTTTTTCCACATGAATGAAAAAATTGTATTCCTAAAGTTGAATTATATAAAAGACTTCTCCAATGGAAGACACGAGAAGAGTCAAATTTTGTTGAAAATCAAATGTTAAAACTTCAACATTTGAATCTGTTTTTAAAATAAGTAATTTTCTCTCATTCTCTGTGTTCTTTCTTGATCATTATCGGCATTAGAAATCTGATTCATTAGTTTGATACATTTCTGGGAAGTACCAGATTTCGATTTACCTAAAGATAATTCAAAAATTTTCCTTGAAGTACTTCCTATAATATTCGTATTTGACAATCGTCTTAACTCTGTATTGTAACAGAATTTGATTATAGACTCTGGCCAATGATATATTGAGGTAGCGTTAATTACTTTATCTATAATCATTTTTGTCCCATATTAATAAGTAACTATTTTAATAACCTACAAATAAATATCACAGTAATAAAGACACTCTGGAAGTCTGGTCGTTCAACTTCTCTCTTGCAGCTTTAATACCAAACACTACGGTTATTAAAGCTTACCACAACCATGACTTAGATCTTCAGGACTCAGGACGGCTGCTAATTAGTAAGTCAGAAGACATCTCTTGTTTTGTAGGTCTCGCAACAGCGCGCCCGCGAGTTAATTCGCGTGAAGGTTCTCATTAAATTGAATAAAACAAGTTTCTCAAAACAACTTAGTCTATTAACAAAACTAAATAGAATAAAAGCGAACTATTTACGATGAGAAACTTAAAACTAATAACAATTACGAAAAACTAACATAATTGCTCTTCTCGGCCGTTATTTTAACCAAAAACGTAAAACCCAATTTTGAAACAAAACACGTATAAATAGCTTAATAAAGTATTAAACAAAAAAGAAGATAAAACGCGAAAAACAGCTATTTAAATTACTTGATCAAATCGTATGATAATCGCGAAATGCCCCACTAAAATAACACACGATAATCCCTTAATTTCCCGAACTAAATCAAAAACAAATCAAACAAAGAAAACCTTTATTCCCGCCAAATATACACTACGGCACTGGGCTTATAGAATGGTACCGATCACCCTTATTCGACTTTCAGAATGGAACTAAAATTTACTATTCTTTAAAAGAGTGTATTCGAATCTTACACCCCCTCTCCCTTTGTTTTCCGTTTGTATCAAAATTACAAGATGGAACCCGGTAAACGACAATTTCTTCCCTTAAAGTTCGAAGATTTGAGAGTTTTCTTACTGAGGGCGTTAGCTGTACTATACCGGATGTTTGATTCCCGAATTGGCATCTGTGAGCATCTTAATAATAATTAATAAAACTATTCTATTTCTTTCTATAACTAAAAGAATATATGTTAAAGACTGTAAAAAAAACTATTCACTTTTCTTGGCTGTTTTGACAATAAACATCTTAACTAGTTATTTCTTGTGAATAGAAAAAACAGTGATTACTCAGTATTCTTTTTACAAATGGCCAAACGATATATTTCTATTATAGTGAGTTTATTTGATCATTCTTTTGTTTCCTAATAATGGGAAAATCGTTCAATAATTTAAAACATTTTAACGGTATTCCACATACCATATGTTAAAACTATCCTTATCACATCTGGTTTTATATACTTAACCAGGGCAGGATTACTTGGACGGATTTCTAGGCAATTCTAAGAGAGGGTCTTTTACGTCTTCATAAATTAACTGACTTTATGTATTTTTTTAAGAAAACATTTAAACGACAAAGGTTATAAAAGTTAAGCGATAACTGATTTATTTTTCCTTTAGACTTTCGTGGATAGTGATAAAAAATATAACTACCCTGTTCCCAAGGAATATCTATTCACAGAGTGATTATTTAATTATTTATTTTAACAGAAAATAGTTGACATTGAACAATGAAAAATAATTAACATTTGTTCCATTACAATATTTTGGAGAAGTAACTGATATTTTCCATTTTCGTATTTTTGTAAGTACTTTACATGCATTTTTGAAATGCTCAAAAGAGGGGAAAGATAATAATGACTTAATTCATCTTTGTATTTAGGATAACTGTGTGCTCCCGGACCTTGTCATCAGTTCCTTCTGGTAGTTTATTTGGTCTAGCCACAAGCTTTCCTTTACTGTCTACAGGTGGTGTTCCATGTCACATTGTTAAATGTTTTTGCAATCGTTCAACTCTTGCTTTTGTGAGTCCATGGGCTGAAAGAAATGCCTTTGCATTTTCTTGGACCAAACCTTTCAGGCGTATCTGAAGCAACATTAAAACTATATCAATAATAAAACTTTATTCTGAAGTAGAATCACAAAACACAAACCTAATCTCAAATTAAATGCTCTCAGACTAAGAGTTCATTTTTTTTCCATTGCATGAACGTGATCTATCCCGTTGTAATTAAACTTTTTCATTATTTCCATACAGGTATGCGTCTTGAAGATCTTTTGATCCTAATGCATAAAACCAATTATGCAAACCATTAAACCATTGATGCAAACCACATCGAAATTTATTTATTTTTTTTATTTTTATTTTTTTGTGGATGTGGAAATGCTTTTTACGCACTCTTTGTGGGACTCGCGCCTCGGTTCTAGAGGATATCCTACCCACTAAAACCGCACCCTGGGAACCTTAGGAGTATAAGACTATTTGGGAGACCTTACGGTCTTACTTCAGGAAGTCTTGGTCTGTTTGTTGGTAGTCGATACACACGTTTCGTCTTCCTGTTTCATTTATTCTTGTCATTTCCGTCGTTTTTTGTTTCTGTTAAAATGAGTTTAGCCACCCTGCATACCTCTTTCCAGTTGTCTTCGGATTCGAGCATCTTATGTAGAAGATTATTGAGATTTAATATACCCATTTTCCGCTCTAAGCTTCGTCTTAGTTCATCCCATCTTATGCACTCGAAGAATATGTGCTCTGCGGTATCCACTCCATCGCAATAAAGACATTCGTGGTTTTCAATAATTGAAGTATCCGTGTCCGGTGAGTATTTGGGTTAAAAAAAATCAACTTCACCATGTTTCCTTTCTGTCAATATTTTAATTGTGGGTATAAGTCTCTTGGTCCACTCAGTCGTTCCGTCTTCATTGTTCCATTCTTCCTGCCATGATGTCATCATTGTTTCATGTGCCGCATTTCTCACAGTCTTTCCTCCCTTCTCTATTTGGGCTCTCTTTTTTGGTTGGAGGTAAATTGGCGGGATCTTTGCAGTTACAAGTATTGCTTTCGTTGATGCCGTTCTATATGCCCCTGTTATTCTAATGGTCATTCTTCTTTGTACTTTTAGTAGCACGTTTCTATGCATCTTTTTATCCATTGCCATCTTCCATACAGACGCTCCGTACAATATAATGGATTCCACAACCGAACAAAGGATTCTCTTGCTTACCTCTCGTGGTCCACCCACCCTAGAAATAAGTCTACTGATGCCATTCATTGCCTTATTTGCCTTCTCTGCTGTTTTACGTGTACGCGTACCCATGGTCATATTTCTATCCAGGTATATCCCGAGATACTTGATATGTTCCTGGCTCTGCACTATTATACCTTTCACCGATACCTTTATCGTCTTTGTTTTCCTCCCAGCGACCAGAATGACTGCTTCAGTTTTTTGTGGGACCAATTTAAGTTGTTTGGTGTTCATCCAACTCGTGACCTCTTGTAGGGCCTTGTTTCCTACTTCTTCCATTCTTTCTGCACCCCTCATTTCCATTAGGATTCCAAGGTCGTCTGGGTATCTTATCATCGTTACTTCGTCCAGGACAGGTAGATTTAGTACTCCATCGTAGTAGACGTTCCACAGAGTGGGCCCAATGACGGATCCCTGCGGGACTCCACAAGAGACCTCCATTTTCTCCCTTTCTCCTATTATGATCAATCGATCTTCAAAATAGCTAGCAATTATATTAAACAAATAGGGAGCAACCTTTCTTCTTTCGAAATCTTCAAGTATTCCAGGCCAAAGCGCTGTTTTGAAGGCGTTTTCTACATCTACGGTTAAGGTGCATATCTTTTGTCATCCTCGTGGGATCTCTCTGGTCTCCTCTACTATTTCGCACACCCTTCTGAGTGCACTTGTTGTTGATCTTCCTTCTCGAAAGCCATACTGTTCATCGGACAAGCCGCCTGTTCTCTCTATTTCTTCTTTCAATCCACCGAGTTGTAGGTGTTCCAGTAGTTTTCCGGCAACGTCTATTAGGCAGATGGGTCGATATTTGTTTTCTTGTTGTCCTGACTTTCTGTCTATTTCTATCAAGACCAGTCGTGCTGTCTTCCATTCTTTCGGGTATTCACCTGACCCCAGGATTTGATTCACAAGTTCAAGACATTTCTGCGGATATTTCTTAGCCACCGTACATTGAAATTTATTGACTAGACAGATGGGACTAGTGAATTTTCATTTATACTGTGTAATATTTTATTATTAAGAAAATAAAACGTATAAGGTAACAAATAAAGAATTAGATACAAGTAAGACGGGATAAAAGAGGTATACCTTCAGCTTTATACATCTCGAATACCACAACGATCGTGAATAACGAACTCATAATGAATGTTGGCTCAGACGAAATTCCTTGAATATCAAATGACGAAATATCCGTGGCTTAACAACAAACGGAATGTTGGGAATTTGAACAAATAATTGCTGAAATGCTAAAGTTTGGGGTTCCTATATTACAGAAATGACAAAAATATAGTGCTTTCCAATAGATGCTTGTATATGTTTAAATGCTTCATCATTTACTCGAAAATGGAATTACTTATAACCACTTTGATATCTTTTCTGTGTTTGTAAATCAATGCAGGTCATATGGATTCCTATTAATTCAGTTCAATTGGTCAAATCGGATGCCAAGGATTGGCCGGGATCGCCTTCAACTTATTCTAGAGGATGCTTTCAATGAGTGCCATCGAGCTTAGACAGCGGAAGATTCGGTCAGTCAACGCTGACTCATTCCGACGTTAAACAATGATTATCTTACCAATTACCACATCAAGCTGATTTCAAAAAGGTTGATAGAAAGTACATCATCTTCAGATTTTGCGGACCTTGATTAAAACATCGACTAAAAAGAAAATACATTTGATTTAAGTATTTTTCGAATTAATTATCAAAAAATGGTCAATTTATAGAAGCATGAAAAGAAGGGACAACAGAGGTATCACCAGAGCTTTTACCTTTGTTTTGGAACAGATCTTTAAAGATTTATTTCGATAAGAAAATAAATAAATATAGATGGCATCACCATTTACGTTTTGAAGATGATATTTTTCTTATAAATAGCTACATAGAGAAATGACCTGAATACAGCATATCCAATATACAGAAATATATATATATATATATATATATATATATATATATATATATATATATATATATATATATATATATATATAAATTTCGTTCTAAATGTTGGAGTTTAAGTTTTCTGGAAGACTTAGCTTTATAAACGCTAAGACTAAATGTCTCACAACAAGTTGAAAGTTGAATTAAATATCCAGAATATGGTGAAGGGAAGTTTCAAAGTTTTGATGATATAGCGTAATTATTTATAGCATATTGCGGCGGAGTTCTGCAAAGTTTTAATAAATTTATTAAAGGATAGTTTGAAATATACCGGATGGTATTTAAAATTGATGATTGATTGAAAAATTAACAAAACTGAATATTTTGAAAAAAAAATTGGAAAAACTAATTAAAATATTAATATTAATGACACCAGTTCCTAAGATGGATAAGGCACCAACTTAAATAGTAAAAAGCTATTTAAGACACAAAACATCAATGTTTGGCATTGTAAAACTGGTTGAGTCGGACGAATCTACAGGAAAAAATCAGAACATTTGATAAATATTCACAAACAATATATATGTGCTACTGAATGGACACTATCTAAATACAACGGAGGAAGAGGATTGGTAAATATTGGTAAGCAACGGGATGCACAACTAACTTAGGTTACTATCACAGATTAGCATAGTCTTCTATGTTACACCGAAAATATGTATCGTTGCTCGAAAGCAAATATAATGAATCGCGGAGGGGAGCTCCTGATATGAGGTGTGCCAAGGAACATATAACTGGACCTAGTGCACGGCGTACTAAGGAGCTTTTCTCCTTGGGAAGGAAAGAGCTGCGAATTGTGGTGGGATTGGTGACAGGACTTTGTCACTTCAGGGGCCATCTTCATAGAATCGGTGTCGAAGTCGACCCGACTTGCAGATGGTGTTTGGAGGAGAATGAAACTGTTGACCATCTCCTCAGAGAGTGCCCAGCACTCAACGGACTGAGATAGAGATATTTCGGAGATACAATTTTGTTACCGGAAGCAGTTCAGTTTCAGGCAAGTTCAACTAACGAGGCTGCTTGGATTCGCAAAGGTGATCGGCCTCGAATAACCTGCAGCTATGGTGGGCCCAATGGAGGTTTAGGCATCGATGACCTAGTATCATCACTCCTTTTTCATTCATTCATTCATGTAAGGCTACTGTGTTTGAGGGAATATGAACTGAATTTTCATCACCAACCAGAAGTCTATCGAGATAGTAGTCATAATGAAAATGTCTTTAATTCAAGAAAGGAAAACAAACAATTAACTTACCATGCATCGAAAATAATATACAAAATGTGCAACCGAATGTAGAGATATGAAGATTCAAATACGCACATATTGAGATATAAGTAGGGTTCGATGATCCCAATAATTCTATAACAACTGCCGAAATAGCAAGGAATTTAAAGAACGAAAGGTTTCATGGTTTTAGTCAAGTTTAAAATCAGGGTTTTAGACCGTATCAAATTGTAATTATTATCCGACGATTCGCCTACGATTGCGCGATGCATCTTTAGGGATCTTTACCCTACGAGATTAGAAAACGGAAATTTAGTGAAATTAATTTTTGCAGTTAGATTTTAAAATAACAATTTTACAAATTCAAATTTTAAAAACTTTAAAATATATATTCGCCCACTGAAAAGAAATTTATCGTTAAAATTCAATTATGGCTAAGCTTTTATTCAAAGGCAATTCTCTTGAAACCTCTGAGTCAAAGAGCTCCTTCTTCCCTTTTAAACAAATCCGAATCTTGTACATTTATTTTCCTATTCTGAAATCCTTTGAAAAAATACTATTGGCCAGCTTGAAAGACTAAGGGTTAGTTAATACGCTTCTCCTGTTATCTATCAGCTAATTAGTTCAACCCTTTGAGCAAATTAAATTAAACCGATTACGACGAAACCCTTTATAGACCAGAAACAGACGCATCCGATCATGGGTGAAACGATTGAAAGGAGATCCTCTTGCAGTGTACAGCGTTGCCGATCTAAAGTTACTTAAAACATAAAATACTTCATCGCTTTGGAATTAAAGTAATTAGATGAAATAAGCTGTCTTTAAATCGTTCTTAATTAGTTATTCATTTCAATGAATCAAAGGCAGTTCTTTACATAAGTATTCATTTGGGTTTACTCGTTCCTGCTCTGTTTGCTCTAATCGCATTTTCTTCAGTGAAAGTGGAAGTTCTAAATAATAAATATTTACAATTTCTGAGTGCATTGAAGAAATTGCTTTACGAGCGTTAAAAAAGATGACAATTATTATCTTACAAAATTTTACTCTAGTTACTTGTCTATAGATAGTTCACTTACTTCATGATTTCATCAGTGGAGCCATATCAAGCCAAGAGTAGAAATTCCAAAAAAATAATTAACCGTTTCGAGATTTGTTAGGCTAGAATTAAACGAATCAATAAAATTTAAAAATGAAACGTTCCCCTGACGTTGACAACTACAATGGCGAGGTGATCACGGTTCTCTGTTATTCTACAGAGCTGTTCAGTACTGTGTATTCCTGTCCACTCTCGGATGTTCCTCATCCAAGAGATCTACTTCCTTCCAACACCCTCGATCTTACCCTTGAAGAATTCCGTATCAATCCTCTTTAAGAACGTGGCTAAGATATGCTAGTTTTCTGCATTTTACTGTTCCCAGCAATTCAAGAGTGACATCTGGGTACCTATTCTCGTTCTTGAGAGAACGATCATCTTGATGGAAAGTGGACGTGGCTCTCACGAAAAAGTACGAAAACGTATTCAGAATACGGTTTCTTACTTTTTCGTGAGAACCACGGCCCCTTTCCATCAAGATGATCGCTCTCTCGAGAACGAGAAAAGCTACCCAGAATACGATTTCATACTTTTTCGTGAGAATCACGCCCACTTTCCATCAAGTGATCGTTCTCTCAAGAACGAGAATAGGTACCCTGTTCGATCTAAAACCGCTATATTAGTCTACATGCAACCACATCTCAAATGCCTTCAAACGATTGATTGTGGCAGCTTTCAGTGTCCACATCTCCGCTCCATACAACAACATTGACCAAATATAACATTTAACCATCCTTTGGTGAAGTTTTAAATTTAGATTGTCATTGCAGACAAGCGATCTCATTTTTAGAATAGTTGTGCAGGCTGATTCGTTCCTGCATTTAACTTTTTTATTTGGGTCAAGCTGTTCAATAATATAACATTCAAGATACTTGAAATGGAAGACTCTTTCAACGGTTTGTCCATTTATTAGCATGGTAAGCTTACCATTAACTCGGACCACTACCCTTTGGCGCTAATATAGATTCTCCATAATCTGCACATCCTTTCCTTCCACATCCGCATTCTTCAGTAACTCTATGACCTTCACATCTGTACTCTGTCAAACGCTTTCTCGTAATCGATAAAACGTACGAAAATGTGTTTACGTTGGTCTTGACCCTTTTAGAGAAGTATATTTAGAGCAAATAACGCTTTTCTCGTACCAAGGGCATTTCTAAATCCAAACTAGGTCTTATCTAGGCCGATTTCGCATTTATTCCTTATTCTACAGTGAATAATACTCAGAAAAACCTTCAAGGGGTGACTCATGAGGCTCACTAACCTGTATTCGTTACATCTTTTGGCACGTTGTTATTTTGGAAGCGTTATGAAAAAAGATTTCAGCCATTCTTTCGGTATTTCTCCAGTGTTGTATAGAGAATAAAAAAATTTAACCAGTAAATCGATATTCTCTTCATGAATCAATTGCTCAACTCCAAATTTCTGGACACCTGGGTGTAAGTTATTTCTTAGAAGATTAAATAAAAATTCTGATATATTCAAGTAAACAATGTGTGTTCTTTACCCTGCAGTTTCAAATTTAACTTGTTTAGATAACCCTTCTCTTTGGATCCATGTCCCATTATTAAAGTGTATCGTAAACTCATGCATTTCTTTCATTTTTATTTCGTTTTTCCATTTAAAACTCCTTCAACAATATTTCCTTTTGATAACGAATCAACAGCAGTGTAGAAAAGAAGAAGTTTGTGATCAGAGTTCATGTTTTTGCACAATTCCTTGAACAGATGGGTATTGAGAGCGCTAGATTTTATATAATTGGGACATATAATTTATCGTTGAAGACATTTTTGGACTTGTCAAAAACATTTGACAGTTTAAACCATAAGATTCTGCTTCAGAAACTTGAGAGATATGATGCAAGGGGGCCCGCTTTTGATTGGGTTTGTTCATATCTAAAAAGTAGAAGTCAGAAAGTTGTAGAGGAATTTGATGCGGTTCAGTATTTTTCAAATGTTGACTTTTTAACCATGGGCATCCCGCAGGGAAGCATTATATTACCACTACTGTTTATTTTTTACATTAACGACCTGGCATCTACAGTTATGGTTGAAAGGTGTCATCTTGTACACTTTACTGGTGATGCAAATATCTTAACCATCGGCATCTCATTGGCAGATCTCATAAAAATTACTGATGAACAAATTATCAAGGCAAAAAAATGATTTAGGGAGAACAAATTAATACAAATATTTTGACCAGGGAAAACTTAAAAATTGTATATTTTACAAATGTATATTCAACTCTTCTTTATGGAGTAATGTTCTGGGGTGAGAGCAGTGCATCAGAAAGGGTTTTTAAAAGTCAGAAAAGAGCAGTTAGTATACTTTATGGCATTGGTTACTTGGATTCCTGCAGGGGAAAATTTAAAACCTTAGGTATCTTAACTTTACCAGCAATTGTTATTTATGAATGCCTACTGTTTCTCTTTAAAAACAAGGACAAGTTTAAGACGCGTGAAGTTAAACACTGCTTGGCCACTAGATATATAGGATATAATGTCCCACAGTATCGACTTAGTGTCGTAGAAAAAGGGCCTGGTTTCTTGGAAATTAAATTTTTTATTGCTCTACCAATCGAGGTGAAGTTGGATGAGAATTTCAAACGTTTTAATTATACGGTTTTTGATTTATTGGTTCATATTGAACCATATACGCAGAATGAGTTCTTTGCATTTTTTAAATTAATTTTAAGTGTCATGTCTGATAATAGGATGTTATGTAAATGTTGCTTTATTTTAATATTTATGTAAATGTTTAGATTTAGTGTTTTCGACTTAGCTATTTTATTGTATTTTAACTTTGACGCCATTCATTCAAGTTTTTGGTTTTTTCATCACTCCCATGAAATTTTTATTGAATAAAAAGATATTTGATTTAATTTCATTAATTAGCAATCACCGCCAAAGAGTCGAGGAGTTATTGCAAAAACTTTGGAAAAGTCTTAGTAGCAAAAAAATCGGTAAATCATGCTTGAGATGCGAGCTCTGTAACACTTGACTGAAAGCTTAAGTTTTTAGTGCTCTACACAACTCTTTTTTGATACCCTCCTAGTGAATATATCTCACAAAAACAAGTAACTTGGAACAGGAAGTAACACAGGTGGACTCAAGTTGAAAGAAGAACACATGAGATGCTTTATTTCAGTTAAAATTCGTTTCATCACATTATGAACATGCTTCAAAAATGTTTCTGAATTGTGTTGTTCGATCAGGATATGTGAAGCATTTTATTTTTTTTAACCAAAGACCATTAGAGCTGTTAAAATTAGTTTTACTTCAATCATAATTGTAAAATTTGGCATCGTTGCTTTCTAAAATCGAAAAGCATCTTACCGCCAATCGCCCACTATCACAAAGCATTATATTAGCCCGGTCACTTTGAGTAAAAGCATTTATCCAACCAAAATTAGAGAAGTATAGCATTTTACCGTTAAAAATCTATAGAAACAAGTTACGATAGAGGTTCCAATCATATTTTAATTAATTTTTCTATGGTTTAGCATACATTTTACACAACATTTATTAAGATACTTGGCACTTATGCAAATATGAAAAAAAGTTGCCCTCAAAGTGATCTGTCGTTTGAAAAGTAGAAAGTTTTAGATTATAATTTCACAGAGTACTGAAAAACAATTGAAGTTTCGAGGTAAAATTCAAAATAATATTACAGACTGCAGGATTTTAGAAAATATTATTTTGGAGTATTGATTACAAGTTATTGTTTATTGATTTATGTATTATGAATTAGTATTTAATTTAAATTCTGTGTTATATAGTCAACAAAACTATCCCAAAAATAATTTCTTTATAAAATTGAGGAAGTTATTTTAAGGTGGTTGAATCTAGAAGTCAAAAGGAGTAGCAGTCGATCTACTAGCCATATTTGTAAATAACAGAATATCCCTGAAGTTAACAGATTTTCAATATATAAATGAAAAATCATTTTAGTTGTCAAAGCACTTAGTAAACAATAGTTATTTTATTAGTGTCTGCAGCAATTGAATATTCCAGTATTCCAAAAAAGATCAGTTTAAGATACAGAATTAGGAAACTTGAAAGAGAACCAAAATAAAGTAGTTGGTGGAGACATAAATACACGAATGATTATATGTCAAAATGATAATTCTTTCAAAGGTGATAATGAGATTTATAAACGTATCTAATCAAAATTAATAAGCACATTAATAAGATTAATCTAAAATCAATAATCGTATTATTTATTATCAAACAGGCTTCCACTTAAAAGATTAGAGTAAATAGAGACGTTGAATGTGGTTTAGACTATTATTTGTCAAGAGCGCTTTTCCGAATTTAAAACAATAAGATTCGTTAGAATAAGTTTAAAAAAATACTCTTCATCTTCTTTAGGTGCCGTCCTCGTTTGGAAGTTTGGCTATCATCAAAGCTATGCGTATCTTTGACACTGCAGATCTAAACAGTTGGCAGTTGTTGCAATTGTACCATTCTCTTAAGTTCTTTAACCATGAATGCCTTCTTCTTCCTATGGATCTTTTGCCTATTATTTTTCCCTGGATAATTAATTGCAGCAACTGGTATTTATCTCCCCTCATAACATGTCCCAAGTATTGCAGTTTGCGTTCTTTAATAGTAAGTAATAATTCTATCTCTTTCCGCATTCTTCGCAAAACTTCCACATTTGTTACTCTCTCTGTCCACGATCTTTTTAATATTCTACGGTACATCCACCTCTCAAATCATTCCATCGTCTTGGCATCAATCTTTTTCAATGTCCATGCTTCCATTCCGTAGTACAAAACTGACAGTACGTAACATCTCACAAGGCGAATTTTAAGTTTAAGGCTTAAATCTCGTCCGCAGAACACCTTCTTCATTTTTATAAACGTAGCTCTAGCTTTTTCCACTCTGATTCTGATTTCTTCAGAGCTATCGTTATTTTCGTTGATAACAGTTCCCAGGTAATTATATTTTCTGACACGTTCAATTCTTTGATCATGCACGGTTATGTCAGGGACGTTCTGTGGTGGTTTAGATACCACCATTATTTTTGTTTTACTGATGTTAAGTGATAATTAAATAATAAGTACTAAATGTATCCAAATATATTAAGTCAAAGTAGTATCTGATGTTATATTATATGGAGAAGATCATTACGATTGAAGGAAAATATTATATGATACGTTAGGCAGCAAAGAACCTCTAGAATTAAGAATTGATACAAAAGAAAACGGTTAGATCTATGAAGAGTTGAAAAATAATTAAATAACGAGAAAAAACAAACGTATAATAAACTGTTATCCAATCCAACACAAGAGAATGTGAGTGTGGAACTGAAATGTCAAAAAATTGAAATTTGCTATGGAGATACTGAAGTATGAAAATGAACAAATTGAAATGAAAAGCGGACTTCCATAATTTCATTGTAGGATTGGACCAGTCATTATGAATCATCTTTAGCAAAAACGAGTACAAATTATCAAATACTTAATATAGTAAATGTAAAAATTCTCGATGATATTTAACCTCAGTAATTTAGAAAAACAGCATATTTAATGAACAATAAAAGAGAATTAGGACCTTGTGGAATAGTTGCTGAAGGAATAAATTTAGTAAAAAAGAATTTATTTACTATATAAAAAGTGTAATTTTTGCATATTTTTCTTTCTTATGGGTAACATAACGGTAGAGTAAGATTTATTATGCAAAAACTCTCTTATCAGACCCTGATACGGGTCTATAACTCTGTGGATTTTGCCATAAGCTAAACAACGGATGGGATAGATCCCTTTGAACATGGACAAATTAGGTAGAAAGACTTTGTTAAGTTGTAGAGATTCTCTAAAATCGTTACGGTGTTATAAGGTAAGCTGGACAAAAGGGTTTATCAATTATGTCAGAGTTATGGTCAGTTTCCCGGAAATTAGGTGCGGGATGACCTTTAACCCTGATAAAATACGCTTGTAAGTTTTTATTTTTAACAATAAATTTTAGTGAAATCCTCAAAAGGAGAAAAATTTAGGTAATTTGAGAACTTTTTAATTTCTATGTATTTAGAGTCAAATATTGGGTTGCAAGTAGAAAAGTAATAGCTCTTATAAAATTATTACATAAACTTATTTATAGTATATGATTAACCTTATTGGAGTATATGGGGTCTAGAAATAAACCGTATGTTTTCTGTACGAAATTTTGTGTCAAAAACTTTTTGTAAATAATTAAAGGTCAAAAAATGCATTTTTTTGCACTTTTTTGCTTACCAGCAAAAACTAAAGAAATTATTGGACAAAATGGAACGGCCATCTTATAGAGAATTAAAAAACCTACAAATTGGTTTTTTACCGATCTCGATATGTTGATTTGTTGCTGAGAAAAATGCAAAACAAGGTCAAAATTGTTATAATATTCAATTAACAATAACTATTGTTAAATGCAATCTACGGCTTTGTTGTTACGTAAAAAGTTGGATCTTTTAGTGCTTAATATGTGGTAAAAATTTCAGGTTGATTCATCAAATAGTTTGTGCAAAATTTAATTTGTTTATCACAGGCAAGCGAATTTTGCAATAACATTTTAGCTCTATCGATAAAGGTACACCGATTCTGAGCACATTTCATGAAAGAAAAACTCTTCTTCCATGAGAAGTATTACAATATAAACTTGCGTAATACACTGCCTTTAAGGCAGTAAGGTCAAGATTCCTAGATATCATCCTCAAAGAGAAGCAAACACTCGAAAGCCTGCTGCACAAGAAGTTTATGTGTATAGTCCAGACACACTCCCAATATCTTACTGCTATCACCTATGTCGATCTCTGTATTATCCATTGTCACTGAGGATGGTGAAGTAACATCTCTTTGGGATGTTTTAAAAATAGCACATTGAAACCAGAATTTAAGCTGTCTAAAATTGTTATCTATTTGGTTTAAAAGTTTTAAGATTGATTTATTTTTAAGAAGAAGATTTGTATCATCTGCAGAGTTAAAGAAAATATTGTAGTATTCGGGGTTCACTGTGGGAAGCTCAGTTAAAAAAATTATAAAAAACAATAGTCCTGAAGCACACACACCTCTATTTCATTTGAATGAGAGTATACTATGCCATTGTCTTCTCCTCTCAAAACAATCATTTGTGATCTTTTAGTAAAATATGATTTTACCAATTCAAAGTGACACCATATCTAGACAATTTTTCAAAGACCAAAGAGTAGTACAGGCAGTCAAAGGCCTTCGAGAGGTCAAGGAATAGGCCCGACGCCATTTCACCAGTCTCAAGTGCCTCATAGACCGCTGCCAGAAAGTCAGGTATCACCGTCCCTGTCCATTTTTTTTTAAGAAGCCATGTTGGAACATGGCAGAAAGGTTCATATGTAAAAAATAGTGATATAAGCGATTATAGAAAACTCTTTCAAAAAGTTTAGAAAATGATGATAACAAACTTATTAACCTACAGTTTGAAAGTGTATTAATATCACCCTTTTTAAATAGAGGGACTACTAAAGCTTTTTTAAGTTCATCTGGATAAATT
Source organism: Diaprepes abbreviatus (assembly GCA_034092305.1). Lineage (NCBI taxonomy): Eukaryota > Metazoa > Arthropoda > Insecta > Coleoptera > Curculionidae > Diaprepes > Diaprepes abbreviatus. Next base: position 278,520 of record JASJET010000282.1, on the reverse strand, counting down.
CCAGTTACAAATGACTCATTAATTATGTGACATATTGGCTCTACGAAGGCATCAACAGTTTCTTTGAGCAGAAAGACTGGAACCTCATCAGCTTCAGAACTTCTTCTGCTCTGTAAACCCTAGATATATTCAAAACTTCCTCCTTGGTAACTGGCGTTAAAAACATTCAGTTCTTTACCTCACGAAGTGTTAAATTAAATGGTATGTTCAAATTTGCAGACTTGATCAAATTTTGTGGGTTGTTAATAAACAAATCGTTAAACCCATTCGCAATGTCCGGTAGATCACCAGAGGGCACCACATTATTTTGTCTTTTTTTGCCCATTAATTCTCCCATTATCTGACAGGTGACCTGACCTTTATTCTTTACTTTCCTGGTAATATATTTACTTTTTTCAATCTGTAGAAATTTGGAGTAGGTCACTTTTAAGTTTTTAAAAATTAATGTAGCTTCATTATTGCATCTTGGCAATATGGTAAAAAGGTAAGGTTGTCCTTTACATTCAGTTATTTTTGGACTGTCCAGTATTATTTTTTTGCCATACCTAATGTGGCACTTTTTTAAAGGAAATTATAGATTAAAATAGTAAGAAAATGGGTCAAAGAATTCATTCCACTTTTTCTTAATATTATCAGCCACAAAACAGTCGTCCACTCTTCGTCATTTAAAGCCCTCCCAAAACCCAGTATATTAGCATCTCTATATGAGAGCTTATAAATTGGAAAGGCACTTACTTACCTTTATATCTAATTTTAAACTGACGAATTGAGTTATATTGTATGAAATATATACCTCCAGAACTTTGCTACATATAATCAAGGATCTGTTTGTTATTATATTGTCCAGACATGTACCATTATTAGCGGTTATCCTGGTGTTTTCAGTTATGCAAAGTTTAATGTCAAAAGACCAGACCATCTGCGTCCAGAAGTTATCAAGGCAACGGTCAAGGGTACCTGGAAAAGATCGTAAAGATTCTAAATCGATTCCTAGTAAAGGGAATATTCCCACAGGAGTCGAAGGTTGCAAAGTTAGTACTTATAGAAAAGTTTAAACAGAGACAAAACAACAAGGCGTATAGACCCATCTGCCTCTTGAATACTCTGGGAAAACTAACTAAATACTTAATACTAGGAAACTTAAAATGGAAATAGAACTGACCGTCGACCTTGCCGACGAACAATTTGGTTTCAGAAAAGAAAGATCAACTATCCAGGTATCAAAAAAATTGCTGATGAGGCCAACGAAAGAGGGGCCACGAAAAGTTGTATCTTAGTAACAGTAGATTGCCGCAATGCATTCAACTCAACTCCATGTGCTGGAATACTACAGGAACTTAGAAAAAGACAAATAGCCCCCTATTTGTACAACAAGATAGTAAGCTACCTAGAAGAAAGAGGGCAAAACATAGGGGGAAAAGAGAAATTGATGATGACACGCGTGCCTCAGGACTCAGTTCTGGGTCCGACCCTGTGGAATATCTACTATGATGGCAAATAAAGTCTTGGAAGAAGTAACGGAATGTTTCAGGTGAAAACAGACTAGCCTAGCCCCACAAAAAAAAAGATAATTAATTTTAAGCTTATCTCCTTCACTTTTTATGGTTTTTTTTTCTGTGGAATATTTACAAAAAAACGGATATTAGATCGATAAACCTCCGTAAACCACAAAAAAAAATATTTAGTAATTCCGGTCAAAAAAACTCTTTTTATTTTCTGTTAAAGACTTTTTAAAAATATAACACAGAAATTAATATTGCCACAGAGAATGTACAACACGTATTTGGAAACTATTATCTCAAGAAAACCACTGGTTCTGTCTCGCACACGAAAATGCAGTTTTAATTAAAAGCAGCCAAGTATAGAATTCACTTCGCTGCAAGCGCAAACTTTTGAGTTTTGCTCGAATTTTGCTGGTGTATGAAGTTCATTATGCTGCTGTTTTTCATTCATTGTTTTCTTTTTTTAAGTAACAGAATAAATTGTCCAAAATGCATATTTTTTATATCATATTGTGTGGTCCTTATTGAAGGTTTTTTTACAAACTTTTCATCAGAAAATTTTGATCTTGTTATTAGAATTATTTTGATTTTCTGTAAACAGTATTATTGTTACTTTTAAATAATGCACTTACTCTTCTTGTAGCAGTGTTCTCCCTTATATATATATATATACACACATTATGCCGTTGTAGTGCTGAAATCACATTCAGCAAACGTACAACTATATGCAACTCCGCGTATAAGTGAAGTAAAATGCGAACAGTAAATGCAAACTTCATTTCATCATATCCTTTCCGTGTTAGAGGTTGCACAGTTTGAATAGATTGCTACAGAACACAATCCATGTATTTCCACCACCATCGAGATGATGGCCTACCTGTACCACCATATCGAGAAGAAAGTTAAAACTTACCCTCCCCGCTACAGTGATACGGCAGAGGCACATGTTTCGTCTCTACTAGACTCATCAGGGTACCGACATGCACCTGGCTGTGCAAAGGACAGATAGAAAGGAAGCATGCAAATACTGAACGCGGCTTCGCCGACCTCCAGCCGGATGGCGTATATATGTTAATGCGGCTTTCACGGATTCCTCCGTGTGAGATGCAATAGCAGTGGATATATCTACATTATGCCGTTGTAGTACTGAAATCACATTCAGCAAACATACAACTATATGCTCTGTGTTTGAATGAAGTAAAATGCGAACAGTAAAAGCAAATTTCTCTCCATCACATCTTTTCTGTGTTAGAGGTTGCACAGTTAGAATAAATTGTAATAAAATGCAATTTACCCTATTCCACCAGCATTGAGATGATGGCTCCTCTGTATGGTGGTACAGATACGTCGTCGTTAAATCAAAACGGGGGTCAGATGGGATCACAAGCTACCAATTCGACCAACAATAAGCAAAACGAAGAATCCCAACAAAAAACTCATTATTCCATACCAGGGATATTGCATTTTATCCAGCATGAATGGGCCAGGTTTGAACTGGAGAGATCACAATGGGAAGTTGATCGGGCCGAGCTACAAGTAAGAAATTCTGGATTCTTTTTTATTCATAAACATTTTATTGATCTGTTGCAAATCTTATTAATTTCCTACTTCTGTTTCTTTCTGTTGCATTATTGAACTAATTGGTTGCATATTTTGATTTTAGGTTCTTTTTTCCCATATTAGTATCTGCCTATTTTTGGGAAATATAACTGTGAAAATTCTTTTAGGTATAATGTTTTTGCATACATTAAGTTACATAAAATTTAATATGTAGGTTTAGCATGATATACTCAAGGAAACTAGACAGATTAATTGCATTTTTTACAACTGGATTAACCTTATAATTGGATAGAATGCTTTCAATTATTTGTACACAATGTTTGTTTGGAATATTTCAGTACATATTCGTTATATCAAAAGATACTGAGGTACTGGTATGGCGAGATTAGTTAACGGTGTTGTAAGTTTAATTAAACTTTTTATGCTCTTTTTTAATACAGCTATATTTCTTAGAGGACTGTGTAAGAGACATCTAGTCTTATAGGACATCTTCTGTGAATGTTAATTAAACCCTACAGTTTACGTGTTAGGGGGTTCATGTTAATTATTACAAATTTGTCTGTGTTTAAAAGTATGATCTGTACGTCTTTTGTTGTGACAATAAATTTATTTTGAATTTTGTTTGAGTTTTGTGGGATTTACTTTTTTAAGAAATGTATCGATTTTTTGTTGATAACCACCTTCAGGTAGCACCACGATGTTTCATTAATTAAAGTTTTTTAACATGAACTTACAACTGCTTCATAATTGTGAGTAAAAAGACTAAGAATCCGAAAAGGAAAATACGTTTTTATATTTTAATAGATGAATATAATTTTCCTTCAATAAAAAAGACAAGAATTAATTTAAAAGATTAACTTAGCCGAATATCCGAATCAAGAGAACTCTTCGAATGCCCGTTCCTAATCCTCCCAAAGAAATTAGTTCCTAGATTCGATCGAATACATTCAGGATGCTTTAACTTAATATAACTTCCAAGGGTAGAAAATGAGGTAAACATCTTTATTATAGTGTAAAAGTTTCTGTACAATAAAAATTAGTTTGAATTGTAATTTAAAAAATAATTCAGTAAAAAACTAAATGATTTTAAATCTAAACAAAAGCAAGTGATATCAAACGTTCATTTGATCCACGATAACAATGACAGTTCTTTGAATTTGAAATCGAATACCCCGTAACGAAGGCTCTTTTTAACTTCAACTTGCAGTGATTTTCAAGTCTGAGAAATATAGAAAATAAAATAAATACAATAAAATAAACGAGGCGATGCAATAAACAAAGAAAGTTTCCCTTTGTTGGTGTAATGAGCAAAAGCTTTTATTTTCTAGCTGGTAGCTCGACTTAGAAAAAGCTTTAAGTTGTTTTTAGTGCCACGTTCAGAAACTATTTTTCATAAACAGCAAAAAGAACACTACTAAAATGTCAGTCAATGTTTCAAATATATATATATATATATATATATATATATATATATATATATATATATATATATATATATATATATATATATATATCCGGTTTCCAGTCTCCATTGTTTTCGGTCTTCCCAATCCCCTGGAAGTAAGTTTCTTTCGGACATGGCTCGGTTAATGCCCTTAATCCAGGTAACTTTTGGTCTTCCTCTTTTTATTTTTTCATTTGGTATCAATTTTAGGATTTGCTTTGGTAGACGCTCATCTGTCATTCTCTCCCCATGTCCATACCATACCAGCTGACGTTGTTCGATTTCATCGAGAATGGTTTTCTTTACGCCCATAATCTCTCTAATTCTCTCGTTGGTTATCCGTTCGATCCTTGACTTTCCGGCAGACCCTCGCCAAAAATCCATTTCAAGAGCCAGCAGTTTACGTTCTACAGTTTTATTTATCTGCCATGTTTCACATCCATACAATACAACGCTTTTAAATATTGCATTGTATAAAAGATGTTTCCTATCCTTGGAGATGTTTGTTGACCATAATAGTGAGTTTAGGCAACCGATAGCTTCTTTCCCTTTAATTATTCGCTCCAATATTTCTTCTTCAGTTCGTCCACTTTGAATGATCTTTGTTCCAAGGTAGGTATAATTAGAACAAGATTTTACTATGATATTGTCATCTACCTCCAAATCTGTTTCTTCTCCACCGATACACATATATTTAGTTTTACAGCAGTTGACAGTTAATCCCCACTCTGCGTATTCTTTAAATAGTTTCCTCATCATAAATTCGAGGTCTTTTTTATCTTGGGTCACTACCACTTCCTCATCTGCAAAATGAAGCGTAGATAAATGGGTGTCATTATTTAATTCTATTCCCATTCCATTGCATTATCTTCTCCAATTCTTTAAAGCTTCATTGAGGTAGATTTTAAAGAGAGTTGGTGATAGATAACATCCCTGGCGAACGCCTTTGGTCACATGAAAGCTTTCTGATAAGTTATTGCCGATCTTAATTCTGGAGAATGCTTGGTCGTATAGCTGTTTGATGGCTTGGATCTCTGTATTGTTAATTGGAGACTTCCCCATTACGTACCATAATTTTTGGATTGGCACCGTATCATATGCTTTTGTGAGGTCAACAAAAAGCAGATGAACCTCTCTATTTCTTGCCACCTTCTTTTCATTAAGTTGGGTTAAACAAAATATATGATCTACGCACGATCGGCCAGCTCTAAAACCTGCTTGTTCTTCAATTTCTTGGGGACCATATTCTGTTTCTACGATGTTTCTAAGCAGTTTTCCGTATACTTTACTCATTGTGCTGGTTACAGTTATACATCTATAGTTTGAACATGCGTCGCGTCTTCCTTTTTTGTGGATTGGTGTTATACAGCCTTCTTTCCATATAGTTGGGAAAGGATCATCATTATTTAGGAGTCTGTTAAATAGTTCTTGAAGAAAGGACGTTAGTTTTTCAGTACCGTTCTTCAACAGTTCAGCAAGTATTCCTTCCGGTCCAGCTGCTCTCCTATTTTTCAATGAATCCACAGCCCTACATACCATCTCCTTTGGTACCTCTATATAGTGACCTTGTACGTTGTACCGTTTTGGGGAGTTAACGAGGTACTCTTGTCGGTCTTCGGTAATGTTTTAATATATATATATATATATATATATATATATATATATATATATATATATATATATAAGTTTTTGTCCGGGTTATTTAGAATAAAATAGAATAAAATCTTGGCTAAGCGGGCGTGGAATTTGTCAATCCACACCATTCTCGTGTTAAAAAGTGCGGACCACTCCAGAATATGGAAAAACTTCGGGACCAAAGATGGCGACAGCGCTGTTTCGTCCCAATATGAGACTCATCAGGCCTCACAAATTAACTAAGTTTGTAAAAACCGCCATGTGGTGGCGCGACGGTGAATTAAAACAGAAATATATACAATCGGGTACACGAAACGCGCTACCCAAAAGATAGGGGTCGCATTATTCGGTACTGGCAACCAGGCTTACTGCTAATTTTAGCATCCAAAGCCACGTGTCGTACCAAACGATGCCCCCATGAGAGCACCATTTAGCGTGTTCAAAGCCAAACAAGTAAATAAATAAATAATTAAGTTTTGTTCGTGTAATTTAAAATATGTAATTTTAAATTATTCTATTTTATTTTAAATTATATTTACCACAATATTTTTTAAATTCTAGCAACAAAAATAATTGTAAAAATATGTACAAATTCGGGAACGTAGCAAGCCTTTTCTTGACTATTGTTTTATATCATTGCGTTCTGTTATCAGTGTCTCTTATTCAATTTTAATAATTCCATTAAGTTTGCCTTTATCACCGTTGATTATGTTTTTTAGTAAAATTTCAATAAAGAAACTAGGACAGTTATTTGAATTGGATGCGTTTTCTAAAGCTTTCCTTGGAAATTCCAATTTGCCTTTAAAAATACTAACAAATTGCATTTTGGAATATTTTAATACAAAAAGTTAAAATAAGAAAATTTTCTCCAGTTAACTCCAATTTAGAAATGCTGCGATATTTTTTAATTTTCTTTATTATCACTTTACGTATCTTAGAATTTTCTAGTGTCTTCCTTGCTTTTACTACGACAAATGCCATTAAAGTCACCATATTAATTTTCCTATTCCAGTAAATCCAACGCAATTAACTTCATTTTAAACCGACTTCTAAAAAAAGGAGGTTATCAATTCGTCGAGTATGTATGTTTTTTTTTTGTTTATGAATGTACACCGATTACTCCGGAACGGCGGCACCAATTTTAATGAAATTTTTTACGTTATGTTCAGGAAGTTGCTGCGGTAGTCCCATATTTTTTTTGGACGAAATTGGTGCAGTAATGTCCAAGATGGCGCTGACAATATGGCGACCAAAAAAATAAATTTTGTCCGATTTTCTACAAAATTGGTATGGGAGAATTTTTGGGGTCGTACATAACTAGTCAGAAATTATTTTTAAAAAATTCAGTATGGCGGATCCAATATGGCGGACACAAAAATTTAATTTTGTCTGATTTTCTCCAAAATTGATGTGGGGGAGTTTTAGGGGTCGCACATAATGGATACAAAATATTTTTAAAAAATTCAATATGGCGGATCCAATATGACGGACAAAAATTCAATTTTGTCCGATTTTCTCCAAAATTGGTACGAGGGAGTTTTCAGGGTCATACATAACTAATCTGAAATTATTTTTAAAAAATTCAATATGGCGGATCCAATATGGCGGACGAAATAATCAATTTTTTGTCCGATTTTCTTCAAAATTTGTACGGGGGAGTTTTCGGGGTCGCACATACGAATCTGAAATTATATTTAAAAAATTCAATTCGGCGGATCCAAGATGGCGGATTAAAGATTCTACATCTCCCGATTTTGTTTAAAATCAGTATGGGGGTATTTTTGTTAGTGTTAATTATAAGTCTAAAATATTTTTTGAAAAACTCAATCTGGCAAAATCAATATGGTGTCCTAAAAATTTTACATTTTTCGGTTTTCTCTCAAACTGATATAGGGGGTTCTTGAGGGTGTAAATTATGAATTTAAAAGTATTTTTTCAGGATTCAATATGACAAATCCACGATAGCGGAGTAAAAATTTCACTTTTCTCGATTGTGTTCAAAGGTGGGACAGGATCGTCTTTGAGGATGTAAATAGCGAATATAAGTCTAGAAATTTTAAATTTTCATATTTCATTCAAAATTAGTACTAGGGGGCTTTGAAGAGTTTAGATTTAGATTAGATTAAGACTTAAAATATATATTTTTTGATATTCAATATAGCGGATGCAATATGGTGGGTTGAAAATTTTACCTTACTCGCATTTTTTCAGATTTAGTATTAAATGGTATTCGGGGTCATGTATTACGAATATGAAGGTAATTTTTTAAAACTATTAGGTTGATAAGATACAATATCAGGGACAGAAAATTTTACATATTCCGATTTTGTCTAAATATGATATTGTTGAGTTTTTGAGGCGTATACAAACTCAATATGCAGTATAAAATATATCGAGCTAAGAAATTTACATCTCAGGTTCATTAAACATCGATATTAGAAGGTTTTGGAGCCTATATTACCAATCTAAAATTAATTTGAAATTTAAGATAGTGGATTTATTATGACAGACTAAATATTTGTTTGACACAATTTTACTGGTATTTGGAAACTCTAAGAACCAAAGAATTTTTCGTGGTTCATTTTAGGGTAATTTACAACTTTGGATAAAATGGGTACTTTTTGCCACCTTGGAGTCATTGCGAGGTACACTCATCTCGATTGGTATTTAGTTACAATAATTTATGGATATCATAATGAAGTCAAAACCAAAAATAGAAAAAAAAAATTTATAAAAAAATTGAGCCGACCTCTAAAAGTGCGCTAAGAAGTGAAAAATAACTATAACTCTTTATATGAAATTGAACTTTTTGAAGTCGGCGCCAAATTATTTTTAAATAAAATAAATAACTACTAATATATACAAATTATGGTAAGAAAGCAATTACAAATAAAGTATTTTTAATCTGTTTATGCAAATCACATTTTGTATGGTACTAGTTTGGCGCCGACTTCAAAAATTTCAATTTCATATAAAAATTTATGGTTATTTTTCACTTTTTAGCGCACTTTTAGAAGTCGGTTCAATTTTTTTATAAAAATTTTATTATTTTTATTCTGTGGATTTGTGTATGTGGATAGTAAGCAAATTTGATGTATTTGTTGAAATTTATTGATTCCTAAAAATACACCTTAGCAAGAATAACTAACAGTTGTTGCCAAAATTTGGTTTAACTCCACTGAGAATTTACCTAAAGTAGATTTAAAAGGTAGATGATTCAATCGTCTAGAGAAACTTGATAATACAACAACGATATTGAGTAATTGACGTCTCACATATTATTTTTAAAATACGAATTTCCCTAAAGACCATTATTTGTCAGTAAATAAAAGAAAACTAGGTCACGAAATAAATGTCCGCCGAATTTCCCGCAAAAAAAATACAAAAACCATTTTATCACTTAGAATGGCACAAAAAACAAACAAAGTCTTCAACAATACATTTTTCATCGAATGGGGATTTATCCAGATCGGTGTGACAATTTCGCGGGTTGGTGCACCTCATCAATCAATTAACGTGGTTTAGTGTACAAAAGGCCGAACGGCTTTCCTGTCTGGAAAAGTGAAGAAAGTCGTATCCAGAAAAAGCACACACAGGCGAAGCGTTTAGGATTTGACGGGGTGGAAACTATTTATTACCGGGCGATGGAGGTGAGCTTTCAATTGAAACGTCTGCGTGTAGAAAAATGGTAATAAAACAACGGGTAATTAAGGTGACATTTATTGATTTTGTATTAATCATGACGTAACATACATTGATCATTTTGATGGAAATGCTTAACGTTCTAGCCTATTTAATTTAGAACCTCTTTGTGGAAGATGTGCAGAATATTACTTTATAACAACTTTAAAAAGTAATATTAGGGCATGCATTTGTTTAAAGTAACTATTGAAAATGACTAAAAAGTTAAAAATATACTTTAAGTTGAAACACTTTTTTAACTGGCGGCCATTTTGTCAGCTGTCAAGTGATTTATGTTTAATTTGGTTTGGTATTTTAACATGAATAGACTGACGCCTGAACAACGCTTCCAAATTGTTCATATTTTGAAAATCATGGTTCTGTTCGAAATACGTATCGCGCACTACGTCCATTTTACGGTCAACATAATCGTCCATCAGAGTAATTAATTCGATTAATTATGGAACGTTTTCGCACCACGTTTACTTTAAATGATAATACGCATCCACAGAGACGTCGTACAGTGCGTACAGAAGAAGTCATTGCTGCTGTAGAGCGTAGCGTAGAGGAAGACCCGAATCAGTCTATCCGCCATCGTGCACAGGAACTGGATATGTGTCCATTCACTTTATGAAATATTTTGCGGAAAGATCTTGGTTTGCGTGCTTACAAAATCCAACTCGTGCAAGAATTGAAGCCACACGATCACCTAGCAAGGCGTAGATTCGGTGAATGGACCCAAAACAAGATTGCCGTTGATCCCGATTTTCATAAGCGAATTTTGTTTAGCGATGAAGCTTACTTTTGTTTGAATTGATACGTCAATAAACAAAACTGCCGTATTTGGAATGATGATAATCCTCAAGTGTATGTTGAAACACCGTTACATCCAGAAAAACTGACTGTTTGATGTGCTTTATGGGCTGGTGGAATCATTGGTCCGTACTTCTTTAAAAACGATGCTGGTCAGAACGTTACAGTCAATGGTGACCGCTATAGAGCCATGATTACTGACTTTTTCATTCATCAGTTGAACAACCATGATGTGCAGGAGCTGTGGTTTCAACAAGATGGCGCAACATGTCACACAGCTCGTGCCACAATTGATTTATTGAAGGAAACATTTGGTAACCGCATAGTTTCACGTTTCGGACCCGTGAATTGGCCTCCAAGATCGTGCGACTTAACGCCGCTAGACTATTTTCTGTGGGGATATGTGAAGTCACTAGTCTACGCCGATAAGCCCGAAACGATTGATCACTTGGAGGACAACATTCGCCGCGTTATTGCCAATATACGGCCACAAATGTTGGAAAAAGTCATCGAAAATTGGACCTCCAGATTAGACTACGTCCGAGCCAGCCGTGGCGGTCATATGCCAGAAGTCATATTTAAATTATAATGCCAGAAGGTTATCTTTCGAATAAAGTAAATTTCATATCAATTTAAAAAATTCATCTTTGTTTTATTTCATTTAAAAGTTCTATACCTCTATAAAAAAACTCCCTTTATTTTATACAATAACTAATATAATAACCTTTTTTTTGGTTAGTATCAAAGTAATTGAAAGATCTTGCAATTCTATAACTAGCTTGAAATGATGCTTCGGAAGCCATTTTATGACCTTAGTTTAAATCTTTTAGAAAAGAAGAAGCGATAGACCTTTTATTACCTGCTAATTTTCTTTTAAAATGCTCAACAGGTTTATTCTTGGGGTCCGGATATCTTATTTTAAGGAGTCTATGAAAAAATGATTTTCATAGAGGTTTTAAATTGCTGTTGGCGAGGATTTCATTACAGATTACAAAAAGACGTTAAGGTTCTGACTCCTCCCCGGTAAAATGAAAACCCATTTATAAATAGTGATTGTCATATTTTCGTTTTTTCCCGTTTTTCTCACTCTCTTCGTCTATTTTTTCTTTGCATTTATTCTGTCGAGACGGTAGCTCACTGCAATTGCCATCTTGTGTTAGTTCCAAATCAGGGATTGAAGTAGAAGAAGCAATTGATTGATCGTTCAGCTTCTCGACAGACTTGACAAAACTACCCGTTTTGAACCAACGGCCCATCATACATTTACGGAACAATAATTATTCACGTTCGATGTACGTACGTGTGAAGATTTTAAGCTCATCGTACAAGTCAGTTCGATTCTACATATCTTTATATGTGACTGTGTCGGCAGACCATATTCTCGTTCTTTCGTAGTTCGACCATGCTGAAACCGAATCAGATATCGAAATATCCCTATCACGTCAGGTTTCTTTTAATACCCAAGAAATAGGCTTAAAATGATAAAACTCAACAACCTCAAAAGCAAAACCCAAACAAACCCCATTACACCGAATCTCAATAACTCTTAAATCCCATAACCCCAAAACTTAATAACCACATAACCTCAAAATCACCCCATTATCCAGTGAGGAAGAGACTTACACGAGTTGTCATATTTAATCGAGGTGTTCTTCAAAACAATTTTTTTCATATGGTAATCAGTGATCCGGCAGAGATGCGATACAGGGAGTTGGATGCCCAGTATCGGCGACTGGTCGGGGTGAGAAAGCGTGCCCACAGACGTCGTCATCATGGGACCGCAGCTTTGTAAAAGTGGGAATTTTGGCCTCTACAAGGTATGAAGCTACAAGGCCTAACACAATTGATATATCTATTCAACATGAACAAAACGATCGGAACCCACCAAACCAATTCTGTTATGTTTATGTTGAGTATGAACCATTAAATAATTGAAAAAAAAATCAATGATGTCTGTATTGCATACAACTATTATTTCGCATCTAACATATTAAATAAATCAGGATAGAAACTGGGTACCACATATCATCTGGGCGAAATACTATAGCATTTTAACAATATGTTACAAGAAGGAGGACCATTTCAATCTAAAATACTGAGCACCTGTCGTGTGGAGCTTGCCAGAATCAAGAGAGGATCCTTTTTTTTGCATGATTGTCACTAGTGAATTCAATACGAAAAATAGATCTTAAATCAAGTACATCTATTCTAATTCCAACAAATTATGGTAAGGACGACAATAGTGCCAAAGAATAGAAGATAGAGAAGACGTAGTTATGGAAACTAGTTGAGAAGAATCGGATGAATTAAATGCAAGCGACGAAGAATAGGAAAAGAGGACCGAAATGCCTCAAAAAATTACCCAGGAAGAATTGAGTGATTTAGGAAGAGAGTTAGGATTATCAGAAGAAGCTCATGAACTTCTGTCTTCAAAACTAAAACAGAAGAATCTCCTGGAAAATGGTACAAAGATTTAAGTTTATCGGAATAGAAAGCCGCAGTTGCAACCATTTTTCACCCAGGACAAATCACAGGAATTAGTATTTTGTAACAATATCGTCGAAGTAATGGATAGTTTAAAAGTTGATTTCTATAAACCAAAAGAGTGGTGGTGCTTCATAGACTCCATTATTCATAGTCTGAAGGTGATATTGCTTGAAAACATGAACGTTCTGGCTCTTATACCAATAGCTCACTCCACGGTACTGAAAGAATCTAACAAAAACTTTAAAATCGTTATAGAAAAAAATAAAATATTTTGAGCATCAGTGGTGGCAATTTTAAAATTATTGGAATTGTTCTAGGAATGCAGAACGAAAATATTATACAAACCTGCTTCTTATGCCTTTTTCATACTATATTTTTAGAAATTCCAAAACACGTCAAGTTAAGTTACATGAAAAAAGCTATTTTCTAACAATTCCATCAAATTTCGTAATTTTTAGAATTAAATAACATTCGGAAATATATGGTTTACCCTAATAAAAAATAAAGGATATCCTTGGTGTTTAAAATACTATAATTTAACTTCACTTCAAATAAAAAATAATTTCCATTTTGTTTTGTAAAGATATCTCACTTAAAACCTCCGATATATCAAAAATGCTGTTTTTATGGGTGAACTTTAGGAGCGTTTTTCATCCCGTTATAATGAATCTTTGCAGATAAAAAGAAACATGTGTCACTTATGTTTGTACCCTCTACAATATATTGAAGTTTCATTAAAATCGGAACCATACACTTCAGGTACATTCCTTGTAAGGATAACTTTTTTGGATAAATGATGTCAAGGAATAAGAATTTTTGATTACAAATAATATACTGAAGCACAAAAAATTATGAAAGTTAAATGTAGGCAAAGTGCTACTGGTGGTGCCATCTACAATGTTTATCGAAACTGCAATCAGAGCTTGATTTGTCATACTACAAAATCCTATAGTATCAAATTTAGTCCAAATGCAGCTACTATCAGGATAAATATTTACACAGAAGTTTAACAAAATTATAAATTTGACATACTGTATTTCAAAGACTATCTTTTCGACTAAGGCAAATTAGGATAGATCCTTATATTTAGCCTCAGGAATTTGGGCTAACATAATGTATATATTTTCACCTTAGAGGTGCAATATTTTATTTACTATTCGGAAGAAAAATCTTTAAAAACCGTTCCTCCAATCTACTGAGAAAGATAAACAAGGGTACAGAACCACCGGTTCACATGATGTGTAATAAAAAAATTTGTTAAACCTTTTCAAAAATATTCAGTTATCATAATTTTTATCAAAAGTTCAGAACATTACAAAAGTTTTTCGAAATTATATTTACATGTTACAATGTTTCGAAAATGTGAATTATATATTACAATATTTCATATTATGTTAATTTTATGGCTTACAAACTACTAGTTTATTACCAAATACTTATCGCAAAGCGTAATCTGCATTTAATATAATGAAAAGTAACATTATTACCCAATATTATTGTAGAAGAGCTCAGTAAAATCTATGCGTCGATCAATACGATTTTATCTAGCCTATACGGTCTAAATTTCATCATAACATAGAGCTGTTAATTTACGAACATTGTTTATTATAATTATGTTATAAAGTCATTTGCTTCGTGTGTTGTAGTCTAGACTCTAGACGTTATTATATTTTATATCCAGGAATGTCATTAGTGGTTTGAACATATTTTGGCAAATTTCCAATCAGCTTACAATATGTTTTGCTTCTTATAAAGGCTATAATCTATATTTACTCGAACAGTATAAAAACGAGAGTTACAAAGGGTTAATCTCTAGGATCATTAAACCTAACATGGGCTCCACATCAGGTCAACTGGATCAAAGTTGTTTTTCTTTCATTATTTTCATATAGTTCGATCACCTTTAATACATTCTAAAGAGGACTCGTTCAGCTATGTTGAAAAGGCAAAAAAAACTAAAATAAAAGAGCTGCCGAAGCTTCTCTGCTTTCTAGTTATTTAACAGCGTTTTCCAACTTTACGAAATTTATGCATACAAACACCAATTTAAATTTTGAAGAGTCGAATATAGCTAATTAAAAATCTCAAGCTCTATTAAGTCAAGCGTAAATTTAAAGTGTAAATTACATATCAAAAATTATTATTTTTTTTCCATATACGAATTATATATATATATATATATATATATATATATATATATATATATATATATATATATATATATATATATATATATATATGAAGTAAAATGCGAAAGAGTAAATGCAAACTTCTCTCCATCATATCCTTTCTATGTTAGAGATTGCACAGTTAGAATAAATTGTTATAATACAAAATTTATCCTATTCTACCACCGTCGAGATGGTGGCCTACCCATACCATCATACCGAGAAGAAAGTCAAAGCCCACCCTCCCAGCCACAGTGATAGGGCAGAGGTACATGTTTCGTCTCTCACTAGACTCATCAGGGCACCGACATGCACCTGGTTATGCAAAGGACAGATCGGAAAGAAGTATGCAACACTGAACGCGGCTTCGCCGACCTCTCGTCGGATGTGTTATATATATTTATACGGCTTTCACGGATTCCTCCGTGTGAGATGCATTAGCAGTCGTTATATCCACATTATGCTGTTGTAGGGCTGAAATCACATTCAGTAAAAAAAGTTATAATACAAAATTTATTCTATTCCACCACCATCGAGATGGTGGCCTAGCCATACCATCATACCGAAAAGAAAGTCAAAGCCCACCCTTCCCGCCACAGTGATAGATGTACGTTTGCTGAATGTGATTTCAGCACTACAACAGCATAATGTGGATATAACAATTGCTAATGCATCTCACACGAAGGAATCCGTGAAAGTCGTATAAACATATATAATTATAATTGAAGATGCATATAACAAAAAATTTAAGAAAATAAATTCATCAAAAAAATGTAGTTTTTGAGAAAATCGCGTTTGTTTTTTTTTTTTCAAACGGCACCGTATTGTCAATTTTGATAATTTTCAATTGTTAAAAAGTTACAAAAGTATACAATTTTGATTAAAAAATTACTTTAATTTTTCTTCACTGCATAAGCTCTAAGTTCAACTTTAAATTTCGATAACTTTTTTGAAAATGATTTTTTCACAAAATGGCAAAATAAATGTACACTCTTTTGGGTTTTAGAATAATATATTTCATGCGGAAACTACTTTACTTTTTTGAGGGTTTCACTGGGTGTTTTTAAATGAAATTTCCAATTTTTTTTAATCTCCCTCATATTCACATTTCACAAATATATATATATATATATATATATATATATATATATATATATATATATATATATATATATATAAATATGGCGGATCTAAGATGGCGGATTAAAGATTTACACTCTCAAGAACCCTCTATATCAGTTTTGGAGAAAGTTGAAAAATGTAAAATTTTTAGAACACCATATTGAATCCGCCAGAATGAGTTTTTCAAAAAATATTTTAATTTCGTAATTAACACTAAGAAAAATCTCTCCAAACTGACTTTAAACAAAATCGAGAGATTTAGAATGTTTAATCCGCCATATATACATATATATATATATATATATATATATATATATATATATATATATATATATATATATATATATACAGTGCCTTCATTTCAAAACGAACCATCCTTAATAACTTTGTTAAATAGAAAAATTTTAAAAAAAGAAAAAATACGTCAATTTAGATATACAGGGGGAAGTTTAATTTTGCATTTGTTAAAAGTCTGTCAATCACCTCCTCACCTCCAGCTAACCTCACTTTGATATGTCAAATGGGAACCCCCACCTTGTGACACATCATTGTAAGCAGCATAAAATTGTCTATCCAACCGTATAAAAAAAATTAAATCGGTTGACGTACAAGCGAATAGTGTGCAAAAATGTCTTGTAATAATGCATAATATATCGGCCTCGAACTTTGGTATGTCAAATGATTACCCTATAGTGTGATACATCATTTTAAAGGGCATACTATCTCCTATTTAGCCAATAAAAAAAACAAAATCTGTTGATGTACAAGCGAATAGTAAGAAAAGATGTGTGGTAATAATAGACACCTTATCACATTAAACTTTATTATGTCAAATGGCTACTTCATAGAGTAAAATATTATTTTAAATTTAATATAAATATTTTTTTAAAATAATAAACAGTTAAAATATTTGCGAGAAAAAAACTAAGCCTGTTTTAAAATTCATCGCAAAATTCATTGCAGTCTAATCAATCTAGTGTATTTATTTCAATGATATTTTTTGCGGCACCTGATAGGTACAAAAAATCACTGCAATAAATAAAATTTTTAAGATCTTTAAACACCAGTTGTTTATTATTGTTAAAATTGTCATTGTGACGCCTAGTTGAAACGTGAATATAAATGGTGTATACGCTAGCCGAAAGAATAGAAATAATTTTTCTCTATGGAGCTGAAGATCGGTGCGCTCGTAGAACCGCCAGAGCATTTAACGAGAGGCATCAATACAAAAACGTGGGCCATAAATATGTACTCGAATTGGTACGAAAGTTTGAAGAAACGGGATCCGTTTGTAATAAAAAATCTATTGGGAAAAGGGTTGTAGATGAAGCATGTCAAATCGAGGTACTAGGACAGTTTGCAATAGATCCAACTTTATCCATCTCAAAGGTCGCAGATTTAACCAACATTTCTACTGGCTCTGTGCATAAAGTTTTAAAACAAAATAAGTTTTTTCCCTACAAAATTCAAATTCTTCAAGAACTCGGAGAAGACGATTTTGATAGGAGAATTCAATTTTGCGAATTAATGTGCCAACGAATTGACGAGGACCCCCATTTACCTAAGAATATCTGCTTTAGTGATAAATCAACTTTTTTTCTAAATGGACTGGTTAACAGACATAACTGCAGATACTGGGATAATGAAAATCCGCACCTTTTCCGAGAAGGGCATACTCAATATCCCGAAAAAATTAACGTGTGGGCAGGAATTTATGGCAATGAAATCATCGGGCCATTTTTTTTGGAAGATAATTTAACTGGGCAAATTTATTTAAACCTTTTAGAAAACACAATATACCCTGCCATTGTGCAATCTTTAGAAAATCAAGTGGATGAAAATGCTGTTATGGTACTAAATGAAAATAATTTGCATTTCCTGCAAGATGGAGCTCCCCCGCACTACGCTTTGGCAATTCGAGAGTGGCTTGATGAACATTTTCCAGGGA
Source organism: Diaprepes abbreviatus (assembly GCA_034092305.1). Classification (NCBI taxonomy): domain Eukaryota; kingdom Metazoa; phylum Arthropoda; class Insecta; order Coleoptera; family Curculionidae; genus Diaprepes; species Diaprepes abbreviatus. Next base: position 260,160 of record JASJET010000282.1, on the reverse strand, counting down.
CGTGGATTGGCAGACGTGGTGCAATTGAATGGCCAGCACGGTCTCCAGACCTAACCCCTCTAGACTTTTTTCTTTGGGGGTATTTAAAAAGCAAGGTTTATAAAACCCCACCTGAAAATATTGACGATTTAAAACATCGAATTGTTCGGGAATGTAGAGGAATTAGCAGAGAAACCCTTGCCAATGTTCGTGGGGAATTTCAAAGTAGGCTTTTTTATTGTCTCGCTAATAACGGCGCACATTTTGAACATTTAATAAAATAATTTTCTTCAACTGAATAAAACTGAATAAACTGTTTATATTTAACACACATTTTTGCATCCTAATTGCCTATAACGTCTATTAACTTAATTTGTTTTGACATCGTTGGATAGCAGATCGTACGTCCTTTAAAATGATGTATCACACTATAGGGTAATCATTTGACATACCAAAGTTCGAGGCCGATATATTATGCATTATTACAAGACATTTTTGCACACTTTTCGCTTGTACGTCAACCAATTTAATTTTTTTTATACGGTTGGATAGACAATTTTATGCTGCTTACAATGATGTGTCACAAGGTGGGGGTTCCCATTTGACATATCAAAGTGAGGTTAGCTGGAGGTGAGGAGGTGATTGACAGACTTTTAACAAATGCAAAATTAAACTTCCTCCTGTATATCTAAATTGACGTGTTTTTTCTTTTTTTTAAATTTTTCTATTTAACAAAGTTATTAAGGATGGTTCGTTGTGAAATGAAGGCACTGTATATATATATATATATATATATATATATATATATATATATATATATATATATATATATATATATATATATATATATATATATGGCGGATCTAAGATGGCGGATTAAAGATTCTAAATCTCTCGATTTTGTCTAAAATCAGTTTGGAGAGATTTTTGTTAGTGTTAATTACGAAATTAAAATATTTTTTGAAAAACTGAATCTGGTGGATTCAATATGGTGTTCTAAAAATTTTACATTTTTCAACTTTCTCGAAAACTGATATAGAGGGTTCTTGAGAGTGTAAATTATGAATTTAATAGTATTTTTTCAGGATTCAATATGGCGAATGCAATATAGCTGACTAAAAATTTTACATTTTTCGATTTTGTTCAAATGTGGAACTGAATTGTTTTTGAGGATGTAAATAGCAAATATAAAATTATTTTAAGAAAATCTAATACGTCAGATGCAATATGACCGTTTAGAAATTTTAAATTTCTGGATTTCATCTAAAATTGGTACCAGGGGACTTTGAAGGGTTTAGATTTAGATGAGAATATGACGATAAAATTATTTTTTAAAGTTCAATATGGGGGATCCAATATGGTGGGTTGATAATTTCACCTTATTCACATTTTTTCAGATTTGGTATTAGGGCCTTGGGGGGTGGTGTATTTTGAATATGAAGTTAATTTTTTACAACTATTAGGTTAATAAGATACAATATGAAGGACTAAAAAATTTACATTTTCCGGTTTTATCCAGAATTGATATTGCGGGGTTCTTGGGGCGTGTACAAACTCAATATGCAATATAAAATATATCGGGCTAAGAAATTTACGTCTCAAATTTCTTAAATATCGATATTGGAAGGGTTTGGGGCCAATATTATCAATCTAAAATTAATTTGAAATTTAAAATAGTGGATTTACTATGACAGACTAAATATTTGTTTGACATAATTTCATTGATATTTGGAGAACTCCAAGAATTTTTAGTGGTTCATTTTAGGGTGATTTACAATCATGGATAAAATGGGTACTTTTTTGCCACCTTGGAGTTATTGTGCGGTACATTAATCTCGATTAGCACGTACTTCAAATAATTTATGAATATCATAAAAAATTCAAAACTAAAAATCGGAAAATAAAATTTTTATAAAAAAATTGAACCGACTTCTAAAAGTGCGCTAAAAAGAGAAAAATAACTATAAATTTTTATATGAAATTGAAATTTTTGAGGTCGGCGCCAAATTATTTCTAAATGAAATAAATAACTACTAATATATACAAATTATAGTAAGAAAGCAATTACAAATAAAGTATTTTTAATATGTTTATGCGAATCACATTTTGTCAAGTATTAGTTTGGCGCCGACTTCAAAAATTTCAATTTCTTATAAAAATTTATAGTTATTTTTCCCTTTCTAGCGCACTTTTAGAAGTCGGTTCAATTTTTTTATAAAAATTTTATTTAGATTTACAGACAAAATTACCACTGAACATCCTTAATCAAATATAAATGTCAACCATATTTATTTATTAAAGATCCATTGTTGACACTGATTTTAAAGTAATTAGTAGATATTCATTAATGATCCATTAGATAAATCGGAATTACCTCCAAGTAATTACGGTATAGTGTTATTCTAAACCAAACCCAAATTCTACAATTACGGACCAATTGAGTGTAAATCTAATGGAGTATAATTAACAGGTTAACCTATATATTCAAAATATTTTATTGTAGATATTCAAAATTTAATTCATTAATAGATGGATTAAAATTATTTCCAAAAAAAAAATATTGTTTAATATAATTATTTGAGGATACATTAATATTCTAATTTTGTATTTTTTTAAATTAAAAATTAAAAATATTAATTCTAAAACTTCGTACGTATATAGGAGTAGGCGCTTAAAAAGATACAAAGAGATATTGAGAGAAATTTTATCATCCTGCACAAGTTGAGAATTTCGAAAATTTGTTTTCAAAACTGTGAATTTAAAAAAAAAATCATTTGATACTTTTTCTATTTGAAATCTTGTGGAATATGACTGTTTTTTTTTTCTTATTTAAAAAATTTTGATTTTCAGGATCAACATTGGTCATATTAGATCTGCCATCTTGGATTTCTAAAATGTGACATGAAATTCGAAATCAATGATCAAAGCGATATTCAGAACTGCCTGGACATTTAATTGTGTTTTTTTTTCTCAGAAAAGTATTTAACGAAACAATTAACAGGGTTTTTGAGACTAGGTTAGAGACTTAAGGACTTCAAAATTTTGGTCAAGGGGTTATGGATTTTAATAGCTTATCTTAAGGTGATATTTAGTTTTAATACTTAAATTAAAAGGATTTTTCAACTTTAAAGGTCTCAATATTTGTTTTCTACGGTTTTTAGAGGTTAGATTGTAAAGCTGTGGAATTCTAAAGCTTATATGAAAAAACTATGTAACTTAAGAGCAAACCTGACTTCGAATTCATAACTGGCAGATCTTAAAATTTATTTTAGAACAAGATTTATTCAATATTATTTGATTATCTGTGGTAGTCACTTAATTACAAGCGCCATTTCGGATCCGCCATTTTGAGTTTTAAAGTACGTACATATATGAAGAATTTACGCCTGAAACGAATTTCTTAAGTTGCGTCAATTTTTGGAGAGAAGAGGTGTCCAGTTAACAAGGTTCTTCTTAGGACTGTAAGGCAGCTGATGTTTCCGTGAAATCTCATTCATAATTTTAAAAGCTCACTGTATGGCGTCTACGAGCGCTCGTAGACGTCATACAGTGAGCTTTGAAGATGGCGAATGAGATTTTACCGAAACGTCAGCTGCCTTACAGTCCTGAGAGGGACTCAGCACATATACGGGATGCCCGAAAACCTTCGATTACACTTCACACCCGTGATGATATCCGATATAACAAATATATATATATATATATATATATATATATATATATATATATATATATATATATATATAAGTAGATAAGTTTTTGTCCGTGTAATTTAAAATAAAATAGAATAAAATATTGGCGAAGCGGACGTGAAAATTTGTCAATCTACATGATTCTCGTGTTAAAAAGTGCGAAGCACTCCAAAATATGGAAAAACTCCGGGTCCGACAGATGGCGACAGCGCTGTTTTGTCCTAATATGGGAATCGTCAGGCCACCGCATTCGGTACAAACCATCATCTCGCCTTTGCATCGTATAAAACTGAGTTTATAATCAAAAAACAGCAAACAAGACGACAAAGGCGACATCTCGATGGTCCACTTGATAATACAAGAACCACACAGATTAACAAAGTTTGTAAAAGAACCGCCATATGGTGGCGCGACGGTGAATTAAAACAGAAATATGTAAAATCGAGTACACGAAACGCGCTGCCCAAAAGATAGGGGTCGCATTTTTCGGTACTGGTAAGCAAGCATACCGCTATTTAAGCAGCCAAAGCCACGTGCCGCACCAAACGATCCCACCATGAGAGCATCGTTTAGCGTGTTTCGAAGCCAAACAAGTAAATAAATAAGTAGATAAGTTTTTGTCCGTGTAATTTAAAATAAAATAGAATAAAATATTGACGAAGCGGACTTGAAAATTTGTCAATCTACATGATTCTCGTGTTAAAAAGTGCGGAGCACTCCAAAATATGGAAAAACTCCGGGTCCGACAGATGGCGACAGCGCTGTTTCGTCCTAATATGGGACTCGTCAGGCCACCGCATTTGGTACAAACCATCATCTCGCCTTTGCATCGTATAAAGCTGAGTTTATAATCAAAACACAGCAAACAAGACGACAAAGGCGACATCTCGATGGTCCACTTGATAATACAAGAACCACACAGATTAACAAAGTTTGTAAAAGAACCGCCATATGGTGGCGCGATGGTGAATTAAAACAGAAATATGTAAAATCGAGTACACGAAACGCGCTGCCCAAAGGATAGGGCTCGCATTTTTCGGTACTGGCAAGCAAGCCTACCGCTTATTTTAGCAGCCAAAGCCACGTGCCGCACCAAACGATCTCACCATGAGAGCATCGTTTAGCGTGTTTAAAAGCCAAACAAGTAAATAAATAAGTAGATAAGTTTTTGTCCGTGTAATTTAAAATAAAATAGAATAAAATATTGGCGAAGCGGACGTGAAAATTTGTCAATCTACATGATTCTCGTGTTAAAAAGTGCGGAGCACTCCAAAATATAGAAAAACTCTGGGTCCGACAGATGGCGACAGCGCTGTTTCGTCCTAATATGGGACTCGTCAGGCCACCGCATTCGGTAAAAACCATCATCTCGCCTTTGCATCGTATAAAGCTGAGTTTATAATCAAAACACAGCAAACAAGACGACAAAGGCGACATCTCGATGGTCCACTTGATAATACAAGAACCACACAGATTAACAAAGTTTGTAAAAGAACCGCCATATGGTGGCGCGACGGTGAATTAAAACAGAAATATGTAAAATCGAGTACACGAAACGCGCTGCCCAAAGGATAGGGGTCGCATTTTTCGGTACTGGCAAGCAAGCCTACCGCTTATTTTAGCAGCCAAAGCCACGTGCCGCACCAAACGATCCCACCATGAGAGCATCGTTTAGCGTGTTTCGAAGCCAAACAAGTAAATAAATAAGTAGATAAGTTTTTGTCCGTGTAATTTAAAATAAAATTGAATAAAATATTGGCGAAGCGGACGTGAAAATTTGTCAATCTACATGATTCTCGTGTTAAAAAGTGCGGAGCACTCCAAAATATAGAAAAACTCCTGGTCCGACAGATGGCGACAGGGGTGTTTCGTCCTAATATCGTTGTCACGACGTTTCACCAAAATCTCAATTAGCATTTTCAAGTGCGGTTCGTTTCTTTACTCGCTGAGAACTGATGGTGGTTTCTGTTGTCTTTCAGGTTTTGTTTAGCTGGCTCGCTTTCTGATTGGACGAGTGGCTTCACAGGTTCCTCTCCTGTGCAAAGTGAGATATATTTGATTGTTGTATGCTGTTTTCTCGTGTATTGGTTGATTTTTGTTGTTTTGTTTCTTGATTTTTTATTACTGTTTTCCATGTAGTAGGAATATTTAAAGCATAGTCCCGTTTATTCAGCTGTCCCGCTTTTTCGATTTCTAGGGCTTCTCTTATGACGCGAACCTTGTACTTTTATACTGATGCAATTTCTTTTGCTTTTTCGAAATCGATGAATTATAATCACATCATAGACGTGCGTTCTTTGCTAGGCTTTACTGAGAATATTAATATTATTGCGTAACTCCACATCTTTACTTTAAAAGCAAGATAAGTATATTTAGTTGTTACGGTAAGTTTTATTGACATTTTTTACGAAGAAATGCTTTATTTTCTATTTGTCCTTCTCTACTATTATATTTAGATCATTTCTTTTCTTGTTAAAATCCTCCTTTTTTGGTTGTTTGGCGATGTTGAAACAGAGCTGAAGTTGCCTGTTTTTGAGACTATTTTAATGTTCTTGAATTCTTGCTGATATGCGGCGTCTGTTTGTTTGTCCTATGTATGTTTGACGGGAATTGGCCCCTGGAATGCTGTAAACGCCATGATTTTCAAGATTGGTCTTATCTTTGGGATTTCCCAGGACGTTGGCTATTGCTTTTTGAGGTTGGAATATATATATATATATATATATATATATATATATATATATATATATATATATATATATATATATATATATGTATATATATATATATATATATATATATATATAGATATGTATATATATATATATATATATATATATATATATATATATATATATATATATATGTATATATATATATATATATATATATATATATATATATATATATATATATAAACTTTGTTCTAAATTTAGCACATACTTATAATGTACTAATGTATGTCAAGTATATTTAGGTTGTTATGTTTTTTAGTAACCAAAATTTGACTTTAATTCAAGTTCATAAAATTTTTACTTCATTACCTTTAATACATATAACTGCAGCATGAACTATAAAGGTGTAATGGTGAAAAATGTGACCCGTCGAATAATATTCATTCAGAAGCCAGAAACAAAAAATTTTCAGATTGACCCCATATTTTATTATTAGCAACAAATGAAATGCGACACCTCCTAGAAAACATTGTACACCATAAATTGGTTTAAAATAGCTAGCACAGAGAGCTGCTCATTCACCAACTCTATTTTAATGTTTATTGTTTAAAGCAGAGGCCAAACTGTTAATCATGCTCAGCTGTTTGAATAACCGCATTGTGCAGTTTTAAAATTTTAGCTCTGTTCGGATTCACACTGAAATCCTCTAAATTATCTAATGGAACAGTAATGAACGGTTGATTAATAAACTATATGCTGGTGTTTCAAAATGATAAGTAAATGAAGTTCCAAATTCTTCATATATAAAATACAAAATTTAATGCGACATTTTGTGACAGCGCATCTTTTCTGTGGCCTCTTAGTTTTCTTGATTTGATTGTCTTAGATTATTTTATATGGAGAACAATAAAACTGTAATTCGGCGACAACGATGGAGGACTGTATAGCAAGGGTAAGGGAAATATTCGAAACTTTGTGTCCAGGTTCATATATATATATATATATATATATATATATATATATATATATATATATATATATATATATATAAGGAAAATCCATTGTTTGATTCTATCAAGCTTTCGAAAATTTCTTCATGACATATCTACAATATTAATTTCAAACAAAGAGTATTAAACCTAACTTATAATTATTAATAAACTCACCAATGTGGTTTGAATATAAAACAAGTAGATATGGGAAAAACAGGAGAAAATCCACCATTAAAACTTTTTAATTATATTTAAAGGCATAATATATTAGGATTGTTAGAATTTAAATTTGAATTTTTAAATATTGTTCCGGATGGCCGATTTTTTGGACACACACTGTATTATTGAACACACTCTATTATTTCAAGAGTTTTTTATTGTCAACCTCAATTGTGGTACTTGTCAAAATAATTCAAGTTACATCGACAACCTCTCAAACTCTACTGTCCTCAAAAGCCGATCTGGGCCCTTTATAAATCCTTTGGGTCGATACCGGAAAATTTCTTAATTTTCTGGAAGGATTTCCATTCTACATGGTGTAATAAAAATAAAAAAAAAAATAATCTGGTGATTTTCAGACCTTCTATCAGGCGTTCCATGTTAAAAATAAGGAAATAGAATTGTCTAAAAAGTTCCAGACCATCTTTCATTGACGTCTCATGAGGAAATTAACAAAAGGTAAAATTAATTAAATACTCATAGAAAATAAACCTAAAACCCTATAAACTAGAAACACAAACTAATATTATGTAATGTTTAAGGCTGTAAAGTTTGTTACAATATCACAGACACCAAAACATCTCACTCGACTTTTCCATTTTGTAGTGACAGATGTCAGATGTCAACCGGGAACAGTGGCGTGGATGACCTAAGGAGTGAAAGAAATGAGACAATGTAAAACAAGTGTGAGGTTTAGCAAAAAATTACTTGTTTAATATTTTTTACATGATGTAAGAATAACGAAGGAAAATCCTTATTCATCTGGAGATGGACTGTCCAGGACTCTCAAATACGGTTCCTTTTCCAATTTTAAATTATAGCTGTACATAGCACTCAGATTCTCAGTGTCATTTTTTTTATTCATAGAATTGCACTTTGATTAACAAAGACTACTTCGAGGAAGAGACTTTTATGACATGAAGGAACCCCTTCCAGAATCCCAGTTCATGATGAGATCATGATAAAAGACATGTTCGACCAGAGCACAAGAGGACAAACCTCTATTAATATTACTACGATGGCAAGTGAGTCAATGTTTGAGGCTTCTGGAAGTCCCTAACAATTGGAACAAGGATACACGATACAGGACGTCTCATTCAGCTTTAGAGTTGGTTTAGTTTTGACATCTGTAGCTGTTTTGACATCTGTATGTTTAAAAATATTCATCAATTTGTCCGTGAGACTTTCTATGTAAGGTAATATATGGAAAAACTGAATTTGTACTGTTGTATTTAAAATATTGTTAGCTAAACTTAAAGATTGATTATTGAGAGAAGGTTGAGAAGGAATTTCAAAAATGGTTCCAGGATTAAACGAGTTAAAGAGTTCTAGAGCTATCTTAATTGTACCAGCAGGTACAGCAAGCAATGAGTCATCAGCATATCGCTTGACGAATGGAATGTAAAGAGGCAGTATTGAAGACAATCCTTAACCAGGTACAATTATAGGTTAGGTTTAATATTCTAACTTTGTAATTCATATTATAGAGATGTTCTGAAAAAGAGAAAAATAAATTCTTGAAAACTTAACAGAATCAAACAAGGGATATTCCTTATCAAGGTCTACAAATTTAAATAGACTGCATCCTCAATAACCCTAGTTCTTTATATATATATATATATATATATATATATATATATATATATATATATATATATATATATATATATATATTTATATATATATGTTAACCTTTAAGGCATACACTCATATAAAAAATTATTATATATAAAATAAAATAAAATTTCAACTAGTATTTATTACACCAAGCCTAAATTACATAACTACTAACTTGTAATATAACTTTGTTTCTATAGAATTAACACTATGGTAAAACCAGTTGCAATGATTACTTCGAAAATGAACCTTTAAATGCAAAACTTTATCTAAGTTAATTTTGCAAATTTGAAATGTTCTGCATATATGAATTTCATTGGAGCCGAACGAGTTAACACTTATTACATAGTTGAAGCGTTGCAGCCAATGTACGAGTAACGACTAATAGTCCGACACGGATAAAGGATTATTTTGATATGTATAGGAATCTGGTTAAAATTTTATTACATCTGACGAACGTAGTGCAATCCATAATTACGAATAAATGTTTATTGTCATTTCAGTTAACACGTCTATAGATAAAATAAATACGAAAGGTTATGAAAATTAAGGATATGTATTTATTATTTAATTGTTATCGGGATTGCAAATACTAGTCTCTAGATAAGAAAAATAATTCCAATGCTCTTCTGCCTCAAAGTCGTTTTATCTAATATTAAAATATCGAATTAAAAATTAAAGCACAAGTGTTTATTATGAAATTGACACAAAAACCAATAAGACATAAAAAAAAGTGATGAAGTTACAACACTTTTTACTTAATTACTTACTTATTGAAGGATCTATAACAGATTAAAGTGGATTAAGTAATGATGTTAATTCCATTCTTTGAAAAATCCACAGTATCTGATTCAGTTAGCACTTATTATCGTGGAAAATAGCGGTGTTTTTATGATTCACTTGTTACAAAATGCAAAAACAACACTTTCTGAAGTTACTTTTACTGAAAGTTCAAATTTAAGGCGCCATCTGTAGTGAAAAAATAGTAACTCTCCGGGAAAATTTAGTCTCTACAGATAGACTGAAATTGAACCGACTTCTAAAAGTGTGCTAAAAAGTGAAAAATAACTAGAAATTTTTATATGGAATTGAAATTTTTGAAGTTGGCGCCAAACTAATACCTGACAAAACGTGATTGGCATAAACAGATTAAAAATACTTTATTTGTAATTGCTTTCTTACCATAATTTGTATTCATTAGTAATTATTTATTTCATTAGAAATAATTTGGCGCCGACTTCAAAAATTTCAATTTCTTATAAAAATTTCTAGTTATTTTTCACTTTTTAGCACACTTTTAGAAGCCGGTTCAATTTTTTTATAAAAATTTTATTTTTCGATTTTTAGTTTTGAATTTATTATGATATTCATAAATTATTTGAACTAAGTGCTAATCGAGATTAGTGTACCTAGTAATGACTCCAAGGTGGCAAAAAAGTTCCCATTTTATCCATAATTATAAATCACCCTAAAATGAACCACTAAAAATTTTTTGATTCTTAGAGTTCTCCAAATACCAATGAAATTGTGTCAAACGAATATTTAGTCTGCCATAGTAAATCCACTATCTTAAATTTCAAATTAATTTTAGATTGGTAATATAGGCCTCAAGACCTTCCAATATCGATATTTAAAGAAAATATATTTTAATTTTTTATCCCCCATATTGGATACGCCATATTGAATTTTTTTTAAATAATTTTAGATTCGTCATGTGTGGACACTAAAAATTCTCCCGATATTCGGACAAAACTGATTTTTTTGTCTGCCATATTGAATTTTTTAGACATAATTTCAGATTCTTTATGTGAGGCCCCGAAAACTTCCCCATACCAATTTTGGAGAAAATCGAACAAAATTGATTTTTTCGTCCGCCATATTGAATTTATTAGAAATTATTTTAGATTCGTCATATGCGACCGCGAAAACTCCTCCGTACCAATTTTGGAGAAAATCGGACAAAAACGATTTTTTTGTCGGCCATATTAGATCCGCCAAATTGAATTTTTTAAAAATTATTTTAGATTCGTCATATGCGACCCCGAAAACTCCCCTCTGCCAATTTTGGAGAAAATCGGACAAAATTGATTTTTGTCGGCCATATTGGATCCGCTATATTGAATTTTTTAAAAATTATTTTAGATTCGTCATATGCGACCCCGAAAACTTCTTCGTACCAATTTTGGAGAAAATCGGACAAAATTGATTTTTTCGTCCATCATATTGGACCCGCCATATTGAATTTTTATAAAAATATTTTAGGTTCGTTATATGGAACCCCGAAAACTTCCCTGTACCAATTTTGGTGAAAATCGGACAAAATTGATTTTTTGTCTGCCATATTGGATCCGCCATATTGAATTTTTTAAAAATAATATCAGATTCGTTATGCGCAACCTCGAAAACTCCCCCGTACCAATTTTGGAGAAAACTGGACCAAATTAAATTTTTTTGTCCGCCATATTGGATCCGTCATTTTAAATTTTTTAAAAATAATTTTAGATTCGTTAGGTAAAACCCCAAAAATCCCTCCATACCAATTTTAGAGAAAATTGGAAAAAGTTAATTTTTTTTGACCGCCATATTGTAAGTGCCATCTTGGATTTTACTGCACCAATTTCATTTTAAAAAATATGAGACCACCGCAACAGCTTCCTTTATATAACGTAAAAAATTTCATTCAAATCGGTGCAGCCGTTCCGGAGTAATCGGTGTACATACATAAAAAAAAATATATAGTCGACGAATTGAGAACCTCCTTCTTTTAGAAGTCGGTTAAAAATGTCATAGATACCTTAGCTGTGGCTATCAATAATAAAGTAAGAATGATATAGCTTGTCAAGGAAAATTGCAATTTCCTTTGCAATAAAATTTTGTTTCTTTTTATTACAAATTTAAACAATACAGCTACTTATCTGTTTGTAAGTACCTGTTATCAAGCTGCAGTCACTAAAAGATGATCTCGGTCAATGCAACACTTGGAAACAGGACAGCTTACGGATGTTTTATTATCTTCTTTTGAGTAGTTTGATTTAAGTTGCCAAAAGGGATTCAAACGCAACATATTCGCTTGCAGAAGTAATTGGTTTCGAAGAAAAATGTAGTATTTCTATTAAAAACATTGGATAAGCCTTACATAGAAACAAGGAATAAGCAACAGTCATAAAGCTTCGAAACTAGGATAATAGCTTCGAGAAACTGAAGTAAAGCTCGAATAAATAACATCGATGCTTAAAATGTTGGACAAAATGTAAAATTACTTGTATATGGTTTTAAAAGTCTGGAATTTTGATTTGGTCCAGTGTTTTTACACTCATAGGTTACTAAAATATTAAAGTATTCAATTGTATATTGTTACATTTATTAAAATTTGCAATTAGTATATTGAGACGATTTTATATTTTATTTTAGTATATTAGTGTTATATTTTATAATCGTCAAATTTTTGTTGCTTTGACACTGTATCATGCCATACAGGTTTGTGAAAATTTTTGTATTTATCAATATGTCTGTCAACAATCCAGTATTACTTTTGAAACGAGTGTCCTGAAATGACAAACAATAGTGAACAATCTTGTTGTAATAATTTTTTCAGAATAATTATTTTCTACTTAATTAACCAAGTTCTCGTAACTACCCAATATTCCAGAAACTAATCCCGTTGCGAGTTCACTTTATTAGTTGTTTCACCGAGTAGTCTTTACAGACGTGTAATAAGTGTTAAACCGCTCAGCTTTAGGGAAATTCATATATGCAGAACAGTGCGAATTTGCAAAATTAACCCAAATGAAGTTTTGCATTTGAACCTTCATATTCTAAATAATGTAAACTACTGCTTGGTGATATTGCCAATATTAGAAGCTAACTAATTAGGGTAGATTATTGTTAAAACTTATTAAGCAAGTTTAATCTTGTTGTTTCTAATATAACAATATATGGAAATCATATGGAATTAATTTGCAATTTGACATATATTGTTTTATAATATTTTACACCCAACTACCATAGCTTCTTGGATATAGTATGGGATAATAGAAAACTATGTTAAATACTTTATATTTTTCTATTTTTTATGTGGTGCGAAGTTAAATCAGCCTTATTGTAACCCTCAATATACATTTTAAAGAAAATAAAACCCACAGGAAAGAAAGAGTGGATAACTAGTGAAATTCTTAATCTTATGGATATTAGAAGAAGCTATAAAGGAAAGAATAAGCAACAATATAAACAAAAACAACGGATACTCCGCACAAAAACCAGAAAGGCAAAGGAAGACTATTACAAAAAAAATATGAAGGAAATTGAAGAAGTACAAGCAAAGGATGACTGTTTCAACATACACAAAAAAGTCCAAGAACTCGCCAGCACCAGTAAACAAAAGCAACTCAATATATTTTATAACAACGAAAAGATAATCACAGAGATAGAACAAAAATTGGAAACATAGAAGAACCACATTACAGAACTCTTTGAAGACGAGGGACGACACATTTAACGTGAAAATATAGAAGGGAAGATAAGCCCGGATATTATTAAAGATGAAGTGATATATGCAATGAACGTAAAAGCTCTAGGTCTGGACCAACTGCCAGTGGAAATTCTTAAACTGATAGAGAAGGATCAGGTTCATATTCTGGTAGAATTAATCAACATCATATATAGGATAGAAATAATACCAAATGAATGGCGGTTATCAACTTTTATAACCCTCCCAAAAAAGAAAAATGCCAAGCATTTCTGTGGCTATCGTACAATAAGCCTAATGGTTCACACTTTGAAAATCTTGTTGAGGGTGGTCCACAATAGAACATTCATAAAATTAGATCAGCGATACACAATTTGGATTCCGTCAAAGCCTAGGAACAAGGAAGCCACTGTTTGGACTTAATGTCCTGTCACAAAGATGCCTAGATATGAATCGGGACCTACACATGTGCTTTATAGACTACAACAAAGCCTTTGATAAAGTTAAACATGACCAACTTATTGAAACATTAGGAAAGAGAAGGTAGACCCCAGAGACATAAAAATAAGTTCAAACCTATATTATGACCAAAAAGCAGCAATTCGAATAGACGACATAATATCAGAAGAAATAGAAATACAAAAAGGTGTTCATCAAGGGTGTGCACTTTCACCAATTCTCTTTAATTTCTACTCGGAGGATATAGTAAATGAAACACTTAGTAATCTGGACATGGGCCTTAAAATTAATGGCATGACAATAAATAATCTTAGGTACGGTTCTTTTAGCTGGAACACATGAAGACTTACAGACGCTAATTAATAGAATGATCACAGTTATTATCACTGAACATAAACAATACAAAATTTATGTTGATGACAAAAACAATACAGGACATTCGTAGGATATATATAAAGCGTCAACTTACTGAAAGAGTAAGAAAATACAAATACATGGGCACAACCATTAAGGAAAACCTTACAGCTCCCATCAAATAAGAATAAGAATTGAACAGGCCAGAAGCACATTTACAAGAATGAAGAGGTTTTTCTGCTGCCGAGATCTAAATCTTGAACTAAAAATACGACTGTTGAGATATTATGTGTTATCTGTACTATAATATGTGATGGAAGCCTGGACGTGAGGGGACTGGAGGTAATTGAAATGTGGATGTACCGGAGAATGCGGCGGATTTCATGGGTAGAAATAATAACCAACGGGGTAATGAGACGTATATATAAGGAGACAGAAGTGATTCTAACAATTAAGAAAAGAAAGCTGTTCTATATGGGACAGTCATGAGAGGAGAAAAATATCAAATACTACAGATTATTATGCAGGGAAAATTCAAGGAAGGAGATATTGATCTCCTCTCTTGATAGGAAGGTGAAGAAATTCATGGTTGAAGAACTTTAGGAAGTGGTTTTGTTGTAGTAACAATGAACTATTTAGAGCTGCAGTCTCAAAAGTGAGAATCGCCTTGATCTTTGCCAACTTTCGAAGAGGAGATGGTACCTAGAGAAGAAAATTATTTTCTCTATTAGTTACAGGAAAGAGAACCGTTTATTGTACCACGTTCTTAAAGTTTTCGTTTCTTCTTAAAAATCTGAACGCAACTGCATTGAGATTAACGGGACATTATATCATACAATTAACCTATGGAGACTAGAACTTGAGTCACAGCATACTGGAAATGGTTATAATGTTTTAGCAATATTCCCGTATTGTCACTGCCAACCTTCAAATATACTAGAAGGTTCCTTATGAGCTTTCTCTTTCAGGACACTGATGCTCACATTTAAAAAGTGGTTCATTTTTTAAAGCAATTTTATAATTTTTTTTTCAAACTGCTTATTTTCTTCTTTTTCTTTATTCTTAAAGGGAAACATCGCGATCTGGTATTGCAGATTACGCCTCGGATAAACACCACATAAAATGGTTTGAAACTTCAGCAATATAAATGAAATCCGTTATGAAAAGTAATAATAAAATCTTCAGTTAACCCAGTGTTGAGATACCTTATTTTTGGTAATCACTATGAAGTTAATTTCGGTTTATACTAGATAAAGATCAGAACATGACTTAATCGAGACATCAAACAATTGTTATATCCATTCTTCTTCTTCAAGTGTCATATTAGGTTCCCCTGACGTTGGCAATTACATTGGCAAGTCTTTCACGGTCCTGCGCTAGCTGGAACAGTTCCCCCGCGCTACCTATACCTGTCCATTCACGAATATTCCTCAACCAGGAAGCCTGTCTCCTTCCTACCCCTCTACGTCCCTCTACTTTACCCATCATGATCAATTGAAGAACTCTATATCGCTCCCCTCTGAATATATGTCCCAGATATGAGATTTTTCTAGACTTCACAGTGTTTAATAGTAGACGAGTTGTGTCGGCCCTATTGACTACCATTTCGTTGGTCTGCCTGGCTGTCCAAGGTATTCTCAGCATTCGCCGGTGTAACCACATTTCGAGAGCCTCCAACCGATTAATTGTGGCAGCCTTAATTGTCCAGATCTCTGCCCCATATAGTAACACTGGACAGACGTATGATCTTATCATTCTCTGTCGTAGTTTTAGCTTGAGGTTATCATTGCAGAAAAGTGGTTTCATTTTTTGAAAAGTTACTCTAGCAGTCTCTATCTCTTTATCTGGGTTTAGATTTTCGGTGATATAACATCCAAGATATTTAAAATGAGTCACCCTGTCTATACTTTTTCCTTCTATTTGTATTGAAGCGTTAAGATGAGGTTGTCTACTAAAGACCATAAATTTTGTCTTTTTGATATTTATGTTGAGCCCCATTTCTTGACTCTCAGTGTTAACACATTCTAATAGATGTTGCAGGTCTTGTAGTTTGTCGTTTAGGATAACAGTGTCGTCAGCATATCGTATTGTATTTATATATTCTCCATTGATTTGTACTCCCATTCGTTGTCCTTGAGTAGCCCGTTTAAAGATTTTATCTGAATATATATTAAAAAGCAGTGGAGATAGTATGCAGCTCTGTTTGACGCCTCGTAGAATTTTACTTTCTTCTGTGAGTTTTCCATTTAGCCTTACTGTTGCTTTCTGCCGCCAATATAGATTTTTAATAATTTTTACGTCTCTGCTGTCTACCCCTACGTTACTTAAAATGTTTATGAGTTTTCTGTGCTGTACTCTGTCGAAGGCCTTCTCGTAATCGACAAAACATACGAATGCATCCTTGTGTTGGTCCCGGCATTTTTGCAGAAGTATATTTAGAGCGAATAAAGTCACTCTAGTACCTAGGGCGTTTCTAAATCCGAATTGGGTTTCATCTAAATCTGCTTCGAATTTAGATCTTATCCTGCTGTGGATGATTCTGAGAAAGACCTTCAAAGTGTGGCTCATTAGACTTATTAGTCTGTACTCACTGCATCGCTTTGCTCGCTGTTTTTTTTGGGATTGGGACGAATACAGACTTCAGCCAATCTTCCGGTATATCTCCAGTCGCGTAAACGGTATTAAACAGTTTGACCAAGATTCCTATATTTTCCTCATGGATCATTTGTAATAGCTCGATTGGGACATTATCAGGCCCGGTGACTTGCCTGGTTTTTGCAGATCTTATGGCAGATAGAACTTTACTGTTTAGAATTTCCGGTCTCATGTCCATATTAGCGTCTATATTAGCGAGATCATCGGAGTTATGTTCATTCGGTCTGTCATCATCAAATAATTCTTTTATATATTTAACCCATGTTTTAAAAATTTCTTTTTCATTCGAGATAATTTTACCATCAGGGTCCACAAGGGTATTAGTGGTATTCTTATTATATATCCATACGAAAAACAAATGTCGATACTATATATAATAAGAATGAAGTGGTAGTGGTAAGTAGATAGGACGGCAAATGAACGAAGTCAACACTAGAATGACGACAAAGAACACATAGAAGTATAGTGGATGCTATTGGCGAGAATGAAATAAAACCATCTGAGGAAAAGTTACATTACAATGCATAAAAAAAGACTCATCGTAATCGTGATCGTAGGAATCTTCCTTTTGAACCTATTATACCTTTTGAACCGTTTATACCAATTATACGGTATCCGGAAAATACATGTACTACGTTTCATAACAGACTCTAGACGTCAAAATACGTCAATTTAAGCCAACTTAGTTGTATCTGATAATGCTTCATTTAGGCGATAGAAGATGGCAAAGTTTTAAAAAAATACTGATTTTTTCCAAATCTCTTGAAAAAGAGAAAAAGTTAGCTTCAAGAGTCTGTCATCAAGGTTGTATACGTATTCTCCAGACACCCTGTGTATAAAAATTTATAGAGTTATTTTTGCTTTTTAGAGTTTTTTTTGAATGAGCTCTATTGTTTTTAAATTTTATTAAACTCTCCATTATACATGACCCTTTAAGTTAAGTCAAAACACTTTAAGAATTGTCTATTACGAACGCACAAAAGCAAATAATGTAATCGTAAAATTCTCCTATTAAATATACGACTTAAGCGATAAAAATGTAAAGTAAATGGGGCGAGAGAATCAATATTGAGAAGAGCTAAGTAGTTAATCTGCCATAGCATGAAGGATGAGAATTTTTCTTCTGGGCAATTAGCTCCAGAGAGCGCTGATCATTTTTATTTGGAAATTTGCATTTTAGCAAAATAAGAAGAGGGTAAAAGGCATTTTGGAGTAATAAGAAACACTCTGGCCTAACAGTATTATGTACTTATAAATCCTTTTTTTAAATTAGCTGGCTAATTAACCTTAAAAATGTCTGAGAAACGGAAAATAGGGGTCTTCGCATAGTGCCTATAAATACATATATATATATATATATATATATATATATATATATATATATATATATATATATATATATATATATATATATATCAGAAAATATACTCAGTTACACGGAACATATAACAGAATAATTAATTACAATTCATCATATTTTGTGCATAAATAGATATCAAGAGTTCACGCACGTGATTGGACTTTGGAATGAAAATATTAGTTCTCTACCTGGATTTCGTTAATACTACGTTGGATTACTTCAATGCTTTACAGCGTCTTCTGTAAATTCATGAGTCAGGTTGGGTCTATAAAGTTATTTCGAGGTTAGCGTTACAACAAGATAGTGAAAATGAGAAGAAACTTAGTTTCAGTTCTTAAGTCAGAATGTTGAAAATTTGACTCTAATTGATTGTCTTGTCTGACGTATCGATGGTGATTGTGAAGTTTGAATTAAATAATTGGTGGAGCGTTAAGCTCTTTCAAGATATTTAGTGATAGAATTATAGATGGAATAAAATATATGATCGGATTTCTAATATAGTACGGAAGTTCACAGATCATGTGCAGGATTCTATTCTGGCAGCTTTCTGGCCTGCTGAATCTAGACCTGCTTTTGATGATCCACGTGGTAGCACCAAATGACAGAATCGACATAATGAAGAGGTTATAAATCCTTAATTTAACTAAGACTAACCTTGGTAATATGATTCAGTAGTAATTAAAGAGCTACCAGAGACGGTTTAGCTCTGGTTAACAAGTAGTTAGTGTTAAGTAGCCAGTTAAACCTCGTGTCGAAGACTAGCCCTAAGTAATTGGTATTGTCCCTTCAGAGAATTTTACTATTTTAAATGGACAGCTAATTATCAGGAATCGCGAACATGGCTTTAGTAAACTTAATGGCATGAGTTTTCTCAGGATTTAACTTGATTTCCCAATCAGTAATCCATTTGTCTAACTTGTTTATCTGCTTTTGTAGGCTCAAAATAATGAGGTGAAATGATCCCGAGGACGTTGACAATACAGTTAGTCAGCGAATAAGTATAATTTACTGTGATCATCTTGCGGAATGTCAGCAGTATAAAGATTGAATAGAGTTGGGGATTCGGTGGAACCTCCGCTCTAATCTGTCCTATGGAAGATACAGCATCCTCTGATGACACCACAATTGATTTACCCTCAATCAAACCTTGGACTAGTCATACTAGGTAATTTGGGATAAGTTTGATTACAGGCCCATTATGCGACATCTTGTCAAAGGTCTTGCTGATGTCAAAGAAGATTGCTCTCGTGTGAAAATTTTCTACTAAAATCTTGAGTGATGAACGAAGCTAATCTGGTGATCTGATAGATGCCACTAAGACTATCTCTGAATCCGAACTGCTCCGTAGGCAAGATGTTCCTCTCAGCTATGTCGGTCAAGGGGGAAAGGAAAACTTTTTCTATTATTTTCCCGAGATTGGAAAGTAGGTTGATTGGCCGGTAGCTCTTAATGCTGGTGGTACATTTTACATTCCTTTTCATAAGAATAATTTTGGCCATTTTCCAATCTGAGGGGAAACGACCAGTACTGCCAATAATAGCTCAAAAGGTCCGAAGTTCTTTTCAAAGCTTTGCAAGTCATCTAGACGTAGTGCTTTATTAACAACAAGATGTGAATCAATCCTCTTAATCTTGAATCGAAATCTATAGCAAGTAAATTTGAACTGTTCGATCAATGTTCTGTTCCTTTGTCTTATCGGTACTGGTGTTTAACTGAAATTGTTCAGTCTTATCTAGCTGTATTTCGTTTTAAAGAACTGCTAGCGCTTGTGGAAGATCAGGTAATGAGGTCAGACTTCGCCCCACACATGATCGATGGGTTGATATTTAGGTGGCTAAGAAAGAATGTTAACTTAAGCCTTGTGAAGGTAGGCCATAATTACTTTAGCAACATCCGGACTGGCATTATCTTGTGGAAAATTAGGAAATACCTTCAAAGATGAGGTTTCTACTAAATTGGGATGGTACAAAAAATGCCGAAAGAACTCATTCGTCGAACTCTTAAGGCTAACAGTCTAAGACGGCGACCGACTCTTTCAATAGTGAGTCCTACATGACCAGTGTGTCTTTATATTTATTCGCTTGCGTACATTTGGCGTTATTAACAGAGTATACGGGGTCTCGGGTAAGTATACGTCAAACTATCGGCGATGCACAGAAGGTGTTAAAGGAACCCTATTGCTATCTAGCCTACCTTTTGAATTGTGGCTTTTCAGTAGACTTGCATATTTTAATGAAATTCTAGCTTGATCTATAACCGATAAAAACTCACGAATTCAGACTATAAATCACCTTTGACATTACCTAGGAAGTCAGGGATGGACTCACCAATAAACTGGTAGTCCAAAAAGTTTGACAAGTGTTTGTTTTAAGAGCTGAAACTCAATTTGTTAGATACTCTAGACAGTTATCTAAAAAAGTACTAATATGATTTCGAAAAAATCAATCATTTTCAAGAAAAATCAATTTGTTTGCGTTCAAGAAAAGTAAGAAATTATGAGTTAAATAAACACCTATGTAGGAATATTAAGGATAAGAATCTTGTGATAATGCCTTGAAATATGCAAAAAAAATTATTGTATGCCGAAAATAAATAAAATTCTCCATTTTTGCCGGTTCAGTAATAAACAAAATGACTTTATTATACTAGTACTTTTAGGATTAAAAACTTGCTTGACATATTGTTGCAATTTAGGAGAGTTTTAAAATTAAACCATGTTAGTGAATCCGGCTGATAAAGTTTTAGGTCTGAAAACTTTTAGCCATACGAATTTAGTGGCTAGTCCATTCCTGACTTCTATTATATCATCAAAGTTTGTGTGGCTTATATTCGTGAGTGTTTATTAGTTATATAACATTCCAAAATTTTCATAAAATATTCAAGTCTGCTTATAACGTACAGCAAAAAATTTAAATCACTGATTTTCTTTTTGGGCTCTATATTTCTGTTATAGGGCACCTTAGGAAAAAAATTTTATAGCACACTAAGTTTACTTTGGCACCTTATTTAGACTGTCGAAAGTTTGAAACATACTTAGTAGATACGCTGTATAAGGACAATAAACAACCCTCTATGACGTATATCAGTTCAATGATAGAGTAAGCGAAATGTTATTATTTCGTACCTCTACAATAACATGCATATATACAAAATATTATTGAATTTAACCAATTTTTACAGATTTTTCTATTTATGAATTTATTTTTTTTTGCTTCTTTAAAGGAACTGCAATTTTCATTCCATTTTCCATTGGATGCATTATCGACACATCACGTAACTTTCCTAAACTACCGTATAACGTGACAGAAAAATTTCACGCATTAAATCACTATCGACAAAAACTACGAAAATTCAACATATTGCCAATTTTCTTCGACAAACCCACAACACGGAAACCGAGAACAAATCTTTTCGCAATCAAAAATATATTGTAGCAGCTCTGGCTTTAATATATAAAATATAAAACATATTTTTCTTCTATAATCATCCTCCGATACCATTTGGGACTTGGGTTAACGCCACGTGCATTAAATTTACTTCTTGTTTTAGTAAGACGCAAAAACGAAAAGCTATACATGGTGAATCGCAGATACTTTGATAAATTTTATTGATATACATGGATTATTAAGAATAATGGAAAATAAAATTATTTTACCAAAGAGTGGAACAGGTTTTATTTTTATTTAGATGTGTATGCCTTGGTCAACTCTTCATTTTTGTTCTTGAAGATGCATTCAAATGATTGGATTGGTCACAAAAGGGCATAAACATAAATTATAAAAAAATCACCAATTTGAGGTACGCGAACGACGTAGTACGATAATTAGCAGTCACGAACTTGAGATATAAAACTGGACTGCTCATGAAAATAATTTTTTACCCCCCCCCCCCTTATTGGTCGCCATTCGGTGCAATGATTTGTATGGCAACATTGAATTCCCTGCTAGTTTCTTACGTTGGCGTGAATATGTCGTGTATGAATGTCAATTCTATAATTCTAACTAACAGGTTTAGACAATAACTACCTCTTTCTAAACTATATCTTAAACAATAAATCGCTCTTCCTTGTTTTACTTGCCAGGTTAATCGAGTATATTCAATAAAAAAGACCAGAGCTCCGTTCTGTAGGTATATTTTTTGACATTCTCTTTCCTTATCTCTTTTAGGACAGTGATATACTTATGTGTTAATACCGACTGAACAAAGATAGAAGATCCTTATTATGACATTCTCTTTCCCTTTACTCTTATAGAATCGTAGCCCAGGATAATTGTTTCTGTAAAACAATATTTAACTTGAATTTCTACTTTTAGTTTCCTCAAAATTATAATTTTTCTGTTTAAAGCAACTCCAATAAAGCTAATTTTTTTAACTTCTTTGGAACAGCGTAAATATGTAACAATTTTATTATTTTTAGATAATAAGCATGAAATGTCAGTTCTTATAAATAAATGAAAATGCTTTTTTATGACTGTTTACATATTTTATTTTTTACAATAAAATTGTTATTTAGCAAAATAGCTAAAATGTGAAATATGCACCAGAAACAAATCGAGACTAATTTTTTTTTTGAAATATCTTTTTTAGAAACATCTTTATTCGGACGTAGAGTATAAGAAGTTAACGAAAAAAAGTATTAAGGCATTTATTTTTAAAAATTTTATATCATGAATTAATATAGTATATTGTTTAATGTAAGGTATTGAAATGTCAACATAATCTATTGCAAAGTAAGATAGTTTCATCATTTAAAAATAACTTCGATTAGGTCTTTGTTAAAATTATTTTCTCCTCGCTACTCGGAACTGATACGTGAGGTATTTATATTGGGTTAACAACATTCATAATAATGTTGACATTTCCTTCATAAAAACGGAGCTTTAATTTAAATGAAGTAAAGTAACATTATGTACTAAACCATTTTAATAAAAAAAAAATTAAACTCTAAAGGGGATAGTGTTAAAACAGTTTATATTTAATTGTAAACAAAACAATATTTATTAAGACACTTTAAATATAAAGAAGCTTGTAAATACAAGAGAATTCTTATATTAATACAATCATTTTTAATCTAAATATTTACATAAAGATATTTATATTGTTTTGTTTGATACGATACCCCTTAAAAAGGTGTAGATTGGAGAATGTATATATATTTTCGGGGTGCAATTTTAAAATTTCAAAATCAGGCAAACATTTTTATGTAATGTGTCAAGTCAATATGGGGCGGAAAATTTTAGTTGTGGAGAGTTTTGGGAAGGAATAACTATGTTTAGTGTAATTATTAAAACTTTCTCTTTAATAAGTTTCCTGTCGCTATTTGTTTTTAATGCTCAGAGTAAGAAGAAAGGGTGTTATAAGTTTGATATCTGTGTTTGTCTTCGATAAATTTTATATGATTCAGTTTTCCTCCTTGACATTTACATCTAGTTCTATTTATCAGTTTATACATGGCGGCCCTAAAATGACGTCTATTTTCAGTGAAATAGCAATATCATGAACCAAAAGCTACTGACAGACTTATAGAAAGGTGATTGTATGCAGGAAACAATAGGTCTTAATAGAATGTTTGGTTTGTGTAATTTAGGTAGTCCGTATATTTTTGGAGAAATAGCATTATGGATTGAGAGATTTTTCGCATCAGCCTCACTAATTTCTATTTTTGTTAGTAATTTTTTGACGAATTCACTATTTTTTTTGGTTTATGTTTGTTGGATCCCCATTTGTTTTCTGGTATGTTGTTTGGTCATTCAATAGTTCATTCATTTTGTTTTCATAATCAGATTTATTCTTCACTACTGCTTTATTGTTCTTATCCAGATTTAAAACAATTATTTGGGGGCTTTCTTTTAAAAATTTATGTGTGCGAGCTAGTTTTTTTCTGATTTTATTTTGTAAGTTGTTGGCCTTAATTTTTTTATGTCTGATTTTTATTTTATGGTTGGTGATAACATTTGTCACTTCTGCTTTTATTGTATTTTTATTGTTTTGTGGCTTGACATATATATATATATATATATATATATATATATATATATATATATATATATATATATATATATATAATAAGGGGAAGAGGAGTTCTTGACTGACTAGTTAAAAAGGAAAATTCTAAAGTCTTGGGATTGCGGTCCTAGGGCTGAATGAAACTCTATTTTTTACAAACGCCGAGCTTTCGGAAGTTTATTGTTTCCTTCTTCAGGGCTACAATACAGAACAGTCATGTTAATTATTATTTTAACTTTACCATGTAAGATGTTTAATAAAAAAATTTGTGGATGACATCATTACAATATTGAAGACAGTTTACAAATCTTCAATGCATATAGTCCACACATTTAGTTCACAGTAGAATGTGAAACTAACGATAGTGTACTTTTTGGACACTAAATTAATAAGGACTATTAACAACGAAATAATAGTTGATTGGTATACTAAGCCGACGTATTCGGGACGTTACATGAATTTTCACTCCTACCATAATACAAAAACTAAAATAAATCTAGTAATTAATTTAACAAAAAGAATTACACCAATTTGTCATCCTTCTCTCATTCACAACAATAGTAACAGATTAAATAACATACTAAAAGAAAACTGCTATCCTCAGTGGTTTTTTAAATAGGTTCTTCCATAACACCACCATCACTCAACAGGAACATATCGCACCACATCCCACACAACGCAGATCTGTTCTACAAAATTTCAGCGTCACAATATAGAGAGAAATATCCACCTTCACAAGACCAGTACATTCTCACGTAGAAAACAACACCAATCAAAACACCACTAACATCTCCCCTGAAATTTCAGCTTTCTTAGAAGAAAACCAACCCACATATTATTTCTTATTACCTAACATCAACCAAATTACACAAAAATTGAATAAAATTCTTTCTATGGACAACAATATAAAAATTTGTGGCAAGACATGTTAACGGTTGGCCAAACCATTTCCAGACTGAAATATATGAATGGTAACCCCAACAAATTAGGGGTAATATACAGTTTAAATGTATAGACTGTAAGAAACATTATATCGGTCAAACATTAACTGTTTTGAAAGATAGAATCACCAGACACAGGAGTGATTGTAGATTGCAAAAGAGGATATGCACCTTGTCGGAACATGTAATCGATGAGGATCACATGTTTGATTTTGTCAGTGTTGAAGTGACTACCAAAGAACAAAACAACAGTAAAATACATTTTCTTGAGATGGTAAAAATTTGTTTAGGTGATAACTGTATTAACAAGAAAAAAGATATTGAAAATCTTAGCGTAATCTACTCTCATATCTTATCCACTTTAAACAATAAAAATAAAAGACAGGAGGTTTCCCAGCCTCTTGACTTCACAATTTCTCCATAGTTTTCCACAAGTTACGTAAGTGCATGTTTGTCACTTTCCTATAATAACCACATCGCACGTAGACTTTCACTCAACTCTGAATGTTGAGAAAGAGAGAGGTTGGGAGACTGTTTTTAACCTTCTTTTTTCTAAAATTAAAACAAATAGATTTTCGTCAATCATTTGGCTTATTATCTTCTCACAAATATCACAATTTTTAAACACAACAAAGCTCACAAAACTCAATTAGTCATTAAAAAACATAAACCTTGTCAATATAACTACAAAGAAAAAGTAAATACAATTAAATAACTAACTTATAAATTAAAATTAATATTTGTTGTAAAACATAAATGATTCCACATTTAAAATTGCCGCTAAAATAAAATTTAAAGTTGTTGACCGATCCCATCGACAACAAAAAAAGTGTTTCAAGAATTTTCTTATTAGATAAACCTACATTCAGTACAACGAAAATGACCCATAAGAGAGTATTATTTATTAGTGTTCAAAAAAAATATTTTAATAAGAAAATGTAAAATTTTGAAAAAATCAATAATGCCTGCATGGATTTTCTGTTTTATTGTCTCAAAGCCATAAATATACTTATTTTGCATGTAAGTTTTTGAATTTAGAATCATTTTTATTAAACATCTTACATGTTAAAGTTAAAGTAATAATTAAGATAACTTTTCTATATTGTAGTCCTGAAGAAGGAAATAATAAACTTCCAAAAGCTCGGCGTTTGTAAAAAATAGAGTTTCATTCAGCCCTAGGACAGCTATCCCAAAACTTTAGAATTTTCCTCTATATATATATATATATATATATATATATATATATATATATATATATATATATATATACATATATATATATATATATATATATATATATATATATATATATATATATATATATATATATATATATATATATATATATATATATATATATATATATATATATGTAGAACACAAGAAACTTTTCCAATGGAAATAAGGTATTATTATCAAAAACTCCTTTCCACGGCCTGGAAAATACGTCCGAAAACATTGTATTTGGGGGAAATTCGGTATGTTGCCTTTTAGAGTAACTGGCGTTGACACTGGCATGAATGTAATAAAAATCACATACGTATAAAATGGAACAAAACTTCGTCGCAATGCATTTTAAATGGATTCTAAGTGCAGTTTTATCGGGTAAATCGTGCAGGACAGATATTCTATATTTCATGAAAATGCTTTCCAAGGGTTTTTAGACCGGAGTTTCGGCTTGTGGGAATACACTCGCAAACCACGGATGGAAATTAAAAATTCATAATTGATAACGATTTGTTCGTTACAACTTCGGATATTTTTAACGATATTTGTTTTATTTATTGGAAAAATAATGTTAAAAAAATAATGGTCCAGTGTGCGTTGAATACGTATTATGTTAAGTTACAGTTTCAGTTTTTTTCCCCTGTTTAATCTTCTTTTTTATGTGTTCATACTTGATTTTTTTTATCACTAAGTATATTGAAATATTAGAAATAAAGTTTTTCATCTTATAATTTCCAGTTCCAGTGGCAGTTGCAGTGGCAGTTGCAGTGGCAGTTGCAGTGGCAGTTGCAGTGGCAGTTGCAGTGGCAGTTGCAGTGGCAGTTGCAGTGGCAGTTGCAGTGGCAGTTGCAGTGGCAGTTGCAGTGCAGGTGTGGAAATGCGTTTTACGCACTCTGTGTGGGACTCGCGTCTCCAATCTAGAGAGCACCCTACCCACTAAAACCACACCCCTTAGGACACTACGGTTTTCCTCTTCAGAACTACCCTCGGGTATTACTTCAAAGAGGGTGTCTTAGTCATGATGTTCCAATATTTTTACTATCCCTCCGCCTGTCTAATATCCTTCTCCTTTCTTTCCATGATACCTCTAGCAAGTTGATTTATTGTTTTCCAACCATCCTCGTCCTGCAGCATCTTTTCCACGATATTTTGTGCGGTTATCTCCCCTATATTACTTTTGGCCGTCCTTCTATCCGTTTCCCATCTAATGCACTTAAAAAATGTATGTTCGACAGTGTCTACTTCTCCACAATATATGCATTGGTCACTCTCCGCCACCTTAAAGCGAAGCCTGTATGACTGAAAGTATCCATGACCAGAGATTAGCTGGGTAAGATGATACGTCACATTCCCATGTTTTCTTTTAATCCATGGCTCCAGGTTTGGTATCAGCCTTTGTGTCCATATTCCTTTATTTGTATTTTCCTGCCATTCTTTCTGCCACTTTCTGAGAGTTCTTTCTCTAGATATTTTTCTGTTAGTCCCTTCCTGTATAGAACTTCTCTCCTCCGCCAGTAGATAGATCGGCGGAGTTCTAGCGATAACCAGAATGGCTTTGGTTGATACGGTTCTATAGGCGCTCGCGATTCTTATTGCCGCCTTCCTTTGGACACTCAGCAGGATATTTCTATAAGTTGTCCGCTTCATGGCTCTTCCCCATATTTCTGCTCCATACAGAATAATGGACTTTGCAACAGTAAGGAGTATTCTCCTGTTTCTCTCTCTGGCTCCTCCGATGTTAGGGAGAATTCTACTTATATTCCCTATGGCATTTGTTGCTTTTTTAGCAACACTTCTGACATGCTGTCCCATTCTCATATTTCTATCTAAGAGGACACCTAAGTATTTTATATGTTCTTTGCTTTTAATTGTACTATTTTCCACCTTTACAACAACCTCCCTTACAGTGCGCCCACCCGCCAGAACAACCACCTCGGTTTTTTGTGGGGCTAAGCTAAGTTGTTTTTGCCTGAGCCATTCCGTTACTCTTTCCAAGACTCTGTTTGCTGATTCCTGTAATCTGCACGCATTCTTCTCCACCACCGTTATTCCGATATCGTCCGCATATCCAATAAGTTTCACCGTACGTGGAACTGGGATCCTTAATATGCCATCATAGTAGATGTTCCACAAGGTAGGACCCAGAACTGAGCCCTGAGGTACGCC
This sequence comes from Diaprepes abbreviatus, assembly GCA_034092305.1. Classification (NCBI taxonomy): domain Eukaryota; kingdom Metazoa; phylum Arthropoda; class Insecta; order Coleoptera; family Curculionidae; genus Diaprepes; species Diaprepes abbreviatus. Next base: position 231,353 of record JASJET010000282.1, on the reverse strand, counting down.
GCATGTCATCCTCATTTTTCCATTTTCCCCTATGTTTAGCCATCTTTCTTCAAGATAGCTTGCAATCATGTTATACAAATAGGGGGCAATTTGTCTTTTTCTCAGTTCTTCTAGAATTCCAGCCCATGGAGCTGAGTTGAAAGCATTGCGGACATCTACAGTTACAAGTATGCACCTTTCCGTGGCCCCTCTTTCGTTGGCCTCATTAGCAATTTCTTGAACCCTTTTTAATGCCTGGCGAGTTGATCTTCCTTTTCTGAAACCAAATTGTTTGTCGGCGAGGTCTCCGGTCCGTTCTATTTCCGTTTTAAGCTTTCCTAATATCAGGTGTTCCAATAGCTTTCCTAGAGCGTTCAGAAGGCAGATGGGTCTATATCCCTTGTTGTTCTGTCCCTGTTTAATCTTTTCTATAAGCACTAGCTGTGCGACCTTTCACTCCTGTGGGAAGACTCCTTTCACTAGAAATTGGTTTAGGATCTTATGTATATTATTTGGGTGTCCCTTAACTATTGCCTTAATGATTTCTGGGGGCAGGTGATCAGGTTCTGGAGCCTTCTTTTCCCTTAGCTTATCACAGGCAGCTATTATTTCTATCCTGGTAAACAAAGGAATTTCTGCTTCTTTGACGGGTATTCTATCCCACTTTCTAACTTCGTGTGTAGGGAATAGTTCTTCCGCTACTTTAGTTTGTTCTTCATCACTGAGCACTGTTGGTGATGTTCTTTTGATTTTATCCATAACGATTCTGTATCCTTTACCCCACAAGTCGTGTTCAACTTCTTCTACCACTTTATTCCAAGCATCTTTTTTCGCGTTATAGATAGTTTTCTTTAAGTTAGCACGACTTTGCCGGTAGTTATTTACGGCTTCCTGTTTCTGTCTTTGATCTTCGTTTTTGTTAGCCCTAGTTATATCTCTTTTCTTTCTCATACATAATTTTCGTGTTTCCGCTACCTCCTCTGTCCACCAGTACATCGGCTTTTTATTTCCAGGTGCTCTCTTTCTTTTTAGACACTTATTGCAAGCTTCTGTAATGATTTTGCTTAAGTCCCTTGCCTCTATTTGCTTGATTTTTCTTTGTTTAAGTTTCTTACCAACTTCCTCGACAACTTTGCATATTTGTTCTTTTTTAAGTATCCACCCCTTCTCTGTCTTGTTCTTTTGTTGCTCTGTATATTTTCTATCCATTTCAAAAACGATATGCTGATGGTAGCTAAGTGTTTCCTCTTCTAACACCTTCCAGTTAGTTATGTACTTGCTAATGTTCTTTGTACAAAACGTTATATCTATATAGGATTTACTTTCTCCCCTGATAAACGTAGGTGCCCTTCCTTGATTAAGTACCATGAGATCTTCTTTTGCCATCCATTCTGACAGTATTTCAGTGGCAGTGGCAGTGGCAGTTGCTATGGCAGTTGCAGTAACAGTAGTAGTAGCAGTGGCAGGGGCAGTTGTAGTGGCTGTTGTAGTGGCAGTTGCAGTGGCAGTTGCAGTGGCGGTTGCAGTGGCAGTGGCAGTGGCAGTGACAGTGTCAATGACAGTGGCAGTGGCAGTGGCAGTAGCAGTGATGGTTGCAATTGTAGTTGCAGTGCCAATTGCAGTGCTCTGCCTACCAAATGGCTGGGGATAACTACAGGCTATCTTATTGGTTCTTCTAGTCATGCTGAAGATTCTAGGAAAAACTAATGCAGACTTTTTCTCTACCTTACGTATCTTAGAACACCAAACTGTAATCTCTCACAGCTCCGCTTAAAGTTTTCCAAAAACAAGCCAGTCCAGTATCTTTATCTTGGCGCTTTGCCGTTATTCTGATGATTAATGCTGCTTATCACCAGGAATGCGACCTTGAAAACTGGTCCATAACAATATTGGGGTAAATCAGAAAATATTAATTTTTGTCAACTATATTGTAGTCGGAATTTTGATATTTACTTAACTAATTTCGGTCAAAATAATATGAGACTACTATTCCATCCTTCAAGATTGCAACGACGATTCTCAAATCTACAGTAACCTGTATATAGAAACATCCTCTAACTCGAAAAACATTACCCTTTGCACCCTATATTCGACTTACAAAAAAATCCAATAATCTTATACTGATAGCCCCAGCTGCTGACCAAAATAATTGCAAAAAGGAATAAGAATCCGTCTCGGCTTAACTAGGGTCGATCCGCTTGGTGGAGATCCATCATTAGGTATTGACTGAATCGACATTCGTGATATTAAGTTGGTATTAGCAGTGCAGTAAACAAAGACAAATAGATTTATCGGGATTTTGACCCTTCTTTCTGGGGGATGAAAGCTAGATAATAAATGGGAGTTTTGTGGTAAATCTTGAAATTGTATATGTGTTTGTCGAAGTTATTTCAGTTAAATATAAGTGTCTCTAAGTTGGAAGAAAATAGATTTCTCGTTCATTTGCAATAAAAGAAGAGTTCGAAATCTCGAGCACTTTCAGCCAACCCTAAGAAAAAAAAGTAGATCCACACATTATTTAAATTATTGGAATACAGTCTAATGTGAAAACGAATGGTTGAGTACAAAAAATTGCGTTAAAGTATAAAAATTAGATTAACAGTTATTTTATATTTAATCTAGTTATACGTTTACCTCGAAACTATGCTAAAAACATTCGAGTGAACATTTTTTATAAATATAACATTTACTTATTTGAGGATTTACACAATAACAAAAATTACAGCACAACAGTGTCAGAGAGGAATATTCTATTTAATAACAATAATTCCCAAGAAATTTTTTGATTTTATACCATAAGTTTTGTAGAAATAATATCATATTTTCAAAAAGTATATCGATGAGTGGAGAAGCTGCAATTAACGTATATCAACATATGATTTAAGTGCAGCTGAATCGGGTTGTTTTCATTTTTATTTATAATGCAGCTCACATTTCCCTTATATCTCGATCCTTGTTTTTACAACATTGAAGGAAAACCAAAATCCTGTATACATTGGAAGAACCTAATGATATTTTTTTGACGTTCTCGGGTTGGTTTGCCTGAAATTCGTATATCATCCCTTGAAGCAATCCAAGGAAAATCCTGCTAAAATCGGGTTCAGGTTATACCATCTTGTATTTATTAATTATTTTGATTTTTTTGTCCTCCATATTGAGTCCGTCATACTGAATTTTTTAAAAATAATTTTAGAATCGTTATGTGCGATCCCAAAAACTCCCAAAATAATTTTTTTGTCCGCCATATTGAATCCGCCATTTGGAATTTTCCGAAAATAATTTCAGATTCGTTAGGTACAACCCCGAAAAATGTCCTATACTAATTTTGGAGAAAATCGGACAAAATGAATTTTTTTGGTCCCCATATTGTCAGCGCCATTTTGGATTTTATTGAACCAATTTCATCCAAAATAATATGTGTCCACCGTAGTAACTTTCTGAACATAATGTAAAAAAAATCATTCAAATCGGTGCTGCCGTTCCGGAGAAATCGGTGTACATACAAAAAAAAGATTGCCTAATCGACGATTGAGAATCTCCTTCTTTTAGAAGTCGGTTAAAAATGGGAATAAAGTGGTGTATAGACGCCATAATATAATGAATTTTATATTATATTTTTCAAATTTCTTAAAGATATAAGATTCAATATGTAAAGGGATTTATCCTAGTGAATATTTTAATATATTTTTGGAAATTTTTTTACTTTAATTTAATATATTCTTCCCACTAACTCGATTGAACTTAAAAACTAACAGCAAAAATAATAACTCCTGGATGACTGCTGAAGTCGCAGAGATAAAGGATATTGTTCTACTACAGTAATTTTTATTGAAGGTTGAATAAATTTATCACAATCTCATTGTAGAATTTAAAAATTCTTACTGTAATAACTTAATTTGTTCTGTAGCAAATAAAACCGAAATGAAGCGGCAAATAAAAGAAAAAACAACAAATAGAACAAATAATGCATCGACTCCTCTGTTGAAAGAAAATAATGTTGTATTTGATAAGAAAGCAACGGCAGATAAATTTAATTCCTTCTTTTCCTCAGTCGGTAAAGATCTTGCAGGTATTTTTCCTCCTTCCACTACGGTTGATATTCTTGATTGTATTAATGATTCAAAATTATCATTCCCAGGGGTTTTGGCAATGGATCAAGCAAAATTCTAGGAAAGTTAAAAACCAGTATTGCTAATTCACTAAATTTTCTCTTTCATAAATCTTTTGATATTGGAGTTTTTCCAAAAAAATTAGAATTTTCTGTTATCAAAACTCTCTTTAAAAAGAGCGATCAAACACAGGTATCGAATTTTTAGGCCAATTAGTTTATTGTACACATTGTCAAATGTGTACGAATCAACTACAAGCTATAAATTAAATTCATTTTTAAAAAAGACAATATTATAAACGCATTTTAACACGATTTTACTTAGGATGGACGTGTTGTCGATCAATATTCTTTAGCTGGAGCTCTTTATATTGATTTGAGCAAAGCTTTTGTTTGTATGAAGCATGAAATTCTGCTTTACAAGTTGCATTGCACTAGACACTCCTACCTAGAAGGGTATCCATAACGTATCGGAGTTTTGGGCACACTTTTCTTGCTTCTAAGCTATCAAATATGGAAGTGGATGTTCCTTAGGGTTCGATTCTGAAACCCTTATTATTTATTATTTTTTCCAGTGATCTACCGAATTTTTAGTTCTCATTTTGTCATACGGATGTTACAAAAATTCTCCTTAAAATACCGGATGATTCCGGATGGAGGTCCTCGCTTACAACGTGTACACTTGCATACTGGAATATTTCAGAATAAATTGATCATTAGTAACGAGAAGCCCGCAGCAAGGAAAGCGGATGGTCATGATTTTAAAGGTATCACTACTAATGGTGGAATAGTATAATTGTCGCAGTCTGTAAAACTGTACATATTGATATTTTATATAAAAAGTTATATTCTAGTTATTACAGCCCAAAAATCTTCACCCAAACATAGTATAAAGATATCATCTATCAGTATATTTATATAACCGTATATAAGTAACAGTTAATTTTTATTATGACAGTGTTAATATAATTAGATGAAGATCTTACTGAGAAAAACTGTTTCACCATATAAAAAACAAAATTAGAAAATATTATAGACACAAAAGGTATAAACAGGCTTAAAAGTGAGTAATATTGGAAGCTTTACCGTTTCACATTATCGATATAATTAACTATTATATCAAACAATATGGGCATTTGAACGTTCTAATTTGGTTATCTCCAGCCGAGTTAATGATATTGAATTATAACTGATGTGCAACTGGTAAGTATTAAGTAATTAAGTTTGAGTTATTATCGCCTTTGATTGCTAAAACAACAGACATAAAAGAAAACGTAATAACATTTTGAAATTTAAGTTGCCAAGTGATTTGCTGAAACATTTAAGCAAGAGAAGGATTGTAATCATAACATCGTCATATTTTTTTGTTTATTTATTAATTACAGGGTGCTTTGAAGAGATTCCCTATAATTGTTAATCCAGGATCTACTCATTCCCAACTGTTGGCATATATGTACCTCCGGGTAGTTGTTGTTTTTACGAATGGTGACTTCTATTAGTGTTGCTCACCCTGGTGTTTTATCTACCTATTATGTGAATCTGTATGATTCGTGAGTATAGTTTCATTCCAGTACAGTTTAAACTTGTTGTTATTTAGTATAGGTTCCGAGCTGTATTCATAGAATGATACTTTTTCTACCTGCAACAGCTTTAAGTTCTCTTGCGCAGCTAAATCGCGTCTCTCCATGTACTTCGATGTGGCAAATGCTTGGCATCCTCCTGCCAGGTGCCAAATTGTCTCTGATGTTCGACATCTAGTGAGATCTGGTTACGCATTTTATATAGTTTCTCGTTGAGCTAATCTGATCTTGGACAGCTAGTAGGAAACCTTTGGTTTCAGGAAACATTGTCCCTGACGTGAACCAGTAGATTGATGCAGATTTGTTAACACTTTCCTAGTTAACCTCATTTGGGTGCATTTTATATAGTTTCTCGTTGGGCTAATCTGATCTTGGACAGCTAGTAATAAACCTTTGGTTTCAGGAAATATTGTCCCTGACGTGAACCAGTAGATTGACGCTGATTTGTTAACACTTTCCTAGTTAACCTCATTTGGGTGCATTTTATATAGTGTCTCGTTGGGCTAATCTGATCTTGGACAGCTAGTAATAAACCTTTGATTTCAGGACATATTGTCCCTGACGTGAACCAGTAGATTGACGCTGATTTGTTAACACTTTCTTAGTTAACCTCATTTGGGTGCATTTTATATAGTTACTCGTTAGAATAATCTGATCTTGGATAGCTAGTAAAAATCTTTGGTTTCAGGAAACATTGTCCCTGACATCAACCAGTAGTTTGACGCTGATTTACTGACACTTTCCTAGGTCACCTCATTTGGCTGCCATTCTTAAAGGGGCTTCTGTAGTCAGTCTTGAAGCTTCTTTTAGTCGCATTTCTTATATCAATATTATATTATTGAAAATACTATTATTAAAATGAACATATTGAATAGAATTATTAACATAGTCTCCTCAAGCCAATAGGCTTCTGTAAGCATCAATATCTTTCAATTTAATGAAAAGGGTTTGACCATTAGACATCATTCGATCTAGTATGTACGTATGTAATAACGAGGGATTATGGAGCTGTTTTTTTGACTACCATTCAAGGCAACTGAATGCTTGTATTGTAATAGGAACAGGAAATGCTGCTGGCAGACAAAGATTATCTAACACATTTGTGAGCCCGAACGTGTCTGTGGAATACTGAAGACTTTAGTGAGGGCTATATAACTAAGTAGGGTCAAAACGACATACACCACTTTTAGTGACTGTTACATTCCAGGATAAGAAAATAGCACATTAATTGCTACCGTCAACTTCAAAGATATTGACACAGAAGGGTTTAAAACTTAACATGAAAATAATACTTTTGACGAGACGAATAACTCGATACAATGGACCTATACCAGGGTGAAATCTTATGTGAACTAGGTAATGAAGAAAAGAAAACAGCCATTTCTATGTAGCATTAGCTCACTGGAGTCTAAGCAAACACTTCGAAGAGTGAGATATTTTTTCTTCATCAAACAACTTATATAAGAATTACTGAGTCTAAGGATCTAAAACTATTTAACTAGACAAATTATAAACAAGACTCTGTTGTGTAGAAACAGCTTAAATTTTAGCTTGTTATGTACCATAAGAATAACAATAAAATAGCGTTATTGAATGTATCATATTAGTCATTATCTTGATGCTATCTCTATTTCAGTAAAAACAAAAAGGCACAAGTTTAAGGGAAAGCAGAGAATAAAAATAAAATTTTTATAAAAAAAAATTTACCTACTTCTAAAGGGCGCTAGAAAGTGAAAAAAACTAATAAATTATATGAATTTGAAATTTTTGAAGTCGGCGCCAAACTAATATCTGACAAAATGTGATTGGCATGAACATTAAAAATACTTTATTGTAATTGCTTTCTTACCATAATTTGTATATATTAGTAGTTATTTATTTCAGTTAGAAATAATTTGGCGCCGACTTCAAAAATTTCAATTTATATATAAAATTTATAGTTATTTCTTATTTTTAGCGCACTTTTAGAAGTCAGATCAATTTTTTTTAATTTTATTTTTGGATTTTTAGTTTTGAATTCATTATGATATCCATAAATTATTTGAACGTACTAATCGAGATTAGTGTACCTCGCAATGATTCCAAGGTGGCAAAAAAGTACCCATTTTATCAAAAGTTGTAAATTATCCTAAAATGATCCACTAAAAATTCTTTGATTCGTAGAGTTGTCCAAATACCAGTTGAAATTGTGTCAAGACAAATATTTAGTCTATCAAAATAAATCCACTATCTTAAAATTTCAAAATTAATTTTAGATTGGTATATAGGCCCCCAAATTTTGAGACGTAGATTTCTTAGCCCGATATATTTTATACTGCATATTGAGTCTTTGTTTACGTCTCTAGAACCCCGGCAATATCAATTTTAGGTAAAATCAGAAAATGTAAAATTTTCAAATCCCTTATATTCTATCTTATCAACCTAATAGTTGGAAAAAATAACTTCATATTCATAATACACGATCTTGGAAACCCCTAAGACCAAATCTGAAAAATTCGAATAAGGTAAAATTTTCAAATCACCATATTGGAGCCGCCATATTGAATTTGAAAAAAAATTAACGACTTAATCTAATCTAAATCAAAACCCTTCAAAGCTCTCTTGTAACCAATTTGGATGAAATCTGGAATTTTAAATTTTTTACAACGTCATATTGCATTTGACATATTCGTTATTTACATTCTCAGAAACGACTCGGTCCCACCTTTGAACAAAATCGAAAAATGTAAAATATTTTGTGCGATACATTGTTTTCGCTATATTGAATCATGAAAAAATATTTGTAAATTCATATATACACCCTCAATATCAATTTTGGAAAAAATAGAAATTTTGAAAAAAAGAATATCTTAAATTCGCAACTAACACTACAAAATCCCCTAATACTGATTTTAGACAAATCGAAAGATGTAGAATTTTTAATCCGCCATTCTTGGATCCGCCGATCTCAAGAACTCCCCATATCAATTTTGAAAAAGTCGGACAAAATTAATTTTTTATCCGCTATATTGGATACTCTATATTGAATTTCTTAAAAATAATTTCAGATTCGATATGTGCGACCCTGAAAATTGTCATAATACCAATTTTGGGAGAAAATTGGACAGAATTGAATTTTTCAAACCGCCATATTGCACCGCCATATTGAATTTTTAAAGTAATTTTAGATTCGTTATGTGCGACTCCAACCCCCCCCCCCCCCGTATCCAATTCCAATTTTGGAGACAATCGAACAATATTAATTTTTTGTCCGCCACATGGAACCACCATATTGAATTTTGTAAAATAATTTCAGATTCGTTTGTGTACGACCTCGAAATTTCCCCAATACCAATTTTGAAGCAAATTGGACAAAATTCATTTTTTTGCCAATCATATTGTCAGCGTCATCTTGTATTTTACTGCACCAGTTTTATCCAAAAAATTTGGAACTACCGCAGCAACTTCCTGAACATAACGTAAAAATTTCATTGAAATAGGTACACCCTTCCAGAGTAACCGGTGTACATACATAAAAATACATAGTCGACGAATGAGAACCTCCTTCTTTTAGAAGTCGGTAAAAAAGATGAGGGAGCATGGAGAAGTGGAAAGATATTAATTGTATTTATTAGATAAATTGCCAAAAAATTGAAACTGAAATGTTGCATCTATGACCTATTGCGTAAGTTTAGAAAGAAAATTTGACTGTATATTAATGAAGTTTTTTATAATTAAATCTGCAAAAATTCGTCCAAAATAATAAATAATTTTTAATTTTAAAATTAAGGTTCCTTTAGAAAAGTTATAAACCCTATTACTACACTACCTTTATAAAAAATACAGTTGATAAAAATTTAAAACGTGTTATATTTGTATTATCTCATTGGAATCACTATAAAACAAATAGTAAAATAACTTATATTTTTGAAAATATTAAATTACCAATCTTCCGGTCATCAACTTCCTGACAACAGCTATAAATGATTTATGTACATATCTCCGCCTACTAGATGAATATCATCAACATATTTAAGTCTCTAATTTCAAATCATTTTCAATTAATACTGATTACAAAAAATATTTAATAATTTCAGGCATCTTTATTAAAATATCAATAAAGTAAAATCAATATTAATAACTACCTCAATTCTAAATTAACATGTAGTTAACATTGATTTCAGAACATAGTTGCCAATACAATTTCAAATAAACGGGTTGATACATTGTCTCTGGGCATCCATTGCTGTGCACTCGGGTGTTTTCAAATTATCAAGATAATTATACATAATTTCGAACAATATGCCCATTTGTGCGTTCTAATTTAGTTGACTTTTGCTAAGTTAATGGTTTTAAACCGCAATCGAATGTACAATTTAAGTGATTGTTGTGGCTGACGAAAACTGATTTTAGTATTTTTAGTCAAATTGTTTTTCTTTTTTGGTGTTGGATTTTAAAATTAAACTTCTTAAGTAAAATTTGATTCAGGTGGATTTTCTTTTAAAAAGACTTGAAGGAGAAAAAAAAATGGAAACATTTTTATATTCTAATATTAAAATTTTTGAAGTCAGAATTAAGTAATTATATAGATTAGGTGAAATCTAGAGAAATTACGTTTTTTGTTGAAAATTTCTCTATGTAGGTACCTCCTATTCCGAATATGGAGAACACGACTCAGACCTTGGTTTTCCACAGTTTTCCATTATTTTCTCATAATATTTAAAAAGTTGTAAAATAGTTATAGATAAAAACCTTTATTTTAAAAGAAATTTGTAAAATGTGGCAATTTCAGTTAACAAATATTTTAATTTTTATCACATGAAAACAAATGTAAACTTTATTTCAATCAACTAAAATTGGTGGTTATTTCAGGTTACTTTAGGTTGATTTTCTGGTTTAGCTTAATTTGAGTTAGTTCAGGAAACTGAAATTAATCTTAATTAACCTCAACTAACGTAGATATAATAATTCAAACGTGGTATTGTCAAGCAAAGACCACGTCAAGGCGAAAACCAAGCCTAAATTAAATTTAATAAGAAAAAAAGAAAGACTAATTGACTTCCGTACAACTAACTTTCTTAAAATACCAGCGGATTCTTCCAATGCAAAATAATTTGCAAATTTACTTGGGAATAATGCCCCAAATATCAGAAATCCATTATCGACTATATTATCATAAGACAGAACGCAAAATTTCGAGTTCACGATATAAGAGTGTATAGAGGTGCTACTTATGAATCTAATCACTACCTATTAATAAAAAGGATATATTTACCAAGTTATAACAGCAACTCTCTCTCTCTTTCTTTATATATATATATATATATATATATATATATATATATATATATATATATATATATATATATATATATACATACATACACGACCCTGGAAAACCCCCTAATACCAAATCTAAAAAAATGCGAATAAAGTAAAATTTTCAATCCACCATATTGGATCCGCCATATTAAATTTCAAAAAAAAATATTATAACGTCTCAATCTAATCAAAATCTAAACTCTCCTAGTACCAATTTTGGATGAAATTCGGAAATTAAAAATTTCTAGACCGTCATATTGCATCTGACATATTAGATTTTCTTAAAATAATTTTATATTCGCTATTTACATCCTTAAAACGATTCAGTCCCACCTTTGAACAAAATCGAAAATGTAAGATTTTTAGTCCGCTATATTGGATTCGCCATACTGAATCAGTTTCGGAAAAAATCGAAAATGTAAAACTTTTAGGACGCCTTATTGAATTTCAAAAAATATTTTAAATCCGAAATTAATATTAACTAAATTCTGATTTTACACAAACTAGAGAGATGTAGAATCTTTAATCCGCCATCTTGAATTCGCCATATTTAGTTTTTTTTTTAAATAATTTCAGATTCGTCATGTGCAATCCCAAAACTCCCCTATATCAATTTTGAAAAAATTAAATTTTTGTCCGCCATATTGGAAACGCCATATTGATTTTCTTAAAAATAAATTCATATTCGTAATATTCAATCCCGAAAACTTCCGCATACCAATTTTGGAAAATTGGATAAAATTGATTTTTTCGTCCGCCATATTGATTTTTTTTTTAATAATTTTAGATTCATTATATGCGACCCCAAAAACTGCCGCGTACCAATTTTGGAAAAAATCGGGCAAAATTGATTTGATGTCCGCCATATTGGTCTGCCATATTGAATTTTTTAAAAATATTTGGATTCGTTGTGTACGATCCCCGAAAATTCCCGATACCAGTTTTGGAGAAAATCGGTCAAAATGAATTTTGTTGGCCGCCATATTTCATTCAAAAAAACTATGGGACCACCGCAGTAACTTCCTGAACATAACCTAAAAAAATTATTCAAATCGGTACCGCCCTTTCGAAGTAATCGGTGTACATATATAAAAAAAATATATATAGGCGACGATTTGAGAACCTCCTTCTTTTGGAAGTCGGTAAAAAATAACTGAGGAAGATCTGCTGGTAGAAAATGTACATTTTATTTTTAATTGATGATATTACGTATTTTGTTGTGACTGTAATCCTAAACAATTTAAAAACAATGAAATTCTTTATTTACCATTGACCCCCCATAGAGCACCTGAAAAATTTTTCTACAATGTTTGTGCTAAACTGATAAAATTCCTCGATTTTGTTGTAAAATATACATCCCACATGGTATTTTAAATTGCTAAATAAAACACAGAAAAGCTTGAACACATGAAACATTCAACGCTCATTGCAAATAAACGGATCTGACGTATTGTTTATGACGCATACAATCGCTATGCGCCCGATTGTTTCAAAATTATTATCCATTATCTTGAACAATACGCCTATTTGAACGTCCTAATTTGATTAACTCCAGCCAAGTTAATGGTATTGAACTGCAACCAAATATGCTGTTCAAGGTAGACTGCGGAATGTAAAGCATATCACGCATTGATCATTTTTTCAACAAGTGTTACATAATTTTAACTTTTAATCTTCTACTTCAAAAAAAGTATGTTCTCAATTCGACGTGAACATTTTTTTAATATTTGTTTATACATAAATTTCATAGAAATGAGAATTTTCTTATGTATTTTTTTTTGTATTGTACAGGGTACTCCTAAGGGGATCCAGTAAAAGTATTTCCACAATTGATGTAAGCAAAGATGCTCAAAACTAAATGAAATTAAAGAAATTGTTGGTTGGCTCATTTATAATATTTTTGGGTTTCTTTTTCAGTCATGGCCTTTTTTTATTTCATTTCAATGAAATGTCTTGTCGTTTCATCTATTCGTATAACATTATTGTTAGGTATATCCATTTTCAAGACTGATTTAGACTAAGTCTACTTAAAAAAAATTGCACCAACACATTAAAAGTTATTTAATTACTGTTTTATTGCAATTAATTTTGATATAGTTCTTTTTACCCCTGTTTTACTAATATGACATGACTGTTAATTGCGATAAATCAAAATTATAACGCGTATGTGTGTGGACACACTCTATACCATAATAAAATTTTCTGGTAGTTGCAATGAACAGTTTTGAGACCAGACGAAGAAGCGAAATAATGTATTATTAAGTAACGGGTATCAGTATCATATATTATAATATTAACTTATATTTGGTAATGTTGATGTCACAGAAAAGATTTTTTGTGGTAAGTAACTAATCATGTATAATACAAATTTAAATTATTTGAACATATGTACAGAGATACGCAAAAGTATAAAGAAATAAACAAGCAAATCAAATACAAGATTAGACTAGCGAAAAATAAATGGCTGCAAGAAGAATGTGAAGAAATAGAATAGTATCAGAGAAAACATGATAGTTTTAAGATGCACAAAAAAGATAAAAAAGATAACTCATAGTAACAGAAAGAGAGAACCGACACCGCTGAAGAATGCAAAAGGCAAGCTAATCTTAGACATCCAAAAGAGACTTAAAAAATGGACAGAATACATCAAAGACCTGTTTAAAGACAATAGAGTCGAGCAGATGGAGATTGAAGTAGAAGATAACGAGGCATTAACGATACTGAAAGATGAAATAAAAGCAGCTATAAGAAACAACAAAAATGGAAAAGCACTAGGTCCAGATCAAATCCCAGTAGAAATCTTTAAATGCATGAATATGTACAGTTAATCGATTTTCGAAGAAGCACTGTTAACGAAAGGTAAGGAAATAATAATAAACGGAAGAGCTGTAAATAACATGAGATTTGCAGATGAAACTGCTATCATAGCTAGCTCCGCTGAAGAACTTCAAGAACTAGTGAACGAAACAAATAACGTTTGCGAGCAATACGGATTAAAAATGAACACCAAAAAGACTAAATATATGGTAATAACTAAAAAACAAAACATGCAAACAAGCATAAAGTTGCGAAGTGTGAATTTAGAAAGAGTGCAAAAATATAAATACTTGGTCACATGGATAACAGCAAATAATGAACAAACAACAGAAATGAGAACGAGAACAGAAATGGCAAGAAGTGCGTTTGTAAAACTGAAAACCAGCAGAGATATCACTCTAGAACTAAGAATGAGAATTTTAAGATGTTATGTATTTTCAGTGCTGCAGTATGGGTTGGAAGGCTGGACATTAAAACAGGAACGCATAAATAAACTGCAAGCGTTTGAAATGTGGTGTTACAGAAGGATGTTGAGAGTATCTTGGACGGAGAGAAAAACAAACGTAGAAGTATTGCTAGCGATGGACAAAAACTATGAAAGAATTAACAACATAAAAATAAAGAAACCGCAATATCTTGGACATATAATGAGAGGCCAGCGATACGAGTTGCTCATGCAGGGTAAAATAGAAGGAAGAAGAAATATCGGAAGAAGAAGAATTTCATGGTTGAGAAATTTGAGAGAGTGGTTGAATTGTAGCTCAGTAGAACTTTTTCGAGTAGTGGCAAATAAAGTGAGAGTGGCAATGATGATATCCAACCTCCGATAGGAGATGGCACCTGAAGAAGAAGAACGTTTTATTGCAATTACAGTTTTTCAAAAATAAAAAAGAAGCACTGTCATAATTTTGATTAAACCAAATTATGAAAATGACAGATATAGAGTGTATCTGAAATTGGAGATGACACCATTGCAATCTCGAAAACTATGAGAGATATTAAGACGGATAAATGGGGAAAACTTTAGGAAATTATATCAGTAGGTTATTGGTGCTTGTGAATCGATTCTAGTTCGTTGCGTTTTTGAGGTATTAAAAAAAGTAAAATCTTGCAATTTCTTAGATCGGCTATGGCTTTTCTATTTCCCAATATTTTTTAAATCTGTACACTTTTGAATGATCACTTTTACGCAGAATACATCTATTTAGTTAAATTTTAGTTTACAATATTTTGGTTTTCCGGAACCAACATCAAATAACTTTTACAAGTCAAAGATGTTTCCAAATCAAATTATTTCTGCTTTTCAAGAAGTTTGGTTGTCCAACACATAATTTTAGGGAAACACAAACATTTTTAATTGATACTTTATGTGAAAAAGTAATTTTCTACAGTAGTCCTGAGCGCTGGCCTGCTATCTCTGGACCTAATACCTTTAGATTTTTATTTATGGGGATATGTGAAACACAAGGTATACGAATTTGATCGCCCTGAAAATAGAAAAGTTCTTGAACAAAAAACTCTCAATATTCTTGGTAATATCATCACGTAACCAGAGTGGTTTGGAAAAACTGTCAACAATATATTGAAAACAATAGTACTTTTCAATTAATAAATAGCATTTTTAGAGTAGGAAATGCAGTCTTATGAAGAGATATTGTTATAAGTTTGAATTGTGGTGTTGTCAAATACTCAAATTTTTATTACAAACTCAATATGGCACATTACGCCACTTATATTAAAAAAGCCTATAACAAAAACATTGGTTTATCCGAAAAACGGTATAAAAATATATTCCTGGATTTAATGACCTTTATGAAAATTTATAATTTGTAGGTTATCTTAGCCGAATTGTCTCTTACATTAGGAATGTGAATGCTGCTGACATCTTCCCACCTAGACAACTGATTTTTGCTTGTGATCACCCTCCTCGTCACAAAAGTTTCGAATTCCGAAAGATAGACCCGATCGTGCCTTTTACTCTATGAATGTGAATGTTGCTGACATCTCCTCCCCATGGACCACTTGCTTTCACTTGCCATACTTTACTCTTGTGATATCACTGCCCCCTCCCCCCAAAGAGAGAGGCTTAATCTGCCCTTGTTTATGTTTAAGTATCGAATCTATTTTTTTATGTTACATTTTCTTAGATCGGCCATAACTTTCCTATTTCCCAATATTTTTAAATCTTTAAACACTCTTGTATTCCCATTTTTTACACAGAATACATTTATTTAGTCAAATTTTAGTCACCACTTTTCAGTTTTCTGAGACCATCATCAACTTTATTTTTCCTTATGATATTGGATTTTTTACTCATCGAGAAGAACTTAATTTTTTCTATAACACTCATATATCTCAAATATCTTATATATTTTCCAATTGTTATATAAAGATCTTTTTCAGTCGTTCTTCAATAGTAAGTATATAAGATGCCAAATGAGATTTGGCCGAAATGTCCGCAAGTGTCTACAGACAACCAAACAATATATATATATATATATATATATATATATATATATATATATATATATATATATATATATATATATACATATATATATATATATATATATATATATATATATATATATATATATATATCTTCTTAAACCATTCAATAATACCATTTTTTAACTTCTTGGGTATAGGATTTATTTCAATTGTGACATCAAAGGTTGTTTAACGTTTTGCCTATCGTGGCAGGCTTTTTCAAAAATATATTTTTTTTTTATTTATTTTTCAATTAAGTATTGTTTACAACCTACAAAAAGAGATAGACTTCAGTTGAACATTATTTTAAAATATTAAAATTAATTAACATCACTAACGATAAAATACACTTTGTCTACATAATTAAAATCAAAATACAAAATCGTTATAAAAATTAAATATAGGCCCCTCGAGACTTCATCTTCGATCACTGACTACCATTGCCTGCATTTTTTTATATAAAATATATCTCAAAAGTCTGTAATAATGTATAGCGGGTGTGGAATAATTCTTGGTGGTTATACAGAAGTTAGATTTAAGTCTTGAACAATTGTGTAAAAATATTTTCAGCGGATTAAATTGTGGTAAATTTGGTTTAAATTTCATATATCTTGTTTGTCATTTACGACATGTTGTTGTTTTTTTATATGAATCATTTCCTTCACTAGAAGTTTATGATAGTTTTTATATTGCGTTAAAATTTTAGTATTTACAAAATTGTTTGTGTAGAGCCGTAGATGCGTTCTTTGTATGTTTGTGTCCATTTTATTGTCTAGGT
The DNA here is from genome assembly GCA_034092305.1 of Diaprepes abbreviatus. Classification (NCBI taxonomy): domain Eukaryota; kingdom Metazoa; phylum Arthropoda; class Insecta; order Coleoptera; family Curculionidae; genus Diaprepes; species Diaprepes abbreviatus. Next base: position 214,300 of record JASJET010000282.1, on the reverse strand, counting down.
ATTGGGTCGCCATTCCTATGATATGGAGTAAATTACATTTGATCTTTTTTTTAGAAGGAACTTTACTTTTAAAAGATGTAAAAGTGAGGATAGCCACGACAGGTAAGCATCCTTTAATTTCACAATTGAAGGAAAAACATATACCCAAAAAATTTATATATATATATATATATATATATATATATATATATATATATATATATATATGAAAGTTATCATTCCTCTATATTTGCTAATTTGTGTAATTTCAAAACGAATCATTTTAGCAAAAATTTAATATTGACAAAAGTTGAATTTCCAACAGAACAACAAAACACATAATGCTTGTCAATGAGAAAACTCCGTATTTTATGGATTCCGCAATGTGCGTGCGTAAACGCTACATGGGGTAGCTTAAAGCACCCTAAAACAAACAAATATATTTGGGTATTTATTTATCTCTTTGTCTGATGTTTCATCTGTAACTCATTTTAAATGTTGCGTCCCTTTTTTTATTGCGACAGACATAACATTTGTTTAGTGACAGTGCTGGATATAGAAGTAAAATTAAAGGGCTCTACGTAAATGTTCATGTTATACTTCGACTTTGTAAATAAACTGGTTCATATTGAAAGCTAACTTTTTCAATATCAAAATATATTAGACGATCAAAAAAATTTAATAAATCCAAGACATTTTAAACTAATTTATCATATTGCCATTCAGAAGTAGCTTATTTAACATACCACTGGTTATTTTGTAGACGAGACTGGTATGGAGAGAGAACCAGAGTGAAATGCTAAGATAATAAACTGTTTGTAATATCAGAACAGAAAATTCTTGAACAGGCCCCACTGCATTTTCATCAACATGCGTATCAAGCGGATAAGTCTACGGAAACCACATTGATACAATTAACAGATGAGAGTCGAGGAGCACTAAATAGGAAGGAAACTATAAATATGTGCCTTCCTTGATATAGAATAGACTTTTGATAACACTCCATATCAGACAGTCAAAAGAGCTCTCGATAACAGGGGAATGGACGGAATGACATCTCTCCACTAGAATAGCAGAGACAGAGATAGGACTGGACACTATCGCCCTCTGTACCACCAGAGGATGCCCTCAGAAGGGAGTAGCCTCTCCACTTATGTGGAGCCTAATTGTAGACTAGCTCCTCTGTGATCTGACTGTTGACTCGACATATCTTGTCAGGGCTATGTCAATGACGTGGTCGTGATTGCAAGAGGCAAATTTAAGAATGCCTTCTGTGACCTAATTCAAAGAAGGCTTGAATACATTAAAGAATGGTGCCAGATGATGGGACAAATATCAACCCCACCAAAACCACCTTAGTAGCCTTCACAAGGAAAAGTAACATCAATCTGAAGCCCATCAAAATGGATGGGAATGTTATTGAGTGGAAGTCAGAGATCAAACATCTGAGACTTACCCTAGATAACAAACCCCTCTGGAATAAGCATGAAAAAAGAAGTCATCAACAAGGCTACAAAAGCCTTGATGGTCTGTAGAAACATTGCGGGAAAAAGATGCGGAACAAACACAAAAATCCTGCAGTGGATACACACTGCAATAGTGAGACCAATCATCACAAATAGGACAGTGATCTGGAGCAAAAGAATCAGTCTGGCTAATACGAGAGCTAACCTCTCGAAAGTCCAAAGACTATCCTGTGCATGTACAACCGGGGCCATGAAAACCTGTCCAACTGCCGCCATGGAAGGATTCCTAAACCTCACACCTCTACATATATTTCATGGCGAAGAAGACGATTTATAGGATGATGAGAGATGAGGTTATAAAACAAAGGTCTAATTTCTCATCCAGAAATCAGCAAATCTAGGACATGCCCCAAAATGAAATGGAAAAGAAATTCAACTTTGTGAAAAACTTCAACACAAAGTTGACTCGCAAAAGCGAACAGAAACATCATTGAAAAAACTCAGCAAGAAATCCACTATATGATATACAGATGACTCCAAAATATGGAAGGAACTGAAGTAGAAGTGTATGAACCCAGAACCAGACAATACGAAAGCTTGGTAAGTTACCAAGCATTTTTCAGGCAGAAATATACGCCATTAGGATGTGTATTCAATTTAACAAGGAGAAAAACTATCAGGGTCAAGAGATTATCATCATGACTCATAATGAAGCAGCCATCAGTGCGTTGGCCCTCAAGTTATCATTTCCAAGATGCTCTAGGAATGCCTAAAGGAACTGAATAATTTGAGTAAGAATAATAAAGTCACCCTCATGTTTGTATCGGGACATATCGGAATAGAAGGGAATGAAATAGTAAACAGGCTCGCGAGGAAAGGGGCTGAGATATCTTTTCTGGGTCAGAGCCATTCTGTGGAGTCAGTTGCAGTGTAATGCTGGAAGAATTAAAAATAGGAGAAGAAAGCAGGAGATCCATTTATTGGACGACTGCAGAGATTGAGATAAGCGAAGATGGTTTTTGGGAACTACGACCAGAAGAAATTCAAAGAATGTAAAAGCTTCAGTAGAAACCAACTCATAGTTCTGATAGGGATCCTGACGGGGGATTGCCACCTGAAGGAATACCTCAAAAAACTCGGACTGGTAGAAACAATCTGTGAGGAGGATGACGAAACTTCTGTTCATAACCTTGCAGAGTGCAGCACTCTAGAAAACCCTAGGATGCGGTTCTTGAGAACATACCAAATCGAAAAAGGGGAGCTACTCACCTTTAAGCCGTCCAACGTCCTGAGATTCCTGAAGAAAATACTACTGGATGACCTGCTCTAGCCGATAAGGCAACTCTTACTACTGGGCAGCAGTAGGGGGACACAATAGATCTACCAGGTCGCAGTGTACAGACACCCCAACTTTACGCAAATACATACAACTACGTTTTCAAGGAATTTGCGAATTTTTTTTTTATTTTGACGTCTACAGACTAAACGAAGCAGTATCGAATTTACTTAAGTTGGCTCAAATCGACCTCTTTTGACGTCAAGAGGCTGTCATCAAAACGTTGTACACATATTTTTCGGACTCCCTCCCTGTATACTTTAAAATTTTCATTTACGAGACTGAGATATTAAAAAGTTGCATTTACAAAACCACAACTTAATTGCTTCAAGTGAAATATTTTTTACTTCTGAAATAGGAATATGATTTACGATAGCTAAAGTTTTAAATTGTTTGCTTACACGCCATGAATACTTTTGATTTTTTCTATTACTCTTCTCTTAAATTTGCGAAAATAGCCTATCTCTTGCATATCTTGCATAGGGTTAGCAAAGGATTATTATATTTATATAATATATTACTTTTTTATTTCCGTAAAGAAAAAATGCTGCTGAGTAAGAGATGAGTGAAGTGTATGGTGTTGATTAAATAACTATATTCATATGTTAGAATTGGTTTAAAAAATTCCGTACTAGAGATTTATCACTCAAAGGTAACTAATGTTCTGGTCGACCTACTGAAATTGATGATGACCAAATTATCTAGCTGTAATAAAAGAGAATAATCACATAACTGTTCGAGAGATTACGGAGAGGTTAAATATATCACATTCAACGACAGAAAATCTTTTAAAATATCTTGGATTCACTAAGAAGCTCGGAATTTGAGTTTCGCATATATTGAAAGAGATTCATTAACACAACTAATCAACATTCGCCATATCCATCTCACCCGCAATAAAATCGATCATTTTTAGAGAAGAATCACCACAGGTGATAAAAATAGGGTCATCTACTGTAATATTCAACAACAATCATTTTTCAACTAGCACATACCACATTTAAAGCTGAATAGCACCAAAAGAAGGTCATGCTGTTAATTTGACGGAACTACCAAGATATTTGTGTACTTTGAGCTATTTCTAAGAGCCTTGACAAACAATTCAGATCTTTAGTGTCAACAAGCAATAAAACTGGATGAGACATTCAAAGGGAAAGAGCCAGAATTTGCAAATTGCATCATTATAAAGCAAATTATCACTCAGTTCTAGTAACTCGTTGGAAATTGTTGGTGCTTGGTCAGAAAGTGATATCATATCCCTCATACACCACATGATTACCCTTTATTTCGAAATTTGCAAAACCCTTTAAATGGATGGATTAAGAGTTTTATAAAACCGGAATTATTTTCTTGCCGATCTGATACAACGACAAAAATTTTCATAGTTGTTTATATGTATTCTCCTTTCAAGCTGAGAAAAGGAAATAATATATACGGTAGGTATATAGGTATACCTATTTTTTGGTTGAATCTTGTTACGATGCAAAAAAAAATCTTACCAATTTTTTTTATAGGGGGGGGGGGAAACATTTTTTTTTCGCAATTTTCATTCAATAAATGTATCAATCTATTTGATTCGGTTAAAAACTTGATACTTGGATACTATGGATGTTCTTACAATATATGTTCAATTTATTTATTATTTTATATATTTATTTCTTAGACGTGAACATGAAATTGTTCATTTTCTATAGAATCACTCTTTACACAATTGGATTTTTTAAAAAAAAAAATTACTTTTAGTTTTGCAAAAATGTTTCATCTGGAAAAGCAGATTTAACATTTTTTTTTAAAACATTCATATATTTAAACAAAACTTATTTCACGCTAAAAGTTTCGGGACTAAAACTGTTTTTTTTAAAACGCTCTGCACCCCATATAAATTCAGTATTAAAAAACAACGAGGGACCACCGGGGAAATATTTACATTTAGACGAAATTCGCTTTTACGATGGTTTCGATAATAAAAGTTTGTGTTCTCGACTTTATGTCTTTATAATCTTAGTACGGGGCGGTATTTGTACAAATGTTTTTTGATCACATATGGTAGTCATAAAGGGACAAAATGTATTTAATTTTGTTTACTTAATACTGTATTTTCTTTATATATTGTGATGTTTAAGAGCCGGAATCATATACAGGTTAGTCAACGATTGGATGAAGTAGGTTTGTGCCTTTTCAATGAAATTAACAAAGAAACTATATTTATTGTTTGATACAGTTTATTTTTACACAGATTTTAAAAATATTTAGGACTCTACAGGGTGAGCCAAAAAACTAGGACAGCATAAAGTTGTATTTTTTTAAATAGAACACCCTATATACGAATCGTATTTTCGATTTAGCTTATAATTTTAAATCTTTTTTATAAGGGTTTACTATAACAAAACTTTATAGTTCTGAGATAATTAAGTTTAAAGAAAAAAAGTCACATTTTCAAGCATCAATTCAATCCTAAATAACGTTTTCAATTTTGTGACAAATATATTCAAATTTGGAATTTAGCAAGGCCAAGGACAAGTTAACATAATTTTTACCTAATATTTGCAATAAAAGCTACAGGAGTTGAACACATCGGCTCAAATTTGAACAAGTTTAAATAAATAAATATCTTTTTTTTTAAATGGTCACCCTGTATATTTTCATGTTATTTAATAGAGTAATAAAAACCCTAAAAGTTTTGTTCAAAATATCCTATACCTATTTATAATAGTTTTTGAGATATTTCAGTTTTTCTTATTTTCCATACTTTTTTACAGAAATAGTCTTCATTATCATAGTAGCCATGGCAAAAACAATGTAAAAGAACATTTTTCTGTGTGTCAAATTTATAACCGCAATCGCTTCTTTTGGTTTTTATGTAGTGTAGTTTGGTTTTTTTTGCATTCATCTTATATTGTAAAATGAATTTTCCAAAGAATGAGTTAATAGATATGATTTATATAATAGGAGAGGCTCAAAAAAATTGCCTTCTTGCTCAAAGAATTTACAACATGAAGTATCCTGATCGACGCCAGCCTAATACCCATACTTTTCAAAACTTAATGCAAAGATTTGATTCTTCTGGTACTGTTGATTATCCAAAACGTAAAGTGGTCAACAAACAGTAACTAATGAAGAAAAGAACTACAAGTATTGTTAAATGTTCAGGAAAATCCTTATTTTGGTAGCCGTCAGTTAGCAGCATTATGTGAAACATCACAATCCACCGCTAATCGTACTACCAAGAAATATAGGTATCATCCATATCACATGGAATTACACCAAGAATTGCACGGACAGGATTTTGAAAGTCGTGTAAACTTTTGTCGTACAATAAATGCGGAGATTCAATTAAATCCAAATTTATTATGCAAGGTAATGTTTAGTGGTGAAGCTACTTTTAGAAGTAACGGTGCCGTAAATAGACGCAACATACATTATTATGCACAGAAAACCCATTTTGGATTAGAGAGGTGCAACATCAAAACCAATGGTCATTAAATGTTTGGTGTGGTATTCACCATAATCGAATTATTGGACCCCACTTTTTTAATGAACCACTAAATGGCCATAGTTACCTGAACTTTCTACAAGAAGAACTACCCCAACTGCTTCAAGGTCTCGATAGGGATGAGCTCGACAGTATGTGGTTCCAGCACGATGGTGCGCCTCCGCATTACCATCGTGAAGTTCGTGCGTTTTTGGACCAACGATATCCGCAAAAATGGATTGGACATGGGGGTTTCATTGAGTGGCCACCAAGGTCTTGCGACATCACCCCATTAGATTTCTTCCTATGGGGTTATATTAAAAATAAGGTGTATGTTAATCCACCAATAACAGTGGAAGATATGCGAAACAGGATTAGGGATACCTGTAGAACAATAACGCCACTAATTTTGTCCAGGGTCCGAGAAAATCTGCAAAAAAGACTAAATTTGTGCATTGCACAAGAGGGTCGTTTATTCGAACACTTATTAAAAGAAATAATTAATCTCAGTATTTAATAGGTAATTTTTTTGTTTCAATTTAGTATAAAAGTAAATATGTATTTGCCTTGTCGTTATTGTTGTGTTAATTTTTTTCACATTATGTTTAATTAAACTATTGCCGTTGTAATATAACGAATAATGTATTTCATCATATTTCACCACATTCTGTTTGTTTCTGTAGTTTCTTTTTATTATTTTACATGGCTACTATGATAATGAAGACTATTTCTGTAAAAAAGTATGGAAAATAAGAAAAACTGAAATATCTCAAAAACTATTATAAATAGGTATAGGATATATTGAACAAAACTTTTAGGGTTTTTATTACTCTATTAAATAACATGAAAATATACAGGGTGTACCATTTAAAAAAAAAGATATTTATTCATTTAAACTTGTTCAACTTTGAGCCGATGTGTTCAACACCCTGTAGCTTTTATTGCAAATATTAGGTAAAAATTATGTTAACTTATCCTTGGCCTTGCTAAATTCCAAATTTGAATATATTTGTCACAAAATTGAAAACGTTATTAGGATTGAATTGATGCTTGAAATGTGACTTTTTTTCTTTAAACTTAATTATCTCAGAAACTATAAAGTTTTGTTATAGTAAACCCTTAATAAAAAAGATTTAAAATTATAAGCTAAATCGAAAATACGATTCGTATATAGGGTATTCTATTTAAAAAAATACAACTTTATGCTGTCCTAGTTTTTTGGCTCACCCTGTAGAGTCCTAAATATTTTAAAAATCTGCATAAAAATAAACTGTATCAAACAATAAATATAGTTTCTTTTTTAATTTCACCGAAAAGTCACAAACCTACTTCATCCAATCGTTGACTCACCCTGTACAGTGTGAATATTGCTGAAGTTACTTGCTATCAATTCAATGTAAATGAAGTTGAGGTATTCAAAAGATAACTAATACTAGCTAAAGATTTCAGGATTGTACTCTGATAAACCAAATTAAGTAACACTCGTTCTTCTTTCCTGAAATTTCAAGAGAATATTATTTTTTTATTTTAATTCAATTGGAAAAGAGATGAAAGTCTCTTAAAAAATGACAACTTCCCGGGTTTAAAAATGTAAAATTTTCTATTAAAAACATTAAAGTTACTAAACCTGCAAAACAACATTTTTAGGATAAGCATTGACAAAGTGTACTAAGACGTTTTATTTTTATCGGAGGATTGGAAGCGCATTTTGTTACTTTTGGTGAATGCGGAGGATGAAAAAATTCTTAAATATTAAAACCAAGTCATTCATAAAAGGTAATTGTAGTAATAAGTAGTAAACTGGTCAGGAATGATATAATGCAATGTTGCCGTGTTGGATAGTTGATCTATACTACGGATACAAGTTTTTTATCACTTGGTTTATATTCATTTAAGTTGCGTATTAATTCCTTAGAAACAAAATCATTGAATTTCAAAAAATAAATCATAAGGTGTAATGATTCTGATGGTAAATATTATGTTGAAAAAGTCGATATTCATCAAGTTAATTTTAAAAATGAATTTACAAGTATCAAGTTTATAACGGAATCAAATTAACTGATGCATTTATTAAATGAAAATTGCGAAAAAAATAATGTTTTCACCTTTATAAAAAAATTCATTGCAAGCTCTTATTGACAAATGACATGTATCAATCCCTTTTGGTAAACCTAATAATTTATAAGTTGTTTTACATAAAAAAATTAGCATTTTAAATTATAATTGAAATAAAAATCTTTTTAGCAATGAACTTTGGGACTAGCCCAACTATTAAACTCACCATGGAGAAAGAAGTAGAAAATAAATTACCATTCTTAGGTGTCTTGGTTGAAAGAAACGGCAGACAAATTCGAACTTCGGTTTATAGAAAAGCCACGCACACAGGACAATACCTTAATTATTCATCTAATCACTCCAATAACACCAAACAAAGAATTATAAGAAATCTCCTAGATAGAGCCTTAACTCTCTGCAACTCCAACGAGAACTGGATGAAAGTGATAGATTACATTAAAAATGATCTGACAGCCAACGAATACCCAGTATATCTAGTGGATAAATTTCTTGAACAACGCAGAAATAGGACAATATCGACAACGAATGAAGAACGAAAACCAATATTGGACATCCCCTATGTTAAAGGCATTTCAGAAAAAGTTAAAAGGATAGGAAAACGATATAAAAGCAACGTTATTTTCATTTCAAATAACTCTCTGAGAAGTCGGCTCACCAGGGTCAAACCAACACCTCAAAGAGATATGAAGAACTGTGTATATCAGATACCATGTGATTGACAACATATAGTGATATTATAAACAAAAATTATCCATTAAGTATGTGTTTTTCTTACATTTTTCACAATATCTCAGCTTATTTAACTATACATGTGGAATAAGAAGTATATGATTTTGTAATAATTTCTTTATCTGTCGTACTGTCGATTAAACTTGACATTTTTGTCGGACAGTGCTAAATTTCCCTGAAAAATGCATTCATATATCATGTATCGTATCAGGAAACATAGTGACATCATATTGACATATTGAGGGTGGCGGACCCTACGTACGCGCCATGATTTTTGTCGTACAAGTTGACCACTGTGTTTTAGATGTATTAATTAAACATTGTTGCAAAAATCAGACTTACATGTATCGAGAATCATAATGACGTCATATAGACATATTAAGGATGTCGGACCCCACGCACGCCCTATGATTTTAGTCGGACAAACATTTTTTCGTCGATTTTATCATAAAATCTGTCTATTACAATGAAAAAGAAACACCGTCAAAGTGACAATTTCGCGAATTGACAGCTCCGAGAGGCTCCGTATTTGAAAATTTTGCCAGAGGAAAAGTTTATCGGACTCGCCATAGGGAAAGGGAGAGAGAGATATGGATTAGGGACGCATCGACTACTAGGTCTTTTAGCGTCCATTTTTGGTTTCCTTGATACATTAGATTGTATAATCCAATGTCTTTGATAAATTTGATAACATTGTTAGAATTTTGATAGGAGAGGAGAATATCAATCTTCTTTTCCTGTAATTGACAGAATGGGTGATGCTCATATTTTTTGCATTCAGTGATGATATGTTTGATTGATAGGGAGGTATGATAGGTTTCGCAGTAAGGAGCAGGGGATTTGTTTAGGAGATATTCATGGGTTAGCTTCGTGTGGCCAATTCGGAGCCTCGTCATTATGGTGAATTCTTGTCTTGGTAGATTAGGGAGAGGGATGCCAGTAAAGAAAGTCTTTTTAACCAATTGAAGTTTATTGATTGAATCCTGAAGGTCCTATTCTAGTTGAATGAGGTTTCGAGACATATGATGTAAAGAGATTTAAGGTCTTGAGGGTGGAATATTTTGTTTGCTTTATTAGGAGAGTTTTGATGATTGAATGCGAGGGTGTCCGCTTTAGTATTTCTTGGGATTCCAGTATGACTTAGTACCCAGAGGAAGGTGAAGGATTTGTTCCTGATATGGGAGTATTTTATTAAGGTTTTGGTCTCGTGAGATATTACATAACTAGGATTGTATGATTCGATTAGTTTGAGGGAGTTTAGAGAATCTGAAATTACCAACCAGTTTGATTCAGAGGTATTTATGCAATATTGTAAGGTTTTAAAAATCGCGAATAGCTCAGCAGTAAAGATTGAAGAGGATTCATGAAGGGAGAACACTTTTTCTGCATTCTTTGTATAGTATGATGCTCCGACTGTGTTAGCTTTTTTGGAGCCATCAGTAAATATGAGTTCGTGATTGCTGTATTTTAATTGAATTATTTGATGGTACTTGATTAGATTATTCTCGAGTTAACTTCTTTTTTATCTAGTAGTGTAAGTTCGAAGTTATAACTGATGGGGAAATGACTCCATGGTGGGAATAGGTAGGTGTTTATTTTATCTACCGAGGGCATTGTTATTGATAGACGTTCCCTGGTTTCGGCGAAGCTAGTATGAATAAAAGGATGATACTTATTCAAAGAAGTGCAGTTGTTGGGGGGGGGGGGGGTTGAAAAACGGATGTAGGAACGGAAGTGGAGAGAGCTCACATAATTAAAAGTGAGTTGCATCCTTCTATGTTCTAATGATGGGATTTCCGATTCACAATATAGGCTATTGATTGGACTGGTGTGAAAAGAACCTATGGAAAGGCGTATGCCTTTATTATGGATAGGATTTAATTTACTGATGTAGGAGGCAGGGGCTGAAGAATAGACTATACATCCATAATCCATCTTGGATTGGATTAAAGATTTGTAAATCTTCAATAACGATGTTCTATCTGATCCCCAAAAAATGCGGAACGCTTCACGATTTTGCGTGTCATCCTTGCGCAGGGGCCATGCTAATCTTTTCTGTATCGTTCCAATTTTGGTATATGTATCGCCGAGGCAAGTACCCATAGGGAAGGCGCTCATGAAGTTTGGCATTTACATGAGTTAGCAAAATGTCAGGTCGCTGTACTGGGAACTATATGAAATAAGTAAATGAACTAGTTAAATCTTTCATTAACAGTTAAACAGGGTAGGCCGCCTCTTTTGTTATAGGTAGTGAATAAATTAAAAAACTGCATACTTATTTATTGTTAGTCATTCGACCAAAAAAGAGACAAACAAAAAGCTTATAACTATTTGCTGTAAAAACACAGCTTTCTTCACTGCTATTATTCACGGAAAAATAAAAAAATCTTATTTTCCTATGTGACTTAAACAGACGTTTTTATCGTCCCAAAAAAAGTTCCGTCAAAGAACCCTATTACAAAAAACGGCCTATTTTTAACACAGTTGTATAGAATTTCGATACAAATAAGGAATAAAACAATAAAACAAAAACAAAGTGCCTTCGCGAGACAAAAGAAATTGCCAACTCTGAATGAGGCTTTGTTCCCTAAATTATATGTAAGATAATACGGCAAACTTTCAAAGTTATTTGTTTACATGACAAAGAAATATAGAATATTGCGAGAAACAAAGTGAAATATTTGTTTATGGAAGTAAATTTCGATTTTTATAAATATTTTAGCAGTGGGTAGGTTTGGTAGTAACCTTATACATTTAGGTGATGTACTTTTATTTGCCAATATTTTATTCCCAGTTATACAACATACCTTCAAAATTACAGACGCATAACTTTTCTCTCATACAGGGTGGCGCACTAGTATAATGTAAATTAATTTTTTTTTGATATTTTAAACGGAACACCCTGTATATAAGTACTTTATCATGTAGAGTTATTGTTTCTCTGTGATATAAGTATACCGGAAAAACAACAATATATACAATAGACCTTCGAAATTACAGACGCATAAGTCTTCTTTCATACAGGGTAGCGTAATAGTGTAATGTAAATTATTATTATTTTTTGATATTTTAAACGGAACACCCTGTATATAAGTACTTTATTATGTAGAGTTATTGTCTCTCTATGATATGAATATACCGGAAAAACTAGCGCTGATAGGAATAGGAAAAAAATGGTTATATACAGAATGTTCCATTTAAAAAGTCAAAAAAAAAAAATGGGAAAAATTTTGCAAAATACCTTGATGAGATGTCTAATTGCTTAGGCTCTTTATTAGACTCTAATAGTATATTGATCTTTCTCATTGTCAATTTTGTGTTCTATAATAGCTGTAGATTGAATTAATTTTTTCAAAATTTAACGAATTTTTGAAAAAGTTGCAAAAAAATTCAAAAGCAGACATGCTATCATAGGGATAGTTCATGAGGGAACTCATGCATATGCAACTAGTTTTTTAGAGCCACAGTCATAAAATATATATATATATATATATATATAATATATATATATATATATATATATATATATATACATACATATATATATATATATATATATATATATGTATGTATATATATATATATATATATATATATATATATATATATCTATATATATATATATATATATATATATACAGGGTGATTCAAAAATCGATCACGAAACTTAAGGGGGTGATTCTACTTGACAAAATAAGGGTAGAGCTTCATATAATTTTTTTTCAAAATGTCATTCGTTTTCGAGTTACAAGCCGTCCAAGTTCAAGTTTTTATTTTTTGTTTTTTTGAATTACTCGCTTACAGGAAAACCGATTTGACTAATATTTGAAAGATAGGCTAAGTCTTCTGCGCTTCATCATTTTAGTAACAATTCACATTGATTGTTTGCCGCTAGAGGGCACTTTACCTACATTGAAAATTGTTTTTTTGTCATAATTTTTTAGTGTTGACAGCTACAGTAGTTTTTGGCCTTTAAAAAAGGTGCTCTTTATTTACATCGCTAAACCCAACGGTTTCGACGTAAATCACCCTTAAAATTAAGTGGTAAATTTACTTTTCTCATTTAATTACCACCAGCTACCAGGTAAATAGCTATCAAAGTATACTAGAGCTGTCAGTTTAACATCAAATAAATTCGCTTTTTAAACTATTTAATTTATAATCTTAAAATAACTAATAATGGCTAATCAGTAAATATTCATATTATGGATTATTGCGATATACATTTAATTGATAAAAATTAATGAAACAGTACTAAACAAACTAAAAAAGATTCTCAAAATGTCCCCCATTTTCTTCAATACATTTCCTAACACTCTTTAAAAAATGTCGCCTAACTCGATGAAAAATTTCTGGTGTTTCTTTAATAATTTGGCACTTTTCGATTATCCTGAAGCGAAGATCCTCGACGTTGATTACTGGAATATCGTACACCAATTGTTTCAAATGACCCCAAAAGAAAAAATCCATAGGATTAAGGTCTGGTGACCTCGCTGCCCATGCCAATGGTCCACTTCGTCCTATCCATCGCTCAGGATACGTTGCATTCAAATACTGTCGGACACGTATACTAAAGTGGGGCGGAGCTCCGTCTTGGAGGATCCACATGTTGGCCCTTACTTCCAATGGCACATCTTCCAGATACAATGGGAGACGATTTTGGATAAAATCTAAGTATACGTCACCAGTTAATGGGCCATCAAAGAAATGAGGACCAATAAGGTAATCTCCTATTATCCCTGCCCACACATTTAGTGAAAATCTACGCTGATGTTTCGTTTCTACCACATTGTTTGGGTTCTCGTAAGCATATGTGTGGATGTTGTGTAGATTTGTTATGCCATCACGAGTGAAACCAGCTTCGTCAGTGAATAATATGACGCCAATTAATCGATTATCGTGTTCATACTTAGCTAGGATCTGATTGCACATTTCCAACCGTCTCGGCCGATCATCGTCATAAAGAGCCTGCACCTTTTTTGAATGAAACGGGTAGAGTTGTTCTTCTCTTAGTATCCTCCATGAACTAGCCTGACAGAGCCGCACTTCATTCCCAATTTTTCTAGTACTAATACCTGGATTATCTTCAATAATTTCAAGCACTCTTTCTTCTTGTTGCACGTTTCTAGCAGTTCTAGGTCTTCCCCTATTTCCATTATAACTTTTAAAGGAACCACATTCCGCAAGCCTCCTGTGCACACTGGAAAATGTTTGAGCATGAGGGATATTTCTTTCCGGATAACTCTCCATATAATATCTTCTTGCCAACTCTGCATTACCATTTGCTTTTCCATAACAAAAATGGATATCACAATATTCGATATTTGAATATTGGTGATTAGCCATTATTAGTTATTTTAAGATTATAAATTAAATAGTTTAAAAAGCGAATTTATTTGATGTTAAACTGACAGCTCTAGTATACTTTGATAGCTATTTACCTGGTAGCTGGTGGTAATGAAATGAGAAAAGTAAATTTACCACTTAATTTTTAAGGGTGATTTACGTCTAAACCGTTGGGTTTAGCGATGTAAATAAAGAGCACCTTTTTTAAAGGCCTGGCATCAGTCTTTCAGAAATTATGCCAAAAACTACTGTAGCTGTCAACACTAAAAAATTATGACAAAAAAACAATTTTCAATGTAGGTAAAGTGCCCTCTAGCGGCAAACAATCAATGTGAATTGTTACTAAAATGATGAAGCGCAGAAGACTTAGCCTATCTTTCAAATATTAGTCAAATCGGTTTTCCTGTAAGCGAGTAATTCAAAAAACAAAAAATAAAAACTTGAACTTGGACGGCTTGTAACTCGAAAACGAATGACATTTTGAAAAAAAATTATATGAAGCTCTACCCTTATTTTGTCAAGTAGAATCACCCCCTTAAGTTTCGTGATCGATTTTTGAATCACCCTGTATATATATATATATATATATATATATATATATATATATATATATATATATATATATATATATATAACATCAGTTTATAACGTTCTACGCCGTCTTCTGATTTCCAGTCTCCATTGATCTCGATTTGTCCATAGGTTTTCATCCATCCCTCTTGTTCTTATATCTTTATCCACTCCTTCTCTCCAACTTATTCTGGGTCTACCTCTCTTTCTTCTTCCCTGTGGTGCCCTATTTAAAACTTTTTTTGGAAGTCTAGTATCGTCCATTTGTTGAACATGTCCGTCCCGTCTAAGTTGGTTGATTTTAATATCTCTGTTATCTTGTGCTTAACGCCCATAGTTTCTTGTATTCTTTCATTTCTGACTCTGTCCATTCTGGATTTTCCAGCCGCTCTTCTCCAATAATCCATTTCTGTGGCTTCCAGTGGTCTTAGAGTTCTTTCTTTAAATGGCCATACTTCACTTCCATAGGTGACAATGCTTTTAACAATACTATTAAAGATTTGTGTTTGTTTTCTTTGGATATTCTTTTATCCCACAATATGCTGTTCAACTGTCTAATAGCTTGTCATCCCTGGTTATTTTTATGCTTGATTTCTTCGTCAAGTTTGCTGTCGTTGGTTATATGCATTCCGAGATACTTGTATTTCTCACAGTGATTTATTTCCTGCCGCTGTTGTTCCAGAATCAAGTTTTGTTGCTGTCTCCCAATACATATGTATTCCGTTTTTTTGTCATAAATGCCCATGTGTAATTGAATACATTTTCAACCGACTTCTAAAAGAAGGAGGTTCTCAATTCGTCAACTATGTATTTATTTATTTTTATGTATGTACACCGATTACTCCGGAATGGCGGCACCGATTTGAATAAAAATTTTTACGTTATGTAAAGGAAATTGCTGCGGTGGTCCCATATTTTTTTGGACGAAATTGGTAAAATAAAATTCAAGATGGCGCTGACACAACGAATCTGAAATTATTTTTAAAACAATCAATATGGCGAATCCAATATGGCGGACAAAAAATTTAATTTTGTCTGATTTTCTCCAAAATTGGTATGGGGGAGTTTTCGGGAACACATATATCCATCATCCAATATGGCACAAAAGAACCAATTTGGTCTGATTTTCTCCAAAATTCGTACGGGGGAGTTTCAGGTTCGCACATAACGAATATAAAATTATTTTTAAGACATTCAATATGGCGGATCCAATATGGCAGACGAAAAAATCAATTTTGTCCGATTTTTTCCAAAATTAATATGTGGGAATTTTTGGGATCTTACATTACGAATCTGAAATTATTTAAAAAAAAAATAATATGGCGGATCCAAGATCGCGGATTAAAGATTCCATATTTCTCGATTTTGTCTAAAATCAATATTGGGGAATTTTTCTTAGCGGTAATTACGAATTTAAAATATTTTTTGAAAAACTCAATCTAGCGGATTCAATACGGAGCCCTAAAAATTTTATATTTTTCGATTTTCTCCAAAACTGATATAGGGGATTTCTGAGAGTGTAAATTATGATTTCAAAAGTATTTTTTCAAGGTTCAATATGGCGAATCCAATATAGGAGACTAAAAATCTTACATTATTCGATTTCGTTCAATGGTGAAACTGAATCGTCTTTAAGGATGTAAATAGCGAATATAAAATTATTTTAAGAAAATCTAATATGTCAGATAGAATACGACGGTCTAAAAATTTTAAATTTCCGGATTTCATCCAAAATTCGTACTAGTGGCTTTGAAGGGATTAGATCTAGATTAGGTTAAGACGTTAAAATTACTTTTTTGAAATTCAATCCAATATGGTGGGTTGAAAATTTTACCTTATTCGCATTTTTTCTGATTTGGTATTATGGGGGTTTATATCTCAAGTTCTTTAAATATCGATATTGGAAGGTTTAAGGGCCTATATTACCAATCTAAAATTAATTTGAAATTTAAGATAATGGATTTTCTATGACAGACTAATTATTTGTTTGACACAATATCACAATATTTGGAGAACTCTAAGAATTAAAGAATTTTTAGTGGTTCATTTTAGGGTGATTTACAGCTTTGGATAAAATGGGTACTTTTTTACCACCTTGGAGTCACTGCGAGGTACATAATTTCGATTAGTACTTAGTTAAAATAATTTATAGATATCATAATGGATTCAAAACTAAAAATCGGAAAATAAAATTTTTATAAGAAAAATTGAACCGACTTCTAAAAGTGCCCTAGAAAATGAAAAATAACTATAAATTTTTATATGAAATTGAAATTTTTGAAGTCAAATTATTCCTAAATGAAATAAATAATTACTAATATATACAAATTATATTAAGAAAGCAATTACAAATAAAGTATTTTTAATCCGTTTATGCGAATCACATTTTGTCAAGTATTAGTTTGGCGCCGACTTCAAAAATTTCAATTTTATAAAAAAATTTATAGTTATTTTTCACTTTTTAGGGTACTTTTAGAAGTCGGTTCAATTTTTTTTTATAAAAATTTTATTAGATTATAGATAGATCATTTCTTTCAAATTTTTAAAAAATAACTGAGGGAGATTGTGACACCCTGTATATTAAAATGAAAATCCATGCCTAACTCTGACTAACTCAATTTTTCTTTTGCACTACAATATGGTTCAGAAGATTTAATATTTCTTTATTTAAACCTGCCGATTCCTGTGAGTCTAGTGAAATTCTGGATAAGACGTCATTAATAGAGCCACTCTAGTGTCAATCAAACCTGAAAGTAATGTAAGTGAGAAATCTCATATATGTATTTTGTATTATATAGAAGTTGATGAAGAATTAATTTTACTAGTAGTATTATTAGAACATAACATATTTGTTACAGTATAGATATAATATCCTTTTTACACCTCATACAAATCTTATATCTCCCTACTTCTAAGTCAACCCAACATCGGGAAGATTGACCAAATATTTATCAAAAAATCCGGAACAGCACATTAGCTACAACACAGGTTTGTCATTAAACATCCTATCCATTAGCACATGCCAGAGCCGATGATTCCGGGCATCCCTCGGGATCCGTCTGCCCGGAAGCAGGATCGGCCCGTTCCGGCTTGTTCCGGTCACTACGTTTCGCAAGTAATTAATGTAATGTAATATTGTAACGTTACAGATAGCTCCATGTGCTTTACATGCGGTGTCCGACATAATACGTTTGGTCCTGGAAGATTTATTTATACAGGGACAGGTCTATTTTAGGGATTATTTCGAAATAATTGGTCCCCGTTTTGAATTTCCGCATGCTTAGCTAAAAATTTAAATATGTTTATGAATTCGATTTTGAATTTCAATTTTAATTTGCGTATTGGAGATTTTAAATTGCAAGTTATAGATTTTTTTTCTTTTAATTTGAAATGATTCTCATTTAGTTCAAATTTAAGCGAATGGAAAGAAGTTTTAATGATGTACAGGGTGAGTCAACGATTGGATGAAGTAGGTTTGTGCCTTTTCGGTGAAATTAACAAAGAAACTATATTTATTGTTTGATACAGTTTATTTTTACGCAGATTTTAAAAATATTTAGGACTCTACAGGGTGAGCCAAAAAACTAGGACAGCATAAAGTTGTATTTTTTAAATAGAACACCCTATATACGAATCGTATTTTCGATTTAGCTTATAATTTTAAATCTTTTTTATTAAGGGTTTACTATAACAAAACTTTATAGTTTCTGAGATAATTAAGTTTAAAAAAAAGTCACATTTTCAAGCATCAATTCAATCCTAAATAACGTTTTCAATTTTGTGACAAATATATTCAAATTTGGAATTTAGCAAGGCCAAGGACAAGTTAATATAATTTTTACCTAATATTTGCAATAAAAGCTACAGGGTGTTGAACACATCGGCTCAAATTTAAACAAGTTTAAATGAATAAATATCTTTTTTTTTAAACGGTACACCCTGTATATTTTCATGTTATTTAATAGAGTAATAAAAACTCTAAAAGTTTTGTACAATATATCCTATACCTATTTATAATAGTTTTTGAGATATTTCAGTTTTTCTTATTTTCCATACTTTTTTACAGAAATAGTCTTCATTATCATAGTAGCCATGTAAAATAATAAAAAGAAACTACAGAAACAAACAGAATGTGGTTAAATATGATGAAATACATTATTCGTTATATTACAACGGCAATAGTTTAATTAAACATAATGTGAAAAAATTAACACAACAATAACGACAAGGCAAATACATATTTACTTTTATACTAAATTGAAACAAAAAAATTACCTATTAAATACTGAGATTAATTATTTCTTTTTAATAAGTGTTCGAATATACGACCCTCTTGTGCAATGCACAAATTTAGTCTTTTTGCAGATTTTCTCGGACCCTGGACAAAATTAGTGGCGTTATTGTTCTACAGGTATCCCTAATCCTGTTTCGCATATCTTCCACTGTTGTTGGTGGATTAACATACACTTTATTTTTAATATAACCCCATAGGAAGAAATCTAATGGGGTGATGTCGCAAGACCTTGGTGGCCACTCAATGAAACCCCCACGTCCAATCCATTTTTGCGGATATCGTTGGTCCAAAAACGCACGAATTTCACGATGGTAATGCGGAGGCGCACCATCG
Source organism: Diaprepes abbreviatus (assembly GCA_034092305.1). NCBI lineage: Eukaryota > Metazoa > Arthropoda > Insecta > Coleoptera > Curculionidae > Diaprepes > Diaprepes abbreviatus. Next base: position 194,699 of record JASJET010000282.1, on the reverse strand, counting down.
TGCTGGAACCACATACTGTCGAGCTCATCCCTATTGAGACCTTGAAGCAGTTGAGGTAGTTCTTCTTGTAGAAAGTTCAGGTAACTATGGCCATTTAGTGGTTCATTAAAAAAGTGGGGTCCAATAATTCGATTATGGTGAATACCACACCAAACATTTAATGACCAGTGGTTTTGATGTTGCACCTCTCTAATCCAAAATCGGTTTTCTGTGGCATAATAATGCATGTTGCGTCTATTTACGGCACCGTTACTTCTAAAAGTAGCTTCACCACTAAACATTACTTTGCATAATAAATTTGGATTTAATTGAATCTCCGCATTTATTGTACGACAAAAGTTTACACGACTTTCAAAATCCTGTCCATGCAATTCTTGGTGTAATTCCATGTGATATGGATGATACCTATATTTCTTGGTAGTACGATTAGCGGTGGATTGTGATGTTTCACATAATGCTGCTAATTGACGGCTACCAATATAAGGATTTTCCTGAACATTTAACAATACTTGTAGTTCTTTTTCTTCATTAGTTACTGGTTTGTTGATCACTTTACGTTTTGGATAATCAACAGTACCAGAAGAATCAAATCTTTGCATTAAGTTTTGAAAAGTATGGGTATTAGGCTGGCGTCGATCAGGATACTTCATTTTGTAAATTCTTTGAGCAAGAAGGCAATTTTTTTGAGCCTCTCCTATTGTATAAATCATATCATTCTTTGGAAAATTCATTTTACAATATAAGATGAATGCAAAAAAAACCAAACTACACTCGATTGCGGTTATAAATTTGACACACAGAAAAATGTTCTTTTACATTGTTTTTGCCATGGCTACTATGATAATGAAGACTATTTCTGTAAAAAAGTATGGAAAATAAGAAAAACTGAAATATCTCAAAAACTATTATAAATAGGTATAGGATATATTGAACAAAACTTTTAGGATTTTTATTACTCTATTAAATAACATGAAAATATACAGGGTGTACCATTTAAAAAAAAAGAAGATATTTATTCATTTAAACTTGTTTAAATTTGAGCCGATGTGTTCAACACACTGTAGCTTCTATTGCAAATATTAGGTAAAAATTATGTTAACTTGTCCTTGGCCTTGCTAAATTCCAAATTTGAATATATTTGTCACAAAATTGAAAACGTTATTTAGGATTGAATTGATGCTTGAAAATGTGACTTTTTTTCTTTAAACTTAATTATCTCAGAAACTATAAAGTTTTGTTATAGTAAACCCTTAATAAAAAAGATTTAAAATTATAAGCTAAATCGAAAATACGATTCGTATATAGGGTGTTCTATTTAAAAAAATACAACTTTATGCTGTCCTAGTTTTTTGGCTCACCCTGTAGAGTCCTAAATATTTTTAAAATCTGCGTAAAAATAAACTGTATCAAACAATAAATATAGTTTTTTTGTTAATTTCACCGAAAAGGCACAAACCTACTTCATCCAATCGTTGACTCACCCTGTACAATCAAATAAGAGTTTATCAGCAACATACTTGAAAGTACTAGCTAGGATTTGGTAATGGCATTCTAAAATAAACTGCAGTTTTTTGTAGTAGCGTTAAATTTTATAAACTTCAACGAACGTTTTGTTTGTAAAATTTGCATTTTAAAGTTTATCTGTAAAAAAACACCTTTTTGAGCCTTCATTTAAATCTTGTGAGATACACATTCACATCTTGTGAGATACAAATTGCAGATATATTAATCTTACTGGAAGTGGTAGGTATATGAAGACTTCCCATCAAAATTGTCCTTCGAGGAAGCCTTCAGTATTAATGGATCAAGTACGATAGAGCTTAGCACTCATCTTCATTCAACGATAGATTTGAAATTCGATATAACAAAACTTGGTTAATATTTTCTGTGGAAATTAGTTTGGTTTAGTAAGTTTAACAATTTATAAAATACATCTGATCTGCTTTTCATGCGAAAAAAAAATAAGAAAAAATCATACGTAAACTAATATTTAAATAATAATAATAACTCTAAAATAAGAAATATAGACGTGGAAAAGAATCACTACAGTACCTAAAAATAATAACATTTTCAACATGAACTTAGCTGTCTTTTTTTTATAAATTAGCTAATGACTAACTGTTTGGTTTTTCTAAATGTAAAGACAAATTGTTTTATCTGCGTAGGTAAGACGACGAATAGACTCATTCGAAACAACAATTACAGAGTAGGTACGCTATACTGACGATAATCTAAAACAATGCCTATAATTTTACTCTGCCATCCTAAATTACAGCTTCAAACGCGCCAAAATCCCCCGAAAAGACAGTTTTATGCCATTTCCGTTTTTGGCGGAAATAATCGAACGTAGCGCATGTAGCGTAACTCTCTGTGAAATCATGCTATTTTTCTTTTAATTTTATGCTGCGACTGCGTGAAGTTTTACTGTAAATAATGGAAATAATACAGACCCGTGAAATTTAATTATAATTTTTACTTTTTGTATGACCGATCTATTTTGCCCCCTCTTCTGAGGCTAAGTCATGGGAGGCGCCTCCAAAGCATTTGGAGTATGTAGTTTCTGATCCATACATTCCTGTTTCAATTATCTCTGTTGTTTAGAACTTCCTGTATACTATTTAAGTGAGTTTAAATTGAGTTTCTAAATGGTATCTCTGTTTCATTCACTTTTACGACTTAACCTTGTGTTAAAGTATTTTGTGAAGTTGAATTTCTTTTTCATTTCATCTAGGGTTTTGTTATAAGTTTGACAGTTTCTGGATGAGAGATAGAGCCTTGCTCTTCCTTAGAAGGTGACGTATTTGCTATGTTATTCCCACCTTTAATTGATGACACTGTTTTTCTTTATATAGAGAATTATTTCGACAAAATCTGCATAATGACCGAAACCAAGATTCAAGTGATGCAATGATATTATAAGAATAGAGGATATCAAGAAAAATGTCGACAATTCAGCATCGAACTACTAGTTAATTTCAGAACAGATGTTTCCAGACACGGAGCGCTTCTTGTTAGCTATCCAAGACCAGATTATTCTGACGAAGAACTATCGGCAGGTCATCATCAGAAATCCTTCAATACAAAATGACCAATGTGGATATGGATGTCGAACATAAGAGACAATCCAGCACATAACTGGAGAATGCCAAGCGTTTGCTGCAACCGAGTATAAGGAAAGACACGACTCAGCAGATAAATTAAAATTATTGTAAGTGGGAAAAGTGTCTTACTACAAATACAATCCGGAGCCTATTCTTGAAAGCAAAGATGTTGAAGTTATATTAGTTCTAATAGATCAAACAGTTGCTCATAATAGGCCATACATTATACTAAGAGATAAAATTTTTAGGCGAACTACACTGATTGACATTGCTATTTCTAATAACAACAACCTAAGACTAAAATACAATGAGAAGTCAAATACAGAGACCTGGAGGTGCAAATCCGCAGACAGAGGGCAATGAACAGCGTCCACATGATTCCCATAATACTGTCAGCAACTGTAGTGATTCCAAAGAACCTCCTGCAGAACATCAAGGGACTGGGCCTTAGCGAGCATCTGTATAAATCGATTCAGTCCGAAAGTTTGTAGGAAGTACTGAAGAGCACGCTACCTAGGACCCGGTAACATGGAAAGGGTCCTCACAGAGTTTCATACTTTTGGTGTATTTGTATGGGTGAGTCAATAGTCCCTGGAGGGAGTGCAAAGCCCTTTGGCTTGTAAATCTGAGAAAAAAACATATTAGATGCAGAAAAATACACAAAAATAAAAAAACACAAGAGGTGGATAATATCGATAATGAAATGATGAAATATTGAGGTGGTACATACACGAGTCTGCTCAATTTAACTGCTACCCAATATATCTGATTTTATCGACCTATTCGAGTTTTATGATTTTCACATAAACAGAGTACTTTAGTTTCCTTAATATTCAAGTCAAGACCGGCTTCTGTACATTTCTCAATGATCTTGCTGAGTACGTTTTTTAATATTCTTGATTAGAGGCTAAAAATACTGTGCCGTCCTCATATTGCATATTATTTATTAATTTCTCATTCACCATTATTTTTCTAAATATTTATATATACATATAAATTTTCTCTGAATAGACCTTGATAAGTAGGGGCAATAAAATGCAACCCAATCTGACACCTCTTTAAACATTATCTGCTTTACCATCTACGCGAACTACTGCGGTTCGATTCCAATATAAATTTGCAACAATACAGATATGTCAGTCATCCAAACTAATGTTCCTGAGAGCCTCCATAAAAACTGTGTGTTTGACTCATTTAAATACTTTTTGGAGAGCAGTCAGGCAGGAATATATATATATATATATATATATATATATATATATATATATATATATATATATATATATATATTATAAAGCTGAGTTTAAAATCAAAAAACAGCAAACAAGACGACAAAGGCGACATCTCGATGGTCTACTTGATAACACAAGAACCACACAGATTAACAAAGTTTGTAAATAACCGCCATATGGTGTCGCGACGATGAATTAAAACAGAAATATGTAAAATCGAGTACACGAAACGCGCTACCCAAAGGATAGGGGTCGCATTTTTCGGTACTGGCAACCATGCCTACTGCTAATTCCAGCAGCCAAAGCCACGTGTCGCACCAAACGATCCCACCATGAGAGCAACGTTTAGCGTGTTTCAAAGCCAAACGAGTAAATGAATAAATAGATAAGTTTTTGTCCGTGTAATTTAAAATAAAATAAAATCAAATATTGGCGAAGCGGACGTGAAAATTTGTCAATCTACATAATTCTCGTGTTAAAAAGTGCGGAGCACTCCAAAATATGGAAAAACTCCGGATCCGACAGATGGCGACAGCGCTGTTTCGTCCTAATATGGGACTCGTCAGGCCACCGCATTCGGTACAAACCATCATCTCGCCTTTGCATCCTATAAAGCTGAGTTTAAAATTAAAAAACAGCAAACAAGACGACAAAGGCGACATCTCGATGGTCCACTGGATAACACAAGAACCACACAGATTAACAAAATTTGTAAATAACCGCCATATGGTGGCGCGACAGTGAATTAAAACAGAAATATGTAAAATCGAGTACACGAAACGCGTTGCCCAAAGGATAGGGGTCGCAGAAAAATTTTATTTTAAATTACACGGACAAAAACTTATCTATTTATATATATATATATATATATATATATATATATATATATATATATATATATATATATATATAATGACTTATGTAATTGAAACAAGTTCGGGTACGTTACAAACTAAATAGAAATTGAGAATAACAGAAAAAGGAAAACACTGAGGGATCAAACAAGAAATATAAAAATCCGAGAAATACGCATGCAGTCAAATGGACCAAAAAGAGAAGAGAATACTGGTACACAAGCGATTAAACCAGCTATAACTCGACCATCAAACAGTTGACAGTCCGGCTCACAAGTAAATCGTTTACGATAGGTCACGGACCTACAAAAAAAGAAAGAAGAAGAAGAAATTTTCATTTAGTGTACCTTTATTTATCATTAATAAGTGGTTATAAAAATTTCTGATATTTCACTTACAAGAAAATTGAATTGCTTTCTGGGCATTGTGTAAATACTTTAAAGTAGATTTAAACTTGATGCTTGATTTCGCTACACTATAACCCGGCACACATGGCTCTATTAAACTCCAATAGCCACTTATAGAGCACAATGGCATTTATAGTCATAAAATACTGTAGCCATGCATTATTTCTTTCCGAATTTTGATTTAGGGCGTGCGAATACGGCAATTAACTTTTTGTTTTATTACCCTTACAACTCTGGCAATAGAAAAACTTTTTTATGTGCAATAAATTACGTTCCGATTGCTCTAAAGAGAAATGTTAGTTTTCAATGATAGTAGCAGTAAAACACTTATTGGACAATATTGAATTTAATTTTTTAAAACTTAGTTTGCAACGACAATTTACAATTTTGAAAATAGGTAATTGAAATAAACTATCGTATATTATTAAAATAACGTCAGTGACGTGTAAATTTACAGCGCTATTATAAAATGTACATGGTGTCCCACCGGGAAACAATTCGATCTACATATAGAAAAATTTTGAAAATTTGACAGTACACTAAGGTCGATAAGGGCAACCCGGCTAAAATATTTTCAAGATGGTGGTGGTTCCGTTTATAACCGGAGTAGGTGTCAACTTGTTTATTTTAAATAGAATATTCTATAAATTATTGCATTTTTGGATTTTGCGCAAGATTCTAGGCATATTTTGTGTATCATGTTTTATATTTAAGTTTAAGCGTTTTTGACATATTTAAGTTTTTATGTCAAAAATGACGTCTGTAGACACAAAAATAATTATCAATTTTTCCTATAAAGGACCTTTTTTATTTAATTTTGGTTGGATTCCCTATTAAAAAGAGCCTGTTTTATTAGATTTTTATAATATTTTGAAGACCAATAATACAGGGTGTTCAAAAAATAAGATTAAAAATTAAATTGAAAAAATTGTCAAAAATCAAATTTTTTGAATAGAAACATCAAATTTTCTAATTTATTTTATTTAGCATTAAAAATAAAGATAAGTTTGTGTAAGGTTGTCTATACTGAAAATTTTTGATTTTCGTAATATTGCCAATTTAGTATTTTTATCTGGCGATTTTGCTGCGGATTTTTAGTTCGGTTATAATCTTAGCTTAGCTGCTACCAGAAACCAGCTGCAACAAATACTTAAAATTGTAGAGGAGTTCTCCGGGGATATCGGAATGCAATTTGGACTTGACAAGTGCCGTATTTTGAACATCGTTAAAGGAAGATACAACCAGGAGCATTTGAAATTCGGAACGGTGAAACTATAGCTGCAATGAAAGCAGACCAAACTTACAAATACCTAGGTAGGAAACCAGTTAAAAGAATTGACCAGCGCAGTATGAAAGCCGAATTGGCAACCGAATTTGTCAGGAAGGTAAGGCGAGTATTACGAACTACCTTAAATAGTAGAAATTTGTTTTAGGTGCTCAACACGTACGCTTGCTCTACACTTAGCTACTCTTTTGGAATTGTAAAATGGAGCAGAATGGACATCCAAAACCTGCAAAGAAAAATAAGAACAGTCCTAACAAAAGCACAAAAACATCACCCTCGGAATGCTATTGAACGTACAATGCTTTCAAGACATCAAGGAGGAAGAGGATTGGTGGATATTGGTAAGCAGTTCGACCAACAAATAATAAACTTACGTTCATATATCCACAGGTTAGTGGACTCTTCCACAATACATCGAGCAATATGCGAGGCAGACGATTCAACGTCGCTATAGCTGAGGGAATAGGATATTGCTTTTCACCATCAAGCAGACCAAGAGAAGTTACAAACCTGGCTAAAGAAGCTATTTCATGGACATCATCCAAATGAGGTCAATCCGGACAATTTCGACAACTCAGCGTCGAACTACTGGTTGATTTCAGGACAGATGTTTCCGGAAACGGAGGACTTCTTATATTATTCCGACGAAGAACTATCGGAAGTTCATCATCAGAGATCCTTTAATAGAAAATGATCAATGTAGGTATGGCTGTCGAACATCAGATACAATTCAACACATAACTGGAGGATGCCAAGCGTTTGCTGCAACCGAGTATAAGGAAAGACACAACTCGGCCGCTAAGATAATTCACCAAGAGTTAGCAGATAAGTTAAACCTATTGCAGGTAGGAAAAGTGCCTTATTACAAATACAATCCGAAGCGTATTCTTGAGAATAACCAGTTCAAGTTATATTGGAACCGAACGGTTTTGACGGATCAGACAGTTGCTTATAATAGACCAGATATTATACTAACAGATACAATTTCTAGACGAACTACACTAACTGATATTGCGGGTGATAGCGGAAATCACCCCTCCCGAAGCCTGCTCGTAGAAAGTTCCTTGAAAAGTAAAGTAAGTGAAAATCAGACATGCTTTAATTAATTCTAGTAGGCTGGGGTCCATGTTGTTGTTTCATAATATGTCATATATGGAGTCATCTATAGGAACATTTGTGATTCTACTTCAAAACTGACCAATAAGTCTCCGGGTTCTAATCGGATTGTTTCTAATTTTTGGACAAAGTGTCTAGAGTTTATAACAAAGGATTTGGTTTTTCTTGTAAAAGGATGTAAAAGTTTGGCCAGATATTTACCTATTTTGTAGATTGGTGAGTCTATTGCGCTGACGATTGGACGTAGAGGTACATTTTCTATATGTATTTTAGGCAGTCCGTAGAGGCATGGAATCTTGGAGCTGCTTGACATAACGGCTTCCTTTTCTTCTAATCTCGTGTAGTAAAAATCCCTGAAGATGCCTCGTGCAATCGTAGGTGAAACGTCGGATAATAATTCCAATTTGACTCGGTCTAAACCCAAAAAACATGATTTTTAATTTGATCAAAGCCGTGAGAGCTTTCGTTCTTTATTATACTGTCAGATTGTCAAAATTTTACTATATATAGTTTTTTATATATAGATCGAATGGGTTCTCGATACAGTTTAGAGTAAAAACTAGGTTATATAAAATCAATTTACTGAGGAACTAAGACTACCATTTATAAAACTAAAACTATTCTAATAATCTAAAAGAAATTCAGCTTTTTTTAGATGCAACATTGTAGTATCAAGTATTTTCATTTATCTGTATTTTCAGTTTAAATCTTTCCCATGCATTTTTCTTATAAAACCGATCCAGAACATTATATTAATTTCTATAGAAGGAAATTAATTTAAATTTTAACAGAGCAAGGGCAGCTGAAAATCGTCAGAATAAGGGAGAGTTGAATTGAAAGGGTTGATCGCGTTTCAATGGTTAAAGGGCCTGGTTACAGTATTAAATTAATACTTGGGTAAAGGGCCATGGGCGAAAATGATTTAATTTTAAATTTATTTCAAGAAAATGTTTCGAAATTATTAAATTCCAACTAAGAGGGGTCATAAGTTAAACTTTTGGTGTTAAGATGATTGAGGTATTAAAAGGCAATTTTGGTTTTAATCTTTGGAAAACTTTGGAAACAGGGTGCAATAAATAAAAGGTTTATCGAAGTTTTGGGAAAGCTCAATAGGGTCCTGTCAAAATGATTCGATGAATAACCAGAACCGATAATTTTAAAAATTACCACAATTATTTTCTGCTACTAAGCAAAATCTTAATTATGAATGTAGTCAACTACCATCATTTTTGTTAGTTTGTTGATTACAGAATTGAACAAGCATCTTTAAAATCACATAATTTATAAACATAAATATGGGAGAAAAGGATAGGCCACTCAATACTAATTTCTCTGACTGCGTTTTGCGCCATCTGACAAAATGTTCTCCTACTCGCGGCTACATAGGGAGAAATTAATTAATCCCCATTTATGACGTAATGTAAAAATTATGTAAAATATATAGAGATGGGTAAAGATTAGCTGTTTTTCGCCTCCTCGAACACAAATATAAAGAATTTTTATTTAAGACATTCTTTTGTGTTTATATTTAGTTCAGTTTTTTAACTTAACGTTTATATAAAATTGAATGAAAATTCCTCTTCTAGACTTTATAAATAATTCGTCCAACATACAGTTTATTTTTACCATTATTTTCTTCAACTTTTATTAACTATATCATTCAGGGGTGTTGGATAAATCAAAATATTTCTTGCGTTTTGTATACAGTTTGAGGTTTTTTGTACTTATTACTTTATTTTGGTTTATCGAGAAATTCAATGTCATCTAAACACAAAAGTTAGATTAAATATAAAAAATGTTAAACAATCGCAAAACATGTTTTTTTACGACTTAGAAGAATAATTTTGGTATAATTTTTATAGAAATATTAGATTACAAACTTGAAGAAAATACATAGAGACCAAAAAAATAGCTTAAATAAACACTTATAAAATCTTTTGCTGCTCGAAAAGCAACTGATCTTTATCAAGCTCCTTTTTAATTACTCTAAATTTTAATTAATTTTCAATATTGCAATTTATTGCCTATATGTATTCTCCTTTCAAGCATATAAAGGGAAAATTTACCATCATATGTAACCTTGACCTCAAGATGAATGTCAAATATCAAGGTCATTTCGAGGTCAGGACAAAAATCGCAGTATTTCGTGAAATGTTTCTTACAAAAGTTGTTAGGTGAAAAGGAAGCCCCCAGTTTGATCATCAAATATGACTTTCACTCCAAGGTTAAGATCTAAAATCAAGGTCATTTTAAGGTCAAACGAAGATCTTCAACGTTATTATTTTATTAAATGGTTCATATTAAAGTTGTAAGAGTGCAGAGTGGCTATAATATTACCTTGATCTCGATCTTCCGGGCTATTTGAAAGAATTCATTCGTTCAGAATTGTTTGCAAAAATCGTCCTTAATTCAACTATGTGCATGTTTAACTACTTTTAGCACTACCTAGGAATAATAACGTGAACGTAGTAATTTTTGTTCTTTTCGGGGAGCTTGTTTAAGGTAAGTCCCCTCGCTTTTCGCCATCGGGGTGTTGGTTTTCGGTGAGTCCTTTCACCTCTCACCATCGAGGTGCTTTTTTTTAGGTGAGTTCCCTCGCCTCTCACCATCGGAGTACTTGTTGTGCCCTCGTCCCTTATCATTTTAATGTTCATGTTAAAGGTTTTATAAGAATTTATTTCAATAAGTGTTTAAAATGGTTACTTTCAACTCCAAAACACTTACTGACCAGCAGTTCAAAAGATTGCACACAAGTGCGGAGCATTTCAGGTGTTATTTTAGCACAAGCATCTTTGATTTGCTGTTTTATGTTTTCACAAGTTATTGGCACGTTTTTATTAACTTAGCACTTCAAATAACGCCATAAACAAAATCATGGTGACGTAAGGTTTGGCAATCTTGCGAGTCACTTTACTAGACTGACCTTTAATTACCTTGATATTTGACCCTCGTCTTAAGGTCAAGGTCATATGCGATAGGAAAATTTTCCGTTCTTTTTATGTCCGGGATCAAAATGGGAGGGTCCTACTTAAAATCCTAAGGTTGACTTTCAACTGACCTTGAAAAACATAGGGTCATTTTTAAGGTCACTACTAGTTAGTCCCCTTACTACCCTATAATTTTTGTATAAAACATTTTTCGAAAAAATGTGATCCCACCGAGATATTCCGTTGTCTTTCCGGTGAATATACATGTCCTTTAACTGACGATATTTTTCAGTTTGACATCTAAGTCGGCAGGTTTTTAATATTCAACAGACATGCTTCGGAATTTATATCTTATATAGCAGTTGTTTCCTGGGAATGAATGTTACTCTCGATTCAATACAGTTCCACTGACGAGACCATGAGGTGGTCGAAACGCGTACGGAGTGAGAACCAGAGTTGTATTTGCAGGAAATAAACTGTTCGTATTCACTCTTCTTTTTATCTGCTTGAAAAGAGAATACATATAGCAAATTAAATCTTTTGATTAAAGTCAACCTAATCCTGCTCTATTATTTAATAATTTTCAATGCTCGCAGGTATTTTTTTCAGAAAACTTAATTCGAAACAAGTTACTGCTAAACATCATCGTCAAAGCTATTGAATCATTTCCTAAAAAATTTAAATTAAAAATGGCTGATCTTTTAAATTCCAATAACATGCAGCTTATGAGAATTGCAAATATCTTGATATCGGCCATTTTATAACGGAGGAATGGGGTAAACTTAAGAGAAACCCCCGAGGCAATTTGACTAAGATATTAATGTACATTTCAAAAGTTTGCACAAAGTTTATTAGCATGGGACGCTACCGAGCAGAGCGAGGGCATGTTTAAGCAAGGAAGTTTTTTTGGAGGCGATATTTCGGTATAGAATATGAAAGTTTGAGATAGGCATGTTAAACAACTTTCCAAATTTTATGTCCACAATTTTACAAGAAATAAGTTTTATTAAGTTTTTTTTAATAATAAAAAAACCTATTGAGTATAAAATTATGTTTGAGCGGAAATATAATTTCCAGATTTGATAATGTATGTACCAAAGCAGAAAATACAAAATTTCAAATATATATATATATATATATATATATATATATATATATATATATATATATATATATATATATATATATGTTTTTTTTTCTTGATTCTTGAACCATAGATTATATCATTTTTCCTTTATTTTATCTTTTCTTGGGTTTAGATTCTATATTTAATAAAAAACACAAAACAATTGACGTTTCACCCTTTATTTAAGGCACTTTCAAATTTTCTTCTTCCTAAAAATATTTTTATATAATTAAAATATTCATATAAGAAAATATCTATAATTTTAAAAAACAAAAAAGACTTTAAAAACAGTATTTAAGTTTTTAAAATTTTTAAAAATATTTAATTTTACCGGTACATACCTTGACATTTTGATACTCTATTACTAAATAAAATTCAATCTTTACATCGTCTACTGAGGATACATGGAATGCGAATGTGTTTTATTTTTTTATATATTTTTTATATTTTACAATGCACAAAAAAACAAATAAGGTATACGTTTAGTTTTATGTTTAAGAGGATATTCAATTTTTGGTTCTTATTTGATAGGATCGAATACTTAATATTTTTGTTTACATTAGGCTTGTGTAAATGTAGCTCAAATTTCCCATATCTGTTCTATCGTTAACAGTGTTTTTATCTTTTTTAATTTCAATCATTTAATTTATCTGTAATTTTTGGTAATTTATATCTTTGTTTTTTATTATGGTACTGTTATAATCAAAAGTATGTTTTTCATCCTGTGTGTGTTTGTTTAACGTTGTTGAGGCGTTTTTCGTATATTTATGGCCATTTAATCTGTTCTTCAGCAATTGGCTCGTCATGCCTATATATTTTTTGGGACAATTTGTGCAAGGGATCGAATATATTACATGTGATTTATTCATGAGAGGAGTTTTACTTTTTAAATTTGTGAACAATGTATTTAATTTATTATGTGACTTGTGGCATATGATAATATCATGTTTTTTTAAAATGTATTTTATTTTTTCTGATAGCTCACTAGTGTAAGGTAATGCTACATATTTTTGATGTTTATGTTCTATGTTTTTTGTTTTTACGTTATTATAACACTTATATGTTCGTTTATCAATTATTTTGGTGATAGTCTTTTCGTTGAAATTATTATTTATTAGTGTCTTTTTTACTTTTTGCAGTATTTGCAGAAGTTGTCATTTTAGCAGATCGACAACTGAAAAATAATGATGTCACGCTATACTGGGATCGAACTGTGCCTCTAGATCAGATCTAAGTTTAATAGATGAAACATATAAGAGAACAACACTAATAGAAGTCCCCATCTCTACCGTCTACATCTAGGGATTGAGCATAATAGCATCGTCAGATAGTTAAACCCGAATATTTATATTGGCTGACAATGCGGAAAAATGCCGTCCAGACGATTTTCATAATTATATTAATTACTGGAATAATACTAAAAAACATTCCGAATAATGTCGAGAGATTGAGTCTTATCGAATTATTAAGCTGTGTAGAACGTAGTACTACTTGCGGCAACTCGAACTCCCTAGAAGTTTATGAAAAATACAACAAACGACAATCAATACCATAAACTTCACATATATCTTTTTGAACCTCAGCTTTATGGAAATGAAAGAGTAAAATAAGTGGAAAATGTTCATTTCTGTACTTTATGTTAGAATTGACCATAAACTAACAACTACAAAAAAATTTCGTACAATTTGCTCCTAAAGTAACCTAAATGTGATCGTGTGTGAAAAAATTTTAACACTGACAGAAGTTCTTCGAAACAATTACAACGGTCTCTACGTGTGACAATCAAAAATACTTTCCTGCATAGAAGTGACTGACGACCATTCGACTTATCCGAAAAATATGCAGATTAAGAGAGAGATGAAAAAACAAACTTGTTTATAATATTTATCAATTTGTGAAGAAAATATACTTTTTTATCAATTTTAAGTAACAAACAGCATAATTTCATTGTAGATACATACCCAACAAAAACTGTGCCCTTATATTTAACCTCATCTTTATTCCCCTTTTTATCCATGCGGTCGTGACATTATAATCACCCCCCAATTTTTCACTTTTTGTCTGCCCGTACCCTTCGCACATTCCACACTGTGTTTCCCCCTAGAATTGGAGACAAATTCACCTGTCTAACGTCCTGCTATCCTGCTAAAAACTTTGTCCACGAGCATTCTGTCGCGTTTAATCTCAGGAGCGCAACCCAAAGGTCGGGACAAGCGCAACATACTGTACGTAGGTCTGATTATTGGTCATGCGAAACCGCGAGATATCACGTTGTTGGTTATGTCAGCAGGAGATGTTTTTCCCGAAATTCGCGTCTTGATATTATTTTTAATGAGAATCATTTAATAAGACAGGTGTCAAATTTTGTTGTAAATTTGTAAGTTCGGCGAATTATCTCTAGGATGTCCCATAAATAATGTTACATAGAACAAAAGCAGATCATTTACGTTATTTAAAAATTAATAGTAACCAAAATACAGGATGTTTATTTTCCAAATTACAATTAGCTTTGCTATATCATAAGTACGTGTCTTTAATACGTCATAATTCTTAAGTATTGATAATCTTTTCTCACCAAAAAACTGCTTTTGTATCTGCTCTATATAATAAATTTGTAAATGTCATTGGATGATATTTGATTTTAAAAGTGTCAATGCAACCAATTTTAAATAAATAAAAAGATATTATAGTCATTTATATTTATATAAGAAATAATATATATATATATATATATATATATATATATATATATATATATATATATATATATATATGTATATATATATATATATATATATATATATATTTATATATATATATATATATATATATATATATATATATATACATATATATATATATATATATATATATATATATATATATATATATATATATATATATATTTATGTTTATGCGGTTTTCACGGATTTCTCCGTGTGAGATGCAATAGCAGTGGATATATCCACATTATGCCGTTGTAGTGCTGAAATCACATTCAGCAAACGTACAACTATATGCAGCTCTGTGTATAGAATGAAGTAAAATACGAACAGTAAATGCAAACTTCTCTCAATCTTATCCTTTCTGTGTTAGAGGTTGCACAGTTAGAACAAATTGTTATAAAACGCAATTTATCCTATTCCACCACCATCGAGATGATGGCCTACCTGTACCACCATACCGAGAAGAAAGTCAACACTTACCCTCCCCGCCACAGTGATACGGCAGAGATACATGTTTCGTCTCTACTAGATTCATCAGGGTACCGACATGCACCTGGCTGTGCAAAGGACGGATCGGAAGGAAGCATGCAAACACTGAACGGGGCTTCGCCGACTTCCCGCCGGATGGCGTATATATGTTTATGCGGCTTTCACGGATTCCTACGATCCGTCCTTTGCACAGCCAGGTGCATGTCGGTACCCTGATGAGTCTATTAGAGACGAAACATGTATCTCTGTCGTATCACTGTGGCGGGGAGGGTAAGTTTTGACTTTCTTCTCGTTATGGTGGTACAGGTAGGCCATCATCTCGATGGTGGTGGAATAGGATAAATTGCGTTTTATAACAATTTGTTCTAACTGTGCAACCTCTAACACAGAAAGGATAAGATGGAGAGAAGTTTGCATTTACTGTTCGTATTTTACTTCACTCTATACACGGAGCTGCATATAGTTGTACGTTTGCTGAATGTGATTTCAGCACTACAACGGCATAATGTGGATATATCCACTGCTATTGCATCTCACACGGAGGAATCCGTGAAAGCCGCATAAACATATATACGCCATCCGGCGGGAAGTCGGCGAAGCCGCGTTCAGTGTTTGCATGCTTCCTTCCGATCCGTCCTTTGCACAGCCAGGTGCATGTTGGTACCCTGATGAGTCTAGTAGAGACGAAACACGTATCTCTGCCGTATCACTGTGGCGGGGAGGGTAAGTTTTGACTTTCTTCTCGGTATGGTGGTACAGGTAGGCCATCATCTCGATGGTGGTGGAATAGGATAAATTGCGTTTTATAACAATTTGTTCTAACTGTGCAACCTCTAACACAGAAAGGATAAGATGGAGAGAAGTTTGCATTTACTGTTCGTATTTTACTTCATATATATATATATATATATATATATATATATATATATATATACAGGGTGTCCAAGATAAGGATCCTAACCATGGGGATCTCGGAAACAGTTGGAGATACGAGGTCTGTTAAATTAGAGAAAAGTTGCGCAATTTAGTGCTAAATTAAACGCAATTTAAAAATTTTAAAAATTCAAAATACTTCCGGAGATTTCCGGAAAAAACCGAATTTTGGCAAAATCGTTTTTAATTTTTGTAGGCTTTATTTAAAGAGATATCAAAAAATAAAAGGTAGATTCTTCTTGCCACTTTCTATTTTTTATAATTTGGTCTAAACAAAATTTAAATCCGACGTTTCGTTTCTGAGATACCATCATGAACTTTCATTTTTTATATGGAACAAAAAAAAGTATCCCATGTATTTGATAGCATTTTTTATTACAAATTCAACGGTGTATCACACTTGCATATCAAGTGTGTAGTTCATTGGCTTTTATAAAACTGATATACCTTTCTCTCTCGCTCTCATGGAGCTCTTATGGAAAGTACTTGAACTACGTATTCGATATGCAAGGGTGATACATCGTTGAATTTGTAATAAAAAATGCTATCAAATACATGGGATACTTTTTTTTGTTCCATATAAAAAATGAAAGTTCATGATGGTATCTCAGAAACGAAACGTCGGATTTAAATTTTGTTTAGACCATATTATAAAAAATAAAAAGTGGCAATGAGAATCTACCTTTTATTTTCTGATATCTCTTTAAATAAAGCCTGCAAAAATTAAAAACGATTTTGCCAAATTTCGTTTTTTTCCGGAAATCTCCGGAAGTGTTTGAAATTTTTAAATTTTTTTAACTGCGTTTAATTTAGCACTAAATTGCGCAACTTTTCTCTAATTTAACCGACCTCGTATCTCCAACTGTTTCTGAGATCCCCATGCTTAGGATCCTTATCTTGGACACCCTGTATATATATATATATATATATGAAGTAAAATGCGAACAGTAAATGCACACTTCGCTCCACCATATTCTTGTTATGTTAGAATAAATTGCTACAAAGCACAATTCATCCTATTCCACCACCATCGAGATGATGGCCACCTCCTTCGGTCCACCATATTCTTGTCATGTTAGAATAAATTGCTACAAAGCACAATTCATCCTATTCCACCACCATCGAGATGATGGCCTGCCTGTACCACCATACCGAGAAGAAAGTCAAAACTTACCCTTCCCGTCACAGTGATACGGTAGAGGTACATGTTTCGTCTCTTAATAGACTCATCAGGGTACCGACATGCACCTGTTTGTGCAAAGGACAGATCGGAAGGAAGCAATATATATATATATATATATATATATATATATATATATATATATATATATATATAATCGAAGGTTTTCGGGTATCCCGTGTGTGTGCTGAGTCTTCAGGGCAGCTGACGTTTCGGTGAAATCTCATGCACAATTTTCATAGCTCACTGTACGGCGTCTAAAGGCGATAATGAATGCGACTCGGATGTGCCCGGATTTGATGTACGTCGGACATGTTCGTTGCCTGGATGGTTCTGACCAATCAGGTTGCGAGTCCTACTACGCGTCATCGGCCCTGTTACCAGTGTTTGGGATCGTGTTGCCGAGTTATGATACGTTTCCTTACTACCTACTACTAGTCGAGGTTTTTCCAAGTATTAGGCAACCGCTGACTGTCGTCTCTGCTATTTAAGTTGTTGGGCCTCTTTGCAATTTCGATGGCTTCCTTTACAACTCTTGTGGACAGGTTTTTATATCTCGATAGCAGTTTAGTTCCTGAAAAGTTGATTTTATGTCCTGTGTTTAATAATTGTTGTGAGTGCAGAAGAAATTGTTTTTTAATTAACAGCGTTTGTATGTCCGTCTCTCCTGGCGCTTATTTAATGGTTAGTTTGACCTACGTATGATGAGCTTCATTCTCCGCGTGGAATTTCGTTTATTTCCTGATTTTCTAGAGGGTTCCTTTACTTAAACTTAAAACTCCATTCCCAGTTTTTTCAAGTTGCATGTGAAATTTCACGACAATCCGTTGATCTATTATTACATTTATCATCGTTTTGATCAGACTGATTTATCTACAGATGCGGGAGACATCGCATTTGAAAGAGAAGCCTTCACGCTACACAAATCCCGCTCGCTTGCCTTCTAATCCTAAAAAATCACAAAGTGCCAAATTTTATACAAATCAAGCTATTATTAAAATAAACATTTAAATAAAAATTTAAAAAAAAAAACATATTTTTGACACACTGTATTTCGAAAACTATCAACTTTTAGACTAAGGTTTTTTCTACATACGTGTTTCGGCCACTCAATAGTCTCGACAGTGGAGCTGTAATGAACCAAGAGTAAAATTCACGGTGTACAACTGTCTATATAAAATCTAAATTCCGAGACATGTTTACGGGATGTTAAATCTGCAGACATTTCTGATGCCAGGCTATAAAGTAACAACAGTCAAATAATATCTATATATACATTGCGTCTGCCTGTTGCAATACTTCATTTTTGAGCCTCGCTTATCTGCTGTCAAATCTCGCAAGCCTTTTTTTTGGAGTAGTCGGCTTATTTTTTGTATAACCAGCAGAAGAAGAAAAAAGCTATCCTAAAATTGCCTACGAAAACATTTCATATTTATGCATTCTTTGAACCATCTGTTAGCTACGTCCAAACACCTTATTGTTTTCCTAATAGCCACCTTCGAAATCATTTTAGTATGGCCAATGGCCATGTATAACCATTTAGCAACCGTATTATAGAAAGATGTTCCCTATTATTTTAACCCTTCCGTGCTCGTAAAAAGCCTTTTAAACGTCTTGAACCCTATTATTAAAATGATGAATATAAGAAGGATATTTAATAATATAGGTCATAAATACCCATATGCCATGTCTAATACCTAAAGTTACTAATCTTAGGCTCAAAACATTTTAAGAGCGATACCATCTAACCAAAAGACTAGATGATATGTTTCAATTTGAAATATTTTCACAATAAATTTTCATCTGAAACGGATGAAACACAAAATTATAAACGACAATTTTCCGAGTAGAAATAATATATCTTCAAAACTAGGTGAATCGATCGATTATGACCATATCTTTTGTAATTGAATGATTTAAAAAAGTGTAGAAGAATAAAACTGAAGAAGACAAGTTCAATAAAAAATAAAATGTTGTTCTAGTTATACCCAGGGTCACAGAAATATCACAATGTTGAACGAAGACCCATCGAGTCTGGGCTAGTATGATTGATCTTCCTAGTAAAGTCAAGGTTTGTAGCGCGCCCTACGCCTTAAAAACGAAAATGAATAAAAAATTTGTTTAAAAAAACGATTTTATTTTCATGATTGTCGTGCAATTAATGATAACAATTTTTATTAAAAAAATTGAACCGACTTCTAAAAGTGCGCTAAAAAGTGAAAAATAACTATCAATTTCTATGTGAAATTGGAATTTTTGAAGTCGGCCCAAACTAATAGCTGACAAAATTGGATTCGCATAAACAGATTAACAATACTTTGTAATTGCTTTCTTACCATAATTTGTATATATTAGTAGTTATTTGTTTCATTTAGAAATAACTTGGCGCCGACTTTAGAAGTCGGTTCAATTTTTTTTTTAATTTTATTTTTCGATTTTTAGTTTTGGGTTCATTATGATATCCATAAATTATTTGAACTAAGTACTAATCGAGATTAGTGTACCTCGCAATGACGCAAAAGTACCCATTTTATCCAAAGTTGTAATCACCCTAATATGAACCACTAAAAATTCTTTGATTCTTAGAGTTTTACAAAAACCTATGAAATTGTATCAAACAAATATTTAGTCTGTCATAGTAAATCTACTATCTTAAATTTTAAATTAACTTTGGATTGGTAATAGAGGCCCCAAAACCTTCCAATATGGATATTTAAAGAACTAGAGACGTAAATTTCTTGGCTCAATATATTTTATAGTGCATATTGAGTTTGTATACGCCCCAAGAATCCCGCAATTCAATTTTAGGCAAAATCGGAAAATTTAAGATTTTCACTCCTTCACTCCCTTGTCAACCTAATATTGTAAAAAATTAACTTCATATTCGTAATACACGACCCCGAAAATACCCTAATACCAAATCTGGTAAAATGCGAATTAGGTAAAATTTTCAATTTACTATATTGGATCCGTCATATTGAATTTCAAAAAAATAATTTTAACGTCTTAATCTAATCTAAATATAAACCCTTCCAAGCCTCCTAGTACCAATTTTAGATGAAATCCAGAAATTCAAAATTTCTAGACCATTATATTGCCTCTGACATATTAGAATTTCGGGAAATGTTTAAAAAGGAACTACTATGTTTTACACCACTAAATTTATTAAGAAAACAGTGACTGCAGTTTCAACTCACAAAGTCATTTTCAAACTGAATTACAAAGGTAGACCAAGTATTTAATACAGAAACATGAGAAAATTTAACAATAAATAAAAACTACCTGAGAAATTACATTATTAAAAAAGGGGATGTACTAAATTTTGGGAACTAATTATTATTTGGCGACAACAATTAACGGGGAAAACCCAAGTTCTGTCTGGTCATTAAGCAAACTTACATTTTTATTTTTACTATGTTTATATATTTCTAAAGATTCAAGAATATTTAACTTTTGGCCCTTTGTTGAATAATGTAATATGTCAGTGTTGTTTAAATCAGGAAAACTGTGGCTGTGTTCTAAGCAATGGTTGGCAAAGCTCGATTCTGTTTTTTGTAGTCTATATGATCGGTGGTGTTCTGAAAAGCGAGTTTTAAAGCTTCTACCACTTTGTCCAATATACAAGCTATCACACTCTGAACATTTTAACTTATAAACTCCTGATTTATCAAACTTATTAATTTTATCTTTAGCATTGTAAAGGATAGTGGACAGATTGTGTTGAGATTTCAAGGCTACTTTTATGTTATGTTTAGAAAGAGTATTAGCTATGTTTTCTGATAGGGTACCACAGTATGACAAAGATATATAAGATGAACTATCTTTATCATTTTTAATTTTGGGATATATTGAATTAAAAGCTAGATGTTTTTGTTTTTTAGTTATTAATTTCTTTATGATTTGTTGGGAGAAATTGTTTGATATTGCAATCTTTCAATGATATTTAGTTCTTCTTGAAGATTTTCTTCAGAGAGAGGCAAAGAGAATGCTCTATGTATAATTGAATTGTATGCAGCCATTTTGTGTTGTAAGGGGTGAAAAGAGTCATTAGATATAGTATTACCTGTAAACGTTGGTTTTCTAAAAATTTTCTCAGGTAGTTTTTATTTACTGTTAAATTTTCTCATGTTTCTGTATTGAATACTTAGTCTACCTTTGTAATTTAGTTTGAAAATGACTCTGTGAGTTTAAACTGCAGTCACTGTTTTCTTAATAAATTTAGTGGTATAAAACATAGTAGTTCTTTTTAAACATTTCACGAAGATGATTAACTACCACATAGTAACGGCTACCAGCATCAACTTCTTATATTAGATTTTCTTAAAATAATTTTATATTTACTATTTATATCCTTAAAAACGATTCAGTCCCACATTTGAAGAAAATCGAAAAATGTAAAATTTTTAGTCCGCCGTATTGAATCCTGAAAAAAATACTATTAAATTCGTAACTTACACCCTCAAAGATCCCCTATTTCAGTTTTGGAGAAAATCGAAAAATGTAAAATTTTTAGGATGCCATGTTGAATCCGCCAGATTGAGTTCTTCAAAAAATATTTTAAATTCGTAATTAACGCTAACAAAAATCCGCCAATACAGATTTTAGACAAAATCGAGAGATGTAGAACCTTTAATCCGCCATCTTGAATCAGCCATATTTATTTTTTTTTAAATAATGTCAGATTCATAATGTGCAATTCCAAAAACTCCCCCATATCAATTTTGGAAAAAATCGAACAAAATTAATTTTTTATTTCCCATATTGGATACGCCATATTGGATTTTTTAAAAATAATTTCAGATTCGTTATGTACGACCCCGAAAACTCCCCCAGTACCAATTTTGGAGAAAATCGGACAAAATTGATGTTTTTATCCGCCATATTGGATCTGCCATATTGAATTTTTAAAAATATTTTGGATTCGTTATGTGCGACCCCGAAAAATCCCTCACACTAATTTTGGAAAAAATTTAATTTTCTTGTCCGCCATATAGAATTTTTTTAAAATAATTTTAGATTCGTTGGGTACAACCCCGAAAATTTGGCAAGTACAATCCTTTCAATTAATACGAAGACAGACGTGAAGCGAGATTGCAAAAAAAATAACGCTAACAACCGCTGCAAAAACCTAAAGTAATTGATGTCGGACACACACTTTATTGGACTTTTTTCGTTTAAAAATCGAAATAGAATGAAAATTATTTTATACAGTACCGCCCTACTTAACAAGCTCTATAACTCATACCTTCTAATTAAACATATCTTATAAAACGAACCACTCAGGTAACCCTATCTTAATACGATTCGACAGTTATAAGGATGTTTTAAGAGTATCTCGACACGTGAAAAGTTAAAAAGTTATTTGAAATCGCGTTTCGATAACGGCAAGAACTAAAGGATATCGAATTACCTTGTTCTTTTTTTACCTGGTGTTATTGAAGAGTAAAGGTGTAATCGATGTGTAGAGTTGACGAAGGTTCGATTATTATTTAATAAAAATATGTCGGTATAGGTGTCGGGTTACTCTTTATTTTCAACATGCATTGATGGATAATTAGATTAAAAAATGTTTTTTATAATGCGTTTATAGTCAGAACTTGTTAAAGTTTGAATAAATTGGACCCATTCCATTCAAAATCGTACAGTGAAAATAGTCAAAAAAAAGTAAAAAAAAAATTCTGTGAATTCTTCCTTTTAGAACCTAAAAAAGTATACACATACCAGTATTTTTTAAAGTTGAGCTCCCAGCCTTTTGAAATGAAAGTAATTTTTTACTTAAAATTGTATATTT
This sequence comes from Diaprepes abbreviatus, assembly GCA_034092305.1. Classification (NCBI taxonomy): domain Eukaryota; kingdom Metazoa; phylum Arthropoda; class Insecta; order Coleoptera; family Curculionidae; genus Diaprepes; species Diaprepes abbreviatus. Next base: position 171,532 of record JASJET010000282.1, on the reverse strand, counting down.
TTGTGACTAATCGACGTAAGTCACTTTTTTTTTATTTGAATTAAGGTCATATTAGTCATAAAAATTCTGAAAAAAATTTGATAAACGAAAAATTTTTACAAATTAACAAAATGGCGATCGTTTTTCGAAAAAAAAATTAAATGCGATTTTCTCAAAAACTCCTTTTTTTTAATGAATAAAAATTCATTCGAGGCTTCTTTATTATATGCTTCTTCAATTAAAATTGTTTTTATTGGTGCTAAAATGTAGGGGGAAATGCAATAAATTCTTTCTTTTTTTAACCTACTTCTAAAAGAAAGAGGTTCTCAATTTGTCGACTATGTATTTTTTTATGTACGTACACCGATTACTCCGGAATGGCGGCACCGATTTGAATGAAATTTTTTACATTATGTTCAAGAAATTGCTACGGTGATCCCATCTTTTTTTGGGCGAAATTGGTAAAGTAAAATCCAAGATGGTGCTGAAAATACGGCTACCAAGAAAATTAATTTTGTCCGATTTTCACCAAAATTGGTATGAGAGAATCTTCGGGGTCGGATGCAACGAATCTGAAATTATTTTTAAGAAGTTCAATATGACGAGTCCAATATGGCGGACAAAAAAATTTAATTTTGGCCGATTTTCTCCAAAATTGATATAGGAGAGTTTTTGGGGTCGCACATAACGAATCCAAAATATTTTTAAAAAATCAATATGACGGGTCCAATACGGTGAAGAAAAACTCAATTTTGTCCAATTTTCTTCAAAATTGGTACGGCGGAGTTTTCGGAGTCGCACATAACGAATCTAAAATTAAAAAAAAAATCAATATGGTGGACGAAAAAATCAATTTTGTCCGATTTTCTCCAAAATTGGTAGAAATCTGAAATTATTTTAAAAAAATTAAATATGGCGTAAATAATATGGTGAATAAAAAATTAATTTTGTCCGATCTCTTTCAAAATTGACATGGGGGAGTTTTTGGGATAGCATATTACGAATCTGAAATTTTTTAAATAAAATTAGATATGGCGGATTCGAGATGACAGGCTTAAGATTCTGCATCTCTCGATTTTGTCTAAAATCAGTATTGGGAGATTTTTGTTAGTGTTAATTGATATAAGGGGTTCTTGAGGATGAAAATTATTAATTTAAAAGTATTTTTTAAGGATTTAATATGGCGAGTACAATATAGCGGATTAAAAATTTTAAAGTTTTAGATTTTGTTCAGATGTGAGACTGAATCGTTTTTGGGGATGTAAATAGCGAAAATAAAATTATTTTAAGATCTAATCTAATATGTCAGATGCAATATGACAGCCTAGAAATTTTAAATTTCCGGATTTCATTCAAAATTGGTACTAGGAGGCTTTGAAGGGTTTAGATCTAAATGTTAAAATTATTTTTTTGAAATTCAATATGGTGGATCCAATATGGTGGGTTGAAAATTTTACTTTACTTGCATTTTTCACATTTGGTATTAGGGAGTTTGCGGGGTCGTGTATTATGAATATGAAGTTAATTTTTTACCATTATCAGGTTGATAAGAT